>LSAX01000006.1:0-2400000 GCA_001557505.1 Reticulascus tulasneorum
AACCCTAACCCTAACCCTAACCCTAACCCTAACCCTAACCCTAACCCTAACCCTAACCCTAACCCTAATTAACCCTACTAATAATGGCTATGATAAAGACAACGTTAATAACGATAAAGGCCAAGCCTGGCCATTATCTTTATTATTTTTATAAATATCATATATAACGTCCTCGTCAGCGGCTTAATATTAACATTATTAATATAACTTAAAATCAAGGTACTTACTTAGGTATCTCTGACGGTAATCCTTGCTAACTAAGTAATAGTATAACGTTCTTATCTCAATCTTAGCCTTAGCCTTAACGTTAATATCCTTAGCTGTCTATTATTTTTATATACGTTATAAGACGATAACCGAAAAGGCCTTTTCCCTATCTCGCCTTACCTGGCCGGACTTTTAAGCGAAGTTTATTAATAACAACAGCTCGTTAACATAGATAATAATATACATATAAGCATAATTGAAGCCGGTGTTAAGGGCGAACGTCGTTACGATATACGGTATATCAGATAACCTAAGCCATATATTAAATAACACTTACTTCTGTTCAGCCATACTTATATCTAATATATAATATAAGCAGCAAAATAGCTTGGCCAGCGCGGCGGCCTCCTCCTTTATCTACATATATAAGATGATCTTATCTTGGCCTTAGTCTAAGAGCCCGCTTAGCTCTTACGCGGCCTTTACCTTACGTACGCCCTTATCGATAAGGTAACCTATCTAACTATCAGCACAAATGACCATATAAGCCAAGTTACGTTAGTTTGTCGATATACGGAAGATCTTAGGGCTAACTAAGTTATTTTATAACTTAAATTAAGCCTACATACTCAGTAATAACATAGCGGTCAGATAAACGAACTACGTATAGACCTTATAGATCAAGGTAAGGTTAATTATAACAACGTAATATTCGGATATTATCACTGTAAAATAAGCTTTATCTACGATAATCCGACCTAGCTCGCCTATCATGGCCAGCTTATAGGCGTAAGCATAGAACGCCTTAATGCTAATGGCCTCAACGCTCACAAAGACCAGTGGCGCCTATCAAGTTTTGTACGGTATCTCGTCCGGCGTCCAGATCTAATACTCAATTGCTAACTTACACATACGTTATAACAGGTCTCCGCGGAGGGAGATAAAGGGTATAACTAAGATTATGATGCTAACATCGTAAAGTACACATAACAACATAAACAATAAGCTCTTCCTTTCTCTTATGCCCAACACAACAACAACCTGCTCCGTCCCAGACATCACCAAAGCCATTACACGTTCCTGCACGTCGGACTTCCACCTTAAGGCCTCGTTACCATATAACTGGCACACCCCCTTCAGCAGGGCCGTGGCAGACTACTTCTTATGTGGCTGGCAGACGCCCTATATAATCCTCTTCAGTAATCATAGGCTATCTACGTCGGCGGTAGTACTATCGTCGCTGCCATCGTCGTCCTCTCCCCGTTTTCGCTTACTGCTACTAGATAGCTCTAGCACAACGTCAACACGCTAAAAGTCTTTCCACAAGGTTGACGTGCGTAGGCTACGGCAGATCAGGCTGTCCTACATGTTGCCAAAATTGCTGTTCTGCTAGTTAGCGTAGGCCTGGTTAACGGTCCGTGTGTTATAGTTCCGCTAGCTCGTCATAGCACGGACGTCAGCGTCCATCTCCTCGGCCTCCTCGCTCGCCGTCTGGCCTACGTCGAAATAAGTAATATCTATTACAAACTTAGTCTTAACGATAATAACGCTGATCTACCGCTATATAATAATACTTATTCGTGGTGTGTTAGTTATGACAGCTGCCTGCTTCATATACCACGTTAACCGGTTGTCGGGCCACACCTTGCTGTTTTTCTACTAGAGGTACGATGATATTACGGCGTGCGGAGCGGACTAGTAGAAAAAGATCTAACATAACGGGATGACCTAGGCGATATAGTCTAATAACAGGTCGCCGATCACCGCCGGCAAGAACCAGATATTATCCTTAAACTTGCTTATCTACTATTACCTTTTGTGGTAGGTCGTATATAATATCATAAGTCTATGCTTAACGTAGAGGTTCCGCCGCTGTTATGTATTATACTAGGTAATAAAGAACAACTCGCTCTCACGTAGAGGCTGGCCTGTGGCCACGTAGACCAAGACCAACAGCCGCTTCAGGAACTCGTCTACCACGTCCTCGTACTAATCGATGGCCGCCTAGCGCCAACTCCTCTTCGCCGTTATCACCATCTCTATCATCTCCGTCGTCTAGGCCGTCTCCAGGAAAAAATCCCATAACATCTTAAACACCTAGATCGTAGATAATAACGCCGTCGCTGACCTCTATAACAGCTCAGCGTTATCACAATGCTCGCCTTAGAACTAGTTGAAAACGTCCACGTCCAGGTTATCCCTTAACGCTTAGGCCCAGACATAAGGTAAATTCAAGGCCCCCAACATCAGCTCGTCGTAGAATAACCACCGCGCCTAGGCAAACTCCGACACTAACAGCCACAGCACATCGTCCATATATAGGTCGATATCTTTATATATCACCACCATCTCCTCGAGGTTCTACTACGCTTAGTACGACCCAACAGTCTCCTTAAAGATAACGAAAAGCAACAGCCGCCACCCGAAGATCTCGCCCATAAAGGTCTCAATCTCCAGCATAAAGAACCGCTCACAGTTAGCCTTAATCAGGTCTAACATGTTGCCACGCCCGGCTTTTTCCAGGCTCGCGTTCACGTAAAAGATGATTAACTATACCACCTAGATCAGCCCGGACAAGAACAAGCTATAATTACCAGGTGCCTACCAAACCTTAGTAAATGGCCTTACGCTATACATAGCGTAGAACCCCAATAACGCCAAGCTATACCAGTTACCGCCAAACTCGTGGCAGATGATGGCCATACTAAAAGCCGAAAAGCTATGCCGTAACGCCTCCCGGTCCTATGTCGCGGCACCTTCCATGACCTCTACCCACACGCACGCCTGCTCGTCGGTCTGCCGGATATGGTCTACGAGCGTCTTCTGCTGTTATTATTATTACTACTAGCCAACGTCGCCGTCGGTTGTCATAAAGAAGTGGCCGTTGCAGTACACGACTTGGTAATAATATATTAAGAACTATATCTAATACCACCGGTTAACCCTGACCGTCCCAGGCTCTTTCTTAAGGTCAAAGCCTCGCGCTTTATCCATAATCGTAACGTAGAAACGGTTTAACGTAAGTTGTCGCGGCCAGCTTAGCATATAGTCTGGCCCGTCGAGACACTAACTATAAACCTTAGATAGGATCTCGCCTATAACCTCTAAGATAAAGAATAGCTCTAGCTCGTCATCAACGTCTTTTAGGGGCGAGAATAACATCTAAATCTATATCTTATCGAGGCCTTCGATACAGTCTTTAATGCTGGTCCGCTAGATCTATGATATGACAAAAGATCGGTAACCATCAAAGCCCTAGACGACGTTAACAGCCGTCTTAATATCTTCCTTAACGTAAGATACATCTTTGCGTTAGAGCTAGAAGAACCTTTAGTTTTCTTCTTCTTCTTCTTTTTCTTTTTTTACCATCTTCTTTCTCTCTTCCTCTTCTCCTTCCTCGTCGTCATCGCTTACTAATATTATTACTATTCTTACTATTATAACTATTATTACTATTATTCTTACTACCATCATTATCGTTACTGTCGGTGGCGGCGGTACGTGGACTACAAAATAGCGGACGAGGTGGTTCTCAGCAAAGAACGTCTAAAGCTTACACGCTTACCATAAAAGGGTATACCGGTAAAGTCTAAGCGTCTGTTAGTACACCTTCGACACGTATAGCTTCATCGTCTCGACGTTTTTTGTAAGCCCGCCACCACAGGTAAAACATTACTAGCCGTTGATAACCTAGAGGCCGCAAATTGCCATCGACGACAGATAGTCGGCGGTGGTAATAGTAATAATAATAATAATAGTATTAACGGTAGCGGTAGTGGTGGCCGTGGTGGGTATCCCCACGTCCTCAGGTGCTATGAGCGCGTAGCTACCGAAGAGCCTACTAAGACTGCTGGCCCGCTGGCCACATATATAGTAGGGCGCCTGCCGTAGGTATGGTAGCCAGGCCTCGGGTCGCGGCTGCAGGCAGTAGCCGCAAATCGTGCACAGCACCACCTGCCACTTTGCCAGGTAAATAAAGCCGTTGCTCATTATTGCCACCACCTTTTAAGGGTTAAAGATGGAAACCGGTAGGTTTAAAGTCTTCAGATCGGTTTACCCCCCTATCCGCTCATTTTTAAGCACGTATCCCGGCCGCCCGTGGCGCTGGCACGCGAAATAGCGAAACACTTATTATGGTCAACTTATTACGGTCAACTGGCCTGAGCGTATACCCCTGTCCCGGCCCCTCCCCCACCAAAAAAAAACTTATTATGGCCTGATTTGCGCGAACCATACTGGTAGGTACTCAGATATCATTATATATATAGTTAAGTAGATAATTAGTATTAATTATATTGTTATAAGATAAGGTCTTAGATAATTGATGGAAACTAAAGATTGGTTATACTTGGCTTATAGGTCTAGACTAACCTATATTACTAAATAGATTGTTCGTTAGTAGTTTGGCTACCTTAGATCGTCCAGGACTGAACAATTAGCCTTGGCGGGCGGGGCATTTACCATTTAACTTCCAAATATCAAATTTTTCACTCTTACCGGCCCTTCCTATGTCATTGTAAAACCCTATACATTTACCCCTAACCTACTACCTAAGCACCTGTTTTCCTTCTATAATGTTAGTCTGTATAGATAACTGTTGGCCTGCACAGCTGTTGGCCCGAGACTGGAGATAAGGTGAAGGCTAGAAAGCTAGGTGAGAAATCAAATCAGGTGTTACGAACAGCAACCGGAAAGTAGGCTGGAGCTACGTTTGATTCCCAGAATCCATTCCCAGAATCCAGACTAACATAGATCTCGGGTCTTCCAACATGATTATTCCAGAGATTGTGGGTGAGGTAGACCAACCCCAGATCACCTTCTAAGTCGTTGGGGAGTGACGTTGGTGATACGGAATCTTGCCGACTTGCTAATTGCAGCACCATTGTTATCATACACTACACTGCCACACCAAGACGGCATTGTTGTGACACGAATAGGTACTTCGTTGGTCCAGTAGAGGCTATCAGTGAAAGGCTAATGGCTGTCCAAGAGCCCACCGCGTTGTAGACTCTCTTGCGTGACAAGTTGGTAAGAAATGGTGGCACTGGGAGTCTTTGAAACACACACATCCTACCCGGGGCTAACCAACGCTGCCTGCTGCCTGTCGCCTATCCCTGCGCTAGGCCTTATATGCGGCCACGAACTGTAGTTGGGAATAATGCTTGTGTGCACCATCTTGCGCGGCTTCTCTTTCTAGTCTATTGGCTAGTTGGCTGGGTTTTCTACTGCGCCTTCTTTGAGAATTGAAACAACCTAAGTGCCGTCTCTGTACATCTCCGCGCAAGTCACGTGGACCGAAGACCTGTTTTCTTTCGGCACCCAACAATCTTCGTACAACAGAAACCCATTCCTGCTCAGTCCTGTTTCTTTTCGCAAATACGACCTCGCTTTGTTTCTCGCAGAAATTTTGAAGCCTACTCCCCATTCAAGAAATTTCGAGATGCGCGTTCCAAATTTGAGTAGTATGGCGAGGGCCGTACCACTATTCCCCGGTTCCCAAAAGATCCTCAATAGCGGGTTTTCAATTGGACATTCTGAAGCCTTGTTGGCAACTAAGGCTAAGCTGCCTGGTGGCTCTCCATTCAGCTTGTGCGATGTGTCGCGCTCGACAGACGTCTTCGCTCTCACAGAAATTACTTTCGTCCCACAACCTCTCTACATGTAAGTAACGAAATCACTAAATCATCTGCTTCTAACTTGTAATAGCGACGATGAGTTTTTCGCCTACCTCGAGGGAACTATTCAGAACTCTTTTACGTCTAATGCGACCTTCGAGTACAGGGTAGATTGCGGTTCGCACTGCGAAGATTGGGGTAGCCCGCCAGGCGAGGACCCAAGCTTGACTGAAACGGTAAAAGTTTGCGAGATGAGCGATTTTGAGCAACCTCTAGGAAGCGGAAGTAAAGCGACTTGTCCGCCTGAGAGGGGTTATGCCTTGATGTCCACGGGGGGATATGTTATGCCTATGGAATTTAATGTGCCTGTAAGGTTTCTCTTATATGCACCCTTTCCTTTTACTTCAGTCTACGTATGCCCACGACTTGAACGATTCTAACTAGCGAGATTAGGGCTGGTATAATTTTACTCTTGATGCGAAGACTGCCGAGGGCGAGAGAATTTTCTGTATAACGGCCGAGGTCTGTTTGAGGTGGGAAGATGAGGAGAAGAACAAGCACTATCGTAAAGGTCCTTGGAACAATTGTGAGTGGTAGGGGCATACCACGCGCCATTCCAGGAGGATTTATAGTCTGTTTCAAGGCAGGGCTTTACCCAGCAGTACAAACAGGGGACCTCCCAAGCTACAGCCCTTAGATTGAAGCCTGAAACTAGGCATTACACATGCCTCTTGTTATGTTACAATACCAAAGCATTATCATTAGCTAACACTTCACATTACGGCCATGGTATGAGGATAAGACTACAGGCATGCATTGTCTGAGTGCGCTAGTTTGGCGCGCTGTGTCGATCCTGTGATTGCGACTCTGCTGCCGGCGCGGCGACTGCCCACCTGCTTGTTAAAGCATCCTTTCAAACTGAAGAAGAGTGAACTGTCCCTTCTAATCTCGCCCAAATGTTCAAGTTCCAAGTCTTTTTAACGACTGCATGACACTTTTATGGGCCCTGCTACCCTGCATCAGCCAAACCGACTCCGCAAAACACAGCCAAGATGAAGATTTTGTTAAGAGTCGTATCTAGGTAACACTGGCTGACGTGGCTGACTTGCAAGGTGTGAAACATAGTCGACTTCATGCAGATCAAAGATTACTGCCGCAAAGCCTACTTACTCAAGCTGCCCTAAGTAAATCCATTCCTATATAGGTAGGAGGCTGGGGCACGAGATCAAGCCACCATACTATTTGATGGGCAGAGTCTCCCATTTTGGCCGGTGAATGGTATATTGCCAAGAACTCTATCAGCAGCCACCGCCAGATCGAGATCCAGTCCCAACCCCCCATCCCCGCCCCCGCCTTCTGATCCGTCCCAGCTCAAACCCTTCGTTAGCAGGCTCTTTAGCGCTACCTGCAGTTGAACCATTCCTCCTCCCAACCGACGGCATGTACACGAAGACGATCATCATCGTGAAAGGCACTGCCACAGCCACCAGATACCCAAAATAGATGAAGCTTTCCCGCACCGGGTGGCCCTTCTCGTGAACGGCATCGAATACAGACGATACTAACGACATCGGGAGAAAAAGAATCCCGATCCACGCGATTGTCGCCATTCTCGAGCTTTCAATTCCCGTGTGTTTGCTGATTTGCTGCGCTGCGAGATTATCTTGTTACAAGATGGTAAGACTGCCTCTTGGTCAGGGATCCAAAGGTAAACACAGATCAGCGTAAATTTGGTGCCCCTCTTACTATGTTATTCACGTTCTGAAGCCTCTCATTTAAGCTGATGAGTCGAAAGCGTGTCGATCTCAGCATATCACCACGGTACTGGAGCTCCGTTATAATGTTTTCCCGCAATTGTTGAGAGCCCATTTGCCGGGCTTTTCGGCAATGTTTAGTTGCCAGGCCTAGAGAAGCTATTGTCGCATCGAGGCCTTCTCGTATGTAGATCACAGTTTGTGTGATTCGATATAGATGCTCGAGGTTAACCTTTGGCCCTTCCTTACCAGATTCCTCGTCAGATGTTTCCCGCACAGCTTGCTGGGAGATGTAAATGTTGTCAACCTTGAAGTATGGTGGATCTTAATTTACTTGCTCCAGCTTACTTCCTCGGCCATTTGCACACCACACTGTCATGTCCACTCGCTCATACCATGACTTGTAGATATAAGTAACCAACAGGTAAGGATCTTTCAACATCTCTTCCCACGACTGAGAAAGATGCAAGCTTTCAAATCGATCTTTCAAATCTTAGAAAGCACCGAAGCAGATGAGTGTCACTTGAGCTGTCGCTAAACCATGCGTGGCGACCAAAGTGCTTAAATCGTCGGGATGCGAGGAGGCTGCCCCTATTTCCCAGGAAAGGAGAAACGACGACTTAGACCATTGAGTTGCCTCAGCTGCAGAATTGTCCATAAAATCAACGCCTTCGATGTACTTCATCAGGAAATGGCCCCAGATCCCTATCAGGACGAAATGCAGGGTAAGCGGGGTGTTTGTTGGGATTTGATGAGCAGCACTCACTTTGAAAATGTCCTTGGGTCGCGGCACCAAACGAGTAAGTCCCATCGTGCAGGCTTTCATCCAAAAAGGCTTCCGGGACGTCAAATACTTCGGTTATCTCGTTGAAACCAGGATACAACTCAGGTATGGAAGTATTGATCTGAGGTGCAGTTCTGTGAGTGTTAGCGTCAGCCCTGGCGTTTGAGGGCATTGTGCCAGCCAAATACATAATTCTCAAATCGCAAGTGTCTCGGGATGATTGCGGGTCGACACGGATTTCAGACACATTCGTCTTTCGGTTCCGTGATCCTGTCGGATTTCCTTTTGACATTGGCACACGTTGCGGCGACTGGTTGTGGGAGTCTCACCTCTCCTCCATTCGGTAAATACGATTGTCTTCCTACCATATAAATCGTGCGGGAGGTCATTGATGGTGCGCGGCGCTGAGGGAGCCTGCTTCTCAATTTCCTCCTCGACTTTAGATCTGTACCTAGCACGGGCGCCCTGTTCAGACATGATACTTGTTTGGTACTTGCGCTCAACCTGGACCACTCTATTTCTTTGGTTTCTCTGGCCGTTTTGTACCGGACCGGTTTCGCTCCCTCCCACGGCACCAGCTCATTTGGTCGAACTTCTTAAGGCCGTGACGTGAGGGGAAGGAGAAAGTTGCCTCGTTACGCTCGTGGGCTCAGTGGCGACAAGTCGAGGCTTGGCCATTACGGTCAGGTGGATTGTCTAGGTGGCGGGACTGCCATAGCAACTGTGAGGCTGGAAGGAGCTGGTCTGGGAAATTTTGGCTGGCAACCCCCCCCCCCCCCCAGTACCAATACCGTCGAAATCTGGTGGTTGGCGATGTTTGACGAGCGAATTGAGCTCATGTCACGAAGGATTGGCAATGTAAAGGTACCTATACAATTTCAGCTAGAGCTTGATAACCCCCCACCCACTATTGCCACGTCCTAGGCACATATGAGTGGCTTGAAATTGCAAACATGTTCCGACAGTGATTGGTCAACCTGCGGTCGGGTTTCAAATATCACATATCGTGCTGAATTCAGCCCCTCCCCCCAATTTACAGCCATGGAAGTAGATCATTCGTGAAAGTCTCGTGTTCTTAAGGGTTAGGCCTACTTTGTAGTTACAAAGCTTAAATAAACAGTCCCCAAAAGAGGGCCTAGGCCACAAAGAGCCATCTCAAACTGTTATGAATAACCTTAAAAATCAAGTTGTTATTATTAAGTATAGGTTAACTTCTCTGAGTAACGAAGGGAACTACTTAAAGGTAGGATGGCAATCAAAAATTAGGTATGTTTACAACCAAAAATTGATTGGCCTGGCAGGGTGGGGCATTTTGGGTGGATTTGGGAAAAGGTACGTATTTTTTGAGAGGCCAATTAAGGATTCTTAGAGGCCATTTAGTGTGGCCCTAAAGTAAGAGGTGTAATCAAGACAGGATTGGGGTGTCGTACCAGGGTAGTTGCTGCAAGGTTGATCAAGCTTACCACCCTAACTATCTACCATGAGTGATTGGAGCATCTCCGGTTTTGGGGTCCAATCCTTCTTCATCACAGCTACGTATATAGCTATGCCAAAGGCCATATTTA
The DNA here is from genome assembly GCA_001557505.1 of Reticulascus tulasneorum. Taxonomy (NCBI): domain Eukaryota; kingdom Fungi; phylum Ascomycota; class Sordariomycetes; order Glomerellales; family Reticulascaceae; genus Reticulascus; species Reticulascus tulasneorum. The sequence continues at coordinate 9,926 of LSAX01000006.1, forward strand.
ATCACGGTGGTAACGAACCAAGTTTTCACTTTAGAAGCTGGAATTAACTTGCTTTACTTACCTAGGTGGATCGTTTGTTGCTGTTGTCGACAAACCACTTAGGGATTTAAAATGCATGGCTCGGAGCTGCAACCCGTAAAAGATTTTCTCCGGGTCCTCGTGCCCCATGGTGGCCCGTGACTGCAGCAGGGAGGAATTCTTTTCTTCAATCTGTATCCAATGGTTGTGCGATATGGTTGGCCACATCTGATGCAACACCAACAATACGACATTAGAGACGCGCTATCCTGAATGCACAGGCATATCGTCGTAGTGTTCTTGATTGGCCGGATCGCTGTTCATGCCTCTTCCGTACTTTGCAACCGTAAGACTATGCTTGCGTTAATCGTACCCAGTCATCCAGAATTGGCATCGCGGCCAATCATGTCGCTTGCTGCCGCCGCCTGTAGTCCAATTTGTTCCTCATCTCTAGTAAAAGTTTCTCGTTCTCTTTGTAATCTTCTGAAGCAATTGGAGTTAAGCAGTCTGAGAGTGGTTGCTGCTGAAGGAATGCTACGAGTAGCTGGATCCTGAAGGATTATTATGGGATCAATAAATCCAAAGTCCCTTTAGACATGGATCCTTCTCGCATCCGAGATCATTGCAGAATATGTATAAGAACTCATGAATGCGTCCTTCTTCGAGCCAAATGTTCAGAGCAAGCCTGACTTCAACAGAGTACTTCTCTCCTACCTCCATCTTTTACTCACAATGGGTTTCCTCTCTTTGCTCAAGATTGGTGCGGTTGCCGCCAGCGTCTTTGGTACTTCAGCCTTAGCCCAAAACTTAGGCAAAACACCTCTTTGGTCGCCGGGCATATCTCCACTTATTGACCCAAGTCTCTGGCAACACTTGACTCCAACTCAGAGCACCTCGGAACAATGGGCTGCAGGATGGATTCCTCAGCGTTGTGCTGATGCAGCGAGATCTGACCAGCTCAGCACTTCGGACTTTGAAGTTTTCATTGTTCGTTATACGGATTGTGGATCTCCCTGGGTATTCTGCAGAGTAAGTCTGACAACCATAATGCCCCCAAACCAGTAGCATGCCTGACCTTGAACCAGCATCGCAATGCGCAACTAAGGCAAGATTATTCTATCCCAATTCATTCGCAGTGAAGTTAGGATTGCTAACTTGTCACAGCCAGGCAGTCATGATCGACCTTTTTGGACGTTTGCCAGTTCATGAACGACAATGGATCCAGCACGTGGTTGCAATTCCAGGGCCCAATTCTGCATATATGTCAACCGCGGTCGTGGTGTTCAGAGGTAACGTCGGGGCACCTTCGGTCTTCCAACATGAAGTTGGACATGCGGTCGACTTCTACAAAAACGGGTTTCAAGTTAGCAACAGGGATGAATGGGGGAACGCCTTTCGTCAGGATACCTGTGTGCCTGATAGCTATGCGAACACCAGTGAGTATTATTGATCTCAAAGCGAAACGCTGAGATTCTGACCCCCAAAGATAATGTAGAGGCTTTTGCTCAGATGGGTGTCGTGTCTCTATTTGAGATCGCCAATCCAGGTGGTCTCGACCCTGCTTTTGGATGGACATGGCACTGCTTCCTCAATCAGTTCACCGTCTACAATGCTTTCCAGAGAGACGCGATGGTCCCCGGCGGATCCTGTACTCGCCGATGGGCTGACAGCGCTATCATTAGCACAAGAAGTGCAAAGGTGGGTGGTGGGGCTTCGACGCGGCCTAAGGCTCATAATGTTCTGGGTACCCCGGGTGTATTTGACATCCCGTTCAAGCATACTACTGAGGAAACTGTGTTTGAGGGCTTGGTGATTAATGAGACGGAGATACAGTCTGCTGCTTTGAGACAGAGAGCCTGGAACCAGGCAGCAAAGAGAGCAAGAAGGGCCAAGTTGTAGATTAGTGAAGAGGGGATCTATAGACTTCTGCTGGGAGATTGGTTTTGCCTGAGAATGCTGGCAGAAGTGCCGTCAGGATCAGCAAGGTTGCGATTGGCCTAGTCCCCTCATTTCTTTTTCTTTCCTTTTCGCACTAAAACCTTTTATCGACCGTCCTTCCCCTCTTGTTCTTTCACAACGTGATTTACTTGTTGCTATGAAAAGTAAGAAATCTCACGGGCATATTATGCCATTCTTAGGCAATCCTCTAAGAGTCATGCATTTCGGACTTTGATATAATACTGGTATTGTTCTATCTTAGTGACGTCTACCCACACTCCATATCCCATCTATTAAGGTTAAAGATGGTGCAGTTTACACTCCAATGGCACCTAAGGTTAACAGCCATGCTAGTAGGTCTCGCATCCCGTAGTGTGGCAGACTAACGGCGGTCAACGAATCCCCATACGTGAAAACGATTGGGCAATAAATGTACAAGTATAACTAATATTTTGGAGTGCTACATTCTTTGCCTCTTTGATTTCGACCTGGAAATCAGTGCAATGGATTTATTAGGGAGCGCGTGTAGGGTCATAAATAGAGTTTACTCATACAATCCCTTCTGCCACGTCCTTTGAGAATAACATATCCTGGAATAGTCCGCAATCCTCCGCTTTCCTCCAGATTGGCTGTCGTTGGATTAGCGTATTTCGGAATCATTGTGGCCGGATAAGCTCTTACTGAATTCTGACTACAAAATTCTCTACTTACTCTACGTCGCAGCAACCATCTGGCGTCAACCTCACGTGTGTAGCGACGCAGCTCCGAGGATCTCCAGGTGAGTGGAAAGCAAGATCGCTTTGGAGTGCGCTAATCGTAGACGATATGAGAGGAAGGCTGAAATCGGGTTCAGGATTGCTAATGCTCCGCCTCGAGGCTTGCTAGAAATGTCTGATACACACATTTTGAGTCGTAGATATGAAGTCCGGGTGCCAATTCAGCTCGGATGTACGTACGCCGGAAGATCTCTCGTCATCAAGTTATCCAAAGAGATAATACACAACAAAGTCAGTATTTCACGACAATAAAGGCTCTCAAGGTTCTAATACCTCCATGGCATGCTCGGAAATGGTCTCAATGGATCAAGCAAACTTGCTCGCCCAAAAAGGAGGCCAACCACAAGCGTCAGATTATCGTATCCACATGGCATTTCCGGCAGCGTTTTTGAGCAAGTTTGAGCTGGAACTTTCACATGCTGGATGGATGTCCTATGACAAATAAGAAGAACAAGATTTTCCAACGAAGAAAATGGATTCGAGTGGTTGTTGTTACGGGGTGACCCCCGTGGGTAAGAGGCCGACGCGGCCTGGCCCAGCAACTCTCACGTGAGGTCCCACAGGCCTTCGGACGAACCCCTTGGGACCTAGCTAGGTAGCTAGAAAACCCTCATGAGCTTCTGGCGTAGTAGAGAGCTTCCCCATTATCTCATTATAATCAATCAATAGTCTCATCCTTTAGACTAAGACCCTGACCAGGCCGTTACAGCTAGTACTTATTGAACGCTTTGCTGTTGTTCGCCGAATTGCAAGCTTTGGCGGCTCCGGAAATCACAGCCGTGTCCCAGGTCCTTTTGATCCGAGGCACAAAGACCGATTCGTATGCTTGCCGAAGAGTCTATTTGCACATGTCTTGGTGATTACCTCCCGTGGGCGTCCATACTTCCCACATTGAGTCCCTACGCATTGCTGGACACGAAGAGAGGAGAGAGTGTTTTTAAAGAGGTATTATCTACCTCACTGTACGTATTTCACTGCAGTGGATGAGTGCGTAGTCAAAAATGACACACCACGCTTGAGCATTACCATTATCCAGGACCAAGATGCGATCATGGTACCTACTTCTTTTGTTATCAACATGCGGGGGTATGCATATTACTTGCATGAGAGTTCGTATTTGCCTGTCGTTTAGCAAATTGTGCTAACATAAAACTGGAGTATCTAGGGCGAGACACCGTGCGTTGACAATATCCAGAAAGTGATTCACTGGGATAGTGACAAATAGCCATATGCCAGGGGCCGGATGATGCCGTGCAACCCGAACATGCTAACATGCCTACCTTGGTGCCCCCAGCAGAGACTGAGCAACAGTGTTTTGAAATTGCTATACTTGTTGGCGAGTCAAATGTCTAAGACGTACAGCTGTGATTTGCCCAAGATATTACTACCCGCAGTTCACTGCATCTGGCATTTGTAGATTTGGGGTTTCGGTCAGAGCCAAGGATCTTGAACCGGGAGTGTCGTGCAAGGAATAGGAACGCGTGTTCCACCAATCTCAAAGCGAGAAAATGGTGTTCTGTTCAGATAATCTCCACCATCTTAATCGGCGACCACAGGGGTTTGGGATGAAGTGAGACGAGTCTCGGATAACTTCCTATTAACTTTCAACGCACCACACGAGGTGATGTACCGGCCCCCTTGACATGAGACGAAAACCCCGACTCCTCATATCAAAATCAAGGGTGTAGCAAACTGATCGAAGCATGCTCAACACATGGGAAACAAATGCGGACATGGAACTTACGAGACAACCAGTACCACAGACACTTCCAAGCTTGGTATGCTTTCGATAGTTCTAAGGTAGATATATATCAGTACACTTCACTACATAGGTACGACCAGATGAGCCATTGCTGAGACTAACCACGTGACTAGGAGCATGCTTTTGGGCCAATCATGCATAATGCCAGAACCCTAAAGTCTCTATCTTCCAAACCACCTGCAATGCCCCACATACCAATGCTTCTAGATTTGTATGTGACTAATATCAATGTCAGAGTACACAGTTGGGGCCACAGTAGTCCTTCTGATTTGTCTCCCTTTCGTGGACAAGAAGAGATGCAGTCTATTGTTATTGTCAGGTGGCTTGGAGGATAATTGGACTTGCACACTCTTTTAATCTGCCACGAACTCACCCACTAAATCCATGGCCCGAGAAACTCCATTCTTTTGTCACCGGTATTATTTAATTCGGATAAAAAGCTAGCACAAGATCATTTGCAACGGATTACAGCTCCTCGTGCAACAACCGGAAAGACAATATCATGTGCCGCGGGACCGAGCTTCGCGCACGCTGCAGGTACATATTCATATACTATATCCGCCACTGTTTGTAGAAGTTTCCATATGTCTTGAGTTCGTCCCTGTTTTGCAACAAGTATAAAGGATGTAGACCTGTTATAATTCTTCTCATTTCCATGGCGATAATATGTTCACATGCATCGAGTGATTTGGCACTGGCTTACCTGGACTGAAATCAGTTCTTAAGCAATATGCTCTAATTACCCAGCAACTTCGAAAACTCCATATCCAGCATGCTAATATTATGCTTGTGATTCTTTAGCGTTGGACCCACTTGATTCCCTTGACAGTCACAGGCTTGGGCTGCCCATTTTCGAAAAGAAAATAGAAATTAGGCATGCTGATACGTTATATTTCTTGGCGATTTCCTTTACTTGATCGATGTTGACCTTGTCAAAAGCGAACTGACCTCGAACGACGTGGCTGTCGGCCAACTTGGAGCGCGATGGTACGACAAGGCGGACACCAGTTGGCGTAAAGCTCGACAACGACGTTGGTCGTGCAGGACAAGAGAGCCTCGAGCTCTAAAACATTGGTAAATTTGGATACGTGGCCCGATGTTTCAGGGATTGGTGTGCGGTTTCCGGTCAAACTCTTATGAACGTTCTCAGTCAGCTTGGGAACTCGTTGGTTCATCAGCTTCTCCAATCGCTAGTCATAATGACTTTCAAGAGGAGACTGTTAGCCTGTGATTTACCCGGCATAATACATAGAAGACGACTTTTCACTAGGTAAATAAAACAAAACCAGCGAGACGAAGATGCAGCACAGACATGTATGCATAATCGAGGAGCAAATAATAACAAGGTACGGGTTGGGATAACAAATGGCGTCAACATGTAAGAGATGCATTCTGACTTACATTGATTCAAGACTCTCTTGCTTCATGGTGTAGTTAACATAGCTCTTCTGCGGTCCTTGGTGCTCCATTAGCGCGGAGCGCATCTTCTCGCTCAATTCGTCAACTAGCTTGTCCAATGCTAGGTTTCTCTATGGTGCGTCATATGCGACGACAACTGAACTGTTTCTAACATCAGCATTTTGTTCAATGCAGTCATTAAGAAGCAATGATGATAAAGAGATATCTAAACGAACAGGTGTGCTTTAAAGTGGCGATGAGCATAGGCTGTGCTCCTCGAGGGAATAGCCCGGCCCTCCGGGCTGGCGTAGGCTTCAATGAAGCTGTATGAAATGGTAACTCGGGTAATGCGTTCTTTGCCTAGTTGAAGACATTGTAGAATTCGAGAATGTCAGATGGGGCATATTGCTTGACTCCTGGTAAGGCGTGTAGTTACTTGAGTCTAATTCGTTGTCGACCTTCTTGAAAATAGTTTGAAAATCGCAAGGTAGGCTAAGGGAGGCGATAGCGACAGTGAACAGGGCATTACCTTTATATAGGCGAGAGCGTATACACTCCTTTACGGAGGATGCGCTAGAGCTTGAATTCAAACCCTGTTACGCAGGACTTTAGGTAGTTATGTCAGAAATCTTCGAATTTCAGAGTAATATTAGATCCCAATCCTTGCCCCCCCTTTGCTGGCTTTCGTTCACTACCAGTTTTATTTAAACATTTTGCAGATACGACGGATGGTATACCTCGTTTGGCAATCATATATATGATAGGCATCTTTGCCATGATGAGAGCTCGCATTATCAATTTTAACCGTAACTTAACAGCTCAAGATATTGGGTTTTACCCCGTAACACCAGTACAATAATAGTAGTTCGCCCAAAAGAATGAATCACAACCTCCATCTTGAGCCAGCAACGAATTCCAATTATAAAGGTTGTCTAGACTGATGCCATTATCGTCTGCAAACTTCGCACACCAATCCCCAGAATTTGCCTTACCCCACCTGTTACAGTTAGACGGTGAGTTGTTATCTAACGTGGGTGATGGAGCCGGGGAGGCAGTTGTTGTGGTCGGAGGAGGCGGGTCGCTCCTCGTGATGGAGGCCGTGTCGGTAATTCCCACACAGTAGGCATAGTCCGCCCAGAAGCCCAAGCTGCAGTCCTCGGATACAGCCGGATTCCATGCCAAGAATTGTTGCGCCGTGATAAGATACAGCTGCTCGATGCTCCAGCACGAGTCACCGGACTGCACGGTATGCCAGCGTATGCAGTTAGCAGGTTGACCCGTTTGAGTTGGTGATCCAGGGTCGGGGCCTCCTGTTTGTGTGGGCGACGATGTGGCAGTTGGGCTTTCGGTAAGCACAGGATCATAAGGATCAAACCAGTCTGGTGTACGTATGCAATAAGCTGCCGATACCCACAGATTGGAGCAGTCGGAGCCGACAGCTGGGTTGTAGGCGAAAAACTGCTCGAAGCTGAGATGATACTGTTTCTCAATTTGGCTACTAATCTTTGGTCAGAAGACGCACTTAAATAAATATGTGAAGGACAAACTTGCCATGTCCATCCAGGGTAGACGTCGGCAAACTCCATGCAAGTCTCAATGTATCCTCCTCTTATAGGGAACGAGTAAGTTGCAGGCGCCGCGCCAGCTGGAGGGCTGCCAAGGTACAAATTTCCACAGTACCTAAAACCAGAGTTAAACGAGCATTCCGACGCAGAAGTATTACCCAAAGACGGGTTCCAAATCCCGAAGTCAAAGAGAGGAACGTCCAGGACGGAGACTGCGCGCTGGCATTGACTGGTAAACCAGGTGCCTGTTCCATCATCTTGAAACATGCCACCATCAAAGTAGATATTGCAATCTTGACGAGTACCTGCGGCCAATGGTAGTCGTGTCTGCGTCGGTGGGCTGCTTGTCGCGGGACTAGTCACAGAGCCAATCTGGCTAAAAGGTACCATGCCGTCTGTGGCCGTAGGATTTGTCGCCCCCGGACGGCCAGGATATGTGTTGACTGGGAACTAGCGTGTGAGTCGTACATCCAGTGAAAAATATGAATGTAGAAATAAACTTACTATCCCCAACTGCTTTCACGCAATAACTGTAGTCTGCCCAAAGATTTGTGCAGTTATCGTTTACTCCGGGGTTTAAGAAGACGAAATCAGGTAGAGAGATTCCAAACTTTAAAGTTAACTGGTTGCAATAATCCCCCTTTGAGACTGAATAGAATTGGCCGCAATACTCATTAGTTTCTGGTCCGATATTGGTTGGGACTGGAGCCGGCGATATAGGGACCGTTGGAGCCAGAGTTGTGCTTGGAGGTGGTATATATGGCGTTCCGGGGTTGGAAACGCACACCTCTGTTCCGTTAAGGCGGGCAATATTATAGCAGCCGGCATTGATTATCTTAGATATTGGTAAGCCATTGAACAGAGAAATACAAGAGCTCAATACACCATTCCTTACCGGGTTCCAGGCACGCAGTTGAGGCACGGTGATTTTTGCACGCGATGCAATCTTCTGGCACGTGTCTTCGTCTAAAACTGTGATAGTGCTGCAAGTGTTGGTCAAACAAACATTACCACTTGTAGGGAAATCGACACAGGAGGCCGTCAAGTTGTTATCGATTAACAGCCAAGCTGTTCCTATCCCCTGAGACTTTGAGATACTATAGCATGTGTCCCCCCCCTGGATCGAGTATAGTTTTCCTGCACATTCTGGCGCGCGTGTTGGCGTTGCAGTCGGACTAACTTCTGTCAGCAATGTGTCGCTTCAAACTACTGGAAGGCTCCTTACGGTGTCCATGGTGCAGTGGTTGTGGTCAACGGTAAATCTGTGACCTCACAGCTGGAGGTCATAGACTCATAGATGGATGAACTGCGTAGTACAGGTCCGTCATAGAATGGCGAGCCGGCCTGAAACTGTAGCATCTTGACGAGACATAGATCACAGGGATCCGTTCCATCGGCTGCTTGAACTCGAGCTGAGACTGAAGAGTTGCCAGCTCTTGTAAGGTTTTTAGCTAGGGGAGCTGGTTCTGTTACGTTCCCAGCGATTCTCAGTGCTGACGACGCATTTAATTAGTATAATCAAACGGGGTGGGTTACAATGCTCTGGACGTAAACCGTACCCTCGGAATTCTGATCAGTGGCTTGAGCCGCTGCGGCAGCAATAGGACTGCACCATCTGCCCGAGTCCTGCAAGCAAGCAAGGTCGAACTGATACCGGAGTTGTTGAGGGATCAATGTAACCGGGGTGAATTCCTCATTATAGCCATCCCAGGTTTGGTCCGTACACGCAGACTTGACATTGCTCTCAAATGAGGACAAAGCTGATCGACACGAATCTGTGCAAACATCTCCAAGCACATTTTCAGGAAAGTAGTAGTCAACCCGAAATTTCGTAATCATGTTACTACAGCCAATGTCAGAAAGCAGAGCACTAGCGCATTCTGTCGTCAACCCGTCTGGAACAGTGACGTTGTTGAAGAGTATATCCGCCGAGGCTATACACATCAACGATGCGAAAGCCACGGCGAAGAGTTGATGATACAGTGTGTTTGCCATCTGTGACAGTCTTACCGATGCTGTCATTGATGTAAAAGAAGTGAAAACGAATAGAGATTTCCCAATCAAGCCTGAGAACTGGAGGGGTTTCTGCCACTTTAGCCCGTTTGCCTACTCCATGCTTAGTATCGAAGAGGGGATTGGGAGTGCGATGGTGATCGTAAATGTAATCTATTTTAGGGGTTGAGTGGAGCTTTCTTTATCTAATGGCTCTCCAGGATCAAGTGTGTCTTCTAATCCTGACGCCCTTTGTGGTCGTGGTACGGCACCTCGACGATTCAATATGACGGGCAATACTGTCTCGCGTGACCAATGAAGAGTATCTAGTGCTCACACCCACTAAGCCCGTATTCATTGCATTATCTCGGGTAGCATCCAACCACGAAATGGGCAACAGATTCTGCAACCCTGGGGTTGCCGGATAGCCGCAGGGCCTTGGCTCGATCTTCAGTTTATGTAGGTAGGTCGCAATCTTACATGCTGACTCCAGAGGTTCAAAGTTCAAGGCGGGCGGGAAATGCCGCTAGCTTTCAGATTTGAGGTGTGGGGTTCAATCTTTCCACCCCCGGAGCTTTGATCTTGACTAGGAAATGGGTTACCCCTGATCCTGCAGCTTTAACGCCAGAGAATTAGTCAGAGCCGTTGCAACACAGTTAAGTCCGATAAGGCTAGAGAGAGGCTTTTTATATGCAGGTCAGCTTATGCTTTGTTGAAATTAAGCTTACCCTGTCAACAGCAATCCAACCTCGTAATCCAGCCTCGCAATCCAACCTCGGCTCAAAAGTCTCTAGCGATTATTAATTATTACTATGTAAAATGAAAAACTCGCCTCAGTAAGTAGAATAGCGTTTAGTAGCCCCTGCAGACTCTATATTCTATTTCCGTTTCTCTCGGGCCCTTTTGATATTCCCATTGGAGAATTCGTCCTTCTCCTTGACCCCCTAGCAGTAATCATGACTGTCAGCCCTACTACTAAAGTCGACTGACGGGGCCGGTTAATCACAAGCACGATGTAGTGGCACTACGTGTGTGTGTATATTGATTCGCAGAGAGGCCAACTTTTCATGGTTCTCGTACACGCATTGATCACTTGCAGCAAAATAAGCTATCTTGGCACAGGGTAAGCTTCTTACCCCCCTTTTCGATCTCCGGGGGTTTGATGGATGGGACTCGGAAACTCGGCACATGGAAGACTAGTACCTGAGTGCTTGTATGTACATAATCATACCATCAACTCATGAAGGAGAGTTTTCACAACATAGTGCCCGATCTTGGACTTGTGACCTCCTGCAGTGAGGCATAGATTTCTTGCGATGATGCAACTTAGAGCGTTAGTCCTTTTACTCACTGCATTGCTGCCCAGTGTTGCGACATATCCTCAGACACGGGGGGATACAAGTGTTGCAACCGACACTGGACACTTCTCAGAGCCTTTGTGTCGCAACAATGTTACCGAGTATGTCTCTCAAATGATTCGGTCATATATATCCAAACCAATCAAATCTAATTCATATCTAGCTACTTTGACTACTCTGCCAAGCGGAGGGATCTAGAGGATGCTCCAATATGTTCCTCCGAGACAATAACCGCTTCAGTTGAGATGGCTCGCATGTTTGCACGTCAAAATGCAGGCAATGATGATTTCAGTTGCAGTGAAGGACGGCCCTGTCGAAACGGTAGGATCCTACTCAAATACTTCCTTCTTCGTCCACATTGTGCACCAAATCAGCACTAAATTCTGCTTGCACAGGAGCCTGCTGTCCCAAAGCAACTGGCTGGTGCAATTATGGCCCAGAGGCCTGTGGTACAAATAACCAGTCACCGAATGATATCTGTTGGTCAAATTGCGATGCAAAGGCCGAATGCGGCAGGAATTCGGATCCTCCAGGGAAAACATGCCCGTTGAATGTTTGCTGCTCAGAATGGGGGTACGATGACCAGTTATCGTCTCTTCGGAAATCGCCGCTAACTAATCGCAAATAGATTTTGCGGCATGGCAGACGACTTTTGCGCAGTATTACCCGACAACAAAGGGTGCCAGAGCAACTGTCCTCAACCTGGATCAGGCTCATCTGGCAGTAATGTACAAAATCGAATCATAGGGTACTATGAGGCATGGGCCCACGACCGAGTATGCACAAACATGGTAAGCAAAAACGCATGAGCTCGCCAATGCTGCTCAACAATGGCACCAGACTTTTTGAACGTCTGCTAAGATGATGTAGGACTTTGAACAAATACCTGCCAAGGCTCTGTCGCATATATACTTCTCGTTTGCTTACATCACTCCGGGAAACTACAAGATTGCTCCTATGGACGACCTACCAGAGGATCTTTTTGACAGATTTACAAATGTGAAGAAAAACAACGATGGACTCAAAACAATCGTAGCACTTGGAGGTTGGACTTTCAATGATAATGGTATAGCAGTTTAAACTCTGTCTTCTGAGCTGCGACTAATGTCAAGGGTAGACACTGCCACTCAACCAGTATTTAGCAGCATGGTGGGCTCGGCTGGTAACCGCAAAACATTCATCTCCAATCTCTTTAGCTTTCTCCGAGAGCATGCCTTTGACGGCGTTGATTTCGATTGGGTTTGTGGCGATTGTCAGCTTCAACCCTAACTTTGGCGCTAACCAATGGGCACAGGAATACCCCGGAGCTCCGGATAGAGGCGGTCACCCAGATGATGGGAAAAACTTTGTCCAGTTTCTGAAAGAGCTTGACGACGAGAATAATTTACAACAGCAGAAATATGTCGTCTCTTTTACTGTTCCAACAAGTTACTGGTATCTTCGATGGTTCGATCTAACAGCTGCGAATTATGTAGACTTTATCAACGTCATGAGTATGTTCTACTCTCTTATGGTAGATATTAATGCTAACAGTCAACCTTTTAATTAGGCTATGAGTACACAATCCCGTTGATCTATATGCAAACGCTGAAAATCTGACAAGTTTTATAGCCTCCATGGTGTCTGGGACGCGCAAAATCCGATCGGAAATCATGTTCTGGCTCATACCAACCTGACTGAGATCCAAATGGCACTTGATCTGTTCTGGCGTAACAATGTTCCCGCCAGCAAATTAAATCTCGGAATCGGCTTCTATGGTCGCAGCTTCCAGCTCTCGGATCCCTCTTGCTACCAGCCTGGGTGTGATTTTAAAGCAGGTGCTGCACCAGGACGGTGTACAGACAGTTCCGGTACTCTGTCTTACCGTGAGATTATGGACATTATCCAAACCCGAGAAATTCAACCATACTACGATGAGACCAACGCAGTCAAGTATATCACTTGGGATCAAGATCAATGGGTGTCATATGTCAGTAGAAGGAGACTGGAGTTTGATCTAAGGAATTGCGGCTGACCAGACACCTCGCGCCATATCAGGACGATGCACAGACGTTCAAGCAAAAGATTGACTTTGCAAATAATCTCGGACTTGGCGGTTTACTTATTTGGTCGGTAAGTTCGCCGTGTCCTAGTGGTTGAGATGCGTAAACGATTCTAATATGCTTGCAAAGATTGATCAAGACACCGATGACCTCGCTGCTCTAAAGGCTGTCGTAGGCGATGATGGTCTGACAAAATTCGGCACTAGCGATGAGGATTATTGGAAAGTAAGTAGCAGCACCGCCTTATTCATATGCGTCGAATCTCTATTATGGGAATTTAGACTAACATTCGCCCCTGCAGGACAGTTTCGTCAATCAAGACTGCTACGTCTCCGACTGCGGCGGTGGATGCAACGCTGGCTTCATTTCAATAACTGAACTTAAATGTGGAGGGTTGATAGGGAAGCATCCTAAGAGCCAAATGTGTTGTCCCATTTCTGGCGCTCCAGACCCGAAGAAGTGCACATGGCGAGGCAGCGTGACCGCTTGCAACGGACAGTGCCATCCCGGCGAGGTTACCATGGCTTACAACAAATGGGGAGATGGTGGCTATTGTGTCTCGGGACACAAGATGTATTGCTGGTAAGTATTTGTCTACTTACCTATCTAGAGATGTGCAATATTTGGCACTTGACACTGACATTTGCATTCAACAGCGAGAGCCCTGGTGCAGAGAACGAATGTTACTGGGCGGGAGCAGATCAGTCATGCCGTTCAGGGGATACGGAAATGGTAAGTCATGTTTTCTATGTTGAAATTTCCTATCGCATGTAGGACAATGGTAACTAACCCAGTATACAAGACGTTCGAGGGCTACGACTACGGTGGCGTCATCTTAAAAAAGAGTCCATATTGTTGCCCTTCAGAAGAAGCCAAGCGATGGAAGAACTGCGAATGGTTTGGTTCTGGGCGGTGCGATGATAACCACTGCCCCACAACGGGTCATTCGGTCGAGTTGGCGTTCAGCAACTACGGAGAAGGGAAAGACTGTTGGCCCTTCGACCGAAAGCGCGCATTCTGCTGCGATCCTTCGGACGGCAAGTCGCCATTCCTTCCGGTACCTTTGGCCAATCTCTTCCCCTCGCCGCCTGAAGGTGACAATATCGATGCAGAAGTACACTTCACGACTGATGATACCTGGGGAACAAATACGCCGAAAAATGGCGGTTCGGAGGAGGCCGACGATTCGGCCTTCCAGTTTGTTGTCCTCGCATCTCCAGAAACACTTCAGATTTCTTTGGACAAGCGGGATGGATCACACTGGGATGTCTTTAATTGCAATGACGGTGTCTCAGAAGGAGAACACAAGGTGCAGATGGCATGTTTGGATAACTCAGTCAACAGTACCTGTGACAAAATTCACCTTGGCCATGGTGTTCCAGGGACAATCTTGCAAATGCCAAACGGTTGTGGTCCTGGAAAGTATGCGGTTGCGAAATCTTTAGAAACATCTAAGCACCAGCTTCTACCTCGTCACATCGAAGACATGGGCTTGAGTCACAAACCTGTCATATACGATCTTACTTTCGATTACGACTTTGCCCGGGTCCCACGTGACCTCGGAGATACCCAGATGCGTGTGGATTTTAGTAACGAACAACATTACTGGGACAATGTCGTCGCTGCTGCAGCATCCAAGAAGCGGAAGAGGGCAGTCAAGAGATCTCTTGAAGATATGGGCGGAAATCACATCCGATGGCTGGAAGAAGAGTTCCGTGATGACCTCCATTTCGGTGAGCTCGATGCAGAAGAATTGCACAAGCGGTGGTTTGGATCAGATGTCGTGTCGTGGCTGAAAGGGCTTCTCAATCCCTCCATTTCCAAGACATTCACTCATGATCTCGATGAGACATTCACGGCAAAGATAATTGATGAGGATTGGGACTGTACGAGAGATAAGGCCCACTATGAAGGTCATCTTCTCGCACAAGCACTTACCAACGCCAAGGTACAGACCAGCTTTGGCTTCTCGCTCATCACTAGGCTAAGCTTAGATGGGCTCGACCTGAGCAACTCGTTCCTAACTTTCAGCAACACCGGCGAGGTTACTGCGACTTTTACCCTTGAAGCTGTAGCTCGGGTAGATTTCGACAGCGGTGAGAAGACTATCGCCACCATTCCGTTCCCTGGTGCAACCCTGCGAATTCCCGGCATTGCAACAATCGGACCAAGTTTGCGAGTCTCTGGCCAGCTCATCGCAGATCTGACCGTTGCTACGAAGGTTGAAACCAAGGTGACCATTGCCAAGTGGTCTATTTCGCAAACAGTACCAGATCCTAGTCCAGAATATAATCCCACAGCGCCACAGCAAGGTGACTTTCAGACCCTCGCCGACAACAAACCTGAGTTCTACGCCGGTGTTGTGGCTCATGGCAAGGTAGAAGCCCATCTCAAGGCAGCCGTTGAGTTTGGCGTGCGTTTTGAAGATCGATGGGGTATCGGTGCTGCCGCCGCATCTGTCGTAGCGGACGGCTATGTGCGAGTTGAGGCAGCTGTGGGCGCCGATACCAATTCGGGAACTTGCCCATTCACGGTCGGGCTCTTTGTTGGGGCTGACCTGTATGTTCAGGTACAGGCTCCTGACGCATTTAAATGGACTCCGGTGAGATTCGACTTTCCAGGTGGTGGTGAGGTACCACTCATCCAAGGCGGATCTTGTCCTAAGATCGCGGGAAACTTGCCTACCCGACGCAGCCTTGATATCAATGAACCACTAGGCCGTTCGACCTCAGTAGGAGCTTTGAGCGGACGTGCAGCAGAAGTCGGTTCCAATTCCACTAAATATCTGCCCTTGCCTGCGGATGAAACCATGCCCATCCACAGCCTCGATAAACGAGGAGGGGTATGGGGTCCCATTCTCCGTGTACCGGTCTCATCGCTCTTCTGCCCTGCGGCGGATGGTTCTGACACGAACGAAGGTACGGCGTGCTCAAAACTTGAGGGAACACCGCCTCCCGTAGGCAAGAGAGAGTTCGTTGAGAGACGAGACAGCAGGTTTGAGTTTGACAAGCGAAATAGCAGTCATGAGCTTGACAGGCGAGACACTCCAAAGGAGCCTACATTTTGTGGGAACCTGAAGTACTTCGCTGGGTACTATGACTCCGCTGGCACGTTGAAGAACGTGAGTTGTCCCGTAACATATCTTTATTGGGTATCTGGACTCGTTATCGGTACTTCAGCTAACTGGTGTCTGACAGAAAAACCCAACACCAATATTATATGGCTATACCGACCCAAATACCTGTACAGACATGAGATTTGGCCAGCAGCCCATCGCAAGCTACACTAGCAATGGCTTCGCGACAGAGCACATCTTAGAGGCGCAGATGCTCGCCATTTTTATTGACGAAGCCAATACTGCATGGGGACCGCAGTTCCCTCCCTTTGACCCTAGTAGATTAGGAACCACCGTGAATCTTTGCGAGCTGATGGCGGCATACTGGATCAACATTCCAGAAAATCTTTGGTTTGCGGAGGTACTCCCAAACGGGCAAAGATTCGAGGAAAATCCACTCGACTTGGTTGGGCTAACATGGCCGAACAAATATCGATATGCTGACGAATTTGTGATCTTGGAGAAGGGCGTGAATAGCAAGAAAGAAAGTGTGAGTCGCCTGTCCCTTTCAGTAGTTTTAAGATACACACTGACAAGATTCTGCAGCTTTGGGGCCGCAACGCAATCACCCAAGCAAACCTTATCGTTGGCATAATAAATAACAACCCTGATGAAATGTTCAAGAACATCAAAGACCTAATCTCCGTTTTCAAATACCACCGCGACGCTACAGTCAAAGCGCATCTTGGCACTGAAATCCAACGCGTTGCCCAGGAGCTCGACTTCTTTGACACAAACTACCTAACTACACTGAACACTATCCCAGGCTCCAGTGGCGGTGTCCTTGTTGCTTGGCAGCCAATGCAGCAACGACGCGGAGTCAGTCTACGGCAGGCATGGACCAGCTGGATGACAGCTAGAGGTATTGTGGCCAGGGATAAAGGCATGTTGTATATTGACACGTGGCTGCCGGCGATGTTGACGCAATATGACACGCCGCCAAATCGTCAGCAGGCGCAGGCGAATCCGCAGTCGACAATCGCCGCCCTGTTAGCGAAGATTGATGCTTTGGATGCAGAATGGACGCAACTGAGACCACTTATTGCGAACGTTAACTTCGTTCCCTGAGCCAGCACATTCTAGTTACTTGGAGATATGAAGCATGTACTCAAAGCGAATTCGAAGGCTACCTACGTTTGTCAGTTGTATCTGGTGATGATTAGTCCAGCGTCTCCCCATTCCAGAGAATGCAAGTTTACCAGTGCCAGAGCACAGTGTAAATTTTATCGGATAATGAGATTGATTGCTTGATGTTCAATTGCACCTGACCTATTTGCGCCAAGTAGACTCTGCACCCCTTGGGGCATTTCGTATGAGTTCAATGAACTTGGTAAACGGACATCACCGCATAGGTGGGCTGTGGGGTTATTGAGAGGAGCCAACTAAAATCGTGTAATTGTCATTATTTTTCATCTGTAACACTGCTTTTCGTACCTGTCATTCTGTTTTATCGACCGCAGGTTCTAGAGTCTATACTTGTTAAGGTCTTCCACGAGGAGCTCCCCTCGGCCTTCCTCGAACTCTCTCGCTGGGAGCTGGGATATTGAACACCTCAGCTTCGTCATTGAATCTCTCTGACCCAATCCCCTTTAACGCGCTTAGCAGCTCATCATCCGGCCTCCAGCCGGACGAGTCCATAATGTGTAATCGTCGATTTTCATCACTACACCCAGCTGCTTCATCTAGCCACGAGTATTGCCTAGGAGCTGCCCAGCTTACTTCCCACATTGGTCCATTGGCAGCTCCTCGTACTTTAACCGAGACAGATAAAATTACAGGCATGTGCATAGAAGCAGAGTTTGCGAAGGCCAAGAGGAGGGGCCGTAGCTGTTCGTCCGCTGGAGCGTGGCGAAACTGAATCCGCGGTTCCATTCCAGTCTGCCTCTTCTCTTCTTCTGCATCATATTCATCAGGGCCTTCGCCTGTATACATCCGTGGGCCTTGCATATCTGCGAGGTCTGCTGAAATCTCGAAGCGTCGACCAAGCTCTTGGTTGGAGTGACCATTGAAGTACCACTTGCCCGCTGGGCTGATGATTTCGAACGCAACATTCAAGTTGACTAAGTTCGGCCAAAATGGCTCTTGACTTTCTTGGGGAGGCTCAAAAAAGGTAGAATCCAGCACACCCTCAACACTCAACCACGTCAAGTTGCGTGAGAAGTCACGGAGGCCTTCGCTTAGTGGATCTCTTGTCAAAGGGCTGACCAGGTCTGGTGGAATTGCTAGTTGGTTTGCTAGCGGCTCTGAAAAGAAGACAAACTGCGCCTTCTTTAACTGACGTAGACATATAGGGCCTAGAGCTGCTCCCGCTTCATGCCTCATTTGCCGCCGAATATGCGAATATCGCTTTTCATTATCGTCGATTAACAAAGAAGTACTCTCTAGTTCAGGAAATTTGGATATGAGATCAACGAAAGAGCGCATATCCAACTTGCGTGGATTTACTTCGAAGTGTAGATCTCGAACTATTTTTAACTCCGGTAAGGTGTCAGGATGTAAGAGTCGAAGATAGGAGTATTTAAATCTGTCGGTGAAAAGATCATGTCTCTGGCCCTCGTTGACGAGATGTATATTCTCGCTTATGGCTGCATATGGGCGCATGTTTGAATCTTTTGGTGAAGAGATCTCTTGAAAAATAAGTCGCAGCCCACAACTGGCATTACTCAGTACATTAGCCGATGTTGTAACTTCGGCAGTAATATCCCAAATCTTTAAGACGCCGAAAAGTCGGTTGACAGCATCCGTAAATGCAACATCATTAGCTAACCGTTCATGCTCTCTTTCAAACCGACCACATGCCACATCATCGTAGTCCGGTAGAAAAATACAATATTGTAGTATCTTGATATTAGACCGACGCCTAGGGTTCTCTAGACATCTCCTCTGGAGTTTGTCGATGTCCTCTTGAGTGCTCTTTACTTTGATATTGCAGAATGTATATTTTTCCACCGCACTCTGCCAGGAAGCATTAATTGTGGCGAGTGATATAAGTCGTGTGGCCAGAGAATCGCGATGGTGATAGAACTCCTTTACAAAGAAGTTCGCGTCTTCGATTAAGATCGTGTAGGTAGTGACCAAGTCGATAATTTCTTGTGAGAGTCGGTCCATGACTACTGCAGGGAGATCTGGGTGGGGTATAATAAAAGCAGAGGAGCTTGGACATCATGGCGACTCTGACGGTTCTTATAAGACGAATCATGAATATTAGTGCTTACAGGTGTGATTCGGGTGAAAGTTTCACAGCTCCAGGGTGCAACAATTGGATAAGCGGAGATGTCACATGATATGGCACATGATAAACTTGACAGCCATGAGACTAAGCCCTGCCGTGTCGAATTCGACCCGAGACCCCATGCCAAGTGTCTTTAACCACTTCAGCTTGACTGCTTCGACACACGTGGGCTATTTTTGAAATAGAAGATATCACTGCGCAACATCGTTTTTCAAACAGCACTGCTAGATGTCCGCAAGTAATGTCAGTTCCGTCTTCCAACTCACTGATACTGCAGATTCATCTGCCCAGAATACACGTGTGCCTGAGGGATGTCATGGTCGAGCAAAGAATCTCTCCTCTGCCTCCGCTGCCGTGGCAGCGGGCACATTGCCGCTGAGTGTCACTCTCCAAAGAACACACAACCCTACCCGGTTACTCAAGATCCGCCAGTCGTGGGCCTGGGCACGGATCCTACCCCTGGTGGCAAGCCTTCCGCCACTCCAGCAACCACAGGGTCATTGGTTGCATCGTCATACCTAAAGCGGCTTTTCAGGTCGCGACGAAATAACATACGCCAAGGGGATAAACGGCAAGCGGAGCAGCTAGGTGGGAGGCTTTGCGCACGGTGCCAGACGATTAAGTTAAACTGGAGTGATGCCGACAACGACAAGAGATGGAACGTGCTGCAGCAGCGTGATAGGCAGGTGGCCAATCTGGGCCTGGCATGGTCGGTCAAGTTCTGGGAGTAGTGTCCGCTTTACGTTCTGCTTTTCGAAATTACGTTAGACCTAGCGTTAGAAGATATAGAAGAGAATATAAAGCGTGAAAAGTTGCAAAAAGGGAAAAAAAGAGTATTAGAGTATAATGTTATAATAATCATGACCTTTGCGCTGGGTAGATTAGGACGATCGCAGTATGTACCTTTCATCGTGGAGCAAGATAATATAAACTAGGCGGAGTGTTTGTATACTACGCTTGATGATTATTCTAAGGGTAAGATAATATGTACGGATGTTTATAACGCGATATGTCAGGTTACGTGGCAATGCGAGGGGAAGAAAATAAGCATTCTAGGTGCAAAGGCTATGCTAAGCTAAGGGGTTAATTACGGGCTTATCAAAAAGCTGGTTGGAGCGCTGCGATAGATACCATGCTGAGCGCTGTAGGCCGGAATAGGTTAAAAGGTTAAAGAAGATTCAACTTATCAACGTGGAGAGCTGGTAAATCGTGGAGTTTCCCCGTTCTGAAGTCTGTGATAGCTAGTACGTGGCGCTTAGCTATATATGGGGTTCTACGGAGCCGCGTAGCCATAACGTCGGGGACATCTTGCACGGAAGGTTGGCCTCCACGGTCGAAGACGTTATCACAATGACAAAGCATCTCAGCGTAAGTTATCTATAGGTAGATGTTATCTACATTAAGCAACATAATAACGCGCACAAGATGAGCTAGGTTACATTGATAGACAGCATCTATAGCGGCGCGTAGGCAACGATCGTAGCGCTCTCCCGGAGCGACGTGGACTTTAGGCTATGCCGGGTTACTCGTGGTGTTAATGCTGCGAGGCCTTTCCACATATCGGATGAGAAATATCATCGGCGCAGATGTTAGCAACTATCGGCGAGAATTCGAGGGAACATCTGGGCGACCGTGCTGCCGACGCTAGATCAGCAGCTGAAGAAGTCCAGATAGAGGTAGCAGGGCTGGACGTTGCAGGAAGCGGTGCTATCGCCGAGATGTCTATATTTCACGTGGAGTAAGTGTACTTCCAGTGCAACTCGGTGCAGTGCTGCGAGTTGTTAGATGACGAGTATAATCCCATATTCCCGGTCAAAGGAGAAACTCAAATGAGCAGGATGATCACCATTGGAGGCACGGCTTCGTCGAGCAAGTTCTCTATTATGGATGACTATCCGGTGGGTTCTTACATCAGCCCATTTGCTGTGCCAGACGACGAGGACGCCGGCAAAGGGCGTGATGAGAACCTTTCATTGTTCGGGCAGCTCGTCTTGTACGACCGGCACCTGGAGCAGTATTCGCAGCGAGAGTTCATCTTTGACAGTGACGCCATCAATGCCTTCGCAGCAATCCTAGAACGACTCCGAACCAAGTTTGGCCTCCAGGCTTTCTGGGGACTGCCAGAAGCGGCCATCCCTTGGACAATTATGTGGGAGGAAAAGAGCTATAACAGCCGTCGAAGGGCCGGGTTCCCAAGCTGTTCCTGGGCAGGCTGGAACGGCCCATTGAGTTCTGGCCAGGACCCTATGGAAAAGCCGGGGACAATACATGCGCTTGACAATCCGTAACCCTTCACTAACATCTGGAAGGTCAAGAATGGGCAGCTGGTAAGTCTGTACATGCTTAGTGATCCCAAGAAGTATGATATTCGTTCCTGGGACTATGTGTTATCGGATCTATCAAGACTCCCGCCGCAAACTTACAACTTCGATCGGACAAGATTTCAAGATGCAGAAGACATGGGATATTTGCTGATCGACGGTATCATCCTTCAGATGCATCTACTCTGGAAACCGCTTCCCTATGACCGTCATTGTATGCCAAGGTATAAGCTGTACCCGCACATGGAGGTTCAATACGGCAATGTCAAAAGTCCACGCTTAGCGCCCAACAAGAATGAGCTTGGAAGGCTCAAAGACATGGTAGGAAAGCAGCAGGACTTCCTCGTCGTGTTCGGGAGAGATATTGCAGATCATCCGGCGAGTAAGTACAGCGCACTGTTCCTGTCTCTGATCCTGTTGAGGTGGGGAGATAATATAGCGTATCGGGTTGCGGTAATGCATGATCGCATCGATGGTTTTGCGAAGGATGCACTTTTTCAAACGAATCCACAGATCATACTCGGTTAGGCTGCTGTCCCCACGGCTTAGGAAACTTGGGCTTAAAACGGTATACAGATAGCAGACGGAATCATTTTAAGCACTGAAGCTGCTGCAATACTGATAGGCGAACTGCCGAAGCAGCTGATGAATGCTTCAAGGCAAATGATGCAACTCACATGTTAGAAGTCTTTTCCCTATTCAGTTAATCGTCATCATCCTGTATAGCGGGAGGCATAACAGCGCCTTGTAACGGTGTAATATTCTGTGGATGACGGCCAGCGTCAGCAGGAACTGGAATCCCGACTACTCAGATCATTAAACGCCCTTTTCCCGAGGTCATCATGAATGGAAGAAATCCACATAACTGATCGTAGCCTTTCTAGCGCATCGTCACACGAGAGGGTTGTTGGTCTAGGCTTTACAACGGCATCCCACTTAGCGCGCAGCCAGGACTCCTTGACGTCAAGTACCGAGATAACTCCCACTATCAGCAGCCAGAACACGACAACCCTCAGTTCAACCGTCGACGGCTCTATTCTCTGGCAAGCACTGCGCAGCCGCTCCGTCAGGTAGACCGGCCGAGCCCTCTTTCCGGGGGCCTGGAACGTTGTGGACAGGAAAGCGAGCATACCCAGCCGCAGACACTCGGCCACGATATTGTCGTCTTCAGTTCCATCAACATTGTCTTCGAGATGCAGCAGGCGGAACTGGATGGAATGGACAGCGTCCTGAAATTCCACGCCGTCTAGGCGTGTGTGGTTGGCGGTGTGTTGATTTACGAGACGCGTCATGTGCCGGAGATCATAGAAGACGGTGGCAAGCCGAGGGCCAAGACATCCCGCAAATAACAGGAAGCCGTCATCTCCATCATCACTGAGCTCGCAATCTAGTTCGACAATGAGTTTCTTCGTGTTCAAGTAGAGCGAGTCCCATGAAGCGGGGTCGGGGAGAAGTCTGGGCATGTTCCCTGTGCTAAGAGACCACGCAAGATCCAGCCGGCCAACCTTGAAGTAAAGTTTGGGACTACGACGGAGGGCGGCGATGCCTCCGCGCATGTGAAGAATCTGACCGAGGCCAGTCATGTGCGTATTGAACGCGGCGCGGTCATCAAACATGTCGGTAATGGAGACAAGGGCCATGACCACGTAAACAGTTGAGTCCACTAAGTAGCCTTCGTTTTCGGAGAGCCTCGCGTTTAGGAGGGCTATTGTGCGCCAGAGATGGACAAACGTGGTACGTGCAGGTGCTCTATTTTGAAATAGATCGTCGAGAGCTGCGGCGGTAAGTAGGGTGCTGTGAACGTATACATCGTCGTGGAAGAGCAACTGGAAGTAATCTTGGTCATTCTTGTGGAAGTCGACGCAGTTAGTGATGGGGTACAAGCGCTTCATGGTATCGTAGGTAATGACTAAACGGTAAGACAGCCGATGATGGTTAGCAAAAGATGCAATTGACAGATTATTGCATATGCTCTGATGCACTTACATTTAAATAAGAGCTCCTGGGATTTGGTGTCTATGTCTACTGCTAACATAGAAACCGCTAAGTCTGGAGGAGATGCACGTGGCGAAGGAAGCGCGTTATCAGCAGCATTTGAATTATCAGTGTTGGCTATAACTCCTGCCTCGGCAACACAGCGGGACACGGGCGCCTTTCTCACGCGGAGTTGCTTCCGAGCATGTCGAACGGATCGACGGGAGTCTTCTCGTCTGTTCTTCCCCTGCATGCAATGACTACGCACAAGCGCTTGGTCGTCTGTTGCTGTGGGCTTACCTGACGGGCCATCAGTGTGAACAAAAGCGAACTGAAGTACCTTATGTTGGGGCATAATGCAGAACTTTGGTGCCACTGGCGTTATGTTGGGTGGTGACTGGTCAAAATGAATATCAATGCTCGAATCGCGCTTGTACTGGTATTTCGGCTGAAGCTATTGCTACGGTCGGCTGGTGATTTTGGGTAGTCGATGACGACACTATTGCGAGATATTGCAAATGCCGATGATGTGAGTCTTGCAAGATGCATCTGCGTAGTCCGTATACGATCTCTTGAGTCTAAAGGTGGAAGTAAGGAACATTCTCCATGGTGAGATGCTGTCTCGTGACGGGGTGAACTTTGCGGAGCCACTGAATGTCGGTTAGTTCCGGAGGTCTCAGCTCAAGACCCTCATAATATCGACCACATTGATTTCCTATTTCGTTCTCGCGCGAAACTTCCCGCAACTTCTGTGGGACCTGTGGAGCACATCTAGAATGAATGCCTTTTGCAATCCATCCCAGAGCTAAATTGCGAGCTGACCCAGAATATAGCTAGTGATAAATTATTACTAGACTTTCAGCTTGTGGCTTGTAGTGGCTTTTTGTCTAGCTTAATAGCAAGGCTAGGAGTAAGGCGCCAGGATCTACATTGTTAGCGGTATATGCTGACCAGATTGAATTCCCGATTCGTCAGTACACCGGCATGAGATCTCTTTTGCCAAGGTACTCGACATAGCTACCCCTTTATCTAATTGCAGATTACCAACACATATTCGGATATGGGGATCAAAATTCGACCATAATGCTTTCGAGTTTGGGAAGTATTGATTACCTAAGGGAAGGCCTAAGAGATAAGTCAAAACACCCCCATTCCGCCACCCCCCCCATTCCGCCACCCTGCAACCACCAAAAAAGCTAGATTTACAAGGGTCAATATCTCAACAAGGGTTTAACTCAACAACTTAAGATTTTAATAGTAAATCTAATATATTAATAGAAGATAGATTCCAAAAGGGGTGCAAAATCGGACTGAAATTGGCCGAGATATTCAACAGCAAAGATATTTACATAGTAAATCCGTACCACCCCAACTTCACCAAACAAGGAATTAAAATTGAATTGAAAATCTAATATAATATTAGAGGCCAAGAGAAGCTCTAGGAATATTTTTATTTTGTGATAACTAAATAGATCAAAATGCTATAGAAAGTTTAGTATTTTCCTTACTAAATTTTAATAGGGGATTTCTTATTTTAGAGCTTAGATTTCGACCATTTTAGCTACCACAAAATAGAAATATGCCTAGAGCTTTTCTTGGCCTCTAATATTATACTAGATTTTCAATTCAATTTTAATTCCTTGTTTGGTGAAGTTGGGGTGGTACGGATTTACTATGTAAATATCTTTGCTGTTGAATATCTCGGCCAATTTCAGTCCGATTTTGCACCCCTCTTGGAATCTATCTTTTATTAATATACTAGATTTACCATGAAAATCTAGATATTTAGAACTAAGTGGTTGTTGAGATATTGACCCAGCTTTTTGGTGGTGCACTGTGGCGGAATGGGGGGGGGTGGCGGAATGGGGGTGTTTTGACTTAATGGAAGTGACTTAAATAGTATACTTTTCCTGTTCGGGTCCAGATGGTATACCGGCTTCATTGCTTCTTTGACATATCTTACATCTATTGACCATTGGTCGGGACACCGCTCTGTTTCTCTAAAGCTACGATTTTGATATTATTAGTCTCAAATATAGCAGGGAAATCAAATTATGGCGTCTTCGTCAATGACACCGCTTGAAGATTCAGCGATGAAACTATTCTGGAATTCGCAACGTACGAAATCCAAACCTATACCCCTCTCCACGTCTTTCGCAGGCCAGACTGTACTCGTCACCGGAAGCAATAGCGGCCTCGGTCTCGAAGTGTGCCGAAGCATGCTCGACCACGGCCTGTCCCACCTCGTCATGGCCGTCCGAACGATTGCCAAGGGCGAGGCCGCCGCCACCCCCCTTCGCAACGCCCACCCAGAAGCACGCATCGACGTCTGGGCTCTAGATATGACCTCGTACAATTCGATCCAGTCCTTTGTGCGCAAGTGCACCGACAAGCTACTGCGCCTCGACGGCGCCATCCTTAACGCCGGCATCACCCAAGAACAGTTCATCCTCCCTCCTGGTGGCCATGAGCAAATTTTCCAGGTCAACTACCTGTCTACGGCGCTCCTTGCTCTGCTGCTTCTGCCTGTCTTTAAGGCCGGCGCAGGGGCGAGACAGAAGCCTGGCCGGTTGACGATCGTGTCCTCGGGTCTATCGTTGTTATCGACATTCCCGAACCGCAACGCGACGCCGCTGATACCATCATTTGATAACCCTACCGGCTGGGGACTCGCTGTAGCAACCGAGCGCTATAACACCACCAAGACACTTGTGCTGATGTTTGTGCGTAAGCTCAGCGAGGTCATATCACCCGACGATGTCATTATTAACGCCGTTGACCCCGGACTTGTTGCCGGATCGGCACTACACTCCAGAACGTCGGGTCCAGTGAAAGCCGTGATGGCGATTGTAAAAGCCATGATGGCCCGATCCTTGAAAGAAGGTGCTTCAGCTTACTTGGATGCATTTGCCGTTAGGGGAGGTGAGAGTCATGGCAGCTTTGTGATGGACTGGCACATTAGCCCGTGAGTATAGCCAACTATTATGTTTTGCTCTCAATCCTCAATGTGTTACCTCATCTTCCCCTGATACTCAACTGACATATGGGACTAGGTTTCATCCTATGATGTACACCATCCAAGGCAATATTACGTCAGAGCGGCTGTGGAATGAGACAATAGAAGAATTCAAGTTTGCTGGGGTGCAAAGTATTCTTGAGTCGATACAAAAGCACTAGCGAGATAATCATTGTTCCTCTAGTTCTTGACAACTTTTATTATCAGATTAATAGTCAGGCCTAATCCTTTCGAGTTTCACATGTCTGTTCACGTATGAGATGGGGGACGGCACTCACCGCCCCCGAAACAGCTGGAATTGGAAGAGACAGGCCAGATGGGAGAATGGCGCACGCCATCTTTGCAACCAGACAAATTTTCTGGCTGCTGAAGGTCAAATTACCTCGATGCTAAATTGAAAGACTCATGGCTACGTGTACCGTCAATGCTGTAGTTGCTTAAGCTCCAGCTCCAGATATATTTTAGTCCCTTTAACATCTATCTTGGTAAATAAATACCTGTCCAAACTCATGTGTCCATAGTTGTTATGCAATGCCAAACTTGGATTTGGCTTAGTAAACCAAAACCTAGCACATTACCCCAGATACTCGTTTAACTACGCACTATCGACTTCTGGTAATATGGGCGCGATATCATAGTCCATTTCTTTCCTGACTCGTGAATGGAGGAACCACATTTACCGAATTCGACTTTAGCCGCCATATTGAAGTACCAGGATCTAAGGTCGTAATATTTCAATCAAACAATTACTCTATACCGAGTCAGGCCACAGTACGTGCACTCTACTCTGCCTGTGACCTGCCAGCATTGTATACGGAAGGTCGCCTTCCATTTCATTTACCGATACTTGATACTTCATAGTGTATATATAATTTTGGATCCCATCACGGTGGCCAGTCGCATGGATATTGACCAAAATTCAACAAGTTCTGTAGACCCGGTTCACAGCCATCATGAAACTCGACATCGCAGTGGCATTTCTGGCTTCGGCTGCACATGCAGCACCACACTGTTCGTGACCAATAATACTTTCTTTTGGCAGTACGCGATTTGTTGACGCGGATAGATACTTTCCCCAAAATCAACGGTGGTGCTGATTGGGCCAGCGTTCGAAAGACAACTAATTACCAGTCCAATGCGCCAATAACCAGCGTCAATGATCCAGGGATCCGATGCTACCAGCTCTCTTCCGGGAACGGGGGTGCAAAGACGACCGACATCAAAGCCGGTGGTACGATTACATGGACACCGAATACACCGATCTATCACGCTGGTGCACTCAGTGCCTACATGGCCAAGGCACCTGCTGGTACTGCAGCTGATCAATTTGCTGGAGATGGAAAGGTTTGGTTCAAGGTCTCTCAAGACATGCCTACGCAGGCCAACGGGCAGATGACCTGGCCCTCACTAAGTCGGTGCTTCCTTTTCAATCCTTGTTCCATTATAAATTCTTTTTCTGCGACCATGATTGAAGTCATGTCAATCGTTATCATGAAAAGGTACGAGATGTAAATTCTAACATGAAATTTACAGACAAGGCTTCCGTTAGCTTTGGTATTCCTTCTTGTCTAGAAGATGGAGAATACCTGTTTCGGATCGAGCACGTTGCGCTTCATAGCACAGGCGCCCCTCAATTTTACATATCCTGTGCCCAGGTCCGAATTACAGGCGGGAGCGGAGCTGGCAAGCCTACGGATTTGGTGTCATTCCCTGGTGCATATACAGGCAAAGAGCCAGGATTGACGCTTAACATCTACAGCAACGGCGGGAAGCCATATGTTCCAGCAGGACCGGCCCTTTTTAAATGCTAGCGTCATTCGTCAAATGCATGAACATCCGCCGCTTTTTCTTCATCGTCACCCCCGTTGCCTCTAAATGGGACATGCGAGAGCTTGCTTGATCGGCCAATTCAAGAAGAATTTATGCAAGAAAATGTCTGTATTGGGGATTGAGGCCCTCTAGAATAACATATCAGTTATCTGGGGAGCACTTTGGGCGCTATTCAGGTGCTCTAACGTTGTCTGTAGCTCCCTGTCGACTTTGAATTATAGCGTATGCCAGAAGAAAGCTAGTTAGTTTCCTAGCCAACTCAGAGCAAGCGGTATATAGAAAGTGTATTTCAGCTCATAGTTCCACATAACATAAACTAGCAGACACCAGATGGTATTGTGGTGCTTCCGACTCTCTTTGTGGCGTTATATACCGCACCTGATCCAAGACCCCGCTTTGCAAAGGCTGTCCAGATCTCGCACTGGTTAGAACCTCCGGTCAATGCTTCGTCGGCATCTAGGATTGCATCTCTGGCTTGCACGAAGTTGGGGTTGCAAGGTTGCCTGATATACTTAGTATGAATTCGCTCAACGGATCATAGTGATACTTACAACGCCATAGCGTCAACAACCAATTTTAAGGTGAGGTACTTCCCATCAGTAGGTACACCATTGCTGAATGTTGGTCGAATGCCGTCATTTTTGCCGTGTTTATCAATCAAATTCCACAAAAGCTCATAGAGCATCGTAGCCCAAACTTCACCAATATCGTGAACCTGGCCTAGTGAGTTAAGAGTAGTGTAAACGTGTGGGTTCGTTGTCAGAGAAGTCGAGTACACTACTGAACGGATACCGACAGGGTTATTGTACACCCAGGCGCCCATGGGGTAGTTTGTCGTGCGGGTGTCTGATGGCTTGAGGCGAATGGCCGTAGCCATAAAGTCACCCCAACCCTCGCCCATGCCGCCGGACTCGACTGCATTGAGGCAGTTGGAATTCGCTGGACCACCAGTTAGACGGGTTGACACTGATTATATGTTAGCCTCTTAGATACATGGCTGAGTACGATTTATCTTACAGCCATGCGTATATTCATGAATGACAACGCCAGCCTCAAATGTGCAATCTCGGCGGGGAGTAGATCGAGTCCATAGATACATTCTCATGCGAGCCGTTTGACCATCAGGAGGTGTGGCAAAGTTGGCATTGTTAGTGCCAGAACCATCTTGTGCATTGAGAATGACAAAGTCATTGCCAGCTCCTCCCTGCCCATGGTTGTTGGTCTCAAAATTGCCGGCCGCTTCTGTGAAACCGAGTAGATAGAGCAAATCATGGTACATGTTTGCTGTATAGAACAGCTGTGTGATGGAGGCGTCTGCGTATGCAGAAGGAGTTGCCAGACTTGGTGAATATGGATATTCAAACTTTAACTCCGTGCTTGTTGGCCGATAATTATTAAGATAGCTGCTGCCGCCGCTAGGGTTGGATTGGGCGATTCCATTGTTGCCACGAGTTGTGGTATAGTTCGTTCCGTCGCTAATCCATGTGAACTCGGATGACTGGATCTCCCACGGATCTGAGACAACAACCCTATCACCCTCGGTTGGGTCATTAACCCCCCAAGGACTGTTCATCAGCATTTTCTTTTTCGAAGGCCAGCGCTTGGACAACATACTAAACTTGGTATGTAGCAAGGTCTGAGACATAATCCACGACTCCATGAATTTCCGAGTTCGTGTTGGCATCAACATAAGACAACAGCCAGTTATCCACAATGTCAGTTTCGATTCTCCAAGTGAGAGCCAAGGTTCCATCGGACTTCACAAGGTAGACAAGCTTCGCCTCTGGGTCGGAAACAGCGCCGGATGTCCCTTTGAGAGAGTAAACCTCAATGCCTTCCTTAGCTTCTGCTGATGCCTCTGTGCCTGCAATCGGAAGCTGCAAAATCTCCGCGACCCCATTTAGAGCGGCAACTGGGCCACTGAAATCGCGTTTTTTCAAAGGGTTGGTTGCCGGAATCACTCCGGTGAAAAAATTGTTCCCGTATGAGAAAATCTTTCCATCAACTCCAACCTGCCCATGACGGTGAGTTGTATGAATAGATCTTTTATTGGGAGTCTTACGTTAATATTGAAGTCCGCATTATCGATATCAAGACCATGGGCGGTCTGCTTGAAGTTGACGTGAGCAATGTTGTTGGTACCAACGTAATGATCATTCACGAGCCGGAATGTAAGTCCGGGGACAATATTCTTCACTAGCTCTGTCGCTGTATCAACATAGCTGTACCTTTTGAGGATAGAGACAGCAGGATCTGAGACTGCTTGGGACGCAGCAACATAATCTCCCGTAAGGGGAAGACGAAATGCATTAATATCAATCCCTCGGCGAGAAAGTTGCGCCTTTCCACTCGCTGGGTGGGCATGGACTCGAGTGCCTGTGCCTAATAGGCCAAGAAGCACCAACAATCTCATCGTTGCGATAGACTGCTTGATAATATTGTTGATGAATGATTCCAATGTTCTCTAAGATATCGGAGAATTGTAAAGCAAAGATATTATCGATGCGGTTTGCCTTGGCCTTAGAACAATGGCGCTTTAGCCACTCTTTATACTCAAGGTAGAATGGTGATGTTGACTTGCCGTTGTCGCCATTAATCCAGCTTCCTCTTTAGATAGTCTCTAGACGCAAGATGGCTAGATGTCGTTATCGGAATGGAAGGCATTGGGTAGGACTTCGTTCGGACTTAAGCTTAGTAATAGGCTGTTCATCCGCCGCAGGCAATGCGTCTTTTTTGTTTTTCCTTTCAAAAGTGCGTGCGGGTTCGATTCAATGGCAGGCATAAAGTCACAAGGCAGAGTCCTAAGAACGTCGGAGAACGGAAGGTAACGTCGAGGTATTTGCCCATGCAGAGGCCTGAGTGTAGATGACGCGAGAGACTACCGCCTCCCCCCGAACGTTGCATCTAACACGATCAAAGTATGAACCATGTTCGTTGGCACATGACTTTTTGGGATTCAACTGCATGATCTGCTGGGTTTGCCCCGTTATGAGTACTGCCTCTAGAGGCATATCGGTGAGAGTGCGTCATCTCACCAGATCTAGGACAACCTGAACCTCTTGGACGAACAGATAAGTGCTGAATGCCCTAAGTTTTGTGTCTTTAATAGATACTCCCTGGTCTCATTGTGCTTTGCGTAGCTAACAACAAAGTCAGTCCTGCGTAGTTGTGGCTGGAAGTCATCTTGGACGCGTGCGAGACGTCTGCAAGGGATTGTTATAGGCAAAGTCTCTCCATCGTAGATTTCGGCATCTAGCAGCCCTAGCATCTTGAGACTCAGTCATCTCACATTGGATGAGGCAATACAATTCCGTGGTGCCCGTCTTAGATAAGTTCCTAGCTGCTTTCTCCGGCCTAGCGTTGAAGGAAGTCAATCGGAGATCTTAACGGTACTCCGATGCGCATGTGGATCTGGGAGAGATGAACCCAGATGTCTTCTTCCAAATGCCGTGCTAGGGACCGTTTCCGCCAATGGGGCTTCTCAATGCGGGTAAAGTGCCGAAGCGATGCAAGGATTACCAATTACCTTACATACCTTACATACCCGTGACCGTGCCGGCAGATGATTGCTCAGCACACAGACCTGCCTAATCAAGAGAACTGCCGGGTCAGTTGGACCACCTTATCAAAAACAAACCGACCGTTGCGTTGCATCCCGAGTCTAAGCTTCATGAAGCTCCTCGTATCTCAACAGTAAGTAGAGCGTCTTGGTAGCCTCGAAATGTCTGAGGCGACGGGATTGGCATATCTACCGCCTACGGTAGGATCTGCGACACCACAAACAGAAAAATCGGAGAAGATAACTGGTTTGCATCATCGTTGCTGGTGAGAATCAACCTTTTGTCAGCCATTAGCAGCTACCTCTTTCAGAAGGTGACCTCTCAAATTTAGATGGGACTTCTGCATGATAATTCTCCTTCCTTTATTACTTTCGCCACGCTAGCGGTTGCGATTGTCTAATCCAATCTCTATCGGCTTGAGTATAGCCTCAGGCATATTTTAACCGTATCGATAATCCCCTCCTGGCTATTTGAATAGAAAGTCTAGATACTACGAGAGCCTAAGCAGGCTGATGAGTCTGATGCGACACAATGCCCAGATTGCGGCGAATGTTCTTGACCAGATCTCTCGCACGAGATGAGGATATCCTGGGTGTTTGACCAAAGACTCCGATATCCAAGGTGTCATCGACCACCGATGCTTCAATATCCAATGAATCCTGTAAGATATTAGTATTTACACAGTGTAGCCCAGGTTGGACACATACCGGAAATGCATCTCGAACGGTGTTTCCAGAAAACCACGGTGCGGCCACGTTGCCCGGGGTAGAATACAAACTCTCATCAGGCGGTATATATGAGTTGATTTTCTTTCTATCCTTGACCCTTTCCAAAAGGGTTTCGCCGAAATCCATCCCCAAGGATGATTCGGCATTGCCAAGGAAGTTTACGAAAACATCGATATTGTGCCCGGTCCAATCCTTGATTTCCCAAAGCCCCACGGTTGATCTTGAAGAAGACGACATATCATGCAGGTCTGCCTGAATGCGAGAAGCTGTCTTGAACAGATCGGGGTCTTTGCCGTCAATGAATATTTTGAGGGGAAGTAGATTCAGAGTTGGGAAACAGCTTCCCTCTAGCCCATCAACCAACATTCTGTTTGCATAGTAAATTCCGAACACCATCCATCTGGATTTTGATGGCGTCTTTTTGTTAGTGAGACTTAGAAGTGCCTTTGCAACTGCTGCAAAAAAGACTGCCGGTATCCCTAAACCATGTGCGGAAGAAATGTCGCGGAGACTCCCCAAACTTGGCACTGCTGAGCGCCAGAGATATGAGACTCTCTTACCAGTTGCCTTACCAAATGGCCGCGTCTCAGCGCTAATTTTAACATCTTTCAAGTAAGTTGTCCAAAACTTTCTTCGAGATTCCAGTGTTTCCTTTGACGCGTGTGCAGCAACAAAAGATTTCCAGCTCTCGCCATCTGGTTTGCCAGACTGTGTTTGGTTTTTAAGATGGCGACAGAAGTGTTCTATCAGTGCGGGTAGGCTGAATCCGTCATAGAGCGCGTGGTGAATCTTTAGTTGCAATAACCATGAGTTCTCGTCAGTCCGCTTTGCAGATAGTCGCACTTGGGGCTGGCACGAAAAGTCTGACTCTGGCGTTATATTCTCCGTGCTCTCGTTCAGTATCCACAATTTCTCGTGAGCTCCATGGCAATAAGGCCGAAGAATAACTTGCACGAAAGGCACTGCTCTTTGTCCAGTTGCGACAAGACAAGTCCGAAGAATCGGCGAGCCCGCTATCAAAGCCTGCCAGCTGGATTCTAGGTCCTCAAAACTAATCGACTTCTTGAGTTGATAGAAAAATTCAGGGTAAAACAGTTCCCCCCCGGAATTTTGCCAGACTGTCATCATATAGACCTGCATCGGGATTGGTATCGTGATGTGTTCAACGTCGGAGTCACGTATTCGAGCCTGCGAAATAATATTTCCAAAGTCGATGGTTTCGGGAATTGGAAACGAAAGATCCTCATTAAGCATGTTGTTGCTGGAAATATTACAGCCGTCGAAAATACAGGCCATCTTCTGAATGGAGTTCGACATCAGCAATGATCGTACTCGTAAACTAATGCCTTTCTTCCGGAGCAACGTTGAGATTTTGATGGCGCTGATGGAGTCTAGGCCGAGATTGTACAATGTATGATGTTTTTGAATTGAATGAGCATGAATGCCGGACACCTGCGCAAGAGTTTCTTTGATGCTTGACTCGGTAACAGTCCAGCTGGTATCAGATCCGTTCAAATCTTGCTTTGCAGTTAGACTCCTGCAATCATTTTGCCCCTCTAATTTCGAACTCCAAGGTGAGAAAGAGGGGAGACCGCAAACCCAGACTTGACCACCTTCAAACTGCAGCAAGTTTGGTGACTCTGATCTGATGAAGAACTCAAGTGTTATATCCAGAAGATGCACTAGTTCCTCAGTTTCAGTATCTGAAAGGAAATCAAGCTGGCAAGCGGTCCGCCAGACGAGGTTATTGCCGGTGACTTCCATCTCTATGCAGACAGCAAAGTCAACCGTGGCAGAAGAGCTGATAGACTCCATTAGCAAACCACTATTTTCCGCCGAAACCTGTATGTCAGGCGCCTTTTGCAAAAGAAACAGAGTGTTGAAATGCTGCCCGGATTCCTTCTGAAGGCCATTTTGAGCTTTCCGCAACGGAAATGCTTGGAACTGATGAATTTTCCCTAGCGAGTCTTGCAGATACTGAAGGAACTCCGTAGTAGAGCCATGTAAAATGCATCTAAATGCAACCGTGTTCATGGTCGGGAACATCAACCTCTGACTTTCCTCTGTTTCACGGCCAGAGAGAACCACACCAAAAGTGACATCGAGCGTTTTAAGACGATATGCAAGAACAGCCGCCCAACATGACTGTCCCAAAACCTGCAAACTAACGCCATTCTTTCTGCAGAATGACATTACGCTCTCAAGTCTGGTGGTAGAAACGGCTTCTGATCTGTGGATAGATCCCCCGGTCGTCTTATCCTCTAACTTTCTGGTTGGCAATACACTTGGGGGAGCATTGGCTAAATAGTGGGACCAGAATTCTTGCCCACTTTCAGCAGGCGTCTCCACCAGTTCTCTCACGAACGACTCTGCAGATGGTCGGTTGATTGTGATTCCAGCATATGCGTCCCGCACATCCTGGTGGAGTAGAGCCAACGACCAGCCATCGTAGAGGGCATGAGCAATTGAAAGCACAAGAAACCTTCGTGCTTCAAACGTCGCGATGCAAAGTTGTAACAGACTTGCCTTGCCTCTTGCTTTTAGGGCACACCTTTTGGCCTCCGTTACTATTGATTGTAGATCATCAAATGCGTTGAGATTGTGGTTTTCGAAAATGACAGGCTTTGATTTCATGACAACCTGGCAAAAGGTCTGCTCGAGTTCAGGGTCTTCGACTTCCCAAAAGACCGTCCTTAGAATAGGCGCCTTGTCAATAACCTTCTGCCAAGCATCGATA
Source organism: Reticulascus tulasneorum (assembly GCA_001557505.1). NCBI lineage: Eukaryota > Fungi > Ascomycota > Sordariomycetes > Glomerellales > Reticulascaceae > Reticulascus > Reticulascus tulasneorum. The sequence goes on from LSAX01000006.1 coordinate 45,288, forward strand.
AGCCTAGAGACCTCTACTTCCGGACCTAGCTCCAAGACATCATGATTGAAATATCGATGGAAGTCCGAGTGGAGCATTTCCGCAATCATAGACTCTTGTAGAGGTGTTGGCGGTAGAACAAGTTCAATGCTGTGGGGATCAAGACCTTTAGATTCCACAGCAGACCTCAAGCTTTGTTTGGTTTTTTCGAATAATCCTGCATTAATCGCATCATAACTTGGTTGTGTGTTGTAGGTTTGCTCATTCTGGAGTATGCTGGCGATTTCCTGAATTGTTCGTGCACGGACTATCTGGGAAGTTGTTATGAAATGGCCCGCCATTCTTAGTCGAGCTGACAGCTTCACAATGTCAATACTGTCAAGGCCCATCTCGAGCAAGGTTGTGTTCTCAGACACGCTCCCCGGAGGGAGGCTGGCGAGCGCGGCGATCTCCGTTCGCAAATGTTGGGCCACGGGGCTCCAGTCAAAGCTCGACTCCATATTGGTATCCGCGACCTGGCTCGGAGTCGCTGTAGAGTCTATCGAGAGACTATAAGGCGATGCAATTTGCACGGGATGCTGAATCGATGGCAAGAGCTTAAGAGTGTGATTGAGTACTATGCTCGAGACTCCATCATCAAACATTTGAAGAGCAGCGGTAAGGTTATTCTGGCTCGTGACACTAGAATGCGCCACGATTTGAAGTTTGAGTCGGCCATCGTTTGTTGCTGTTGCCTCGCATGCCAGAGGATAATCTGTCAAGAGATGATCATCTTCGACTGTCCAAAGTTTGGAAGACTCCGGAAATGGAGGTGGGTCGATTTGGAACGTAAAGAGGTTGTCGAAGATGGGTTTGGTGCTAGAACACCACTTCTGAATGCTGCGAAGCGGAACATGCTGAAACTGGAGAATTGCGGTAGTATAGTCATGGCATTTCTGAACCAATGAGGACCAAGTGTCCTGCTTCACAAGCCTGGGATAGAATGGTACTGTGTTAAATATAGGTCCGATGACATTCTCGGCATCTTCAGTTTGGATGGACCTGCCAGACAGGACAATCCCCAATGCTGCTTTATGAGAGAAATTGGTCCTAAGGACATAAATCCACAGAGCCAGGGTTATTGAGTGCAGCGTCACGCCAAGTCGCTTGCGAATTGCCTCCAGAGCCTCTATTGGATAGCTCCGAGTCGCTGAAAACACATCTGTTGAAGCCGTACGTCCTTCTGCCAACATCTCAAAAGAGCAGTCCTGCAAGTGACTTGTCCAAAACTGGCGGCAAAAGTTGAAGTCTTGTAAAGGACCATGAGGCAGGAGATCATTGAAAGCTGGCGAAGACGCGTGCCCCAGCCCGAGATACTCTATTGCGACCCAGCGAAGCATTAAACCAAGACTCGTCCCATCGTAGATGCCGTGGAATATATGGACTGCCAGTGTTGAAGTATTGGGTGTTCGAACAAGCAGAAGCTCGAATGGCTTCAAGATCAAACGGCTGTTCTCGCTGATCCACAATGCTTTTGCTGACGAAAGGATTGAACTCACTTGAGAATCCGTGGCGATCACCTCCCGCCAAAGACTGTTTGTGGTCCGGGTTGAGACCTGCGCGTATCCGCCAGGTGTTTCAACAAATCGGCTCCTTAAAACACTATGAACATTGATAAGGGCAATCCAAGCCGAGCGCAATTGTGGCAACGAAACTGAATCGTTAAGCTGAAGCCGGAAGGCTGCGAAATACAGGCCTTCGCCTGGACTGTTCAGAAATCTCGATATTAGCCCTTCCTGCAATGGGGTACAGGGTGCAAAATGGTCGATTTCATTGTTATCTAAAGATAGTTCTTTGCTGGCCAGCGATCGATATTTGTGATCGAAGGTTTGAATTCGATGTGCAGTTTTCTGAACAGCATATTGGTCATCCTCACTTGTCTTGGAGTCCAGAGCCCGGCTTAGATCCTGGACAATAGGATTCCTGAGGATTATGGCTGGAGAAATATCAGATATGCCTTTCGCTTTCATCAGTCTCACTAATCGCAAGACTGTGATAGAGTCGACGCCAAGATCAAAAACGTTGCTGGATAACCGGATTTGGTCGATGGCGATGCCGCTGAACTCCTGGAGGGTTACCAGCACGACATTTTCCAACTCGTTTGTTGTTTCAGGCTCACTACTGTTGACTGATGACGAATCAATCAAATCCTCCATTGTCAATGTGCTAAAGAAGCGCCTTAAGAGCCTTGTCTCGGCCTTGTTGTTCGGGGATAGTGGAATGTAATCCAGTTGGAAGACATAGGATGGCACCATGTATCCTGGTAACTTTCTTCTGCAGATGCTTTGTACATTTCGAGCTAAATCCCGGGCTCTTGAGCCTTTGATTACTCGCAGGGTGGGTTCTGGAATCTCTGTTGTCTTGTCGGTGACGAAGGAGACTAAGATGTCTTTGTCCAGATTCGGATGTTTTGCGACGAGTGTCGCAACGTCATTTACAGTAGAGAGCCCGGATCGTATTGCGTGGTCAATCTCGCCTATCTCAAGCCGCTGGCCTCTCAGTTTGACTTGGTCGTCAGCTCGGCCAAGGAAGTCAAAGCATCCGTTATGAAGCAGTCGTACCAGATCACCGGTTCGATACACTCTCTCGCTAAACTTGGCTAGCATAGGAAACCGTTCTTCTGTCAGTTCCGGTCGCCTTAAGTAACCTTTTCCTACCAACTTTCCGGCAACACAGAGCTCCCCGACGCCGCCTCTCGGCACGGGAATCTCGGTGCCAGGTTGCAGCACGTAAGTGCCTACATTGTCGAATTGACATCCGATATTGGATGGTCGACCGTTTTTTGGTACTCTTTGATACATTGTCACGCCAATGGTGGCTTCTGTTGGACCATATGCATTATAGATTACTCCTATTGGTCCCCATGCGTCCAGAATTTCTTGTTTCAGTGACTCACCTCCCGTAATAAAGACCCCTTTGTGCAAGCTTGGTACGTCTTTTGGGTCGAGCAGTCGAGCAAGACTAGGAGTGAGGTCGATATGAGTAATATCAAGTCGTCGAATACTCTGAGTGAGATCGTCTAGAATCAAATCTCTTGGTGCTGAAACCAAAGTTATGCCAACGGACCAGCTCCAGTACTGCTCCAAAACCGACACATCGAAGTGAAAAGATGCAAATTGAAGCCATCTGGAATTCTCGTTCCAATGCCCCTTGAATAGGCGCTGAAAGGCTTTCATGGCCTGTACGGCGTTCTCGTGAGTGATCTCACAACCTTTAGGAGTGCCGGTAGTCCCAGATGTGTAAAGACAGTAACAGGTGTCCGTCTTTACCAGGGAAGTTGCGAGATCAACCCGGCTGTCTCGTGCTTTCGACAGTAGATACTCGTCTAATTCGATAATTGGTATCGTGGTTCTGAATCCTGGCACCATACTGGGATGTGTCAACAAGGATTTGGCGCCTGAGTCCTCGAGTATGAACTTCTTTCTCGCGTTAGGTGCTGATGGATCCAGGGCAAGAAATGCGCATCCAGCTTTTAGGATTCCAAGAATAGCAAAGATGGCCTCAGGGCATTTGTCAAAGTGAATAGCAATGATACTGCCGGCTTTTGCAGATGCAGCCACAATACTGGCGGCTCGATTCCCTTGTTCATCCAGCTCTTTGAAGGTCCATCTTTTGGTTTGGGATTGGATATCATCAAAACCACTCACAAACTCAAGTGCGATCTTGTTGGGATGAGTTATGGCTCGAGTCTCTACAAACTCATGAAGAAATATTTCTTGTGACGGGATTTCGATTTCGGCTGCAGGCATGATGGAGAATAGTGAAGGGGATTTCAGCCAGCAACCAGCTTCATGTCCATGTGGATCAAAGGCCAAGTATTGCATCACCATTTCAAATTGACCAAGCATAGTCAAAGCCTGTTCTCTCGGCATAACATCCGTTCGGAATGACAACCTAAATCGAACACTGTCATTCTCCAACGGTTCCACCTCCAGCGATACTGGGTAGTCGAGGTTGCCTTCGTCGGAGATTGTTTGCCAAGGGAACTTAGCACTTGCAGTCAATTCCGTACGCTGATAAACGACTAGAGTGTCAAAAACAGCGCTATCTGGATACCCAAGCCAGCGCTGTACTTTGGACAGTGGAGAAAACTGATGATTCCGAATTGCGGTGCTGTAACTCATCATCTGGCAGAGCAATTCCCAATTCGATTCCTGGTTCTTCGCAATCACTGGCAATGTGTTAATACAGGGAAACACAACATTAGAAGAGTTCTCTGTCATTCTGCCAGAAAATACCGTCCCAAAGACAACATTTTCTTCGCCGAGATAACCAGCCAGTATCCGAGCCCATGCAGCTTGGATGAGTGCTTGAACCGAGATATCCATTCGGCTCACTGCACTGATGATTGATGTGAAGCTGAAACTGGCAATATATGATTCGACGATCCTTTCTATTGAATCCGGTGGCAATGGTGTCAATGTGGGAAAGTTGTTGACAACGACATCTGATGCTTTCTTTTGCCAGAAATCCTTTGACAACAGCTCGGCCATTTTTGCCTGGCCAAGGATCGTTGCAACTGACTCTTCAATTGGTGGAAAGAATGCGAGTTCATGTCCCTTTTGGATAGTCCAAAGATCGCTGAGGATGAGGTGTAGCGAATGGGCATCATATAGTGCATGGTGCATTGCAAGGTGCATCGACAATCCTTCGGCATGTTCCAATATTGCCACTGCCCAAGGAGGTTCGTGTAAATCGCCAGTTGCTTCGCGACAGTGGTCTAACTTCCACTTGGTTAAGTTGAAGCGTTCGACAGCAGCGCCGGTGTATATATTCACACGATTTAGGATGTTATGTGGTGAGAACCTAATCATTGCAAAATGCACGTCTGCGTGGTCGACTGGGACAAATCCGGTCCTGAGGATGGAATGGCGTTCCAGAACCTTTATCCATGCTTGATCTAAATCAGCGGCTCTGGTGCTGTCTTTAATATAAAACGCCATGTAATTAAAGTAGTCTCGACCTTGGGACTGAATGAATTGCGCCAGCATGGCGGACTGGGCATGTGTGCAAGGCAGGACTGCCTCGATTTGTTTTATCGATGACCATTCACTTTGAACTCTGTCGAGAACGTCGCGCTGAAACTTCGCCAAATCATACATATGAAGCGCTTCAAGTTCCCGACCAGATATTTCCTCTAGCCGTCGTGCCATTTTAGCACAACTTGGGTGCTCAATGACGTCCATGGCGGAGAGCTTTAAACCTTGCTGTCTAAGTAGGAAGGCAACCTGAACCGCGTTGATGCTGTCAAGGCCCAATTGAAAAACGGATGTGTCGCGACCGATTGCCGAAAGCAATACTCCAGAAAGATTGGACAAAGCACCCCGAATGCGCTGCTCTATATCACTCCATGGTTGGCTGATATTAGACTCTCGCTTTGTTTCTTTCGTTCTTGAGGCCTCATCCTCTACGCCCCTAGCACTAGGTTTGGTGTTGAGGCTTAGCCCACGCAGCTCGCGCTGTATTTCGTCTGGAAGTTGATCGTGACAAGGTATGCTTCCTGACGGATAGGTCATGGCAGAAATCATAATGTGCGACAAAACATCGGCAAATACCAACAAAATATGCGGAGTAAATCTTGTGCTAAAAGGGTAAGAGAGTATCCAGTAAAGATGACGGAGACATACATATTAGAGTGTAACTTCAGATCAATATGGTTGTGGCTTAAATCAGGGATCAGCTCACAAACCAATGGTACCTAGAGAGTATGAGAAAGTCGTAGCCTAATCTAGATCAGGACATACTAACATCCATGACGCCATTATCTTCTAACAGCTCCCACAATGAACTGTCCAGCGATTCCTGCGGATGTTGAAGTAGGAGCAGAGATTCAAACAGAGGACTGCTGGTTTCTGAGACAAGGTTCTGAATGAGTCGAAGAGGTGTAAACTGATGTTGAATCAACTTTGGGTTTAGATCATGAAATGTCCTCAAAAGTTGGGCGACTGGTGCAGATGTTGGTAACTCTATCCGAATGGGAATCGTATTAAAGCATGGGGCAACGAGTCGTTCAATTCCATCGATCGCCAAATTTCTCCCGCTCATCACATTACCGAAACAAATATCGGTTTCTTGGTACAATATGGCTAGGAAAATTGCCCATGTGGCTTGACAAAATGAAAGGAGCGACACTCCGATTGATCTGCAATATCTTTCAACGGCATCAAAGGGAATCCCAAGCCGTTTGGATTCCTGAGCCGTAATCGTCCTGTTTTGCTCTGTTCCAAGAAGCTTCCCGGACCATGCTTCACGCCCAAAGTGAACAGGTCTAAAGCCTCGAAATTGCTGCTTCCAAAAACTTGCAGTCGTTTTCGGAAGTTTGAGTAGTTCGAAGAGTACAGGCTCATATGCGATTGGTTTTGGGAGTGTGGTCTGTGCTGCGAGTTGCTCGACTTCTTGTAACAATGTAGCCATCGCTGCGCCGTCGTAAAGGGCATGATGACAGATGAATGAGAGAAAATATCCGCTATCATGGCTGAAAGTTTTGAACGATAGCGGCGGCAAGCGGGAGTCGAGCGCATTTGGCATTGTGCTCAACTGCTGTTTCACCGCTTCTTGAACATTTGCAACCTTGGAATCCTGCCAAGAGATTGGCCAGTCATTCAAAACTATTTGCGCCACAGTGCGTTCGATATATGTCGTGCTAATGAAACAGGTACGGAGAATTCCATGACGGAGATGCATCTGCTCCCAGTATGTCTTCATCTCAGACACAGGGGCATTCAGTCGAAAGATCATCTGGTTGTAATATGATCCCCCGCTTGGAGAAGAAAGCATTGCTTCTTGAAGAGGCGTACAAGGAAGAACCGTATCAACAAACTTACCCTCTTCGAGAAACAGTGTCTTAACACTCTCAACGTAATGTTGGGAGAACAAAACTGTTTTACACGGTTCTGGATCAATCGAAGATATCGCGGTACCTGATATATCAACTGACTGTGCCAAGAATCCCACAGATGGATTCTGCAAGATCTGCGAAACAGAAATATAGCGTTGAAAACGTTCTCGCAACCTCTTTGCGACCGCTATCGCAGATATTGAGTCCAAGCCTATCGCAGCAAGTGGTTGCCAACGGGAAATATATTCTATTGGAATATTGAGAGACACAGAGAGTGTGTTGGCAATACCTCTCTCTGTAACAGTCCATTCTGTCTCATCTGAACCCGGTCTCTCATTGCTTGCTGCAACATCGAGATAATCCTGGGTCAGGTCGTGAAAAGTGGCCTGCAGTCGAGTCCGATCAATCTTTCCGCTAGAGGTTACGGGCATCGACGAGACCGGGATCAAGTAGGATGGAATCATATATCCAAGAAGTTGTGAAAGAAGGAGGTGAAATACATACTCGTTCGTTTGGACCAGGTCTTCTTGAAACGGGAGCACTTGAAAAGATTCATGCTCGCGGTGCATAGGAACGTAGAATGCGGCGAGTTGTGCTGCTGCCGAATCATTCCGAGAAACTAGCAACAACTTGCTTGATTTTACTATTCCTATACTTATGATCATGTTTTCGATTTCCTGGGTTTCAATCCGTTGGCCCCGCAACTTGATTTGGTCATCGATTCTCCCGAGTATCATGAGCGAACCGTCTGGGAGCATTCTGCCCATATCCCCAGAGCGGTAGATGCGGCCGAATTCCATATGATCAACAAACTTCAAAGCTGTGAGTTCTGGAGCGTTGAGGTACCCTTTGGCCAACTGGTCGCCTCCAAAACAAAGTTCGCCAATGCAGCCTCGTGGTACTGAAATTGGGGACTCTGGAAAAAGAACAAAGACAGAAGTGTTCTTGAAGACGAATCCTAGATGATCAGGATAATCTTCGGGGTCCATCTTCTTGACGGTGCAAATGTTTGTAGTTTCAGCTGGTCCATATCCTGTCATATGTCAGCACAGACCAGATAAAAGGAATTCTACGCCTTACCTTGGAAAAGACAATCCCCCCATTGGCTGGACACCGCTCGTGTCATAGGCTCACCTGCAGTCACGAGGAACTCGACGCTTGGTACTTCATGTTTTCGCACCAAAGCGGCAACGGTTGGAGTCATGCTCAAATGAGTGCACTTGAAATAACGAATTGCCATTTCCAAGTCTTCAAATAATGCATCATTCGTTGATGAGCATAGACACGCTCCATGTAACCAGGTGAAGAATATCTCAAACACCGAGACATCAAAAGCTTGTGAGCAAGATTGCAGCAGTCGGGAATTCTCGCTCATTGGGTAAATTCGTGATAGTTCTGTCAGATTGCTCATTATGTTAGACTGCGTCACAACTACACCTTTCGGGGCGCCGGTTGTGCCCGAAGTGTATATCACGTAAGCAGCTCGAGAGGGTTCTGCGGCCAAGCATAAGTTATGATCTGGCAATGCCGAGAGCTGCAGCTGTTGTACGTTGATCATCCGCAGCGACGAGAGACCAGCCAAGTTACTGGTGGAAGCATCATCTGTGAGACAGCAGCAGACTTCAGCTTGTTCAACAATTTTCCGAACTCGGTCAATCGGGGTCGTGGGAAGAATCGGAAGGTAAGCACAGCCAGCCTTCAAGGATCCGAGTATTGAAGCATAGAGGGCAATTGACTTTTCCATGACAATGGCAATGATGTTTCCTTCTTGGATATTCTGACCTCTTATATGCCACGCAATTTGGTTAGCTCGGGAGTTCAGATCGCTGTACGATACTGTTTGTGCATCGGCATATGGATCCGAAATCGATATCGTGAATGACATTGCTGGAGCATTTGGGTATGCCGCCGCGTTTAATTCAACAGCGGCAGCTAAGTCAACAGATTGAATGGATAAGGCAGGATTGGAATTGTAAATGGAGAGTGTCTCGCTTGTGAAGCAGTTTTGAAGGTCGGAGATGGGGCTGCTATTGTGTCTTAGGATATACTTCGACAGCAATGCCAGCTGTCGAAGCATGAGTTCCGCGTGCTCTCTCAAAAAGGTGTCCGTATGATAGGTTAATTGGCATGTTATTCCTTTATTCGTAGGTTCGATCTCGACCAATAATGGAGACTCCAAGTTGTCACGATGCCAACTCTCCCGGATTTTGCTTGATCGTCGTAGGTGACTGTCCAGAGACTCTTGGTAAACAAAGAGTATATCAAATAAAGACTCCCCAAGGGTTATGCCGCAGGCTTTCTTGATTTCGGCCAAAGAAAGGCTGCTGTGTTGGAGAGCTGCTCTGTTTGCGGCCTGGATGCTTCTGAGGAGATCTGACACAGTTTGCAAGCTGTCGAGATCAACTCTCAAAGGGGTTAGTGCGATACAAGGCCCCATGATTCGATGAACATCTGGAACTGCGATCGTTCTGCCAGATGATACGGTGCCAATGACTACGTCATTGACCCCTTGAATTGCACCCCAAAGCCATAAAGTGCTGGCCTGAAAGAAGACTTGCGCGCTGCAACCAAACTGTTTTGCACATTCATTCACCTCCTGGCTGCTTAATTGCAGCGCTCCATGGATGGATTCGGTATTGCGGTAACCAGTTGGACGTGCCATTAGCCGAGGGAGTTTTCGCCTCTCCCAGCCAAGCAGACGCTCCGCCCAAAACGATTTGGAATCACCAGTTTGAGCTACTGATTTGTAGGCCGCATAAAAGTTGGTGACTCGTTTGAACTGTGGTCGTGTCTCAACAGTCCGGCCATCCATGATCTCTGTGAGGTCCACTACCAGCATATCTAAGGACCAACCATCGTACAATGCGTGGTGTACTTGCAGCAGAACCTGTGTGCTCTCTTCCATGGATTTAATCTGAACCCTGAATGGAGACAAAAAATCTTCTTCGGATGTCAGCTCAAAAGTCTCGTCAAAGTCGGCCACGCTCCGAATTTGACTCTCTGGCAGCCGCTGGAACACAATCTGAGTGAAACCAGAGCTGAGATAAGCAAAGCCGGAGCGCAGAATCTCATTATTCTGAACTACTCGTGATATCCAGTATGTAACCTGCTGATGACTGCAGTTTTCGGGGAATTCCAGTTGAATGAGGTTGCAGTATGCCCCGCTGTCCTTTGAGGTCTCCGCTAGCATCGAAGCTTGTAATGGCGTACAGTACTGTAGGCTTTCTATGGTAGATGCAATCGAAATCAGATCGGAACGTGCAGACAAAACATCTTCTAGGCTGGGACCCTGTCTTGTGATAGCGGATGAGGCATCAACACTATTACGATCTTCTTCCGAGCTAGAGTTTTCCTGTCGAAGAATAGAGCACATGACAGATAAGTTCTTGCAGGCTAGTAAATCTAGAGGGGCAATCTCGAGTCCAGTTTTGCGCAAAACAGATGCGAGTCTTATGGTCATGAGTGAATCAAGCCCGGCGGAAGAAAGAGTTGTGGACATTGAAATCTCAGATCCAAGAAGCTTTGAGGTAAGTTCCATGACTTTCATCTCTAGAGGGTCGGCACCCTCGTAGCAAACAACCTGCTGCGACTCTCTGGCTTGCAAGTATTTGTTCATCAACTGTCTTCGATCAATCTTCCCTGACGGAAGACGTGGAAAGCTCTCCATAAGAACCACGTCGCCGGGAACCATGAAAGCTGGTAACCATTCCCGGCATTTAGCCAGGATATGATTTTCTAGAGATTGTAACTCCAACGGATCATCCACAGCACAAAACACCACAAGTATCCCATTGGCGACAACGGCAACAGCACTATGACATCTAGATGCACGCAAAACAGCCTGCTCGATCTCGCCGAGTTCAATGCGCTGCCCTCGAAGCTTGACTTGGCCGTCAGATATGCGCCCAAGACACTCCAAGGTCATGTTGGACGTTATTCTAGCCTTATCTCCAGTTCGGTATAACCTGCCATACGGCGAGTTGATGAAGGCACTGCTTGTTTGCTCAGGACGATTCAAATAACCGTCGGCAAGTTGATACCCCCCAATTACCAGCTCTCCAACTTCACCGATAGGTAAAAGTTTGAAATCTGACGTGGCGCCATCGTCGAGATTTTCAATAACGTAACAGGATACAGTATCGAGGGGAAACCCGATGTTATTGGCTGACGATTCGGCTTCAAATGCAGGCTGTAAAGTGCTATTAAAGAGGTTAGTCAACATCACCAAAGTCCGGTGAACTGTCTCTTGCAAACAACTTACCAGTGAATCGCGGCTTCTGTTGGACCATACATTCCCCATAGCATGCTTGGCTTTGTCTGTGTTCCGCCAAATTCAAGGATGACGGGCTCAGTCAACATCTCCCCGATGGTCAAAAGAAGCTTTAGTCCAGGTACGTTGGCACGAGAACGAAGCAGGCTACCAGCCACAGTTGGCGTCAGTTCACATGCGTCGACATCCATTGTCCTGATTACATCAGGAAGATCGTTGAGCATGCGAGCTCGATCACATGTGACCAGCGTGCAGCCTCTAAAGAAAGGGAAGAAGATTTCAAACACCGACACATCGAATGTCGGCGATGCGAACTGGAGAAACCGAGTGAACCGTGGAATATGCTTGTTGTGGGCCAACAAACTCTGAACTGCAGAGTCATGCGATACCCCTACTCCTTTCGGTGTGCCAGTCGACCCTGAAGTGTACATGACGTATGCAAGGCTGTGTTTTTCGACAACGGGTAGTGAAGCTTGCGCTTCAGAAGCGTTGGTTGCAGGCTCCGGATCATCTACACCTAAGACGACCAACTTGGAGTTATCTGCGGGGATGTTGCTGCGGAGCTCTGACGAGACCAGAACAACTGTGGCGGAAACATCTTGAAGAATAAACCTGAGCCTCTCGGAAGGGATATCTAAATGCAGCGGGCAAAAGGCTCCGCCAGCTTTGAGAACAGCCAATATTGAAATATAGAGACGTGGCCCTTGAGGAATCAGCATTGGCACAACGAATGGTATGTTTGTCCCCAAGCTGCGAATCCGGCCGTCCACAATCCTCACGGCAAGAGCATCAGCCGCAGCATGAAGCTCCGGGTATGTCAAAAGAGTCTTCTCTGCAGAGCCAGAAAGGCCGTGAAGAGACGGCAGCCCACGCTCGGAATTGGTTGGCACAAGTTCGTGGAGGAGCTCCGGACCGGGCATCCGTTTCGGATGAGGGTTCAATATGGATAATTGTTGGTGAACCATCGAGTCTGTCATTGTGTCAAGCTTGCCGTTTACACTTGTCATTCTGGATATGTCGGCGTCGGGACGAAATGTTGAGTGGTTCATCGGGTCATGAGCGGTTCAGGAGCCTGTGATAGCTTCTAGAAGACTGCCCGAATGCCAGCGAACTCACCAACCAAATGAATGACCTCCCAGCCAATCCTGATGGAACTTGATAGATGAGTTCGATCCACCAAGGCCAACAAAACACCCGGGGGTTGTCCAATGGGGATGGTGATGATTCACCGAATCTGGAAACTAGAATCACGAGCTCCTGATTCACCAGCTAGAGCTGCACACCATCCCACGCAGTGACGGGCTCGGCCACTGGTTTGCCGGACCTCTTAGATTGCAGGAATTACTCAGCCGCTGAAATCAGTAGAGCAACTCGTCAGACGACAGCCGCCGATATACCAATTTCACCTCGATGTTGGAATAACACGGACGGTCATTCGTGGGATGGGCCCGGGGGTTGGCTAAGCAAATCTCGGAAAAGGTGCCTCGTGATGGTATCTCTGGTAGTCTCGGTGTCCTTGACCGCGCAGTCATGCTCGATGGGGGACGCAAATGTACTTGAACGTGCCTAAAATGACAGATCTCAATGGCCTCTTCCGACGACTGTACTTGTTACGGTTAGAACGCGCGCCTCGTGTGGTGCGCACATAGGAATGGTGGAGCGGCATGGATGAAGCTCAAGCTTTCCGGTGCCGCCTGAAGTTCCACCTCAGGATAATTTTATGGCGTCATGACTTGTGCTGGCTTCCAGTGAGCTGGCGTGACGAATGGGGGTGCCAGTCTTCAACTAACGTCAGTAGTTCCAACTGCTCAGCCTCTGTATTAAACCTGAAGAGCAAGCGGTGCTAGCCATTCGTGGTTCCAGAATGGCCGGCCCGCGTCGGCACGAAGGCTTGTCTTCGAGTGAGCACCCAAATCAGATCCTGGGCCCACTATGGCTAATAAAGCGGGTTTGCGTCTCATCTCCCATCATGCCACAGCGTCCGACAGAGGTAAAGAGGCCCAGTTGGGGGTTTCTTCGGCGGCAGAGATCCTATGTCTCAATATTCCAGAAGCTATTACGGAACACCTTTTCTGCAGGATGGACCCTTGTTTGCTCGGCGCATTTGCATCATTAGTGGTTGCACAACAGCTGCGACCTGCCTGGAGAGGGAGCGACGCATCCGCGGTTAGCAACCTCGTCAACGGATATGGGAAACCCTGAAATGGCAAGGGGATCGCAAAAGGAAGAAAAGCCGGCGAGAACCAATAAAGGAGATGAAGCTGAGTCAACTGTGTGGGGGATTTCCGGGAATGGGTGTGTGGAGGCCGTGGCCGTTCATCCTGAATACTCCGCAAGTACAATGAACTTCCAGTTTGCAGCCAGAGAGATGAGCAGAAACGTGTACGTAAATTGGGTACTGCTCTCATCCAGTGCCTGTCCACCCAGAACTGTCAAGTCGACGGCGACGCCTCCCAAGCCATCCGCAATGCAAATGGAGCCGTAGCGAGCAACAGGTACTAGCTAGTAGCCATGTACGATGCCAATCTAGTAGAAGTCGTTGTTAATTCCTTTCCGTCACCTCAGGCAGCTGTCGGCTTGAGGAGATTCTTCTTTTTTTTTTGTCCCTTCTTCTTTTGCTTTTTCGGATTCTCCGCCTCTCGCCTTCAGCAAATCGGCGGGACGCCGCAGCCGCCAAATCCAGCAGGTCTCCCAGGGGTGGCCGTTGTTCGTACCGGGTAAGGTAGCGTGGGCAGGTACTGTGCTATGTACGTACCTACAGGCATGCATGGGCAGGTAGTCCGAGCCCTAGCATCCGAGGTATGTACATTTGCAGGTGTAGTGTGGACACTCTTCACTCTCGTCTAATTAGAGTTCCGGCCTTGATCTTATCAGATCATCAGATAAAAAATTCCCTCACGGTTTCCACTACATTCGTACAGTACCTACGAATTAGGCCACCCTCCCGCTGTGAGATCCAATCAGCACAATTCACATTAGATGATACCCTCCGCCATCGCAACGTCACGTTTATTCAGGAAGCCCAAATATTGGCAAACGTTCAACCCAGCCTCCGACCTCTCATCCTAGTCGGCCGTTCTCGGAGCCTAGGGTAGGCCCGGGCCTGCCTCTAGGTAATTACTGCTCTTGCGCGCGAGGCACTTGTGTGTACTGTAGGTATGTATGAATGTGCGTATGTATGTGTGTGTGTATGTATGTATGTATGTATGCCCTGTCTTTCAGGGCCCTCCGCCGTCGCCAGTGACTCGATCTTATCTGATCCTGAGATAAACCCGAAGTTGCATCAGCGGCACATCCTCACCCAGCTTCCCCACTTCTAATGCATACATCATTGACTTTTTTGCCCCTAGTCCATGCCTCTAGTCCCGATCTGCAAAGGACGGCGGCCATCTCGAGCCTTTCAGCGCAACTGGCGTGGAGGGCATGCCATGAAAAACTTTGCTGGCTTGACTGTTGCTCCGTGTCAAATCGTCCGATCATGCTGCTAGGTAACGCGCCCTCCACTTGCAACGTCGGACAACCCCCCTCATTAGGAAACCTGCTTCCCTCCCTCACTCCCTGCCGTCCTTTTTGTTGATCTGTCGGTGGGCAAGCCCACCATCATGCCAAGCCAGCTTCCGCCGCAGGTATGATGACAGAACAGACACCCACTTCTAAGCGAGTCGGATCCAAGTCATCAGAGGCGTCGATGGCTTCAAATTCAGTGCGATGCGACCCTAACATTCCCGGGTGTCCTCGTCGGGACTGCAGGGACCCTGGAAGTATAGTGCACTAGAATGTCTCCCCTTCCAGGACTCGCAAGGCCAAGAGATCAAGCGGGACCTGTGAAATAATCGAGCCCTTAGCACCGCTCTCGTGATGAGATGTTGCAATTTGTACCTGAATTGCACTCTACCGGCGGAATAATTCACATACATATCCTTGCCATCCCCTTCCCTCTCGACCCTTCACTTCTCGTTTCGTTTCCATTCTTCTCGCAAATTATTTGAAAAGCCTTCATCCCTCCCGCACATCGCTCCCAAACGTGCGAATTATCGACCAAGAGCGTAGGATCTACTCAGGCCATTACCGCTCTATCCCCGGCACACCGGACGATAACCTACCTGCATTCAGCGCGCCTGCATTGGGACGGCGTCATTCATTACACCCAGCATCACTAGTTCACGTCTTCCTGTTCAGGGAGCTTCATCTCTGGGATTCCTTTACCACGGCTGTTTCCCAACAAGCCCGAAGAGAACGTCTGAGCTCCGCTGATATTATACCTTGCGAGCTGTGGATATCACCATGTCTCCCCATAGCGAGACAACTCTCAATGGCAATGATGTGCCGGACTCGATGCACAGTCCATCTGATTATAATGAATCGCAGCACATTGCCAGGGACGACGAGTCGTCGCATTCGCGAAATACTCTGCAATCCCAACATCTCCACCCTGCTGATCCTAAGTCTATCCATGATCTTGTTTGCGTTGGTTTTGGGCCGGCAAGTCTAGCAGTCGCTGTCGCTTTGCACGATTCAATGGCCGCAGGGAGGCAACTGCTGCCAAGTAGCGCCAATCCCAAGGTCCTGTTCCTGGAAAAGCAACCTCGATTTGCCTGGCACGCAGGCATGCTCCTCCCCGGAGCCAAGATGCAAATTTCGTTCATAAAGGACATGGCTACGCTGCGAGACCCGAGATCGCATTTCACCTTCCTCAACTACCTGCATAATGCTGGCCGGCTAGTTGAGTTCACCAACCTTGGGACTTTTCTCCCAGCCCGTTTGGAATACGAGGACTACCTGCGCTGGTGTGCTTCTCATTTCGATGATGTGGTCCAGTATAATCGACAGGTCATCTCCGTCTCGCCGGATCCACAAATACACGGCGAAGTGAGGACCTTTACAGTGAGTGCCCGAAACGTCAAAACCGGCCAAATCAGCGCTTTCCAGGCGAAGAATGTCTTGGTCGCCGTTGGTGGTCAGCCATTGATCCCAAAGAGCCTCCCTACGAATCACCCCCGAGTTATTCACTCGTCACAGTACGCACACATGGTACCGCGCCTGTTGAAGAACGCGAGCGCCCCGTACCGTGTGGCCGTTGTTGGTGCCGGGCAAAGCGCCGCGGAGATCTTCAGCAACGTTCAACGATTGTATCCAAACTCCAAGACCTGGTTGATTATGCGGTCAGAGTTCCTCCGCCCCAGTGATGACTCGCCTTTGTAAGTTGCCCCTTTGATCGGAAGACATTATGATGACCATAAAGTTAATCGAAATAGCGTCAATTCCATCTTCAATCCATCGTACATTGACTCACTCTACCCACGCTCACAGAAGTATCGGCGCACATTGATTGATGAAGCCAAAGCTACTAACTATGGTGTTGTCCGTCTCGAACTTATCGAACAACTGTACGAACGCATGTATGACCAAAGACGAGAATTTGGAGTTGACGAGAGAAAATGGCCCCACAGGATTATGGCGGGCCGGAGTGTCGTCAGCGTTAAGGACGGTGGCGGTCAGGAGAGCGACAGGTTACAGATTCACGTCCAGCGAGTACATGATAGTCCAGATGCAAGCGACGTTGAGGATGGATTTGATGGCGCTAGTGCACTGGAGGAAGTTCTGGACGTTGACTTGATCATTGCAGCGACGGGTTACCAGCGAAACTCACATGTGGATATGCTTCGGGACAGCTGGAACATGCTACCTGAAGTGCCACCGGTGAGCAATGGGACTCGAGCTCCCGTTGATGGTTGGGAAATCTGCGAGGGCAACGTATCTTCTGGTTCAAGGAAACTGGAAGTGGGACGAGATTATCGAGTCCGATTTGCGCCTGGGGCAGTCGCACCGGACTCTGGAGTCTGGCTCCAAGGTTGCTGCGAAGCAACACATGGTGTAAGTACCAGTTTCTGCTCCACAGCGAAGTCAAACTTGACCGTCTAACATCCATGGCAGCTCAGCGACAGTTTATTATCGGTTCTTGCCACAAGATCTGGAGAGATGGTGGAGTCGATCTTCCCCTCACCAAAGAAAGTTTGAATCGTTCCCCAGTAAGGCTGTCTAACACACCTGACCTTGTCAGGCGAATGTGATGTTACGAGGCAAGTAGAGACAAATCAGGCCGATTATGATGATAATGGACCTAGAAGAAAAGGATATAGCTTGGTGTTTAAAAGACTCTAGGTTTCGATTTCAGATGAGGTAATTACTGTACAGTTGCAAATCGTCGTTGTCCATCCACGTTACAAGCTCCTGATATAGAGCGTCACCCTCGTTCATCTGATAATGAAGACTCTGTCCTGGAGCATTTGCTTGCTCCGGCGGAGGGAGAACAGCAATGCCATGTGTGGGAAGCTTAAGCGACAAATCATCCGCTGCGGGCAGCTGTTGAGCGCTTCCTACCTGCTGGTCCAGGGTCTGACCTCGCAATCGCTGGACCAATGATCTTAGATCTTGAAGCACTTTGGCGCAGTCCCGCGCATAGTTGCTTCCTGTTTTCGATTCCTCCTCAAACACGTCGATCGCAAATATGACGTCCCCAGCATCTGTTGATGCCAGGTTTGAACAGACCAGCTCCTGCAACATGAGGATGATGGCTGCGTTGAAGACGTAATGGAGGCCAGCCTGCAGCAGTTTCCGGGACTGATTCAAGCCCATGACCCACTTTGCGAGGTGTAGATTTCGGCGTGCCGCATCCGAACAGGCTCGGATGTGCGCGAGTTGCTCTGAATGCTCGATGTTCCATCGGCGAGTGATGTATTGTTCAGCAAACGCCTTCTTGACCGCAACAAAGAAGATCGGCCGAACGGCAAGCAACAGAAGCTGTGGCTTCCTTTAGCGTGGGGTCAATGAGGAAAGATGAGAGAGTAAGATTACCTGATTGTATGCCATGTGCAGAGCACAGCATGCGGGGTCTGTGCTCAAATGCTCAAACGGCATCTGCAAAGCAGGTGGAAGAGAGTTCAGCCACACTTCTAAGATCTGCATGGCTTTATCGACGTGTCGCACAGCTCCGACCGGGTTATGCTCCCATGGGGCAACTCTGTAGGTGTTGCAGACAATATGACCGGAGATACGAGAAAGTTCAACATGTGCTCGTAGACCTGCTGCTGGAGGCAATGATCTGTGGCAAGTTAGATACGTAAGACCATCACACCACCAGGGAGTGGACAGGGTGCTTACGGGGCATCGCACGGTAGCGGAAGTCGAACTGCATCATCCAAGATCGTCGGTGGCCGCCCCATGAGACAGCTAAGCCACCTGTCGAGTATGTAGAGCGTCCAGAACACCCGTTTGCCTCTCTCGTCAACCCAGCCTCTGTGGGCGCCGTGCATGATAGATATGTGCATGGCGACGCTCACGTACATGTATGCTGCATCCCGCCTATTCATCTCAATCAGATAAAATCCCATCAAAGCCAATACTGCCACATCACTGATGGTGTATCTGGTGATGTCAAGAGGGTTTCCCAGCAGCATCCTGGCCCTGGCGAAGTAGCCTTCTCCCATATGAGGGTCTGAATCGGAGTTCGAGACGCCACTTGCCGTTGCTTGGCAAGCCACCGCGAACGCAGTGTGGTAGAATGCCAAATGCCGGTACTTGTCCAAGTCAGGCACCTCGGGCGATGATATCATCGGATCAATGGGAACTGAGCTGAGATCGCCCCACCAGTAGATGCCTCCCGATGGAAAGTCGCCGTTCCCATCTTGAATAAAGTATCTGAGTTCAGCCAACATGACGGTCATCTCCGTCCGGGTGGGCAACCACAAAGGATCAACTTCGGGTTCGAACAGCGGACGTGAATCGAACGTCTGGTAACGACCGAGCGATGCGAGGAAGGTTGAGCCGTTGTTTGAGTTCGAAGGCCAGGGTTCATTGAATGCAAGTGGAAATACGGTGGTCATGAACTCCTTGAGGTAATCCAAGAATGTGGCGCCTGATGTCTCCCCGAGATATCTAGCATTGCCATCAGGGTCGTGTAGTAGCCGTCCCTCGGTCGTCTCCGAGTCGTCTTCGCTCGTGGCATCCCTTCTCGAATGGACAGATGACTCCGCGGATGGGGCGAATGGCTCAACCTGTTGCAGAAGCTCGTGCCGGCTTGCGATGTCTGGGACAGCTTCCTGCAAGCATTTTTCTAGAGCATCGCACTTTCTCTTCAGTTCATCGAGTTCAGATCGAGAGATGGAAACCTTTTCAACGGGAGCGGGATACTGGCAGTCACGCGACGAAGTGCTGCACTGGCGACACGGCCTCTCCCCAGAGCACTTGATTCGCCGAACATTACAGTTGTTGCACCTGAGAAAGCCATGTGAGTATGAGTACCAAGATCAGCAAGACGAAATGGCGCGATACTCACGCGGTGGAGACGCGTTTCCTCTGTTCTGGAGCTACTCTGTGCCGTCGCGGATTGACGGGTAGCCGTTGTGAGGGGCGCCGGCTGGCTGTTTCTGCGGGCTGCATCCTGGTGGCTGTAGTGAGCTCGGCGGGGGCTGCATGCCACAAATTGTCTGGCCAGGCCCAGGCGAATGTCCCTCGGTCCTGAGCTCGTAACAGGTGGCGGCGTCGTTGGATTGTTTCCGTGATGGAGTAATGTGATATTATAATCGCTGCCACCCAGCGCGCCGTCGGGAGCCTTGAGGTCTGCCTGCATGCTAAGACGGCCATGACGACAGGCGCTCAGCTGCCCGTCTCATGAAAATTAATCCCAGTACCAGGTATGTCACTCGGTTTCCAGGTTGAAGGCATGGGAGCGATGCAGCCTGGGATCTTCACCCCCTCCCAACTTTCCCCAATCCCATGTTTGTCCCTAATAAACGGCTGGTGCATTAGGCAAATTGAGGGGGTGGCATGAATGTTAAAAATAGCTAAGCCTAGTCAGTAGCCAGCCTGTGAGAGCCCAGAAACAGGGGCGAGGAGGGGGGTGGAACAGCCACCCAACCCGTCTAATGTAGCA
Source organism: Reticulascus tulasneorum (assembly GCA_001557505.1). NCBI lineage: Eukaryota > Fungi > Ascomycota > Sordariomycetes > Glomerellales > Reticulascaceae > Reticulascus > Reticulascus tulasneorum. Next base: position 65,346 of record LSAX01000006.1, read on the forward strand.
CTGGGGCTGCAGATTAGCATCGCAGCAGACTCTGATGGAGTGCAAACTGTGTGCCAGGGACCAGGGCCAATTTTCGCAGCTGCATTGGAATAAATTCCGCTCTCTGTTGGAGATTGGGTTGTTGTGTTCTCAAGCGGCGCAAAGAGTCCTCTAGCCCAGCCAAAGCACTAACTAAATACCTTGGTAAGGTAGGTTGTTTGGTGGAACTGCCAACTAAGTTCAGTATTGCTGTTGCTGCAAATAATTAACCCGTTGTCCGGGCTGCCCAGGCTCTCAGACAAAACGGCCCAAACACCATGTTTTGTCACGTCGCCAGGCCAAAAGGCACAATTGCTTCCTAAAAATCTTTATGACCCATCAACAATGCAGGCTTCTCGATGGCCGGAAATGTTGCATGGAATGCGCCCATGAACCTGAGCAACAAGTCCACGCTTCCCCCACGAGCAACCACGAAGAATCCAAATGGCTCGCTGTTGTTCTCCAGGTTACCCAGCGGGACAGTGCCAATAGGCCAGCCAGCACAAGCTGCAAAAGCCACCATCGTAGATCCCGACGAGCTCAGAATAATATCCAAGCCGCATTCCTGCATCACCTTGTCCAGCCCATCTATTCCAGCCAATCTTCGGAGCTCTGATTTAGCTTGCTGTCTCTCTTCTTCACCCAGGTTGCTTTGTAACGCTGCGTCAAGTTCAGTCTGTGTCGTGAATGCTGTTTTCAGCGTCAGCGTCGCCAGTTACCGCTGGGAATCCGCGGCCATCGAAAACCTACGCTCTGGAAGAGCAACATCCGCATGCTTCTCATTCCATGCTACGATGTCTTCCAAGTCGGAGACCCCTTTCGTGTCATGAAAGTTCCTGATAAACTTTGCCACCTGCCTTGGGAACTCGCGATCTGTAATTCCCATCAGAACTGGAAATGTCACTCTGAGCACATCTAGAATCAGGGAACCTACAAGCCACCGTTGTGAGACTCTGTCCGTTATAAATCAATGTTCCGGCTTCTGGGGCCTTGAGTGGGTAGACAGTGCGTGCGCCTGCATCTTTCATCCTGTTGACTGCTTGCGTATATGCTGCCCGCTATTGTCATGTAAGCTACCGTGTAGTAAGTCCTCAGCAAGTGGTTTCGGTGCTCTTTACCACACTAGGTCGAGTCCATTTCTCCAAGCTGCCGCTATGGATTCCCCATGCGATATCGACAACGCCAATAGAGAGATCGGTCCAGTCCCCGCTAAGGTCTGCTTGCGGAAAGCTACTCCGAGCATCTGGCTTGAGAATGATTTGCGAGAGTTGGACGAGGTCAGCCGGATCTCTTGCCATGACCCCGAGACCATCGTAACTCTCACTCAGCGCGAAAATCCCGTCAATAGACGCCAATTCTGGCGTCAACTTGATGGCATACAAGCCAGACAGGCTCGCTGGAAATACAGTGGATCCAGTAGTCTCAGTTCCAAGGGCGAGCGGGCAGAATCCCGCCGCAATCGCGACTGCAGATCCTGACGAAGAGCCTCCTGGTGTCTGTTATTCATGTCAGCATGGCTTAGAGAGGGTGATGAGAAACACTACCGGTTGTTCAAGTTCTGTGAGACTGCTACGCTGGTAAGCAGACTTCGTCTGTCCACCGTACGCACTCCAGCCTATTGGTGTGTTGTTGGATCTGCAAGCATCAGCCTTCTGATCGCGCAATATCGCCTTATCGAAAGTACTTCAAGCCAACAAACTCCTATGACGATGTAAGTTGGCAAAAGTCGAAACGCGTGTAAGCTCGCGCCTACCGTCATATTGCTTTTCCCCAAAATGATAAGGCCCGCGTCAAGCAGCTACTTAAGTTAGATCTTGATGCATATTCGCGCGACTTCAATCGGTCGTAACTCACCTGGTCTATGACTTGGGCATTCTTGGATGTCCGCATTGATGCAAAAACGAATGACCCGACGGTCGTAGGCATCCCTAAGGCCCGGCTAGTGAGTATTGCGTCCTACCAGTACTTAGTACAGCCCCAGGTTATCATCGACATGATGACTGTCTACTTTAACCACGATGGGGATACCATGCAGGCTACTTCGCAGCCATCCCGCTTCCCTCTCTCTGTCCAATTGTGCAGCCCGATCAAGAACCATCTCGTCAGGAGAGACAGAAAGGAGCGCATTGAGGGATTCGTTATGCTTGGAGATCTGCTCCAGGGATGCCCTCACAAGGTCGACGCTAGTCACCGAACCGCAGCGAAGCCTCTGTTGCAGCTGGGTTGCAGTACAGCCAACAATATCGTGCAATGAGTCCATAATGACGTGATAAACCCGTACCGTTGAACGGTTCTTCAAGATAGCAAGTATCGCCGAGTCTTCCTGTTAATTTATTGCATGCCCGAGTCGAAAAAACGGATGGCGAGGTTGATAAAAGAGCTGTGAACAGGCTGCTGCCGTTGGGTATCTTCAGAAATGATTGGCTTGTAGTCCCTCGCTTAGATGCCGTTTTTGCCAACGCGGAAAGCTTCGGCCTGCCTGGTTCCCAATCACCACTCTCATCTAGGTACCCTTAACCCATGCTCCATTCAAATCAGGTCAAGGCGAATGGACGGCCATCTCAATACCTTTGGTTTGGTTTTCGTTGCTCAAAGTGTATCTTGGACACTAGCCGCGTAGTATTCTTTATTTTCTCAGCTCTGTATTTCGACAATGGCATCTCCAAAGCAGGACCCATTAACCCGGCGTTCAGTCGTGTCCTCCTTCATTTTCAGGCTCGTACCGGATTCAGCGCCGGTGGTAGCGCTTTTCCGCCGGAGCAGCAAAGTGAGAACCTACCAGTATGTGAAACATATTTCGATCCTAGGCACCAATGCAGTATTCACCGCGGCCACGCACAAGAAATATGGACAATTTATTTCGAAACGCTGGCACGAGAAGTATCTGACAAGTTTAGGCATCGACTAGCCCCAATATCCGGTAACATTGAGCAGGACGACCACTCCCCTGTGGCTGCCGCCTGGAGAGAGCTGAGGGAAGAAACAACTCTGACGCCGAGCTCTGTGGACCTGTTACGCCAGGGTAAACATTACTCCTTTGTGGATGAGAGTATCGGGCGAGAATGGACTGTTTACCCCTTTGCCTTTGGCTTAAAATCCGGCGAGGTCGATAGCTGCATTCAAATCAACTGGGAGCATGAAGGCTGGTCCTGGTTCGACCCATATGCTGTTACCGATTCGGAAAAGTTTGGCGGCGTACCACACTTAGCTGAGAGCCTACGTCGTGCCTGGGTTGAGCTTGAACTTGGAAGCTATAAAGGCAGAATCCTTTCTGATGCTCTTCTGATTCTCAAGAATGACCACGAAAGCGGGGCGAGGCAATTAGCTGGGAGAGCCCTTGAAGTCCTTTTGCATCTCGCAATCAACGAAAACGGAACATCATTTAGTCAATGGTGGAGAAATATGCGTCTGATAGGATGGCATTTGTGGAAAAACGGTCGTGAGACCATGGGGGCAGCTATCTTGAACGTTGTCATCAGGTCCCTGACAATAATGGAGGCCAGAGATCGCTCAGGCAAGACTCAGCTGTTACCATCATACCTCGATGCCATATCTACCGATCTACGTGGATATGCCATGCAACGGATAGAATTCGTCATTGGCATTTGGGAAGCGTTCAAGACATTTCTAGAACGCAATTTTTCAGAGGCAACTATGATCACCATCCTCACCCTCTCCTCGAGCTCTACAATCCTCGAATGCTTAGCAAAGGCCGTTACAGTCTACGACTCTGCTTTTGATATTCGGATTCTTGAATCGCGGCCAAAGTTTGAGGGCGTTTCTATGGCGTCCAAGTTAGTGAAAGTGATACAAGAAACCAATGCGAGATATAACAGCCCAGTTAAGATCTCCATTTTCACGGACGCTTCCGCTGCGATAGCCAGCAAGGATGTTGATATTTTGCTTCTCGGCGCCGATATCATCAGTGCGGATGGGGCAGTAAGCAACAAAACTGGGTCTCTTCCGGCAGTGCTTTGTACCAAGACGGTGTCTCCCGCGGCCAAGGTAGTTGTTTTGGCGGAGAAGGAGAAAGTTCTTCCATATTCCCCGCCTGGCCCGGAAGATAATGATCCCCAGGAGCTACTTAATGGCTGGATTGCAGACCCCGATCTGGGGGAATACACTTCTACGCTTACTGCCGTCCTGGACGGGACATTAGCCCTCTCCAAGAGTAGAATATTGGATCTTGAAGTCAGTAATACTTACTTCGAGTGGATACCGTCTGATATGATTGATGGATATATATTCGAGGATGGTCAGAAATCTTCCGCTGACGTTGCAAGACTTGCGGAGACATTCCGGCGCGACGCGGATCGGTTCTTCTCGGACCTTTGAGGTGTAGAATAACACAACTTTCAGTTGATATGATTTAAAGCTCAGATATCATCACAAGCCGTATATAAACGTCCATTTCTTGTCCGCATATCGCGTGTCATCAGTTCGCTCCCTCTCGATGCCATCTTGGCTCGTATGCATCAAGATCGCCATCTTCTTCCTATTCACTGCAGCCAGTGTGAATCTATATGACAAATATCCGGCTAGAGCTGCAGCAACAAATCCCAGCGTAGCGTAAAATGGGATTTTGTAGCCTGGACGAAACTCTTCACGGTACAGCTGAGAACCAATGACGCCAGCGAGGTTGCCGAAGCCGTTGACGCCAATGACAAGCGATCTTTTCCCTGGCTCTAAATGACAGATTAGGACATGATGTAATTGTATTCCATGAGACTTACCAGGCGTGTTTCCGCTTAGCCATGCCACCGTGAGCGGCGCTGAAACATAGCTTCCAAACAATAGAATGCAGAGCCCAGCATACTTGCTGCCGTTTGACGTCACGGTCAATGTGATGACCAGCCCAACCAAAGCAATGAGGATGCCTATGACAATGTGATAGCCTCTTTCCTTTCTGTTTGAAATTTCAGTAAGAATCGGACCACCTTTTTACGACGCCGTAGGCTTACCTGTGATCCGAGCTAAGCGCAAACAAATAGAGGCCAGCAGCGCCACAGACATACGGTGGTACGGACATCTGAACAAAGTAATCTGTAAGCTTAGACATCGGATGTTCTTATTTCAACTGCTTACCAGATTCGCTTGGATCGATGAGTAGCCTAGCCCTTGGACAACGAGCGGCAGAAATACCGAGAAAGCTTGGCCAGGCACACTGGCACATATGTTGAATATCAGAACGTACCAAAGCTTCCAGTCCTTGCCGGTTTCAATGACATCTCTCCTGGTTAGACGCTCTTTTTCAACACCATCGTCTCCATACGAATGCTTGACGTAAAGTGCATTGTCTAGCCTGATACGCTCGGCTGCAAATTTTCGATCGTCCTCTGTCAAGAACCAAGCAGATCCTGGGCCAACTGGCAGAAATACCCAGGCCACTAGTGCCATCAAGCACGTGAGAGCACCCTCAATTATGAAAAGGTACTGCCAATTCTTGAGCGGACGATCTCTTAAATGGAATACGCCGTAGGCTAATGATCGTTAGCAAGGCCATTGTCACAGGTGGAAAGTTATACATATTGCGCCCGAAAATGCGCCAGCTATGGCGTATTGGCCATAAAATAGGCCTACTCGAACGGCAAGATCAAATCGGCAATAAAAGAACGACAGGTACGCAACCGCTGTGGGATAAAATCCAGCCTCAAACGCACCAATCAGTAGCCGAGTCGCAATCAATCCGTCTACAACAATCAGTCCACGGTTGTTCTGTTATTAAGGCGCGGTAACAGCTTACTCCGACCTTTGATATAAGCTTGGGTAATGGTAACGATGCCCCAACCGAGCTTGCAATGAGAATGAGCTTCAACTTTGACACAATAGGAATACGCACAAACCATCATTATCGGGATCCAATGTTTAGCGCCTAGCCATCTGCCGATAGCTGCAGAAGGAGGCTGGAACAATACGAAGGTGATGAAGAAGAGGGAGACTGCCAGATTTAAGTCATCTGGCGCAGCGCCGATGTCTGCGGTGAACCCTGCTCCATGTCAGTCTGCTGTTTCATGTCTTGAGATGGGTCTCAATGACACACACCCTGGGTTTGCGCGTTGCCCACGTTGCCCCTATCGAGACCATTGAAGAGGTACAGGAGAGATAGGAGAGGCAGCAATGCAATGTCCATCTTGCGGTTGACGCGACGATTTCTTACCAACTCGTCAGTTTGCGGCTCATGCCCTACTGGTGATTGGGTCTTGCCATGAGCTGATGGCGAGAGATAGTCGATGGCAGAGACGTGAGTCTCGCTATACGGGGTAGCAGCCAGGCGACCCATATCTTCAGAATCATATCGATGCGGTCCAGGAGCCTTCGGTGGTTGGTGGGTGTTAGATTTCTCCATTATTGGACGTTGTCGGATTCAATCCGAAGATAGAAAGGAAACATTGCCTCACGATCACATTGTTATGGTGGAGAAATCATCGGGCTATTTTCTGCCTCACGGATGGGGGAAATAAGCACCGGTGTTTAACTGCCCGGCCAGGATGCGGCTTACTCCTGGTCATGGTGTTTGCCGCCACGATCCAGATCTCGGTACCTCGCAGAATGTCATACAGTTCAGCTGCGCCTTGAATTGGCATCTAGCCGGCGTGATGCGATTCCGTTCTTGGTTAGCAAGCGTTGAACCGGGTACGTTAACCTCGGACATGCGCCACAGTTAGATCCAACGCCTCCTTGGCAAGTTTCACCCCTATTAAAGGGCGATCGATGAGACTGGCCACTGGAGGATGAAAACTTGGGGCTTCAATCGAGCTACCCCCTTGCCCTTCCCACTCGTTCCAGCGCTTGCCGAAGAAAGACTGTCAAACACTTGCCGTAGAAATAGAGATGATGACCGATCTGCCTAGACAGCCGAGGCGGCCGATTTTTCGCAAGCATGGTGCATGCCTGATCCCGATGTTCAGCTCAGCCATGGCGCTGGTAGATACAAGCGGCTTGGAGAGGGACATGAACAACAAAATTCTCCCCGATCCAAGAATCTCAAGTCCATCGTTGAGGAAAGTTGAAGATCAGCGATCTGGATCGCGGAGTCGAAGTCCAGATCACACTGTTATCCACCAACGTTCAATTAGGCATGCAGCATGGGGCCTGTGCGCCCCCACTAAGTGACGCCAAATCAGGCTAGGATGGCGATAGCCAGCCAACTCGGACTGCTGCAATGAGTATGTGGGAGACCTCGCACCATGCACCACTTTTGTCTATCACACTTCGGATACGGTACCACCTACTCTGCTGGCGGTCGCCCTTCTTTTGAGCATCCCGAAAGCTAGAGTTCCAAATTTGGAGCTCTCTAATTGGATATCGGACTGCATCTCGTGTTGATATCTTATGAAAGCGGATGGGTACAGTACCCAACCACGACCCGGGCGCGCTCGAGTCGTAGATCTCAGGCCCATATCTATCCGATGACGTCTAAAATCCTCCCCGTCGATCTATCGGTCCCATTTTGACTTCTTCTCACTTCCAAAAGCGGTGGGTTACTGTGACAAACACCCTGCTTCTCAGCCTCAGTCTCGGCTTACCCGACTCCCCTTGCTAGTGCAATTTGCACATAGGCGCAGCATGGAATCGAGAGAACAACTGAACGCATCCCAAGATTTTTCTAAGCCCTCGATCTTCGAGTTATCCAGGCGAAAGCCAGACAAAACAATTGACATTGGTAGAGATGGAACATCAGTCTCCACTGATCCCAGGGGTCGTGTATGTTCTTACTCTTAGATCTCAATAGTATGTATCCCGTTATCGCGCGCTCAAACAACAGCTACAGATCTTGCAACTAAGCACATTCCACCCCGAACATGGCATTGTTGTCGCGGTTCCATTCGAGCAATTCGACGGGTCAAAATTCCACGACCCGTTGTATGTTCGCAGTTACAGAACCAGGCTGCTGCAGTACATTCAGGCTGGAAAAAGTGGATTTGGGCTCAGCTTCGACGGTTACGTGCACAAGGTTGCCATCCACATCCTGAAATGGAACATTGTTCAATTTCAATTTGGTATCGGAAACAATATTGATATCTCATATACAGTTCAAGTTCTACAAGGAGGCAAACTCGTTCAGACAGCTGTGGCTACGAATCGCGGCTCGTTGATGGAAAGCCTGGCGTACAATTTTGACTTGTCCATCAGTATTAACAGGGCTTCGTATGGTCAGCTAACTGAAGGCGGTCCGATTCCAATTCCTGAGTCTAGAAACATGCTTCGATTTGCGGATAGAAACTCCTTCAACATCATCAATCCCTGTCTCGGCGCTCATCTCGAGGGAGTTCTCGAGATAGATGACAGGGCCATCAAGCTTGAACATCTAAAGGAGCAAGACCAGCACAATGGTCCGCTTATCGCTTACTCGTCAGGGGTACTTGAGCTCGAACCAAACTCGTCTATACTGGTGAGGGCCAAATTCCAGCTACTACCTACCACGATATGTATCAATTCCTTGCTTGACGATGGTACTGAAGAGCATTTCCAACACATCAAATTGCCGAGATGGCGAGAGGAGAGACTGGTCACAACCTACATGTTACGAAGAAACGTGGATTATATCCTGGCCAACTGTGCAGTTCCTATCTCTGACGCCGACGTTGCACTGATGACCGACCATGTCGCATTGCCGCTTGGCTGGAACAGAGATAACTAGTATGTCATTTTTCTTTTTCTTTTAACAAACATGGCCGCGCGCTAAAAAGTAGACTCCCTTAGCTGGCAGGTCAGACTTCTTCTCGAGACTTACAAGAATTTGAACCGCCTGGTATATTTCCATGCTGCTTCTGAATATTCAACACAAATCAAGCGCGTTGTCAAGGGACACTTGAGTTGGGTGTTCACCCGAGCCGAACGGCCCTATGGATTTTGGCATCGTTCATACCTGGTGACTGGGAAGCCGAAAGATCATCCAATATTTCAACTAGATCAGCAGTGCTATCCTATCTTGGAACTATGCGAATTTTTTGACTACTTCCCTGAGGAGCTGGCTTTCGTGAGGAAACTTGCAGCAAATGGCACGATTATGCAGATATTGCATGTTCTCGAGTCGAGGCGAGACGCCAAAACGAGCTTATGGTCGACGGAAGAGACCCCAGGGGATGATTCTGTCGAGTACCCGTTTCACTTTTCTAGTAATTTGCTCCTATGGAGAACATTTAACCGACTTGCCGATCTGGAGACGAAGATTGGAGTATCAACGGGCATCGAAAGTTCGAAACTGAGATGGCTCGCAGAAGACCTTCGGCTGCGCACCATCTCATCCTTCCAGGTCAATCATCCCGAGTCGAACCAGCGGATGTTTGCATACTTGACCGACGGAGCAGGCAGTTGTACTTTTTATCACGACGCGAACGACGTGCCAACATTGTTTGCAGGGGAATGGAAATTTGTCCAGTCTCCGGATGAGCTTGCCGCATGGACAAATACAATGAAATTCGGAATTTCCACTGCAAACACAACAGGATTTTGCAACGATGGCCCATATGGAGGACTTGGCAGCGTTCATTCTTCAGGATCATGGGTTTTGGGGTACTTTCAGGAGCTAGGCTTCAGTCTAGCTATGAACAACATGGCCGCTGCGACTGATACCTGGAGACGAATAAGAGCTGCCATGCAATGGGATGGAACGTTTCCTGAGGCAGTAGACCCGAGGACAGCAGAGTGTACAAGCAAAGCGTGGTTTAGCTGGCCTGGGTCTATGATTGGAAGCTTGATTATCCACATGAGACTGAACGGCCAGGAACGACAGCTAATTTCTAAATAGTCGCGCGGCATGTGATCGAAAATTGCGAATTCTCACTCGAAAGGACACGCAAACAGTTTGAGTTGGTTGGCAATGTGCAGTTAACAGCCATCACGGTCGTCCCTTCCCAATCTTGCGTGAAGTAGCTTTCTTCGAAACATGCCGACGTCGCAGCTCGCTCAGAAGTGCAACCCCCATCCACACAACCCATACAATACCCCCAACCACGCCGTACGCAATCTTGAATCTATTAGAAGAACCCGAAACCCACAAGCCAAGTCCTCCATTAATTATGCCCAAGGTAATCAGGACTCGACCGGCCAGCAGGTGGAAGTATGACCAAATCTGGCGCCGACCCTCTTTTTTGAACCTCCTATGATGAAGGATACCAGACAGAGGTTGAAAGAACAGCCCGGCGAGGATCACCAACCCAATGATTGGGTGAAAGTTCACTCGGCTTAATTCGAGCTGTGAAGAAAGTCAGATATCTCCCTTGACCGGCATCATGTTGCAATTCTACACTCACCATGCTTGTGCCGAAGGGTCTAATGACCTGTACCATGTAAATTCCAAGACCAGCTGCTGCAATATAAACAGCATATGCCAAAATTTGAATAAGGGCATGAATCCAGATGGCAAAACGGCCGGGGGTAATCCTCATAACTACAGCGCCGAGAGGAAACAACCCTACAAACGCAACTGCTCCGAGTATGCCATGGATGGACCGGATGTATATCGCTCTGTTGAGATCGAATCCGAGAAACTGAGATGATTCTGGGAAGCCGCCTGCCCTGCTGCCTTCACTATCCCCTCCACCAAAAGGATTTGCGCCGCCCCCGCCGTACCCGGCGAACCCTCCACTGCCCTCACCTCCGTCTCTGCCAGGATATCCGCCATATCCGCCATGAGCACTTGAAGTGGATACTTAACAGCCATCAGTGGGAGGCCTATTTTGGGATGGATATTCATTTTTACCAAGTAGCAAAAGGCTGAGAGACCGAATGGTATTCTGCGCCATCTGAATGTGGGGTTAATTCCCGAATCGAAGCAAATATGGCTACGTAAATATGGTTTGCTGCTGGAGTAGTTGCATGGATTGAATGAAGAAAAAAGAAACCAGCTTCGAATTTCCTTCAAAGCGCATGTTTCCATATAATTAACACATGGCGTCTCACTGCGTGGATGATAAGGGTCGACTCGGAGAGGCGTGGGGATGTGCGGCACGGGGATGAACCGCTTGTTAGATGACCGAGTCCCTGACCGCCGTGGCCCTATAGGTATTGTGCCGCACAATTCCATAGTTGTGTCATTATACATGACTAGTAGGTAGCAGGAGTCCAACCTATTGGGGCTTCACTGCGGTATTCCTCTGGCCAAGCCCGCCCACTGTTTTGGGCGGAATGACGAACAGATGTTCCGTTGGCGCCGAGCCTTGGGCTTATGAATCCTGGACCTCAATCATTGACCCAACTGTTTCATTCGTCTGCAATACCTCCTCTTGCTAAGTGGCTGTGCGGACCTGTCGTCAACTTACGTGGCCTAGAGCTCGGTGCTTGAGATCGGATTCGCCCAATAAAGCCCAACAGGCGAATAGCCAATGCCCAAACAAGGTTCGATTGCAATCAAGTTGGATTGAGATGTGCCATGCGGCCTCGAATTTAAATGCAGGAGATATGGGGATGTGAATCATTGACGTGCTACAGGAGACATCTGGACATCTATCGCGCATGTTACCCATACCGTGCTAGCCTATTCGTCTGGGTCTTTTTGTGCCACATGCATGCTAGCGAGCTGGCTCTGAAGCCCTCGTTTACCTACGTTCATGGCGATCTGGATCTCCCGCTCTTCCTGTCGCAACTTCGCCTTGCCCATTTCAATATCCTTCTGTTGGCGACGCTTTTTCTCCACCACCGCCTTCTCTCGTTCTCGTAAAGCCTTTTCCCGCCGTTCTTTCGCCTCTCTAGCCTTTTGCGTCGATACATCTTCTTCCGCCGCCAAGTTTGAGGGAGGTGAGGCAAGTGTTTGAATATATGCATCAACAAGTGAGTCTCGAGCATCTGGCGGAAGCGAGATGTACCTAAGGTCGACCAATAGCTGCGGCGGAAGGCGTGAAATCGAAGTCCTGTTGTTAAGTACCGACAAAGGAAGTGACCTAAGAAGTGCTGCGAGATCTGACTTGAGAGTTGACTGGGGCATTTTCAGCCGATTGATGTGTTCCCTATACCATTTCTCCTTGTCCTTGTCTTTTAGATATGGGTCATTCATCGCCGCTTCCTTCCTGTATTTTCGCTTGAACTCTGGCCAGAAAAGCTTTGGAGTTGCCTTTTGCTGTAGCAATGACATGTATGATATTCGAGGATCGATTTTCTCTTCCTTCGATCGAAGCTCCTTGAGCGTCTTTATTCGATCCTTTGCCCATTCTTGCCACACCTCTTTCCGTGCTTTCATCGTACTGAGGACAGTGTAGCGTGGATCATCAATGATCTGGCCTTTCTCGATAAGTTCTTCCCATGGACTGTAGGGGTTGATCCTGAAGTCGTCAAGTAGATCCTTAAAAAGAGCTGCGGCGTCTTCCTCGGAAAACGATTCTCCGTCCGCTGCTTCGGCATCCCCTGCTGCGACATCATCGTACTCTCCAGCATCAACACCGTAGCTTTCACCCAATGCTTGTAATTGGAACGCTATGTCAGCCTCACTAAACTCAACTGGCGCATCATCAGCTGATTCTTCGGTCCTCTGTCGCTTAGTAGGATGCTCATCATCGCCATCTTCGCCGTCTTGTTCGTCATCTGTCACTTCTACTTCCTCGTATTCGGAACTATCTTCTGCCTCGCCAGTGTCACCGGCCAAGTGTCCAATTTGATCGAACAGGGAAGTCGTGGAAGTCGGTTTATGCTCTATGCCTTCATCATCTTGCCTCTGCGCAGCTTTGTCTCGTATTCGCGCCTGGTCTAGCTCCAGAATACCCGCTTTGAGCTTCTCTGGGATGCGCCAGTAGCTCGTGTTCTTGTCCGGATTGTAGACAAAGCGGCGGCCATACTTCGTGTTGACGAGGATCCACGGCTCGCATCCCGGTATAGACGCCTTTCCCCGCGGCTTGTCTAGCGGTTGCGGTCGCGTGCGAGACTCGGCCCCGCCTCTGGACCTATGGCCAAACCCTCCCCGGTTTTCCTGCTCCTGCGATGGTTGCTGCTGGGCATTGTATTGGGCAAGGAAGGCATTCGCGACGTGAGGGTCGGAGAGCGAAGGAACAGATTGATACTGGTAGAAACTCGAAGAGGCGTCGGGCAGAGCGCTTGGCTGAGACGTGATATCTGCGCTTGGTCTCGTGTATGTCGATACTTTCGATTCGGCATGGTAGTAGTAGGTATGCCCCGTTGGTGCTTTGTGTTCAGTCCATCCTGGCAGAAGCGGTGGAGGCGCTGCTATGTTCGGCGACGGTTTGTATGTTGATTTCAGCATTATGAACGCAACCAACCATCGCTAGATGCAGGCTGAAGGGACAGGTCGTTCTTCAGCTGAGGCTCTTTCTTAATAAAGTATCACAGTAGAAATTCAGGTCAATCAGTCTGGAGCGGGAAAACATCGGCTGTAGATTAGATAGGGGAGTTTTGGAAAGCTCCTTCCGCTGTCACCTGGCCACCTCAGACATAATAGCTAACTGAAACGGTGCGATCTCGTGGTAAAGTTTCCAGGACCATCGTATCTTTACCTTCACGCCAATTCTGGCTGAGTTCAACATTTCATAACATCGCTCATTTCACCGTCAGCCAGGCCATTCGCTCAAATTGACTGACGGTGATAATTAAACCATTCCACGCCCGCTCTTAAATGTTGTGGGCAGCCTTCCGAGCAGCTCGAAGGCAGTGACTCCTTCTAATGGCTCCAATATGGAGCAGATCCGACTCGGGCGGCCAAGGTCCCTTAGCAATGGCAGGGAGGTTCTGGAGAGTATGAATCCTTTTGCCAGCTTGACATCTACCGACCGTAACTTACACTCATCGTCCAGAGGACGCATGCGCCGGACTACCTTGGATTTTTGGTTCTTCTTACACTATACATTCTTGTGAGTTAGCTCAATAGCCCAGATTTAACATCTTGCTGACCCAGTTCTGGCACCAGATGCTGAACTTTGTTGAGCCCTTTCACCGCATGTTCTTCATTAATGATCTCAACATCGCCTATCCTCATACTGAGGTGGAGCGTGTATCTGTTCGTAAGTATTGAGTTCCCCTGCTGGGTCTGCTCTTAACTAATCGGTGGTGAAGCCATGAACTTTGTCTATGCATTATATCTCCCCTTAGGCATCATGCTCGTATACAACCTGGTGACGAGAGCTTCAGCCCACAAGCACGAGGTGACATATCTATGCTTGGCCATCTCTCTAATACTCACTTCCTTTTTGACGGATACCATCAAGAACGCCGTGGGACGGCCTAGGCCTGACCTGATAGCCCGTTGTAAGCCTGCCGAAGGTACGCAGCCCAACGTCCTGGTAACAGTCGATGTTTGCACTGAGGTCAACCATCACCGGCTCCATGATGGATGGCGATCCTTTCCATCCGGTCACTCTTCGTTTTCATTTGCGGGTCTTGGGTTTCTGAGCCTCTTCCTCGCTGGTCAACTCCACATTTTCCGTCACGAGGGTGGAGGGCGAGACCTGAGCAAGGCTTTGCTCTGTATGGCACCGCTCCTAGGAGCTGCGCTGATTGCTATCAGTCGATGCGAGGACTACAGGCACGATGTCTACGATGTTTGTATAGGTGCAGCACTTGGATATACGGTTGCTTACTGGAGCTATCGACGTCACTGGCCCAGGTTGACGGCACGAGAATGCCACGAGCCTCATCCGTATCCGGGGTCGGAGAATCGGTCAGGATGGAATCGTGTGCGGGATGAGGAGGAAGTCGGATCTTCTCGACCAGATGTAGGCCTCGAGATGACCAGCATGAGGAGCTAATAGCGCTGATATTGTGTTCAGGTTGCGCAATAAGCACTCCCGCCATTCAAGATGGCGGAACCATTTAGCATATCGCATACGAAGTTGCCTATATGTTTGCCAGAATATTTTGCTTCTCAGATGTCTTGCAATTTGGCCTCCCTTGCATGTTCACCATTATCTGCTCATTTCTAAAGGTGGTTTTGCCTGGGAGGTGTTGGACACATCACCCTTGCCAATACGGCTGCGCGAGGGACAGGCCATAGGATCAAGTTCTATTGGTACATAAGTTTGGGAACGTGTTTAGGCGCTCCATTCTATACGGAGATCAACTGCTAATTATTTGTCTTCCGTGCTCTCGTCCTTCGCCAAATCATGCTCCTTCAAAAGTTCCTTGATCTCCTCGGCAGTCCAGAGCCGGTGATAAATCTTTCCATCGCTAGTCTGACCAACAGTAGCAAATTCAACTAGGGAACATATGTCAGCAACGGTCAGATTCCGGCACTCTCGCATTCGTGTACTTACGTTTTTCAGCACTCAGCTTGGTTGAGTCCATCGTCTTGCTTAAAACTTTGACAGCCATGCCACAAGCCTCCTTCAAAGTGCAATCCTCTTTGTAGTCCTGTTTCAGCAAACTCTCCGCACTGGCTCTGTTTGCTCCCACTGCGGTTGCCTTCCACCCGCCGTAGTTTCCTGAAGGATTGCTCTGATACAACTGGAACTGTCTCCTTGGATCCCAGCCCGCATACACGAAGGAGACTCCGAACGGCCGCAGACCACCGTGTTGAGTGTAACCTTGCTTCAGATCACAAAGCCTCCGCACCAATTGTTCGCAGGGAATATCTTCGTTATAAGTAAGGAGGTATCGTTGGGCGGCTTGTCTCGCGTAGTTGATGAGGATGTTTGCATCGGCTGTCATTCCTGCCACGGCGCAAAGCATATTGCTAGGAAGGTCGGGAAGTCAGCCTCCAAACATAGCAGTAGTGGCCGGTTGCTCTATACTCATTCACGATGTAGAGCTTCTCTGCAGAGGTATCTTGCTCCAATAACTTTGAAGTGACTTTTCGCTCTGCCGCGAGTACGATGCCATCTTTAGCTAGAATACCAATGGCGGTTCCAGCATGTGAGATGGCTTCAAGTGCATATTCGACTTGGTAAAGACGTCCCTCGGGAGAAAAGATTGTCGTCTAGAAGGTCGGGGTAAGCTTCCAGATGTAGGGAAACATCTGATACAAGGATGGCGGGACTTACGCGGGAATCGTAGCGACGGGACATGGTGGATAAAAGATCAAATGATCATGGAGAAAGGTACAACTAGAGTGACTGATGCAGTTGGAGTGCTGATGGTTGAGTGAGACTTGTCGTGGGCTGATGTTGTTCGTTAAATCCAGGAGCTTCTAATAGTAAGGAGGAAGGCTAAACTTTGTGCCCAGCTCGGAGCTCCAGGCAATCGACGCACGCGTTGGCAGCCGCAAGTTTCCAACGAGATGCATGCATGCCTGAGGCGACAATCCTGTCTATCGAGCCGAGCTTTACCCGTCTACATGCGTTTGCCCGCTTCCTTTTTGGCCTCGAATCTGAGGTGTAAATGAAAGATTTGGATCACGTAAGCTACTCTTCCCTTGCCGCCATCTTTAGTCGCCACACACCTCCACCATTTTACCTCTGGGAAAGCTCCTCATTTCAACCACCAGCAAACCCTGCCACGCGACACACCGACATCAACAATCAACATACTGTCAACATCGCGAGCCTGTCTGTCTTCTTTTATCTGTGCTGCAGTTGATATAACCAGGCGGGGGCTTGGCGAATGCCGTTTTTGATTTGTGTCCTGTTCTTCGCTGGGTCGCGATAATCCGCGCGTGCCAAATTGGCCATATCTAGTGTTTACTCTGCCGTAAAATCCAGTGACTGCCCACCCACCTGAAAAACAAGCTGCTTGGAAGATCGTCAAGCGCGTAGACTGTTGCGAAGGACGATTCCCAGTGCTCCCGTCGCCCTAGGAGCCTTAAAAGATTTAAGCGCCAGCGGTTGAGGACATGTCTGGTAAGCGAAGCTGCGCATCCCGCATCCACCTTCCAACAACATCACCACGATCATTTTGATCCACGAACACTAACCGATATGCCTCGTAAAGGCGAAGCAGAACCACGCCGCTCGGTGCGAGCCACTAAGGGCCAACACACGAAATCATTCGATGATCAACAAATCGAGCCTCCAAAGAAACGTGGTCGCAAGAAGAAGCAGGAGCAGGAAGAGCCCGAGGAAGAGATTATACGCTGCGTGTGTGGCGCAACAGAGCAGGATGGTGACTCTGAGGAGCCGTGGATTGCTTGCGACACCTGCGGCGCTTGGCAACACAATGTGTGTATGGGCATGAGCGTCTTTACAGAAGATCTCCCCAAGCACTACTATTGCGAGCAATGCGCCCCGCAAGATCACAAGGAGCTCTTGGAAGCGATTGACCGAGGCGATAAACCATGGGAGGAGCGCAGGAAAGCGTATGAAGAAGAGCAAGCAGATAAGAAAAAGAAGAAAAAGAAGGGAGGTAGAGGCGGCAAGCGCGTCAGTGACCCCAAGGAAGAGCTATCGCAAACCCCGAACCCGAAAGCCGAGGACACTCCAGCACCAGAGCCGTCCAAGAAAGAAAAGGAGAAGAAAGACATCGCTCCTAAGACGGTGACAGCTAAGCGAAAGACTCGAGATGATACGAACGACAAGGAAAGCAAGGTAGGACATCTTAGTTCCTGAAATAGCCGTGTAGGATTTGCTAACACTCTTTCGTTGCAGGGACCAGCAAAGAAGTTGCGAAAAGTCTCGGAGCCCGAAATCGTACCTCTTGACTACGTTCCGCCACAGGACCTGCCAGCAAAAATCGCAGATCTTTCTCCAGAGCGACAAGGCGGCGCGAATGTGGTCCTGAAACCTCTGGTACATGCAATTGATGCAGCCGTGAAAAAGGGAGATTTCATTCTGCCCAAGAATATGACTGCCCAAGCAAAGGCGGAACGGCTAGCGATTGAAATTGAGAGAGCCGTTCATGATACTCACCCAAACTTTGCACAGTACGGTCAACAAGCCAGATCCATCGGTTTCAATCTGAAGAACAACCAGGATCTCTGCAACAGATTGCTTAAGATTACACTCGCACCAACTACTCTGGCTGTGATGACGACAGATCAAATGGCTACCAAGGAGCTGCAGCAGGAAACAGCTGAAATGAAGGCACGTGCAGAGAAGCAGTCGATTCTAATTACGGAAGATGGCCCGCGGGTTCGAAGAACACACAAAGGCGAAGAGATGATTGAGAATGAGAGCTTTGTTCACAATGAAGATGCGCCGTCTGTCATACGCCGACCAAGTGTCCGCGAACCGACCGCTGGTCTGAAGCACGAGACTGGATCCCAGTCTGAGGATCAGGCGGAGCAAGCTGCTCACGCTCCATTACATGTCGACACAGAGGGTGCTCAGCAGTCGCCAAAGCATCCTAATTTCGATATCAACAAGGTGTTCTCCAGTGTCAAATCTCCAACAGCAGGACATACCAGACGACCGTCTGCAATCGTGACACAAGCAACTGGTCCGGGCTTCGACCCCGACGTCGACAGGTTACTACAAGATGAGAATGAGTCTCCACCATATTCGCCTACGGATGAGTCAGATCCAGATGTTATCTGGAGAGGCAGTCTAGCTATGAATTCGGTCGCCGATCTCCAAGCAACAGCTCGGTGGATTGGTGGTTCCAATGCCCAGACGATGATAGGCGTCCCTTGGACGACTTTGATTCCCAAGAGAATGACAGTGGCTGGACGTATCGACGAACAGAAGGCCATCGAGTATCTGTGTGGCCTCCGATTTAGTGACCCGACGGACATAGTAGTTACGGCTCTGGCACCCGCATCGGAGGCCGACAAAGCCGATTTCCAGGCTCTAGTCGACTATTTTGTCTCAAAGAAACGATACGGCGTGGTCGGCGACAAAGGAGTGTATAATGTACGAGATACATATCTTGTACCCGTGCCTCCCGGAGAGGGCAACTTTCCCGAGTTCATGCTCAACTTCTCTGATAACCTGATCCCTCAGAAACGAACCCAGGCGATGCTCTTGGTTGTTTTCGTGTGGAGGAGAGATCCTACTGCTGCAAAACATCAGACCACCGCCTCTCAATCGCCCGTGACGAGCACACCAACCCCCACGTTGGGCGGCTTTGCTCATCGCCACGCGTCGATATCTGGTCCCGCATTCTCTCCCGCGTCGCCCCAAGGTCCTTTCCCACAACCGGGATTCGCTTCATCCGGTAACAATGGTCACCTTCCAGCAAGCCATCCCACGCAAGGCCAGCGTCAACCGGCCCCACCTAATGTACCTCCACCAAGCTTCACTTCAGCTCTGCCATCCGACACAGATCGACACCAACTACAGCAGCAAGGCCAGGCCTTAGCGGAGGAGATCCTTGGTCCCCTGATCAACAGTCCAACGGTTCAGTTTCTCCTCCCACAGGCGTTCCAGATGATTCGTAAAGAATGGGTTGTAATCCGGGGGATCTTTGAGCGCGAGCCACGAGCGAGGCACGACTTGACCTATTTAAGTCACTTGCTCGAGAAGGAAGGTAAAAGCGATGCCGGCTCTGGAAGAGCCGCAAACGCACATCCGAATGTATCTCAACAGACCGTCACTCCGTCGGCTTGATGGTATGGATGACTGGCCGTTCGTAAATATGTGTTGGTTTATGTACATACCTTGTCCTTCTTAGGTTCAGCAGACGCTGGGATACCCTGTCAGTAGTATTAGGGATGGATCCACGTTTACTAGTCTTGATGTTTATCAGCTCTGCTATGTTATTTCATATTCTATGCCGAAACTTATGAAACCTTTCGTCTCAGCTAAGCTACTTAATTGGACACCATAGACTTGTCGATACTATGTTATGTGTGCTGGAATTGCCCGAAGAGTGACACCAAGGAAGTCGCCTCCAGATCTTCAAGCCAAGCCATAGAAATGCAACAATTAATTCCTGGCCTGCCTTGGTCGTCTGTGGCGCAATCATGGGAGAAATAGTCGGTACACTACTGCAATTGCACCGAGGTCCTGTACATCTTGGCGAATTCTGTAATACACACCACATCCACCATCAATAACGATGTTCGGTCGGTACTGCGTTGCTCAACCCCCACCAATGACGTCGCTGCCTCTTCCTTTTCCCAGTCGTTGATGGGTAAGGTAGAAATACAGCGCAATTCGTTATTTCGAAGAGCATACTTTCATCAAAAAACACACATTGCATACTTTCTGCGCCAGACTCTGCCCTTAATTGTCCCAGCCAAATTCGATTTCCTCACCATCAGAGGTGTGTACTTGACTCCATTTCAATGCTGAGGTGACATCGACATTGCAGCAGCTCCAATATCCTCACTAACCAACCATAATCCCAGATTCTCTGACCCCCCTGCTCAAGGTACTTCGCGAGAAACCCACAAGCATGGCCTGCGGATCAGCAAGTTCTACGCTTGTCAACTACAATGGCGGTCCAGGTAGCGCGGCGACCTCCATAGCCGAGAGCATCATCAAGCCGGCTGAGGCGACTGGTGGGCGGGCAAAGTGCATCGATTGCGGCGAATACTCTTGCTGCTGTGTTCCTTGCGTCATACTATAAATCAGGGGATTTTGGAGTGCCTTGAACAGGCGTGGTTGCGCAAGATTTCGTCTGACTACACCACGGTAGTTAGTCAGGGCGGCGAAGTCGGATAACAATGCTGTTGTACGATGGAGAAGTGAAGGCTTACTCTTCAGAATGGGTATCGATCCCCCCACTACCTTTTACCTACAGTTGCTCCTATCCGATTCCAAATCCTACCACTCTCAGCATCTAGAACCCTTCTCTTGTTTGTGCCTCACTACTACAGATATGCATCTGCACTTCCACTGCTCACATTTCTCGGATCCCAAACCACAGCCTCAATGTGGTATCCGTATCTGCTATACTCTTAAAGTTTGACGTGTTCCATTATGATAGTGTCTCCATCATCGAAGTACAAATCCGGGCCTGATATGCCGTGCCCTTCGTCGATGCCTCGTGCGCCCATTCCTGGGCTACTCCTGTGTTCGTTGTAATGTGACGCTCCCGCTGCCTCTGCCCTTGCCTTCAATCAACTCCCTCTACAGGAAAAGGGCATCTGCCCCAGCCCATACCTCCTTTTCTCGAAGTGAGAAAGCATCCCTCAATTGCTGCTCGGTCACTTCTCCTCCGATTGCAGCGCCAAGAGGTTTTGGAACCTCGAGAATCTCAATGCTTCCCAGCCCTTCTAAGACTCGTTTCGCCTTGTCCACTTGCGCACGAATCGCTGCCGTCTCCGCTCTGGTACGGTCTAGATGTGATTGCATCAGCGCGATTGCCGATTCCCGAGCTTGGTGTGGCCGATATTCGTTGAGCATGTGGTGGAAGTTCATCAAGATTGCCCGCAAGTCGTCGACCTTAGCAGCTGCCTAGGCGTGTAGTTGTTAGTAGAGATCTCAACCAGCAGTCTTAGCCAAGTACATACATCTTCCGGCGCCATGCTCATCACACCGGTAAGCTCCAGAAAGTTGAGCAGCAGGGATTTGGCCATTCGCTTCAGCTCGAAGGCACGGTCGAGATGTTTGCCATCTTTCTCTTCTGTAGGCGCAGGCGCCAGTCGTTTGATATCTCCCTCTTCCAGGGATGGTAGTTTGTCATCCAGCTAATATCTAGTTAGCCCTGTATCCGCCTCTCTTGCTGGGTCTCTCCATGACTCCTCGCGAGTGCTTACGCTGTAATTCCCCCCGAGCACTTTCCAGGCGCCGTCTGCGGGCTCTGCTGGAGGCTGGAGGTGCAACAGATCATCCGGCAAGCTCGCTATGCGCGCGGGCAGATCGGTACTTCCATCTTTATCAGCTTGAGCGTCTCGCAACTCCTCAATGCGGGCAAGATTCTCCGAAGTGAAATGCTTCCAGAATGGTGGAGGATTGGGAAATGTAGACGCGAGGGCGCTCTGCGATGGTTGCTCGGAGAGTTCGTCCATTGTAGTAAGATGTCGAAAAGAATTTGGCACGGAGAACAGGTGATCAGTCAATCAACCTAAGGGAAGCTCGCCGCGTACAGCACCCATGCTTGGGTCTATTTGCACGATCCAAGAAATAACGAGACAATTGCTAAAAGGGCTAAATGTTCCAATCGCAAAATGACTATTACGTCGTCTACATATTCATGCGACAAGGTTGCGAATGATCGAAAGCGAACGGAAAATACGTTGGATTAGAGCAGGGTCGATTCGGTCGGTGTAGAATCTACGGGAGCGAGGCATGCATTCAACATCCCACTCGACCCCTGCGGGTTTTCAAGCTTGACCGGCTAAACATCGGCAACGCTGTAAGAGCTTGTAATAAATCACTGCGCTACCAATGAGGATGTCTTGGGAATCTTAGTATCCTCCACGAAGCTCGACAAGCCATTGACAGTCCGCACCTATCCGATCAACCTCACTATTTTGGCAAAGCATCACCTGCGGGTTCGGCTATACTCCATCATAATGGCCGACGTTCGGTCTCTTCTTCGGCAGCAAAAGGCAGCGCGGCGCATCGATCATCCCTACGCAGCGTACTCCGATGCTGGGAAGTTGTTATGTACCCTGTGTCACGACGCCCTTAAGTCAGACTCCCAGTGGGAAGCACATTTGCGAAGCAGCAGTCATCGAACAAAATTGCAGGCGATAGGGGCGTTATCAGCCGGAAATGTGACTTCTGATGCGGATGCTACCCGTCCCCACAAGCGAAGGCACGGCTCAGACTCGGACTCGGATGAGATGGAGGAAGCTATTCGCAAGAAGCGGAGCAAGACCGATATGAACACTCCTGTTCGTCTGGTTTCCAATGGTGCAGATTTGGATAAAGAACAAACGCTCACTCCTCCGCCATTGACGCGCAGGGCCTCAACGACTCCGGTCCAAGGCATCGAAATTCAGATTCCATCCAGGCCGGCGACACCAGCCCACCGTGATGGCACATCTTCATCTTCTACGCCTATCATCCAACCATTAGGGCCGTCACCCTTGATTCCTCAAGACGCTTCTGCAGAAGTCTCGCCGCTGCCGCGACAACAAGCTACCACAACAGCTGGCCCACAGGCCACGACTATCAATAAAGTTGATGAAGACGAGTGGGCGGCCTTTGAGGCGGACATCGCGGCAGTAACGGCTCCATACGCGGACGATGCGGTGATCTCGGCGCCAGCTATGACAGCAGAGGAGCACGCCGCCGCTGCAGAAGCAATGGAGGAAGAGCGAGAAAAGCGGCGCGCCGCAGCAGACGTGGCTCTTGCAGACGAAGCGGAGGAGGCGAAAAGGGCGCTGGAGAACGAGTTCGAGGAGATGGAAGAATTGGAAGCTCGAGTACGAAAGCTAAAGGAGAAAAGAGAAGCTCTTCGACAGCAACGAGACGCGAGTGGTGACAACAAAGCTGCCAATGTGAGTGGAAAAGAAAATGCGGCCGCGGCTGAGGACGATGATATGGATGACGACGAAGAGGAAAACGAGGACGACGATTGGGTTGGCTTCCGTTACCGCGGATAAAATTTTGGAACCACAAGCTCGCGCAGGACATCAACGATGGATGCACATTTATCTGGCGACTAACGGCTACTGCCATGGTGTACTGTGTTGTATAATAGATGCCATGGTGCTGTCCGCCGAGTCATACGGATCCAGCCCTATCAATGCCTGGCCTTACAAGCATGGTGCAAAGAAATCCCCAGGGGTGACGGAGGTACCACCAATATGAACGGACGTCCTGCTAAGTGCACCAATCGATTGCATGGTCCTAGTGGATGACATTGACTTGAGGCAATAATCTTTATGGGTATTGTACACCGTGTTCAAGGATACTGACCTATGCTAATCGACAACTTCCTAGAGATCCAAGCGCAGTCGCTTCGCCTACCTGGCACTGCGGCTTTCTCCTCTTCCTACTCGCTCCCAGTACTTTTTGAGCCGCCAAACACGGCCTATACCGCGGCTCTCCTCCCATCTTCTGACTCCTTCTTCTCTTTGCATCACCTCACCCTTCCAAACACCGCCAACCCACCGTCTGAGTCCGTCCTTTACCCTTTCCTTTTCAATCGCCCTCCGCTTGGCAACCAAGGCTGGAGCAACATAGACCTGAGTTAGCCCGGGGACACATTCAGGGGGGAGGACAGCGCGCTCGACAAGAGCTGCAGCAGATGGACGAGTAGCGAGACGACGGGCTAGTCGGATGGACACCAACGAACGGGCTAAGCGGCGTGACACGACAGTTGTATTTGTGAGAAATATGGAGCGTGCGATCAGCTCGGCAAGGGACGGGCGAGAAGGGGAGGAAAGGAGCGGTGGTAGGATGGCTCGTGTATGGCGGAGACGGTATGCGTGCAGGATTGGCGCAAGAGATAAATGACGGAGGCGATGACTGCTCTGCACGACAGGTTCATCAGTTATTGTCCCATGAGCTCGAAAGACTCATCTGAACGAGATGATTGGGGGGAAAGAGGGAGATATGCCCTCAGCACCCAGGGAGTGAAAAACCACAGTAGCAGGGAGGGCATACCCTGGACGCAGAGAGCAGGTCGCTCACATCAAGGAAACCCAGAATGTGCAGCAACACCTCGTTGGGCAGATCTAGCATTACCGCTGTCGCACTCGGGGTGGCTGGGCAGAGCCCAGCACGCCGCGGCAGCTCGGGGAATAGCTCGGAGGCAGTGGGGAGCTGCTGGGTGATGACGCAGGGAGCCGCACAACTCTCTTGCTCATCTGGTTGCAGGCAAGGTCGGGCGGCAGCAACCGAATGGATGACCGAGGGCAGCGCAATGTCATGGTTGTCAGCAGGAGAGGACAAGACGACAATGTCGTTGGTCTGGGTGACAAGCTGCCCATGGACCCTGTCGTGCATGGTGTCCATCTCTGTAGGAATACTCTTTTTGACAAGGGCGATGGCCGCTGGAAGCGACGGTGGAGTGGCGGAGAGATGTGGAAGTATATGCTTGCTGTAGCCTAGTTTGGACGAGGGCTGCCTCATCTCCAGCTCGGAATCTCCAGGTATCCACCGCACTCACAAGGTTATCGCGTGATCTTCCCTAACGTGCCCAACCAAGCACCCGTAGCAGCTATACCAAGCGTAAACAGCGTTGCGTAATAGATTCATGTAGCAAGTCTCCTCCGTCTGTTCATCTCTTCGCCAGGCGCGGGGGTGGAGAAGGGGAGATAGCAAGCCAGTATCAGTATCTGAGCCACAACTGCCGCGTCGAGGGCGGCGAAGGTATGTCAAGCAGCCCTTCCGATCGAATAGGGAATAGGCTGCGAGAGAGGTCGGCCTTTGCGCGCGTGCTTGCCCGGCGGCCAAGTGTCGCGGGCAATGGAGCACGAGGCAGGGGGGCGGTTCGAGGAGGGCGAGCCACGGAAACGGCGGGTGAGCGGGTAACTAATAGCAGCAGGTTGGCAAGGAACCTGGTGTTTGCCACTACCTACCTAAGGCAGTCTATACCACGATGCACAGTTATCCAGGGCGTGGAGCACGCCCGCTCTGTGTCTGTGATGGTGATGAATTACGGGACGAAGAAAAGGCCAGTGTTGATAGCTCGGATGGTTGGATCGAGGTGGTCTGTATGTACGCATGAACCAGGTGGGATTATTAGTTTAGGTCATCGTCCACTGTATGGATGGATAGATTGATGGATATCCGATCCCATTGTTGGTGTGGGGGATTTCATAGATCACATCCCCAAACGCCATGGGTTCCCCCCGAGACGGGCTGCGTCACAGGAGGCAGGGGTTCCAGGTACAGTGCAAGGCCTCCAATCAATTCACTGTAAGCCGAATGGGTCGAGGCAGCCTCGGGGTCGGTCCTGGCGCGCGTGCTGATGAGGCATCAACCTGATCCATCCATGCAATAGAACCATTCTTGTACCCGGTACCTAAAATGGTGGCCTGGGATGGAGGGGGCATCTCAGTCCACTGCTGCAGGTGATCAACCTACCTAAGGCACGTACTTAGGTAGAATAGGTACCTAATAACATGATTACATACTGTACCTGTACCCGGCCCCCGGGCGGAAGTGATGCATTCTTTGCCTCTGCAGCAAACTGCTCGCTGCAGGCCACCTTGCAGCTGGTGATGGATGATTTGCGCTAGACAGCTCATCTCAGTAACCGGAATTAGAATCTTAGAGCATCTGTTATAGCCGCAAGAACATGGACGACAATGCGCGCAGCCTTTGAGCAGTACGTAGTTCGCAATAACTACCCATAGCCACTACCTTACGGTTAGCCCCGAAGCGGGCTGCCATCCTGACCCCCTCCCTGTCCCTGTTCCCAGCCCATGAACCAACAAGCAGAACCAAAACCAAACCAAAAACTTCCCTCTACCTTGATGCTTGGGCAAGTAACCTAGCTCACTCGCGTGAACTAGCTGCGTACTGCTACTACTACCTACTACCTTACCTCAAGTCGCAGCTCTAAACCGGGGCTCTCCCCCTCCAGGTACTTCGGTGCTTCGGCATGGTACCCTACCTTAGGTACCTTACTGTTACAATACCTTTGACGTGTCTATAAACCTCTGTTGGGAGGGGTGTAGCTGCACCATTGATGTTCGGTTCAACTCCGACTCCCCCGTTTGCCCCTTTGGCCTGGCCCCGGTTACTCCACCCCCGAAGCCTCTCCACGCCCTCAGTGTGTTACCGGGACTGGGAGTACGGAGTAGGAGGTCAAGGAAAGACAAACCACCCGTTGCAACGTCGTTGTCCCTAGATCGACAAGGCGCAATTCTTGTCGATGCCTCATATTTGCGTAGCCAATTCCACAGCCTTCTATTGACAAAACATTCTGCGCCTCTTAGCACAAGCACTCGGCGTGTGAAATGTACAACGTACGTACAGCTCAAGATCGGGCAATGTTACATTGTTCCTTGCTTCCGCTTCATGGACCTGCCGAGTTACTCGCGTCCTGCCTGTGACGTGGTAATCGGGGTGAGAAGCAGAAGCCTAGGAGGGGCGCATAACCCAATCCACCTAGGCACACCTAGGTGGCCGCCAAATTGGCCGTCAACTGCTTGTCACCTACATACTGCCTATTTGGCCGAGGATATCCATCCCCCAGGAGATCTCATTCCCTAGGAAAGACTCCATGTCGCTCATCCCAATCCAGAAAATTGGGCCTCAATTGATGGGGATTTGAGCCTAACCAGTGGTCATCTGGTCGGGAGAGGCAAGTCCAAAAGCTGCGACGTCTTGTCTTGCATGTCTATCGGTGGCAGCAACGGAGTGTGGCAGAGCTGCCACCTCTCAGAGTGAGGAGGGATGGCTAGGTTTGGGGCCAAGGATCCTCTGTGGGTGGTTACCTCTCGTCCCAAGCGTCGGCGATTCCAGATCCCACATCCACATGGAGCGGCGAACAACTCAGACCCCGTCCAATGGACATGGGAGCAGCTTCCGCCATTTGCAGACGACTTCAGGCGGGCTTCACACAAAACAGACGGTGAGCCAAAGAAGAAACCAGGCCTGGTCGCATGCATGAGCTGTTGTCAACTCGCTTGCCCGCGGCCCAGATCGCTCTCTCGGAGGTCAATTCGAATCGCGAAGCCAGCGAAATGGTAGGGTCACACAGCATCAACACAACGGAGGGTTGTTTGCATCGGGCGGGCATCACGAGCGACAACGATACAGGTTGTGCCAAAGAAGTCCTCTCTCCTT
This sequence comes from Reticulascus tulasneorum, assembly GCA_001557505.1. Taxonomy (NCBI): domain Eukaryota; kingdom Fungi; phylum Ascomycota; class Sordariomycetes; order Glomerellales; family Reticulascaceae; genus Reticulascus; species Reticulascus tulasneorum. The sequence continues at coordinate 92,756 of LSAX01000006.1, forward strand.
GTGCCCAGCCACCCAGGTCGGCTATTTGTGTCGTCAATTCTTATCAAGGGAACATGTTTTGGTGGTGCGGCCACTCATCCCGGCCCATCGCCTCATCAATCGCCCCCAACCAATCACGATCTATTGTGGCCTCCTGTGAGGCTGCAACAGAAACACGTCCTCCTTGTCGACCACCCTTCCCCAGCCAACGTCGACTCAACTCCACGTTCCGGCCCTGTCCCGTCTTGACTTGTCCGCCCCACCATCTTTCCGATCCTGTGCTCTTTCCACCTTTTTTTGCAATAGCAGGTGCCTCAGCCGAGGGTCTCTCCAGGCATGCTGCCGTTCATCTAGCAGCCGCAGCCAGAGCCAAACCCCCGGACAAGCAGACTGGTCAGAGTCATGCAACAAGTTCCGCCTGATACAATCATCACGGTAGTCCGTATTCTAGTTAACCTACGTATCGATCGGGACATGAGGGTCTGCACTGTTCGTCATTGGCATGGACCACGATCTCTCTTCCGCGCACCCGCCCAATAGGACTTGAAGGAAGAGCGCATCATTTCTCTACCACATGATTCGCAAGAGCCCAGAAATCTGGATTGGTTTGTGGAGGCGTTCTGCAGTTCTCAAGCTCTGATTGGATTCAATTTAAAGGAACTTTCTAGCGTGCTTCTGCCGGCAACGTCCTCGGATGCTTTGTAGATGGCAGCATTGCGATGGAGAGGCAATTCTGGTGCCTCGAAGCCTACCAGTCATAACAATGGTATTCCCGAGCCTTTCTCTCATCGTTTTCACCCATGATAAGCTGCTAGGATAACCCTCACTCGGTAAACGGGACGGCCCGTTTGTCCACCTGGGTCAACATCAAGGTCAAGGATAAGGAGGTGGCCGGCGCAGAATCGACCTCTCATTACCAACGAATGATGATCGAGAAAATCTACTAGTTCGTCATCATCCTGGCCGACACTTGGCCGCTATATCTGGCTATGTTTACATCTTTTTCGCCCTCGCCCAGATAGTTCCGCAGTGCCCCTTATCCAAAATCATTGCCCGGCCGCCCTCGAAGGTTCGTTAGTTAGTGTAATCATACCCGAGGGCCGCCTTACCAACAGAAAAGTGGTACTCGGCGCGGGATGGACATGAAGTATACATGAGGCAGAATTCGCAAATGCAAGCTTTTCCAAAATGAGATTGACAACTCATCAATTACTCCGGCTCGTATGGCTCATCTCTTCCGCAACAAGCATGGCTCTCCCAACGCACGTATTTTCCGTCGTCATCATCGCTTGTATTATACTTGACTAGGTACCATGTGGACATGTAGCCATGGGGCCTAGTCGTCATCCACCCTCCCAAGCCTGGTCAGAATCAGACCAAGGATGCCCAAGTTCCGATCAATTATCCATGTCCACCCAGAATGTGTGGTTTCGTTGCACACTGCTGTTCATGATAGATCATTCCATGCGAAGGTGTGTCATCCCATGGCATGGCCGCTGCGGTGGTCTTGGATCTGCTTGCCACCCCGTATGCCCTTCACATAGCCTTCACTACGTGCAAGGCAGTGTAGAGCATCTCCAATGGGCTTGCGGCCGTCCTTCCGCGGACCGTGGTGTGATTGCCAGATTTAGACCGATCAATAGGATCTACCCGGAAGCGTGAACCCTCGGTCCAGTTCCAGCTGAGTGCTGAGTGGCAATCATATATTCATGCAGAACAGCGGATAGAACACGCCGCAGCCTACATGGTGAGATTTTCACAATTGAACCAAAGCTGCTTCAACCGGTGTGCAAAGCATCTGCAGCTTACCGTTCCGGGAAGCCCATCAGATAGTACCCGTCGCAACGAAGAACCCAAGAGCTAGGATAAGGCAAGGGAAAGGGGCTAATGTTAACGTGATATCACGAAAGGAGAAGGACTGAACGCACTGTTCAGCTTGGCTCAATGCAGCTTCGAGACAGCGGTTCTAATGCAAACCAAACGCAATGAAATGTGGGCCAAAGGAGGTGGCCAGAGGCCGGCCGCCACGTTGTCCTGCCCTCGGCCCCAACCACCAGGAAGAGAGTTTCTGAGGATCATTCCATTGAACGTTGGCCCTGTCTCCATACCCCGTCGAGCCGACGGTGGCGATGAATAGGACGGATCATTTCCGTTGCGGTAAGGACGGCAATTCATGTGAGTGGAGGTGCCTGCGGCATTTACACGTCCCTATGTGCCCTTATCTGAACATAGGTAGTGGCCACACAGCCAAGGAGCGAGTTCGACCTTGTTGAAAGGAGCAGTGGTTTAGAAGCACACGGAGGCGGTTGCTGCTCCCGTGTTAGTTCCACTAAACTCTTATGCATGCCGGGTAGGTTATAATATTTGCTGATTCGTTCGTCCTCCTTAGCCACACGTTTTTCTTTTTCTAGCCCCAGTCCAAAGAATAGCAGAAGATATTCTTTGTATCAGGTGTGTTGTGATCGGTGTTGGCTGCATGTTGTGCTGGCCACTTCCGGGGTCGTGTTCGTTTCCTGCCCGAGTGGCTGCAGCCAACATATGGGATTTTATTAAGAGTGCCTAGCCACGAATGCTAAGCCAATCAGGCTCAACCTGCTCGACGATGCGGGAGTGGTGAAGTGGCGAGACGCAAATCATCCTGCCACCTTGCTCAGGCACATCCATCTCAGGCGGCAGACAGATGACCAACAGACCATATTCTTGAGGAAACGGTAGTTGAGCAACGAGAGGGTACAGGCGTACTCGGTCGATCATCCTTGTTTCCTCCCAAGGCCACTTTCATCGGCCCGGATGACCACACCGAGGTTGAGAGCATATACTAGACTGATGAACGTATTCGATCCCGCTAAGGCCTAGGGTGGCCGAGTCCCCAGCATGACACTTGTCTCCTGCGGGACGAACCTTGAGGACCCACAGCGGCCGCAAGGTTGTATTAACGGGAGGTGAAGCCGGCCACAGGTCGCAGCGGGAACTTGGAAGCAGCCAGGACTCCCCTGGGAAGACCTGCAGAAACATGTCTGTGGAGTGGATGCATAGCGGCCAGACGGGGAGAGAGGAAAAAGAAAAGACCGTGATGCATCAGATTTAGCTGGACCAATAATGATCCCTGGAATAAGATGCCACCCACCATCTTTTCTCTGTTTCAACAGGTATGGAGGCTTTCCATCCCACGGCTCGACTGTCACTTAACACATTGTAGCTTGGTGGGGAAAAATTGAGCCGGGAGAAGTTGAGCCATGATCAACGTGGCAAGCAGACAGCGTCCGAGACTAGCCTCCGTGCGGGACGTTTGGGCCTAAAGTGTCTGCAGGGACGTACATGTCCAGCCGGGGCGGAGCCAGCATGCTCAGCACCACTCTTCAAGTTCAATGTCGAAAGATTCGGATCATTGGGAGGAGTATATCGAATCCAACATGTGTCTTGTTGATGACAACTCATCATGCGGGGCCGACTACTTGTTCTTGACAAAGTATAAGTTAGCCACCGGTTCCCAACAAGAATAACCAAGAAATAGATCAAGAAGCGTCAATCGACCTACGGATTGCGGAAGATCCCAGCCAACTCTCCAGCACCACTCGATTATAGAAGCCTTGTCAAAGACTCCTCTCAATAATGTAAGTGGACTAAGGGCCCTATTTCGGATGGGTGCTCCTATTTGTTCGGTTGCCGTTCTCGAAGTATGTGGCTGACGATGATGTGGCGATAGAGAAAAGCGACGTTCGAGACGGATTGCCGAGAATGTGCTATTTCAATCAGACACGGTGGAGCTGCGGATACTGGAGATGGGGACAGTTCAAGCAACAATGCAACAAAGAATACAGGACTGGTGAGACTTGCGGACTCAAGCTCGTCTATATGACGGTACAAGAGCCAGACCAGTGCAAGCTATGCCACGACATGGACAAAAAACACCGACGTATAGAAAAGATGCGAAAGGATATCGATCGTTGGTATCGGGAGGGAAATCGAAACGCAACTATTGAAAGAACCTCGATTGAAATGCACGAAGTCGAAAATCAGATCGCGGATATGCACAGCCAGCACTGGCATCGAGTGTCCAACATTTCAGGATGATTTTGGTACGCATTCTTTGGAGCTGGAAAGACCACCTATTGCTAATACGATTGCATCAGTGACTCTCTAATCTCAAGACGAGGGCTGTTAATAGGGGGGGACGGAGACCGGACGCTTTCCCTTGAACTTGGGCTGTGTTTGCCATTTGGCAACCACGTAACGGCCTGCCATTCGTTGAAATTCTAATTGTGATATGGAATGGTCCTTTTAGAATTCAGAGACGAAATTACTAGGAGACTTTGTAGGATGGATCAAAAGGGAGGCAAACTGTATGGTTAATTCGTGTTATTGTAAACCGTTACTCAGGCTAGACTGATGCTTGAAAACACTATTATTTGGGCACTGACCGGATCATTTTTTGAGACTAGTCAGGGCACACCGCAACGATTGCACTTTCTGATGGAGAATTTCGAGAGAAAATCTCTCTATCTCCTGCAAAAAGGCGGCCATCAGTGGGCATACTTTGGCGTGCTTATCGGGCATGTAGGCGTCGCAGCAAGCGGATTTAGTTGACGAATAGGGCTTGCGAGAGCCAGGGACAAGAGGGCAGAGCAGGAAGGATATCTCAGAACAGAAGGCAAGCGAAACGGCACGACTCTTTGGGGACCCCGGGACCAAGGATAAAAGGGGGTTAGAGTTCAGGAGACGATCTGAGGATGCCCGGTAGTAGCACACATCATGTAGACGACGACCCAGATAACAGCAGGATGGGCACGAGAGCGTTCAGGTCTTGAGTGGGAAGAAGCAGAGGAGAAAGGATGAAGTGGTGGCTTGTGTCGGGTATACTGTCTGGGCTGGCAGCCCGCTCTTCGTCTGCAACCCCCTCCCCCCCTTTCATGTACTCTCGCTCCATCTCCGCCAATGAGCCCCAGACTTCGCACAGACTGCCGCACAACCCTAGCTGGCGGGGATCAAGCCAATATATGAGCCTCCAAACCGATGGCCGCCGACCCCCGAAGCCGGAGAAAATGGGCCTAAAATGACGCTTCCCAAGCTGGAAGGTAAGCTAGGAATGCGGCTTCTTATACTAAAAGTCCCCACTGTAAAGCAACATCATCCAAATGTGCACGTGGCCGCTGCTCAATGGGCGTGGAGCCCACCAGCGGCCTAGAACAGTGCTAGAAACCTCGCGCAATTGGCTCTGGGTGACATGATCCAGAGGCAGGAAAGTGGACAAAATGGATTTCTGATTGTTCGAAATAGCCATTCGGTCCATGCTGCTCTCGAGCCCGCGGCCTCCACCACCCTCACATCAAGATTGTAGCCAGAGAATCTTGCTTCGTCCTAAGCCGCTTTAGAAGAGTGTAAATTAGGTAATCCTGCATCTGGGGTATCGAGAAGTGTCACATCAGACCCATTCCACCTCACCAAACAAGCAAATTGGTGGATGCCGATGGTAAACAATAACTGGGGATTGGATACATGGGGGAGGAAGGAGCGTGTACGTGCATGCATGGTTCAAGTTGGGGAATTATGAGGATGTCATGACATTGCTGCTGCCGCATCTGCAAACGTCCCAACAAGAGGCTTGTCAGATTCTGCCTTGATTGCTGGGGGGTTGCGTTGCATCTCGATAGTATCATCTTCGTGAGGGAGCCAATCCACCTGGACACCAGCAGGACCTTCATCCTTGGAGTCCAGCTTGGAAAGAAGGTGCTGGTACCGGACAATGCGGGCCTCTTGTCCTGCATACGCGAATGGCGTTGGTGTGGATCGAGGTGCGTGATCCTGTGGGGCAATTTCGAAGATATCAACCATGTTACTAGGAAGATCGATGTCAAAACAGCCCTGGAGTGACGGGATGCAGAAGGCTACATACTCGGAGGTTTTCGCCACGACTCTCTGCAGAGCCTCAGCCTCTCGCTGAACCTCCATCGGGTCCTCCTGCCCATTCATGTTCTGCTCGCCGAAGCTGCCATAGTGCATTCCATTCGGGTCATCGAAAAGAAGTCGTGATTCTTCGTCCTAGACCTTCGTTAAATTGGATGCACGCAGGAGAGCGACGGATACCCACCTCGTCATAAACATCCTTGCTGCCCCTTCCAAGGCATGATGTACAGTTGCCCATCGCGCGGGACAACACCATCCAGAATTTATGGTCGCGGTCGTGGGATTGCGGCCCCGTGTGGGTTCAGTAACGATAAACCATAAAGAATGACAGTGCTACTCTCGAGTTTTCGGTTAAAGTCACGAGAATATGCACCAAGAAGATATCTGTCTCATAAGAAAGAACGGCCACCACCCGACCAGCCGAAATAAATTGTGCGAAGGTGTGTTGATGGATGAATCTTGAATTCCCATGATCCCAGGCGCGCCTGGGTTTGGAAAGCCGAGAGGGCGGGTAAATATCGGATCGGAAAATCTCTTCAGCCGTCCGGGAGGTAATAATCCGGCCTTCCCTCCCCTTCATATGTACAGAAGCAAGTCTAAACTCGTGTTATTAGTTACTGTACATTATATCTAAGGTAAGGTAGTTAACCTACCTAAGAGAATCCCCGAGGCTCTAGCCTCCGGGGACGTTCGACCTCCGTGCCGAAGTAACCCGTCGGGCGGAGGGTGTACATTCCAGTTCGCCCCACACGGACGGGAGGATAAGTTAATGCATTTGCCCCTTGGATTGAGTCACTCCAAGCCCTACTAAATAACTAGATCTCCCTGAATTCCTCCTCCATGCCCCCCCGATCTCAAAATTAGACCAGAATCCCTTGCTCTACCGTATACTTGCCCCTGGATTCTCATGTTTCCAATATTCCCCTGTTGTACACTGCAAGGTCAAAGCTTCTCGAGCCCTTATGTCTAATACTACCTAACGTAGTCAATGCAGCATGCCATATTCCAATCTTCTACCTGGTGTGACTTTATGCACCGATTTTCCACCTATCGTGTGGAGACTCGGGAATGCAAATGATATATAGGGCGCCGGGATTGCTAGGATTGTCAGTTCCATCTAAACGGATTCTCCCTTCCGCTGGCAATCAAGCAGTTCTCCATGTTCTTATAAGGATCGATGGTATATCGTCTCCAAATCTGGAATCTTGTGTTTGCTATCTCCATCTCCCCAGTCATCGCCCGCCACCAGCAGATAATTAAAAATTGTTTGTCAAGTAAACTGAGATAAATCTCTACCACATTTCGCTGCACCAATCACCATGTTATACCGTGCTCTTTGCGTTTCTTCTATTGTTACCGCCGTGCTTGCACACGGCATATGGCCTGGTCGTCCTAATGACCGCATCCAGGCAAATAGTTGTCCATGCCCGCAGCTGGGTGCACCGGAAGCTAGCATCATCACGAAAACCGAGACGATCTTTGCTCCAGGGGTTACCATCCAGAGAACCGTGACCGAATCTTTGACAACTACGGAAACTGCTGTACCATCCACTCTGTACATCAGCAACGGCAGGGTTATAGAACCATCGACCGTCACCGAGACAGCATTGAGAACAATCACAGAAGAAGCTGTAACCACTGTTACTGAGACAGTGGTCGATAACAATGTCAAGATTGTGACACTCACGGAGATTATACATGTTGGACATAAGCAACATGGCACAACCATTGTCGTCAGTCATCCCGTGGGATACGAGGAGACTGTGACTGTAAAATATCACGATAATAGCTACCCTCCAATCGTCTCTTCTCCTGATGAGAGTATACGTGCTGGAATGACCATCACTCAGAGCTCGCACATGCTTCATGCAAGCGAAACTCGTCCGGCAACAAATCTCAAGCCCGGGACGGACCAGGTATTACAAAATGCAAACGACCACCCCACCGATGGCAACGACAATCAATTCATTGATAGTGGCAAAGACACAAGCAAGGAGATTCCCATCAACGGGCATCACTGCCATGGTTGGAATGGAACCCACTGCTTTAGTACCATACCAACAAAAGCAGTCTGTGAGGTATCTATGGCTCTGGTGACAGTTTACAATACCGTGACCGCCACAATATACCCTTCGGCTTCGGATCGCTCTCAAGTGCTTGGCATGAGTCCAAATGGGACAGCAAATGGAACAGTCACAGCCTCAACTCCTGGATCCACCGCAGTGGCAGATCTGGAAACGGTCGAGGTCAAACGAAAGCCAAGGGCGCCCACTGCCCCAATTCTGGGATCTAAATGGTGGTAACTTGTGCGACTGTATATTGTGCTTTTATAAACTGTGTTGTAATTGGAAATTGTAAAGAAGATGGTGGAGGTGTCTTTAATTATTGTTTGCTGGACTACCTTAGTTACTTTAACAGGACATGGAGTCTGGCACCGCCGACAAACTTAATCACATTAATATATTCTTGGCAGTGCTATTTTCTTCCAGGTCTGAAATACGCAGTGTTTCTCAAACAGTCATGTGTGCTAATGATGTATGGATTAAATCATAGTTTGGTGTATTCGTATTCGTATGTGCGTCTCGTTTGATCGCGTTAAACTGTTGATCTGGAGGGTCGACTGAATGTAGAAACAAAGATACATGGATTGATAGGACATGAGAGGTTTAGCCAGCCTAAACATGTCTCATGGAGATAGACAACCACGTGCGATTCGGTTGCGAGGTTTCATTATGCTTATCCTATCAACGCTGTTGTAACTCACATATCGCATCAGCAAGACCTGGAGAACTGCTCAATATCACAATTAGAACTGAGTTTATAAAATAAAATAAAATCTAAAAAAAGCTCCAGATCTTCTCGTCCAGTCTGCTTCACAGGATCTTGCCTCCGGAATCGGGATACCTCACCGTCATGTAATTATGATTAGAATTATCCCGACTCACTGGACAGTTTGGATCAATGCTTTCACACGCCAACCTACTTAAATGGCGTTGAAGCATTATCGGGCTCGGACGACGTGAGATTTGACCATGTGGAGGTGGTAATTTGAAAGACGCCGTGGAGAACCTTTTACTTCCTTCGTTGTGACGGCTATGCACCGGATTTCTTCTGTGCTGTGGCAGACTCTCTATTCTGTGAGTACATAGTTAACCAAGGGTGGAAGCTGGCCTTGTGGATACTTAAAGCTGGTAGTCGAGGTTGCGAGCCATGGCCAGGAAGCAGATTCACAGTGATCTTGAAAAGTCTGATACTTGATATAACATCAGCACTATTGGGACAGTGAAATATACACAAAACGGAATATCTTGTCGCAGACAGTTATATTCGCTAACTTGAAGCTGCCTACTCCGTCGTATCCCAAATCTGTCGTCCTGCCCCAAATCTGCCGTCCTGCTGACGGCAACGGGCTTGTATAAACGAACTTGGTGGCAGTATGTACGACCGCTGATTAAGACGTAAGTCATTTGTTTGCTATGTGATGGTTTGAATATATATCTAACAATGCCATGTACAGTCACCATAAGTAACACCTTTAACACCTTACCAAATGCGCTTAGCTACCATTTCATATCGATACACGCCCATATATTCTCCCTCAGGAGGTTTGTCTGGTTTCGGAGTTCGACCCTTCCCGCCTTTCAGGCCCTCCGTCTCGTCTGCATGAATCCACCGCCTCTTGTCATCTGTAACCTCCACTTGGCCATATCCACCAGACCTCTTACCCTTTGCATCATATGATTCCCGTTCAGCCTGTCCCGTGGCGACTAAATGTTCCTTACGCTTCATCTTCTTGTACCGGTTCCGGGAGTACCGAAGCAAAGCCATTCCAAGCACGAGTTTGATGATGAGAAGAACGAGAAAAGCGATGAAGAAGACGACTACCATGGTGACAGCGGCAACAACATCGTCGCTCGTCCAAGCCCACCAGTGCCTGGTTTTGCTGTGGTGAGGCGAGCCATATGGGTATCCGTAGACAGCTCGGCCGAGAGCATCACGAAGCAGCGTGTCAAGCCTGTCCAGCGCCGCAACTACGACTATAGATGATGGTGTGGCTGACTCGACAGACAATGATGTTTGAGTGGACTCCATGATGGGAGCAGGGACATGGGTGGAAAGAAACATGTGATAGGTTTGGACTGACGCCCGGATGAATAAACATGAAAGAGGGATGACAGCCAATCCCAGTCGACGGGTCAGTGACGGTGCAACAAAAGCCTGGGACAGCTGTCAGCAATTTGTCCGGAAGCGGGCCAGAGGAGCACAAACATTTGTATAATAGTCTTTGGAGAGTATGTCAAGAATCCGACCGTAGAAATTCGGTTTGATATTGTTGAATTTCCCGACATATGCGTGTTTGATGGTGTCAACCAGCATTTCGCTTCCAATGACGATAAGGAACGGAGATAGGACCTCGCCGGACCAGAGCCACGATGGCAATACCGTGAAACTGTGGGGTAGGATGAATGGGCTGTGAAATGGTGCCGTGCTCGATGCTCCCATATCGTCACTGCTCTCCGTGCCAGCTCCTGGCACCGAAAGCCCACCGACCTCGACTACGTTTCGCATGCCAATGATGAACAGCATGATCCAGAGCTGAAACCGCTCCACAATGTCTGCGCATGTCAGCTGAAATAGGTTGTCCTTCTCGAATCGCTTGAAAACTGTGCTTTTAATTTCGACGAATTGGTTGGACATCAAGAGTGTCAGCAACGCGTTTGAGTAGGAATTCACCGCAACGTTGAGGGTAATGACCTGGAAGTACAAAGCGACGGAATGAATGACGTTATAAACGAGCGCCAGGAGAAACATTCCCAGGGGCAGTAGTACTTTAGATCTCCCTGAGCTGTTTCTTGAGAGAGTTTCGGAACTGAATAGGCACTCAAAGATGTCTTGACCCAACGAAGACAGGAGGCGGTCTCCAACCTAATACCTGTCAGTCATGTTTTAGAACAGCAAAGAGCACCCATACCTCGAGAACGTTGTATATCACGTATAGCTTGAGAAAGTCCTGAGCGCGTATGAAATGATACATCCGGCTTGCGTCCAAGTGCATGAGAAACATGGAACTGAAAATGATGATAGCGCCTTGGAGGAGATCGGCCTTATGAAACTGAGATAAAGCCGAAGGCGTGGACTTTGTTCTCCTGTGGCGAAAGGCTCTGTAGCCAGGCTGATGCGGCAGACTTTGGTCAGATGCATTGCTATTGCTGTTTATCTTTGTCTCCTTTTCGATACGAATGGACGGTATGCTGCCTCGTAGCGGGGCATTACTTTCGCTGATTAGCGGTGCCTTGGCTGTCGTACCATGCGATGCTTCCGAAGCCCTACTCCGGCTTCGATCTCGTCCGACACCGTGTGGCTCCTTATCCAGTTCAACTGAAGCCAGAGGTTCTCGGCGGCGGCTGTGGTCCCGACCTCTAGCCCAAAGTCTGCCCAGCCCGTACCACACATATCCTACCATCCACCTCGCATCTTTAGCAATGAGATATGCCCACCACTTGAACAGCACCCCGAGTGCTATGCAGAATCTCATGGGCAGGATCGTGAAGTTATGCAACCATGCGTCCAAACAAGCAAGGGCGCCGAAATAAAGAGTACGCTCGAGGTAAGCAGGCAGAACAAGCACATTCGTCAGTCGTTCCAGTTTCACCGCATTGGACTCGTAAGGAATGTCGTTAATATAAGAATGGTGTATGTATAGAGGACTAGGTCGTTGGGCCGCGAGTTCGAGCTGAAGATGAGTAGGTATCGACATTGGGGGGAGGGGAATCGAAGGTGGAATCGGAGACGGCGGGGAAGGGTCCACGGTTGGCGGTCTCGATTGGGAAGCTGGTCTGTTTGGAATGGAGGGAAAATGGGTTGACTCCTCAAGGTTCAACGGTGGGGGCCGAGCCGCAGGGTGAATCGAGTTGCGGCGGGGCGAGGAGTTTTGGGTTTGGGGTTGTTTGCGGTTTGTGGGAGGTGTGGAAAGGGTCCTTGCTGTAGAGCCAACCGGCCGTCGTTGGTCGGCAGATTGCCATGGAAAGCCACCAGCGTCTGTCGCTAATCCACTCGGTCGGAGGGGATCAGGATGGCTTAGCATTGATAGCCGGATGGTCTGGAGTTGTTCAGCAACGGAGAGACGATCGTTCCGGCTCGGATCCAGCGAGCCTCTTTCTGGAGCAATTGCGACAGGAAGAGCTTCGGGGGCTGTTAACTGTTGCATCCCGGCAGCAGACAACCTCCTAACATTATCATGACTGAGTGTCTTCTTCATGGAGGCGCTTCGCGGCTTCTGCATCACATCGTCCTTCTTTGTAACTCCAGTAACAGGTTCCGATGTAGATGAGGAGGCAGTCGACGGCTCGTGGGTTGCTAGGTGGCTATGAGTTGAGGAAGAATCGGACGACTGATCTTCGTCCGAATGTCCACCTTGTATCGTGGGCAAGGCCGAAGTAGGAGGGGCACTCGAGGAGACAGTAGGCGGGAAAGGAAGAAGTGACAGTAGTTGAGCTTTGTGCACACTAGTATCCTCGATCAATGCCGTATCCCGTACTTCGCCATTCCGATCCTCCATTCCTCCCAATATTGTCTCGCCGGGCAAGGTGTGGCAGCTGACGTCTCCTCCCCCATCGCCGTCCGTTCGCAATCTTGCCGATACATTCTGTAGCATCCCTGATCCTTCACTAATAGCCATGACAGCGTGAAATTGCTGCCGTTCGCGTCATGCTTCTCGCTGGTGTTGAGACGAGGCTGCGTCGTGATACAATCAGCCAATGACTCGAGGCTTGACGAATTTGGAGGTGCTGTCCTTATAGCCTTGCGTCGAAGTGGGGAGAGGCTTGCATAGGAGAAAGTTTGAAGACACAACCGCCACTTCCTGGCGCTTGGACCAGATGACAGTCCAGAATTATACAGTGTTAGAAGTCCGCATTCCGTGCACTGTACGTCATATGTCATCACTGTCCGCGTAGCAAAGTTGGTTGGTCCCGCCATCTTTACCCTCTCATCATATAGGGATTGCGCCATCTACGAATATATAGCTTCTGGAATCTCGAAGCCCGCGTCATTGAAGCCGAGCATTGGAATTACATGCGGTGGGTTCTCTGCTTAAGTTAAGGCTTGTGCCAATGGGGCATGCTGTGAGCGTGAACAGACGCGAACAGCACGTTTGGTGAATTGCTGGCGCAGGTATCACATGAAGAGGATAATTTTGGCGCGTTGGTAACAGATAATATTGATTCATTCAAGACCGTTCCCTTGCCTCGTTGATGTGTCCACTCCGCTAAGCATATCAGATCGCAGTCGTCCCGAGAGGGAACCTGAAGGGCGCATGTAGCAGATTTGGCATTTCTGCGTCACAGCACTCCTAACCCTTCCCATTCCCACTTGCCGTCGTGTTATAGAAGGTACGAGTCAAACCATGCCACAGCCTGGTAGAACGCTTGCTCCTTCGCGAACTTTTCAACCTTGATGGAAGGGTCACTGCGTACTGAGAAGCCGTGCACGACACCGGAGAAGAGATTGATTTGATACGGATGGCCACCATCCTTGAGAATCACCTCGGACTTGTGGCGCTTCTCGGCAGGGAAGATTTCGTCTGTCTCGGCTGCGGAGATTGACAGCGGACCAGTAATGGCAGCAAGCTCGTCTTCGTCGACGAAGCTGGGATGGGCAATGTAGCCGACCTGGATGCCTTCTTTGTAGTGGCGGACAACATACTAGAACCGCAACAGTCAGCCTCGTTCTCGAAAAGGTCGCAGCTTGACAAGGAGGGATATGGCTCTACCTTAGCACCGAAGCAATAGCCAACGCCTCCAAGCTTCTTTACACCATACTCTTCCTTCAAGCTCTTGATTGCCGCTACAACGATGGGGTCCACTCCCTCTTTGGTATGCGGGTTCTTGCCATCGCTTCCCGCTGTCATCCATTTCATGAAGTCGAAGTTCTCTGGACGATTCAGGGCAAGGGGATCGCCGTTGAAGAGGTCAATGATCATAGTCAGGTACCCATTGGCAGCGAACTGGTCAGCGATCAACTGGCTGTTGGTCCAGATGCCGATAACGTCGGGGCAAATCAAGATGCCAGTATCCTTATGTGCCTTGTCGGCCGGAGGCGTAGCAAGGTAGGCGTCATATTTGCCGGCAACTTTGACGGATTTCCCTTGGGGAGTGCCACTTATTTTTTGCACCGAGTGTCAGCCGGACAAGACAATTGAAGGGGAGTGATGGCTAAATGACTTCGCTGGAGAGAAACGATCGAAAAAGGGAACGACAAAGCCTCCAAGTACCTAAGGTATGGCCAGGTAGGGTAGAGGAAGGGTGGTGGAGGAGTAACCATTGAAGAAACACTCAAGTATACCAGGGAGAGTAGCTTACCTGTGCTTTACGCCAACGGTGCAGCACTGTGCGGGAGGATGAGAGGCCATTGTAACGGATGACTTTCAGACGTTGGCGAGATGGTTGAACTGGATGTCAATGGGATTTGGACAGATTGTGACGTTTGCTGGCGAGAACAATCTTCGGTCAGGACAGGCTCCGGCACAGGGTTATCCACTAGATATCTCGGTGATCCAGCAAGCATGGGTTCATCGTGGTGGGTTCATGGTGGGGTAAATGCATCATCGGCGGGGAACATCACCACATATTTAGGTACCTAGTTAATCACACCTAATTACGCCTTACGAGGTACCCTACTAACTCAAGGACACTGCGCTTACTCCGTGCTCTAGTTAGTTACTCATCTTCCAGGTATATATACTCCTAGGTAGTTAACGTAAGGTAGTTATGTAGCTGACCAGCTGCATACATCCACGACATGATGTAGGTAAGTCACGTTCCCTCCACATTGGCCGACCTTCGGCGATGGGAAATGTCAACCTTTTGGGTTCCTAAGGTAGGTAGCCTACTTGCGTCCGGATGAGATGTCGGCATCCACGAACCGAATCGTGATAGCCAGCTGTGTGCTTCCCAACGTGGCACACACGATAGCCTCACATGATTCTTCACAATTATTGCCAAGTATTTCAAGTTGGTGAGTTAGTAGTTTTTTAAGGTAACTGCCCGGCCTGCAGCACCGTACCTCGAACACGGGAGAGTGGGTAAGAAGACATTAGAGTCCAGTAGTCCGTATTGTGAGCTTACATTATCAAACAAAGTCCGCCACGGACCACGTAGTTCATCCTACCTTGCATCGACCACGAACCGCTGCCATCTCTTCACGAAGTCCTGCAGGTTTCTTTGAAGCGCAAACCATCTCCGTTTCTCTTAAATAACGCATTCACGGTCAACACACCAGTGGTTCGCATCTCTTTTCTCTACTTTACATCACCCGTACATCTTAGGTTAGCGCCAGTACTTTGCTGAAGATGGCTTGGCCCGTACGTCCTCTCAGGGACGGGCATTGGGGGGTTCCGATGGTGGTCGCTAAGCAAGCGGACTGGCTTGAATGATCACAAAGGCAAGTTAGAAAACTTAGAATGCATGATTGATGTTCTTACGCACATGCAATCCAGTTTATAAAGCCTATATCGTCGATCGCCCGCTGCGTAGAGCAAGAATACATTTCAGCCCTCACATGGTCCAATCCCTCTTGATGAGGTCAGCGCACCTTTCAGCAACCATGAAGACCGGCGCCATAGGATGCGCACTTGGAATCTTGGGGAAGACGCTCGCGTCTGCTATCCTAAGGTTCGTAAACCCATGAACCTTCAAGTCCTGTCCTACTACACCACCTTCTTTCTCCGGTGCCATTCGGCATGTTGATGTGGCATGGAATGTACTAGTAGCGTGCTTCTTAACAAATTCATCTATTTCCTCGCCTGATATCGCCTGCCAGGTGCCTTCTCGAGTGCCTTTTTGCATCCCCGGTGCGTCGTACCAAACCGAGTTGAAAGGGTATCCCGTCGCACGAAAGCGTTCGATATAGTGGATGGCGAAGCGAGCAGCTTTACGGGCGACTAGGAGATCCCGTGGGTCGGTAAACATTGGATGATGAATCTTCGGCGGCGCCATCGGATCTCCGGATGTAAGCTCGACGTTCCCTCTAGAGAACGGCTGGGCAAGCGTAACCATCACTCCCGAACACCCCTTACGGCTGTCATACTTCTCGTCCTCCGATGCACCACCAAGCATGAATTCAATATCTGGTACGTTCTGCGTTAGAGAAGCGTCCATTTTGTTGTGAAAGCCGTTGCCACTATTTCCATTTGGCATAATTTCCATCGTAGCGTCATCAATAGCGCTAGACTTGGCCCAGACACAGAATTTCGTCGTCGGCGCGACGAAGAGGCCTGTCTTGAATATGAAAAAGATGATAAGCTGCCAAATAACAACGAAAGGTTTCATCAACTGGATATATGAGTCTGCCAGCAGAACCTCGAACGCAATCAAGAAGTAGATATGATCGCTGAGGTGAGTTCCAACACCAGGCATGTCGCGAATGACTGGGATATCGTGAGACTCCAGGTGACTCTTTGGTCCGATGCCACTACTATTGTATGAGAATTACAGTCCAATTGTTTTCTGAGATGGGTTTTTCTTACCTGAGCATGAGTACTTGTGGTGTCCAACCCGGCACCGCAGCATATGATTGTCTCCCGCTTTGCCTTTACGAAACATTCTCGAGTGCTGCCCCTTTTCAGATTATCGATGATGTAAACGCCAGTCACTTCGGTGCGGTCATTGCTGACTTGGAGCCTCGTGACCACGACTCCGCTACAGATTGTTAGGTGAGATACTCTTTGGATAGCCACAGACTTTGGCAGGTATGCCGTGTATGCCGAGCATCGGTATCCTTGGAGGTCCACCATGTGATCAATAGCGAAATGGCCCATCGCCGGTGATTCGGGATCGTTCGCATCTAGGTTGGTTTGCAGGCCAACGTCCTTTGCCGCTTGCTCGAGATTATGGGCTTTGTTAGTGCGATATACTGCAATGGCATTGGGGACAGGACATACTACTTGTCTACCAGGAATGCAGAAGGAAGATGCCGAACAATTATAGGCCCTATCGCCGGAGTCAGTTTGCAGAGACGACGTCGGATTAAAGGGGGGAAATACCGTCATGACCACGCCTTGGGTTGCTCTGATGAGGAGTCGCGTTCTCCATCTTCTTGAAGTACGGCTCACATTTCTTGAAGCTCCAGTCCGAGTTCCCCATGTCTGCCCATTCGTTATAGCAGGCTGGGGCACCTCGAGTGAGCATTAATCCATTGGTTCTCGTCGCACCACCCAAAGCCTGACTGGTAGAGATTCGACCTTGCCTTCCATAGCAACTGTCGACTGGTTCCGACTTGACATTGACCGCCTGAGGGAGCCAACTGTGCGCGATTTGGCCGACCAAAGGTATGCGAGTATACCAATCATCTTTCACCTTACCCCTAGACAGAACCAGAACAGTGAACCTTGAATCCTCGCTGAGCCGCGAGGCAAGAACACATGCAGCACTACCGCCTATAAGGAGTCAGGAACTGGGAATGGGCAGAAACACATAGCTTTAAAGATCTCTTACCTCCCACTATGATGAAGTCGAAGGACTGGCCATCGATCTCAGTCGCTTTGCGTTCGGGGTATCTTTCTGCGAACGGCCAGGTCATTGAAGCTCGATGCCCTGGGTTGCCGGCCAGCTAGATGGGAAGGCACTTTATAGGAAGTCCTAAATCTGTCTATCTCCTCGAGAAGCACGACAACAACGGATAGCAGTAGTGGACGTTACTGACCAAACAGGCGCCCAAAGTCCTTTATGTAATGGACTAGGAGGGAACTTACGATTGCTTGGCCCATTGGGACTTTTGCAAAAGCACGCTAGATTTCCTCAAGGATACCGATCCCCCAGGTATCTGCAATACGGCCTCCCTAAATAGGCAATGTATAGGATGGGAAATGCCGCATCTTCAACTACGTGAGTAAGCTTGTAGCCGCAACCTGTGCCATGAAGAGATACTTACCGAGGCTACTGCTCGAGATTTTATGCCCTACGCACTTCTCGCGGGGGGATTACCACTACATGATCTACCATTCTGTGATGTTTTGCTAGATCTTAGCCTTATGGAGGTGTTACGGCAGCTAAATAGTTGAAGATAAACGTAGTAAGATCATAATAAAAATAGGTACGAATTAGTTACACGTATAGACAAAAGCGGAGGTTTCCGCTTCATTTAATAATATTCCGCACGATATTCGGAAGCATAGCTAATCCTCCACGACAGGTTGATAGTTGTACGTAAATAAGCAAGTGAGATGAAGTGATATGGATGCTCACGTAGTCAAGCATATAGAACCCGTAGTCCGTACTTCTCCTTGCATTATGTGATGCTGTCGTCGAACTGCTGCCCCGCGTCCCGGCAGACTGCTATGCTGTGTCTAAGCTACATACCCGACTGTGGTAATAGGTGCCGAGGGTACTTGGCCAGTCACTGCAGTCTCAACTACCAGCCAGTTCGTTGCAGCGGTTCCGAATCGGGCTACCTACCGTACGTAAGGTATACTCTGGGTGAGTACCTAATTACCTGCGGTAGCTCTTAGGCGAGTAAGAATAAGGACGCGCTATGTCGGGGTGTTCAATGGCATAGCTACCTTAGGACCTGACTTCAATGGTTTCGCTGCCGGCGCATTTTAATCCCCATTTATTTCGGCGATGTACCCAAGTCGGTTACTTTTAGTTCAATTGGTGCCCTTAAACCCTTCCTCGTAGCGAGTCGGTCTGCCCAATAGTAATCTTCAATACCTCATATAATTACATAGGTACTCTTGCACAGTAGGTGAGGTACCAGGTCCCGGTCCAGTACAGCTGCAAGCAATCGGATTCTGCCATCACCATTTCGCTGGGCACGGATCCACCTGCCGTCAGATCATGTCTGATGGGACCCGGCAATCTGGAACTTGGCGAATGAATCTTTGATCTGACGGATCGGCTAAAATCCAAACATTGTACCTCGTCGATACTGCGAAACCAGCTCAGCTACTCCCTTCGAGAGTTTCGGATGTACGTGTTTTAAACGCCGGCCCCTACATAGGTACGTTGCTCCAAATACTTCAGCTTCTGTGGAGTCCTCCAGCCAATACATATTAACAAGCGGACCATTCCGAGAACAGGGGAAACAAATTGGCGGGCTACTGATGCATGGACAGGGGGTTCCGAGCTAAACCCTTGCTGCGCTATGGCTGGTCTAGGTGCAGCCTCGCCTCAGATCGTGCACCAAGTCCCGACAGCCTTTACCTCATAGACTTTCTCGTCAGGCTCAGCTCCATCTCCTGACTCTCCTTACCTCCAAATACCAAATGGAGTCTTCAATCCCTTCCAGAATGAAATCTGCTTGCTGCTGAGCTCGAAGCTCATCGAACCCGACTGCTTCATTTCTTCGATACGGCGATCTCGATTAGTCGCGTCTTCCTCCCAACCCGATTCACTACCTCGCCAGCTGGAGGTCCAATTCGCGGCCATGAGCACCCCCGTCGTGAATGCCACTTCCCAGGCAAACCAGAACAACCAGGAAAACGATAAGGAACTTCCCGTGGCCATCGTGGCCCTTGTCATCTCCGTCGTTGCCCTTCTTGCCTCGCTCCTTCAGGTAGCCCAACAGTATTATGCATCGGCTGCTGGCTATGCGAACTGTGACGAGAAGGTCATGGGTAAATGGCATGTTACCAAGAAGCGTAGGCTCCGCCCATACGAATTTCGATTCGAAGTCCAGTTCGAAGCCCCGGTCATCTTCCTCTGCCCACCGACCAACAAACTTGGCCCAGTCAAGGGCCACGATATCATATTTCTTACCGGGGACGAGGACAGTCGCAAGAAGAGCAAAAGCGAGTTGCAAGCAGACGGGAAACCGCAAGACCTGGACGAAGTCTTGACCGACAAGGAGCGAATCCACACGGCTGATAACGAACGGGCGTCGTGGGTGACACTCCTCTCGGCTCTCCAACGCATGGAGTACGATTCTCGAACATGGCAGAGAGAGCAATATCAGAGACCACACCGGCCGCCGAGGAGGGACTCTTCGCCGACACTGAAGTCTGATGAATTGGATCCGTTGCTGGAAGGGGTCGCCAAAAACTACACGCTTACTGCGGCGTTGCAGCCCAAGGCTAAGAGCTGGGATACGATGCCATCAAGCGTCAAGAGGCCGTACGCTACCACGACATGGTGCCATATGGTTGAGATGCTGGCTCTTCTAGGGGTATATTGGATCGAGTTTGACCGATCCCATGACAGATATCGAGGAGAAGGTAACGGATACGTCGTTACGGGAGAAAAGGTCAGCGATCTGGGAGTCATGTTTACCTTCCAAGTTTATGGCAAGAGTCGTTTCGCCGACAATAGAGTCATACCTGTCGACGAGGTCAAAGAACTCTGCTTCGGCTTCGTGCCTACGCTATACCGAGCAACTTCCGACGCCCGACGGCTGAAGTTTCCCAACGACGAACCAAGAGACCTGAGCGTTCTCCAGCTCGCGAGCCGGGATGAGATCGCCGAGACGCTGGTCTTGATCGGCTGCAATACCAATACCGTAAACTACTTCTTGAAAGAGAAGAAGCGGGATGCCCACCTATTCCCAGGTATGCGATGTCATTTCCTACGACTGACTTCTGAGCGTCTACTAAACCAGTCTAGTGGCCTTTGAAATCTTGGGCATGCTAGGTCGAACGCTGCACATCGAGAACAGTTGTTTCCGAGCCTTACCTAACCCTACGTTCTACCGGTGGGACACAAAGAACTTTTCCCTCAGCAAGATGCTCGATTCGTTTCTAGAGCAGGCTGAGACGCCAAACGTTCTCAAAAACCAGAATAGCACCATCGTCAAACGGATCAAGGCGCACATCAATAAGATCAAAACAGAGGTCGATCTCTTGTCTCTGGATAAGGATCGGGAAGGCTTGTACAGTCTTACGCTTCTCGGCGCCTTGCACCGGGCTCTCGACGACATGGACGAAGTTCTCACAGCTCGAGAAAAGAACTTCCGACCGCCTATCACTCGAGAGGCTACACAGGCGTCAGCTGCTCACGAACGAAATGATAGTCATAGCAAGTTGCTCGAGAAGGATCCCAAGAAGATGAGCGAGAAGCCGCACGAGAAGGAGCGACGGCAGATGGTGCAGGATGTCCTCCGCAGTCATGTCCAGGAAGTCCTCCGTGGCATCAACGAAACGGACAAGGCCGAAGAGGATGCCCAGCCTCATAGCCCGACAGTACCTTGGCTCCATATGCATCCCAAGCTCCCTCTCCCTCGCTTCAAGGAGATTGACGATGCGGCACCGGAAGACAAACAAGCGAAGCTGATGGAAGTCTATTTCCACGTTGTCCGACAGAAAGTGGTCGACAGGGCAGAAAAGTCGGCGACTAAACGCCGAGAATCAACTGCTTCTCCTCCAGGCACGGTGCCGACCCAAGGCATCCAAAAGAGGCCCACCGAGAAGAGCATCGTGGAGCATGCAGCGGAGGATGATGAAGAATCTGGCGCTACCGAGACAGCAGACAGCTTGTGGGATCTGCCCGACGTCAAACACGAAGATATCTGGTGTACGTTGGTGTTTAGGATGATCTGCTGGTTGATGTTGCATGATTTCCACAAAAAGGATGTCCAGATCTCGAAGAGCGAGCTCTTGGGCAGTCGATTGCCGGTTTACATTGCCTAGGAGGCAATGGCCGCCTTTTTGCATTATTTGGTTTGCATTTAGGGAAGAGAGGCTCGGAAAATTGATCGGGAGCGGTTCCCGAGCCGAGAAGGGCATTTTCATGAATGATGACAAGAAGCGTAATTTACAGGGACTACAAGTACGTGCTAATAAACATGGGGACAGAGGCGGGAGGCTTGGGGGAGTCTGGACAAAGACAGAACCACGCACCGGATGGATATGGTTTAAACGAGTAAGAGCTTTACAGCAAGATTGTAGATTCACAACTGATTTATAGCCCGACACTTGCTTTCTCGTCGTGATGCCGTGTGATTGGGATTAATACCTGGCAACGGGTGTGAATACGTATTTACGCAAAGAATCCCACGCGCATTTACTAGCTAATAGTAGCAAAGGGGGCTATAAGGGCAAAGCCAGAAAATTCTTGTCAGGGTGGTGATGCCGATCTCACACCCGGCGAAGATTGGTTGATTGATTGTCAGCAGTGATGAGCGACTCCTGTGTGGGGCTGACGGGGCTTGACGGGCAATGCAAATAGAGCCAGGATTGTTTTCTGATGTCCCGGACCCGAGGTCCAGACTCGGAGGAGAGTGCTGACACAGCCTTCTGGAGTGGCGATGATTGGACTTGTTCCGGGGGCTAGACGGTGGGGCAAGCCTCCTAGAAGACCGCTGTAACTAACTTGGAACCTGAAGTCAATCGGATTTTGCATTTGCATGTTAACACCCCGCCCTAGCTTTTCTTCAGGTCAGAGATTGGACAACTTCTTCGAGGCGGGGAACGAAGGGCATTTGCGGCGAGGATGCCAAGTGTACATTTACTGACTATCCGGTGCTACTATACCGTACCCAAATATCAGCTATTAGTACAGAGGTAAGATCTGTGTCGGACTGCACGACGCCCTCGTTGGGGGACACACGGTGTGTATGATTCGATGGGGTTGCCGTGATGGTACGGCCAGTCCGGGCGAGCGAAGGGGCGGGGGGATGAGGGCAGTCTCTTTATTTTGACGCCGTTGCCCCCAGATCCTGCTGGAAAGCCACGAAAGCCCTCTTCTGGTCTGGGTACGCGTGCGTGCGTGCGTGAAAAGGAAGACGCAGCTGATCGCATGCCTAGCGGCGGCGGCGGCGGCACGTAACAGCTTACAAGAGGTCAGCCGAAGAACTTGCAGGATTATTAGTAGTCGATGGGTAAGTTGTCCTAAGGTACTTCGTACCCCTACTCGTATCTTCTACGTATTTGTCTGCGCCTGCACACATCAGGGTAAAGATTGTGAAAATATAGACGCGTCTGGAGGTTTTTGCAACAAAGCGCTTGAAGAAGAATCACCATCAAGGTGGCTGGGCGAGGGGCTTCACGTACATATCATCATTATCATAGCACCCAGATGCTGTCCCTGGCGGTTTCGACAGGGAAGATAGCGCTGTCCATGCTCCCTGTGGTGTTTTAAGGAGTACCAAGGCATGGGACTATTAGCAAGACTAATTGCCTTACATAAGGTGCACTGGTATTACTGTTTGGACCACGTCGAGGAAGTACCTATCCACCGAACCCCCAGCCAATGTTCCACAGCACGTGAGGGGGGTTCTGTTAGTCGATGAGGTACTACCCGTACCGCGAATTGCCCCAGAAGGAACCTGCTCTAGTCTGCCGCCTGAGTATCATTACCTTGCTTACATCGGTACTCTCCGGGTACCTGGGTACTTAATCCAGTGGACGAAAAAAAAAGGGCTCGGCAAGGCAGGCGGAAGACCACCAAATTCAGTGGGGCCCGTCCGAACACAGTCCAGTCTCGGTCTCTCTTTCTCTTCCTCTTTCTCTCTTCGTACCTACTCCACTCCCGTGGACTCTCTCAGTCCTTTCGCCTGTCACACATCACAAAAGGAGGATCGACGACGACGACGAGGACGAGACCTGATTAACGAACACTATCGCGGCGTCCCCTTCTCCTCTCTCCCGAAAACCACCCAAGTCCTCTCCTCCCATGATGCCCGGTCGCCTCTCCAGTTCCTAACCCTATCTTTTGTTCCGTCTTGTGAGGGGGTTAGTGTGTTCGCGTATTTCACCGCGTTGTTGACCGACGCTTCCATATTCTAGCCACGCTGCCCGCCACTTGTTTCCACGGCCCCGTTCGAATCTGCTCGTACCGCCCACTCGACTCCTTTCGTCCTTCTCCCTCACCATGACGCCCTCACCAAGCCCGCAGAATACCATGGAGGTTCGGCGGCCCAAATCCAAGCAGACCGTGTCGGTGACCTGGGACGAGAAGAACAGCCCGATCCACGGCGACGAGCCACGCCTGCAGTTCGAGGTGGCAGAATGCATAGAGACCAAGACCATCACCACCACTACCACCACAAAACGCACATTTCCGCCTGTCTTCGTCCGTGAGGCCCGCCGTTTGAGCGAACTCGACTCCAAAGAATACCCCCTCGCCTCCAAACCCATGCCACCAGAGCTGGCCAAATTCTCGTTCAAACTACCCGTCCATGGATTTGACAAAGTGTCGAATGAACCCTTGATAGCCAAAAAGGTGAGCTGCACAAGTATGGGTCTATTCTAAATCTTCATAATCTAACATGATCCTGCAGCGGAGGTCCGTTTCCGCCGAGAAACACGTCTTCGGCCTTCTCAAAGACGAGGAATCGAGCCAAGAATCCCTCCCGCTGGTAGCGACATCGCCATCTGACGCCTACTCGAGAAGAGCCCGCCGGTCGAGCGCCCGAGCCGAATCCCCCAACTCCCTCACTCCGGCTCCCAAGTCCACGGCACGGCCACCCCGCGCATCTGGTCTCAACCTCCCCGACACTGTGTCAAGCAAACTTCGCCGCCATATCGCCAAGAGTAGTCAACGGGATGCAGACAAGAGTGCAAAGCCGGCCGGCTTCCTGGCAACTCCCGATACGTCTGAGATGGCCAGCGGAAGCACCGAACGACCATCTCGCCCCCGATCCCTCCAACTCGACAGATTGAGCCGCACCCCGGAATCAGGCCCAAACCCACTGATAGCGGCCTTCGATACCGGCAGCCCTGCTGGGAGTGATTCTCTGACGGTCTTTAGTGGCACAGTTGCAACTCCTCCCATTACCGACGCTGATCCAGAGCCGTTCGGCGATGCCGATGAAACACTCCAGCAATCGATCCGAGCTGTCCAACGGCCGTCTCTCGATGCGGTGGCTGCACAGGATGCGAGCCTCCCTAGCCCGAGACTGTCGCCGACGTTAGCAGCCGCTCAGCTCTCTGCCACAGACCCTGATGATGTGGACGAGGAGGACGACAGTGTGTTGTCAAGACGGAGTGTTATCTTCAATGGCACGCCATGGAATCATGATTCACAAACCACAGACGATGGCGACTACTCCGACTTATCCATGGTTATTGACGACCCTGCCGCACGACTCGAAAGGAGCTCCGATTCCCGTTCCACGGTTCTTGATACCCGCGCCATGCTCGAGGCATTTGATGCCATGCCTAATGAGATGAAAACCTTCATGATGTACAACTTCCTCCGCCGATGCCCCAGAAAGACACTTCGCGTCCTTGCAGATGCAGTCAATCCCGCGTTAAAGTGCGACTTCTTGAGACAGCTCCCCCTCGAACTCAGCTTCCACGTTTTATCCTTCCTCGACCACCGCGATCTTTGCCGAACTGCACAGGTTTCTAAGCACTGGCGAAATATTGTCGACACTAACGAAACTGGCTGGAAAGAGTTGTTTGATCGAGACGGCTTCAATCTGCCACATGGTGAGCTTGACAAGGCTATTGCCCAGGGCTGGGGATGGCAAGACCCCGTTGGGGCCATGGGAGCCGAGCTTGATCTGAGTCGGACGAATCGACTTACTTCGGCCGAGAGTGAACTAACTCGCGCCGTATCCAAGCCAGACCCTACCCTGAAGCTCAGAAGCTCTAAGAGGAAGAGGGGCTTGAACATTGCTGGTGCCGATAGGTCAAAACGCCGAGCCAGTGCGCAAGAAGCGCTGCGAGATGAAAGACTGCAGGCTGAGGTTAAGCAACACAAATCTGAGGGACCCCTTTCCGCAGCCAACGCTGCGGCCACCTCGGTGCCAAATCCTCAAATCGGTCTCCCAAGCCTGCAAAAACTCCATCTTTTTAAATCTCTCTATCGACGACACTACATGATCCGTCAAAGCTGGACAAGCGGCAAGGTCAAGCCTGGCCATGTCGCCTTTGCAGCCCACCCTCGACACGTTATCACATGCTTGCAGTTTGACGAGGACAAGATCATTACCGGTAGCGACGATACTTTGATTCATGTCTACGATACCAAAACTGGCAAGCTGCGAAAGAAGCTCGAAGGGCATGAGGGTGGGGTTTGGGCCTTGCAGTACGAAGGAAACACACTGGTCTCTGGGTCCACCGACCGATCGGTTAGAGTATGGGATATTGAGAAAGGGCTCTGCACTCAGGTCTTCTACGGCCACACTAGCACCGTGCGCTGCCTGCAAATCCTGATGCCGACTGAGACAGGCAAGACGCATGATGGGAAGCCCACCATGATGCCGCCAAAACCTCTCATCATTACTGGTTCTCGGGATAGCCAGCTACGCGTCTGGCGTCTTCCGGAAGCCGGTTCCCGCCGCTATATTCAGACCGGTCCTCCTGCCAACGATGCCGACTGCCCGTACTTCATTCGGACACTTTCTGGACACAACCATTCTGTTCGCGCCATCTCTGCTCATGGAGATATTCTGGTCAGCGGCAGTTATGATTCTATGGTCAGAGTCTGGCGCATCAGCACCGGCGAAGCGCTTCATGTCCTCCACGGTCACACACAGAAGGTATACAGTGTCGTTCTGGACCATGAACGCAACCGGTGCATCTCAGGGTCAATGGACTCGTTGGTCAAAATCTGGGACCTTGATACAGGCGCCTGTCTGCACACTCTTGAAGGGCATAGCTTGCTCGTCGGACTGCTGGATTTACGCGACGAGAGACTGGTCTCGGCAGCTGCAGACAGCACCTTGAGAATCTGGGACCCGGAGAACGGAAAATGCAGAAACGTGTTGACTGCCCATACCGGTGCAATCACATGTTTCCAGCACGATGGTCGAAAGGTCATTTCTGGCAGCGAGAAGACGGTGAAGATGTGGGATATCCGGACGGGAGAATGCATTCAGGACCTTTTGACCGACCTTAGTGGGGTGTGGCAGGTCAAGTTTGACGAGAGACGATGTGTGGCAGCCGTTCAGAGAGACAGCCTAACTTATATCGAGGTATGTCGCCGCCATTTCAGCTTCACTTTTTTGTAGTGGCCATTACTGACTGCTGTTAATACAGATTCTTGACTTTGGTGCTGTCCGCGACGGCAAACCACCAGAAGAGCTTGGCGAACGCAAGCTCCTTAATGAACCCGAAGTTCGCGCGCTACTTGCGGAAGACCTATGATGATATTATGGGAGCTGTCCTTCTGCAAGCAATGGCACAGAGGGACGAGAAGAGGAGAAGAGGAGAAGGGGGGGAAAAAAAACAGCAGAAAGCCCACCAAATATGATGCACGCAGGGAGGGCTACACACGAAAGAAACTTGACGACGGCACGCATGCATACGCAGAGCATTACCATCACAGCACAAATGAACGTATGATATCGAGGGATGGTTATGGTTTCTTTTGTTTGCCGGCGTTCTTTGGACCTGAAGGCTGAAAATGGTGTCCTTTGACGCGAGCAGAATGCATATACCTTATTGTATGTTTAATGTAAATCCTGTTGGAGGCACCGGGCGAGTCCCTCGCCTGGAGGTTGGAATGGTTTATAGGATATAGGGTGGTTCCGTTGCATTGCAGAGATGTCCTTTGCTCTTTTACCAAGATAGATGCTGCCGACTGGCAGTGTATATACAGCATGTCTTATATGTCTGCCTTTGAAAATGACAAGCCCCATGCGCGACATCTAGTCACCCAAAGCGCCGAAACTCAAAACTCGCCACTGAGCAAAGTCACCCTGCTCGCTGGGTGGCCTCTTGGCCATAATATAGCCGAGTGTGCTTGCACCTCATGCTCGTAATCTCTTAGATTGCAGCCAGAGTGGAGATCAGGGCTATGGTCTCTTTGTCTCTAGGAGCATTTTGGCTTGGTTTCCTTCTCGTTCTCCACGGATTCATCGCTTGGGGATCTGGGACCATGGTGCAAGCCAAAGTCTCCGGTTTGCTCCTCGCGTTTGGGTCCTTTGTCATCGAGCCCTGGCCAACTCGAGCAAAATCTCAAAACTGACCAGCGCTGTCCACTGGCAAAGAGCGTATAGGTCCGCGATGTAGGTGTGGGAGAGACTTTATAATGTGGCAGATGCAGAGTATGCCTTAGATCATTGAATCAAATGCTTATCATAATCCTGAAATCCCGTGGTATCAAAATCTTATCCATTCAGTCGCTCCCAACGCCGGAAAGGACTCCCAGTCCACCTCCTCTGTCCTTGGCTGCCGTCCTCCTGCCTCACATCACCGGCGACGCCGAAGCCATACGACGAGCTTGCGTGATCGACGCCCAAGCCCCTCGGCACCAGCCCATATCCCACTTTCGTCCGCTTTGCATCGCCTCTCGCCGGCCCATCTAGTCCCCATGGCAACTTCTCGAGGCCGGGCCCGCGCGTGGCAGCGACGATGCTGCTGAAACGCGTGTTCCTCACCAGCCCCTCTTCTTTGACGGCAAGCACCCCGAAAGCGACGCCGACGCAAGCGAAGAGAATGGCGATGGAGTAGACGATCCAGAGATCCGAGGCGTGGTATCGATAGCGGTTGTCTGTTCGTTCCCTGACGCAAGGATAGAGCGTTGCGTCATCGCCTTTGAGAGTCCCAGTTACGTTGCTCGGGTTCGAAGCCCAGACAACGGCTAGGAAGGAGGGATTGGAAAACATGGATAGCAGAATGTCTTCATGTAAGGTCTGGATCTCTTCCATCAGGTCCCGGACACCAAGCCACGAATGCCGGTCGATAAGTCGGGTCTGGATCGCGTGCGTTTTCACGATGTTCCCGGGCTCCTCGATTGTGCCGTTGACATATGTCCGCAGCCTTGAGCCGATAGAATGATACGCTGCTGTGCGACGATAACGGCGGAGATCGGTGGGCAAGACGTAATTCTTCTCCGGAGTAGCTGTGGTATTGTCCAGCGTGCCGTCGTCAGATACCACTTCCGGCTGGTATGTCGTATCGATGATCGGGTTCAAATAGGTGCGCTTCGTGACCTTTGCTTTCTGGACGAGGCCTGTGTAGCTGAAATCCACTTCATACGCCGTCTCCCAGTGCTCGCAGCCGAAGATCTTTGGAGTAAAAGCGGTCGCCCATCTCGGATCGGATGAATTACCGGGCTGAGGTTGGGATGGATCGTCGACTGCCGCATATCCTACCCAGATGATCGGCTCTGTTCTCAAGGCGCCGAGGTGCTTTGGGAAAGGGGGCTTCATTATCGGGACTCCGGCTCCACCAGCTTCGATCTGAATATCGGCGTATTCGCCCTTGAATGCTTGCGAAAAGTAGGTAAAGTTCCCCGTGGGTGCCAGGATGTCGGTCCCAAACGGAGCCTTGGCAAGGCCAAGGTCCTTCGGTTTCGAACCCACCCCGCTGGCGAGCTCCATGCATTTGTACCCTGGGCCGGTAAAGCTGATGCTGAAGCTGCAGTTCCATCCGGTGCCGCAAATTTCCTCGCCTGCGCCTGTTCTGGTAACAGGCCGCTTCAGTAATGCGCTGAGGACAGCAACTTCTTCAAATTGCTGACTTGTCCCGGTATAGTAGTCGAACCAGTTCGGGTCCTTCGTGTCAAAATTGGTAGTGTTCCAGTAGCAGACCGACAGCTCCCAAAGATTTTGGATCTTTTGCCCCACCCGCCAATCGTTCGTCTCTTCATGCGTAAAGTTCAAAGTGCGGACCGACGGACACATCGTGTTCTCCGTCTTGGTCATCAGCTCGACAGCCAGTGTTTCCGATGTCAGGATGACCACCAGAGGGGTGCACCACACATAAACCGCCAATACCATCGCCACTTTGGCTTGCTTGAAAACTTCCATGTTGAAGACGGCGCTCATATCCTCCGCAGCAGCGAAGAGGGCATCGACAGCTGCCAGACTCAACACCTTGCGCCGAACGGTCATCCAAACCCGCTGCCGGAATGCCAGGATGACGGCGGCAGCCAGGCTTGCCTTGCCCAGGAACGACAGTGTTGCCCCGTATCTTAGCATACGCAGCTGGTCATTCGCATCTCTGCCATCTAGTGTCGCATAGAAGAAGTGATGGCCCATGGCGAACAAGATGCCGACGGTCAGGAACAGGTACATGTTCCACGAAGGTTGCCAAAACCTCTGGTAGAGGCCAGGATGGCTTGCGTTGTACCCGTACGGCGGTGCCTGGGAGGGCATCTGCGCCCATGGTGGCCCCATCGCCGGCGAAAGCAGGGCCGATCTTGAGTCGTTCCGCACATGCTTTGAATCTTGCAAACCCGAGTACCGCGGTGTGCTTGCAAAGGTGCTTGCAGGAGAGTAACTGGTGTACTCGAAGGACTCGGCCTGCACTGGAGAGGGTTTTGGTCTTGGCGTTGATATGCCAGACGTTGGCGCTGGAAAGTACGCAGCGGCGGCTCTTTCGGCAAACGATTGCGACGAAGCAGTTCCTGGTGTTGACGGACTGCGTCTATGCGGGCTCCCGGTAGATGGCGGAGGAGGAGTGCGACGTGGGGAGCCGGGTTTGCGGCCACCTGTAATCGGACTCTGCTGCCATTGAGACGGTGGAGTCAATTGTATGTTTGAAGGCGGTAGCTGGGGCCCAGCATCATCGTCCGCCATGGCGGAAGTAGTCGAATGTGATTACGCCCCCGCAATATGGTATCGAGGTTTGGTTCGGCTGCCAGCGTCACTCTTTTGTTGTACAGGTTCGTGGCACTCACTCGGACCCCGCATGGAGTCGTACCCGAACTGCTGCTATTCTCGGCCGTCCTTGGTGGTCAAGCGACAATGGGACGTCGCTAAAACAGTATAGTTTGACGGCGCCGCTGAAGAAGGAGAGACCAACAATTCAAATAAGAAATCAAGCTTTTCCAGAGATCGATTCGAGGCTGCAAAGCATCGAGGAAAATGTCTGCCAAGAGGAGCCCACGAGGGCAACAAAGCGGTCAT
Source organism: Reticulascus tulasneorum (assembly GCA_001557505.1). Classification (NCBI taxonomy): domain Eukaryota; kingdom Fungi; phylum Ascomycota; class Sordariomycetes; order Glomerellales; family Reticulascaceae; genus Reticulascus; species Reticulascus tulasneorum. Next base: position 123,371 of record LSAX01000006.1, read on the forward strand.
ATAATACGACATTATGTATCAGCCAAGGACAGGGAGCGAGCTGCATCTCAACCTGCATGTCCAGCACACTTCAGCTTGCATCGGGGTCCATAGAAGGAATGCGGTCGTTCGCCGTCCACTCTGCATTGGCGAAAGGGGGGAGGGGGCTGGATGGAGTGATTCCCGCATATGGCGCACACATTACGGTTATGAACCCTTCCCGCCTGTGACCGCGAATAATATAATAAAAAGACTCGCCATATCTATTAGGTAGTGTGCGAGGAGCATCGTATCACTGTCTGATCTCCGCTGACTGCAGCTGGATCTCAATGGCAGGTCTGCCAACAATGGTGGTCAATATGCGAGGGCTTCGGTATGAAGGAGCACAGGCTGATACTTGAAAGCCTACGATCATACGGCAGCGGCAGATCGAGTCCACTCCATTGGCACGGGGCCGTCCGAGAATGACACTGGCGCACTTTGGATCTGGGGGGCTCAGCCACCACAATTTACTACTACGTTACCTGTAAGATACCTTGTGCTACCTTACGTAGTAATAATACTAGCAAGTAAGAAAGGTAGCCTTTCAGGGCTGAATGTAGCCCGTCTTACCTCATCCTCCAAGACTTAACGAACCAATACATGAGAGATAAATACTGAAGCCTCGCAAGGTTAATAGTAAGCACTCTGTTTGTTTGTTTTGACATGCATATCGATTGATTGATTGTTGGCTAGAACATGACGGACTGCTACGATAGGCTATTCCACGCCTCTTCCCTCCTTCAGGTAGGTATTTTAGCCGCAGATGTTGAATAGCTGCTCTCACCAACCTCGGTTTGGAGAATAAACTGGCGTCGCGATGCTTGAATCATGCGCCCTAGTCGAGAGTCTATTCAAGGAGTGGTTCAATTGCTCATTTAGTATATACATCATTAGCCTTGAAGATGAGGTCTCCAATATTCTGAGGATGGGGTTATGTTATTTTCATGCCATCATCAATCATATCCACCCAAGTATCCCCCCCGGTTCCCATATCAACCCTGCCAAACGCCCCGTCAAAAGTTCGGTTTAATACACCGCCGCCGATACCGTCTCTTTCTCCTTCTCCTTCTCCCTATCGTCCTTATCCTTTTTCTTCTTGAAAAGAGTTTTCAGCATGCTGCCCTTCTTCTCCTTGGGCCGCAGAACCACATCAAGCGAGTTCTCCTCGCGACCGCCTTCTTCGATGGCTAGCATCTCGACTCGCTCGGTGCGCTTCGACTTTGAAGTGCGGTGGCTGCGGTGACTGCTCGCCACGCTCTCCCCGTCCTTGTCCGTCTTGCCAACACTGCTCTTTCGCTCAGGGATGTCCGTATCCCGCTTGCTCCTGTGCGACTTGTGGCTCTTGGAGCTGCGATGGGATTTGGAGCTCCGCTCCGTTCGGCCAGAGCGAGATACGGCATCGCCCTCCTCCCTGTGGCGTTGACGCATTGCTCGCTCGGCTTCAGGGCTGATGAGCTCGAGATCGGCACTGGCTTCCTCGCCAAAGGGAGAGATACCACGACGCCATGTCTCGATAGTGCTGAGCTCTTCCTCGAGAACCAGCGCCTCGTCGAAGCCGACACTTCCCTCTCCCTGGATAGGGTGTGGCATTGGCATGGACCCGAACGCCATTGCCGCAGCCGCTTCTTGTTGGGCTTTGGCCTCTTTGATGCGCTTCACGATCTTCCATCCGCCGAACATGACGACGGTTACACCAACGGTCACACCTGCGGCAATGAGAAACTGTGGGGACGCGAGGAGGGCAAAGACGGCTGGCGATCCGCCTTTGATGATGGAGAGGAAGGCCGGGCTCATCTTGGTGAGAAGAGTGGAGAGCTCAGCCAAAGTCAAAGCCACGGCGGCAGCGGCCTCGGGGTTTGCCTGCAGATGTGCGATAATAGATGTCGCTGTGTGGTGGACGCAATGCGCCTCGTCGAGAAGCCCCTCGACCGTGGAGACGAGATTCTTGGCTTTCAGCTCCTTGTGCTCTGCTTGATAGGCAGGGTCCAGGTCAACTCGGCTCTCCAGATCCGGCGGGACGTTGCCGTATGCCAAGTTCATATCGATCTGCTTCTCCCGTCGCTGCAGTGACGGGTCCGACTTTGTTCGGTGCACAGCCATGCTCTGTCTCCGGCTCGACATGGGCGTGCTCTCGGTCGGGGATGTGGGGTAGTGACCGATTGTCGGCCGCGACAGGGCCATATCCTTCGGCGCCGTCTCCGCATATGGCGAGCGATAGGCTACCGGTGGACGGGATGGGTGGACACTAGAGACTTCGGACAGAGTCTTCAGGTTGCCCTCGGTCAACGCCCTCGACTTTGACGACGCATGGTATTCCTGATCTTGATGACGATGTATAGATTGCGACCTCTTCGAGCGGTGGCTCCTCCTCGAGCTCGCATAGGACCGGCTATCATCGTGGGCATATCTTGGGTCGAACTGATCGTCAGGGTGGATGTTGCGAGGAGAGACATCGAAGGTCTGGGCACGCTTGAGGAATTCGCGATCGGATTTAATGACCGCCTTTTTCTCTTGATAAGAAGCCTTTGCCCCTTTGAAGATGGAGACGAGGTGCTTGCCCTACAGGACGGGAGGACGTTAGCTGGGTCGGTCACTGTCGTATTCCAGTTGGGGTCGGTGAGGGGTTGTGGGGTGGAGTGCGGTGGATTGCGGTGAGGGAGGGAAATGATTGCTTACGGTACTAATGATCTTGCCCGAGTTGTTAATAATCGTGACTGTCTCTGTGATGGCCATCTTGCCCCGCTTGCCCGTCCTCGGCTTGATACCGAGTGATGGACAGGAGAAATGGGGGAAAAGTGAAAAAAATCGGAGTGAGGGACTTCGTCAGGAAGAAGAGGAGGAGCGGAAGCAGGAGGCTGGAACGGCGGCCGACCCGACCTAAAGATCCAGCGCAAGCTCTGCCAAGTCACAAACTACCCTACCCAGATTGCCCGCACTAGCAAGGTGAAGAAGCCAAAGTCGACGACAAACGAACTAGGCCGGCAACCGTCATAAATAGGTTGGGGGATCGAGAAGACGGGGAACAGATAAAAAGCCAGCACACGGGTCAGATAGGTAAAGGATGCTGAAGGTTCTTGAGGGAAATGGGTTCGACCGCCGATGTCCGGGTGACCTCAAATACCTAGCAAGGTAAAAGGTCAGGTATGAATGAACTTTGGTGGCCATTAATAAAACCGCAACGTCCGCCCCAACCTTTCCATCCGAGGCCTGCCATATTTAGTCCCATGAATCAGAATCACGCACTTGTCAGGATGGATATTCCCCGGCCGCTGCACCAAGAAGAAAAAATTGTTTCACCGACTCCCCCCAGTCACAACCCTCATCCAGGGCTACACTCGGTGATTGGCCCACGATATCTGTGCTTTCAGGCCTCATTGCAGCAGCAGCAACAGCAGCAGCAGCAGCGAAGCTGCTTCTCTTCTGTCATCTTCTCTGCGGCGGCCGCTCACCGCATCATTCGAAAACCCCACTGGCACCCAGGAACATTCCGCCGTTGGCCGCTGCCCTGCTTTTCCCGGACTTCTTGTGCATGCATCTTTGCATGTGGACGCACGATGAGGTCGTACAGCTGATTCTGGTATCGGCCAGGCATTCATACATTCTCCCAGCATGAGGGCGAACTGACGACAGGTGGTACGGCATCCGCCACTCCATTTTGGCGGGGCGTGTAATCAAGTTCACGGCACTCTCTCCCACCTCCGCCTGTTACGATTGAAGCGTCTTCTCCACCAGGACGCAACTCATAACGCGTTACGTTTGGCGCCTTTCGTCCCTGCAATTAATTCGGTTATGCCATTGTGAGGCGAGTTCGGGATTCAATGCTGCAGCCGCTGATCGGCCTGGTCGTTAGGCTCTTAATTGGGCTTCTATGGTGGTCCATCGCGGTCTGGCTGGGTGATCACTGACTTGTCGCGCGGCCTCTGAGAGGGGACACGACAACGGTGGCGAAAAAGAACCATCCCCGAGGACTGGACATGCAACATGAGCCAAACCTCAGGGCGAGACACTCCGCACTCACCCAGCTGAGCTGATCGGAGGGCGCCTTGTCAGCTCGAATCATCTGTCGCGCGGCTGTTGAGTGGTTTCTATTTCGATTGACGCCTGCACTAGATTTCTCATAGCATACGAATTCCCTGCTATGCCAGGGTGCGCCGAGTCATGGCTTACAAAGAGGCGCCTTGATTTGTTCAGCCCCCAGCCCGGACCTGTATTCCGAGCACTAATTAAAACATTGTTGCCATACTACTGGCCCTCAATGGCTGTCACATCGCACGGCCAGCCTCCTGTTAGATATCCGGCGTGGCACTCTAGTTACCTGTCCAGTAATCCGGGCCATCTCTAATCCTGTCTCGATGCTCCTGTCAATCTGTTCATCCAACATTTGGATGATGACGACTTCTCAATGCTGTGTGAACGCATTTGTCGACTAACGTTACTCGTGCAAGAGCTGTCCGCCCGAAATGACTGACTACCAACGCAAAATCTAGCAGGCAAATGGCTGATGGAGCCAATGCTCACCGATGAGATTATCATGATTCATCGTTGCATAAGGCCCAGGGTCATCCACGCACCTGGTTAGGATGGAGTTGCTCTGGTCTGGACAGTCACTCTCTGCAGCTCAGACTTTAATCAAAAGGAAAAGACTGTCGTGTTATTGCTTAACATAAATCATGAACGCTATTCAATACCTGGCCAGGTTCCCTGGGTTGCTTCTCAATACCTGACCCCCAACATGCATACTTCATAGTCTTTCATTGCCCCACTCCTCAGTCATCGTCGTCTCCCTCTTCCGCTTCCTCTTCCTCTTCCTCTTCGTCCCCCCAGTAACCAGCATGTGCCTCGTTGAGATGCTCGTATATCTCATCTAGACCAACATTCTCTCCGCAGAAGAAGCACCAGTGCGCTCCGCATCCCGGAATCTCGCAGGTTATGTGATCGCAACCCCCCATTTTCTCAGTCGGGGTATCACAACCAGGACAGTTCCGGATGTGCAGCCTCCCACCTTTCTTGTCCTTGCAGTCGTCGCAACTCCACTGCGAAACCTCGGGCGGAGCGCCGGCAGCACACACACGCTCAACGAACCGCTTGGCAAAGCCACAGTCCCAACACCAAGCGTAGATCCACGATCCGGATTCTTCGACGGCGGTACGGAGGTTCCCTAGCTGTGAGAGACCTGGAGCGGCAGTGGCGATAGTCTTCGGAACCGGCTGGCGGCGGCAGAATGCACAGGAGAGAGCGGCCACGTTGATCAGCCTACCCCGGCTGTTGAGCCCGTACCAATCCTTCTGGCAACCGATGCAGATCTCCTGGTTGCAGGCCGAACGACCGCAGGCACGTCGAAGATTGGTCTTTCGAATGTTGGTGAAGCACAGGCTGCATACCCCCGACTCCGCTCTGCGTGAGGTTATCCACTTCCATAGCGACTCGCGAATGACTGGCTGGTTACGGACCAGTTTGCCTCGGATAGTCAGCAGAGTTTGGTCGGGAGAGCCGTCGTCTGTAGGCAAGATCTCGACCTTTGCGGCTAGCGTGGCCGGATCCACGTGGGAGATGAGGTGGAAGAGTGAGCGGCCCTTGAACGGTTCCTTGATAGTGCAATCGTCATTGCGAAGGAGCCAAGAGGTACCATTCTCGGCGGCAAGCTTCTTTGCTGTAGTATTGTAGTCGATAATCGTTACCCGGCCGGTTGCGCAAGCGGAACACTTGAAGCTGGCCAGGTCCAAGTCTCCACGATATTCTTCCGGCCAGATGATCCTGTTGAGGCACTGCGAGCAGTCTACTAGTGGTGCAGAGCCAACCTGACGGCCTTCCGGATTCCCCTGATGGCGGCAGTAGAAGCATTTGGCTCGCACCCTGAGTGCGTCCGGGTTGTACACGACGTATTGGCCCCTACAGCTCGAAGTGAAGCACTCCACCCAGGCTGCCTCTGTCTTTTCGGTATCCTGTTTGGAAACGTTTGCCTGTAGTCTCACATCGTGATCTTCGGCCATTTCGCAAGCACCGCAGGGACACTCGCTCACATCGCACAGGCCGCAGACACCACCAGCACCCATTACCGTGACTGAGCGAGGGAACCCGCACACGTTGCAGAATACAACTGGTCCAACAGCAACTTTGCTCTTCTCGGGACTCCAGCCAACTTTCGCCTGGAGATTGGTGTTGAGATTGAGTTCAAGCAATTTGTAGTCCACCAAGGTTCGGAAAAGCTCGCGGTCTTCGTCTTGGAGGACGCACGCATGGGGGTTCCGGCGGGTGGTGACACTGTCCGTGACTCTCTTCTCGAAGTCCTTGTCTGCATCCAATACCAGTGACAAGCAACTGGCATTCCAAGTTTCAGGAATATCCAAGGTATTCCATTTCTTGGCGAATGATAGGAGCTCCTGATCGGCAGCTTCTCTGAGTGGCAATATCCCCATTCGAATACTGAGTGCCGCGAGCAGTGCGGCGGGACGAGCAGTCACCATCGTTCCAGGAAGTACAAGATGCAGCAAAACCTTCCAGAACTTCCGCTTGTGTGCTGGCTTGGCGAGTGCCATGGGAAGCCTGGGAATCTTGTCCGCTGGGGCGTTCTTAATATGGGCCGGAAGGTCGACCTCGGAGGCGACATAGGTGAGGCGGGTAAGCACCCGTCCTAGGCGGCGAAGGATGCGGTAGTCGCAAGATCTGGCAATCTCAAGAAGCTCGTCGCGAGTAAACTCTGTTGGCAGACGGGTTTCTGTCTCTGCGTCGTCGTTGTCGTCGGCACCGGCGGGTGCTTTGAAGTCGTCCGTGGGATCCAGGAATACACACGGATACTTCTCCTCTTCGGTGACTGAATCGATAATTTCCATGATGTCTTTGGAATAGTCGTAAGACTCTTCGAGCCACGCCCTCATTCGAGTCTTCTTTTCGGCATCTGTGATTCGATCTACCTGGGACCCGAAGGCCTGAATGAGAGCATCTCGCGCCTCATTTGTTCTGTCATTGCAGACCGTCCTCCAGAGGCTCCCAAAGATGGGGTTGACAGTCACCGCTACGACATCGGACTCAATGATCTCCCGCAGCCTTTCGACAACCAGAGTGCGGTAGGCTTCATTCGCCTGGTAGCTCTTAGAGAACTCGAGCAGTGGTGGGTCCCTGACTGTGATAACGGTGCTCAGCTCATCGAGAGTCACATCAATCGTGTCGACGTTCTCCTTGACAATGTTTTCGTAAGTCTTGGTGTCTCTCTTCAAGAAATATTTCTCCATGCACCCGTCGTCTTCATGCTTGATCTCATCGATGGTGGTGACAGATATATACGCCTTGGCACGAGCAATCCGCTGCTGGTTCTTGTCGTTTGACTGCTTCCCGACGCCCATCCAGGTTACAAGGATACCTATGGTGAGTTTTGAAATCACTTCAGAGCGTCCATCATCAAGCTGGAAACACTTGCCGCCAGTCAGAGTCGAGAGGTATATGTAAGGAGAAAGAGTGTCAATCAGATGACTCTTGACAATAGCAAATACTTTTGCCTTCTTTTCTCCAGACTGCAGGGCTCTCGCTCCAGATACCCAATCGGCAAAGAGATTGCCAGTCGCGCCGAAGAACCCGTCAGAGATCTTTCGAATCTCGGCCTCTCGATTCTTTCCCCCAGTGGAGGGCATGTGCGGAGGGGCATCGGTATACAGTATCATGACGGTGGTGGCTTCGGATCGCATCACCATGTATGCCCTGGCTAGGCCAGTTTTGGTAGCCTCAGGCCAGTCTCCTCCGTGTTCAGCCTCCAGACCCTTTACCATTGACAAGAGCTTCTCCTGAGTGATGGTGCCTTCGGCAGGGGCGGATGAATACCACCCAGACCATTCAGTCAGCTCTCCACCGCAGTAATCACGATATGCCATGACACCAATGCGAGAGAAACAGTTTGTTAAGGCGGAGATGCGGATGATCTCAGGGAGTGACTCATTGAGGGCACGAAGGTAGCTGCTCATAGATGCTGTGGCATCAGTGAGGATGAGCAAGTCGTAGACATCCTGATCGGAACCCATCTTGGCCGTTGCTAGTATTAAGCTCCTCACGAAACTAACAGCAGAAAGATGCACTTTCGACTCGAGAGGTTGTGATTTCGACGTAACCAGGACAAGGCGAGTGCCTCTTGCGAAGAGGTGTTGGACGTCAGCGGTTCCCGAGAGGTTCGCAACTTCGAAGAAAGAGGCACCGGGATCCAGACATTCAGCTAAATTCTTCGGACAGAAAGAAGGAGGGGTTGCCAGCTGCGAGAGGATATCTCTTTCTTATATTTATCTGGCGTAGACGTGTCGTCGGTCTTTCCCCGACCCGTTGGTGGAAATGAGAGGCTGCTTCGCCTCGGTTTACGGCGTTGACTCATGCTGAATTGGAACTAGTCATGGGCGGCCGGCCTGAGTCAACTGCACTAATCCTCTCTCCCATGTAAGCCGCGACCCTACAATGGAAAGACCGCTAGCGCAATGCCTGGATCCCCATTAGAGTGACTGAACCCATAATATGGCATTGGAATATACTATACTGTAGAGCAGTCTCCGTAGCGATTGGAACTACCTCGCAGAATTGAAGAAACCCTCGTCTACTTATTTGGTGCTGTTAATGCATCCATTATCTACAGCTGGGATTTGAGCCCTGCTGGAGGAGGACTGTGTACTGCAGTAGGCTATGCTCTGTGAGCCCTCCCCTGCTGCTGACAGTCGCTCCAGGCCAAAGGTAAGATAATCACCAACCTATTAATGACCAGGTGAACCTTCAATGTTTGGGGAGCGTTACAGGGCACTCTCTCCCTGAGAACCCCCTGGTCTCCAGGCGCTGCGCCACGTTCCCAATCGAGCGAGCCACCCACCTCACTTCACACGCAGTCGAATTGGCCTCACATCATCATCGTCACTCAGTCCGATTACTCAACGCGACTGGCACAAACTGCCGTCTGGGCACGGCAGCTTCTATCCTATCATTTCAACATCTTCGATTTGCCCCTGTGCCGCGAATGCCGATATCTCATTCTTCCCGGTGAGTCAAGGTCGCCTAGCTTCTGTGCCCAGTACACTTCAGTTATCCCCACGCTGTGCACAGGATTTCAATCCCACGTTCGTTTAGGCTTGGGCTTCCAGAAACCCTCTGCAAGATGCACGAGAGTTGCATCTCCCAGGATACAAACCAGCTATTGTGCGGTTGCGAAGATACGCGGTCGTATGGCCTTTCCGCCGTATTCGCATCGAGAGCAGAGAGATGAAATAGGTGTAATTCCCAGCAAGTAGTTCAAGAAGAGCGCGAAGGAAATTCAGAACGAGGACTATAGTGGTTGACTTAAGTTACCTTACATTAAGATCGGCTCCCAGCCAAAGGACCGGATTCAAGGCCCAGCTTCTCTGTGCATCTACATCAGCACTCGGCCTTGATGAATGATCGCGATTATGACCTGGGGGTTAACGGCGCAACCCCTACTTTGCTAGCTTCGGCGTTCAAAGCATCAATCTCAGCTTGAACAAGAGGGATTCCCGTCTTCTCCCTCTCCTCCCTCGTGAGCTGCTCGAGTTCGCCGGGAAAGTAGATCCGATCCACACCCGCCGCTTTATCAGATCCCACAACACGTTGATATAGGTAGTCCATTCGCTCGCGGAAGTCTTCCAGACTCATAAAAAGATCTGGCTTGATGGCCACTAGAAAGTGGCCAACATCAGCAGGTTTCGACGGGTCATATGGATTGGTGACATGTCCTGCGAATGCAGAACCAGATAGCACGCCAGAGAAGACGTCCATCATGACCGATAGTGCAGATCCCTTAGGCCCTCCCATCGGAAGCATAACACCACCCAGAGCAGCAGCTGGGTCGTCGGTCGGCCTACCTTCCGCATCCAGGGCCCAGTCCAAGGGAATCTTTTCACCCCTTCTTTTTGCCTTGTAAATCTTCCCCCGCGCCGCAATCGATGGCGCCATGTCTAAAATGAACGGTTTGTCTTTCCCGGGAGCACCGCATGCGATTGGCGAGACCCCCATCAGCTTGCTTCGGCCACCCCAGACCGGAAGCGCTGGGCTGGAGTTGGTGAAGACAAGACTCATCATATCAGCATCCAGCGCTTGTTGCACAACCCAAGCACTCATGCCAAAGTGGTTCGAGTGAGAAACACTAGCCATGCCTATGCCAAAGACGCGCGCAGACTCAATCGCTGCAGCCATGCCTGCGTGGGCTGCTACGAAGCCGAACCCATTCTGGCCATCAATGTGGGCAACAGCCGGAGTCACTTGACGGATATGGGGCTCTGCCTTTGGATCTAATACGCCTTGGCGGATGCGTTCCATGTAAGACGGAATGCGGTTCATGCCATGTGTGTCGACGCCTCGAAGGTCAGCAGCCACAAGACAGCGTGCTATGATGGCGGCATGGATGACAGTTACTCCATTCCCTATCAGGACGGATTCGACGAATGGTTGTGCCTCTGATGCCTCAATAAGAATCTTTGCAGCATCGGCGGATTCATGACTGGCTGCCATTATTTCTAAACTTTTGCGTGACTGGCTCCCTGATGGCTGATCTTGGGGGATTGACGAGTAAAGTGAACTGATGCAAGTTTACTTAGAGACATATACGCCTTAGTTTTGGCTAGAAATAATACACCCGGCGTTAGACGTTGCTAACTTGATTCTTTTGGTGAAGTTGGACTGGAAGCGGAGTCGGAGGTCGGCACGCGGGGAATCCGGGGAGTTAAAAGGTACATCCACTTCGATCTCATTACCAACCCACTTCCTCACCTCGCCACTTTAAATCATGCCTCGCTCGGCTTTGGCCTCTGGTCTGCTCAAGTTGTCCCACGCCGTCAACAGGTAACTACACCGCCCCCGGTTAAAGCTAGCTCTGCACCAAAGTCACGGTCGCTATTCGTATATATGAACGGGACTTCTTCTCAACTTGTATGCTTTTATCGCCAGAGTTCAACACCTGTAGCACGCTCTACTAACTAGGATAGCTAAGAAATTATAGGGGCAACCCGTTACTTCTATACAAGGCAAGATTCGAGGATCTCTGCCGGCGTGGGAGCAAAACCCCGTCTACAAACATGTGCATGACTTGCCTCTTCGCCGAGGTCTTGGGATTGCCAGTGGCACTACTGTTCAAGGAATCCCCAATAGACTCTTACAAAGAGCACCGACCAGGAGTGTAATCAGCTCATTGCCGCAGACATTTCGCCGTTGATCGCCTCCTTATCACGGTACAAGCTCTTCCTCTGGCTGAGCAGTGAAAAGAGGAATGACAGCCCGCCAAAGCTGACTGTGACAGCCCACACGGCCCTGAGACCATCAAGATATGCGTGAAGAATCATTGGAACCTGCTCTGGAGCAAATGCAGACCTGATTTCCGTTGCGCCAGTCGCAAGTATCGTAGCCGGATCAACGCTGGGCAACTTCAAAACCAGGGTTCGGATCATTGTATTGTTGAAAATGCACTGCGCAATGGATATGCCGAAAGCCCCGCCGAGGGTTTGGAAGACTGGCATTTAGTTAGCTAGCGGCTAAAGATCGAGATACGCAAGGTTTGTACAAAGTATCGCGGAGGTCACCAATGCCAGGTCCGCCGGATCTTCTCCCTCCTGAGCGGAAGCCAAAGCACATTGCCATGTAAAGCCCCAAGCTACCCCGGCTATCAACTGGAACCCAATCCACTCCCCCGTTGGAGAACCACTGTCGAGTGTATAGAAGAGCCCGCATGCTAGCGTCACGAGCGCTGAGCCTGCCGCCATCATTGGCATGGTGTGGCCGAATCTGGCCAAGGCTACACCGCCGATGATGGACGCGATAGCAAACCCCAAAACCAGGGGAAGGTTGCGAATGCCAGACTGGACTGGACTTACATTGTTGATACTCTGGAAATAGATGGGAAGGTAATATAGGGCAATAAAGTAAGTTGTTGCGAAGAAAAACTGGAAACTGCTAGCGACCCAGACCGGTCTGTGCCTATAGAGACGTAATACGATCAAGGCACGTTCACTTTGCCCTGCTTCCCATATAGCGAAGGCAATGAATAATAAAGTGAAGCAGACAATCAGTCCGATAACCGTGGCGCTCCTCCACGGCATGCTCTGCCCGCCGTACTCGAGCGCAAGGATGAAGGAGACGATGCCGCCCATGATGATGAAGGCTCCTCCCATATCCAGCTGGAGAACCTTCTCCTTCAGGCACGCTGAGACTGGCTTCATAGGTAAGTTGAAAGACAGTAGCGCGAAGATGGCCGAGACGGCTCCGACTGGGAGATTGATATAAAAACACCAGCGCCATGACACACTGTCGGTAAAGGCGCCACCGATCAGGGGGCCAGAGACTGCAGCGATGCCGTACGTAGAGATAACAACGCCCATAAGCATGGCGCGTTTGCGGGGTTCGGCTGCGAACGCAACCGTCAAGAAAGCTCCGGCGCCAATACCAGCACAGCCGACCCCGGCGATGGCTCGCCCGGCGATTAGAGCATTCGCGTTTGGCGCCACGCCACATATCAAGCTTCCAATCTCAAATATGAAGAGTGCTAGTAGAAAGACATACTTCACGGAAAAGTAGCGAAGTGCCTTACCCCAGCTGGGAAGAGTGCCGCCAAAGGTCATGAAGTAGGCGGATCCATACCAAGATGCCTTGTCCAGGCCATTGAACTCCTCCGTAATTCGAGGGATTGCAGTAGCTACGATGGTCTATATAGGCTTTATTAGTCTTTATGCTGTTGGGAACGAGGGAACGTGTCAGTGGCGAACCTGGTCAAGGGACACTAAAAAGAGGCTCATGAGAATGGAAGCCATAATTAAGAACAATTGTAGCCCTCCTGGATATACCGGCGCTTCGGCAGGTGAAGAATCCTCTTTCGCTTTTTCCGTGGCGGTGCCGTGACCGCCCTGCTGGGCTTCCACAGACATGGGTCTTGACGAGGATAGAGTCTCGGAGTCAACGCCTTCTTGGTGATCGGCCAATTTCGTGTTCTCCGTTGGACGGCTTGATAGGAATATCTTTTACAGATTGAGTCCAGATTAATATCAAAATCGGTGTTGACAGCTATGAAATATCTTCCACAACTTTGCCCCCCAGGTTCGAATAGGACGATGTATGACAAACGTGCGGTGTAGGAGATGAAATGAGACATACAAGATAAAGATTGGTTGAAAACAATACTTCTTTTGCTACTAATGACGACTTTCTAGCTAATTGTTTGTCGGGAGCCCCTACGGATTTATAGCCGACTCGTCTGTTCGCCCCTGGGATGTATCTCAATTCCTGGTCCGCCGCACGGCGGAACGCCCACTTTGATTCTTGGGTCCAAGTCTTGTAGTTCAGAACTCGTCCACTTTTTGACTGCTAAGCACAGCGAATTCATCCGAAATTTGCTGGTTTCTTCAGATTGACCGACTAGGCTGTTTTTGCATTAGATTGTCAATGGCAGCATGCCAGTACAGATTGGCTCGTGGAGGAGTGGTCTTCAAGTCACCAGGCGGGCATCGCAGACTTGGACCGAATTGATCGTGGACAGCCTACACAACTAAAATATCTCCATAATGTTTTCAAATAGTTACAACATAACGTGTGTCTCTATATCTAGTAGCCTTCTAAGTTATGTCCCGTGTTAGACGACGCACCCCCTAGCAGGCTATCAAAGAACGCCATATCAACTCCCTGAAATGCCCATCCGTCCACATCAGCAGTTATGGCGGTGTCAAAGTCGCTGAGGCTGAGGCTTTCGCTGACCGGGCGATTCTGTATTGCTGGACTTGGATTTCCCGAGTCCCCTTGTGTGGCAGAGTCTGCGCCAGCCAGTTCGAGCGGACTACCACGGTCGATGTGAGTTGACGGCGCATGCTCAAATTCAGCACCGTTCAATTCACCGTCTTGAAAAGAGTTCAATCTACTCGAATGCTCAGGAACGAGTCTAGAGACGCCTCCACGGCTTGAGATGCGAATGAATCCGCAGTATGGCATGGGAACCCGGAGCAGCGTGTCCAGTTCGTCTTGCGATACAAGCCCGGCAGTCCCACCGTCATCATTTTTTGGGGCTTTGACAGCTGTCCAGTAATAGTGCTGCCCTTGGGCTGCTTCGCCCTCCACGTTCAGAAGTGAACGAAGCAACTTTGCCATCTCAGTGCTCATGGCATCCTTGTTGTAATGATTTACCAGGTCCAACTTCTCCAGGACTCGGCCTAACAACCTACGGTCGCTAAGACGCTGGTGTGCCAACACGGACGTCGACATTGCTAGGGGATCCTCCTTTCCACGGCGCAACAGGTGGATATCTATATGGATGAGCAATAATGTCAAGCCGGCCGTTAAGGCCATGAAATCTACAGGCCGATAGCATAGAGCCATATGATTAAAGCTTCGACAGTTGACGAAGCAGTTAAGGATTTCACGACTGGCGTTGGCGCATGCAATGCGAGAATAGTCCTGGTGTCGACCCAAAACATTATCATCGCTGCTGCATACTGACCGTAACATGTATGGCCGATGCAACTGATTTAACAGATGAAAATAGAAGGTTTGAGAAACGACACGGGTAGTCTCGTTGGTGTCCTCGAATGATCCAGGCAAGACGGCATCGAAGCTAGGAGGGCGCCAGAACTCTTCTGGCAGGCTTTGAGACACCTCGAGTAGTTCCGCGTCAATAGCTCGATCCTTCATATAGTCAAAGTTGCCGAGCTCATTACGTTCCGCAATCCGCGACGCAATTGATGACAGTAGTTGCTCGAGTTTCCGAAATGGAGGCTGACGCTTCTGTGAAGGCAACGCCATCATTGAGATCCTCCTGTCGGTGGAGCCTTGTGGCAGACCAAGAAGGAGGCACAAGAAGCGATCCATATATAGGATGCGGAACCACATTGTCTCCGGGTCGAATGTATTTCCAGGGTCGATTGATTTGAACGGCCGAAGAGAATAATCATGCACACCCATCAGTTGCGCCAGTGAAATTGCTCTTCGATACACCATCCATGCCCGCCGCAAGTTCCCGAAATTTATGTGGTAAAGCCCCTCTAACATGATGCACTCGAGGCTTTCTAGACTTTCCGGCAGGGTATTATTCATGGTTACCAGCTCGATGGCCGCGTCCGCTAGTCGTTCCATAATGGCGATGGGGGGCTCCGAAAACTTGCAATGTCGATGGTACCACGGACTCTGCAGAAAGAGAGCGAAGAACAGCATCTGTCTCGCCAGAATGACGGGGTGGGTTTGTAAGGTTGGTATTATCGGCGGCGTTGTGGGATCATTTTCGTAATTCTCCTTGGTCATTATGCTGTGCTGTCCCGAGTTGAGCATATGGCAGTATATTGCCACCCCGTTGCTGGATTTTATTAACACCTCCGTGTCTTCGCGAGATGGAAGAGCGGAAAGCAACAAAACAGTGACGGTTTCATGACGGCGCCGGGCAGTCCGAGTATTCGCATATTCAACGTTCACCCCAGTCTGGCAAGAAAGGGTCGTGAGACGATCAAAACTAGGACTTGGAGGGGGAACGTTGGGGGTCGACATATCACGGCTCTCAGAACTGATCCCATCTTGACTGAGTTTGCTTGTTAAACTAGTAAGTAGCCTCTCCACTCTCTCAAACTTCTGATCGATATTGTTACGGTTGTCTTTCGTCGGAGACAGCGCCTCGGGCATCTCCTGTCCAACACAGGTTGCTCCTCGGCGCTGGCAGCCCGTGCAGATCTCGTCGCTAGAGGAGGCAAATATGCATCTGATCTTGCGCCGCTTACACTCCCTTCAGGTTATCAACTAAAGTCAGCGACCCATGACTCGCGCGAAGAGTTCACATTGTGCGGGAAACTTGCCAGCAGCTGTGAGTCCCTTTCCGGAGTTTTCTTCTCTTGGACCCACCTCCTAGATTCGGCACGTTGGCCGGCGGCGATGTGGAGCTTGAGAACGGCGGAGATACCTCCAAGGAGTCCATGCCGCGCGGGAGCTTCTTGTTAAAAGCTGGTGGAAGGCTGTTCGGCGGACTGTGAGCTCTGTATTTCCTAAGATAATTGGTACAAAAGAGTTTGGATTTTGGAGGTCTTGGTCTCTCGCGAAACTCCCGCCGTCTCGGCGGAAGAAGGTGGTGGGGTTATTTGCAGTAGAGATCATCGCATAGGTACGCGTAAAGGTTGGTAATCGGTTCACCGTGGACTGGTTTAACCGCCAAAATTAGTAATAGACCACACACTCACTTGCTGTGCGGCGTCGGCGAGTAATTCGCGTGCCAAAATTCGGCAATCTAGATACCGACGTAAAAGTACGGCGCACTCTTGCTCGCCTGTAATTTCATCTAATCCCCGTTGTACATGACCTCGGCAAACTCATCCTTCGCTACCCCCGATGCCAGCTGATCCTTCCAGTCCTGGACAGTGTCAAAATACCTGCTTTGAAGATCCACGCGGGTGGCCGGGTTTGTCGGGTTGTCGGGGGCATTCATCTAGCTTAGTAGCGTGCCCTCTTCTACCTCGATGAAGTATGTGTACCGGGAACCCCGGCTGTGTCGAGTATTGTTTATATCGTATTTTGGATTTTTATCGCGCGGCCACAGCCCAATCTGCGCTTCAGCTCATCTAGCGAGGGACCCTCAGCCTTCACACCGTCGAAAGCGCAAGTTGGCGTATCTCGTGTAGAGCAGTCAGAAGCCATCATAGCAAAATACAAGCCCAATAAGTAAAGAGATGGCCTCTTGGACCAATAACTTGTTTGCTACGGTGGCCGATGTAAAGTATGCAAAGTGACGAGGAGATGCGGATTGTTCTCAAAACGACTCAGATTGGGGACCTATCAAGATTTATGGGCGAGGCAGGATTTTATCGGAAGCATGAGAACGTATTTTGTAGCCAGCTGAGAGACTTGTAGGTGGTAACTTATTTGGTTGTTGATATATCTTCGACTTGTAGATGTTTAGGTGAATGCAGGCAGACCATATCTCGCCAACATAGACTACTAACCAAACATTTGGAGTGTCATGCTAGCAGCAGCCCGTCTTATCGCCTTTATCAAATTTAGAGGACCTCTGGATATTGTAATAATTTTGTACTTGTAATTCTAGTTGGCTCCCGAAGCAGTTAGGAAGTCAAAATCCGCTCCGTGCTCAGCCTGTAGCACAGATCGCATATATAGCCCTCGATAGCCCCTGATCCGTTTCCTCGCTACCCACGGCGGTTCACCTCCAATTCCTTCATCGTTGCTCCCAAGAAAGATCTGTCGTCTTACTTCTAGCCGTTGCTCGATCTCCTCTTTGGAAAGCTTCACCTCGATACTTCGCTTCTCCACATCACAGGTGACAATATCACCATCCTTTACAATTCCAAGCACGGATGCTGGATCAGCTGCCTCGGGTGAGATATGCAAGACAATCGTGCCACCCGCTGTCCCGCTCATTCTTCCATCTGACAATCGGAGCATGTCTTGCACACCTTGAGCAGCAAGCTTTCGTGGAATCGGGATTAATCCAGCCTCAGGCATCCCTGGGTTGCCCACTGGCCCGATATTTTGCAGCACTAGCACGCTTTCTGATGTGACGTCGAGATTCGGATCGTCGATACGCTGCGCCATATCTGCTGACCCAGCAAAGACAACGGCAGGACCGGAGTGCCGCAGTAGCCGTTGGTACTTTGACGCGCTGGCTTTCATCACCGCTCCGCCTGGTGCCAAGTTGCCTCGGAGCACGACGAGTGAGGAAGCAGGGTAAAGTGGCTCGCCCAATGGTTGGATGCAACTGACGGGGCTACTCTTCGGCACACGGAAAAATGGTGTACTAGCCATCTCTTCTCCCAAGGTTCTGCCCGTGATAGTCAAGGTATCAAGATGGAGAAGTGGCTTAAGCTCGTGAAGAAGTGCGATCATCCCCCCTGAATCATGAAAGTCCGTCATATAGTTCTCGCCACTAGGCTTAAGGTCCAAGAGCAACGGCGTCTTCCGCCCGATCTCGTCTATTGTATCCAACGTGATTGTTCCAGCAACTGCTGGGTGCCGGCCAATGATGGCCATGAGGTGTACGACGGCATTAGTCGAACCCCCAATCGCTTGAAGAACGGTGATGGCGTTGAGAAAAGACTCCCGCGTGAGCAGGGTCTGTGGCTTGAGCTGCTTCTTTAGTGCGGCAACAGCATTGGCACCTGTTTCTTCAGCAATACGAAGTCGAGCAGCGGAGACAGCTGGTGCCGATCCGCCTTTGAAAGGCATCAACCCAAGCGCAACGAGTATGCAGGCCATAGTACTTGCAGTTCCCATCACGCCACACGTTCCTGCCTGCACATGATTAGTAGAATATTATGGCCAAGTCGCTCCCTCCTCGGCAGAAAGGGCCTCACAGTTGGAGCCAGCTCATCATTGATCGCAGAAATGTCCTCGATGTCCATTTTACCAGCCCTAAAACTTGCCCAGTTGTTCCGGCAGTCCGTACATGCGCCGACCCTGACACCTCTATGGCTCCCCGGCATCATGGGACCGGTCACAAGGTGTAGGATCGGTTTATTCGCTGAGATCCCACCCATCAGTTGTGCCGGCGTCGTTTTGTCGCATCCTTCAAACCGTATGTGTTATTTATTACTTCCAAAGCCTATCGCGGTCTTAGTACTTACCCCCTATCAGAACTACTGCGTCGCATGGCTGGGCACGGATCATTTCCTCAGTGTCCATGCTCATCAGGTTCCTCAGAAACATGCTCGTAGGAGACGCGAACGATTCATGCAAGCTGATCGTTGGAAAGTCGATCGCCAGACCCCCATTGAGTTGAACTCCCCGCTTCACAGCTTCGATAAGCTGTGGGATATTCGCATGGCAAGGATTGAAGCTTGAGTACGTGTTCACGATACCGATGATCGGCCGTGAGAGAGCGTCGTCAGTGTAACCAAGCGCTTTGATGAAGACCTTGCGTAAGAATAAGGAGAAGTGTGCATCGCCGTAAGACGTTAACCCCTGCCGCAAGCCCGGAGCGCCCGGATCGATTGGGGTTGAGAGATCATAGTCTGCGTTCGACTCGTCCCGTTTAGGAGGTGGGGTAATTTCCGTCATTTTCATAAGCTTTGAAGGGAAAATCTGGGGAGTTGACACTATCCAAGCGGTTTTGTCGTGTTTCCCAGTCTTTGAAGCAAGACAGTGGAGACTTGGATGTCGTGATTCATGTTGTTGCCCGCACGTGACGTGGCCACCATAGCAGAAGAAGCCGGAGTCGGCCCCGGGCCGGGCTGAAGTCCTACAGCCTCGAAGGCGGACAACAATTCATGTGAAGCTGAATATGGAAAGTACTATTATCCTTATTGTGTGCTTCCGAGAATTGGATAGGCTAAATATTGATCAGCTTGTAAAGTGTCCTAGATATTATGCCAATGCAGTTCGCCTTTATAGTGGCATGCCAATATCACATGATTGAATGATTGCTTCCTGCTGATCAAGCACTAGATTTCAGAGTCTGCCCGGAGTTTAAAAAGAGCTCGAAAGATTCATAGAAGATAACCCGTGACCGCTGCGAGCAGTTGCGAGATTGTAACCATGAAGCAGATATGAGCCCGATCATCTACGTTCAAGACGTTACAGTTGTCGCGTAGCGTGAGCACCCCTTAAGAACCCTTAGGTAGTTTATCTACAGCCTGTTAGATGTTGTAACGGAGAAAGCATTCCCATTAATAGACATGCATTAAAATTGGATTCAATAGATTGTGGTGTCGTAATTAGAAGTTCCTGAAAAGTTCTTATAGTCAATGCAAATTCTAATCGGCTTCTTAAAAAGCTAGATTGAGTCTCACTACAGGATCATAATAACTTCGTTGCCAGCATCGAAGATAGAAGAAAAGCCTTGCCCATCGATGCTGACCTTCGACAGGCATGGCCAGCAACAGTCCTGTGGCTTCAAAATCACTTTGTAGCCTTTGGCAATGCAGATAGAGGCGGCTGCAAGCCGAGCCTGCCAGTTACCCCTGGCATGGATAATCCCTGGCTCCGAAGGAGCAATTATCATCTCGGCAAAGTTACTCACAGATATAAGTCTTCTTGCTTGTGTCTCAGATGGTCGGTTGCTGCTGCTCGCTTGAGCACTGCTCGGTGTAGAGCAGCTGCAGATTTTGTGTGGAAGAAACGTGGTCACGAGATTTTTGCTTCGAAACGTTGACAAAGTGTCAAGTTCGGCGATCCAGTTGTCCCTATCGTAGACCGAGATGAGAGTTTCAAGGAAGTATGCTTCGATATCTCTACCGCCCGTGGTTCCCACATTGATTGCTTGCGTCCACTCAGTAAAGGAGAGTTGTAGGCTTGTTCCACCAAAACAGTCGTCGAGAACGCCATTGAAAGGTTGGTATTGATACTGATACCAATCATCCACATCATAGGTTCTTACAGCGGGGCTTGGGGGTGGGATCATAAGCGCCATGCCCGCCCTTCCTATGTTGCCAGTGACTCGTATGATTTTGACGCGCTCTGGATTCTGCTGGGCTGGATCTTGCAAAAGCGATGATGCAATATACAAAGAGTCAGCGGAGCACAACGCGACAACAGAAGGCAACTGGGAAGGCATGATATTGAAGCTGCCTGTCTCCATCATGGCAATGCAAGCAAAACAGGTAGCCGTATCAGTCTCACTCGGAGAGAGAGAGTCGATTCTGCCTCCAATAGTAGAATCACTTATCCTCGTTGTGGCTTGTCCTTGACCAGGCTGGAGCTCGTCCCTCCGAGAACTTTTTATGGCCGAGTTTACCCAATGGGCTGTACTGAGTTCTACCTTTGCCGCACGGACATCGACCGTAGCATCTCGCAAATTCTTGTAGAGGTTGTTGATAAAGGTCATACCAAGCAGTCTAGCATTAGATTCGGGATTTGCATTGAGGCTCTTAGCTAGCATATAGAAATCAACCAAGCCGGGCTTGAAGAGACTCATGATCTTCTTCGTGGTCAAACTATAGGATGGCTCGGCGTTTCTGGTCTCTGTAGTGTGTGATGCCTCGCCCTGGTGAATGACGGGTTTGGGATTGTTGGGTATTGACCGACGTAGGAGCGCGATACTTTCGTAGTCGCCGAAGAGCACGTCGTACTTGTATTTTTTGTCCCGAGAGATTCCCATAATGAGTGTTGGATCCGCTTGTTCTTCACGATCCAACCTGTCTCCTCGCCTAGGACCACGCTGATTGGCTTGGTAAGTGGGCGTAGGTGTTTGATCCTTGCGCAGGGGCATCGACTGCCTGATGAAGATGGGGTACGGAGTTGAATGATAGTTCACTTCCTCGCCCAATTTGCGAAGTTGTTGGACCCTGTCCTTGAAATGGTTTCCTTCTGACGTCTCAGAATCACCTGCCTTTGAGATCAGCCAACGTCTATAGGCTCTTGAAGTGCGATTGGTGTCCACGGCCCCTTCCTGTATCCCAAATTCTAGACAGGCAGTGGAGATCTCAAAATGGAGTCTGTTCCCATCTTCATATTCATGTGAATATAGAATTAAATACTTATAGTCTTCGTTGGGCTGCCCTTTAGCATCCAGATTTGTGGCTATTTCTCTGAGGAGGCGAATCTTGCCTTCAAGATCCAACCCTACCTCCAAGTATTTGTCGACAGTGAATATGTTCTGGAAAGGTGCCCTACCAACATTGCAGAACTTCCTGCCTAGTGTTCTTAGAGTTTGTGCTCTTGTCTGACTGAGTAGGCCAGCCCATTTGCAGGCAATCTCAGAGAGCAGCAAAAGCCAAGAGTCGGATGGCTTGGAAAGAGATTCCGAGGACGCCCGAGGTTTAAGACCAACTCCATTAACTGTCTTCTTATTTCTCATCTGTGCATTGTGTAAGGCATCGTGCAGCCTGAATGCCATGTCTCCCACAAATCGAATGATCTTTTCTGGCTCGATGCTAGTACGTTCATCCCATGGTTTGATGTAGGCGGAAAACCACGCAAAGAGGAGTTCATCAACTGTGATTCTGTCTCGTTCTGAGGTTCTTGTTGAACAAGACTTGGACACTGGAAGTCCATAATATCGAAGGTGTGCCAGAGGCAGCGACCAATAGACCGCTCTAGCGTCTTTGCCCTGAGCGGGTTCCAGACCGATGGTGAGTATCCCCTTTCCAGAAAGCAGAGGATCCCCTAACTCGACTCGGGGATTTGGGGCAGACAAGCATTGCAAGTCTGGATAGAGATGCCAGGCCATTAAACCTAAGAGAAGCTCGCCTCCTTGCACGGATCGAGGTATGCCCCCCAACAATTTCTCCATTTCTTGAATTGCTGAGGTCCAAGCAGCTAGAACGCTCTCATAGGTGTCGGGTTTGTTGTTTACAGAAAGATCAATATTGTCGATGATAAGACGGAGCTTCGTTTGTTGCGTTGACTTGACGGAATCGGCTACCCTAAGCCAGGATCGACAGCTCGCGTCCCAGTCTGCGAGGTCTGATCGAGGAAATTGCTGAGCGGCAGCCAACATTAGATCCGTATCTATTTCGCCTTCCGCTTCTAGCTTGGCCGCGACCTCCATTTTGCGACGAACTATGATCTCAACCCATAACGACGTTGCCTCGGGGGCATCCCATATCCTAGCAAGCATACATGCTAACAGATGGCACTGGATGGCAGCATGTCCGGAAGTCGCTGCGGCCCACAGGGTTGTCGCATCTGCGCCGATGCGATTTGCAAATGCTCCGTATGAAGAAGCGCCTCCAACTGGGTTGGCTTTCGCACTCTTCGATATCTCTGAAGCCCGAGTTCCGTATGCTCTGATAAGATCTGGTGTTGCCGGTAGAACACCTTTAAAAAGTAGGCCAAGCTTCCGCGCAATCAAGTGATGCGTTCCATCCTGAGCCTCTTTGAGCCGCGTCTCGGTCAAATGTTGCCTTACGCCCTCGTACTCGACGGGTGGCTCAACTCGCTTAGTGAACAAACTGATCTCGAAGTTAAAGTTAGCCAACGCGAATGTTGTGTCAGCTCGCGCGGTCGCCGCTGCGGCGGTTATTTGACCGATAGAAGCCATAGGGGTGAACTCTTGGAGTTTCGTGGAACAGATTATTGTTTAACGGCGGCTTGTCCTAGTAACATGTTGGGATCAAGAGAGAAGGTTGATGATTAGACAAGGCTGCGGAGGTAGCGATAATGGAAGATTCGCGTTTAGCTCCAGCTACCCCGCTCACTGACTATTGGATATGTGTAAAGTTATGCAACGTCCCAGTGCATGTACCTCCAATCATGTCGAAGTTTCCTTGATGACTTGCCTGGTGATCGCTAACTGCTTCATTCATCAAAAGATAAGCCTTAAGTCTCCCCTCAACCTCGATAGGCATGGTGTCGAATCGTGTGGTTGAGAGTTGGGATCATGCTATACAGCCCGAGCTAGCGAAAGCAAGCGTAAACGATGATCATTGGATTCACTCTAGCTGGGCTCTTATTTAGTTTTGGGCAGCGGATCCGGATAGAGAAATATGACCAAAAGGTCCGAGAAGCTGGATCATGTGACTAGACCTTGACAGTAACTATGAAGATATAATCATCCGGCATGCTTCAAAATATGTTGAATGATTCAAATCTATCTTGACTTAATCTAATGAACTGATATATCCAGTTCGACGATACCCTTGCCACATCATTATATGCGAGCACGTGTGACGGAAAGGGATAAGAATTTACCGCTTACACAAGCTCGATCATGAACTAGCTATAGCCCATACTAAAGTTGCGATCGGATGATGTTGACGTAAGGCTCAAAACCCCCCCCCCATTCATTGGCTCTGGGTGGTGTTAGTAAGCAGCCATATTGGCGTAGAGCTTGAGGTCGTGATAGACTCTCCATTCTTCGCACCTAGGCCTAACTGGACCTAGTGCTGACATTGTGGCTGCTGCGCCAAGCAAGCCAAGCCGCGGGAAAGTGCCCCCAACGGACAATGTTTTTCTGCCCGTCGCCGGTGGTCAGGCGACGGAGGCCCGCTGGTCCAGTGTTGGGGGCCATTTCTACTGCGATACGAAGTCGGTAGATCTTATGGGACTTCGGATTAATCCAATATTGACTCAAGATTATGTTATTTACGACTACTATGTATGTATTAAGTGCATGGTAGTGCAACAGCATTTGAGGGCCGGGGACTGAGGATTTGCCAATGGTGATTTCCACAACTCAGCTAGTAAAACAGAAGGGGCATCGGGTAGGTTCCCGGTTGGAGGCATTATGCCCGCGGGTAGCTGGTGCCTAACGTTGTGATTAAGGTACTACGTCCGTATGCAGGAAGGTAGTCTGCAGAGGCAGGAGGGATAACAACCTTAATTCTTGTCGATGTACTTCGTACGGAGTAACACCATTGCGTACGAAGTATGTACGTCCGTACATCTGTGCAAAAAGTGAGTGTGCATCCAACTTGAGCAGCGCCTGGAATCACATTGCAGCAGTACATCTCTCCCCTGCTATATTGTGGACACCAACCTTTCCTTAAATACTATGCAGCCGAAGCGAACCAGCACCGAACGGCACTCAAGCAACCGAAGGTTGGGTTTGTGCGCGTCGAGCTAACGAGATAACTTCTCAGTTCTCGCGCTGACCGGGCTGGCGGCACACGGTCGGGTCAGGGGGTACCACATCCCACTTTCGGATCGCCTGGCACGCCTTGTTTTCTCCCTGTTGGCACTGATCTTTGGCCCCCAATGCAGCAGTGGTCGCTTGATCCCAGCAACCAATAAATGCAAGGTTTGGGCAACCCAATTTATGGGCGGCCGACTTGAAGACTAGACTAGTTACTAAGTAGTAATAGGGTGCGAAAAATAATTATATGAGGGCCAGCCTTCTCCTGTAGGAGGGTCCGTTAACCCAGGTGGACTTCTCATCGTTGCTATCACGATCCTTCGCAGGAGTCCAGGTATCAAGATGTTTAGTCCGCAAGCCGATTTTCCCGGCTTAATGGCCAGGTCCGACTTGATTCAATGCCACACCGACAGAGCCTCTGACTACTACGGCCTTGGAGTCCGGCTTGGTATCTACTTCGCCTGGCTCCAGGGATACCTTGCCAATACTCTTCTAGAGTCCGAAATTGGCGCGGCATCGGATACGAACACCATATTCCTACTGACGCTGTTAATTGCCATGGCCAATGACAGTATGACTGGAGCCCTAGGACAACTTGACGGTCTTATCCTGATGCACCTTTGCGGTGGCACCATCTTCGGTATCCTGAGCATCTGGGGTTACAGAACCCGACTTTACGTTGACCACGGACCTAGGGCGGTGGGATATTTTGGCAGCTTTGGGACGCATATTAGGATGATTGTGAGCCTCGGTGTGAGCATCTACGGCCTTTGGTATTGGATTTACGGCGTCAAAGGCGGACTAATTGCTATGGGACCCGATGACGGGTTGCTACCGCCCAACGCTCCTGAATGTGCAACATTATACACGTTTTTCTTTGCCAAGGTACCCGCGGATAGTGGCATAAGGTTCTATTACATCATTGTATGCGCAAGTTGCATCGCATACTTTGGTGCCATGCTCCTAGCCTCGGGTATTGCTGGTTGGTTTGTGGTCGGAAATATGTTTGGATCCGTCAACAAGCGCTTGTCCATTGCCGCCAAAAAATCCCCCATGTCCAGGCCAGCATATGTGACTGGGTTCAAGTCCAATGAGTAAGTAAACCAGCTGATAATTCCGCAATGTCATAGCTAATACCTGCGTTTCAGACTTACGATGATCTACAAGGTACTTCGAGTTGCCAACCTGATCTGGCTGATCTTCTCGGCTATAATGGTTGAGTGCACACTGAACTTCAACCACACCGTTCTCGTCTTGGGTGGGCGAGGTAATAACTCGCTGTCGCTCCCCGGCCAGCTTTTGCCCTTTCTTGTCGGTGTATTTGGTTTCATCCGCACCTGTTACTCGCTGTATCAAGAAAAGTGGTTGCATAGACAGGCCACCCCGATCACTCCAACCTCGCCTGTGAGCATCCAGCAACCAGATCCTACTCCTGGCGGCCGACGAAGGTTCGGGCCACGCACACTGAGACATACCAGTCGGCTTGACAGGCAGCAGGAGCGTAGATCGTGGGCTATTCGGTATCTCATTGCGTGGCTGCCTTGGCTCAGTTTGCTTCAGCACTACGATAAGGAGTTAAACCAACAAGGCATATCGAGAGAAGGGACGGGATTCAGTGGCTTCACTCCACTCGAATCCAAGGCTGGGGCGGAAGGGGATGGTGTGCGTGTATCGACTCAAGCAGCATAATGGACTTTCTGATTGCATTGAACGGCAAAGGATGCCTCTACATATAGTCAAATTTATACTGGCATTTCGTGAGAGGATATATGGTATTACGAGGTTTTGCTTGTGGTTAAAGGAACTGCAGGGTCACTAGCGATCTGCGCAATCGAAATCCAAACGAACGGAGCTTTGGAAATAAATGTTGGTGCAGTCTGCCCCTTAAAGGCCAATATCACCATTCTCACCGAATGGTTGAGTTGTGAGTGCATTAGGCTGACATGCCCTTACTGAAAGATCACGGCAACCACGCCCGAGTGAGTAGCAGGATACGCGTAAGACGGAACAATACGGAGTAGGGACACGTCAATAAGCAAGCTAATCTCACGAATCGAGCGGAATGTCATAAGAGGACTCTCACCTGCTTGCGAGTGTTAAGGAGCCTGGCATGGCTTGACCGATACTGGAAGCCTGTGCTGACGAAGGAAAATGGACCAACCCCACTTGCCCACCTCATTTGTCGCGTCGTTTCGGGTTCTTTTCTCTGGGCCTTATCTTATCGGAAGGGCGGGGCAAATGTGACCCCTGTCCCGAAATTTTCATGTCGAAATTTTTTTAATGGTGGATGCAGCCTGAATTCGGGCATCAAGAAACAACATTCGCGAACACCATATTTTCGTTGACCGTTCAGTATTTGGCCAATATTGAAGCCAGTCAGTGGCATATGCTACGTCGCTGAAGCACGATGGACAAAGCAAAGCTCGTAGAGCTGCTCCAAGCGAGCCAGATCCGTACGTATTCATACCCCACCGTGACTTTTGTTGGCCCAGCCACGCAGTATTTTGTGCTGCCATGGGGAAATTGGAACCATGGGGCCCGTGATAACCTGGCTGGCCACTCTTCTTTCCTTTTCCTTTTCCTCTCTCCCTCCTCCTTTCTTCCTTTCCATCCACTATTCACCCTCCTCGACACTTGAGCGTGCTGACTTTTTTTCTGACCAGCCGACACCGACAAGGTCAAGGCCGTCACAGCAGAGCTCCAGAAGAACTACCTCACTCAGCCAGAATGCCTCCTCCTCCTTATCGAGATCGCCATCACCCATGAAGATGCTGGCATTCGGCAGCTTGCGTCCGTCCAGGCGTTGCGCATTACTCCAAAGCACTGGCCAAAAATCCCAGAAGACAAGAAAGACCTTGCCCGAAAACACCTTCTCGAAGGCGCAGTGAGTGACCAAACCAACAGCAGCCGACATTCCAAATGTCGACTCCTGGCCGGCATGATTGGCTTGGATCTTGAGAACTCAGAAGGTCAAGCGTTCTTGGGCACCATACTTTCGTTAAGCGGCCAGGACAGTGTTGCTGCGAGGGAAGTTGGCTCATACCTCCTGTACGCCGTGCTGGAGAACGACCCGACCCACTTCAGCGAACAGATCACACCGCTCCTTCAGCATCTCAAGAAGACCATTCGCGACCCAGCCAGCGGAGATGTCCGACTCAACTCCGCTAGAGCTGTTGGCGCTCTTCTAATGCTGATTGAGCCTGACGAAGATCCTGAAGCACTGTCACAAGTGCAAGAGTTTGCTCCACCTATGGTCCAGATCCTTAAGGACGCGGTCGACAAGGGCAACGAGGATCATTACAAGGAGATTTTCCAGGTCTTCCAGTCCTTCTTGGCATATGATTCCGCACTTCTGGCAAAGCACCTCAAGGACTTGATCCAGTTCATGATCGAACTGGCCCAGAACACGGAGATAGATGACGATGCTCGTTCGCAGGCGCTTGCCTTCCTGAGCCAATGTGCGCGCTACCGCCGCATGAAAATCCAAGCAATGAAGGATATGGGCGCTCAGTTGATGATCAAGAGTATGGAGATTGTAACCGAGATCGATGACGATGACGACGAAGACGAGATGTCACCTGCCAGGACTGCCCTGGCACTCATCGACCAGCTGGCAAGCGACCTCCCCCCTCGGCAAGTGATAATACCACTCCTCGACGAGTTCCCCAAGTTTGCCCGACATGAGAATCCCGGCTATCGAAAGGCTGCCATTCTCTCGCTCGGCACTGCCGCGGAAGGCGCTCCAGACTTCATTTCAACTCAACTTCAGCCTCTCCTGCCCATCATTATCAATCTTCTGAACGACCCAGAAGGTTCCGTTCGGCATGCGGCTCTGGTTGGCTTGATTCATCTTGCCGAAGAGATGGCTGACGAGCTCATTCCAAAGCACGAGGAGCTCATTGCTGGACTGCTTAAGAATCTGGAGGCGGCCACTCAGTCGTCCGACAAGAAGAACATCAGCATAATTCGGGCAGTCTGCGGCGCACTGGATTCGCTCGTTGGTGAGGGCTTCGAAGCTGATGTGATGAGGACGTACGGACCGAAGCTCATCATTCCTATGGGCAAGCTTCTCAGTCACGATGACTACGGTGTCAAGGCTGCAGCGGGTGGAGCCATTGGCGCACTAGCTATGGCCATGGGCGACGAGGCATTCCAACCATACTTCAAGCAAGTCATGGAAGCTCTCGGCCAATATGCCATGATACAGGGAAGCGAAGAGGAGATGGGACTTCGATCATCAGTGTGCGATGCAATGGGCAGAATAGCAGGCGCTGTTGGCCCGGAAGCATTCCAGCCTTACGTCGTGGATCTCATGAAAGCTAGTGAAGAGGCACTTAGCTTCGACAACGCTCGACTCAAGGAGACTAGCTTCATCCTCTGGGCATCTCTGTCCAAGGTTTACGGCGAGCAATTTGATCACTTTCTTCCCGGCGTTTTCAAGGGGCTTTCGGACTGCTTGGAGCTCGAGGAAGAAGAGATCACCATTCCAGGAGTGTCCAGCGAAGATGCTACCGATGGCGTCCTGATGGTGGGCGGAAGGAAGATCAAGCTCAAGGCTGCTGATGATGAAGATGAAGAGATCATTGCCATGGGCGATGACGACGAATGGGATGATCTTGAAGAATTCACTGGAGTTACAGCCATTGCCCTGGAACAAGAGATAGCGCTTGAGGTCCTAGGCGATATCATCACCCATTCCTGCAATCTAGAAGCCATCAAGACCTACCTCGAGCCATCCATGAAGCAGGTATTGCAACAAGTCGAACATGCTTACGAGGGAAGCAGAAAAGCAGCAATATCAACCCTCTGGCGAGCATATGCTCGTGTCTGGCAACTGATGGAGCAGCAAAGTGGTGTGAAATGGCAGGCCGGGATTCCTTTGAAGCATACACCCGATGCTTCCTTGCTTGTATTGGGACAGATGGTCACGAAAGCCACTCTTCCCATATGGGCAAATGACATGGAAAGGTATATCAACCCCCTCGTTATGTTTATGTTATCCCAAATGATGAATAACGCACGTTATACCCAGCTCACTCATACGCACAATGTGCGGTTGCTGATAAAGCGTAACATCAACTTCTGATATTGTGGATCAACCTTATCTTCCTTGTGCTAGTTTTTCTCTTTTACATGGTAAAATACTTGCTGACCCCAAATTTCTCAGGTCTGTCATCACGGAAATCAACCGAAACGTCGCTGCCACTCTCAAGGCTTGTGGGCCAGCAATCCTTACTCAGGAGAACATGCTGCAAGAATCTGTGACTGTCCTCAGTACAATCATAACGAGATCGCACCCTTGTCAGCAGGATCTCGGAGATGAAGAGGATGAGCAGGAGGTCGAGGAGGGCTCGTCAGAGTTTGACTGGCTTGTTATAGACACTGCCCTTGATGTCGTTCTTGGACTCGCTACGGCTCTTGGACCGGATTTTAGCGAACTTTGGAAGGTCTTCGAGAGGCCAGTCATGAAGTTTGCCAGCTCGCAAGAATCCCTGGAGCGATCTACAGCAGTTGGCGTGATTGCCGAGGCCATCAAATATATGGAAGCTGCTGTCTCTCCATTCACCAGCACAATCCTTCCTGTCGTTATTCATCGGCTATCTGACGAAGACACCTTGACGAAATCGAATGCGGCGTATGCGACTGGCCAGCTTCTTTTCAATTCTACCCAAACCGACACGACGCTTCCGGAGTTTCCCGCCATCCTGCGAAAGTTGGAGCCATTGCTACGAGTCGAAGAGTCACGAATGGTAGATAATGTTTCGGGATGCCTATGCCGAATGATAATGGTCAATCCCAACCCTGGATTCATCGAGAAAGTGCTTCAGCCAGTCGTACAAGTTCTGCCGCTCAAGGAGGATTACGAGGAGAACGCACCAATCTACAAGTGTATTTTCGGACTTTGTGAGTAATCTTCCTATGCCCTCTTGTGAAATTTCAAAATGCTAATATTTCTCGCGATCAGACGAACAGGGCAACTCCACCGTCCAGCAGTTGACACCACAGATACTGCCGATATTGCAGAAAGTTCTTGGTCCGCCCGAGGAACAGTTGGACTCAGAAACTCGCGAAGTGGTTACGAAGCTGGTGCAGATTCTGCAGCGATAGGGATAGAAGTGGAATGCAACGGGAAACATGCAGGATGAAGACCAACAAACAGGCTGCTACCGGGCCTATGATGAACGTGGCTCATAACATAATGAATGGATGAGTGATGGATGAGAACCCTTCATGTCGTTTCAGGCTTGTAGATATTTGATCTACTTCTCTTAGATGACTCTTCCAGATAGAATTGAGACTCGGGAAGGATTAGTAGATGACGACTCGTTTCCAGTATCCCATTAGCAGAGGTCTAGAAGTACCCGTTATCCTCGAACCCCACGAAGAATACCAACAACGTCCTAAGATATTATAAGACCACTGCCGCCGGTGTTCACTGAAACCCGGAACTGGCCACAATCTCATAAAAACTGCATGTGTGAAGAGCATGTGTATGTGCCCGACCTGATGCCAAGGTATATGCCAATGAAGTCAACCTTCCATTAGACCTCTTAGATATTTAGCACCTGGCCCGCAAACAGTTGCCAATCTCAAGACAACCATGGTTCATGGTCATGGTCCAGATCGGAGATAGCCTTGTTAGAAATGGATTCTAAGAGTCTCCCAAAGGAAAGGATAAACCTCAACACAATAATCATCGAACATCAACTGCCATGCAGCTGCTAGCTAACGATTTCCCAGGAACTCTCCCTCAAATCTGCAGTAATCAGGCAAAATGGGTGGTGCGAGCTCTTCACGACCTAAATGGGTGATCGAAACCAAGTTTGTACAGCAGTGGGAGTCTAGCACGCCAGGTATGGTTCAAAAACATGCAGCAATAGCTCCGACATACAGCCCTGTGAGCCACGTTCCGGGTGCCTTTTTTGATCGTTTTGTTTCCATCTGGCTCTCGAATGAAGACTACTCTGCGGTAGCCCACACGCGTATGTAGCTATCCTCTGATTCAATGTTTTTTGTGTTATGAGGCTAACACGAAAATCGGAAATAGATACTTGGCAGCAGTTGTCTCGTGAAGGATTGCTCTACAGCCGCTACATGGCGTTGGGACATCCAGGATTAGCAAATTCGATGGCTTTCTTATCCGGATCGACGCATGGCGTGGCAGCAAACGAATGGCCCTACGTGGGGACTACCACATCAACCATGATAGACATGTTCGAGGAAAAGGGCATTAGCTGGGGCGCTTATCTCGAGGGCCTGCCATTCTCGGGGTTCCAAGGTGACTGGCATCTGCCGTACGGTGGGGATTGCAACGCGTGCCCACAGGTTTTCTACAAGAGGAAGTTTAAGTATGAGACAAAACTCCCCAGGTGTCTACAAGAACTTTCTAACAATAATTACTGTAGTCCATTCGCGGGCTATCAAGGCATTTCAGGAAACCCATATAGACGAGGTCATATCAAAAACATGACCATTTTCCACGAAGAACTGGCCAAAAACTCACTGCCGCAATTCATATACATTGGCCCCGACACCAGTAAGTCTTGCCAATTCCACAACACGATTTCTGCTCAAGACCAGCGACTGACATAATCCACAAGAACAAAGTGGGCGCGATTATAATTGCAACAGCCATCGTGACTGCACTTCAGCTGAGATGTCGGGCGAATGGGTCACAGGCTTCCTTCACAATGTGCTGCGGAACCCAAACTTCAACAACAACCGCACACTTGTCGTTGTAACTTTTGACGAGGCAGAAGGGAAGAGAAATCAGGCTCATGGACATGACAAACAGGTCTTCACTTTGGCTATGGGTGGCATGATCCCGCGCTACCTCAATGGACGGGTTACGGATCAAGAGAGCGGACCATTGGCTCTTCTAAAGACGGTGCAGTTTAACTGGGGCATAAACTCATTGCAAGAAGGGGACCGGGCTGCACGATCAATGTGGCCCTTGTTTGGTGGCGTAGAGATGACTGCTATATGTGCTTCGCCAGATGCTGTTCATTGTGGAGGCGGACCTTTGAGCTTCGGCCAGTTGTAAGCTATCATATCTTCCGGAACTTGATTTGTTTTCAGCCTCGAATAGTGTAGATTAGGGAAAACATCCGACTTGTATATCACCGGGGTCGTCCGTACAAGGAATTCACTTGACAGCCGCTTCGACCCTACTACAATGGTCAATCAGGTCGAGATTGAAAATGCAACAGGAGTTGGGTCTGCGTAAAATTCACCCATAATAATTACTGCTATAATACCCGTTACATATTTGCTGCAATATTTACCACA
Source organism: Reticulascus tulasneorum (assembly GCA_001557505.1). Classification (NCBI taxonomy): domain Eukaryota; kingdom Fungi; phylum Ascomycota; class Sordariomycetes; order Glomerellales; family Reticulascaceae; genus Reticulascus; species Reticulascus tulasneorum. Next base: position 156,123 of record LSAX01000006.1, read on the forward strand.
ATATCTCCAACTAGGCTGCGCATGTTAAGGAACTCGGCCAAGGATTCGCCAGGGGAACGCATCGACTGACAGATGTTATCACCGTTTTGGCAAAGCCGATCAAGCCTGCCTACTGGTTTACGGTTGTCATTTATATTTCTAAGCGTATTGCTTCATCTTTTGGATTTTGCAGAACACAATTAGATCTGACTCAATAACTTCCGATACAAATGGTTAGGTACAGCGAGCGCGTATCCTAGTCATAATGGCAGTTTGTTCGTCACCACACCATGACTCACGAACTTATTACATGCTTCACTCGTTCCATGGTTCAACATAATCATTGCACACGGTAAGTTTGCAGCTTTTATTCTGATATCAGAAATAGTGCCGGTATGCAATAGATCTGGGTTATTCTCAGCATAGCTTTGAACAAAAGTGTCCCGTCTTGAATTAACACACAATGTTGACCGTCTCAAAGACGGTCAATTCAATTTCTATAATGATATTGTAGCTGTCAGGAAGCAAGTGTTAACCTCTAGACTTGGCTACATCACGCCATTTCCAAGCTACAAGCATTTCCTTGACGAATCTGCCAGTCACATATCTCCTGTCAGCCTATCTCAAGGAATCGCAATCACCCACCATGAGCTTGGGCTAACTCTGGATACAATGATATTCCTTAATTGCCCTTTTTCTCTCTCTTTTTATCTCTCTCTTCCGCACTTTCAATTTTCTCTACTCCAGGCTATAGTGTTGGCTGTTATGGCGTCGGCTGACGCAGAAAAAGACTTTCTGACGACGAAGTACCGTGATGAAAAGAAGCAGAAAGCCGAAGATCCTCCTAGGACGCCACTCGACCCTGCCAACCTCCAAGCACTGTACGACCACGAAAAACGCCTTTTAGTAATTGATCTTTCATTCTAATGAAAGTAAACCATTACAGTATTCACTGCAATACTTCCTTGTATAACCACCTGGATATTCAGGCGTATTAATTCAGGATAGTGGGAGCGTTGTCGGGCATCTGGTAAACACTGACAGCCAATTTTCTAGCGTCACTGGTTGCTTTGTTACAGGATCATGACGCGTGGAGTTCACTTCATAATAATTAGCCTAGTTAGCGTGGATTGCGGGTTGGCGGCGCCTTGGAAGCCTCTGCCTCCCTGAAGCATTTGCGTAAGTCGAAATGGAGGCAAATACGGGTACTTCCTGTGTTTCCGTCCAGGCAATGCAAAGCACTGCGGCTAATAAATATGGGCAATTCATCAATCGTTGATTGACGGTTGCATTGGGAAGCGGAGGTCATGCCCGGCGCACATCCCTTGGCTTCCATCTCACGGCACTTTGATACATCCCGTGCCTTGACTTTTGTACGGGGAGGCCAACGAAGTGATTCTGGAAGGCCTCTCTCGTTTCACCACATAGTCGATCCGTCACAGCATTTCTTCCTCGTCCTTGACACATGCCAAAATCTGCAGGTATCTGCCTCACTTGGCTTCTAGTTCTCAACTTGTGGTCGGCGAAGTGGGGGACACCAGTACTGAATCTATATGTCTCTCGCCTGACGCTCACAACCTCAATATCGGACCGACTGGTACAGTAATCGACACACAAATTCGGCACTGCAGAGAAAATACGCAAACAGCCTGCGATCAGTGATCCTAATCCCAAGTCCATTTACAAGTTGCCAGCACCGTGGACAACCAAGGCGACACAAGCAGATGATCGCTAGAGGATGCAACCCACCGGCCGGATTGGGATGATGCAGCAGTGACCATTACCCGATGCAGCTTTCCTGGTTGTAGGCCGAATTAGAACACTTCGGCGCGTCTCGTAGATCCTCACAGAGAGCACAACCATATGCATATTAGAACACGATGGCCGAAATTGAGTGGCATGTGGTATTCTGCAACTTTTCATTCATTCATCAATCACTTATTAATGAGGGTTTCATGGCTATCCTGAATTGGACATCAAAATTGATGAATACGAGGGCAGTGCATGCCACCGAGACCTTGAGCTCTGATCCTGTATCTCTTCTTGTGTCTCTCCCTGTGGATTGTGTAGCTTGTATTAATCAAGTTGCTGCTGGACGTCTCACTTAGGCTGATGCAGATGAGGATAGCAGATGGCAGGCTGCACATTGCATCCATCCACTAGCAAGCCGCCCCCCCTGGCGCCTCAAACGAACTTGTTTCTCCCTCATCCCACTGCCCCCTCTCCACCACGGGAGAAGATATCAGGGAGGGAGAAAAGTCTTCTCGATTGTGGGCTTCACAAGTCCCTACGCAGGGGTTCCACCCTCAACAGAAAATGGCGTGCACACGCAGCATGGCTTGCGGGAGAAACGCTGGGTGGAATAACAATGCCCCAGCCAAGCTCTTTGACACGACGGGAGGTCCACCCATTCCCCAGTGCCCAGCCCAGCCAGACAGCCGATAAGTATGATGCACGGCCAGTGGTCCGATCGGTGAGCCATTCAAACCATTTGGCGCCCATGGTAAGGAGCCAGGAGAGGGGGCACCAACCACGCTAGAGAGCTTACTTCGTAGTTCCCTAGACTAGCACGACCAGGTAGGTACATTAGTGTGGTTACTGGTCGTGCCGATAAGCGCACACGCGTGGCAGCTTGGAATCGATCTCTTGGCTCTGCCCCCTGCCCTGCTGTAACCCCCTAACCCCTGCTGACGGGCGTGACGGGCAACCCTGGGATGGACTTGGGCTGCATCTTTGCTCCCTCTCTGAAGATCCAAATCTTCGTCGAGGTCCGCTTGCGCAAATCATTTTGTACCTGTAAAATGATAATACTCAAAGATGATATCATGACAAAGACGCTGAAATGCGACGCACCTCATTGACGCTGCCCAATGGACCAATTGGGATAAGCCACCGATAACACCCCTTGAAGAGTTTTTTTTCTTTCTCGAAAAGCGGAAAATTCATACCGCAAAGTGTCCGAGGCTAAGAAATCCAGGTCGACCATCTCGGGAGTTTGATTCGGCTCGGCTGGGTTAATGAGTCTGCGGCGGGTAAGAATATTGGGGGAGAGGGTGAAAGTTGGTTGTGGCGGGTACATTTTAGCCTGCGAAAAAGGGAAACAAAACGAAACAGCTAAAGATGCAACGATGCACGAGCTATACAGTACATGCTACCAAATTGGGCTAACAGAGCACATGGAAGACATCAGGGCACAAACGCCGCGCGGATCTAGGCCAGATATGCACTCTACGGGGACGATCTATGGCTAGCTAGAGTATAATAAATGGAGGGCCGAATTTGGGGGGGCGAGATGCATTGCGTAAAAGGGCGAGCAGCACTTGTTGGAGTAAAGAAGGAACAAGGAGCATCTCATCCAGATTTCCGACCTCAAGTCCAAACAACTGTCCAAACAACTGTCCAGCATCCACACAGGTTTGCCCCCCTCCGTGGCGTTTCCCCTGGAGATCCCAATGGTTCCGTCTATTTTCTCTGCCGCGTCGATCTTCAAGACCGAATCCACCCACGCTAACGCATCTTTTTGCAACCCCTCCATTCAGGGGTTGAAGGGGGCGGCTTATAGGAACTGAATCTGGCGAGCTTTGGAGTCTAGCCTACGGACGTACTGTCGCGTTGATAACTTTGCAAACAGCCACACGCATCGCCCACCTATTATGTGTCCTATGTACGTAGTGAAGGATTGTAAATACTGCGCGACATCTGCATGCATGTGAAAAGGGGGTTTGGAGACAGCTCTCCACATTCTACGCAAGCTCGGCCGACGTTCGTGCCCCTCTGGATCCGGAGTCGCACCTCTCGGTTTGCCGCCCTTGCTTCGTGCGCATCCATCCCATCCCACCAAGCATTCCCCCCATCGGTTGGCCGCACAATATCATGTCTCAGCACAAGACATGCAGCCTGAGACCCCATTCGCGTAGGCAGGAGAAGTACAAACGTAACAGAGTCGACCCAGCCGTGGCCATTGTCTGCAAGCACGTCCAGGCTGGGTCGACAGCGGCCAATTGAGTCATGGTTGTGGAAACATCCCCTGCCACTTCGTCCGAACCAGGCTGTACTATGTAGTGGTAGGGGAAAACGGAAAACCTTCTTGGAATCTGGCTCTTCATACTACGAAGTCCGCTACAGACTACTGTATCTCTGACATCAGTGGCCCCGGTATTTGACTACGTCGTCGCACAGATGCACTGAGGGAGTTCGCCGCCATCCCATGTTGTCTGCCCAACCACCAACACATCGACCTATCCACACCTCCCCATCCGACAAACCCCCTAGCAACTGCGAGGCACGGCCATATTGCTTAAGTACACGGATTTCTGATTGACTAAGGATCATCCATTCGATGACGATGACGTTAACAGAATAAACGCGCATGGAGTAGCTCTTCGACCGGTTCCATCTAGCCATCCATCCACCCATCCATCCACCCATCCATCCACCCATCTATCCCATCCACTCTTGCCCACAACCCGCATCCATCCATTTGCAACATCCACCGCAGAGCAGAGACTGACTGTCTTTGGCATTCACCACCCATATATTGCCAGACCCGCCCCTTCATTTACACTCCCACCTGCTCTCAATCTGAGTCCCTTTCTCACTCTCGCTGCCGGCATTGTTCTCGATTTCCTTATTCTCATCCTTCCCGTTCGCTGTATACACACTTTATCACGAACATAATCTGCCCTCGCTCCGAACCACACTCTCGTTGAGCAGAATACGGACCAAACCTGACGAAAGCCGAACTCAGGCCCAGAAATCTTCCAACAAACGATCTGTTTCCCTGTGAAGGTTACACACCACCCCACCTCGCAACATCATCTCATCCCACAGAGACAGCAACACTGTCACCCGTACCATCTTAATCACTTACCGTCTTTTCAAGGCACACAGTAGACAGGTAAGCACCCTCCTTTGCGGGTCTTGGGTGCTCAGCCCCGAGATGTTCATCTTGATGGCGCTCAAGGTCCAGCAACTTCCGCCACATTGCCCTTCACAATTTGCCCGACATCACAGCATCAACAAAGACAATTACTGACCACCTCTTTCCCATAGACATCATGAAGTTCAGCATTGTCCCAGTCGTTGCCCTTGCTGGCGCTGTCTTTGCGGCCCCCCAGGCTGTCACTGAGAATGTGACGCCTACCGAGGCTGCTCCTGCAGGGTGTACTGGAAGCGCCGACGGCACTTTTGAAGTCACTATCGTCCAGCTGGCCAAGCGCGATCTCAATGTTTGTTGCCTACCTCCTCTGTGACGTCCAAGTTCCGTTGCTAACCTCATTCAGAAGCGCTCTGACTGCTCCGGTGAAGGCATCCTAGTGATGAGTCTGAAGGACGGTGTTCTCAAGGATGCCCAAGGACGAACTGGATACATCGCTTCCAACTTCCAGTTCCAGTTTGATGGGCCTCCTCAGGCCGGTGCGATCTACACTGGCGGCTTCTCAGCGTGCGGCAATGGATCCCTGGCCCTTGGTGGATCGACGACTTTCTACCAATGCCTCTCAGGAAACTTCTACAATCTGTACGACCGTCACTGGGCTGCCCAGTGTGAGCCCATTCATATGAACTTGTTGGAATGTGGTGCCGGAGGATATGTTGGAGGAGAAATGTCTGACGGCCAGATTGTTGGCACAACCATGGTTGTCACTACCATTGTCACTGTCCTTTCAGATGGTCAGCCACAAGTCGTGCCTACTACGATTCCGATTCCAATGTGCCAAATAGGTGATGGTCAGGTCCAGGCGCACACTACTCCATGTGCCGAGATTCCTCTCCCGACTATTACTGCGACACCTATCAGCCAGATTTCAGATGGGCAGGTTCAAGTTCCGCCACCAGCAACTGGAGCGCCAGCACCGGGCACAACAGCCCCACCAGCTGTGACAACTGCACCAGCAGTTTTGCCTTCAGTGTCTGCACCATCAAACAATTCGGCGCCAGTCTCTATCCCAACGGTTCCGACAACCGCAGCTGCAAGCTCGACGCCGTCTGAGGTGCCTGTGAACGGTGCTCAGAAGTTCGGCCCCAGCTCCATGGTCGCCCTGGTGGTCGGAATCGCTGGCGCCATGTGGTGCCTCTGAATGACACTGTCATTCCTTCAGGAAAGCAAGTTGGGCGAGGTAACAGAAGCCTCAGGAATATAATTTTAAGTTGCCCAAGGGCCATTGCATTGCGTTCGCACTTGCGGCCGGGTGGAAAAGTCTGTCCGAATTTACTGGCAGTACTTAAATGTGGTGAATGAATTAGACCGATACGGCATATTTCCAGGAATCAAGAAATTCAGGGGAGTGTCGCACTCTCCAAGTCATACACCATTCACATTGGGTAGTTAGTACCCGAACCGATGAAATAGATGCAATCAAATGTACATGCCGTTAATACCATATCGCGGTGCCGCTACGTGAAGTCGTGTACGACGTACTCAGTGTAATGTCAAGCTTGAACAGGTAATTATAATTGTGAACTTGGTCGTTTGTTGTCGCAACCTTTTGCTCATTGCCGAGATATGACCGACCGCCATGGAGAGAATCGGAAATTCGGTATTAATTTCTTCCGGGAGCGAACTCTAGCTCCAGTGAATTACATAATATTTCAGCATTCAGAATACTTTCGACTTCCACCCCGCCACCATCTTGCGACAACTCGCACTACGGTAAACCACCACATCGTTCTAGGATGTCCGAGTACTGGAAGTCCACCCCAAAGTACTGGTGCAAGCATTGCAGCGTCTTTGTTCGCGACACTAAGCTTGAACGCCAAAACCATGAGACAACAGCCAAGCACCAAGGGTCGCTAAAGCGTTTCCTTCGAGATCTCCACCGAGGCCACGAAAATGAAGAGCGAAACAAAGAGCGGGCTCGTCGTGAGGTTGAGCGCTTGAACGGTGTCGTCTCAGCGTCTTCCTCTTCGACTCCCCGCTCAGGTCAGAATGCCGTCCCTTCCACATCAGCCTCGGCAGACCCGGAAGCTGCACGGCAGCGGCAGATGGAACAGCTAGCGGATTTGGGTGTGTCAATACCAACTGCGTTCCGAGGCGATATGTCTTTACCTGGAGAATGGACCGTTACATCAACAAGGGTGCTTACAAAGGAGGAAGAAGACGGAAGTGGGGCTTCTGTCGGCACGAAGGCCACGGGCGTCAGGAAGAGAGAGCTCACAGAAGATGAGCAAGAAGCGGAAGAGGCCATGAAAGGCCTGTTTAAGCGCTCTAAAAATTGGGGACGGGATCTGAAGGCGATGCCTGGAGACGATATCGACTTGGACGCTTTGCTGAGTGGATCACTCCTGCCGCCCATCAAGAAGGAGGAAGCACAAGATTCGGTTACAAAGGAAGATGACGTTGAAGATACCCCGCGAGACTCAAAGGTGGAAGAGCCGGATGTCAAGAGCGAGCCGGTTGAGGAAGCTCCGGGCTTGAGCGACTTCACCTCGAACAAGCTCGAGCCGCCAATATTAGAGGACTCTGCTATTAAGGCCGAGGATGCTGGCAATGTGCCGGCTCCAATTGTCTTCAAGAAGCGGAAACCAAAGAACATTCGGCAAAAGTGAACTTCTTGTGTTAGCGACACGGGTCATAGCATTGGCGTTGGGGCAAAATATGATCAATAATTGCCTTTTTTTTTTCCTTCTCTAGAGCAGATAGATTGAGTCACATACATCTAATATCGATGGCATGCGAGCTAGTCTGGTGCATTGTCGAACACTGGACCATTTATGTGGACGCTGATGCCTTCTTTCTGCCCCTCCAAGGAGCCTCAAAATGGCTAGTGCGGGCCCACGTGACCTCTTCATGATCACCCTTTCGAGCCTCTGTCCCTGTTCTCCTTTTATATCACTGACTACAATCCTCAGTTTCCTTATGCAAGGGAGAATGAAATAGGTGATATAATGGCCGAGCTGCCCACCCATCAGTCCGGCCATACCATCCGCCACGACGGATCCGAAGATGACCCGTTCATCAGCCATGTTGGCTCGCAGGCCAAAAGGCACAGGAATGGCACAGCTGGTGATGGGAACGCGCCAAAGAAGCGTGCACAAGTGCCCATGGCCTGCCACCGATGCAAATCCTCCCGCCGGAAGTGCAGTGACTTTCGCCCATGCCAACGATGTGTCGATGCCGGCCTAGAAGCGCATTGTTTGGGCGTCTCTGTTCGCCCAGAACAGAGAATCACAGATCTGCTCACTGCCAGGACCATTGATTACTGTGCAGAGCGGTTCCTTGCTCGCCTGAGTCCTACAATCCCAATCATCACTCCAGAGTATATCGCCAGACTAAAAGCCAAGGTGGAATCCCATGAGGACGGAAATGAAGCATACTGCGTTCTCGTCGCGATGTGTGCCCTGGTCTTGCTTCAGGTCGAGGAACCAGATGGGTGGTTCTCGCTGGGTGTGATACTTGAAAACAACGCGACATTTGGACGGATGCTTTTTGAACAGGCGCTCGATGTTCACCACCGTATTCCTAGAAGGTCAAATCCTTCCTTCGAACAAGTTCTTCTTAACTTTCTCATCTATGCCTGTCATGCGGGGCTATTCCACCACAGCCAAGCCTTCTTATTCATCAGAGAAGCGACGACGCAATTCCTCTTACTGAGATCTGATGGAAACCCCACGCAGGTTCAAGATGATGTGGCTAGAAGGTTATCCAATAGACTGTTCTGGGTGTTACTCATATCGGAGCGGTCACACGCAATCCGCTACCGCCGGCCCGTCACATTGCAGATCACCGCGGACACTCCCGCCCCGGACAGCGATCCTGAACTTATTGGGTTCTGGAGTCTTGCGGCTTTATTTCGGCCTCTGGATACATCCTTTATCGCCCTGCTGAATCAGGAAAAGGTGGCATCTCCGCCTTCGCCCTTGTCTCTGGAATATATCGAAACGTCCATCAATGTTGCTCTTAGATCTACCTTCGAGCTACAGGATACGCAGAAATCAAATCTCCGCGTAACGCAGCTGTGGCTGCGCATTATTCTCTGGCAATTACGGCTACGGTTCGGTCATCTATCTGAGCATTCCCACCAACCGAGTCTCACGTACTCTTACCCCCTTGAGGTCGCCAAGGAGCTTACAATGTCAACGCGAGACTTGGCCCTCGGCAGCATGAAGGTCCATGGGGTTGGGCTCACAGAAAAACTGTATGACATTGCCTCGGCGGTGGTGGACGTATTGGCGCGGGTCCCCTTGGGACCATCCAGCCCACACGGTATGGGCTCTGGGCCAGATGAAGATCTCGCGTATCTGCGTCACTTGATTTCAGCTCTTCCGGGAGGTACAGCCATCTACGACCCATTACTCGATAAACACATTCAGCAAGCATTGCCAAACAGTACACATCGCCCACTACAAACCGATCCAGTTTGAACCAGCAGATGGTTTGGGGTAAACAATATATGTCTCAAGCGTCACTACGCATAGCTTACTTAATTAAGTTTATTATGCTATCAGGTACTCTGTACTGCGGTCAATCTATCAATGATTGCGCGTGATTCAATATCACCATTTAAAATCACCTATCCTCATCAGCCGCGGTAGACAATCTCTTCGCACTTCCAAAGTCTTGAGTGTAAGGATCGATCTTCGTCGTTGCGAACTTCCTCGCAGGAACTTTGGTCTGAAACAGCATATCCAGCTCGGCATATGTGCGGTCTTTTGGTTCGGGGAGACGGAAGAAGACCCAGATGGTGGCTAGGAAGCATGTGCCTGCCCAGAAAAACGCAGTGCGAGCACCCCAGTTCCAAGCGGTGGAAGAAAGCTGGTAGTTGGTCATGACGTTGACGAAAATGTTGCTCGCGTTGTAAGCGGCCCTGGCTAATACGATAGTCTTCGCCTTTAGTCGGGTCGACGAAAGTTCCGAAACCAGTGAGTACGTCACGGGCCCCACGGCGAAGTCATACACGAATGTGAAGACGATAAGCATCGCAGCGATAGCCCATATTCCAGCGTTGCTGTCGGAGAACGATAGCGAGCCGACGATGATCAGGAGCAGGAACTGACAGCAGAGACCGGTGAAGTGGATCTTGCGTCGACCAACTCTGGACATGAGGAGCCAGGACCCGGCAGTGCCAACGATTCCGAGCGCGTATTGTCCCATGGAGAGGGAGAACGAGTTGCCTGGATCCATTCCGGCTTGAGTCATAAAGTAGGCGAAGTAGCCCATGAGGTTCTGTCCGCCAAGAGTTTGGACGAGCCAGATGCCAATCACGATCTCAGTCCTGCGCAAGTCGATGCCTTTAAAGCAATCCCTATAGGACACGCCCTCTTTCAGTTGCTTCTCAAGCTCGTTTGTATGCTCTATCATGGCAATGGTCTCGTCCGCGTTGAAGCCTGGCTGATTACGCGACGTCAATCGGAGGAGAGACTTTTTAGCCGCAGCCTTGTCGTTGTGCCGAACATACCACCATGGGGACCTGGAAGGCAAGGTGGTTAGCATATACGCATATGATGTAGGTTCTTGCAACTTACTCTGGCGCGAAGAATAATCCGGCGAGAATGGGAACTGGCCACACCCATTGCACTCCGAACGGGATTCTGTACGCCCATTCATCTGTCCTTCCAACGGAACCCTTGTTTACAGCAGCCGCAAAGAATTGCCCTATGACCTATTTACAGTCAGTTGCTGAACACATCCAAACCTAGAACTAGGTTATGCTTACCCAGCACATATTGATGAACGTGGTCAGGTACGGCCTCAAGACAACAGGCGCCACCTCGGAGGCATACGCCGGAGTGACGCTTTGGAAGGCGCCCCATGGGATACCTGATTGAGTTAGCTATCGTTCCATATTTTGTGCAAGATGAGACTTACCACAGAGGACCTCGCCTACCACCAAGACTTGGACGTTTGGTGCGAAGAATAGGACAAAGATGAAGCAGATCATGAGGATCAGCGACCCGATCGTCGTGACCTTGTACCCATACCGATCAGATGTCCACCCAGCCATGATCAGCCCGATGATTTCGCCCGCTCGTGCCCCGTTCGAGAGCCCAGACTGCCATGCCGCTGATACGGCATACTTGCCGTTGGCAGCATTGTATGTCCCGTACTTGCGATTGAAGGTAGGCGACGCATACAAGCTTCCCAGCAGGGCGAGGTCGTAACCCTCCATGATGAGGGTGCTGGAGAGCAGGACGGACCAGCCGATGGCCTTGGGGTAGGTCTTGATCGCTTGCAACAAAGACATGTTGTGTTCTGATTGCGATGCGTGTTTGGCTTCAGAAAGGAGAACCTCAGCCTGGACTGTCTCATCATGATGAGCGCCCATCTCCTTGTCAGGAGCGATATTTGACTTTTCGCCTGCCATGGTTGTTGGTGGAAGACTCCCAGAAGAGAAAATGGTTCAAGAAGAGAGTTGGGCAGAAGCTGGAAGGGTGCTGGAGAAGGAGGAGTCTAGCTTTCGAGATGAGAGGGCATTCATGACTTATTTATCCTCGAGACAACTGGACATGACAATAAGCAACAGCAGGGGTCCAACCCGGGGGAAAGGATTTGCGAGCGGGCGAGCGAGGTCGTCTGACGGTGGCATCGGTAGAAACCATCCCAGCTTCTTGGAATTGGGAATTGTGGGGATGCGGAGGCGAGGGAATGGGTGTTGATGTGGAGTGGCGGGGTTGAATGAGATTGGATGAGAGGAGACCTTGAAGGTCCGGCCAGCGAGAAAGCGTAAACTTTTTAGCTTGGCAGTATTCACTCCAAGCCCATCCGTTGGCGCATGGGTGGGTGACAAAGGTGATCTTCTGCCTTTCTGATATGATGACTTTTGTGCCGGGTTCAGATGGCGTTTCGGCAGAACGAACATGTATCGACGCGCCGACTTGTTGCAACGGCCTTGCAAGACACCACTTCTCAACGGATTACAGTGCTGGAGGGTCCGAAGAAGAACAGTACTCACCAGCCATGATCACTAGCACAATAAGGTAGTAAGGGCTCCACGCGCCCAGCCGAGCACATGCGCCTGTTCCCATATTCAACCGTCGTTTCAAGAACCCGGATTTCGATACGTATCTCAATCTGGGGTTCATGGACAATGTGGGGTGACGTGAGTGGCATACTCATGGGGGGACAGGGATTGCGGAGTCTAGCGGAGTCTAGCTAACTTTCATTGAAGCTAGCGGAGCTGTTCCGCACTTAGCTCACAACGTCTCCAACAGCTGCTGGTCCAAAACTTTCATCGGCGGAGTCTCCGCGTTTTCACCGCACCATCCACTGTTATACCAGTAAACCTCCGCTTCGGCGCCAATTTCTGTCTTCGGCATTAGAGTCTCGTGCCGAAGAAAACCAACCGGGAGTTGGTCACGCAGATATGTTCGGTGCAAAACCCCTCGCTTACTTGGGAGTTGGATTCTTATCCTCCCAGGTAGTATGTACCTGTGTGGACTCTGCGGAGCCCGTAAAATTGCCACCCCATCCCATCTCGTTCTCCACGCGAGACGCAGATCATCGGCCAAGTATGAAGTGTTCCTCAAGTGTGGACAAGCAAACCTCCTCCATTTCTCGTCCTTTACCTTATCACCTCTGTTCTTGCTCACTTTCTTGTTACCTCACATATCTTGTCAACAAAGAGCGGCATACGCAATGGGGTCACTAATCTGGGATGACCAAAATCGATGGGTTGGCAAACAACCTTGGTGGAAAGATGCCACATTTTACCAAGTCTATCCCGCGAGCTTCAAAGACTCCAATGGCGACGGCTGGGGAGATCTCCCCGGTCTCATATCCGAAATCGACTACCTACAGCAGCTGGGAGTCGATGTTGTTTGGGTGTCACCCATATTTGAGAGCCCCCAAGCAGACATGGGCTACGATGTTTCGGATTACCAGAAAGTCTATGCACCGTATGGTACCGTCGATGACGTTGATACCCTCGTGACAGAGTGCCACCAGCGAAACATGAAGGTCATCCTCGATCTTGTGGTGAATCATACATCGATTGAGCACGAGTGGTTCAAGGAATCCCGCTCTTCCAAAGACAACCCGAAGAGGGACTGGTACATCTGGAAACCCGCACGTTATGATTCCAATGGGATCAGATATCCGCCCACCAACTGGAGAGGGTACTTTGCTGGGCCCACTTGGACCTGGGACGAGCACACCCAGGAGTATTATCTTCATCTCTACGCCCCGGACCAACCAGATCTTAACTGGGAATCGCAAGATTGCCGGGAAGCCATTTACGAGAACACGATGCGATTCTGGCTTGATCGAGGCGTTGATGGGTTCCGAATAGACACCGTGAATAAGTATTCGAAGCGGACTGACTTCGTGGACGCCCCCATCACAGATCCCAGCTCCCCGCACCAGCCAGCCCCCGAAATGTGGTGCAACGGGCCACGGATCCATGAGTTCATCCAGGAAATGAACTCCAAAGTCCTGGCACCGTATTCTGCTGTCTCAGTTGGCGAGCTATCCAATACCCCGCATCCATCTCAAGTCCTGCCGTACGTGTCTGCGGCGGCACGAGAGCTGGACATGGTATTCGAGTTCTCCATCATTCGTCTCGGTACAGGGAATGGCTTCGGAGCCAAATATATCTACCAGCCCTTTCCTTTGTCAATGCTGAAAGGCCTCACCGCTAAATGGCAGATCTTCATTGAAGGTACTGACAGTTGGGCTACCGCCTTTTGCGAGAACCACGACAATGGCAGGGCAGTTTCTCGTTTCGGGAATACCTCGACCCCTGAATTATGGCTGGCATCTGCGAAGACGATCGCATTGTGGCAAGCCACGTTGGCTGGGACTTTGTTTCTCTATCAAGGGCAAGAGATTGGTATGACCAACATGCCGAAGACATGGGGAATTGAAGAGTACAAAGACATTGAAAGTAGCAACTTCTATGCCGAAGCTGTTGAGTCTGGAAACACCGGCCAGATCAAGGACACGATATCCGGGCTGCAGATCTTAGCCCGCGATCATTCCCGGATTCCTTTCCAGTGGGATGACTCCCCCAACGCAGGTTTCACCGTCGCAGGTGCCAAGCCTTGGATGCGCGTCCACGATGATTACCGATCTATCAACGCCGCAGCACAGTCGAAGAATCCAGATTCTATCCTCTCATTCTATAAAAGTGTTCTGCGTCTGAGGAAACAGCATCGTGATGTCTTCATTCACGGCACATTCAAGCTGGTTGACCCCACGAACGAGAGCATATTTGCGTACGTCAAAGAAAGCCCGGCGTCTGTTGGCGCCGCGGGAAGTCTTAAGAAGAGAGCGTTAGTAGTACTAAACTTTTCGACGAGCGAAGTGGCCTGTTTAGATGTCTCTCAGGCTTTGGGATGCCAACTTGATGAGGTACGGTCCCTGGTCAGCACAAGCGGGCAAGACTCAGTACCTGCAACAACAAAAGCGTCTTGGAAGGCACTGCGAGCGTGGGAAGGGAGAATCTATGTAAACTACGAGTCAAGCTCTTAGTCGAGGAATAATGACAAGTGCAGTGCTAGAATGCAAAATAAGCGTGCCTCCTCTACTCCTAGATTCTGACGCTGGTTTACACCCGTTACGCAAAGATATTCGGATCATGCTGAAGACATAGTCCAAAATAAATGAACTCTTCGTTAGCAGGCTCTATGCATTTTGAAGCCCGTCAGGGTTATAAACCCCGCCAGAGCAGTCTATCACAGTTGCTTTCTCGGAGTCAAAGTCAAATCTCTCCTCTCTCCCGTACCCTTCCTGATTCGCAACAACTCTTTTCCCTGTTCCACGGTCGACAAAGTCGCAATTGAATGTGTGTGGCCAAATGCCCAGAGTCTAACAGCCAGACTCGTCCAGCAGGTATCGTCCTTGAGATCCGTCGCAAAAGCGCTTTGCACTCCTCTCGAGTCTTCCAGATGTTCTGCATCATTGGCTTCAGGGAGCATAGTCGGACTATAGTGTGTGAATATAGGTATTCTGCGTTGTGGTTCGCCCTCCGTGATGCTTTTGACCTCAGCGTTAAGCCACTCCAGGTCCTGTTCATGCGATGCGTTGTGTGACTCTACGTCCCAGCCAGCTATATTCCAGAAGTCCGTCAAGAAAAGACGGATAGTGTTCTTTTGGGTAGTGCTGATGCGTGAGAAGAGCGTGCAGCCTAGTATTGTGACATCGTCGGTAAGATCCACCCTCGTCCGGTTCAGGAAGACAAACGGCGGAGTCGTGTTGCCTCGGTCTCTTCCAGTGTTTACTGCCGATTTGAACTCTTTCATCTTCATGATAGCAGAGGAATAATCGCTGCTGTACGGCTCATGATTACCGAGAACGTAAAACACCGTCTTGAGCTTTTGCAGCTGTCGCTCCAGAACTCGAAGAGACCGGGATGAGTTACGTGGCCGATGTCGCCGAGGAGCACTAGATAGTCGCATTTGGGCCCAATGTCGAAGTCTGCGTACATGGGTCTCATCATTGGGGTCTCTAGATGAAGGTCGGACATAAGTTGGACACTGATTGGTGGGCTCTTTTGGCGGGGCTTGTTTCCTAGGTCCATTGGCTTGCCAGTAGTTGACATGTTGGAGATGAATGACATAGAATATCTGGACTTGGTGGGAAATATTGTTGTGCAGTGAAGACGCTGGATTTGATTATAAAGTTCGTTGGTTCGCACAGATCAGCAATAAGGCTGGCCAACTAAGGTAGCCAACGTCATGTCACGAGATTCCGGTGAGGCCCATATCCGACCGTGTGGATGGATCAAAGCGCGTTGATATCAGCTAAGCTACATAGATAGAAAAGCCGAGTACAGAGTGCTTGGCATGATGTTTAACGAAATACTGAACACGCAGTTCAAATATCCGTATTTGCTCCATTTCGACGTATACATATGGCTCAGGGAGATGGAGGCTTCCAGATCGCCACAATCTGTAATTCACATTAATCCAGAGCTTTGGGCTAGGGGCGTACTTCATGGCTTTATACCAAAGCAACTAATGATATCAAATAGCTGTTTGCTTTTACCAGACACCTCCATACTACCTCGAACTAGTCAACTTGAATATTCAGGTAGTTGAGTATCGCAGTGAGTATTGTAGTTAATATTCTAGTGAATTATTGCGATCATTATATCATTTACGAGCAGGGAGTTTGACTTTTGCTTAAATACCCATCACTCAAGCTCCCTGTAGACGAATCGGCCTTCAAGCCTCGACCCTCTTGGTTTCTTCGTGCTCAGTCTTGGGTGCCGTCTTCTCTTCATGATCGACTCCTACCGCCTTCTCGGCAGCCTGATTAGCCTCCTCAGCAAGTGCCTTGTCTTCAAATACTGTAGAATAAGTTGTTAGTCAATTGTCTCTAATATTACCAGTATTTTACCCAAACTTACAGAATGCCAACTCCTCCAGAGTTCGACCGAAAGTCTCAGGGAACATGAAGTATATGAAGACGATCTCGAAAGCGATGAAACAGCAGTACGAGATCAGATATTTCCAACTGGCATTGTCCAGCCCTATGGGGTTAACAAATGTCGTAAAGAACCCTGCAAGGCGGCCAAACAACTGGAAGAAGGCAATGCCGTGAGATCTTTGGGTGAAGGGCCAGAGTTCAACCATGTACGCTACACCAATGGTTAGTACAGAGCTTGTTGTAACTTAAAGCGAACTTACTGTAGGTTAAGGCATTGAACCCAATGCCATAGAAAGGCTTGTACGCAAAAATAAAGAATATGACTGCTCCATTCGCCGCCTGGTTTGGTGTTCCTGTAAGATTGGCAGTGACAGCTCGTTCCATACTAACCGTCCAGCATATATACACCACTAGTAAGCCGATAGTGCATGTAAAATACATCGTACGGCGCTTGAACTTCCGAACAAGCATCGCAATGGTGACGCCACAAACTAGACTCCAGCAAGCTATTGCGACGTTGATTTGCTGTTGGAACACAGAATCCTTTCTTCCAATCATTTCGAGGAGGTCGCTTAGGTAGTATGAAATCAGGGTATTGCCAGACCACTGGGTGAATAGGCCAAGCATAGCGCTGATCAACATACGTCTGCGCATACCAGGTGTCGCTATCAAGTCCATCCATGAGCTCTTAGCATGCTCCATTTCAAGTTGAATTGTAGTTCGCATATGCGCGAATTCGGCTTTAACAAACTCGGATTCCTGGTCTCCTTCGGCGTGGTATTTAGCCAGTATATTGTAAGCCTCCTCGTCCCGGTCTTTCGTGATCAACCATCTAGGACTTTCAGGAATAAAGCTTCAAAATTAGCTTTGGAACGTTACACGTAGGTTATAATCACTTACAAAACGAAGGCCATCTGCATCAATGAGGGGCACATCTGAAGCCATGATGGGATCTTCCAGCCATAGTTACTCTGAATATTATTCGTTCCAAAGCATATAGCCGCTGCGAGCACTTGCCCAATATAGTAAGAAACGTTGAACAACGATGTTAGGACAGGGCGTTCTTTTGGGTAGCTGAGCTCTCCAATCAAGGACGAGCCTGAAACGATACATGTCGGGATGCCGAAGCCGAGCAGCAAACGAGCTACAATGTACATGGGAACTTTAGATGTTAGAATTAATGCAATAACTTTCTCTTACGGTTGAAGATTAGTGGACAGAGGCAAAAAGCATCAAACGTACGGTTGACAGAGCACCCCTGTAATATCGCTCCTACAACCATGATAGTCGAGCCTCCAAAGATGGACCAACGTCGTCCGAACTTTTCGTTTACGATACCAATGAACGGGAGCGAAAGAATGGCTCCAAGCGAGTAAGCCGCAGCCACGATGCCCTTGAGTTCACTAGAGAACTCATTATCAGGTAGGTCGCTGAAGACTGTGTTTGCGTTGCGTCAGTCGTGCCACTAACTTCAAAGAGTATTTCAGCTCACATGCTTTCCACGAGGGCACAATCTGAAGGGCGTTTATCATTTGCGAGTCGAAACCGGAGGTCAGTTCGATGCCCATACAAGTTGGGAACAACATGAAATAGAGGCTTCGCAGATTCGGCTTCTTGTACCACGGCACTTTATCCTCGTCTGCATGACGCTGAATGATAGGATCAGCCACGCCAGTCTGAGCCTTCTCTTTGAAAGCAACCATATTTGCTTTTGTTGTCCCTCAACTCGACCCGTTTGGGTGTCCACAGACTTGAGGCAGTAAGATGGTGTAGTTTGAGGACAGGTTCAATAGGCACTTTAAATCGGCGGTTGCTGCTGTTTCCAAATAACAACTCTAGAAGATCAACAACGGGCGCGCACTCTCAGTAATATATGTATCTAAGATTAGCGTGAACGCCCCGAGTGCGGTGGTGTTAACCCATTACCACATCATGTCCTTGCAGATAAGCGCGTCCACAATCCGGGGTAGATTGCGGGGCAAAGATCGAAAAGACGCTACATACACCGGGGTAAGAGTATCTACGATAGGTCAATCTTCTTGTGAGCAACCTCAACTACCTGATTGTCATGGTCTATTGTGATTTAACGAGTGCCTGCCAATGTCGGACTCTGTGATGATCGCCCGAGACCACCGTTCCGACGACCGACCTACCCCGCTAAGCGGGGCAGCCAGGACCCTTACAGACGCCATTGCATCACTTTACTCTAGGGGAGAAGTTGTGGAGCATGTGGGGGAAGTTGGTTTTCTCGGGCTTCGGAATAAAGGTTGCGGGATGCGGAGTAATGAGACAGGACCATTATCAGCGCGAGTCCCGGCGTCGAGCTCCAGCCCAGAGCCGATACCCCAGCAAGATTGGACTTGCAATACTTGTGAACTAAAGTGCAAAGAGAGTGTGTTAAGCAACGGCATGAACAGCATGTCAAGCCCCTGTCTGAATATAGGTCATGATGACTCGGGCGGCCCGATGTCAGCCGCCGGACTTGCATGGTCAGTTTCATAATCTCTATCATATCCGTCCACGTTCATTCCAGGTGAGGCTATTGGCTACCTCCTGCTGGGCTATTGGATGGTTCGCTCCCGAAACCTCTTCTTCATAACTCAGCTGTGTCGGTACTAAGATCCTTGTACTGGTAGCAACACATGTCGCAAAGCCAAGCTCCGGTGCTCGAGAGACCGGCCAGCATGCCAACATTGCAGGAAAACAGGTAGGTCCCTCACGATCTGCTCTAATTTTAGGGTTCGAATAGCTGCTGATATATATGCCGCATGTAGGATTCGAATGCGTCTACGAGACAAAGCGAACTAAGCCAGGTCTCAAGGCTGGGGCAGTGGAGAATCTTCATAAACGGTTAGGTAATGTTATTCAATGAGTCAAACCATTCTCCTCAGCTCAATGTCTTACTACTGGCAGATTCACTTGAACGTCTCGTCTTGGAACGTGACTCAGATTCGCAGAACCGAAGCATCAATGCGACTCCTAGAACATGCATATGCAAAGATGCTACGACCACCATTGACGATGCTCAGGAAAATACTGCACACAGCGTGTTGTCGTTGTTAGCGAGGGAGCTACCCAAGTTATTGAAGAACCCAAAGGCCTCATGTCAACATGCTTCACCCTTAACCGAAGAGTTGGCTTTCAGCCCACAAAAACGTCGACGATTAGGGGATGAATTAGCCGCCAACGAACTATCGGAGCATTATGACAATCCACCACTACCATCCCCAGAGTTACTCAACTCTTTGACTGAAACCTACTTCTCTCATATTCACCCTTGGATTCCTATGATCAATCAGGGCCGGTTCCGCAACCGACTTTGTATTTCTACCGAGCTGCCGAAGCTACATGTCATCATCCAGGCCATGCTGTTATCAGTTTCCAGATTTCTTCCTCCTGAAGACACTGCTCAGATCGATTCTTCCCTAAATTGGACCACTGCTCGCCTGAGAAAATGGGTAGTATCAACAGCAATGGACTGTTTGTCTTTGGAAAGTTTGCAGGCATTAATCATCGTGGCATTTAATGATGTGAGTTAGCTTGCAATATAAGCCTTCACGTCCTATTCTAATGTAAGTAGATTGGAAACGGGAATGCTTCCAAAGCCTGGTCCGTCATTGGATCTCTCACGCGGACTGTCGAGTACCTTCAACTCACCATCGAAGCCGAAGACAGTGATCACCAGCCTCAATGTCAACCTTTTACATCCTTGTCGCCGACGCAGGACTGGACTGAATTGGAGGAGAGACGTCGTGTGTTTTGGAATGTCTTTAATCTCGATAGATTCTGTTCTGTCACTATGGGTTGGAATACCAGCCTCACCTCTGATGATGTCCACCGGCGCCTCCCGTGTGATGGTATACATTGGCGGAAACAGGAAGCGGTAGTCACACCTTACTTAGGTATCTGGGACAAATCTGCTGGGCGAATTGGAAACCCGATCTCTCCTTACCAGGCCCAGGATCAGCAATTTCAGCCTATTCTCGAAGTGGATGCCCAGGATCAGCCAGGAGGTGTCCCAAAACCTACAGTTCCCATCACCACTGACATGTCAAGAGTCGGAGCATTCGCATACTGCGTTGAAGCCACCGAGTCGATGAGTCGAGTGACAAGTTATTTTCTGCAGCAAAGAATCAACATCCACGACCCGAAGGAGACTAGCTCTTGGCTTACAAGATTCAAAGAACTAGATCTGCGTCTGGTCCATTGGAAAATGCTATTGCCCCAGAAGTGGAAATCAAACATGGCAAAACAGGCCACCAGAATGGACCCGAACTTAACCCTGGCACATATCACGCACAACGCGTCCATGATACTCTTACACCAGCTCGTTGCATACCCTCCATCATCTTGGCCTTTTCGTAGAAAGTTGCCTAGCAGTTGGAGCGCGGAAACTTGCTGCTCGGCTGGTGTGGAAATCGCTACAATTACGCAGAACTACTTAAAGCACACTCCAGACACCTTACCAGTCACAAGCCAGTATGCATTTTGCGTGTACGTGGCAGCGAGAATGTTACTTATACACTGGCGATATGATGCGGAAAATCGACTTTTAGAAGACTTTTGGTCCTTGACTCAGAGTCTCGAGCAGATGTCAAGTCGCTGGATTGGACGCTCCCGAGATCCGGGACTGCAGAACCATGATCTGGCCTCAAAATATGCATTGAAGCTGAAGCAACTCCATGAATTATGCGCCAAAGATGAAGTTTACCGGATCGAGGTCACTGGATATACGCACGAGATACACCACCACAACGGTGCAGATGCACAGGACCAGCAACACTATTCCCTGACGATGCCAACTCAAAGCCAAGCCCCCCTTTACAGCCAAAGAGTACAGGCAGGGAATGGGACTGGAGGTTGGGCACATGCATCGTCTTCAGTCCAATCTAGTCAACCAATAATTAGTCTGACCACACCAGCCCCAGGTCAGCACTTGTCTGCCACGTCCTCGAATCAATCAACAAACACCGGAGGGCTCCAAGCCCTCCATAGTTTAACAAATGCAGTCGAGAACAATGGCAGCATGGCTGAACTCAACACTACGCCTCCCATGTTTCTGGATCAATGTTTCATGGATATGGATCGGGTAATAGCCTTTGACAATGGCAGTATGTTCGGTGCAAACTTCGATGGTGGGGGTTGGTGATGTGGGGACTTTTGGATACCTAATATGAAGTTTGATAGTTCTAGTCTAATCCCATCCTTAACAGACAATTTCCAAATTCCACCAAGTAGTAGTCCCCGTAGACCAGTCCATGGTTGGCGTATTGCTTCTGTGCGTTTGCGTTGTTGTTTGCAGTTCCAAACCTTAATATTGCTTCAAACGTTTGCCCTGGTGCCGTATCTTCCGCTGCGATCCCATGATCCTCGGTTCGCAGCAATTTTGCCTTTTCTGGCGCGAGAGCTAATCTCAAAGTATCTCGGACTATATCAATTGCAGCCGTACGGAACCGATCCCCTAACCGATCGCATCCCAACCCGGCGAGAGCTTGAGAGAGAATAAGCATGCCATTCGCCGCAATAGCACCTGCCGAAGAGTCTCGCAAAGGGCACGTCGGGTCTTCGATTGGCGCATCGAAGTCCCACAGCGGCACATAGCGGCCATTACGGTGCCTTTGACAGGTTTCTCCATCTACCTTTGTATTTGCAAGTTCAACTTCAACACAGTCATGCGCTGTGTCGAGTCGGTGCAGGAAATATTCTGCCAACCCGCATGAGGCGTCAAGGAATTTTCTTTCCTTCGTCCACATGTAGGTCTGCGCGTATCCTAGAATTCCCCAGGCCTGACCCCTTGCCCATGTCGACTCATCCGAGTACCCTTGTGCAGTAAACCGCTGTTTGATGGCACCTGTCTTTGGGTCCAAGTTTGCGACGTGATTAGTTGAATACCACTGCCCTTGATAGCCATTTAAATGAGAAAAATTGGCTACCTCCGGCCGCAGGTGAGTCCGCAGAAGAGTGGCGGCATGAGATGTTGCGACCGCATAGAGGTTAGCACCATCCGGTGCGTGCTTGGAGGCGTAGAATAGGAGATCGAGGTTGCAGAGACTGTCAATGATGACAATCATGTTATTCTGCATGTCTATGATCTCGATATTCTTTTGCTTTCGCGAATCCCAACTACGAATAGCCCCGGCCGAGGCTATATATCTGGTTGATAAACTTCTTGCAGCCCGGATGATCGTGTTCAAGCTTCGAGGGTTGCCAGTAAGTTCCCAATTTGTCCTCAATGCTGGCATGATAATAAACCCAAGGTCGTGAGTATCTGTACGGTCTGCCATTGAATGAAGTGGCTCGGCCCATAGATTGCACAGAGCAGAGAAGTGGGAGCGGATTGCGCCCATGTCGAGCCCCTCCTCGTGAGGCAAGCGGTTTGAAGTCAGGTTGATGCTATTCGGGAATCTCACGATTCTCTCTAGAATGGCATGCACGGTTCCTGGAAAGAACCCACAGGTCCAGAATTCTGCCTCTCGTAGAACGTAGCTACCTTTATTGATATCATCTTGTGGTACGAATTCCGGGAACGCAATCGGAATACACTCCGGTAGGTGTGCGATTGCGTGGAGACCAACTCTGGCTATGATATCTTTGCCGATGGATTTCGTTGCCGTCCTATAGACTTTGGCAAGGACATTCTCAGCGAAAAGTTCGGCAAGGTCTTCTCCAAGAGTGATCCGGGAGCGCGATATGTCTAGTCCATCTTCGAGTCCGTGTGCCAAGGATGATAGCTTGCTAGATATTGAGCTCCCGTCATGGACAAAAGACGATTCATCAGCAGCCGAATCGGATGTCTCAGAAAGTTCGTGCAGTTGATGCGCACTTGTGAATGTTTCGGCTCCCATCTTGCAATAAATGGCGGAGATTGCTAATGTCCCAAGACAGGGAAACGTCTTTAGTCTGGGTGGGATTCGTGGTCTTTGACTACAAGGATATTGGAGTTTTGACCGCCGAGAAGCAGTACTCCTTTAAGAAGACTTCGATTGAGAGTGCAACTGGTGTTGTACAATCGGAGTTGATCGGAATTGATCGGGGTCAATTTCGGATGCATACTATGAATTCAGTTCGATGGCATCGAGGATCTTCATCGCAGTCAATGTGCAGACATGCCCGACCGATGGCGATCACCCGAAATCCCGGCTTCGATTAAAATGCCCAATTGGAGTGCTAGGGTTGGTTCCTCCACGGACCGCGGGACTTAGCCCGACGACGACGTTGCATGCCATTGGCTGGCAGATTTGGCGGGGGAGAGACAGGTTCCGAGGTCGATTCGTAACAATACTTGCAATGCCGAATCTTTGACCTATACCCTCGCCGTTCTGACAAAAGCCAAGTGGGAAATCTTTAGCTGAGGTCTAATCAATCGTTTCCGGTTTTCAATTGAGTACCTTACCCTAACTCAAGCTGAGAAAAGAAACCATGCCTCTTCTTGACGGATTCTCAGATAACCCATTCAAAACACGCTCAGATTTGATACGTGGCGGGCTAGCTCTGTTAAAGCCGCTTGAACAGTATCAATCTCCTGAAAAAGCACGAATCAAAATAGGAACGACAACCGGTACAGGGTTCAGCGAGATAGCAGCACAACTTGAAGGATACGCCAGGCCCCTTTGGCTAGTTGCCAATCTTCTTGGATCACAAACGCTGGAGTCCGCTGCACCAGCCCCAAGTCCGGATGTGCGGCTGGAATCGTGGATTACTGGCCTGAAGAATGGAACTGATCCCACCTCCCCAGAGTATTGGGGCGAGGTCGGCGACTTTGACCAGCGAATGGTTGAGATGGAGTCCATATCATATGCCTTGCTAGCCGCACCTGCGGCATTTGGGTTCGCGGATGACGAGGTTGCGAAGAGCAATTTAATCACTTGGCTCCGTCAGATCAACCAAAGAACAATGTCTCAAAATAATTGGCGCTGGTTCCGAGTCTTTGTCAACCTTGCATTGGTACACTCTCTAGGAGTGCTCGCAGAAGAGGTCGAGCACATAATTCAGGACGATCTCAACGTTCTTGATACCTTCTACCTCGGAGATGGGTGGTCTAGCGATGGGATATGGGGCGAGGAGAGGAAACAAGTAGATTATTATTCCGGGAGTTTCGCTATTCAGTTTTCACAACTACTATACGTGAAATTTTCTGGAGGTCTTGATCCCAAAAGAACTGAAAGGTATAAAGATCAGGCGAGAGAGTTCGCAGACGGATTTTGGAGATATTTCAATGCAAATGGTAGTAGTGAGTCGCAAACCAATTAAGACGGTGGCTAATTTCTCGACAGGCGCCGCAATACCATTTGGACGCAGTCTGACTTACAGGTTCGCATTCACAGCTTTTTGGTCCGCCATAGCCAGCGCAGGAATCACTCTCTCACCGCCTCTAGACCGACCCGGCGTGGTTAAGGGGATGATGCTGCGCCATTTGCGATGGTGGTCTACAAAGCCAGACATTTTCAACGTTGACGGGACTCTTAACATTGGTTTCGTCTGTAAGTACGCTCAGCCACGTGGTGCGAAGACAAGCTAACGAGCACCTTGCAGACCCGAATATGTATATGTCCGAGGATTACAACTCCCCGCAGTCCGTTTACTGGTGCCTCAAGACATTTATCGCCGTTGGAGTACCCGAGCTTGATCCATTCTGGGCGAGTGACGAGCTACCATACCCTAAGGATACATCACATTCCCACAGTGGTATTCCCAACGTGGCTATCTTGTGGCCACCAAGGCATATTCTATGCAATTCACCGTTTCATCACTTTCTCATCTCCACAGGTCAGGCCACAAAGAAGAATCATAAAGCACGGGAGGCGAAGTACGGTAAATTTGCCTACTCTTCTGCATTTGGATTCAGTGTACCAGTGGGTCTTCTTCTAGAACAGATAGCCCCGGATAGTACTCTGAGTATAAGCCACGATAATGGCGAGACATGGAAAGTCCATCGGGACCCGTTCGGCATCCAGAGAGGAACGCTGCAGCTCGGAGGTGAGTATGTACCAACCATATCCAGTACTTGGCGGCCATGGGGGTATATCGACTTTGAGGTACATACGACTCTGGTTGCGCCAAGTAGCAAGTGGGCAGGGTGGCATCTGCGACTGCACGAAGTCCGCTGGACTCAACCTCTCAATGATGCAAACCGATTTGCACAAATACAATGCGTCGACAGCGGCTTTGCTATCTCATCTCAGACCTCGCATGGCTCGACAATCTATGAACAGCCGTGCAGTGAAAACATGGACGATTTCAACGGAGAGGCTCAGGGGTGGTGGAAAACCGCGACCAGCTCTTTGATCATATCAGAGTCCGGCACTAGTGGCATAATTGACTTGACGCAACGGTTCTCAAGAGGCCGCGATTCCGATGGAGATGGAGATGGCACAAGATCCAATTTGGCCAGCAAGAGCATCATTATCAAGCCTCATGCAAACACGAATCTCATGGCTCAACGCACCCTCATCCCTTCTACACATCACAGCATAGACTTTGCCGATCTTGCTTATTCACATAGTCACTCGGCAGAGGGTGATATGCGAGCATCATTCTGCATAGTTACTGGTGTGTTTGCCGTGGAAAGATCTGAAAGAGCCCTTTCGAGTGCAGTGTGGGACATGTGGCGCATGCCACCTGAGGGTCGAATCGTGGCCTCGACTGGAGTTGGGGCGACACTACACTTACATTGATGATTTGACTCATTATCTTGTACTTTGGCTTGCACTGAAATCTTTAAGGTCCACATGAGACTGAAGATGGACTCCTGCACGGAGCGTGACAGTCATATTTAGATAGTCATAGACACCATACGGAGTTGTGTAATATCGCATGAGGCGGCCAGCCCGCATATTGCACCATTAGGATTGTTGTGAACATTGTCTAGCGCGGCTGATCTTCGTACGGAACCAGGACGGCACAAGCCATGAAACGAATGGATTGGGCTGGGGTAGCAAGTGTGGATTTTAATTTTCGCAGCCAAAGAGTATCTATGACGAGAGAAAAGAAATTTTGATTTGGCCGCAATTTAGCGTCCTCGTGCAACATCAACAGCCATCGCATGTACTTGTCCATTCACTCCGGTGATGCCTTACATGATAACCTCGTTCGCGACATCCTGATTGGCACGTTAGAACTCGGCTTAGGACGAGGGTTAGGAAAGGACTCACTCTCTTCAACTCCTTATACGGCAAGCAGATGCAATTCTGTACGCGAACCTCGTCGCCAACACCGCAATCTTTGCCCAAGATTGTAATACTCTGAACCTTAACGCCGTTTTTGATGATGCTGGTGGTGTGACTGTTCGCCGGTGTGGGCGTGCCCTCGACTCGCGCCCAGGCGCCTACTCGACTGCCCCATCCGATGATCGAGTACAGTACACAAGCATCGTGCTTGATTTCCGAGTCCTCCAACACAATGGATTCCTTGATTCGCGCGCCTGCACCGATTGTGACTTTCGGACCAATTGAGACGTTTGGTCCCAATTTGGCCGTAGGATCGACGTCTGCCGAAGGGTGGATGAAGACGGGCGGGAGGATGTTCGCGCTCGGCTGTGCTAGCTCCTTTGAGCCACTCTGCCACGCCTTTTGGAGATACAACGCGTTCGCTGGCACGGCGGAGCCGGCCGTCTTGATCTGTCGCCAGAAGTCCTTGGTCTCGTACACGAAGAAGTGCTTGGTGTCGGCCATATCGCTGAGAATATCCTGCTCCAAGCGGATAACCTCATTCTTGCCCTCGTCGTCTTCATCCATAATGAAGCTGCTCTCCAAGTTCTCGGAGCTCGGGTACGACACTAGACGGTTGGGTCGGTCTGTGCGACGCTTAATGGCTGACTTGATGCTGGGAAAGATGGCTTCGGTAGAGAAGAGGTAGACACCGCAATTGATGAGGTTACTGATGTGGCTCTCTGGCTTCTCGACGTAATGCAGCACACGGCGGGTATGCGCATCGCTAACGATGCACCCAAAGTTGCTTGCGGCGTCGTCCGACACCCTGGTGCCCAGAATAACAGCCTCCGCATCCTTCTCCCCAAACAGCTTCAGCATCTCCGTGAGCGGAAACGAACAGCACACGTCGGCGTTCAGCACAAACAGGCGCTGCGGCCGGCCCTTAAGGATAGCATCGCGGAAATGGTACAGTCCGCCCGCTGTGCCGAGGGCCTCGTATTCGCGGAGGTACTTGATGCTCAGGTTTGGGAACTCCTTGGACGAATCTTTGATGAAGTCGCGGAAGACGGTCTCGTCGTAGTAGCCAATGATCAAGACCTCGGTGATTTGCTTGCCGGGAACCCGGTCGATGGCGGCGACGCAGTGCCAGATTATAGGGTGGCCGGCGACGTCGAAGAGTGGTTTGGGAACGTCGAGACTGAGGGGTCGAAAGCGGGTGCCTCTGGAGGGGCCGCCAACCTTGACAGCTGTTAGTGGCGGTGACGGCAGCAGGAAGGAGGGCAATCGCGTACCAAGATCACGGCCTTGGTGGAGGGCTCGTGTGTCTTGCCTCTGTGAGGCACTTGGAGCGACATCTTGAAAGTGTCGTGAGCGGTGGTTGTAATTTGGGCAAGTGTCACCGCTTCGTGTTGTCACCCCTTTGAAATATTGGCGTGGGATAATTATTCCTGAATACGTAGTATTTGGCCAGGGATGGAAGGCGGTGACGAGGAGTGACGGTTAGAGCCCTTGGATGATAGTGGAGTACCTTTGTTTACTTGTGGTCTCAGACACAATCACAAGTACTTGCTAGCGAACGGCCTGGATGCACCCCTGGACACGTGGGTCAGTGTGCAAGGCCACAGTGGCTCAAGGCTTGCGAGAATCGGAATCATCCCCGCCATTGTGAAGTATCAAGTCCGCACACATTGATCAAGGTCGAGGAGAACTTCCCGGTAGCATTATTATCGGACCTATGATCGTGCCTTTATTCCTCGCATCGGCTTGAACCTCCAAGAAGGCCTCCTATTCGCAAAGATGAACATGCTCTTCACAGATAAAGTACTCCAGCCAAATTTGCCAGGACTCAAGGGCACAATGGAGGTACTGTCCAAGAAGGGTGAAGATTGGTTATATGAGCATGCATAAGGAATGGATGTTATCGCTACGGATCTGTAGCTTTGAGCTCAATCTTCAATTGCTTGGCAATAGAAAACTTAAAACTTATGAACACCACAGTGGCTTCTGCTCCTAACAACCTATGCCTTATTACTATCATCATCATCAGAGGGAGGCAGAGTCACTTTCACGGCTACACTGCAGAATTTGGTGGGTAGGTGTGCATTCGGTGAGCCACAGCGGGTACCGAGTCACCGTTAGGCAGGTTTAAGCGGGGCGTCACACCTAAGGTGGGCTGCCAGCCACTCAATTCTCGTCACATCTCAGCTCATCCCTGCTGAGGCCCTCATGCACCTCCCCTTCTCCAGTCCATAATAGTTTCTGCTAAGAGATACATTGTTGCCTTCAAGTATACTCCATTTGTTCCTCGGCCCAACCCAATTCAATAGCACTCGGGAAGCCCTATCTGTAGAATTAAGATTGCTATTCCACTGCGATTTAGTTTGACTGATTTACGGCAGCCATGAGCTGTAATGGGTAGCTGGGGTCGGGTGGCAAGTACTCGCGTCTAACAAAGCCTAACACTTACTGTGTACGTCTGGAGATCACCTCAACAGCTTGAGAAGAAGGAGAAGATGGTTTAAAGCTTCCACTCCCAACTCATCTCTTGTTCTCTCTTGCTTCACCTTACCTTCCGACTTTCAATTCTATCTGCTAATCCGCCGTATCACGTCACATGTCAACTCAGTCCCTTTGGTCGGTCGTCACCACCTCCCTCACCTGCCTCTGAGCTGCATCGTTTGTCTTCGTTCATCTTGACGCTCCCGTCTTCTTTTCTTTGCCACTCCCTTTTCTCACCATTATGACGAAGGGAAAGGCACCGCGAGTCAAAACAGAGGCAGCGATGCCTGCTATACCTACCTGGAATCACGAGTCCCCGCAATCATCGTCGGCCACAAATACCTACGCAGCTCGCTCTGTGTACGCCCCCAACCCGCCGCCGTCGAGCTCCTGGGCGCCTTCCGTATACCAAAACTATCGGTCTGATGCACGTGAGTATTCCCTGACCCTGAATCCCATCACAATCATCTGACAAGAAACGCAGCGGCACCTTCGGAAAGACGTGCTCTGACAGTGGATGATACTGAGCCTGTCCTCCTTGAGTTGAGGAGCCGTGGCGCAAACATGGCTGCCGAGAACTCCATGCAAAGTAATGATGGGCTATTTGATGGCTCTTTCCGAGACTTCGGTGACCGGGTGAAAGCTCTCAATGACACCCTTGCCGAGTTGCAGCAGCTGGGCGTCTCCCATATCCTCTCCCTGCCGGAGTTGGTCCTGGTCGGCGATCAATCCGCTGGCAAGTCAAGCCTGATGTCGGGCATGGCCGGCATAAACCTCCCGAGAAGTGAGGGTGTGTGTACTCGCTGCCCAATCCATATCCGGGTGTCTCGAAACCAAGAATGGTCTTGTCGTGTGTCTCTGCAGCAAGACTACGCATTCAACCCACCGACTGGCCGAGAAATCACCAAGGCGGACGTCACATCACGAACGCCATTCCCGCCTTGGGTGAAGCAGCAGAGAGAAGTAAAGGACTTCAAAACCATCTACAACAAGTCGGAAATCGAGGACATCTTGCGATGGGCCCAGGTCGCCATTCTCAACCACAACCAGAACCACGAGCTGTTCATTCCAGGATCTGGTGCCATCGCCCGGCAAGGCGATCTGGCATCAGAAGCGGAATCCACAGCAGCCAAGTTCTCGCCAAACACTGTGGCACTCGAGATCAGAGGACCCGATCTTCCCGATTTGTCATTTTATGACTTGCCTGGGATATTTCGCAACTCCGCCCGGGAAGAAGACGAGTACTTGGTGCAGGTTGTTGAGAATCTGGCGCGAGAATACATCTCACACTCGGGGGCCCTGATCATCTGGGCGGTTCCCATGAACGCTGACCCGGAAACGTCTTCAACGCTTTCCATCATTCGTAACCTGGGCGCAACGCAGCGAACGATTGGCGTCATGACGAAAGCCGACCTTCTCCCGATCGACAGCAACCACGGTCAGTGGTCGGCCATGCTCCGTGGTGAAAGCCACAAGATCGGTCATGAGTACTTTATTACGTCGCGTCCTACAGACCAGGGACTCGAGGACCAGGCACACTGGGAAGAATGCTTGTTCAGTGAGGAAGGGCATAGCCAGTGGCCCGCAGGCTTTCGAGAATTTCGAGAGCGCAGCGGCGTCGAACGCCTCAAAGCCTCTCTGTCGGAGAAACTAGGCAAGGAGTTCGCCAAGAGGTATGCAGCCGAATCATCGTCTCTTTAATTACATTAAGGGAGTACCCTGCTGATATGGACTTATAGCTTGCCTTCAATCAAACAGAAGGTCATCCACAGGTTGAATCATGTGCAAAACGAGCTGCGGAATTTACCCGAGCTACCCAATAATGTTGAGTTGGAGATCCGAAAGAGTCTTATGCTGTTCTCGGCAATGGTCAAAGAGAAACTTCGTGGCAAAGAGTTCTCATCTGACTACGGCAAACTGTCTGAAGCATTCCGGGACTGCATTCTGCACATCAAACCGAAGTTCACTCTAAAGGACCCATCTGACGCTCCTGTACTCGACCTCATTGAATCAGACACTGAGGAAAACCAGAGCAACACGCCCTCGAACCGAAAACGGGGTCTGAATGCCCAGACCCCTTCCGCCAAACGTTTTAGGCCCACTGTCAGTGGCGCGTCATTCTCATCTGCCAACGGCGTCAAGGCAGAGGACGGAAATAGTCCAACACCACAGACGCCAAACCGACCACCCAGACTGCCTCCTCCGGCCCTGTTGGAGCCCTTTGCGAGGTACCGAACTATTGGCCAGAAGTTTCGAACGTTGAGACAGATATCGGAGGATATTCGCGCCATGACGAAGGCCGGCATGCCAAACCTCGTGCCAGATGAGGTCTATGAGGACCTGTGTAAACAGGCCGTGCAGCCTTGGCACGATCCGACAACCACCTTTCTTCAAGAGACCATGAACCTACTGCACCGAATTGTCAATGCAGCATTAGAACAAGCATTTGGAACATTAAAGCGACGCCTCATTTTCAAGGAGTCCAAGTCACACATGCAAGGATTCCTCGAGCAATGCCGAAGCATGACATCGGCATTCCTGAACGAGCTGTATCAGATGGAGACTTTCCAGCTCTTCACCGTGAATCGAGGTGCTTTCGATTACTATGAGAAGACAGAACTTCGGCTTCTGACGCGTTACAGACACGTCATGCGTTGGGAGGCGTTCACATGGGACAAGACCGAATTCCCCGACTGGGAAAAAATGACGCCCCAACAGAGGCTCGAAGAAGAAAAACGGCATGCCTCCGAAACGGCCAAAATGGGACCAGATGTTTTTGATAAGGAACTGAAAGTCGCGGCTTATGTTCGTGGGTACTATAAGTTAGCTGCCTTAAGATATGCCGATACTGTCTCGCTGTCCATCACTTCGAGGATGTTTCCCAACATTGTCAGCAAGCTGGACTGCTACCTGGACGAAAAGCTGGGGTTGATGGGGGCGCAGGGCCCTGCCATGTACCAGCGATTGATGGACGAGGACGATGCTACCGCCAGAAAGAGAGAAAGACTCAAGGGCGAGATGAACAAGTTCGCCAAGGCAATGGAGTCAATCCATGACCTCGAGCAACAATCAGGTGCCGTCGCTGTTGATGGTGCAGCTTCGCAGCAGGGAGGTTCTTCGGAATCATTTGATGAGAGTATGGATATAGAAGTCTGAATCTGTGGAAACGTTCGCTCTTGTCAGCCCTGACCATTGGCGCAAGATGGATGCTCTTGAACAGCTCCCATACGTCTGTTTCCTACCACGCCACGTGGAAGGATCGATTGCAGGATCTGGATTGATGAGCTCGATGTCTTGATTCTGGGGGAAAGGTCTTTGCGAGGCTGTTCTCGTAGACGGATCTGTATGACTACGTTATAGACCTAGGGTCTAGTGTGTGTTGGCCAGGCATGGCAGCTGCGTGCCTTGAGCAGATTGCACATGCCATGGATACCGGTTCTCAAGCTGTCGTTTGGGTACCACCGCTCTTGATGGATCGAGCCGGATGACTCATTGACGAGCTTTGCTTGTAGTGGACGGGGAGAATGTAATTGTCTCTGATGATGAAATTTGCTTGAGGAAAGATGGGGATGGAAAAGCCTCTCGTGAATACCATACTTCTTTCTTCATTGTACGAGTATCTAAGGTAGTACACTCTGAGATAGTACAGAGACAGTTAGCAGAAATGCCTATGAGTGATAAACCGGCCTCGACCCGACTGCTTGGGCAGGGTGCGTCTGGGAAAGCGCGCCGTGATGCCTTTGGTTCCTGCTTTCTCCATGCCAATTTCCGACCTTCAAATTTCCCCGTGTCACATCGCATCACCATCCGCACGCACAACCACACACAGTACCTAGCACCTGTCCGCAGTACATCAACCTTATTAGCCGGATGAAAGGCTCCTCCCCAACATGATCCATAGATCTGGAACCGCCAAAAACGTAGCCCTGGGAGTGGTATCGTGGGGCCATTGGTACGTATCCACATGTTCCCCATGCATCTCCGCGCTTCATCCTGGTCATCCCCATTAGCTTCTCACGAGACTCTGCTGTCGGTTATTTTGGGTTTGCCACACAGGCTAGGGACGGTTATTCTCCCTGATGCTGCTGCGGAAACGGGAATGGGGGAGAACCGGGTGCCAGGAAGGCAGAGTATCCATTTGCACTACGGATCTGCCCTGGTGTCAACCGGGAACGGAAGAACGACCAGCCAGTTCAACAGACCCTGAGACCCATCTCTATGCCCAGGAAAGACGCTTGGTGAGTATTGGGCCGAGATGGCGTGACGGGGTAACTGGATATTGAGCGGATATTGACAGCTCTCCACCAATCTCCAGATATCTGCGCCGTTCAAATCGCTTATACGACAGACCCTTTCGCGACTCGGTGTCGATCCAATGGCAAAAGGGGAACAAACACAGCCTATCGAGGCCCAGCCCACGAGATCGCCTACCTGATCGGATGCCACGGGAGCACATCACTGGATTTAGGTCCTTCCACAGGAAAGATGTGGCGATAGCCAGCGGGCTATCCACATTCGGCTTCCCATAGCTGGCTGAATGGATTTTGGGACACGAATGAACTGTACAGCCTGCATTCTGCAATTATGAACCCTCGACCCGTCAATATTGGAAAAACTGAAGAAATGCGCCTTGGCAATACTCATCCCGTCTTAACCGAATGGATCGCTGGTGTCACCCCCAGCCGGGTAGACAACCCCAAGTGTCTTGGCGTTTGTTGCGGCAACCACTCCCAAGCCAGGGCAGACTGCGCGGCAACGATCGGTTTGCGCTTCACTACTACGTACGAGGTATGTACGCAGAAGTCGTGTATCATATGATGCATACATTGTGGCCCGGCCTCCGCCTGGGAGCTAGTACGAGACAGGGCCAGAGACCCAGGCCAAGACAATTCATCGCAGTCTAACCCTGACAGTGTTCTAGCCCCAGATCTGGGCTTGGCGGCCAGTCAGACGTAAACTTCGTCGGCCCTCCTTCCCGGCAAGGCGTTTCTCTAGGAAACCAGAGCTCATGGTTGCCGGTGGTGGCGTTCGCGTTGCATCGGGGGGTGCATGATCACGCGTGGTGTGCAGCGGTCTTGCGGCGCAGGGGGTCGATTGGGTCCCCGTGTGGCCCGTGGCAAGCAAAATAATCACGGGCGCGGTGTTCGGGGATGTGATGACCTGATGAATGGGAGCAGATTCCCTTTCCCTTTCTCTGCACCACTCCGTCTCGCGTTGCGTTTCTTGGAGAGCCTAGTCTGCCCACGCCTCATGAAACTAGATCAACACGGATCGCGGTCGAGGAGGTGGGTGCCAGCTCTTTGCCCATTGGCAGTCGATTCTGATCCACAGGATCGCTGACTCCACTGCCCTGACGGTTAATCTTTCTCTGGGGTCTAGAATGTGGAGCACTGTTAATCATGTCACTGTCACTCACATGCTCCAGCCCATCAGGAATTGAGATTGCCTTTTCGTGCTGACAGCAAGCGGGCTGACTCTGTCAAACCACGTCGGCCACCAGATTGTTCCAGAGCCCAGGGCGGCGAGCGTCAAGGAGCCCACTGTACAATATGGCTCTGCCGCGGTGCAGATATTAGGTTGCATCTTGTCAGCGCGCCAACAACCCGTCCCCAAGATTCCAGTCCACTTCCCCAAATCATATGGTCGCATGGCTCCGGATATTGCAGAATATCGCACCCAATATGGCCTCATTAACGGCCGTGGCCAACTTTAGTCTAGGGAGAGGATTAGGCGGTTGAAAGCTGTCTAGTGGCTTCGCTTATCACTGGTGCGCCCTCACGCTCACATGGCCTGTCGTCCGTCCAACTCATCACCATGGTTGGATGGTACCACACCTTTGTTCCATCTCGTTTCTTTGACTTTTGTCCACCAACGAAGAGGCCGCGGCATCCTTGTCCCCACGTTTTGGGGCCCCAACTCCCCATCTTACGACAGATCAGACCTTGCTGTTTTGGGGCCGGGGTGAGGAGGCATGTCAGCTTGCTATTGGCAGGCTAAAAGGGCATTTCTATTTTGCCGGCTTTTTCCAGACGGCCCTTCTTTCTGCAGCCACATGCACAGTTGGCGAGCGCCATGTCCCCGGACCGTTAACGTTCCTTGCCCCATTCGCAGGCGTTGGCGAACCATGTTCATTTGGTGGATACCACCGCCCGCCATAAGCTTTCCTCGGGGCTTGGAGCTCTAAATCGAAATCATCACTTATTCGTCGCTCCGTACTTGCTGATTCATGGTGTCTCACCCCTCGACCGGATCAACCACCATCGCCACCCGTGTCCGGGCTCCTCTAGTTTGTTATGGGGGAATGAGGGGGGGTGGGGTGGACTGGGGAAGTTGGAGGTTTGCATCCTGCTTCTGCTGAAACGTCCAGCGTAGATTACTGGCCACCGCTGCTGCAAACGCACTGTCGCCGCGTTTGACTGTTTTTGGATCCTATTTATACAATACAATCCTATACTTACCAAGCTGCAGTGCATGTGGCCTTGGCCGCTTAGTCGAACGGGACGACGAACCAATTACCGACTGCTGAGTCCGTTAGGGAAGGGCGGCCAGCAAGCAAGCTAGGTAGCTCTCCATGTATGTACTGTACATGACAGCAAGGCATGGCAAAAACCTAAGCTTTTTTTGCCATCGTGATTGAGTGAGGCGCCTTGCCTGCCACAGATTAGTTACCCTGTCGGCCTTGCCATCATCCACCAACCCCCAACCCCCCGCAGGATGAACCGACGGACCGGATGTGCCTGTGCTAGGCGCCTATTCGATGCTAGGCGATTTCGTCGAGTCAATGAGCAGTGCTACAGTACTTCGCACCTACCGTTGTCTCGTGGCATCCAACCCGAGATGGACACGGAACGAAATGCAAATGCGAAGGTGGTTGTTGGGACACGCGATGTATCGGCTTTGATTAATTCTCTCTCCGCACTAGTCTGGGCAATTCTTGGTTCAGGCTCTCTCGACCTTGATCCCGGCTCCCCTTATCACGCAGGCATGAAAAAGCCTGGGAAAAACTGGGAAAGGCCCGCCAGGACCAGTCGCTAGGGGGGCGAATTAAGACGGCCAGCCAGCCGGGTTCTGTCGTGTGGAGAATTGGGCACTTCCCCATTGCAACGCAATCGCGAGCCGTGGATGAGCTGGTTTGCTGGGTACAGTACGTACGTAGTAGTAGAAGGAATCCAAGCGCGACGTCCCGGACCTGGAATGATACCTACAGAACCAGCTCTGTCTGCGCCGCATCCGCTTCTCCGCCTGTGCCACGCCCAGACCTGGACCGTTCGCTCGCCAAAGATCTGCCAATTTTGCAAATCCCCTGCACCACCACCACCACCCTGCATCCTGAGATGGACCTCCCCTCCACACACCACGCTTTAAGCGACACGAGGAGCTAGATCCAATCTGTGGGCAATAGGCCCTCTTCTTCCATTATTATCCGCATCCCGCAAGTTGTGCCGTCGGTGCCAAACCCCGGTTCACCTCCCCCGCTCTTTTTCCCAGAGAGTCCTCTCTCCATTGCCCCATGTGGCCGACCAGGCTGGCTCCGGGGGGTGGGCTGCACATCAGCACCCCAAAAAATAAAAGCTTCCCAACTCAGGGTCAGCAGTCACTCACCTCCGAGGGCCAAGGATTCGCATATAAGTGATAAAGCCAGAGTCCCCCCTCCCCTTTCGTGATCCCTTCTTCTCTTCTCTCCTCATCCGCGAGTCGGTCAATCACCATTCCCTGTCTCTCTCTTCCAGACCCTTCGGTTCTTCCCCACCCAATCGCTCTTAGAAAGAGTTGCACAGGAAGTAACACACGCACCACCCGTCAAGATGGCGACCAAGCACACCATTCAGCATGAGGTCGAGGACAACATCGAGATCGCGCGAGCTGAGGCTCCGCGATTCGAGAAGGTCTCTTGGACCAAGGAGCCCCATCTGCGAAAGCTCTACTTCTCAACCATCTTCCTCATGGTTGCCTCTGCCACCACCGGTTACGATGGTATGCTTGTCAACACATCCCAGCAGATCCAGCTGTGGAAGGATTACTTCGGCGAGAACGTCAAGGACGCCAACAAGCTCGGAATCCTCATCAACATGTTCAACATTGGTTCCATCCTTTCGTTCTTCATCACCCCATACGTGGCTGATAACTACGGCCGAAGAATCGCCATCATGATTGGTTGCGTCTTCATGGTTCTCGGTGGTTGCTTGACTGCCTTCACCAACGGATACGGAAGTAAGTAGATCTGATGTCTTCTCTTTTGGCAGATGGCAGCGAATTCTAACGGGATTGCCTAGTGTACATTGGTGGTCGATTCATCCTCGGTTTCGGCAACTCTCTCGCTCAGATGTCTTCTCCCCTGTTGCTCACTGAGATCTGCCATCCCCAGCACCGTGGTCCCGTCACCGCCATCTACAACTGCTTGTGGAACTTGGGTGCGCTCCTCGTTTCTTGCATCGGTTGGGGTACCGCCCAGATCAACAATGACTGGTCGTGGCGATCCATCACCTTCATCCAGATTGTCCCATCCGTCATCCAGCTCATCGGTATCTGGTGGATCCCAGAATCCCCCCGATTCCTCGTCAACAAGGACCGATCTGAGGAGGCACTGGCTGTTCTCGCCAAGCACCACGGTGGAGGCAACGCCAACAACGCCACTGTCCAGTTCGAATACCGAGAGATCAAGGAGACCATCAACATGGAGAAGAACGCCTCCAAGAGCACCACCTACATGGACTTCTTCCGAACCAAGGGTAACCGATGGCGATTGGCCATTATCATCTCCCTCGGTATCATCTCCCAGTACTCCGGTAACGCTCTTTTCTCCAACTACATGGATGCCATCTACGAAGGTGCCGGTATTCACAACCAGAACCAGAAGCTTGGTATCTCCACCGGCAAGACCATCCTCGATCTGTCCATCTCTATCGGTGCTGCCTTGACCGTCGACAAGTTCGGTCGCCGACCTCTCTTCCTCGTTGCCATCTCTGGTATGGTCGCCTCTTTCGTCCTCTGGACCATCACCGGTGCCATCTACGAGAACTCCGGCTCCACCAACAAGAGCTCCGGTTATGCCCAGCTCGTCTTCATCTGGATCTTCGGTATCTTCTACGATATTGGTTTCTCCGGTCTGCTCGTTGCCTACGCTCTTGAGGTCCTCCCCTTCCATCTCCGTGCCAAGGGTATGATGATCATGAACATCACCGTCCAAGCCATCCTGGCCATCGGCAAGTATGTTACTCCCCCCAATCTCTTCGTGAATCCGGACAGAGAACTAACCCGGCCCAATAGTCAAACCAACAAGCTTGCATGGGACAACTTCCCCAACCACTGGAACTTCATGTTGTTCTACACCCTGTGGGACTTCGTGGAGCTTGTCTTCGTCTACTTCTTCTAC
Organism: Reticulascus tulasneorum; assembly: GCA_001557505.1. Lineage (NCBI taxonomy): Eukaryota > Fungi > Ascomycota > Sordariomycetes > Glomerellales > Reticulascaceae > Reticulascus > Reticulascus tulasneorum. Next base: position 194,425 of record LSAX01000006.1, read on the forward strand.
GTCGAGACCAAGGGCCCAACCCTCGAGGAGATTGCCCGCATCTTCGACGGCGACGCGGCGGTTGCCCACATCGATCTCGAGCAGGTCGAGAAGGAGATCCACGCCACCGAGCACGACGAGGATATCAACACGCGGAACATGCACAGCGAGAAGACCGCTGTCTAAGCGTCTCTCGTCTCATCTTCTGGAAAAGAAAATACTTCTATGTTGATTATTCTATTTAGTACTTTTGGTGCTGTGCTGTCCACATGACGATAGTGGTGTGACGGAAGTAATACGAGCGCGACGTTGGTCGGCTGTGGTGGATAATGATACCAGAGGCTTGCAACACGTCGCTCCCCTTCCGGGAGTGTCGCTAGCTTGTCTTACGCCTTCGCTTTAGTGTAGCTTTTCAACTTTAGGCAGTGGCTTCTACGAGCTGCTAGCTTCAATTGATCTGTTACCTTTACAATTCCTTCGCTGTGCTTCAGAACCTTGTGATCCCCCTTTTTCTTTTGACACGTGCAAATTTCTTCGCCTTGCCCAGCGGCGGTGGAGCCTTCGTCTTTTTGCCCCACGATTCTAAACGGCAAGCTGCGGAGAAAGGCTGTAAGAGGTGGAATTCCTTATTTCAGCTCCGTCAGCTTTTCCGGGCCTTCTGCCGGTGCCAATGACAGTTGTGGCTTGAGGTTTCAAGGGAAAGGGAGCGACGGGCCGCCTCTCCGACACGACTCCCCAGAGTTGCCCAGGGGAGTGACAGGGAGTACGAAAGCCACAACGTTCAGAACACGAACCCCCCTGAGCCAACGGTAAAGCTAACGCGTTAGGGTGCACGTCAGATCACGATGCCTCTACTGCTTTTCGTCTAGCTCTGTGGTCTTTACCTCCTGTCAGGCTTCAGATGAGGATTGTGTGTCGCGATAAGCTTTATGGGCTGATTTCTCCGTTTGGGTTTCGTTTCCGGACCCGCTGTCCGGAAAGTGGACTGCAGTTGGGCAAATGTGTGATCACGGGTCTACTGTAAAACAGCCGCAATCCACTTATTTAGCAAAACGACCAGAGCTCGACGAGCTGCAGCAGAGATCCTGGATTATCGATATCGACGAATGCTGGTGGACACTACGGGTGTGCGATTCCGCCAGCCGGCCAGCTTATCTACCAGTTCTCACAGACTCTCTCCACTACAAGGCGCGAAATTATCAGGTTTAGCACACTACTCCATTCCGTGAAACAGGACGTGGATATCGCTTCAAGATATCCCAAGCTGCAGTTGTCCTGCCCAACGTCATCAGCTGCCGTTGACAGGCCAGATTCCATTGTATGGTTACTTGTTTCGTGGATAACAAGGCTAACGGGCAGCCATGTACTGCATAATAGATTCTTTTTGGTGATAATAACGATACCTGGCAGATATTCTGAATACCCGGACAGCGATCAGACCCCAAACTCCCCACCGACAACCTCCATGGCCTCCGTCAAAAGAGTCAAGATACCTTCATCACCAGAGGTGCCTGCCACCTGTATTGCACCAACGATCAATGGGTACACTCGCAGAAGATGCTTCCTCGTATCACTGTCTACGTTGGGCGTGTCGGGAATCGCCTCAGACTCCGATTTCAGATCCACCAGTTGTCGCAATATTCGAACAAGCTCCCTTCGTTGCGAGATGGGCTGAGGCATGTATCCTCGCAAAGGCTGATCTGCAATATACGCCCGAATTGTGAGAGCTGTGCGTAGGATAAGAAACGGCGCCGCAGTGCGAGCTATTCTAACGTGCAGTGATTGTGGTGCTTCCGAGAATTGCGCATGAGTAGACTGAGGAAGCGGCACTTTCGGTGTTGGTGGCTGGACAACGATGGTGGGACTTTTGCCATCGTGGGCCGCGACCAGAGAGAAGAGCTCATCGAGGCAGACGTAGCTCATCTTGTCACGTTTGGTTGGTGGGGGGTCTATAGTCCTGCCATTTCGTTTCCTGTACAACGCATTCAGGCCCGATCCATCACTACTACTGTTGCCATAGATGAGCTTTGCTTCTGGTGTTGATGGCATATGGATAATGGATGTTCGAAAAAGGCTTTCGGCGTACGCCTTTCGTGTCTTGTCGAGGACAATCTCTGCGCCGAGAGAAGGGACGATAAGCTCCCTAAGTTTGGAGAAGGACGCTATATCAAAAGCCTGGTCGTCCGTAATGTTAGTATCAGCTGGCGCCGTGGTACAATCTGCACTGATGATCCCATCTGCAACATCGGCAATCATCTGCCAAATGCTCTGCACAGTTGCCCGCGGGACATCAAGCCGTCGAAGCTGAGGTAATGTAGGCTCCAGAATCGACAGAATGGTAGTGGTTGCTAGTCGCCAGGGCTGGGTGGTTTTCGTTACAATTGGAAAGCTGTACTTCAGCACAATTGGTTTAGACAATGCTGAAAGCGCGGCTGAGAAGGCTTCACTAGCATAGATATCCACATCGGATGCGTGGCTGAGTATCAGAGTCTGCAGGATCGTCATGCTTGTCTTGGACATAGCGACGTAAGTTCGCTTCTGTGAAGATGTGTTTGTCTTTGCCGTCTCCTCGTTGAAAGAAAGCATAACAAACTCGGCTACCTGAGCGATCATCGCAGATGGTACCCCCGCCAAATCGGTCCTAACCATCTTGATCGCTTCAAGTACTTGACTTTGAAGTGGAGTAACATACTCTATGTCGTTCACATATGCACCAATCGAGGCTTGCTGTAGTGTTTGCCGAAGCAGCGTGAGCATCCGCTGTACTTGATCGACTACCAAGTCCTGTTGAATGTGGCGATAGACGTCATGAAGTGCTGCTACGTAGGCAATCAGGCAATTTTGGTTATCAGCCTGTCTTGTATCCCCAAGATTGGCAGTTGGAACTCCGCGAGACCAGAGATCCCAGGCCATGTCAACTGTATGCTTGTCGAATATGTCTTTCTCCGTATGCTCATGTTGGGTAAGAATCTTTCCTAGTGCTTTGAAGGTGGCAGTGTTGATGCTCAGCTCCTCGAAGTCAAGCAATGTCTTGAAATGGCCGAGCAGCCCCTGCCATAAGGGATTGAAGGAGGCATGCGTTGAAAGAACGTCCAGATAGGAGGCAAGAAGTTCAGATATACCATTGAGTACCACCACTGCAGTTTCGTTCCATTCCTTACGATCACCACCACTAGGTTGGTCGACGGAAGTGGATCGCAGCTCATCCTCAATCGAGGTCAGAAGTTTGAAGACAACAGAATCAACGCAGATGGACCACGCTTCCGGGCTCAGCTTCTCTCCATACGCGTCAAATATACGCAGCAGGGTTTGAATAGCACCTGAATTGTTAGTTTGAGCTTTGACAATATGGCGGGATACGCAAATACTCACTATTTCTGAGTTCTAATCGCTCATCGGCGGTAACGTTAGTTAGTCTTAATAATAGCAGCATCCACAGAGCAGCATCTGAAGCACTGTGATCCGGATCTGCTGCCATGTCGGCTAAAGTAGACGCATTGGTTCCTTGCATTAGATCCGCGGTAATAGCAAGTGATTTGTTCTTTCCAGATAAGAAGTCGGATAGCACCCAGAAGAAGGTGACGGTCTATGGTCAATTAGCATAGAACCATATTCGTAAGGCTTACAACCTCACCGTCAGCGCAATGTTCAGGTCATCATCCTGAGAGCAGAATTTGTAAAGAGTATCAACCAGGATGAGGAAGCAAGAGTTCGGCAGTGCAGCAAGAAAGTCAGAGCAGATGAGCTGAAGGGAGTTGAACGATGACCTAATAAGTTTGGCAGACCGTGTCATCAAGGCTGAGGCATGTGGTTGGGATCCTTTCCGATCTGCTGGGGTAAACTTCTTGCTGATGAAGATTGTTCCAATAATCTCAAAAGCAATCTCCCAGCCACTCAAGAGAGTCTCCCCGCAGTTCTCTAGAATATTCTTAAGTCCCTCGAGGATAACTTTGTGAATATCGACGTCAGTTGCGTGATTTGCTACGGACGTCTCGCGATCCTCCTGCTGCAAGGGAAGTAGAGCATCCCGAAATGCTTCCAGAAGACGTAGCTGCACCTTTCCACGTTGCTCGTCCTCTAGGGTCGCCGCGACATTTGCGGAGTCTTGTACAAGCCTGACGAGGATATCCGCAGCCCGAAGTCTGACGGAGGCATTCATTGCCGATGAGTTCAGGGTTCGGATAAGCTCCGAGGTCAAAGAAGTCCATCCTGATATTTCCGGTGGATATGAAAGTAATCTGTCAATATTGATGGTCGCAATGTCACCCAGCTTGGCAAGTGCAAACTGGTCTTCCTGATTCGGGCCGGCATTTGCGGCAGTCGAGATGCTAAGCATTCGGCGATGCTGGCCTGCTGGTGTTTTGAGTGATGCGGTACTCGTAGCTGGTGACTGTGGTCGGCTCCCAGTGTCGCCCTTGCCCTCGCCTTTTCTTTCTAGCAGATGGCAGATTCCTGCTACTACTTGCACAAATGCATCATTAGGGAAATCTATAGTGCTCTCAATCAGACGAGATGCGGCGATCTCGACAGCCCTGACCTCCGAGCTAAAGTTAGCAAGAAGTGCAGTGGCCTCGTTTTCTGCATGCTGATCTTGGCCCCTCGTTGCCGTCGGCGTTCTGCCTGGAGCCTTGCTCGTTGAGAACAGGACGAAGTCGGCTTGCTGCAAAGTCTCCAGAACAATTCTCCATGACGATCCAAGAGTCGGTCCGAGAGCAATTCCAAGATTCAGCAGAGCTCTCAGACAGAGCATATTACGGGTGTTGAGGGTGGTGGGACCTGCATCAAAAGACTGTTGCCGACTCTTCTCAATCACCGGCGACCCTTGGTTAACTAGGTTATCAACACTTAAAAGTCCTCTGGCGTTGCTAAGCAGACTGTTTGGCGCCTCTATAGTTGAGGTTGGTGTTGGCGTTGTTGGGCGAGCCATCCCTGCATTGAGGCAGGCTGTGAAAACATTCGGCGGAACGGCGGCCTTCCCTAGCGTTGTCAAGAAAGCATCTCGAGGTGTTGACAGCTGAAGAAGTCCAGCTACATGGGCAAACTTTTGAAAGGCTCTCACCAAGCTGTGATAGTATTCCGAATCAAGGGCAGCATAGAGGAATGTTGAGCAGGTCGCAAGGATAGCTGGCCAGCATTCATCCACAATCGCAGCACATGTTTTAACCTCGGCGTAGAGTGGATGGTCCTCTAACACCAAGGGATTCAGCGGTACGGGATTCTTCTTAAAAGATGCAGAACGCTCAAGGTTGTTACGGATCATTGATGGATCAGGTTGATCCTCCTGCGATGGTGCTGCCGCGTCGTGACCAGGCTCTTGTTTCCCACTTCTCTTTCGGCTGCGGTTGTCGCCGACTGTAAGCGGCAAGATGAATTTTGCAAGGCCCTCTGAGAGGGAGGATATGCATGAGAGAGTCAGGCTATAGATGTAGGAGTCGGGAATGGAAGGAGGCTCGGTTTTGTCCAGTTGGTCGATACAAGGAACACGGACAGAGCTCCATTGAGTGCTGATGCCGGTATTGTACCCCTCCGAGCTGACTGACCCGCTGATAATACCTGTCACTCCACTAGACTCCAGCATCGCTTGATCTGTCGAAGAGCCTATGTTGGCATATGGATTGGCAACCGGGATGGTGGACTGATGCCCAAGACCAATCACGGCTGGTTTCTCGGTGCTGATGCGGACGAACGTTGCAGTAAGAGTCTTCATAATATCTTTTTGGCCTTCTTCAGCATCGTACAGCATGAATATTCGTCGCAGAAGTGCAGGCTCTGAGAATATACCCCTGAAGACCTCCATACACAGAGCTCGTTTCCATAGAGCAGTGTCTTGGTCAAGAAGGTGTGTCAAGATGTCCAAGGCATCACCGCTCTCAGTCGGCAAGATGGTAAGGTGCCTTCGAAGTAACGTATAGAGAATCCGAATGAGTCTCACTGAAGTCGCAAAGTTCGGTTTTCCTTTGAGGGCACTGATAATGAATGGCATAACACGGACTCGCAGGATGTGTGCTTGCTCGGGGTGAGAGGAGAAAACACCGGCATGATTGGTTAGAACAGATTCTATCAGCTCCAATCCAAATGTTTGGGGCAAGCCTGAAAATCTGAGATAGTCTGGTCTTTGATTCTCTGTCATAAGGCAGAGATCATTAAATATCTAAGAGTCATGAGTATAAGGGATACAGAGTGCACTACGTTCTGCTTACTCGATAAGCATCAAGAGCCGCCGGTCGTAGCTCCACAGTCGCATCGGCAGTTGGTGCCTCACCTGCAAAGGGTCCATGAGTTCCGGCCTCTGGATCGCGGTTAGCACCAGTCACGTTGTTATCCAGTCACACATACTGTCTTCTGTCACGACTTGGTCGAACACCGAGACCACAAGCTGCTGAAGCGTGGCCGCCGATGTGTTGTTCACGATCGCATTCTTGCTCGTTTGGAGAATGAAGCAGATGTTTAGCGCTGTCACCAATAAGTCCCCCTTGACATCCGCGGCGTAATTCTGCAGCAGTGACGGTAGTGCTTGTAGAATCTTTAGTTGCACATCAAGGCCGGCAGAAGTGGCTTCTCTAAGGGCTTCAAGGACTTGATTCAACTTCGACCGGGGAAGTGCTCGGGCAACTACGAGTCTCTGGAGACAGACAATAGCAATTCCTGTGAATTTTGCATTTTTCGTTCCACATGCTATGATGAAAGGGTTGACGAAATTGGGTCTCTGTGAGAGTTCTGTGGCACCGACTTAGATTCTGCTTCAGACTAGGTACCCAAACGAAGTATGATCCGTACCAGCGGCAACTTGAGCTTCGTTGGCTCCTCTCAGACCCTTGAGCTCCTCAAGCGACTTCTCGGCCGCCTACATACAAAGTTAGCAACACATACACGATGAAGGCGAAATAAGCACGGTAGTCAAGTGTTAGGGACGTCCGTACCTGTCTGAGATCATTGTGCTTCCGTTTGCTTTCTTGGATGAGATTCGTAAGCTCTGTCGCCAGGAGCTGGGTCGTCATTCTGTCATATAATATACAGGATCTGACCCATCATAAGACTCGGAAACAGTCTAGAGCATTTTGCCTTGTTGCTCGCTCAGCATATCTCAGTCTTCGTGTAGAATATCGACGAATTTCATGAAGCTTTTTGGGAGGAATAGGCAGCGAATGATGTGAGAGCTGTCACCTTGAATCCCACTGATGACTAAGCTTGGGAGGTGCAAATCGGTCTTCACCGCTTTCCATTGCCCCGCGTTGGTCCGTGCACATCTGCTGCGCTGGCTGGGGCAGAAGGGTTGCGTGCCTTAGACTGCTTCCCGCCTTGCCTCGCTAGACGCTTTATTTCTTCCTGTTCATATTCTTTCCCGTACGACCACATAACGATATAATCATGAGCGCAAAGATACCGAGAAACTTCCGACTTCTGGAAGAGCTTGAGAAGGGCGAGAAGGGACTTGGAGCAGGTATTTGGACCTTTACCAGGCTCTCGGTGATGAGTCGCATGCTGACTCCCTCACGCCAGAGGCTTGCTCTTATGGCTTGGAAGATCCCGAGGATCTTCTCATGTCAAACTGGAATGGCACTATCCTAGGTCCTCCGCATGTAAGTATCTCCGGTTTCGATCTCTGCGCAACCACTGACGTCGCTTTGTAGAGCGTGCATGAGAACCGAATTTACTCTGTCAGGATGCACTGCGGACCTGCGTATCCCGACCAACCGCCAACGATACAATTCGTCAGCCAAGTCAACCTTCCCTGCGTCAACTCGCGTAATGGCGTGGTCGATCCGAAGCAACTTCCGTGTTTGGCAAGTTGGAAGAGAGAGAATACTATGGAGACAGTTTTAATTGAACTCAGAAGGTCAGTCAGGCGTTGGCGTGTTAGCCGATATGTTCCGGGATACTGACGGGAGTCCTAGATATATGGCATCTCCATCGAACAAGAAGATCCCACAGCCCCCAGAAGGTTCTACATACGCATGATTTCAATGGATACGGTTATGACGGAGGTACTGGCTGGGCAGGTGCACAACTTGGTTTCTGGTAGTTCGGATCAATGATTATAATCTACATCAATAGCAGTCGCTTGCCTTATGCTGCTTTCGCTGTAGCCGGTGGCGAACTCTGCCTTCTACATGTGCCTCCTTACCAACGCTCTCGTCCTGCAGAAAGCAACCTCGGTACCACAGCCACGACATAGCAGCAAGCCAGAAGTTGGAAATTATTCATGCTTAAATACTGAGCCCCATGTTGTCAATTTAGTCCAGCCCAGTAAACTTGCTTACGAGTATGAATATCCTCTCTATGGTTACTCGTGTCAAAATCGACAGTTAAGGCTGACAAGCAGGTAACTCGTGGGTGCCGGTTAAATCTCGGAAGTGGACCAACGGTCATCATCCCAAGATTTTTCGGTAAAGGCTTCCAAAGCTTCCCACGCACTCCATTGCTTCAACACCTGTCAATGCAGCACAGTCGAACATGGCATCTGCGGTAACGAAGGCAGCATTTGCTCCGCCATTGCGGCGAGCTTTGCTTCAATCCCGCAACTTCCATCAATCCACAAGATCGCTACTGCCGGCAAGCTTCGGCGTCGGTTCCAGCATCCCTCCGTCGTACTTCCAGAAGCCGTCTCTTCCGGCAAATACCATAGTTCGATTCGTCCCGCAACAGACAGCATGGATTGTCGAGCGCATGGGAAAGTACAACAGAATCTTAGAACCTGGATTGGCAATCTTGGTCCCATTTCTCGACCGGATTGCATATGTCAAATCACTCAAGGAAAGCGCGCTCGAGATCCCGAGCCAGAGTGCCATAACGGCGGACAATGTGACGTTGGAGCTGGATGGTGTACTGTACACACGAGTGTTTGATGCCTACAAGGCCAGGTAAGGCTGCTCTGGTACCAGATTAGAACTTCAGGTCAACCGACTGACACTTGTGCGCCCCAGCTACGGAGTCGAAGATGCCGAATACGCCATCTCCCAACTCGCACAGACAACGATGCGCTCTGAAATCGGTCAATTGACCCTAGACCACGTTCTCAAAGAACGCGCCGCCCTCAACATAAACATAACCCGCGCTATCAACGAAGCCGCCGAAGCTTGGGGCGTGACCTGCTTGCGATACGAAATCCGCGATATCCATGCGCCAGCCGGTGTTGTCGAAGCCATGCACCGACAAGTCACAGCTGAGCGATCCAAGCGGGCCGAGATCTTGGAATCCGAGGGACAGCGCCAGTCGGCCATCAACATCGCCGAGGGTAAGAAGCAGAGCGTCATTCTGGCATCCGAAGCCTTGCGAGCTGAGAACATCAACCGTGCGAGCGGAGAAGCTGAAGCCATCCGTTTGAAGGCATCGGCTACGGCAATGGGGATCGATGTGGTAGCAAAGAGTATTGCTGAGGGAGCTGGTGCGGCCCAAGGCGCAGTTAGCTTGTCTGTGGCAGAGAAATACGTCGATGCCTTTGGCAAGCTTGCGAAAGAGGGCACGGCTGTTGTTGTGCCAGGCAATGTCGGCGACATTGGTGGTATGATTGCTACTGCAATGGGTGTGTATGGCAAGGTTAGCGAAAGCCAGGCAAGGTCTATGGCACAGCAGGTTTCTAAAAGAGGAGGCCAGGCCGAAGGAGAGGCCGAAGAGACAGAGACAAAAGCGCTGAAGGACACTGTCATCGAGACTTTTGACAGGGCAGCGGGCAAAAAGTGATAGCTTGGAAAGCCGTGGCGTTGTGGCCTTGTAATAAAATGTTGTGAAATTATCTATAGTGTACTATATCCTCCCTCAACAGCAGAAGATTGTCGATGAAAGCTCAGTCACTACTCTCTGTGCTCATCCTGTCATTGTTTTTGCTACACGCGCGACGCAGATAGGAGCTTAGAAATACCAATCCTGGCCAGAGATTACAATGACTATCGACCGATGGGATTCCACTTTTAATCATTGCGTACATATAGATGAGGTCGGACGATCGTGTTGGCAGCGAGATGTCAAGAAACAGCGGTCACTGGCTCATGGACTAAGATATGAGAATATGCTAGTTTATCAAGGGCTAAAGAGTTTGTCTCTCCCGGGGTTTCCTGTCTACACCTTCTCCCATGAAGGATGTTCTTCCCCATCTCATACTCCGATGAGTATCCAAAGAAACAGAGCACGTACATCAAGTACAGTTGCCCATGGTACTCCAACCCATGATATGATCAGAGCCTTCCGGCCCTGTTCCAACATTAAAGGAAATATCTTATGAACAAAAGAGATAAATCATGAACGGGTATCAGAATGAGAGAAATTTTAACCATCATCACCCCACCATCCGACCTCCATCCCGACCCGTCCAACCGCACTGAGGCGCACTGACTTCTTGTTTCCCATTGCCTGGGCGGGCATTGGAAACGCACCATCAGGAGAAACTGGCGAGTCAGGTCGCGGCACATCGGCAGCATCTTCATCTGCATCCGCCTCGACGACGCGGACCTGTTCAACCAATGATGGCGTGCTCTTTGGGCTCAGAGGCGTGGAGTCGGGCCGCCTTCTGGCCACTCTGACGACTGTCTCCTTGGTATTTACCCCTGTGCCAACTTGATCGCTGTTTCCGGCGGCGTGAAGATACATGAACTCGTCGCTGGCAACTTCGTCGTCATCTTCACTTCCATCATCGAAGTCCATGAAGTCGCTTAGGTCTGGGCTGGGCTCCGCCTGGTCCAAAGCATTGACGTTATCTGCTCGACGGTCCAGGAAGAGTAAAACCCGTTCCTGCTTGGCTGCAGATGGGGAGGCATCCTTTTCGTACACTGACGTTCGCAAGTTGCCGGATTTTGAAGACATGGAGCGATCCGAATGGACTGTGGATGCTGGGGTGGCGAGGTTTTGAGGATTACTCCCGCTGGTGTTTTGGTCGCCGACGGATGTCTGACGGCTATGTTTATGGGCCATGTGATCTTCCTGCCTCACCGTGCTGTTGGATGTGGCCGAAGTTTGGTGCCGGAGTGTTTGGGGTGATTGGCGAGGGTTAGAGCAAGCAGTGGCCGACGGTGAAGGAGCCTGTGTATGATGGGTTTGGCTTGCGCTTCGCCCATCCTCTTCGTATTCGGAGATGATGTTCTCGCGCATACGGGCACGCTTCGTTCGAAGTGCAGCTAAAAGCATTTCCTCTTGGCGAGTTACGGCCATAAATCGAGGGTTGTGGTTGCCGCTGGCATCGATGGACGATCCTGCGGAGCCGATGTAGAAGTCTACTGATGTAGGGCTAAGCGGAGGAGTTGGCTGGTCACCAGAGTGGAGAGAGGCGGCCTTTGTTGACATAGTCTTCCGTGAGGACAATGATGCCTGGTCGTCGCTGAATGAACGAGCTTTAGCCGATGCAGGCAGCACGGCCACCGCTCTTGCTTCGTGCACCGCATACCCGGATCGGCTTTTCCAGTCCATGTTGGAGTTAGCTGTTGATGTGGACAGTGTCGAGAGGCGAGATGACGATCTGATTGACGGCACCGGAGGTGGATGCCGCGGCATGGGGAGGGAACTCGACCGCAGGTTGAATGCTAAAGGTTTAGGTGTCGGCGAGTGAATCGGGATAGTTAAGAATGTACTCTCTGGAGCGAAGCTGGCATGCTTCCCGGGCTTGCGTGCGTTGCTCTCGGGCGTTTGCGCTTTTCGGATGGGTGGTCTTCGACTCGATTCGACAGAGGAGCTTTCCTCATCGCCGTTCGCCGGCCACCTGATGCTGGGAATAGACATGGCAGACTTTGATGCCGACTCAGGATAGTCATCCTCTTCTGAGTCGGAGGACAGAGAAAGCATACTCTTCTCTTGCAGATCCGAATCGCCGAAACTACGGTTTGTTCGTTTAGAAGCCTTTGACGTCTTGGTGTGTCGGCTCGACACACTCGCGGCGCAATCGCGATCTAATGAGAGGAGGCCAGAGCCAGAAGGACCAGGGAGGGCACTGACTGGCGTCGGTGGGAAAATGTCGTGAGAGCGCGCGTGACGTCCATTCGGGAACAAATCTGGCCTTTGCCTGGTAGGTTTATGGAATTGGTCGCCCGTTTTTGTTGGAGGTAGGCTGTGCACGGAGAAAGATGACGGCATATCAGTTGCTTCCATCGCCTCCCCAAGAGAATGCTTAATGGACCGAAAGGACGCCTGTTCATAATGGTCGTATAAATGTTTCAGTCCGGCAGAGTCAGTTGCGCCTTTGCGGCTACTCGAAGTCGTGCTAGACAGATTGGCATTTGCCACTGCGGTGGTAGCCGCCGCGTCGGCGCGCCTGTCGTGGGTCCCGTTCCTTGTTGGTTTCCAGTCTGTTCTCTGTTTTATCGGCGGAGACGTAGGCCCCGGGGACTTATTGGACGTGGACGCAATGGACGGCGATTTTGTTACGTAGTCGGGTCCGAGAACAAGGCTGCTCTGAGATACAGTGCTCGTGGAATGGCCATGGTGTCTGTGGCCTGGTATCAGGTGTGACAGATCCAGCCTCGCCGGTTTCTTCTTCTTGGCCAATTTTGATGGTGCCTTCGAATTGTCGACATCCAGCAATGCCTTGGCTTTTGGCGGCAGTCCCTTGGCCATCGCAGAAGCTGATGTTTGCTGTGAGATCGACAAGGGCATCTTGGCCTTGTCGTACCAGGACATGATCGTCGAGCTGGATGTCCTTCTTTGTAAGCTCGACGTCTCTGATCTCATATCCTTGCCTGGGGCCGGCGAGCTGGCCTTCCTCGAGAATCGGCTAGATCTGATATATGCCGGCACCGTCTCCGACTCTTGTTCCCATTGATACTCGTCACGCCCTCTGTGCTGGAATTCCCCCTCTTCGTTCACGCTTTGCAATCCCTTTTGACTGGCGTTGTGGCTAGCTGTGCTCTCAGAGACCGAAATGCTGATCCCGGACTGGGTTGACATCCGGTCCCATTGGGATGCCGGATCGAGGTTGATATCAGTGGTCCCCAGTATCTTCTGGGCCTTGGACATTGATCCTGAAACTACCGGCCCGGCATTCTGCTCCTGCTTCTGCTTTCGACCCGGGACGGGGAAAGTGAACTTTGACATTCGACCCATCGTTGCGGCCTGGCTCGTCGTACCGAGACTACTGGCATAGTTAGCCTATATTCTACCGCGCAACTTGGCCAAGAAATTATTCAAGCGGCGCTTGAGAATATCATGAACCTAGTGGTAAAGGCGAATCTTCGTCACAGGATGGGTTACCTTGTGCGAGCCAGTCAAGACCTGTGGCTATCGAAGCATCCAATCCCAAGCACTGCACCGCTCCATTCACCAATTCAAGCCGAAAAGTTGGTTCGTGGATAGACAGCTGGCTGATAACAGCAATTGATGAAGTCAAAACTTCTCAACACCTGGACACCATAGTCTCGACGAATCGAGATTTCAGGGCAGAGAAACTAGCACCTGTCATGCGCGCCTGCGAATAAGCCAAGGAAGCCACAGGCCAGTTAGGATCGGAGTCACCCGATGCTGAGCTATTGGATTCCAGATGAGCGAGATACAGTTTGTGAGAGAAAACAGTATTCCCACTTCCACGTGTCAAGGAAAAGAAAGAATGACACAATTCAGGTGGTGAGGGAGGGAATGGGCTGCGATAATATTGGGGTGAAGAGACAGAGTAATAAGAGGTGCCACTGACGTCCAGCTATGAACGGCCGACCTGAACCTTACATATTGCGTACTATATGCCACCAGGTCTATCCCTCATCGACCGGCATCTTACTCAAGGGTCTTGCGGTTTGCCCACAAACCCACCCACCCAGCACTCGACCGGGGACTGACTGACTTGCAGATGTTAAAGGTGGGAAGCCGTGTGTACTATGGGTAGTGTAGATTTGACATGGGAGATAGCGGTCCCACTTACATGGGGCCCTTGCAAGCCACAAACAAAAGAGGGTGGGAAGAGCAGAAGAGCAGTCGGCTTGAATGGTCAGCGAAACACACCCATCCTTCTGCTGCTACAGTACATCATCATCCTGTGCTTTTGGCCCTGGAGGTGGCACTCATGCTCTGCCATTTGGAACTTCCCGTTTCTGCGGAATGCTAGCCGAAACTAAAGCAGGGGGTGATGCAGCTGCGCAGAGGGTCAACGAGACATTTTCTTCATTACTTCGTACCTACCTACCTACCTACCTACCTACTACCCATCCGCAAAGACCGGCCAAGACAAATGGGGAAGAATTTGGCACAATAGCAATGAACAGCACAAACAGTCAGTTGAGGCTTCGCAAGCATATCCCGTTTGCTTGCACACACCTATCTTCTCCGCCGCCCTTGCAAATTGACCTGGCTGAACTCCACCAGAATGTCCAGGCAGGGGTGAAATGCGAGAAACTCTGATGGACCCTAGCTCGTGAACCTCGTGAGCGTCCCTCTTCAAGGTTCACTACAAACCCCCCTGAAAGAGGCTGTTAGTCGGACGCGCTTTACCAAATCCGTTTTTGACTATGATCGGCGGCGGGACCGTGGGTGGGACTCAATCCTTGTGGCTGCCACCACCTCCCCCAGCCAGTCCGTCGGCTTGAGAAGCAGGGCGCTGTGGGGTGGGGACTTTTTTCACGGCGAAATGAGGACGGCAGCAGTCGTCGGCCGGAAATGATGGCATTTCTAGGTAGTACGTACGTACATAGGTGAGCCGAGCAGTTCTGCAAGGGATTCGAAGTGAATGGAGACTTCACACATTATTATACATAGTACTGTACAAAGTATTAGCATCGGGAACAAGGATCATTGTCATGTAATTAATTAGACGCCGCTCACATGGCCCGGGGAGCTATTGTCTAGTAGCACCAGATCGAGACACGATGCTGCAGTAAAAATGGTCCCGACATGCCCGAGGCTTGTGAAGATGGCATCTAATAACTCCCGCTGTGTCGCTGATATTTCCCAGTGTTCGACCTGTCTCAGAATCCCTCCCTGTGCGGCACACGTCATCTCTCACTACAACCGCTGGCTGGCTGGCCTGCCACATATTTGGTGTACCGGGCTTGGGAGACAGAACTTATGAAACGACTTGACGGTGGACGGACCAAGCTCGGGAGATCCTCGCATCAATCACCCAAAGCATACTAATCGTTGATGTGGTTGATTAGCGAGCAACGTGAGGATCTCTCGATTTCATCCCGCTGGGTCTCTGGTCTGGTTCTGGTTCCAGTGTTGATCATCACTCCCCCCACATCTCATCCAAAGTTCGCTCATCTCTTCGATGCTACGTACCGTAGGTGCGTAGTAACAGCATTTCCCAGCCAGGAAATTGAACTGACAGCTCAGCTCGGTCAATGCGTGTCGAGACCAGCCGAAGAAACAGAGGGCCCCAATCTCCCTCTGCACTCATCCCAATCTGACTCGCCAAGGCCTCTGCAGCGACCACCACAAGCCTGTAGAATACGAACAAACGCTCAATTTCAAGGTTTCAGTGGAGTTACTTTTCCCATAGCTACCTTGGTAGCTAGGGATGTAGCAAAGAGCCTGGGCCTCTGGGAGATCTGCCCACGACATGCTAACCTCCCCAAGCTCACCCGCAAACACTCTAGTTGAAAGACTATTACAGCTGCTAATAGTTGGAGAAAGCTATTGAACAAGATGGCACGCTCAGACAGCCATGCCAATATCACTTCCGCAATGGAACAAGCGCTGCCCGTATTCCAATGCCGCCTTTTCCCTTAGTGATGTTCACTGGGTGTCGTGACTCGTGGTGTTTCTGTAAGCCGACGATAATTAGCTGCGGGAGTTCTCCTGTAGAACCGAGAGCTTCGGGCAAAAAAGCAATGCCGGATGTGTAAGATAATTACCAGGAATGGTGGCAGGCTCAATCATGGAAGGAAAAGGGGGGGTCTTCAGCCTTCTACATGTGTTTGGTAGTCGGCTAGTGTTGATTCCTCACTCAACTGTCACTTGTTCCACGTGGATGGTGGAGGATCCGGCGAACGAGCCTCCTTTCACAATGATGCTCCACCTGGGAAACAGTCTTGTTTTTCACCTTCCCATCCACTCACCAGCTTCCTGAAAGCCCACGGACTCGCAGTTTGCAGCTTGTCAAGTTCAAGTGCTCTTTTTTTTTTTTCTTTCACCGCCCGCCCGCGAACCCACAGACCTCTTCGCGTCGCATTTTCAACCCACCTCCACTATTGGTGTTGCTACTTTAGTAGGTACTGCGTAGAATGCACCTCATGAGAGAGAGCAAGCAAAAACCCCAGCGCCATCAATTTACTTCAATCTAATCGTCAATATCAAACCATTCCCAGATGGCAAACGAACTGCATCGCGGCCACCCATTAGCCGGAGCTTGCCGCAAGGGCGAGAACCACCCTCCGCTCCAGTAGTTATAGAGGGACAGACACACCACTTATTAGCCCATCGACATTGTTTAGTTGCAGGGCGATACCCGCATGCAAGGGATTTGCATTTGCATCTTGGCGAGCCTCCATCCATCCATCCGTCCGTCCCCTCCCTGCAGATACTCTCTTCGCGTTATGTGGTTGCGAGATTTGCCTCCACACCCTTAGGTTGTCCTGCCCATGCTTGATGATGTCTTTTGTCACGAGCTGCCGTCCGTGTACACACCCCCTTTTACGTGGTAGGCTGCGATGTTTCTGAAAGATTTGCGCAGCGATTCCTGGATGCTGGACAATGTGCAGAGCAAACGCATATGCAGGTGGGAAACAAGCTGCGTCCATGCTCTCTCTCTCTCTCTTTGTCTTTTCTCACTCTTCTTCGCACTCTGTACCTCTCCGTAATAACCAACATGCCTATTTACCAGGAATACAAACTAGTACATGACATGCAGGTCCCCATCGTCGATGTCAATGCTGCGCAATAGTACATCTTCAAGATTGGACTTGGCAGTGGATCCCCCTAGAATCATGGAATGAGGAAATGCACCGAATACCACTATCTGTACGTCTGTACGGATTAGTAGCATATATGGTTAATGCACCGCAAGCACCTCCGATTCCCACATGTGCTATTGCAGCTACGGGGCCGCTTGGCTCTGAGGACAAGACAATAACATCTCGCTTCCAGAAAAGGCACTCTACGTTGAAATTGGAACCGCAGCGTCCAAGGCATAGGGTGCTATATACTACCTAGTAATAATTATCAATTAATCCGGGATGATAGCGCACCATACGCGACCTGTCAGGACCCCCAAAATCCTCACCAAAACCAAAAAAAAAAAAAAAAAAAAAGGTAGACTTCAGCTACGCCTGGGCTCCTGACGAGCGCTTCGCTTTCACGAAAGGCTTGCCATATTTGATGGACTGACAGCCCTCCCCTAATTCTTAGTCGTTCGGAAGCAAGCACAGGTCCCGGTTGCTATTGCACGGATTGTACTCCGTACTCGTCCAATGTTTTGAGTATATGCCAACGCAAGCGCTCCGACCGTGCATCGCAACCGCAGTGGGATTAATGCAGCTTGTAACCGCCTGTATGTCTATCGTTAAGGCGCTGGTGGATCCGGCAGACTCAAGCAGACATCGCCAGTCTCCGTTCCTGTGCGGAGCCTGCAGTTCAGCCATGTAGAACGAGACCGAGCCACGGATCCATGCTCAGCACAAAGCCAGAGTTTGAGGTTCAGATTCAAGAGATACTCCCAACGAACACGCGATGTCAACTCTAATGTCTGTCCGCCATGTTATGCGAGTCGATCAGACAGCCCAGCAATTCCATTCAGACGAAGTAGATTCCCTTCTAAGCCGAAAACAAGCTTGGATCGCTTGAGCACAGATCCGCTGGCCGCCCGCCAGCTGGGTGCTTTGTACCGAACTGGGGGCTCCGAGACTTTGACAGCTCAGATCAGAACTGGCCCATGTTGCAGAGGCAGAACCAAGATTTCGACATGGCCGATGGCACATCCCGGCTGCCGAGCCCTGTCAGCCATGCCCCTGTTTCGCGATCAAAGCTCACAACACTGGTGAGGTGGTGGGCATCTAGAGGTTGGGAGCTACGCCATCAGTGGGCCACCGTTGCATTGGGTTGGGTGAGGGGTTGGAGGGGTTCGTTGAAAAGCTGGGGGATCAGACAATCCCGTGTGTGAAGCTCATGCGTAGGCCAGGGAAGATGGCAGGCTTTCTTTCCCTCCTCTTGCTTGCTCCATTTCACTTCCATGTTGCTGATCCTCCGCTATGGGACATCGTCGCGAGAAGAACACCAGGGTTCCGTCCAATTTCGTCAAGCTTATCGCGGACGCGGGTCCGAGGGTTCGCCAGGTATGTATGAAAATAACATACGACCGAGATCTCCAACTCCCCGGCTCGCTTTTCTGCATCGCGACCGACAAAGAGCAGTCAATTGCGGGCAAGGGATCTCGCCTACGTTGCCTGAACGTGAAGCAACTCTATTGCTAGCCTTGCTGCGCATGTAAGCCAAGGTCACCACCACCCAGTTACCTGCCCTACCCGTCTCCCTCCAAGTCTCATTCGCACTCCACCTTTTTGGTACACACACACACACACACACACACACACACGCCTGGATCCCCAACCCTGAATCCTGGTCTCTACTTTGCTCTTGGAGTGTTCGTTCAACCGTCACGACGTCAACCCTTCCCCAACTGTCAGCCCGGGTTTCCCGTCTCGGGGATTTCACATTCATGCTGCGAAACAGCCACCTACCGAGTTCAATAATGCCATTTGTCCCACATGCCTCGGCTTGTAAGTCTGGTAGCCAGCCAAAGGCTCCGCCCACCCACCAACCTAGAGGATCTGCTACCCGCCGTTGCCTCGCATGCTGTCTCCGTTGGTTGGAGGGGTGTGAGGGATTCCCTTATCCACAGTGGCTCGCTGCTTATCTTTGATATGCATCGTACTGTAAAGTGAGCCGAACGAAATCGCGAACATGCTGGTCAACACGGTGAACCCTTGCTGTCAACTGCTTCAGAGAGCTTCAGCCGTGTTCCAGCTGGCGGGGTAGCTTCCAGGTAGGTAAACAAGCGGGGCTCCCCGAGAGGGCATTTTCCCGAGCGAAGAATGGTCAACCTGTACGTGGGAGCTGTTAAATCTGTGTTAATTCCGGGGATGTAGCACTGGCATCAATTGATATAACGGCATCTGCTATCCGCATCGGCTTTCTCTTGGCGGTGCAAAGTCTTCGGCTTTGACCACTTTCCGAGAGCGGCGGGTAGGCGGGTGTGAAGAGGTCAAGGCAATCTTGGTGTACCTGAACAAGTCATGGGATATCGGACAGATCGGGTGCGGGACCCCATGCCTCAAAACACTGATCAGTACCCAAGGTAGCTGAGGCAGTATCCTGTCGATGGCAACAATTCCATCATTTGTTTGTTGCTTTGCCTTCCAGCTCACCGCAGCCACTAGAGGCGCTTGGTTGCCAACTCGCTCAGTACCACCAGCTCGCGCACGGCAATTGGAAGCTAGGGGGGGCGCTTTGCGACGTTCTTGATTCTAAGTCTCCTGGACCTGTCAGGTGCGGCAACTGCTTCTACCTCAATTGATTTGATAACTACCTAAGCTCCTGCTTCGGCACTGCAAGCTTGGCGGCTGTCGTTTCCCTCTGAATCTGGCGGATAGATGGATGGAAGCTCGAGATTGCTTGAATATGCTTGCATGCGTGTAGGGCTGCTTCAAGACAGCATCAGATTAGCCAGAGAGGAAGGGGATCAGGGTGAATGTTTGACCCTTCACAAGGCGCTCAATGGTGACTGCGGCGTGTGAGTACGGTTGAGGGTCATCTTGTAATCATCAGGGAAGGATTGCTCAGGGCAACTTTCGAGCATTACAAGTAGGTACCTTAGTCAGTCGTGCGCCCCTTCAGGATGGAGGATATCTGGTTTCCAGAATAGAAAGAACACACGTTACGAGGTTCATTAAGCTCCGAGCCTTGCCCTCGCAAGACTGACTGTCCAATTCACCGTCTCTCGATCATCCATCTTTGTTTTCCTCCAGTATCGTCGTCATCATTATCATCATCATCAATCCCCTTTATCACCCTCTCAAGCTTTGCCGTTTTGCCTGCTTATGCACATCTTGCTTCTTGGTATACGTGTCTATTATCCGCTGAAAAAAAGACTGTCACGGTCAAGATGGTCGTTCCACCTTATCTACTAAGATCCATCGCCGAGTCTCCGTTGAATCCTGACAACATCAGAGAAGCGGCACGGCAAAGTCTTGTTCAAACTGAGCAGTACCTGGCCTACCGTGCGAAACGGCTTGCTACCCTTATAGCTGCAGCAGGTGGTATGCCTCCTCCTTTGACCATCAGTAGTGTGTTGATATTAACAATCATATAGATGATGGAACTCGCCCAAATGTCGACTTGGACGGCAAGGCCATGTCCGACTGGCTGAAGAAGCAGATCCGTGAAGTCACAGAGCTACGAGTCCATGCTCTGCATGACATGGTGTCGGGCCCTGGGAGTGAACCAGCACGTGAATCCCAGGATGAACCTCAGGAGGATCCCGAGGACAGACCCAAGGATGAGCCCGAGGATGAACCAAAGGACGAAATTGTTCTTCGCTCCGTATTTGATGCCAAGCATACCGAAGACGAAACCAAGCTCCCAGGCAGCATCGTCCGCCGTGAGACTGACAAGCCGGTCAAGGACGAGGCTGTCAATGAAACATTCGACAACGTTGGCCAAGTCCTCGACATGTACAAGACCCATTTCAGGTGGAACTCTCTCGACAATGAGGGAATGCCCGTCATTAGCTCCGTACACTTCGGCAAGAAGTACGAGAACGCATGTACGTGCTGCCATCACTCAATGGAACACCTGCTAACTCTCCTCTTCCAGTCTGGGATCCGGAGAAGCTGCAGATGGTCTTCGGAGATGGCGGTGAATTCTTGAACAATTTCACTGGTTGCATTGATGTCATCGGGCATAAGATGACGCATGCAGTAACAGAGCAAACCAGTCCCTTGAACTACGTCGGTCAGAGTGGTGCTCTAAATGAGCACGTTTCTGATGTCTTTGGCATTATGGTCAAGCAAATTGCCGAAAGCGAGGACGCCGAACAGGCTGACTGGCTTATTGGCGAAGCATGCATCATGCCAGGTATCAAGGGGATTGCTCTCCGAAGCATGAAAGCCCCAGGAACCGCCTATGATGATCCAAAGCTCGTGAGTTCATCTACCTCATACCCGCAGCTCCGGTTGCTAATCAAAACACTACGCAGGGCAAAGATCCCCAGCCAGACCACTTCGACAACTACGTCCCAACATTTGAGGACAACGGCGGCGTTCACATCTACTCTGGTATACCCAACAAAGCCTTCTACCTGGTCGCCAAGGAGTTTGGTGGCAACTCGTGGGAAAAAGCAGGGCAGATATGGTGGAAGGCGATGAACTCCGACAAGATCAAAGCCAACTGCACGTTCCACCAATTTGCTGACCTCACCGTCACCGTCGCGAAGGAGGTTTACGACGAGGAGGCAAGCAGGGTGGTACGAAGTGCCTGGGATGCAGTTGGAGTCAAGGAAAATGGCGAGAAACAAGACCCAGATGACAAAATCCCCAAGATTCCTGGATGCAATCCCATGTAGGGATCCACGGGTGATCTGGTTTGAAGAAGAGAGGTGCACCTAGAATAATCTTAGTATGCTATGCGAATAGTCACTCCTGGGAAACTCTAATACAAGAATTATAGCTCTCTAAGGTGCCTTAGCCTGGTATGGGGAATATTTATGCCCAGGCCGTCGTGACGTGCCAGCCTGCGATGGAGGTCGAGGTCGCTGAGGAGGAAGGAGGAAGCCACTCATGTTCCCAAACCGCATGTAATATACGTATTTTATCCTCGTCTCCTCCTTGCTTTACACCATGTTCAATCCCAAGTCACATTCGCTGATCGATCCGCCACGCTAGATCTTCATTCTTGAATTGCCCGGCTGTTTCAGACCAAGATCAACCACCGCGATGGCCACTCAACAGCCACAATCTAGCACTTCCCAAGAAGCCAGACTCTCGAAACCCTCGCGGCCTATTCCAGACGATGACCGCCAGATTATGCTCCGTCACAAGCTCGCCCTCCCAACTTTTAAGACCCTCCAATCACTCCCTGCGCACCCGCCACTCAACGAAGTCCTCCAGAAAGCTGCCTGTGCCCATGAACTCCACTGCTTCCCCATACTCGCCGCTGAGAAAGCCTTCTTCGGCGACCTCAACATCAACCACCCCAAATCCATACTCTGGCCTATCAAAGGCCCCGTCTCCCAGCCGTGGCATAAAGTCTTCCTCCTCGCGCAGGCGGAAGCAGGCGGGTGCGAGTATCCGAACAAGTTATCAGCTGCGGCGAGGAAAGACCTAATGGGCAGCCAGAAGTTCCGGATCCTGAAGCTTCTGTCGGTCGTGCTTCGGTGTGTGGTCGACTTGATGGGGAAGCGGGAGGATGCCGTTGGGGTTCGACATGCCTTGATCATACTGAGGAGTGTCTCTGCTTGCAGCTGGGAGGGTTCCGGGACTGAGCTGCTGCAGATCCCGGGGATTGGGAGGAAGAATATGGAGAAGTTAATGAGGGGAAAGGAAGGCATCTCAACGGTTCGAGAGCTGGCAAGGCTGGATTTCTTCGATATCGAGAGACGCATGTCGAGGAATCCCCCATTCGGACATGAGCTCTTGGTCAAGCTGAGAAACTTTCCCATCTTAACGCTGGACATTGGCATTGCGAGACGAAACGGCCAGCACTGGCCTAACGGAACAGAAGTCAAGACTGTGAGAGCAGTGTTGGGATGTGTGAACAAGGACGTCCCGGCCTGGAACGGTAAGGTGGCGTGGGTCACCTTTGTAGCAGAGAGAAGGGACGGGAAGCTGGTTTTCTTCTCCAGGACGAGCGTGAAGAGGCTGATGGACGGGTATGAGATCATATTCAATGTTGAGCTGAAGGATGGCGAGACTTTAGTGGCCTGGGTTAGCTGCGAGGAGATTGTGGGAACCTTGGTCCAGAAGACGGTGACTGCTGGGCCCTAGAGAGCGGTTAGGACTGAGAGGGCGCAGATCTTGCTGGGTAATTTGTTGGCTGAAGCTGTGAGAGATAGGGGAGGAATCTCGTGGGAGATTGGCCAAAAGTCTGGTCTGATTTGTTGTTGCTGCGCACATATTCATCGGCAATCGACGGATGATGATATGAACAATGCAATGCTGCCTTTATTTCCTGAGATCCGGGGTCAATATACAATGCACCGTCGCCTCGCCCCATGGCTGACTGGGTATCACTCTTAATGCTCCACATGATCCATGATCCGATCCATCACACTACCCAATATGTACCTTTTCCACTTTGTTTTACCTCCGTCCCCTTTCCCATCCGAATTTGCCTTTGAATTTCTCCCGTGCGAGACATAGTCTAATCATCGCGGTTCTTCCCTCTCGACGACGGCACCCGCACATGGTGTAGCATCGGCGACGACGGCCGCGACGTCGATAAGCCCACCGCTTTGACGGACTCCATCGGGTCCAGATTCAGCTTCGAGTCGTCTGTCGACTGAGGCGTATACGCCGGGTCAACCATGGATTTCTCGTAGCTGGCTATGGTGATTGGCGGGGGACGCCCACGTCGGTCCGGTATGCTGTAGAGATAGGTCGCTAACAAGACCAGGGACGTGCCGAAGAGGAACTGAACTGGTTAGCACCTCACAGAGAATCGGAGAAAAAGAGTGCATACCGTCCATGTGACTGAAAAGTCAAAGAACCAGACACTGAACAAAAAGCTAATGACGATGCTGATGCTGGCCGCAAAATTCTTGGCAATATTGTCGGCGTAGTTGATGCACAACGAGGTCAGTACGCCACCCAAGGCCTGGAAGATGATGGCTGTCCAGACAACCCAATTGTACCCGTCGAAGAAGCCATGCTTGGCAATGTCCTCGCCGTCCTTGAAGATTACTCCGACAAACAAGGCAGGGAACAGCGAGTAGAAGGAGAGCTGGATATTTCGAGTCCACATCGAAACTGGAGTTGGTGATTCCTTCAGCATCATCTCGAAGTAGACACCAGCCAGTCCCGACACGGCGGCGGCGATCAGAACAGCTGTCAAGCCGATTGAGTAGTTCATGATGGGCGCATAGTCCTGGTCTTCCTGAATCCCCTGGTAGGTGGCCGATCGTTTCGTCAGCTCCCCTGCTAGGCCTATCACGCCTCGCTTGGTCAATTCTCGGGCTACATCAGCCACTTCGCCTGCTGCCTGCCCGAGCTCGTGAACGGACCGGGGGAAGAAGTTGTCATTTGTGTCGTGAAGGAGCATGCCCTCTTCGGTTTTAACGTCGGACTGCGGCAGAGACACGACGGAGACACCAATTGTAAGGACGATGAGAGATATCCATCGTTTCAAGCCCAGAGATCGTCGTAGCATCGTTACAGAAAAGACTGCTGTCGTTAGGATCTGCTAGTTGTTAAAACATACTCCCGTCCCAGTCCAATGCTTCCCCAGCTCGCCAGGACGCCACTGACCTTGAATTGGTACAAAATCTGGAAATGCACAGGATCCAAGTTTCCTACAGCCACATATTGCAAGGTATTCTGAAGCGTGTAAAGGGTAGCCGGAATAGCCAACTTCCAGCCATCGCCCGAAAAGACGGAATTGTATATCTGCTCAAAGATTACGGTAGCGGGGGTTGACGGCGCCAATGTCCGCGAAACCTCCGCAATGGCAAACGTAAGACATATCGCCAGTTTAATCACCTCATTTAGAAAGACGGCTGTGGATGTAAAGTAACGGTGGTCGCCTGACGGAGGCATAATTCGGGAGTAGTGCATGATCTGCCGTAGTTTGGTCAGTGACAGAGTCCCGCGCACAAGAGCTTTGCGGAAAGCATAGGAGTAGGCGACGTACGAGTATTAATGCCGAGTTTTGGAAGGTCAACTGCAAGAAGGGATGGTGTTAGAGAGAAATCCTGTACAACTTCGCGCAGGGTCTGGCGCATACCGTGATTAGAGAGACCTGCTTCATGGGCATGCCCAAGAAAGTCGGACCCCCCATCGGCTGCGGGGCAGCGTCGAGGAGAGCCATTGTGAGTAGAGGGGGAATCGCCAGTCGGAGCCGAAGCAATGGCTGGTATCCTGATGTTCAGAGGTAAATGTGTGATCCAAGAAGGTGGCTCAATTCGCTGTTCGTTGGGGGAGGGAAGAAAATTGTGGCTTGCAATCGAAAGCCGAAGATGTTGCCAAGTCGCACACGCTTTCCTGGAGCAAAAGAAAAATCCTAAAAGGGGGGGAGGTGGTCGCGTTTCTTATGCCGCGCTTGGTAATTAAGAACCCTGAACTGACGCAGGTCCCGTCCACTTTTTTTTTAATTTTGGTGTTCCCCTAACAGGTAATGTTAAGATGGTGGTTAACGCCCCCTGACGTATGCGCCGCGGCCGTGGGAATCAAGCTAAATCGCGCGTCTGAAGCTGGAGGATGTACTCGCAAACGGGTATGGGTAGTTGACGACGGTAGAATTGGTTGTTTCTGGCGGAGCAGATAGCTTCAGGAGTAGTGGCCGTGAACAGGTGGTGATATTCGTTGGAACTGGGTAGCTGGATTGGGGGTTTTGTGTTTTTCCCTTCTTGGGGTGGGTGGGTTTTGTTTCCCCTTGGTGCCCAGCCCTCCAAATCCAGAACTTTTTGGTGACGTGACTTGACGACGTTGCACTGTTTCCCCTCATTCGAATTCATTCATTCATTCAACTAAGTTATCCAAGACAGGGCAGAATCTGGTTGCGCTGGACAAGGGGGAGAGGGACGGGGCCCCCCCGGAGAGTGTGGAGATGGGGCGCAGATCTGTCGCGCATCTGGCTTAACATGAAATTTCGGGAAGCCTGCCCGATCCAGGACCTGAGCTGAGCCCGACCTTGGGCCCGAGGCGATGGAGCCTGCGCTGAGGTTGCAGCAGTGTGCGTGTGTGTCCACAGATGGGCGGCGAAATCACGGATCTGATTTGTGGCTCTCTCTTGTTGATGATGGGACGATTTTTGCAGTGAAAGCACACCGTACTGGGGAGGGAAATCTGTCAAGAGACTCATTAGCTAAGAGTGAGGGAGGAATGTAGATCCCTCCGAGTCCTCCGACAAGATTCTAGTTGGATCGATCTGGGGAGGATATACCCACCCTCAGCAGCAGTCTCTTCCCTACCTACTGTGAAGTACACTCCTGGATCGCGTTCTTCTTTCGATTAAATATTTTGTTCTTCCATTTACCCTTCCTTTCTTCCCACCCGTTCAATGAGGATTCCCATGACCTTTTAAAGCCCTCCCTCTGATCCCAAGATCCCGCACACACAGGAGCGACCTGCCCTTACCCCATGTCGAATCATGGCGTCAGAGGCTTGACCGATTCATGACCCTAGGCTGCCTGAAATGAATAACTATCCACACTTGGCCGCGCTGGCTCCATATCCCGCATTCCCAGCACCCAGATCTCCCATGAGACAAGCGAACAACAACCATCCCACTCACTGGGGATGTACATATGTACACCGTTTCTGCGAGACAACCCGCCAACATGGCCCAACCATCTTGCAAGAAGGCAGAGGAAAAAATACCAATCGATAGACCGCCGGCTGCGTCGCTCCCGTCCTGGACACCTCCAACGTGGCTGTACCACATGCCACACATGCCACACATTTCCCCAGAGTGGCGCCACTAAGAACGTAGAATAGGGTAGTGCCAGTCTGCCGCATGACCCGCTAAGGCACCTAAGTAAATAGTTTAATTGACCGCCTTTGCGGAGAGGGTTGTGAGCCATAGCATCACGCGAGCCATGGAGCAGCACCTCCGGGCGGATGCTGGGCCAGGATATTCTGACAGCTTTCCTGCTACCCCGATCGCATCCGAGCTCGAAAGATTTTTTTCTTGCGGATGCCACTATCGCCTATTTTCATTGGCGGGCAGGCAGGCGGGCTTCTATCATTTGGATCAGATGCCACCCGTCTGGGCTGACTCGCGGGGCAGTCGTCTGCTACCCCATGTACTACCTTGGGTATGTAGGAATGTTTAACTGCCCTGCATATGCACCCAAGTCAAACCTCTTACACATGATCACTTCTCCTCTAGACAGGCAAGCAGCCCTCTGTTAGATCCATCAAGAGTTCAATAAGCTGTGGCTCGGAATCACAACGTAATGTAATCGGTCGGATGCACGGATGTGTGCTCAGCCTCTTTACAGAGTTGATTCCAACTCTATAGGTATCTATGTACAGGGAGAAAACAGAGGCACTCGATGCCTCAAACAGCAGAACAGATTTGTATATACAAGAGTAATTGGGGCCTGCCCATGCTGGCCTTGCCAGGGACATGTTCCCGCATCTCACCTCAGCAAGTGATTGCCGCCTTCTTTTGGGTTCCTCATCGCACCTAGAACGCAAGCTTCTGCCCGGCGTTGGCCGTCACCGAAGCCTTGACATTTGCTGACCCGAGCTTCAAGTATGTGTATGGGACAGAGGTCAGCGTGCCCAGCGGTGCCGTGTTCTCGCTGCCGCCCAGGTCGACATCATTAACCACAGCAAAGCCAGTTGTGTCGCTGTCAGCAGAGAATATCGCCTTCTTGCCAGACGTCTCGAAGACGGTCGACTCGACGAGCACCTGTGCGCCCATTCGCGTGTTGATGCCAGTTTCGCCGATATTGGAGTAGAGGGAGCTGGGGCATGTTAGTACGGCTTCTTGGGAGCTGCAAGGTTGCATTGTCACGTACTTGAAGATATGGCCAGTGCCGAACCGGAATGATGGACCGCGGCTGTTGATATTGTCGAAGTGGTTGTTGGCATAAGTGACATGGAGATGCCCGGTGTCTTCGGCGCCGTTGGAGTCCGAGTGGCCGACCAGAGATCCTTTGAACTAGACCCGTCCGTTAAAAAAAAGTGCTTCTCCAATCTGCCAGACACGGACTTACATGATCGTGGAACACCGTGTTGGAGATCGTTACCCACTCAGCAGCGTGGGTAACATCACAGAGGCCGTCATAAAAATCCTTGCCATTGTCTCTGTCCGCAGAGAGATCGCAGTGGTCAACCCACACATTCAGCGACTCCTGGATGGAGATGGCGTCGCCGTTGGCGGCCAAGACCTTTGCAATCTTCATGTTTCGGACGATGACGTTGGATTGCTTGTTGATGGTCAAGCCGATGCCAGTCAGGGCTGCGAAGAATCAGCAAACAGGAATCACAGGCCATCCATGGGGGAGCAACTTACAGCTTCCCGCTGCTCCAATGATGGACTTGTTCGATCCGACCTTGACCTTTGCGGAACCAGTGAGGGCGCCCGCAAGTACAATGACCGCCTTGTCCGCGGACTGCGCTGCAGCGGTGAACTGGGCCAGTGTCGAGACGGTGGTTGTGGTGCCACCAGCTCCTCCGGTTGTTCTGGACTCGGTCAGCTACAGGCCGTACTGATATTGAAAGGTATTACTTGCCCGCCGTTCTCCGTGCCGAAGCCGACATCGCAAGCATCCGAGATAGATGCTCGTTTCTCGATGGTCCGCGGGTCGAGAGCCGCGCCATTTTGGACTGAGGGCGTTGGGGAAGCAATCGCCGCCGATGCCAGAAGGGCGACAGAAGTTGCGATGCTAATGAACTTCATCTTGAACTATTGAAATATGGAATCGAGTAAGTGTCTTGGGAGAAAATAAGGCTTGAGAAGAGAAGTTGCTGTTGAGAAAGGGTAACCATTGTGTGGCTATTCAATTCATTAAGTACCCATTCAGCTCACGTTCGGTCTCCTCGTCACGATGAATATCAACGGAGTTTGCGAAAATGGCACTTTCATTGCAGGAAGATTCTGTGGGTTACTAGCACCGGGCAAGACCTTGCGAGGTGTTCTTGGAAAGCATCAGACGGAAACGAACAGAGTGATTTGCACGAATGAGATCGGATGTCTTCATAAGCTATGAACAGACGGCGACACGTGGGCTTACAGGACACTCCTCGATAAGGAGCCGGGCCCTGTATTCCGAAACACGAAAAATCCATTCAGACGGCGACATACCCGGATGGGAACAATATACAAAGGTGGGGTATATCGAAGCCGCAAGGCGAAGCTAGCTAGCCCGTCTCACGTATGAGATGCTCCCAACACCATGCATTGATCCGAGGGTGGAGACTGATCCCTCCAGATTCACCACGATTTCCGGGAAGCGTCCTTGCAGCCGCAGGACAGCGCTGCGGGAGATGTTGTACTAGGAGCTCAGATCGACGGCAGTTCCACGCAGTGCAATCTAATTCTGTGGGGTGCATGTGTCATATTTATAAATTGTAGGCAGTAAATGCCGATGCGGTCGTTGGCGGGAAATTCGAGGGGTCGGATTGAATCCTGGGAGGCTGCGTCGTCTTGTCTAACGACACTGGAACCCTTCTTGTCTATCCTGGACACGCGTACGGTATTCGCCATCTCAAAAGGGGGTTTGCAAGATATGAGGCTGATGGCTTTGCATGCTCTCATCATTGCTCTCCTCATTTGCCTTTGACAATGTTGAAGTGGGCCAGCGGCCTAATCTTAACATCGCTATGCATTTCCACGCGCCAGAGCTGCCCATCTCAAAGGCGTAATGATTATTACATCATCGCCTGCGGAGTTTCAAGATCTGTTCGAGGACCGAATCACGATGATCATCCCAACATTCCTGATCGGCAGTGGTATAGATCCACGTATTGGGTTCGTCCGCTTTGGATTGAGCTCGACGTCGATGGTTTGGAGTATTATCTAGCCGTGGTCGGGCTCTTGTTGATAGGACCCTCTCACACAGACTTCTCTCCGTCGCGGTCTGAGCTCCTTTCATTGGCTGCAGCCGCTTCCTCTGCAAGTCTCGCCTCGTTCTCCAGCTGCTGTCGTTCCTCCACAGTAAGATCGCTCTTGGCAGATCCGATCTTGATGGTGGCAAACAGGATAAGTGCTAAGCCTGCCAATCCAACAGCCAGCCAAAACGCCACTTGATAATTTCGTCTAAGCCCGAGATGGGTCGTCCTCCCCACAGCTATGTCGCCCATACCCAGGAAGAAGCTGATTCCCAAGAACAGAACGCTGTTGATCAACGCTCCAGCAAGACCTTGACGATGGGCTGGAAGATTTGTCGTGATGAAGAGGTTACTGACGGTGTAGGTGATGTCGATGCCGATCGTCGAACAGATCATGGCAGGGAAAACATAGGCCCAGTAGCTGGCTCCCTCTGGCATGATGGCGAATAGCAAAGAGCACATGAGAGTGCCCACGCCGGAGATGATGAGAAGGATCCTCCCGGGAAGAAGATGCAACGTAAATCCCCCGATAGCAGCAAGTATAAGGCCACCGACTATCATGGGCGCGAACCATACGGCGGTAAGCAGTGGGGAGGCGTGCATAACAAGTTCCATGCTACGAATATCGGTTAGTGATATCAAAAAGCGAGCCGAGAGTATCGTGACTTACTAGAACGTGGAGTAAAACAGAAACAGGCCGAAAGCTCCGTACGAGAGGAACAGTGCTAGGACGAGTGTCTTCATGTTCTTTGGTTCGAACAGATCTGCGGGGAGCAGAGGGTTGGTCGCAATCCACCCTTCCACATAGAATGCAGCACCAACGAAGGCAACCCCGAGAATGAGCGTGACCAGGATTCGCGGGTCTTCCCATCCTTTGGGAGCGTGTGTGCTGTCCGTGATGGCGTACACGACGAGTACGAGTCCAGGGACAATGGTGGCGACCCCCCACCAATCCATTCGCACGTCACCATGTCGTTTGTCCTTGTAGTCGCATGGAATGGTGAGCAGGGAGGTCGCGCAGACGAGTGCTAAGACGATGCTTCCTATCCAGAAATACCATCCCCAAGTCAAGAATTCCCCGGCAACACCTCCGATGAGGATGCCGGCGAAGAAGCCGATCGGTGCAAATGCTCCATAGAGGGCGAACATGAGGTTCTTTCGTGGACCGGGCCGGTAGATCTTGCCAAGCAGCATGATACCAGCCGGGAGGAAAGCAGCACATCCGATGCCCTGCAAAGCTCGACAGATGATGAGCATCACGTAGTTTGTGCTGAACCCAGCAATAAGAGACCAAATGAAGAACCAGATGAGGCCCGCGTTGAAGATGGCGTAGCCGCCATACATGTCGCCGATTCGTCCGAACGGAAGGAGAAGGGACCCGGTCACGAGCGAGAAGACGCTCGATGGCCATGTTTGAGAAGCCTGCGGTATCTCGAGCTCAATGGCGAGTGGAGGAAGTATGATGTGAAATCCACTGATGAAATATTCCTGGCACCAATTAGCATTGGCTTGACATCAACTCGATCGATTTGTAACTCACAGCCATCAACATTGAAGCAAGCAACGAGAAGCAGAACCCAAACTCCGACCATCTGGAGGCAAAAGCCGCCGGTCGCTGCCGTCCCAGACGCTCCACATCCAAGTGCAGAGCCCCGCGCTCGGGGTCGTGATCCGAATCTTGGGACATTGCTCGTTGCAATGGAAATACCACACTTGTTGGAACTGGAGGTTCATTTTCGACACCTGGAATGTAGTACAATGCCTATATATGCTCGGAGATTCTCGATGAGTAGTGGAAACGATTTATAATCGCCTGCCATCGTTGGTGACGGACGTGTAGAAATCTGTGGGTGGAGAGACGATAGTTGCAGGCGCCAAGCCAATCACGGATTTGTCAAGCCAGGCCCCCGGTGACGACTTGATGCCTGGTCTGCGTCTTGGCTTCCTCATCTGAATGATTGTCGGGTCCGTGTTCGGGAACTGGTCCAGACTCTTTTTGAACTCCCGAGGGCGTCAGAATGAACTCTCGGGGGCGTCAGAATGACGGACAAGGGCGCAGGATCCTCCTGTGACTTACAGCCAGTCGGCACTGAAGATTATGACGACACATGCCGGGACCGGCATACTGAGGACAAGGGTCAATCGAGACCAATCCCCCGGTTTCCTGCACTGACTCACTCGGTATTGTAGGCATGTACTACGTAAGTAAAGTACTCTACACTAAGCTTATCGCGGCGCAAATACAAACTTGTGGGGAGCTGGAACAAGCAGAACATGCGTCTTGGCTTCCTAATCGGATCTAGTCGCACAATCCCGAAAAAGGTCCATGATCCTTAGGTAACTTACCCGATGACAGGCCCCATAATTAAGTCCTGGGTATTCGTATCTGACAGTGAGGAATCATCACCCCCATCGTCTCACCCCATGTGCTGTGTGCATTCTCATCGCCATCAAACCTTGAGGATGCAGTGTTGCTCATCAATTTCAGAGACATCAGCCTCTGCCAAATTACCAATTCGAAGTTTACGTTGAACTTCCGCGGCTCGACCTTCTCCATGGGTTTGTCAGCGCAGATGGATTTCCCCGGCTTGGCGGCGCCGCCACCAACGAAGGCATGCCACAACTGCCGTCGTCGTCGGCTGAGATGCGACCGATCTTACCCATGCTGCCACAAGTGTACAGCGGCCGGCCAAGAATGCCTGGGCTACGGCAAGCTATTCAGATGGACCGACAGCGTGGCCAGCCGGGGGAAGCTGGCTGGGAAGACAACCTTTCTGAAGCCCCAGCCTAGGTGCACCGGCACTGATGTGGATGTCGCTGTGGAATCAAGTCCGGATGGGGATTCACAGCTTGTCCACTGCAAGAGGTCGGTCGAATCGGAGCTATCCACCCCATGGGGGCTCGTCGATCCCCTCTTCCAGGATTTGGAATATCCATACAGACATTACTTATCCTATTGTACGCACCCACCCCAGATGGGGATGTTGACGGGGAAGCTGCTGACAAATTCGCAGTTACCAACAGAGTCTGTAAGGATCTTGTAGCTCATGATCTCCCCGATCGCAACCCGTTCCGCAGCCTCATTCCCCTGACGAAGGATCATGCCCTTCTCCAGCATATCATCGTAGCTACGTCTGCAGCACACATGTCCAACCTGTCGCGGGCGAAATCAGGTGCATCAGTGTCAGCTAGTGGCCACGTATTCTATGAATCCGGCGGGGAGCCGGCCCGTCGCGCTCTTCTGGATGCTTTGGTTGCCAAGCAGAAGGCGCTCCGGCTTCTCAATGTTGCTCTGCAGGATATCGAATCCGCCTGCAGTGATGTGGTACTGGCCGCGGTGTTATTCTTCATCAATGTGGAGCTCATGGAGTCTGGCAAGCATGGCTGGAAGGCACATATCGAAGGTGCTGGGAGAATCATGGCGTACCTCCAGCCAGATGGTGCGTCTGACGAATCGTTGCGGGATTATATTCTATCTGATTGCTTTATGTAAGCGCAATGTTGGGTTTCCTTCGGTTCATGTGTTAATGACACCGTCTAGCTACTACATCTTGGGGTCTGCATTCATGACCCTGGGATCAACGGCACAGTCGTATTACCAATCAGCACGGATATCAGCAGTGCTTGAGAAAGCCGCCGTCAACAGCTACTTATGCTGTCCTCCAGAGATACTGCAGCTCATGCTCGCCGCATCCCAGCTCTCCAACGAAACAGCCTCGGATGCTGAATCAGCAGCCTTCGTCGCTCAAGCGGCGTTGTTGCTCATGGAACAGGCCCGGTCCTTTGATGTCCAAGCTTGGGCCTACAACATACAGCAGCTCTCCTCGTTCAAAGACCTTCAGAGCCGTGTACACGCAGCCTCGGCCCATCGGTCAGCTGCATGCCTCTATATACTACAAGCCGTCCCATTCGCGTCCATCCTCATTCCTACAACTGCCGAAGAGTTGGTTTCCGAGGTTTTCTACCATCTATCCTGCGTTCCTGAAGAAGACAATCACTTCAAGGCTACAACCTGGCCCACATTTATCGCTGGCGCTGAAGCGACGGATCCTGCGAAACGAGCATGGGTGCTGGACCGTCTGCAGGTGTTGGTGGTTAACTGCCCCTGGGGTTTTATTTACACCGCAATGGAGACGTTGCAAGTAATATGGAACTTGGATGATTCCGCCGATCCCGAGAAAACTGGAATGAGCTGGGTCCAGAAGTTGAAAGCCCCTGACCTCAACTTCTTAATGGTGTGAATGGAGACGAATGCTACAAGGCCGGATTCAACAAGGTGTCCGTTATCGAAGAGATGTTATCGGCTACAAGGCGGGACCTGCAGCAATTGCGAACTGCCCGCCGCATCCTACAAATGTAATCTTCTTGTCGCCTAGGTCTTTGCTTCTCACAAGCGTCGGCGTCTTCACGGTGTCAGTTGTGGCAAGCCCAGTTCTGAAATTCTCCGAGAAGCCCCAGGAGTACATCTCGCCCTGATCCAAAACGGCGATACAGTTGTCGATTCGCGCAGCGACAAAGACAGCTCTGAGGTCTTGAGAAGGGTTGTTAGCCGCATCACCAAGAACATTTGGAATGGTGTACCTACTCGGTATAACTGTGGGCACATTCAGAACGCGGGGCCGACCTCTGGAGTCGAGGATAACGCTTTCCTCAGATGCGTCATCTAGTGCCGATCCCGCCTGTCCATCGTCGCACCGCCCCCAAACCAAAACCTGTCCATCATCGGTGCAAGCAAGGGAATGATGCAGACCGCCTGCAACGTGGCTGATTGTGTAGCCTTCCAAATGCCTCACCTCGGTGGGAGATATGACTGTGGTGAAGCCAGTACCCTCACGGGTGGAAATCCCACATTGTCCAAAGTTGTTCAGGCCAAATGCCCAGACTCGACCTGCCGTGTCGATGGCAAAGCTGTGGTGGGATCCAGCAAAGATCTCCTTGATGTTTGCGTTTTTTGGAAAGGCGACTTTCTGCGGAGTCAGTGTGTCGTGCCGTCCATGCCGTCGAGTCAGAATCCGACGACCGAGTTCATTTTGCTCCCCTGCGCCCCATCCAAAGACGCTACCATCGTTGGTAAGAGCGAGAACATGGCCCGATCCTCCTTCGAGTCGTTTGACGTCTGAGAGTCCCGGTATGAGAACAGGCTGGGTTTCTTTCGACCCTGGTTCCTTTCCGGGAAGGAATCCGAATCGTCCATCGCTTGCCTAGATACGATGAGCATCTTAACGAAAGGAGAGGGGAAAGATGGAAAGCTTACACCAAATGAACCCCAACCATATACCAATCCTTCGCTTGTAAGCACGAAACAAGCACTGTCAGTCGCTGTGACTTGTACGACGTCTATGTCGTCCTCAAACGCAACAGCAGTGGGCGTGCTCTCATGTGGATTAAGCTGCCATGCGTCTGGATTATCATCATCGTCGTCTGGAAGCTCGACGGCGGGAGTTTCTCGTCCCAGAGCGCCGTCATCATTGACGCCCCATGTCAAGACCTTGCCATCATGGGTGAGAGCGATGCAGTGCATGCCCCCAACAGCAACTTGGACCACGCCAACAATGCCAACATCCAGAAGGTGATTGAGTCGCGGGCGAGGTGCCGAAGTAGGACGCTTGCCGCTTGGACCTAAGCCCAGCTCACTATTCTCCCCGCTACCGATTACGAAAATATTTAATCTGGTGGTTGGTCTGGAAAGCTGCTTTGCGGCGGTTGGGCCTGGGTTCTTCTTCGGTTTGCCACCAGTGTTGACGGCGGCGGCGGCCGTGGGGCGCTTTGGGCGTGTTGGCAACGCTGACATCGTTGGCTCGGTTTGCCGTTCAGTGGAATTTCGGATTGGAAGATGCACTCATGAACGAGATGAGGCTTTCATAAGGAGGACCTCTATATAGCAGGAAATGGTTGAATTAAATAGTAGATAGATGTCTGTCTACTTACTAGGCTCATGACAAATGCAGAGTCCCAGGCTGCCATAGGCAGCATTGGCGTGTTGCCATTGTCCAATCACGGCACCCATTGGAATACTAGGTGGGATGGCTGCCAAAAAAAAAAAATGGCGGCTTTCTGTGCAGTAAGCAATAATGGACTTGTCCAACCGGCAGGCAGACTACTAGATATGCATCGAAGTTTTGGCAAGACAATTACAGTTTGATGCCATGTGGATGTCTTATTGTTCCTCGAGACCTTGCTAGTTTGACCAAATTGACGTCGGTCAATTTGCGACATGCGAAAAGGTTTATGCTCGATATGGCTCTGGAGCGTGTCCGGCTGTGTCACTCGCCTCGCCCACCGAAGATGGCCACCTTCTCGCCATCCGTGGCGAGAGTTCCTGTGAAGCGCGAAAAGGCCGAAAAGTCCTGCGGCCGCTTGGCTGGCAATCCGTCTTCGAGATCGAATCCTACCATGACGTACATTGATCCAATCGTAACATACTGTAGTATTGACCAAAGTTACCACATTTGATCATCTTGCAAAAGCAAATTTGTCCGAGAAACGTAAAACGAACAGTGAAGGATCGCTGCATCTTACATTTCAACGAGCGTTTGTCCAAACGGCTTGATCACATGAGCCAATATGGAATATGTTCAGCTCTCCAATCAGAATGAGCTAGGAAAACGTCGCAAGGCTGTCGGTTTTAATTCCACACGAGTTGGAACCCCGACTCACCCAGATCAAAGCCAGACATCAAACTCTCGTCTTCCCACATATAATGACTACTTCAGTCATGGATTCGTCAGCGGCTGCAGCAAGTTGCGGAGATCTAGTGGCATTGGCTAGCCGGGCCTCAAGCGATATCGAGGCTTTTGTTCGCACTTGTCGCGAGGCAAGGCCAGAGTTCACTGCCGTCGCCAGAGAGCTGAGAGAGCTTGAAATGGTACTGGGAATCCTCAAGCATGACATAACGGAGACCACCAAGGCATTCTTATCAGAATCGTTTCTCGCAGACATGACAGCGGTGAACGCTAGCTGTTCAGTAGTTATCGACGAGATTAGTAGGGTCTTGAGGGCCGCAGAAACAACCGGCCCGCAGCCAAGCAAGATTTCGTGGGATGTGAGAAAGAAGAAACACGTCTCTCTCATGAGGCAGTCGTTGGAAGTCCACAGGATGTGCCTCAGCTTGACAATGGAAGCCATCTCGTCGTATGACAACCCGGTAGATATGAGAATACCGATACACGACTTTTGAGGCTAACATAACCCAAGTTCACCAGCTCTGTCCGTCCGCCGAGCAGAAACCGCTATGCCAGATATCACTCATCCGGAACAGTTTATTATAGGAATTAAGGATCTAAGGTCGCGTTTACCTCAGATCGAAACTCCCGACGACGCAACCTCTGTTCTACTGCAACATTATCTTGAGAGTCTAACCACGTACACCCCATCTGTTAATGACGATGATGTTCTACTCGACCACAGCGGTAGCAGTGCGGCGTACGTTCCGAGCCGGGCGACAACACATGATCGTATGGTTACGGAGATGGGTGGAAGAAGACCAGGAGGCTTTAGCAATTCCGACCTGCACACAGCTAACGAGGATGACGTACATTCTTGGTCGTTGCCACCTGCATCCTCAGCAGGTTCTACAACAGGTGTTGCCGATAGCGAATATGCTGCTCGCCAGGATGGGATGCCAATCGTTGGACGACCATGCTCGACGTCGGAAAGTGTAATGGTTGGTCCGAGAACTGTGGCCCAGCATGACTGGTCTCTAGTGGAGTCTTGGAACGCAGGTCGGAAAACGCAGATTTACGGCATTTCGCGAAGTACTTTAATATGTGCGTTCGTTTACAAGGACCATCCTGATGGCGATTATGGGGTGGAACTGCGCAATGGAAAGGACCTTGGGAAGCTTCATAGGCACCTGTCGGTCAAAATCAACGACCAAACCTTGCTGCTGACTAGCAAGTATGGCGGTGCTGAACGACTGAACAATTTCATCTACAGCCAAGCCAGGCGGCAGACGAGCAAGGAGGAATCAAAGCGGATAACAGGATTCGTTCTCAAAAGACTAGCGAACGGGATCCCTCGCCTTTTTAAATGTACAACCAGCAGTAAGTATAATGCCTTGCTTCCAAGTGGTGGAGGAAAGGTGGATGTGTGGCATCAAGCACGGAAAGAAGTTCTATTTAGAACAGAATTGTACCACGACGATGAGATCTGGCTACTCACACACACACCTCACAAGCATGATAAATGGTTCTCCGCCGTGTCGAAAAAGGGGCGCATCGATATCTTCCGTACTCTACGGCGGGGTATCAAAGCGCAGGCCCTGTCTTCCAAGATCTCCTCCCGGCCAGGGGAGAACTGCTTGGATCTGGCTATGACTTATCATAACACTGTTGTCACTGTGTGGAAGGTGAATGAAGGCGAAGAGTATCAAGGGCTTGCGGTTGACATATGGAGGCCGGATATCAAAGACAAATGTTGGAGGCAGATTCATGGCGTGTTGTCAACTCTGCGTGCCTACGTATTGCCTTGTAGCTCTCGCACATTTGCCTGCAGTCTCTCCTTTGACGGATCATTCCTGGCATATGCCGTCGAGCCTGGTAGAATCAACGTTGTCCACGTGGGGAGCGGGACCGTCAGCTCCAGTTTCCGTACGGGCTGCCAGTTTATTTCTTGTTTGAAGCTGGGGTGGAGGGATTCCGCACTCTATTTATATGTTGGCGGGCTTGAGGGCGAGATGGAAGAATGGACGTGCACCGACGTTGAAGTTCAGCAAGAAGATGCCGAGTTTCCACAATAAAGCAGATGATGGAACTTGCTCCTCATTTTCATTCTGTTCAAGTTAAGTAGGTATGCACAATTATATACATGCTCGTAAAATCCATCCCTGGGGCAATGGGGGGATGCTTACGACGCTCAATGTTGAAGCTGCTGTCAACGTTCAGTCGTGCTCCCCCACCTTTTTGTTGTCGGAACCAATTCCGTCTTCGCGCTACGAACATTTTCTGCGGACGCATCTCCGCCTTGAAACCTTCACGACCTGAGTATCTTAGGTACCAAGCTGCCTTCCTGTCCCTGACTACCTTACAAAGGCACTCCTTATTTTCAAAATCCATGCGGCGACAATCGACTACTCATGCCCTCGAATCTTTTCATACCAGCTAGAAACTCGCGCCACCGGACAGCCTGCTTCGCCCTGTACCGCGCCTTGGTCCGCGAAGCTCTCAAGATCCCCGTGTCCGAGCACCTCTTCGCCGGCCGATCGATACATCCAGTGCATCGCCTTGTCAAGAAGTCATTCAAGCGCAACCGCAACGATGTATCCCACAGGCTCGTTTTCTCCGCGCTGGCAGCCGGGTATAAGGTGCGTGCTTCGTCTCCGCAGCGCGAGACTGATCGAACGATGCCCCTAACATGCATAGTTCCTGAGCCTCTTGAAACACGCTCAGGTCCCCGATTCGAAAGAGCACGCCTCTGTGCTTGTCCATCTCACCGACAAACTCCAAGAATCGGCCCGAAGCATAGCAAACCAACCTGCGGTCCCAATTAAACCGGACAAACCCATCATCCCGCTCCTCATTCGCACCTCTGCGCCTGGCGAACCGCCAACATACGCCTCCCAACTCCGGCCTCAACCTGCTTCCGCCCTCAAAGGCAGGCGGCGCATCCCTGTCCTCACCGCCACTTCCGAAGGCATACCTTTCCTGCGCTTCAAGAAACCACAGCCCGTCAGCCTCTCTCGCATGATCCGCTTCAAAGGCGAGCGACGCTCCAAGAAGGCGACCGGCCTGGTCTATCTGCAGGAATCCTTGCTGGCGGACGCCCGGGACGAGGACCTGTGGGAAGAGCAGCTTGGTCGGTTGATGAATGACGAGGGCACGGGATTAGGAGAGAGCGGATATGAGGGGAGCTTTAAGGACAGTATACATGCTGCGATTAGGGTGGTTAAAAACGAGTTGGTGGCTGAGCGGGCGGATTGGGTTGCTAGGGGGAGGGCGATGTGGGACATAGTCGAACAGGAAACGGCACTGGTGAAGAAGGAAAAGGAGGAAAGGACTGCAGCGTGGATGGCGAAGATGGCGAAGACAGAGCAGAAAGTGGATGGGGATAATGGCATGGACCATACCGGGCTGGCAAAGCATGATCCCTGGTCTAAACTAGAGACAGCCGCTAGATCACGTTAAGAGCACGACCACGTATGATATGTACGATATGCTGGTTCTGGGAGTAAATGGCACGATGATACCTTGGGAACAGGACAGGTCATAGACCGAACAAAAACTTTTATTTTGTGTCCACGCTGTATGCTAAATCCAGAATGCTCGCTTAAATCAATGGTATATCCTGGTATATCCCGAACAATCGCAACCCTTAGACATACATCGAGAACGGCCTGGCACCTCTCGGCTTCTTCACGCTCGGCCGCGGCACTATCCGCGGAATAGGCGGCAGCGGCGCCATCATCATCATGCCCAGCGCGTTTGCCTCGCCCGCCACGGCAGCCCAGCTCTTCGCTGGCTGCAACGAGGGCACCTTCACAGGGGCGAGCCCATCCTCGCTATCAGCGACGGATGCGAGCTCTGCCTTTGTGGTGCGAGGCGAAGACATGGCTGACATGGTCGAAGGCGGCATGGACGCGGTGACGGACGGCGGTATGGACGCGGCGGTGGATGTGCGTCTTGATACTGCGGGACTTGTTGGCTCGTCATTGCTGGAGGTGTCTCTGTCCGCTGTCTCCTCGGCGGCGATGGAGGTGAAGTCTGAATGTTTGACTGCAGGGCTGCCGTTTAGCGGTGTTGGCGCCTCCGTGCCCGTCGCTTTGCTTTCGAGGCTGCGGCGCGACCATGTCGATGAAGCCATGCTGAACTGCGTGCTGTCCGTTAAGCTTGGATCCCGAGTGAGGTTGGGGGTGTTGGAGCGGACGGGGGTGGCGTAGTGCTTGGCCACGGGTAGCTTCGACCCCGAGCCACGAGACCGAAGTGCATGGTTGGCAGGGCTCATGGGCGTCATCGGATTCGGAGAAGGAGAGTCGGTAGTGCGTGCTACCGGTTCGGGCAGGCCGGAGGTGAGGGATAGGTTGCGGCCTGTCCAGGCTTTGGGGGGATCGGTGGGGATTCGGCTCGGTGGTGGGCGTGCCTGGGCTACTGTTGCCACTTGAGGAGTTGACTGCGAGTGTGGTTGCACTGGGTTTGTTCGGGGTCGCATTCGTATCATTAAGCCGCCGTTGAGATCTGACACCGGAACACCATTGCTTGGTCTCCTCTCCGCCCTGGGCAGACCAGGCTTTTGTCGCCTGGCACTCATCTCGAGCCTCTTGATCTCCTCCTCGAGCTTTCTACGTTTCTCTCTCTCCTCATCCAGCTGTTTAGTAAGAACTTCGGTGTCTTTGGCGTGCTTCTTCTTCGCATTCTCGAGCCGCATCTGGTAAGTCTCCTCCATACCTCTTAGTGTTGCGAGTTCCTTGGTGATGCGCTCATTCTCAGCCTGAAGCTTTGTACGTTCATTGTGGGCAGCACCATATCTTGAGTCGAGCATCTTCGTGACAAATCTGCTACTCTTTCTGCAGCAGCTGTTATGGTAGAGCTGGTCGATGCCGCCTAGTATTACAAGCTCGGAATCTGCCTGCTCGGCCCTGGGACGGGAACCGGGCTGTGTGGAGAGCATCTTTGACGTCAGCTCTAGTATGTGCTTTGCTGCAAAGGTTGCTGCTTTCGCATCCGCAAATTGCTGTGTTGCGAGCGCCTGCAGGGCAAGGCGCTCCTGGTATGTCTTCAGCTTCTCAGCCCGGGAATGGGGCACAAGATCGTCGAGTGCGATGTAGAAATCCGAAAGGTTCCCATGATACACCATGGTGGCGATGTTGAGATAGATCAAGCCGAGCGAGTAGATGTCGGCAGACTTCATGGACCAGTCTTTCAAGTCGTAGATCTCCGGCGCTCTCCATTTCGGCGTCCCCTGATGGCCAATTGTCGTGGTCTTCTCCTGGTCATTGACATCTCTCGCGATGCCAAAATCAGCGAGATAGACCCTGTCGGGATTGAGGAGGATGTTGGTTGGTTTGAGATCGAGGTGGCGGATGTTGGAGTGATGGCAGTACGTGACAGCCTGGCCGATGCAGCCCATGATTCGCTGCAGAAACTTCAGAGGACAATTGCCTTTGGAGACGGTCTGGGCTGTGTCTCGCCCGGATTCGAGGGCGCTCAAATCTTTCAGATCCAATGCCTCCAACCGCTTGATTATATCCGCTCGATCGCCTTGGCCACTGCGAAGATCCTCCAGGTCCGTGAGCAGCTCTGCCAGATTGCAGACGGCAACGGGCCATATGAGTAGGTAAAGCTCCCTGTGTCGGAATGTGTACGTGCCCACAAGTTTGACAATGTGATCATGGTCAAGTCTGTCCATCACATGAGCCTCCTCCCGAAGCATCTCGATCGTTCGGTTTCGGCGTGGAATTATGTATTTTCGAGCCAGGCATACCGATCGATGGGTAACTTTCTCGACCCGACCGTACGTGCCCCATCCCAGATCATTGTCGCTAGTCGTCAAGATCTTCTCATGGATCCTCTTTGCCTCAGCGAACTCGGTGGTATGTTTCCCACTGCAAGCGCCAGAAGTTAGCCACCCAGTTGTTGGGGGATAGTGGCGATATTGAATCCAGAGCACCTGGGCCTGATGGACATGTCGAAGCAGACTTACATTCCCGACCAATGACCCTTGGAAGACTCCCATTCCCGAATCAGCTGTCGTTCGTACAATTCTCGCTGCAGACCAGACAACCTGGCCTGAGCTTGCCGCCCGGGTTGGACCGTCGTCCAGCCATCCTCAGCGTCGGCCATGCCTGTGGCGTCTGGGCACACAACCCTCTGGTTGATTCAATATCGCCGCAACAGCCTCACCTTCACGTCTATGCAGTCGCCATGGCTTGGCGACCAAAAAAAAACAAGCTTCTGGAGACCGTAGATAGTGTTTGCGGAAAGCGCTTGACCAGGAAGAGGGGTGGAGGGATTGGTGCTGTCCCGAACCGTCGATCTTTTGGACGGATTTTTTTTGGTGGATTGCACAGCCCCCCCTGGCCACCCGCCAACTTTTCCCCGCCAGTGCGGCTGAGCTGATGGGGTCTCACGGGCATGGCGGGGATGTTAGTGTCATTGGACGCTGAGGTTCGGCAATCGAGGCATGGTGTTCGCGAGATACTGGACGGATTGATTGGATGTTTTTTCAAGTGGCCACTTTGGGATTTCTGCGGCGTATAGACTCATAGGGCTGGAGGGTTCGGGAATGGAGCCATCCTGAAAGATGCACAGTCCCGGACGAGGCCGCCAGTTCGGAGGCCAATAGATGAGGAGAATGACGTGTGCATAGCAGGCTGTATGAACTCCAAGCGGCCGCCCAAATGCCCTCGTAGATGACATGATATCACCCTCAACTATCCTACGCCTCGTGTGACCAAGATTGAGATATGCACAGGCGGCACAAGCACGTACCCAACGGCGACATGCGGATTCGGCACATACCCACAGACAATAAGCTCGTGCCCATCAGTTTGGTAAGGCCCCATGGGCCCCAGAGTTGGTCAAGCCTCAGTTTATGTATCCATCCGGTCGGGATCGCCACACTTATACATTTGGTGAGGCGGACGATACCGAGAGGCAGAGGTCGCACGATCTCCCAGCTCGTCAGAACATAGCAGGGACGGGAAGATCTGCAACATCGTGGGGGACACGAGAGAAAAACAACAGATGAGATGGCTGTCGATGAACAGGACTATGCGAGAAGGGAGGCGCGCATCATCGAGAGACGAGATTCTAGGGTGGCACAATAAGAGATGGAATGAGTTAGACGTTGCATCAATCGCATCGCGTATGAAGTACAGAATGTGCTTGCACAAGATACCCAAGGTTGGAATCTTGTCCCTTTTAGCTGAGTCTCAAAATGGTGCGGCAAATGCCACTAGTCAATAAGGTGAGAAACCGTCCCACTCCCGTCACACCTTGGATTGATTCACTCTCTAACCATCCGTCCAGGTGATAGAGTGTGCCTCCCCCAGGTGCAGACTCGAAGAGCTGGATTATCTCGCCCGGATCCCAAGAACCAGGGTGTGTTGGGACCGCCACCGCTTCTGTTTGGACGATTTCCTATATCCTGGGCATTTCTCTGGATCTGAGGCTGTAAAAAAGCAAAAGATTATCCAATCAAGACGACCCCGGACGCCACTGGACTGCACGCTTTGGATAGCGTCTGTTCCTGGCGGGTCAGTTCGCACGTTTGTTCACATCTACTTTATTACGTCCTAAAGACTCGTAGAGTTGATGTGTTACTGCTTGCCTTAGGTATACTACAGCTCGCGGAACCTGATGATGATCTTGACGGAGGAGTTCGTTTCTTTTTCCGCTCCTTTGTTCCAAGTACTTACCCAGCATGGTGGCAATACGAGCTCTGTCTTCGTGCTGCATGTTGATCCTTGCTCCTCGAGGTTTAGACCTATACCAAAACCGAAGTGAGGCGGGCACGCAAGTCACCCTTCAAGATTCTGGAGACCCGTCGGACATGGGTTTCAGAGATACAGACCCTGAAGAATGACCGTAAGCACCCTTCCATGGTTCCCTGGCAATCTGGGCAAAGCCATTCGGCTTTCGGATGTATATGATGCAGCTGACGATTCCAACTGCTGATGATCAAATTGGAAACGAGCAGCAGCAGATCTCCTCCCACAACCAGAGACATTTGCAAGG
Organism: Reticulascus tulasneorum; assembly: GCA_001557505.1. Taxonomy (NCBI): domain Eukaryota; kingdom Fungi; phylum Ascomycota; class Sordariomycetes; order Glomerellales; family Reticulascaceae; genus Reticulascus; species Reticulascus tulasneorum. Next base: position 238,685 of record LSAX01000006.1, read on the forward strand.
TCCCAAGAATGGGGCTCATCACATCGCACATTCCACATCTCCGTCCGTCTCCGCGAACCAATCCCATTCACTCGGTACCGAGTTGAAGTTCCTGGAACTTGGGAGAAGAAAGACACTGGGCGACCTGGGCCGATAGGTCTGCCCAGTCGCACGGGACGGCCTCACTCGCAAGGCTGCTCCAGGAGCGGCTTCACACAGAAAACGATCACATATCAGCTTGGGATGACGGTGTCGCCTGCATGGTTGTTGTTTACCCCTTGCCACAGAAACAATTCGAGAAGAAACGGGCACGCATGGGGGCGAACATATTAAAAGGCGTGTGTAACTACCCGCCCACACTCACTCAGACCAGCTGCAGTTTTTGCTTGGGGTCTTCTTTAGAGTGGTCTTGGATTGGATGCTCTCATCTCATGGCGGGTTGAAAAGAAGTCGTCAACCCCCTTCGAAAACAACCACAGACTTGAGGTCTTTTAGGATTTCTCGTTTCTGCTGGTCACCATTAAGACCGACATATCCTTCGCTTAGCTTACAAGGCTTTTAGTATTACTCCATTTATTTCGACCCCTGCTCGTTGCTATCTACGTTTCTTGGGTGTTAGAGAGTTCAGCGAGATGAAGATGTTGATACTGAGCACTAACAATTTTCTCAACTTCCTCACTAAGCTCACCTCCAAAGAATCGATTCGGCTGATAGCATCTGTTAGTCGGCAGCTCACTCTCGAGTCACGCCCAATATGAGTAATCAGAGAATCACTAATCAAAAATTACCAGCTGCCCAAGACAGCAGCGATGAGATCAGTCCCAGTCAGCAGCAGCACCAGCAGCAGCGACATCTCATTAGCCGCCTTACACCCTACCAGGCTAGCAATACTGTCATCCCACCACCACGACATGGTCGGCATGGGCAGCAGCAACAGCAGCCTGCTGCTTTCGTGTCAGCATCCTCTTCTCGAATTATTCAGCACGGCGGACAAGCGCTGCGACAGCCAAGTCGCACCGCAGACCAGACCGGTGATTACGAATTCAGCCATCTGGCATACTCGTCGTCTTCGGCCACCTCGGGGCTGTCAGGAGAAACAATTGCTGCAGCACCACATCGGCCACAAGTGCGCCCGCAGCTGCAGCCGCCTCAACTCGATCAACTCATTGTTCCCTTCCACCCGGCTGCTATTCCCCAGAATCCTCACTTGGCTTACCAATTGTCTTATGCGTCTCCTCCTCCTTCACATCAACAACAATCTCAACCCCAGCCTCAGCAACCTGGCGTCTTCCCTTCTTCTACATCAGCTTCCTCACCCGATCACCCGCTTCTTCGCCATCCCCACGATCCACGACTGCTGCTCCAAACCCAGCTCCAAGCCCAGTTCCACGCCGCTGGCTATTTCCAACCCGATGCCAATGCCAATGCTCACGTCGGCGACTTCCCAGATGCCAGCAGCACTAGCCATCTAGTCCCGATCCAGACAAATCCTCTGCGCCCCGCCCACCTCCTCCAACAATCTCCAATTGGTAATAGTGCTGTTCTCCAGCTCCCCGGATCAGCCCCTCTATTTTATTCGGACGACACCACCGAGCAATACGATCTTCCCTTCCGACTTCAACACCACTCTGACTTGCAATCGCCCGGCGGCGGGCCGATGCCTTTCATGCATAACGAACTCTCCATTCTCAACGCCGAGTCGTTCGATGACGGCGTCCACGGCTTCCGCGCCCCGAGGAGCTTGCCTCCCCGGAGATCCATTCTAGGCGCCGACGAACCCGCCCCATCCCGGAAGCGCACCAAAGTCCAGGCCAGCGATGCTTCCGAGATGGAAGAGGAGGAGAAGAAAAGATCCCGTGGGCGGCCGAGGCTAGATACCAATGATCAGACCGCTCAGGATGTGAGTACATATAGCACCCACTTCCACACTATCATCCGCCTTGCACCTCTCCATGTTGCACAGATAGCAATATGTTCCTCCGGCACACCATCCAGCTTGAATTTTACTTAGTCTACTTGGAATTGTTCCTGTCATTTCTAACCCCAAGCCAGCGTCGTCGAACACAGATTCGTCTTGCCCAACGAGCGTACCGGAATCGAAAAGAGACCGCCATCCAAACTCTCGAAAAGAAGGTGGATGAGCTGAAGAGCAACAATGAGGAAATGAGCAATGCCTTTATGAATCTTTACGACTTCGCTGTTAGCAAAGGCATGCTCGACTCGGCTCCAGAATTCGGTCGGCAACTCCAAGCTACCACCCAGAAGTTCGTCGCTCTTGCTCGACGCACAAGTGACGACGCGAGAGATGGGGGGCCACCTGCCAGTCAAGAGCAGGATTCTGATGGTAATACCGGCAGTCCAGGTAGTGGATCTGAAAAACGAGACTCAACCTCACCAGGAGGTTTCAACAATGCATCTCAAGCGTTGTATGCTGGGATCATTGTCAGCCATGAGCTCGATGACCCATCTCAGCCGTCTCAAGTAACGCAAACAGTTGCCCAGGGGATCACTGCGATACACAGCACTGCATGGGCTCAGACACCAACAAGCACCTCCGCAGCGGAATATGAGATCATCACGCAACCGACGTTGGATAATGCTAGTTTTCCATTCGGTATGTCTCTCGAGCCCAATGACATAAGCTACCTGGATCCGTCCGCCCTCTCCTCGTCTCCGTATTCCCTCCTGCCCGCGCCGACATCGTATTCCTACCAGGAGCGAACATTTGGTCGACGGCTTCAGCGAGCGGCACTCGAGCAAGGGTTGGCCTTGATCCAGATGCCCAACCCCCCGCCACACATCTACGCCGGCATTTTTGGCTTCTGCCTCCTTTTCGAACCCAAAGAGAAGATCATGAACCGACTGGCTAACCGCCTCAGTATGAATCACAAAGAGACTTTGTCCCATTGGAAGGCCCCATTCTTGCACCTAGGCGGTGCTGGCACTTTCTTTGATGGCATGGAGAACGAGATGCAAGACACTGATCTTTCAGACAAATCAGGAGGGTCGCCGACCGGGAGGCAGAGACTTCTCATCGGTAATCAGGGGACTTTTGAGCCGGATAAAATGAAGGAGCCATCGATGTTTTCTACGGGACCATGGAGCCAGCAGGTCGAGGACACTCGAGATATTCGCGTCGATCACAAAATGCGAATTACCATGCCCGGCTTCGAGGGGGACTTTTACGACTGCGACGAGGTCGAGTTCTTTCTCCAGCAACGTGGCATTGTCATCCCGCCTGCGGCAGATTTCGTAACCGCGGAAATTGACATCAACACCTTTTCTGACATCCAAGATGCTGCTCCCTCTGATCACATCAGTAGTGCTCTGGACAGATACATCGCCTCGACGCTGACCAGGGGCTTTGGGACGGACATGAACACAGACTCGACAAATGGATTGCGCACCGCGAGTGACAACCCGGGTGACAACCCGGGTGATCACTGGCTGAATATGGTGACGACTCCCAAGGCCATCGAGACTACGGAACCGATCTATACCACTGAATCTCAGGACCAGTTTGTTCAAACTGCAGCGGCGGTTGACGATTCCAATGCTACTACGAGAGATGCGAATCATTTGAATGCAGGGTTATTCGACTTTGGCGAGGAGGCCTCGCCGCCAGCCATGAACACGTCGGGTAAGAGGCTTGTTACAGTTAATGTCGGGGTTCTGGTTCAAGGTATGTTCTTTCTCGACCATTTCAAGGCATAAGCTAACGCAAATACCCAGAACTCGTTGCTCGATCTGTCTGCTTGGGAAGGACACCTGGTGTGCGCCCTAAAGATGTCCTTGCTGCGTTTTGGAGTTCTCTCGCTACATAATGGGTGTGAATGGAGACGGGAATACCATGGGTAGATAAAAGGCGTTATTGAACGATTTGTGGGCCAGTCAGCTGGGGCAAAACAGGCTGGGGTCAAGGTAGACAGACGATACACGGCCAAGGCCAGGAACGGTACGAGGTTGGATTACGATTAAGGTCTATCTCACTCAGTATAGAAACTATCAACTTCATAGTTAATTATTCAACTGCATCGACAGATATTCTACACCGCGAAGCACCATTTCTGAGACGGTCGCGTTATTAATCGCAATTACAGATCCGAGATCCGTTAGTGCAGCGTGTACACGGCCGGCTCCAAGTTAACCTTCTCACACCCTGCTGGGGCAATGACAGGGTTGCACCGTGCTGCCTTCCCCTCTGCAAGTCGAACAGCGTAATCGACATTCCATCGATCGCTCATACCATAAGCCTGGAAATCGGTCGACACCACCTGCGCGCCGGACGCGAGGGCAGCAGTGCGCATTGCGGTTGTGTCATTCGAAAACAGGGTGGCGAGGGGCTCATCTGCGCGGGTGCGAACCCAGTAACCGGCGCGAACCTGGGCCTGGATATTGGCAAGCTCGGCGCCAAGCGGGTTGTTGAGCTGCGTTTGTCAGTGGTCATGGTCCAGCATACTGTGCCAATAAGGGGTGCGAGCAGGAGAGGCCTACCTTTTGGAAAGCACAGTCTGAGTTGCCTGGGGCGGAGTTGGTGAAGAGCACGCGGCCCTCGAGATTGGGTTTTCCTTCGATGTAGGCATCACGGACGGGGTGAACAGGCCCATTGTCCATGAGGAACAATACTCTACCTCTTGCGCTCTCTAGGTCGGGCCATCCGTACCGCAAGACACTCGCTTCAAGTGTCAAGCCCTCGCGACGGATATCATCAGGCGTGATCAGTTCCGTCTCGTTGAAGACGCTGCGGATTTCCTCATCCAACCCGGCAAGCAGGGTCTGGTCATTCCATGGAATGGGCTTTGCACCACCCAGATACGCCATATCATCCCCGGCAGTCTTGAACTCAATCATGAACGTGATGGGCACGTGCTCTGCATGCTCCTGACTCCACCCCTTCACAACTTTCAAGCAGCTCGTAAGAGTGTTGCAGTTCACGTTGATATCCGCATCGGAGATATGTAACACCTTGATACCAGGGGCCTTCATCGCCGGGTCAGACGGGAGCGGCAGCTTCGCCAGCTTTCGCACCAAGGGAGCCGCATAGAGCCCGCCCACCGGATCGGCGAAGAGGTCGAGCTCGAAGTTGCGGATCGACTGATGCTCGGCCTGGATGTCTAGGGTGGGGTGGGAGTAGTAGTAGTTTTGCGGGTTGGTGAGCAACAGGGCATGCACGGGGTGCTCGGCCAAGGAGGCCTCGCGGTGGTAGCTGTTGTGGGAGCCAATGACTTGGACCTGGTTCATGCGGAGCGCGGGGGACCAAGTCAGACCGTTCTTGGTGTACGTGTTGTTGCAGGCTGCGAGAGCGGCTTGGATGAGGACTGGGAGTGTGTTAGTTGCGGCCTCTGTATTGAGTAAGGGATGGGCAACCCACAGCTGACGGCGGCGGCCGAGGCGGCGCGCTTCATAGTGGAAGTCATTGTGAGTTACAGACAATACGGACTTTGCAGTTTGGACCTGACGAAGATCTCGGGGCGGCGCGTTTTCTTGACAGGGAAACCTTTGGCTCTTTATGTAGACCAATCTCGATCCGCCGGACGTGAGACCATGACGCTGTCGTCGGGACCGCATGACGAATCACCGAGACACTATCGTCCTTACCAGCCAGCTGGATCAACACGGTGCACGTGGGGAGGGGGAGGGCCAGCTCTCTTATCAACTAAACATGGATCATAATATTCAGACTGCAACGTCGAGCTCACGAAGCTCCATATGAAAGACAGAAAGATGCACGGTTACGGGGTCGTTGATCCTGGTAAAATAAAACGGTCGCGCGTGCCCCGCCATCAGCATCCTGCTTGGACCTGCATGGGCTGGAGTTATCCAATCGGGAGCGGCATGGCGGACATGTGCTCGACTGCCAACTTGATACGACGTAGTAACCCCCCCCCCGGGATTAGATGTGTATTGCGATCGATGCAATTGCCTTGGAAGGGTTTAAGCTTTCTTTTGGATAGTGCGTCGATTGCTGGGATGATGCAAAGTGGAGAGCGTCACTGCCACGTGCTGGTCAAGACGTCGAGCGAGCGAGTCCTGACCAGATATCTCAGCCGGCGCAAAGAAAGACTACATTTCTCGTAGTAATCTTTTGAATTCTGACGCTTGAATCTGTGAAGTTTTTGCTCCTGAATATGTACTTCTTATCCAGATGAATGGGCAACTCAAGATTTGGGATTTTTGGCCGAGGAGCATCCCCGATGATTACTATGATGCCATCTCTGACTGGTATCGCTTTGCACGCAAGTACATGATGTCCAATTGAGAAATATTCGCAGGTCTCCTTTAGTTTCTAAATAATGTAGTCGGTCCAACCATTACAAGTGTGAAACGAAACCCAAGACCAGCCTTGCCGATGCGATTTACGAGAATTTGCAGAACTGGTGGTTACTCTAAGCATCAATCAGTGGTTCAACATGCAGACTCACTGGCGACAAACAAAGTATCTTGCAAAAATCTAATAACGGTATTTAGGAGGTCTACTCTTACATAAGAGGAATCAATTCTATGGGGCAACCTGACCATGGCGAGCTCCAGCCTGCCGCCAGCTCAAGTGACGACTCCTTTCGGTATTGAGAATCGATAATGAACTGGTCCAGGCCCGGACTCAAGGTCGAGAGTGCCCGTGAACCGCCATATGTCACAATCACAGGCCAGATACAAGATGTTAGCAGCTAGGCGAGCTGGAACGAGATAAACCATGATTATAGCAACATGGTTTCGGCCGTTCTCTTCTATGTCCCAGCTCGAGCTTGAAGGCTGCCTGATCGTGAACCACGTCTTGTAGCAAGGTATCAGTAGATCCTCCAGAGACTTTGGCCTACCAAGCTCAATGTTCAGATTCGGCTCGAAAAACCGACTTCTCGGATTGAAATCTGATCTAGAAAGAGTCAAAGCTACAGCGCGATCACCAACCAAATCAGCTTGGAGTTTTCTCATGTAGAGTTCTTTACGGGAGTCATACTGCAATCTATGGAAATCGAACTTAATTCGTCCCAACATATCATTCAGCAACGGGGTCTTGCCGTCACAATCGCGTCTAGTCAAACAACCCCACAGTCTGGTTTATATTAATTGGGCTGCGGTTCGATATCATACCCCAGGGCATTCATCCGCTTAATAGATTGAGCCATCGGCTCTTTTTACCCGGCAATTGCAAAATGTAAAAGCTGCAAGCACTGAGACTGCAGTTATTATTGACCAGATTTCTCGGCCACGCGCCGAGCCACTTGGGCGGGCCGTGTCTTGTTTGATATCGGCGTACAGAAGTGGGTTGTTCACCATTAGCAGTTAGTCAATTGATGGCTCGGAGGCTCCACCGGCTATGGCAGGGGATTCATCCATCATATAATGTCCAGTCAACCCACCTGCAGTGCAATATTCCCGTTTCCGGTATGGTTTTGTTCAACCAGGCTGCTTAAGATTCGCTATCGTCGCCGATGCTTTAGCCACTTACTGTCCTTGCCAAGCCGAGACACCAGAGAAGTCACCAAGATGCAGTGGAACGCCTTATTAATGTTCGGCATGGCGCTCGTTGCACCGTCGGAGGCATTGATTCGATTTCCTTGCTCACAGCTTGTTGTCCAGCGCGTAGACCCACTGGTTAATCCAGGACTGACACCATCACCACATCTTCATCAGATTATCGGCGGCGTGCGTATTAATATGTCTTAACATGCCCCGAATCCGTATTGACCACCTTGTCATTCAGAATGCCTTCAACGCTTCCATGGATCCAAAACTCGATCTTCCAAACCTAGCCAGCTGCACAACCTGCCAGTTCTCCGAGGACTTCTCCAATTACTGGACTGCAGTCCTTTACTTCAGGGCCAGGAACGGCACGTTCAAGCGTGTCGGGCAACGACCCAATTCTGGATTTGAGGGTGCTAATGGCGGCATGACCGTATACTACATGCAAAATAGTCTCGGGGATAATGAGCAAAAGTCTAAGGTTACTGCTTTTAAGCCTGGGTTTCGCATGTTCGCTGGAGATGTCAATGCCCGAACTAAGGAGGAGATTGCCGATTTCCGTCAGCTCACATTTACCTGTCTGGAGACTTTAAATACTCGGTTCCCCGAGACTACATACTTCCCAAAGAAGCCCTGCGCGGCGGGCATTATGGCTAACATACGCTTTCCGACGTAAGCTTTTCCAAATCTTGATACTGCTGTAGGAATGCTGACAAAAGTAAGGTGCTGGAACGGAAAGGATCTCGATAGTCCGGACCATATGGCTCACATGTCGTACCCGTCTAGCGGCACCTTTGAGTCCCAGGGGCCTTGCCCTGCCACCCACCCGGTTCGAGTACCCCAGGTCTTATACGAAACCATATGGGATACTAGGCCATTCAACAACAAGGAGGATTGGCCTGAAGATGGGAGTCAGCCATTCGTCTGGAGTTTTGGTGATACGTGAGAACGATTGGCAAGAGGGGATAATGCATTTATACTGACTTGTGATAGAACCGGCTTTGGAAACCATGGGGACTATCTCTTCGGGTGGAAGGACCAGTCGCTACAGACCGCCATGGACACCGCATGTTACGTTAACTGCCCGTCTCTGAAGACCCAGAGTGTGGCTGAGATGAACAAGTGCGGCCAGGAGGCAGTGGTGAAGGAGGATATTGATGGCTGTAAGTGATTGGACAACTCGTGATCAGAACCTTGCTAGAGAATATTCTGACAATGCAACACAGGGCTCACGGTTCTTCCGGGCAATCCAATGATTCACGGAACCGAAAAAACATAAACTGGCTGCTGCTGCTTCCCTTCCTCTTGAAAGTTAGAGTAGAGGATGTGTCGTATCTAATTACTTCATTTTCACGTTCATGCTTCTCTGGCATGAGTCATGATTGTCTTGGGAGCCAGTAATTATTAATGAATGATGATTTAAGCAGCAAATAAAATTATTCCTGCCATTAAAAACTCAATGATTTAGTTGATACCACATTCCAGCCAACAGTTTCATATATTGCGAGTTCCTAATCCATTCCTAGCTAAGGCCAACATGATCTTGCTACTATGAACCTCCTCTCCTTATATGCCAAACAACCCCACCCAAAGAACTGCTGCAGAAGCAGCAAAGAGTTGAAGCAGCGAGGCGGACCCGTATTGCCCCATTACACCATTCACGGTAACATGGGATGCTGTAGGGCTGGTGCCATTCGATGACTTGGTAGGAGGGACGAAGGTCGTTGTTGACTGTGAGGTTGATGTTGGCGCAGTGCTGGACTCTGCGGTTGATGATGTAGTCGATTCCGTTGTCAAGGTAGGGAGTGTCTCGGTTGAGGTCGAGGTGAGTGTCTCGACGGAAGTTTCACTCAACGTCTCAGTAAGAGTAATGGTTGATCCAGGCCGAGTAGATGCACCACCAGGTCCATCGCAAATCTCGCCAAGAGGGCAACATCCATAGTCACCATTTGTACCCAGCCAGCAAACTGCGCTTGCTGGGCAGCCACCGGCACGATCTGGACAGCAAGTGAAGGTCAAGGGAATACAGCCATCTCCACAGTCTTTTTCGCCTTGTTCTGAGCAGGGAATTGGAACTAGTTGACGGCCGCTGAGAGGAGCGGCAGCCTTGGCGAGGACTGCCGTGGCCGAAAGGCTAAGAAACAGAAGCTTAAGCATTATGGGATAATGATGAGAAAGTGGTGTTGGGCGGTTGAGTGAGCGAGTTTGTTCTGTGTAGAGACAATAAACGAAAGTAGTGGTGGTAGGATGCTGAGATGAGAAGGAGGAACAATCTAGCATTGGAGTAGGCATTCACCGATTTAAGTACATGGTATGCAGTTGCGGTGCTTATTATCTTTGAGGTAGACAAGAGTGCGAGAATCCGAGATGGAAGGGCTCCTCAGGGGTGCGGATGGCTTTTCAGCCATGTTGTCGAATCGCTCTAACCATACTAGATCATGGATCGGCCCAATGGTTCGCCTTGGCCAAGGAAGCTTGATTTTTGTGTCTCAAGGTGCCTTGCGTAATTTCCTGAAGGACCAAACCGGGCGAGCCATCAGTGGATGTCATTGGCAGCGAGGAGCGAAAGGAGGTCCAAGTCATCTCGAATCGGGATTAATGGTGTGCGTGAACTTATTTTGAGATCCGATCCCTGTCCGTAATCGCGGACAGGAGATCCCCCGCAGCCACTTCAGTTAGCAGGCCAAGCCTTGACAAATCCGGGGAACCCTTGTAAGTGGATTGGACTTGAGGCGGCAATATTACTCCGAGAGGCAGAACCAACTTCATCAATGGGAACACATCCCAAGCATGTAACTCATGAAATTACTCTCGTTGAATGGGGATCCTTCGGGATTCCAAGGAAATTCGAAGATAGAGGGTTTTCCATGTCATCATTTGCGACTCAAAACGGGGCTCTCCAGCAAGCGACTGACCTGTAATTCCCGACTGCTTACATTTTAAATAAATTGGAGGAACGAAGCGGGTTTGATGGCTTGCCGCAGAGATGCACCGCCTCGATTTCCCGCCTACAAGGTATTGCTAACATGACACAACGCACACCCGACAGCTGGCGGGACGGCGACCAACAAAAGAATGAACGTAAGAAAATTTGCAGCGGCTCATCATAGAAAACTTGGGGTGTTGTTTGCAGCATATCGCAGCTCCAAATACAAAGAGGTTCAACATGCACTCGGCAACGGAATGTGGGCGAGACGTCGTTTCTTCTTGCCTCTATTTTATGTAACTGACCCATATATGATGCTGAAAGGTGGAAATGACATCGTCATATCAGTAGTACGAAAAGCAAACCTAGCTGCCCAGTCTCAAACACCCCCCTGCCCTTACATACGAGAATTCACACAATGTCAATACCATAGCTTACCAGAGATACTGGTACCCAAGTCATCTGATAGCTAGTGTCGGAACATGCCTAGCATCGAAGAGCACTCAATCATTTGACAGTGACCTAAGTCTCGCCAGACTGCTGCATGATAGCTTAGCTCACGAACTTCCATTTGGCGTCCTCCCAGCCCGCCTTGCGACGAATACGGATACCAAAGCCCTCTCCACCCTTCACTGGCCTCAGAATGCCTCCAATGAGATTAGAAGGTGCCTGATCTGGTAGTTTCCATGGGCTGTTCTCGCCCTCAAATGGTTGGATATCGAAGCTGACGGTCAGAGCGGCAACGAAGCCCAAAATCTCAGCAACAGCAAAATAGCGTCCAGGGCAAAGATGCTTGCCACCGCCAAATGGCATATACGCTGTTCTCTGTCCCTTGGTCTGCGTAGCAATGAACCGGTCCGGGTTATATTCTGCAGCGTCCCCACCCCACACGTCGGTCATGCGGTGGGTGACACCCGCCGGAATCTGCATGACGCAGTCCTTCTTGAGCAGATAGGAGTTACCCTTGCCATCTGAGATAGTAGAGTCTTCGAGAATCTTTCGCACGCAGAGGACATGATTCGCGAGTCTATTGGATTCGCGATAGCAGCTGAAAAGCAAGGGGCAGTGCTCTTCAAGCTTGGTAATATCGAAACTGACCTGACCGTTCTCACCACGGACAACGTGAGGAGTAATTTCTTTCCTGAGGCGCTCGACGAGCTCTGGACGGGACCAGATGTTTGCTGCCATCCAGAATGTCGTGGGAATAGTATTACCAGTAGATAGTTGGATCAGACTGACTTCGAATCTCCCAATGTCACCATCTGGTATCTCGTGCCTTCGAAGAACTGCAGAACGGGCTTTAGTGACCGCTGCGGTGGACTCATGCATGTCATGTTTTGCCTCGTAGTATCTTGACATGGCTGCTTGAAGGTTTTCGCGGGCTTTATACGCGGCGGGCAAAGTAAAAGCGTGAGCAGGGACGGTAAGCATAAGGGGAATTGCTGCTTCCCACGTCCTGTATCACCGTTAGTCCACTTCATATTTGGATTAAGGCTGTTATCAGTCATACCATAGGTCATCAATCAGTTGGAGGTCCTTAATCGGGTTATGATCTCCCAAGAGAGCATTGGAAGTTGCCACTGTCATGAGATCTCGAATCCAGAGGTATGCGTTGGGGATCTCTTCCCAGTTACTACCACGGGCGAGGGTATCCAGACGGGAGGAAACATAGTCCAGGGCTTTGGCGTTCATCTGATGTAAAGGGTCGCCTCTCATAGGGCGATGGAGAGCCTCAAAGAACTCCGGTATCAGTGACGGGCGGTCTGGGGTGTCTATGAAAGGCTCAAATTGCTTGTCGGTCAATCCAAGCATCTGTTGGGCAGCCTCAACCGCCAGAGGTTCGAAGCTCATAGTTTTCTTGCGCATAGCAGATGCAGCAAGATCGGGATCCCAGACGGCGTAAGTCTTACCACCAAATATTGGCAAAGTTGCAATCGGCATCCGGTGCTTCTTGCTATAGAAGGTTAGCTAGGACTCATGGCTTTTCCAATTCTAGGGCCGGCCTCTGAAAGCAGAAGTCATGTTTCCCACCCGACGGACTTACTGTAGTGTTCTGAAGTACAGACTTTGGTCCTTGAGCATGCCGATCAGGTGACCGATGATCGGGATACGCGGGTGAAGGAGAGGCGGCTCGTGGGTGTCCAACGCTGGAAACGAGTAACGGCGGATGAGTAAAGCCACGGTGACCAAGGCTCCAGCAAGCATGTACTTCGTGGTCGACTGCTGCATATCAGCTATGGCCACAGCCAAGAACCCTGCCGGTGCGGCAGAGTCGTTGCTGGTACCTCCCTTGGAGGATTCCACGAAGGTTTGTTGCGTAGCCGCCATTGCAGTTCTTGTTGGGCACGAAAGATATCTATATTGCTATATTGTATTGTTAGATCATGTGTCGGTGCTTGGGAATCAGGTTGCTCAAGGCTGCCTACTGTGCTTCACTGCCTTGCTACGCAGCTCCTGATTCTCAAGTGAGAAGTCAGAACGTTAGGTCACTACAGAGAGCCGAGAACGACTGTAGCAGTACCTCATCGATCGAGCACAGTCTCTTGGACTGGCATTAGGTTTTATACATCGTAACGGAGGAGTTTGATATAAAGGACTCCGAATCTCCACGGTCTTCTTGCGCCTCTCTGGGCTTGTGGTCGGATATGCTGTTCCTCCGCATGCTCCTGGGAAATCAAGGAGTCTCAGCCCCGAGTAGCACATATTGTCCGTGTTATGCGTGCCTTCACCGTCAAGTTCTAGAGTTCCAGGGGATCAGTTTGTCGACAGACGTCTCCGAGGCTCGGCGGGCAGGGTCAGCCATGACACGGGTGATGACTTGAAAGTTATCCTAACATGCTTGCGGTATTTGTCGGATGAGTTTGCAAGCAGCGTGGTAGGCAATAGGAGAAGCCCCCAGAAGGTAGTGTAGAGTCCGACAGAGTCCGACAAGACGCTTATTCGGATATTACAGCCCGTCCTGCACCAACTAAGTAGGCCATCTATAGCGGTATCTCATGGATGGCTTCACTAATCTTGGTGGTGCAGACACCACACAAGTTGTCTCGCCCGCTCGCTATAACCACAGCTGGATTCATCTGCCTGTGGTTGAAGTTCGGCGACGCGTGCCAAGATCGGCGTATGCATGCACCAGCCGTAGATTGGATCAGCATTCCTTCCCTCATTTCGCGACGAAAGAGATCGCCAAAACGTCCGTGAGAGCGACCGCCGAGTTCGATCGGATGGTATTGTTGAGATGATAAAGTCCTGTTATTTACTACTAGGTCAGGCATCTCGTTCTTTCACTGAGGCGTCTCGGAGAATTGACATTCGCACTAGGAATCCACGCCGTACAGCCGCATGGGTCTTGCTCGGCACTCAAGACGACTAACACGTTAGCTCCACAGCCCTAGGGGTCCCCCGTGCTGACTGTGCCGCTGGGTGGCTTGCCAAGGAACCATCCGTGTAGATCAAATCTGGGCATTCCCTGCCCAGGTCTTCCCTCCCAATCGAGTAGTGTCGTAAAGCAGGTTCAAATTTACCTTTGCACTAAGCCTTGTGTCTCGGAGAATGCTTCCCAAATCACCTGCATTGGCAATGGGACTTCTGTCATGCCAATCAGGTCCATAGTTGACAGCAACATTTGATCTCACCATCGGCTGGAGTTCGCTGTCAGTTGCAGCTATTTTCGTTTGCTCCGAAAATGAGATGTCTTATTAGCATTGGAACCAGGAGATTCTCGCTTCTGCTCGTGTATAACTACTGAACAGACAACGTCATCCGCCCATGCATCGGACTTCGACGTCTAACGGCACATAAAGTTTACGACATCCCGACAAGCCCGTAGTAAACAATCCTCCGTGAGGTCTCTCTTGTGAGTTCCTTTGCATTTTGTTGCCACCCATCGGCGGAATGATTGTCTCCGAGCTCGCCTGGCGGTCATCTGCCTGCTGCGACCAGACGCCTTGTCATCTCGCCCAGATTGCCTATTTTGGCTCGCGAGTGAGATCAATGGTATGGGTGTTGAACTTGGAAAGTCTCCTAGAACAGGAGAATGTATTGCCGTACCTCACAACATCTGGACCGTGAACAGTGGTTGCATGGCTGAGAACATACCGGGTCCAAGACGATTAGCGCCAAGATATGAAGGTACGATATTGGCTCATCTGCTCTTAGTCGTGATAATGCTATTTTTTCTGGTAAGACTTGTACGTGGAAAGTCTCCGAGAGGATGGCCTTCTGTAATTATTCAGGATCTGAGTGCGTGCGGAGCAGAAATGTGGTAGGACGTGGCTGAACAATTGGCGGGCCGATCATTCCACTATCTAGTACTGAAGGACTATGGGACGGACTGATGGCTTCTATGGATCTGCCGGAGTGACCACTGTGCGTCTGTATCCTCGCACTTACGAGGTTGGAGGAAAGCCGGATGTAGCTTATCATCATCATCATACTGTCGTAGTGACTTTGGATTTATTTTCATGAGAAATGGCACTTATCTCTGGCGAACTCAGCGGTGTTCAAATAGCTGTGTATTTTCGTTGTACCACTTCCGGCTTTTAGATCCAGTCGGCGACATATGTAGATGATAATAATATCCTCCCGTGCCGACCACACGGGACTGGCGTGGGATCTTATGCACGAATAAGGAAACCTGAGCGACCCCAGTGTACTGAAACTTATTCGCCGCACGTAGAGATCGTTGAGCCATCATGGATATATGTACATATAAATACTACCTTAGGTAGCCCCACATACAGCCCCGCGCTAGGATTTCTCATCTCGGGGCTGTAGACGCTATAAGTATGGGCCTCAAACCCATCCAGGCTGTCACGTCTCTGTACAACCTTTTCGAGTCATTCTTTCATTAAGTGGTCGAAGCTGCTAAACACACTCTGTAGGAATGCAGTGCCAGACTTGCAGTTGGTACCTTAGCTATAGACTATCATTGCCTGGTGTCCATGTGGAGCAGTCCATCCGCACTCGAGTTGCAATGTGACTAGCCCGTTCAAATATTCACCAATTACCTTACTTCAGCTGCAAGCATCAGAGGACCGGAATCTAGTGTGACACATGTGTATGTAAGTAATTATGCCCCTCTTTCACTTCCCAACGTAAGCCTCCCAGGACCAAAGCATCCAAGTCAAGCTTGCTAAAGAGGCAATCGCCGGTCCTGCCAGCCCCTGTCCCCACCTCGCCGAACCGAAGATAAGCCATTCGCTGAAGAAATGCCAGACAGCTATCGCATATGTCCATATGGCCAGCTGGTAGAAAAGTCGGTCGTTGATATTGTTCGCGGCGTATATTCGAACCACAGCTGCGAGGAAGGCCCATGTTCCAAAGGTGCGGGATGACAGAGGGGTGGCTGGACTGGATTCGGACTCTACATTAGACAACAATGGCGTATGTCTCTCAGTTGAGGACCCAGGACCGGCATAAACTTGAGTTGTATATTTCAAGCCAGTATAGGCTTGAATGGATTTGCCAATTGTAAGGGTCGAATCCTATCGCAAATATCATGTGAGGCGAGGTTCGCAACCTGGTGGACCGCTGGGCCAATACTCACAATGAAGAGCCACTTAGCTAGCAGGCCTTGATGCGGCGACAGAGTTGAGAGCAGTCCGTTCATGGTGACAGAAATGTATCTAGTCTTGCTACGACTTCAACTGATGACGATGTTGTGTGATCAATGCCGATACCACCTCTAACAACCAGAATATTCCTCTTAGTATTTCGATTTGGAAGCTTTGCTGGAAACCCATTCGAATACGAACCTGACTTATAAGAAATTCTAGGACTAGCGCACTAAAGTATGTGGGCGAAACCCCCGCAAAGACTACGTCATAATGAGGTTCTCACGTACCCCGTGTAGATCTCATCGAGGCCGGGCAAACTGCGCCTAGAAACCCCAAGAATAACAACCAATTAAACTTATAATATGAAGTCTAAGTTGCCTTAGCGTGCTAAACTTCTGGGGTGAATCCCACTCACATTTCATGGTTGCCTAGTCTAAAGTCCAATTGCAGGTTGGACTGGGGGTTCTCGACCGTTGCGACAGAGGCAGCGGTCTCAAGATCTGCCAAGCATATGTGCGGAGCACTGATCTTATGAAATTGCTGTATGAGGAACGTCTACTAATCCTTTCCTCTTTGGTGGGAGAGTTAGCCATGACTGATTGAAGAACGTGATCCAGCAGATGTATCTGAGCGGCGCAGATTTTCAATATTGCCGAGGGCTGAAGGCGTGTCAGCCAATACTGCAACCGCAGCGGAGATGGCATCTCAAAACGGCTTTATTATGCAAGCCAGTATGCATTTGAATTGGGTAGCATCTTGTTTATCTCAACCATAAAGAAACCCCGGTTTTACTCTTGCGCTAACCGCATCCAGGTATCTCTGCGAAATCTGCATTTAGGAAAGCATAGAAGTAAGCAGTAATAGAAATATAACAATTCTTGACGTTGAGTTGATCCCATGTCTGCCATCTACTACGATACATAGACTTAGTGGCTTGCCTTTCCAAGGCGTGCTCCAAAAGTGTAGTTGCAGTCCAAATGGCGCTCCGCACCCGGTTTCTGTGCCTTTGCGCTGTTTTCTGGATGCCAACGGTAGTGTTCACGTTTCCACTCTCGCTCCCGCATCTCTGGGGCTGGCCACATGCCAGAGACACGCCGGCAGTCTCTGACGCAGCTGCATTGAGCGCTGAAATGGTGTTGGTGTCGTGCAGTCCCGTGAGTGTGACCCAGTTCTTGACAACCACCAATACCTCGCTCTTCTCGACGACCTACACCTCAGTCACCTTCAGAAACTCGACATCTATAGGCTCGGGTCCGACATCACCTTATATCACAACGATCACGGAGACAAGCTTCCGAGACTTCACCACGACAAGCAAATCCACGAGCAAAAGTACTTTCTCAGCAGACATCAGGGTGGAATCGACACAAACCACAATCCTCCCTATGCAAACGTCCATTACCACCTGCACTCAGCAAACAGGGGCCAGCGTCACGGTCGTTACGGACACCAGAAGTATCCTCAGTACTGGCCCTCCGAGCTTTTCCAGCAGAACAGTCTCAGTCAGCTGGTTAGAGAAGACCACCATAAGCACGTTTACCGAGAGCACGAGCACGAGCCGCTCCACGGCCACATTTTCAACTACGACAATCTTGACAGATACAAGCAGTTTCATCGCCGAGAGTGTGCTTGTGACGCTTGCCACAGACACTTTTTCTACGCAGTCCGCCATCGTGACCATCACGGCCGACGCGGGCAGCGGCACGTGCGACGACCCGGGCCTCATCATTATCCGACATACGACGACTATAACGTGGGTCATGGGGTTTGAGGAAATAGCATACGGTATGTTCTCGACTTCTGACCCGAAGCTGGTCTTTCCAACAGAATCTAATCAGAAGCAGAAGTCTGGGGGCGCCAGGTAACTTCCTGGAGTAGGCTGGCGTACGCCGTTACCGAGAAACTCTCGATTTATCGAACCGTGCTGTCCCGGGTCACACATATTCATATCTACAAGGCTGAACGAACCCTAACATATATTGTCTCTCTCGGAGTACAGATGATTATTCGTATCATTATTGGAGACTGTTCGCCAGCAACCAGATGAAAGGAGGAGCGCAACCATGGAAGAGTTGAAGTCATTAAGCGAATGGGAATAATTATCACGCTCGGTTACCTACTCTAGTTACCTACTGTAACTGCCGCCTACCAAGGATAAGAAAGCCGAGTAGGTTTAATGTTGTAGTATGAACTTTAGAGCCATCATGACAATAGGCCGTTCTCAACTATTGCAACCGTCCTCCGAATTCTACTCTCCCAGCCGAATTACGCCAGTCAGCTTTGTCGCCGGCCTTGGGTGTGAGAGTCCGCTAGTAGCATAGCCGGCTTTGGTACCGTTTCAGCTACAAGCTTCTACTGTTTCGGTTTGGCCCGGCCCTTGACGAGCGCCACACTCTGTGTTGTTGGTCCATACATATATCAGTTGCGCTGACGTTAGCACCCGATTTCAGCACTAAGCTCACTAGTGTTTCTCGTCCCTTTTCTCGGCCGCCTCGAAAATGGTATACGTCCATACTTGTCCATCCGCTCGATGCTGGCGCGCTATTAAAGTAGCAGCCTTCCGACCCCATAATGTCCGCTCTGGAGGCTACCCATAGTGCTGTTACGGGCGCCGGACCCTGTACAGACCTTCAAAAGAATAGCTCACTGCTTCAACGTCTTGTTAAGATGCGCTTTTCTATAACTGGTATTGTTTAGAAGGATTCGATCTGGCTGAGAACGGGCACAAGGTCACTCCAGGGTGCTCTCCAAGTCAGGAATATGCTATGCCGAGCAGGAACAACTTCCGTTCAGACTGGTTGAAATCATTGGATCAGGGGCGATGGCACTATTTTCGAACCTGACATTTGCTCAAAAAACCGTCACGCTTGTACAGAATCCTCAACATCGGGAAGTTGAGATACCAAAATCTCACGCGTGGCAAGATGATTAATATTTAGCTCTTCTCATGCAAAGGGGGTTCGCTTTTTGCGGGAAAGGTCGGCTGAAGAGTGGGGGCCACGCCTGATGATGATGTTCATTCCCAGGATGTTTGCGGCCCCGCCCCATTCGTTCAGCTGTCCTAAAACGGGTACCTCGTAGCTGCTAATTATTGGCTACGTACCCCCGATTTGGGCAAAAGGTCCAACCTTAATTATTACCTTACTGGTGGCATCTTCCGTCTGACATGACGCTGTCTGCAAGCCATGATCCTTCAGGCCATTTATTTAGTACATCTTTGCCGGCAGCCCGGATCGTTACCCACCTGATCTTTTCCCCTCTCTCCTAGTTCTGGCAGCCATCACATCGCCTCACGCCACGTCTTTGTTCTGCAGCTTCCTGTCATAATGTCGAGTACACAGCCATTTCGAGTCATCATCGCCGGCGGTGGCATTGGTGGCCTGGCTCTCGCTAACATCCTTGAAGTGGGTGGAATCCTACCGTTGGAGATTCGCTAAAATGGAGGAACTCATGAGCCGAGAACTAACTACTCGTGGATAGCAAGCGGGTTTGGACTACGTGCTACTGGAGCGACGGGAGGAGTTTGCACCTCAGGTCGGCGCATCCATAGGGGTCTTTCCTAATGGGGCACGAGTACGTTCTGGCTGCTTGGTTTCAAGCACCCATGCCCACCAAGTCTATGAACTGATGTGATACTCAAACTAGATCCTGGACCAAATCGGGGTGTGGGAGACTGTTCTCGAGACTATGGTGGGCTCTTAATGATAATTGGCACATACAGTATCCCTTGACTAAACCGAATTCGTAGGACGCGATTGTGAGGGGCCAAGGCTTTAATAGCAAAGGCGGGCCGATTTCCCCACCTAGCAACTTGAACTTGCTATCCAAAGCAAGGTATTTTCAACCCGATAATTCGCAGACGAAGAGGCCGGTCATTTGACAAGCTTGCTATAGAACGGGCTACGAGATTCCTTGGGGCGATAGGCAATCTCTGTTGCAAATACTATACGAGAATATTCGTGACAAGACTAAGCTTCTAGGGAAGAAGACGGTGGTTGATATTGAGAACACGCTTGAGGGTGTTACGGTGGTATGCGCTGATAGCTCCTCATATCGTGGGGACGTGCTTGTCGGAGCCGATGGCGTGTCCAGCAAGACACGGGAGAAGATGTGGCAGCTGGCTGAGAGAGATCACCCTGACCTCGTGAAAGCGGACAAGAACTGTGAGTCACCCAAACAATGCTCGGCCACCCGCTCGCAATTTGAAAGCCAGCGCTAAGTACTATTGCAGGCTTGACTGCAGATTACAGTTGTTTATTTGGCATCGCAAAGGGTCTGGACCAAGACAGAATTGGAGCGGAGCCTGGAGATCTGGACAACGCTTATGACTACGATCGGGTCAGCGCGACAATATGGTCCAAGAACGGCAAGGCATACTACTTCGTTGAGGAGAAACTCGATCAAACATACAGATTGGGGAATTTCCCCCGCTACGGGGCCGAGGACGAGAAGGACTTTATGCGCAGGAACGGAGATCTTTTTGTTCGGCCCGGCCTCACCTTGGCTGAACTTTGGTCCAAGACGGTTTCCCACCGGCTCGTTCCGGTCGAGGAGGGGGCATTCAAGCTCTGGACCTGGGGTCGCATTACTTGCGTCGGTGACAGTATCCACAAGTCTGCGCCAAACCTCGGGGCCGGGGGGAGCGCGGCCATCGAGAGCGCCGCAGCGTTGGCAAACGAACTGAAGAAGCTTGTCGACGAGTGTGATGGTACTCGTCCCACGGACGCCGAGATACGTAAAGCCCTAGCAGCGTATCACAAAAGCCGGGAACTGAGGGCGGATGAAATGGTCAAGGCATCCCTAGCACTCGTCAAGATGCAAACCATGAGCGGACCCGTCGAGCGTTTTTTCGGCAAATACCTGCTCCGTTACTTCGGCGATTTCCTACAGGAGAGCATCCATAGCATGACTATTGGTGCGACCAAAATCGACTTCCTCCCCTTACCGATGGAATCTCTGGTGGGCTCCATGCCCTTCAATCCAGCACAGGGCGTAGGCCACCAAGAGAGCAAGATCAAGCGGGCGCTATTAGCACTACCGCTACTGGCACTCGTATTTATCTGTTTCATTGTGCTAGACGCTCAGAGGGCGGTGCCATGGGCGCTCGACCAGTTGGAATCCGGCAAATTCCCCTTGCAGTCAGGCTCGATCCCTATTCGGCGCACTTTCTACCACATCAAGCCTGTTGACGAGACGTAGGTACTCGGTGTATGCCTGTTGGAAGCAATCTCCGCTGTTGTAGTTCCTGCTTGATTGATCATATCTAACTGGTTTCAGGTTCTCGTTGCTCAACATGTTCTTCCTGCCATCGCTCT
Source organism: Reticulascus tulasneorum (assembly GCA_001557505.1). Classification (NCBI taxonomy): domain Eukaryota; kingdom Fungi; phylum Ascomycota; class Sordariomycetes; order Glomerellales; family Reticulascaceae; genus Reticulascus; species Reticulascus tulasneorum. The sequence goes on from LSAX01000006.1 coordinate 259,924, forward strand.
ATGGCACTGATCCCGTTTCTAGGAAGCAAGCCATTTCTTTCCTGTCAGATGGTTTTGTCATGCTCAGTATTTGGCTGCTTGAGTCCGCCCGTCGAGCTAACAGTCTTACCATCATGTCACTGTATGTTTTCCTAGTTCCCTGTTTTACAAAAGTACTAATACCCCGGCAGACCGCTCTTCTTCACGTTAGGAGGCCAGCTTTTTGGAATGGGGGTTTTGTCCCCTCTTTACTGCTTCTTTTCCTATGTGTGGTCTCCAGTGGAAAACTTCAGGGCCAGAGACCAGCGACTCACACGCATGAACTATACGATTGGGGTTCTACCTGCTGTTGCTATCGGGTATCTACTTCCAGCTTATGCCATGTATTTCAACCCCAACCTTGCGGCTCGCCAATCCTGGCTGTTCATCTGGCAATTCTATCCGATCTACATTTCTATCATCCACAACACGATTTCCCGCGTCTTCCCTAACACGACCCTGGACGACGCAGCCTTCAGACCAAACCGGGACCTTCTTATTATCCGCATTTACATCGGCATAGGCATCCTTCTTTCGGCATCCACGTGGCTTTGGACTTGGATCTCAGGTCCGTACGGTCTGGCAGATATCTACATCCCGGCATTGCTCCCAAAGAACACGAATGACCTAACTACTTTCGTCCGCGAGTTTCTGCGGTTTGATGAGTTGTTCTCCTACGGGTCCATGGTGCTTTGGCTGGCATACCTCTTCTGGGACCTCAAGCATGCAGGCATGATGAAAGCCGGGTGGCTTAGCATTGTCGGCGGCGCGGCCGTGTCCCTTGTTGGGCTAGGTCCGGGGGCCACTGTGGCGCTAGGTTGGTTGTGGCGAGAAAACATTCTTGCGACTAGATGGCATAAGGATGCTCTTACGGACAAGAGCGTTGAAAAACTACACGGTCATCTGAACTGAGTATTGTAATTGTGGCAGGCTGGAGAGCTGGAATCTATGGGTTAGTGTCTTCTGGACCTTGCAATGCACGTTGCTATGTCCACCACTGAGGGTGCTTGTCTCTCAAATCCTCCTGAAGAGGAAGAGCGGATCCAGGATACTCCTGCGGACAACTCTAATGTCAGTCTGGACTGTGCCCAAACTGAGGTCACATGAACTCTTTCACAAGGCCGATAGTCATTCCTTCAATGATCTCAGACCCGGACGGTCGCTGCTGGTTGTCCGTCAGCTAGCCGCCGCTAGCTATTGGTTGAAATACTGAACTACTACTTTGTCCAACTCCCCTCCCGGTACCACCTAGCTTTTCTTCACAATCGTTAAGTGCATGAAAAACCCGGTTGTACCGCATTCGGCAATGCTGCAATCATGGGTCTCCCTGGTATCCTCTTGATACTCTCAGATGAAACACCCCGCAATCTCTACGGTGGATCTAGCAAAACAATGACCTTCCAGATTCTGGAAAAGTTATGGAGACGAGGAGTCCGTAGGAGACCTGTCTTATCAATAAAGATGTTCCGTATGATCAGGGAACAGGCCCCAAACCGGCTCCTAGTCCGAGTGAGATCCAAATATCCCTACTGCATATCCCGCCGGTAGTAGCTTATTGCGTCGGCGTCAAATTAATGAGCCAATCCACAAGAGCATCCACCACACAGCCTGTGCAAAGTAGAATATCCACCAATTGAGGAGAACAGCGCACGTTGCGGAGTAGCCACGGGCTAAAGTCAATGGGGGCTTCGGTAGATCATATAATAAGTCGAGCATTGTGCCAACGAATTGGATGATACTATTTGATCGGTACAGATTTTCCTGACTGTGAACACCAAGATGAAGTCTCTGTTGGCCACCTTCACTTTAATCTCTGTGGCCTTTGCTGCAAGCAGAACGTCTGCGCCGGCAGGTTGTCTAGTGGTGAAGAAAAGCCCAGCAAGTGGTCAATACGCTACGATCCAGGCTGCTGTAAACGCTCTCTCGACCACATCCACTACTAGCCAATGCATCTTCATCAACCCTGGCACCTACACCGAACAGGTCCTCGTTGCCTCGAGGAAAGCTCAATTGACAGTATATGGTTATACTTCTGACACGAGCAGCTATGGGTCCAACCAAGTCATCATCACCAACAATAAGAGTCAGGCAAGCGGGCTCTCCAATGACGAGACCGCGACACTCCGTGTCAAAGCCCCAAACTTCAAGCTGTACAACGTGAACGTCAACAACAGCTACGGCAAGGGCAGTCAGGCTGTTGCTCTTAGTGCATATGCCGATAGCGGCTATTTCGGGTGCTCCTTCACCGGTTTCCAAGACACAGTTTACAGCAATGTGGGATATCAATTGTATTCACGGTGCTTAATTCAAGGCGCCACCGACTTCATCTTCGGGCAGCAGGCTTCGAGTTGGTTTGAGAAGTGCGATATCCGTGTCCTCGCCGCCTCGACCGGCTACATCACTGGTCAGTATACCCATACCTCTCTCAAACGATCATGTACTGACTGCCACAAAAGCTAGCGGCCGTGACTCGTCATCTGGGATTGCATACTACGTCTTCAACAACTGCAATATCGCAGCGGCATCAGGAAACACGGTGCCTAACGGTGCATACTACCTGGGCCGGCCATGGAGGGAGTACGCACGAGTCGTGTTTCAGAAAACCAGTATGACCGCCGTCATTAACTCAGCAGGCTGGCGGGTCTGGAACACCGACGACCCACGAACTTGCTGCCTTCTCTTCGGCGAGTATGCCAACACGGGTACTGGAGCATCAGGCACGCGAGCCAGCTTCTCAAAGAAACTAGACGCTGCAATCTCAATCTCAACCATCTTGACGAGCAGTTATGCAAGCAAGGGGTACTACGACGCTTCATATATGTGATTACAGAGGCAAAATAAGCTGGCACCATGGATCTTGAGCGAAGCGTGCCTTTTGTCACTGGTCTTTCTTCTCTGTATATATACTTTACAAAAGCAAACTTGCATTGTGTCTTGCTTCCCTTCAGCTGCCCTGTAGCGTGGCCTGACTTGACTCGACTGGTTCTGAAACACCATCCACTAGACCTGACGTTCTGTCTAAGACACACTCTCAGGTTGGCATGAATTGTCGGTGAGAGACATCCACGATTTCAGGTTGAATATGGAGGGGGCCGGTCATGGGCATCAATAAATCTGGACATATGATTTGCTTGTGACATTTTACAGCGAGAAAGCCGGGAATTGCGGACGGCGTTTGAGGACACCCAGAGGTAGCCTTATTAGAGCCGCTGGAAGGCGACCGACATGGGACAATCAATGCCCAAGTTTGGTGCCCAAAAGATTCCCGAGTCAGCCCCGTGCCTGACACCGCCTGACAGAATGAAATGAGATCGGGGAATATCGTTTCAGGTACAAACCGACGATAGCCAAATGCACACCCAAAACCAGCGGGTTTGGATCAACTTATGTACAGATTGTAGCACAGCCTTATACTAGCTTCTTCAGGTATGCATGCCCCTTGCTGTTCAATCTCCCATGAAAAGCTGAGTGCGTGGTGGTCCCTGCCAGGGGTCCATGGTTGAGGCTGAATGCCAGCGAACCCCCACTAAAATGGCCTCAGTTTCCCCTTACGTAGGCGGTCCACCGTCCGCTGGAATCCACGACTCACCACTGCATCAACCACTCCGTAATTAGTACACGGGGATATTAGAGGATCTTGATTCAGGAAACAGCTGGGTGGTTCTAGATATCCACAGCGGATTTGAATCAACCTACCGATCTAGCTACAGTGGTTCGATTTTGCATCGTTCGTTTGTTGGCCATCTTCGCCGCAATTGCGCAATGGGCAGAGGCTGTGATAGTCACGCTCCATCCACCATTCATGACAATGACAAAGTTGACAAATTTGCCATGGTGTGGCCTGGCCATCCGTCTGGGATGTCGCACCATACATAGACGACCTGCTGCCAAATGCACTGCGAAAGCGGCCATCGATGGCGGTGAACCGTGACACACCGATGGAAATATCTCAAAATCGCATATCAGATTCCACCGACCACTCCCAAGGTCACGCTGCCACCCAAAGTCTAAATGACCTAGCAGCTATCGCTGCTGTTTCGTGTTTCAGCCGCTAAGGGCAATTCAAGGCATCCTGTGCAGGCAGACTCACCGACCGGACCAATCCGAACGCCCTCGCCGATGAGTGGGTGGTTCAGTGGCAGCCTTACTGCAGTGCGACTGCCTGGGCCCCAAACACCGCATTTTATCTACTTTCTCAACGTAATACATGTTTCTACTTAGTCCTTAAACTTTACTCTCGTGTCCTTCGCTACCTATCAATATACATATGATTCCCCCCGTTTTCGCGGCATGTGGAGCTGGGAGCCTCACGATGTATCGACATGACATCCTTTATTAGCACCCACGGCGAAGAGCAACCAGTACCGCATATACGACAACCGGTGAAAACAGGCGCGTTATCGAGTTACATTGAGCGTAGGCGGTGGGGAGGGCTCTTTACCCGAGATGCTGTTGATCTCTATGCCGCATCTCGACCGCCCAAGGCATCCGTCAACCCGGAGCATACCCCCGGGAGCTGGATATTTGGGATGGGGGCCAGTACATCCGATAATATCCAAGGCGGCGGCGCGCCTTTGTTGAATTTGAACCATCCTCCAAAGAATCAGCACGCCATTTCCAACTCGATCAATGACCCATCAACGGTTATAACCAAGCCCGACTCCGCTCCTCTTACATCCTCCGGCCAGCTTTCCGCGACATCACCCCAACGCAGACTCCTTCAGAACAGTGATGATATATCCATACACTTTCAAGACGGAAAGACAACGAGAGAAGGGAGCCGAACGGAGCAGGCACCAGTGAAGCCACTGCTCCAAGAAACTCGAGGATCAACGCAAGCTGCGATGGCGAAGTCGAACGACGAAGAACATAACAGGAGTCACGCCAAGGAAGTGAAGGATCCTCTGTTGTCGAAGATACTGTGTCTTGAGCAACAGATTGAGTCTCTGAAGACGGATAATAGAGCTATGAAGGAGGCTTTGCTTCAGGATGCAGCGTCCACGGATCCTGCCGATACCGTCCCACATTTGAATAGTTGGTTTGATGCCATGCAAGCGCGACAAAAGCTCTTGGCAGAGAGAATTTCGTTGCTGGAGGGAAACTGGAAGCTGGAGAACAAATGCCTGGCATTGCAACACCGCAATGACGAGCTATCAGAGACAATCAGCAGTTTCACCGATATGATGCACTCACTCATCGAAGGCATGGGCACTAGCGCCACAGGCAGCAGATCAATTTCGAGAGGTAGTCATATTGCTGAAACACTCAAAACCTTTCAGAAGCATTGGGCAGAGCTGAAGCAGGCCAAAACGTTGGTAGCCAAACTTGGAGTCACACCACGGATTGTTCTGCTCTGCAAGATGCTTAAAGGCCCAGGGGTAACGAAGTATCTCCAGAAGGACAAAAAACAGGACTCTTCAAAGAATTTCGATGTCCAAATTAGACCCGACGAAGCTCTCAGATACGCTGCTGCGCTAGACAACCTTTTGAAGTCAGCGTCACCAAAGATAACTATTGCCGTTTGCGCGCAATGTCGTCTTCCGCGATTCGAAAATGCTCCACTGCCAGGATATGCCGCCAAGGGAGTCCTCAAGAATGTCTCTGAAATCAGTACCACTGAATGTTGCCGAAAGCATATCTGCGTCGTTTGCCTTCCGGTCGCATTGACCAATAGCATACAACACGATTGGTGGCATAACCTTGGATCACCATATTGGATTCGCTGCCCGGTTGGACCCTGTCCGACGGTGGTCCAATTACGGTACAACGTCGAGGTGAAGAACCTTCTGCAAGCCATGGGAGTTCAAGATGTTATGACTTACACTCAAAACTTCGATCGGGCGAACTGGCTCAGAGTGGCCTTGGAGGCAGTTGTCCCGCGGCCATCAGTACAAGCTTGCCAGGTTGCGCAACGACTTCACAGACAACTGGTCAACCATCGAAAAATGAACCCACTACTTGACTGGCCATGCTTGGATTCCTACGGAAGGCAGGTACAGATGCTGTCAGTCGACTCAACAGACGGGACATCACTGAAAATTCCAATATTCACCGGGCTTTTCAAGAGAACGGCCACTGCCAAGGACTGCTCTATTTGTGCTGAGAGCATCTACGACATTGATATTGGAGACGAAGACTCTTGGACTGCAGCATGCGGAGGATTTGACGGAGATTGGATGTGGATGGTGCGAGCTTTCCCCTCAAGATTCTTGCTGCCTGAGTGTGCGGCGACACACGACCTCGACGTCTGTCGTGGATGTTTAGCGAGACACCTAGCTTCCAGGCTTGACGCCCTTGGCCGAGTCGGCTGTGACCAAATGAGCTGTCCAGCTCCGGGTTGCAGACACGCTTATACTCATGCACAAGTCAAACAGCTGGCAACGCCAGACATATTCGCCCGCTATGACAAGTTCCGCCTCCTCAGCCACCTCGCTACATTGCCCAACTTCCGCTGGTGCCTCCGTGAAGGCTGCCAATCTGGCCAAATCTATGAAATGCTCACTTACTCTAACCCCTGGGACGGCACAAATCTCCCGGATCGTAACCGCATCAGCTGTGACGATTGCAATTTCCGGATGTGCTACAACCACCAAGTCCCTTGGCACGAAGGTTTGTCCTGCGAGGCCTACAATAGCCAGCAGACAGCCGAGTTTGAGGCTACGACACACTGGATCCAGGAGAATACGAAAAAATGCCCCGGTCCGCGGTGCGAGGCTTTCGTCGAGAAGCAAGGCGGTTGCTTCCATATGACATGTCGCAGTTGTCGGTTTGAGTTTTGCTGGGTGTGTCTTGCGGACTGGACGAAGATCCAGGTTTCGGGAAGGGGCTACGATTGGACTGGGCATGCTGTGGGCTGCTTCTTCAGGGAGGGAAGCGCACCGCTGCCGACCATGTTGATGGGTGATACGGTTCAGCAGGCGCTTAATGGACGAGGGTGAGTGCTGTGGAACTGCATTGTCTGCATTTGTAGGTAGAGTAGGAGTTGTGGTGTGAGGTGTTTTCTTTTGACTCATGATACCATTTTCTTGCTTAACATCTCATCAGCATGTTATTGGCTTGGATCGAGTTAGGATCATGCTTCCCAGATTAGCTGGCTAATTGATCAAGTATGATGTTAGATGACTGCCTTTGCCTTGTGTTTCATTTAACATGCTTTGCGTGGTGGCATTCCTCGATACCATTCGAGTGAAGTATAAAAAGCCTCAGATCCATGGAACAGTAGAAGTTTGGAATTGGAGCCAAAGATAGTCACTCGGTTATAACGGCTTTCCGTTCCACTCACAAGGGCTACGACACCTTCTTGCTTGGTCAAAGAACAACCATCGCAGAGAGCATTCGCGGCTGAAAGGACGAGAGCCGATATTTTGTTGCCTCAGAGTTTTGAGATATGCGAAGCAGGCAGTTGGAGCCCTTCCATATTCTAAGTCCTTGTTAAACTCCTACTACGTGCATTGGAGTGTCTTATTCGATATGCAGCCTGAACTCATGTTTGACTGAAGGAAGTATTGGTGAATGCGGAGTCACTGAACAAGAGATTGGTTGTATTACTATGAGGAGAAATAAATAACTCTCTGTGTTACTTGTTTGGTATTCAAGCTCCGCCTTCGACAATCCTGCCTCCCACAGGTCCCTTGTGGGGAACGAAGACATCCTCTGGATGATTAATTTCAAGTCGACTCACATCTAGAAGTTCTTGGAAAAAGACAGGAAGAGCTCTTTATGGCTCCTTCTGGTTGCTCTTCTCTCGTAAGGCAACTTCCAGATCTAACTCATGCTTTTTCGCTAGAGGACACCGGCGCACCTGCCCTTTTGATTCTTTACTGAGGAAGCAGATATCTCCCTATTTGTCTTTTTTCTTCTTTTCCAACATCGACTCCCCATGAAATTCCATCCTCATCACAATTGCAACATCCCAGTAAACCAATATGGACAGTAACAGATACGACAGAAAAGATCACCCCTCAAGAGGCATTACAAATCTGCGCCGTCAACCGAAGGACGATACCGTAACATATACCGAATCGCAACGCCACAGAATCGATGAATGCCTTCGACTACCCGGATTTTCCATGTACAGCATGAGGGACATCATCGGCATCAGACATCGCGGTCTATGGCCGGCACTTCATCTCGATCCTCATTTCTGGCCGTGCCATCAAACGCAAAGATCAGCAGCGTCCCGTCTAGCCATGCTCTTCGAAGTTGCCAGGAGCGTCCAAGAGAGCAGGCCATCTATTGACTCGAACGGTGCCGAGTTTTGGCGGAATGTTTACGAGGAGATTTCAACCGATAGTGCTTGGCGGGAAGCTTCGAATCCTGAGGAGATATGCCATCTTGCGAACCATTACTGGCTTGCGCGAAGCAAGTACCTCAACGAGCAAAAGAGGCGCCACTCGCGCGGTCGCAGCCACGAAAGAGAGAGAGAGATACCAGAATTTGCCAACCTGTGGGAGGTAATTCAGGGATGGAACCCACATCGAAAGACAAGCACCCGAGCTGCGCCCACTAGTCGCTCAGACGAGCCCTTGCACGAAATCGACACGGCTCCTAGTCCCGAGCCGCAATACTTGTCACCATCGATGGCCTACACCGAGCTGAAAGCCGAGCGAGATCGACTGCATCAGGACGTTGAGCGCTTGAAGCAAGGAATTCGTGCATACTGGCAGGAGAGCCGAGAGGCGTACAACGCTGTACTCAGAAAACAAGGATCAGAAGGCTACAAGGAGGATGAAATGGAAGATTGCCTGTTTATCCACGGCATGAGAGCAACTTAGCATGATTCGCAAACAGTTCATACATGTACGCAGCAGGAATACTATTAGTGCACCTTCGTTTGGTACTGGATTTGCCGTGCTGAAGGGTTCCTCAACCACGCCACACTTGGATCGCTGAATGGGATACGACCCAGAACCTGGCAAGCTGCTCACGGTAGTTCTCTCAGGCCTGGACTGTTCTTGAGTTCAGGCGTGAGAGTCTGGAAGCTACTACGTATGGGGAACTCACTGCCACGGTGATTTGACAGAGATAGCTGGAAGGGATAGAGGGGATCATACGTCCCGGCTGAATCAGTATGTCTTTAGCTGTGAAAGGACCTCACTTGTAATTTCAGTGATTGTTGCCACTAAAACTCCAAGATGCATATGCCAGTGATTCGCACAAAGGTTCACGCGGAGAACAACCGCCACATACTACACTTGGGTTATCTAACCATCCCATCTGACTCACATTGTGAGAAACTCTGTTCCCTGTTCCCAAAAGCTGGCCGGCTTCAGTAAGATCTAAAGCCTCTATATGTGTAAGAGTCTCCTGAAGTTCGGTGGTTCTACCTCGTGGAACTAATGGAGGAAGTCCCACTAGGAAGAGTCGTTAGCAGTGAAAGGGTTTAGGCAAATAATAATCAAACTAGTACAGTCTAAACGATATGAAATTATGATCTCTGCACCTACAGCCAACACGTCTCAATATATTGACCAAAGCCCGACGACAAGCATTCGGCGCTCACGAGTAGCCTGATCCAAAGTATTACATGCCGCCTTCCTGGTCCACACGATAGTTGCTACGAGGTAGCCGCTCCATATCTTGCCGCTTGATGCCTGCCCACCTCTTCAATGTCGCACAACACAACCTCACAAATTGTTGTGCGCATAAACAATGTTGAAAGACACTGTCTCTATGGTATGGTACTCACTCGGCTTCGTGTTGTCCCCAAAGATCTTCAAGACCATGAACACAAGCTTGTACGACCCTGGAGGTACGTAGTTGCCGTTGTTCAGTACACCATTCCACGGGAACATATACCCATAAGGAGGGACGTATGTCATTGGGAAATCATGAAGGTTTCCCAATGTCTGCATTCCAAAGTACTCAGTCGCGTTACGTGCTGCGCGGTCCGTCAACGGCACCACTTCTATTCTAACCTCTGGGCTACCCATGGCCAATATGATAAACGGCGAAGGAAGAACGCCGAAGGGTTCGGCAGCAGTATCGGCATAGTAGCTTGTATTCCTGGAATTCTTGCTCCACGCAGGCGCAGGCAGCACGAAAGTTGCGTTAGGCGTCACAGTGTTGTAGTTCTGGTCCAAAAGAGTCGAGCGGGGGTCTAAAAGCCCAGTGTCGCGCATGTTACCAGCCACACCCTGATAGGGGATGGAGAAATCCTCGCCGTTGGTGCCGTTGAGTGTGACATAGCCTGAGTAGACCGGGATACGGGCTGCTTCGAGCCCGGACGGGGGGATGGCGAAGACGCTTACGACGCCGCTGGCTCCGGGCGCGACAGTAAGCAACTCCGGTTCGAAGCGCATCGAGGCATAAACTTCTACCAGATCCGGCCAGTAACTAATTGGCCAGATAGAGTCAGGCCATAGCGTCAAACTCGTGAGGGTAGGGACGTGACCAATGCTGTAGGTGATAGGCTCGATCCCAAAATTGGTCACGGTGAAGTCGACTTTGGACGCAAAGTGCTCTGTATCATTGAGAGCGATACTCGAGATATTCAGGAGCGTCGTTGTGTACGCTGCATCGTACGCCTTGATGAGACCGCCACCTTGGTGAGGGGAGGCCAATATTTGGGAAAGTAGTGGCAGAGTAGTATTCGTGCAACTTGTTCGGTTTGGCCGTTGCGGAAAGGAGGTTCTCTATAAGGGTCGAGTTAAAGGTGCCCCGAACCTGTGCAACAAGGGCTACGATACTAGCGGCTAAGGGGGTAGCCATTGACGTTCCTGAAAGAATGGCGTAGCTACCCATAGCAGTCGGGTAGGTTGACATAATACCGCCACCTGGCGCACCAAACTGGGGCATGACCTCTAACTCGAACATTGGACCCCAGGAACTGAAATAAGACGGGAAGCCGCCTCTGGCCTTGTCTCGAATGCTGGTAAACACCCCATTCTCGAAGCTGGCTTCGTCATCATTCTGAAAAGAAGCAATTGACATGACTCCCCTGCCTCCGGCGGCGCCACTGGGGTAGAAAAAGCCTTCGTCGCCGTCATTGCCTGCCGCAATGGTGCACGGGACTCCGGCTTCGACAATTCTCTGAGCTACGACGGACCAGGGCTCCTCACTCCATCCACTCAGACCGCCTATAGAAGCCGTTATGATGTGACTGCCGTCGTTGTAGGCTTGGGTGAAGGCTGCGATCAGAACGTCCGTGCCAGAGCCAGGACCGCAGCCGAAGACTCGGTAAGCGCCAAGCTCCACGTCGGGCGCCCCTCCAGTGAAGCCAAAGGGATTGGTCTGCGCAGCGATGATCCCCGCGACGTGGGTGCCGTGGCCAATGCAAGAATCAAAGGGACCATCATCCGGGACGGGCGTGTTGGTGCCGTCATATGGATCGCCTGCGAAGTCAGTTCCGTAGCTGACCAGACACCCAGGACCGAAGCAACCGCCCAATGCCGGATGGTTGTAATCGATGCCCGTATCAACAACGGCAATTCGAACTCCCTTTCCAGTGAAGCCCTTGGCACGAAGCTTGTCTACTTGTGTCATGACGTGGGGAGTGTAAGTGTCATTTGCATCTGCTCTCCTCGCGAGCTGCTCCGGCGACAAGTCTACGCCTGTCCAATGAATATTGGGATTGGGCGCTGGGATGACTCTGACCGGCCACATCTGCTTCACTTCAGACATTCCAGCGATCATTGTAGCTTTAGCATCCTGGTCGTTAATATCGTCTAGGCAGAATGAAACGGAATTCATCACGGACGAGGTGATGTTCAGTCTCTGAGTGACAGCGCCCGCCCTCGACCCAAGACTCGCATAGAAAGAGGCAGAATAATAAAAAGAACCCATTATTTCACGAGACCAAAGAAAAACCGACGATGCGGATGTGTGCACTTACATGATTATTGGCGAGCTCGACGACATACGCCCCAGGTATTATGGTCTGGACAGGAGTGGTTGAGTTGCGCCTAGCAATGACCGACGAAACTAGAGTTGCCCCTAAGAGGGCGACATAAGTTTGCAAGTGCACCATGATGGCTTCTCGCAAGTTATTACTAGACGGCAAGAAACTTAACGTATTTGCATGTGTTTGATGATCTGGATTCAATCTACGACCAACAAACTCATTGCAGTCTCCAAATACTTATGTGCAGTGATTTTCAACATGCTCGGTCCCTCGGTGATTCTAATTGCGGGTTTGGCCTACAATCGTGTTATCAGACGAACGGTCAGACGAACGGTCAGACGAACGTTCAGTTGCAACGAGATGCGTCTAACTGCAAGCGTAGCGTTATCTCGCGATGTGTAGCCCTGATCTGCATGTGTAAATCGATAGCAAGGCAGGTAGGAGTATAGCGGGACGTCATGCAGATTGTGGAGCCGAGATCTTGGTTTTCTCGGCCGGATCAATAGCCGCATTCAGAGCCAAGGTCCAGGAATTGGCACCCTGGGGCCCATTGAGGCAGTTGCACAAAGGGTAAGGTAAGAATCCCCACTCCCTTATCATACAATCTCAACTCCCGATCGATGTGGGCGTAGTTATGTCGACCTCTTCTTCAAGGATATTAATAGTTTGCTAACCAATATTAAGATACCTGGTAATGGCACTTTGTACCCGTTCCGCTTTCTGATGCAATATCCAAATCCCATTACTGTCACGTCTCCTCCTCCGCAAATCACCCACTGTTGAAGCTAAGACATAATAAGCCAAGAGCCTGAACAAGGGTGGAAAGCGAAGGCTCATGCAGATAACGTAAATCCTATTCTTACTACAGCCACCGATCTCTTGGTAATGTTCGCGCAGTACCAGGTTCATGATTGGTGCCATTCCAGAATGCCATCGAAGTCGAGCTTTTGGGAACTGCTCGCGAAATCTCTATTCGACGATTTTTGCCTGGAGTCAGCTTGTCGCCGGCTGCGTCGCGACTGACGAAATTAGCACCAGCCACCAGGTGTAGAAGCAGCAGCGGTATCTGTGACGAGAACTCAAACCGTAGTCATTTGGATGAGCCCATGCAATTCGAGCATGCCTAGGTCTTTAAGGTAAGCCCCAAGAGCTAAGAATATGTCTACTGTCGTCGACAGCCACTGGGGTAATGTATCACGGTATGCTGGGCTCCATCGCAAAGTCGACTATCTTTCTAGACAGCTGCCTAAGAAAGGGGCCAATCCAAAGACTCGCCTAATTTAGCTGCATTCTTCGCAGAGTTTGTTTTGTACTCTCCTTTTGGCACTCGTGGAGAGAAAGGACGACACTTTTCTCTTCAACCCTCTCGAGCGGACAACTCTTTCACATGGAGTAGAATACTGGAGGGCCTACAATCCTACAGATCACAGCATCTCAAAGTGATCTTATCACTAGCGTATGTGCATGTGCATGAACTTCAGGGGACCACATCAAGCGTTGTAGTATATTATTGCTCTCATCGTAGGGTGTTGTCACACAGCGCTACCGCAGGCCACACCTGATTAGGGCTCAGTGTCTCCGCGACAAGTGGGTTACAGAATGTCCATCAGTTGGTAATTCGCCCTCCCATGGGGACACCGTAAACTTGGGTTTAGATACCAAAGGGTAGAGAGACCCTTAATAGATTTGAACAACGACTGACGCTATCGTAGCCAAGGTTCCCCATGCTGCTTCAGGAATCACTAGGCTTGACCAACATAGAAGCTGATGTTAAAACCCTCGGCCCTTTGATTTACTCTTTTCTCTCTTCAATAGGCATCTCAAAGATCCTTAAGCATACGAGCCGTTCCGAAATCAGTTACCGCTAGTCAGCCAAGGCGTCATCCAGACGCTCCCATCACAAACCATACTATCACAATGAAGTTAACAATTGCCTTATCAACCTAAGAAGCCAGTCGCCTTCTGTTTTAAGTAAGAACCACGGTCTTAATTCCATCTCTTTGCCACCGGCATAAATAACAACCCGACCTTCGTCCATTGGCCTCGATTCCTGCACGTGGCGCCAAGGTTAAAAAAGCCGTTCGGAGTGTCGGAGTACTTTTCTCCCTCACCCTCAACCTCCGCTCTAGTACTTTACATCTCCGCCGACTCAGCCTCCTTCCACCCGCATTGATCTCGACATGCCGATGCTAGGTCGGCCCAACTCGGTAGCTTGTGCGGATGCTACTATCCCACTAACCCCTTGCCTTGTCTCTGTCACTTACATAAACATCAGCTCTGCCTCCCTCTATCAGCCCCAGCCAGTTCGGCCTGCCCTTATCTACCCACTTCCACATGAACAATCATAACATTAGCTATTAGGGCACGTTGAATATTTTCAGACAATTCAACATTCCGGCGAAGTGCGAACCATGTCGAAGTGGTACGTGGCGTAAATAGTCCATGTTCTAGACCCAAGCTAGCCAAAAGCTTGGCCGCTTTTAGAACATTGATATTACCTGTATGCCAAAAACCGCAAAAAGAAACGAAGTATTTGACTATAAATAATGCATAGAGCGCATGTGCTCGTCCTCCATCTTCACGCTTCCAATAAGTCCTTGTGTTTTCGCCGACAAAATTCAATTTGACACTCCGACAAAAAAGATTGTTTGGAAAGATACCTCAATTTCAGGAGATTGTGCAAAAATGTCTGATGACGAGCCTCGATCTATCGAATCCCAGACAGACCTGTCGGAAACAGAACTTGCCGCCTGCCATTGGCTTATGGCATGGTGTCACCGACATTCAAACGACTCTGATGCTTGGGAATTGACTGACCGAGCTGTCAGCACATGGTTCGATGAGGTCTTCGCCGGCTGGAGCTACAACTGGCTCCCGATGCCGCCGAAAGCCCCCGCACAACCTTTACCACTTGGGGATCGATCAATTCTAGTCGGGACACTTCGTGAAAGCAAAGCTCCAATCTACTTGCGGGTAGATTTGGATGAGATTACTCACATCATCAACTTCCAGTTGGTAGATGCGGATCAATCCATTATCCCATCCAAGGCGGTCGAGTTTCGCGACGATGATTTGGGGTACGACAAGATGGCAGCTGCTGTGGCACATAGGGATCAGCGTGACTTGACCAGGCGGGCAAGGTACAACTCAGACCTCCTTGTGTATCTCCTCCGCCAGGCAATACACTCCTGGTGCGCATCTGGGGAAGCCTCTGAAGTCGCCTACAATGGTCCAACGGCGGCAGATATGCTGAAGGACAACGAGCCTTGGCTTGCCGCCGAGAGCATGGTCATTTACACCGCCATGTTCGAACTGCTGCCTCTTCGTCGCTGTGGGCCTGCTGCCCGACCAGGTGGCATGATGGCTGTGCCAGAGGAGGGGGAGAAACGGATAAAAAGCGGTGACGAGGATGTGGATATACCCTTCACGAACTCTCAGCTCAGCTCGAAGGCGCAGAACCTTTTGGGGCCTTTACTAGGGACGCTGCGGGGAGGCGAAGACTCATGATCGGCTTGCTGTCTAATACAGGATTTCGAGTTTCGTAAAGGGCCCCGAGGCCGCAGAGGGAAGGATCAGGCGAACGAGGACAAGACGCGCATGTCTCGGCTTGAAAGATCTGGAACGAGGCAGTGTTTCGAAGTAATAGAGTACAAGACCTAACGGCTGGCGATTAGAGTCTAGCCTCGTTGTTACATGGCTGCACATCACAATGATTGTATCCCCTTCCCATGCATACATTTGACAGGTCTTGCCTGGAGATGTATTTCGCGCCGATGTAGGCTGCGAAGACAGGCGACTACCCGCACTTGGTTTGTGGGCATGGTCGCACTGTCTATACTAGGTAGCTACATACAGACTTGCGGAAAGTCTTGCCGAGAAATCCAGGCTATGGTAACGACACGAGAATGGGAATCCAAATGCCAATCTTGAACTTCAGGGCATCCGGTGAGTGAACTCAGATGCCAGAATGAAGCATCCCCAGTGACAAATTTTGATTTCGGCGGAAGGACCGACATAAAGTCAACCTTGGGTCCTGCCCGAACCTTGCCCTGAACTGCCACGCCTTCCTTGCCTCTTATCCTCGACATATTTCACAAGGTCCCGCTTCCAACTCGTCTCAAATTCTCCTGTACCACCAAAATCCACGACTTCACGTCCTGGAACCCATTGCATTATCACGCCATCATTCTCTCTGTAGGCGTGCCCGCCACTGTCCACGAGCCATCATGAGAACCTCAGTCCTCTCACTCTTTGCATGCATTGCCTTTGTCAGCGTCAAGGCATCATTCACCCTCACTGTCTACGCACCCAACACCATAGTCCACGACAAGCCGATTCAAGCTTCGGGTGGACGTTTCATTATCGGACTCGATGCACCAATGTCGGTCTACTGCCCATATCTGAGCTCTATGCCCGATCTGTGTCCCGTTGGGAACGTCACGACTGTCAATGAGGACATGACCCAGTTGAGGGTAGGTTATTCCCTTCTGTCTCCAGTTGCTCATTCGAGTACATTAGAATGGGGTTCTCCCATATGAAAGTTCCCCGTTCTAACTCGCACACAGGTCGCTGCGCCAGGTGGGCAGCCAATCTACATCAACCCCAACGGCATCGTCAGCTATATCCAACGAGGATCAGGCAATATGCCCGTCGGATCTACTTCAAAGGGCTTCTTTGCAAAGATAGTTCTCTCCTATTGCGCCATGCCCGTCCGTCTCTTGGAATTCGAAACCATCCAATCCCGCGGCTTGTATGCGTGCGTTAATGCACCTGGAATGGATACATGGCTTCTGGAAGCTAGTACTCAAGATTCAGTGGCGAAGCATGAAGGATGCGTGATTTTGGAAGGGATTCAGCTACATTTGAGTCAGGTCGAGATTGGGGCTTGGCAATACTAGAGATGCGAGCGAAGAGGCTCTGCAATGAACAGAATATGGACGCTAGCAGCTAATATTGACATATCTGTATAGGTACCAGTAATAGCAAAGCCATGAGTAGGTAGCTTAGTTATACCCAATATGATGCCTGTCCTTGGAAATCGTCGATTGCACTCACGAACCCTCAAATCGTCGTCCCGCTGCATCTCCAGCTTTGCTGTCCCTGGAAGACGCGGCGGGCACAGGAGGGGAAAGCAAACAGGGACTCTTTGGTCTGTGCGAATAACAGTTGAGACTTCAGGATTCATGCAGCCTGACTGAATGGCTAGAGTAGTGCATAAAATACACGATATTACGCTGCAAATCCCGTGCAAGCTAAGATTCGCATCGATTGACAAGTTACATTTGGGATACAACCGTCCTCCGTCCAATCGTACGTTTAACATACAGCCATCCTCGATTTGACATTCAACTTAATCGAGTAGCAGCTCCACCTCAAACTCTTTCGTCTTCAGCTCATATTCTGGCAGAGTCGCCGGTCCACAAGATCCAGTCCCTAAACCATGGTGTGCCCAATCCAGCCTCACAATTGTATCCTCTCTCTTTCGCTTGTGAAGCTCATAGGGGTGTGTACACTCATCAAGATCCTCAGTGGTGTAGTGCATGGCCGAAAATGAAGCCCCATCCAGGTCGCCAAATCGTGCGCGGATCAAACGCTGGGGGCGCGACTTCTCGTACACCTTTTTGTCCTTGTCGGGTATGCGGCCAACAAACTCGACCCATCGCACATCGGTCCTGTTACCTCCGTCCTGAGGGAACTCGTAGTCGACGAACAACTCATCGATAGTCTGCTCCCAGTTCCCGAATGCCTGGCTCATCTTCTTGTCGCGGTAGCTCTCGCCCGGTCCACGACCGAACCAGCGCGCTTTCTCGACACCTTTGATGCCTGCCGTAAGGCCAATTCTGGCAAAAGTGTCGGGCAGCCTCAGACCGTGGGGCTTGCCTTTGATTTGTATTCTCATCTTGTCACCGCGGACTGTGAAAATGGTGGTAGTGTCGACGCCCCACGCCAAGACGGGCGGAGCAACTCGACCGACGACCTTCACGATCACCTCATGTTTGGTTTCGGACCACTCGACTTGGCGGACGTGCATGCGTGTTTGGTGCAGCCGTCGGTCTTTCCACTCCCATCCAAATCGACCGCCACGGTCGTTATCGGTCAGCGCACGGTAGAAATCGAGAACCAATGGTTCAGTGAGAAGCTCGAGGTGGGGCAGAGATGCTCTTTTCCAGCTAACCAGCGTGCCAAGAGACAGATCAATACCCCACGAAGACCCCGTAGTTGACTTAATGGAAAGAAGGGTTGGAGACTCTTGCTGGATTGTGGCACGTATGTCGGACATTGGTGTGTGTAGGAATTGAAGGTATTCGGCGCTTGTCGGTTTTGACAGCGCAAGCTGACCCCAGGCGACTTCGTGACCTGCTGGTGCCCAGCTTGTCGACTCTCGTAACGAGAAACTAAGATGTAGATATGATTCGATGTTGAAGTTCGTCGGTAGTCCGCTGATGCTGAGCACAGCCTTCTCGTGTGGTTTGGTGCCTGTGTACCGTTAGCAATGTGCTCCAAATGCTGCTTGTAGAGTCCTACCGGGTGGAATTTTGATACTAGTGGAGCCTCCAATGACGACGCCATCAGAGACGACGGACCAGTTGCAGCTCAAATGATCCAAGGTAATGAAATCGTAGCGGTTGATGATCGTCACCTCCCCGCCTTCAATAGCGAGGGTCTGCACCGGCTCGATTGCTTTCTTGTATTCGACTAGACCAGGAGTTGGCGTGTGATTGGCGAAACATAGGCCATCCATGACAAAATTGTAGTCGTTTGGCTCATCTCCAAAATCACCACCATAGGCCATGTATTCCTCACCGTCCTCGTTCTTCGTTCGCAGACCCTGCTGTTGTCAGTGTGCTCAGGTGGGTGACATAGCACCAGACTCACATGGTTAGCCCATTCCCAGACGAAGCCTCCCATCAACCGGGGATACTTGTAAAATGCATCAATGTATTCTTTAATGCCTCCTGGTCCGTTACCCATGGCGTGGATGTACTCGCATAACACCAATGGTTTGTCCCAGTCCTTTTGCTCCGCGGTATCTACAATGTTGTCAACTGAGGCATACATTCGGCTGATGATATCAGCAGTTTGAGCAGCCCAATCGCCTTCGTAGTGTACGAGCCGGCTATTGTCGACAGATTTGATGAAGTCGTACATGGCCTGGTGGTTTTGACCATAGAATGCCTCGTTACCAAGCGACCACAGAATGATACTTGGATGATTCTTATCGCGCATGACCATCTGTCTGGCTCGATCGACGTACGCTTCCTTCCAATCAGGGTTGTTGGACGCAAAACTGGCTGCGTCGCCACCAACCTCCCCAAATCCATGGCACTCCAGATCAGACTCGTCGAGAATCCAAAGTCCAAGCTCATCTGCAAGGTCATAAAGCCGAGGGTCATTGATGTAGTGGGACGTGCGCACACCGTTGATGTTGTGATTCTTCATCAACAACAGATCGCGCTTGAGGAACTCATAGGGGACCGCACGCCCGGAGTCTGGATGATGCTCGTGGCGGTTGACCCCACGGATTTTGATGGGGCTTCCGTTGATGCAGAAGACGCCCTTAACTAGTTCTGTCTTGCGGAATCCCACTTTCTGAACAAGACTGCAGTGCTGGAAGTTCAGGACAAGAGTGTAGAGGTACGGTGTCTCTGCTGTCCATTTGTGGGGATTCTTGAGCCGGATGTCGAAGGCATCTTTGGGCTGGAATGTCTTCATTTGCTTCCCTACGAGCTTCTTGTCTGCATCAAACAACTTCATGTCAACAAAAGCACCAGCGCTCATCGTGACCTCAACCCAAAGTCTGGCATCTTTGTAGTCATCATCTAAGATGGTTTGGACGTGGTAATCAAGTGGATGAAATTTGGGAAAGGCATGGAGCCAGACGTCTCGGAAGATACCACTGAGCCACCATTGATCCTGGTCTTCGATGTAGCTTCCGTCACATCTCTGGTAAACTTCGACAGCGAGTGTATTGTCCCACCCAACCTCAACAAGATCTGTTATGTCGAATTCACTCGGGTTCCTGGACCCTTGAGAGTAGCCAACCTCCTTCCCGTTGACCCAAACGGTAAATGCAGCATCGACTCCTTCGAAGCGAAGTCTCAACTGATGACCGGCAAACCTGTTCCCAACATGGAACGTCGTGACGTGTCTTCCACACTCATTGTCCTCGTAGGGTACGAACGGCGGGTCAACGGGGAATGGAAACATGACGTTGGTGTACTGGGGACCTTTTCCGAAGCCCTGCAACTGCCACATGCCTGGGACGGCAATATCATCCCAATCAGAGGTGTCAAAGTCGCGCTTCCAGAAGTCTAGAGGCCCTGTGAAAGGGGACTTGGACATATTGAACTTCCATGTTCCCGACAGACACTGTGCCTTAGCCTTGGTGATGTCCTGAGACAAGGCCTCTTCTTCAGTCGCATAGAGATAGAAGTTCGAGCGAGGGTCAAGGGTATTGCGATGAATAACTTTAAGATTGCTCCAATCCGGAAGCGATTTTGGATGAACATGAGTAGCAGGCGTGGCGGCTGCTGGCCTGGACGATTCCGGGCCGTGTTCCATCGAAATATCGCTTGTAGGGCTACCCGGATTTGACATGGTCCTCAATTGGAGATCCATATGAAGGTGGATATCGTCGGAAATCGAGAGGCTGTCTGTTGGAGAGGTCGCCATGATGAATGAGAGGCTTGCTGATCCAAGCAGCACCGTTTCAAGGGAGAGGCCCCGTTTGATGTGAAAAGCACGGCGTTGTATTGCCGTCTCTTGCCTAGAAAGAAGATACTTAGATGCTATCACATCCACCAACTATGATTCTTGAATCTACAATCCAACAGCCCATCAATCGTATGGTGTCGTTTGGTAGGTCCGACGCGAAGGACGTTGCTTCATGCAACTTTGAAGTGCTAATGCGGGGAATCCCGAGAAGAGAGGGCTGGAAGCGGGGAAGCCAAATGCTGTGCTGATTGGCCAGTTTCTGGACGTCATGCTTATGTCATTCATTCTTCAGCATTTTTTATGTACGAAGTACTCCATTGTTGTGATATTCCCCACTGAGATTTCCAAGAGACATTGAAATTCCAAGGGAATTGCCTTGCCAACCTGGCCTTCGTTGAGCAAAGAGAATACCCGCGAGGATAATTCGGCCTGGCTACACGAAGTTAGACAAGAGGCGAATGGCATAGGTAGTGGGCTTCGCGCACGCATGAGCCACACTAATTCCACCCCTGTGGCTTGGCCAGCGGGCCTGTGGAGGCTTCCTTTTCTTGCACCCAAACGATCCTTGTCGAGGTAGCAAACGCACCAATGATCACCAACACCGCAGGCGGATGGAAATTCAGGACTTCTGCCATGCAAATCCTCCTTGCATTGATCCTTCCTGTGCTAGACTAGTGCATCGCAAGACGGGAGCATTCCACCAAAATGACAGTGCCTGGACCGTCTATCTATCTTTCTCCACGTCGCTTGTTGCCACATCCTCCAGCCCGAGTTAGGGAATTTGTCCGTGACCCAGTTATCTAGTGTACCCAAGGTCCTCCCTGCCGCAACTTTATTCAGCAAGTTTGCCAGCAATGTTGGCGTCAAGGAGCGATTTGACGCCAAGAGGCACTTATTCTCAATATCATGAGCCACACAGGCAAGGCTTTCGGTGCATCGAAGCGCGTTATTTACTGGGCTTCTGGAGGGGGAAGGCGGATATTGGCAGTCTTGAGAGCGGAGGCTCATGCTCCATTTCCGTAAGAACTGCGAGACGTCGCTTTTTCTGCGGGACTAGGAAATTCCACATCGGCCAACGAGCCGAATGGGAGAAACTTCATTTGTGGGAAATTGGCACAAAGGACATCAAGGCGCGCTCTCATCGCTCCATTTCTCCACCATGGCGCAATTACACGATTCCCGCAAACTTGTGTCCTTGCAAGCGACATACCTTACCCGCCGCCTGGCGTTTATATCTCGGAGGGGATTGCTGCTCTTCTTTTCGTTCTGTTTCTATTGTTTTACGATCCTATACCGGGAGCTGATATACTCCTACGTCTCCGATTGACCGACGGCACGTGATAGCAAGCTCGCTGTATAATCTGGAGCGTAGCAAAATGAAGTATCTTCGGTTGCTCCTCGCGGCTGCAGCCCCCGTCCGTGCAGCATTCACATGGCAGAATGCCCGAATCGGAGGCGGAGGTGGTCTGGTCGCCGGAATCGTGTTCCATCCAACCGCAAAGGGTGTAGCCTATGGCAGGACGGACATCGGTGGCTTGTATCGTCTTAACGCCGATGATTCATGGACTGCAGTCACTGACGGCATCGCTGATCATGCGAACTGGTAGGTTTTTGTGGTAATTCATGAGGTTAGGACTGGTATTGACTATGACATAGGAATAGATGGGGCGTCGACGCACTGGCTCTGGATCCCGCGGACCCCAACAAGGTGTATGCCGCGTTTGGCATGTACACGAATAGCTGGTATGGAGCCAGTTTCACGGCTGTGGTAGTATCATCTAACAAACACCAGGGATCCGAATAATGGTGCCATCGGTCGTAGCTCTGATAAGGGAGCTACGTGGTCGTTTACAAACCTGCCATTCAAGGTTGGAGGTAACATGCCAGGACGTGGCATGGGTGAACGTCTCGCCGTCGACCCGAAGAACCCCAAGATTATCTACTTCGGTGCTCGAAGCGGTAATGGCCTCTACAAGAGTGTTGATGGTGGCGTGACCTTCAACAAGGTATCTTCCTTCACCGCCACTGGAACGTTCAGTGCAGATCCAAATGACACTAGTGGCTACAGTAGCGATAAGCAAGGCCTTGCTTTCGTCACATTTGACACGACTTCCGCGACAACCAACGGGGCTACATCTCGAATCTTTGTCGGAACTGCTGACACCATCACCGCATCTGTTTACGTTTCATCTGACGCTGGTGCGACATGGAGTGCCGTCCCTGGCCAACCCAAGACTTATCTTCCCCACAAGTGCGTACTTCAACCTACGGAGAAAGCACTGTATCTCTCGTACAGTGACGGAAGTGGCCCGTATGATGGTGCCGCTGGAGCCGTCTATCGATATGACATTACCACCGGTGCCTGGAAAAATATCACGCCAGTCTCCGGCGGCGACCTCTACTTTGGCTTCGGTGGACTTGCAGTGGACATGCTAAAACCTGGGACGCTTGTTGTAGCATCCCTCAACTCTTGGTATCCCGACGCCCAGCTCTTCCGTTCTACCAACTCGGGAACCACGTGGTCTCGTATCTGGGAGTTTTCCGCATCTGGAGATACAACATACTACTACGGAATAAGTACACCCAAAGCACCTTGGATCTACAAGAACTTTATCTCTGTCGATACAAAGCGATTGGGTTGGATGATTGAAGCCCTGGAAATCAACCCGCTAGATAGCAATCACTGGCTCTATGCCACTGGACTCACTGTTTATGGAGGCCATGACCTCACGAGGTGGGATACTGCCCACAACGTTACAATTCAGTCTCTCGCGGACGGAATCGAAGAGTTTGCGGTCTTGGAAGTCAAGTCAGCGCCTGGTGGCAGCGAGCTGCTTGCTGCCGTAGGTGACGACAGTGGTTTTACGTTCAAGACCAAGAGTGACCTCGGCACATCACCCAAGAGCGCATGGGATAACCCAATGTTCACCTCTTCAACCGGTGCCGATTACGCTGGGAACAAAGTGGCGAACGTAGTGAGAGTAGGTAACGTTGGTGGGACCCAGCAGGTTGCTCTTTCAACCGACGGCGGTGTAACATGGAAAATCAATCCAGGTGCTGGAACAACGCAGTATGGCGGCTCTGTTGCATACTCCGCGGACGCGGATACTATTATATGGTCGACTTCCGCGCACGGCGTCCTGCGATCTCAGTCCCAGGGTACCTTTACCACTGTGTCGAGCCTAACCGCTGGTGCCGTCATTGCGAGCGACAAGCGCAATAATGCAGCTTTCTATGCTGGTTCGGGAGCGGTCTTTTATGCGTCGTCCAACACTGGCGCCACCTTCATCAAAGCGGGTACTCTGGGCAGCGCATCCGAAATCCGCGATATTGAGGCTCATCCAACCAAAGCTGGCGACGTCTGGGTCTCCACGGACGTTGGCATCTTCCACAGCACCAATTACGGCGCATCATTCGCTCAGGTATCAACTTCCCTCACCAAAACTTACCAGATTGCTCTCGGCCTCGGTCCAAGTGATACTTGGGTGTTGTATGCCTTTGGCACTGGCTCGGCAGGCGCGAAGCTCTACGCCAGCGGGGATTCCGGTGCGACGTGGACTGATATCCAAGGCTCGCAGACATTCGGGGCGATCGATGGCTGCAGGCTTGATGGCAGTGGTAACAATGTTGGTCAAGTCTACGTAGGTACCAATGGCCGAGGTGTGCTCTGGGCGCAGGGCTCTGTTTCTGGAGGCAGTGCTGTCCCAACCCCGGCAACGCCAACGTCGACGACCAGCAAGGCATTGACTTCATCATCAGTCCGGGCGTCAACAACATCTACTACGGTCAAAACATCTACCACACTTAAAACATCTTCCACGCTCATAATATCTTCCGTGCGCACATCGACATCATCAGCGCCGCCCTCGACTGTCACGGGAGTGCCTCAGTTTGGTCAATGTGGTGGAGGTGGATGGACTGGTGCGTCAACATGTGCCGCGCCGTACAAGTGCATGGCGCAGAATGAGTGGTACTCCCAATGTCTATAAACAAAGATTCTGAGTCTCGGTGGAGTGCAAACTGTGCTTCAACCTTTTGTACATAGCTTTTGGTACTGGTCTGCCCAATCTCAAAAACAATGGTCTTCCAATGCACGTGAATCTTTTCAGCTTTCTCTGTGGCGCGGGGTTGGCCCGGCTCCCCACCATCTCCGCTGCACCTCTTCCTTTCCATCACCTGCTGCGTAACAAGGCTTGATACACAAAGCAATCAATGACTGTTCGATAGTGCCAATTGGCCACCGAATGAACGAATGGTTTTACTCGTCGGCGCGGTGACAATCGAGTCTGGACGAGGTGGGGACTTGGGGGGCCTCCCGCAGCTTGGTGGTGGAATGCTATCGTTCGGATTGCACGTCTGCGAAGTACAATATGCGGTTCCTCCCAGCTGCAAATCGCGCATTTGACGCAATTTTCTCATCAAATTTCATGCAACGGTTGCGCCTAGGATACATAATGCTACCAAAAGATGACGTTGACGAAGTTGCCCGTGCTGCATCGCGAGATGACAGGCGATGCGATGATGACTTGGTTCAAGAGCGCGGTACAAGCAAAATCAGCCTCCATCGAAACACTTACACCGGAGCTCTTCTCTTCAACATTGCTTCCTTCATTCTTCCTGCTCTTTACGGAACCCTCGCTAAACTTTGGGTCGCGAATATCGACTCGTCTCTTGTTGTCACAACAGATGTCTACACTTATATCGGGGTAGTCGCCGAGACACTAAACGAAGGCCTTCCTCGGGCAGCATGGGTCATCATTGGCGACAAGGCATCACGTTCGCTCTCCCAGAGACTGGCACTGACACATACATTGATTCTCTTCCAGGCGATACTCGGCCTCGTCATGAGCATTGCCTTTATTGCGGCGGCTCCCACGTTTGCCAGGGGTTTTGTTCCAGTTGAAGTCCGTACAGTCAGCATCACTTATGTCCGTATTAGCTCGTTCAGTGCACTGAGCAGTGCGATCGAAGCATCTGTTGCGGCTGCTACACGAGCTTTGGATAAACCAGATGTGCCACTGATTATAAGCTCAGTCAAGTTCGCTGTGAACATCATTTTGGATTTGCTCATCATTTCCAAGATACATGTTGGCACTCATCAACCAACTGTCAATATGCAGGCTGGCATCCAGATGGCCTGTAACCTTGCCTCAGCAGTCATTGGGCTACTTTACTTCCTGTGGAGGAATACATATCAGTTTCAAAAGAGCAAGAGGACTGGCAGTCATGGCTCGATAGCTCCGTCAACTCAATCCTTGAAGATTCTCGTCCGACCAGGAATCGTTTTCTTCATCGAGTCCGCCGTGCGTAATTCCCTTTACCTTTGGCTGATTACGACCATTGTGGCCATGGGATCTACTTACGCCACAGCCTGGGGTGTCTTCAACACCATCCGCTGGGGTCTCGTGATGGTCCCAGTTCTCGCTCTTGAGCAGACATCTCTCGCATTCATTGGCCATGCCTGGGGAGCCTGGCGTCAATCCATCGGTACTGAGACCCGTCGTTCAAAGGCCACTTGGTTCTCAGTGCTCAAAATCATCCGCCCCGCTCTATTCTCCCTCATACTCGCCCTGCTTATCGAAGTGCTTATCTGTCTCTTCCTTACCTATTTCGGGGCGCGCCCATTCGCCCTCTATCTCAGCGGGTCCCATGATGTTGCTAATGTTATGGCCATGATGTGGCGCACCATCGACTGGTGCTACATTTTCTATGCCTTGTCGACACAGCTCGCGACAGTCTTGGCCGCTACTCGTCCGAGATGGTATCTGTGGCAGAGTCTAGCGAGCAACGTACTATACGTCTTACCGTGGGCTATCGTTTGTCAGACCGCCAGTTTGGACCCCGACAAAGCCTGGACATATCACAGTTTTGTGTTTGGTGGAAGTTTAGTTTTTAGTTTTGTGGATATCTTAGTGGTTGATGGAATTTGGCTGTGGACTTTGATGACAGGAAGGATGCGATTGGAAGCCTTCAGGGTTTGAGATTGATATCTGCTTGTAATACATCTACCCAAACTCATATGGCTTCAGAAGATTATATTCTATTTGACACTGCAGCCGATTTCGTCAGTTTGGCTTTTGGCAGTACTGCATCTAGCATTTAATCAGGCCCAAGAAACCTTGTACTGTAGCGCCGGCGTCGAATTGCGCAGAGGTCATCATGGCCGTCGAGGACTAGCAGCAAAAATAGAAGCAGCTTCGATCTCTGTCCTGAAGATGTTCGTAGTCCAGTTACTCAATGCCAATTAGGATTAGTCCTACTTCCCCACGCCATGTGTGGCCTTATCTTTTGCCACATGGCGCGTTAGCTGTACTTCCCTCCAGTTCCTTTGAGTCTATCTTTCCATCGCAGAAAACTCTCCTCCCAACATGGCATAGTGATCCGAATAGTGTGCTGCATGTGCCTTGACTATCTAATCTAGAATGCCGCCAAGCCTTGGCTCAAAGTGTTCGTGCCCTGAGCGTTAGTAATGCCCTGCATACAAAACCGCCAAACTAGTGACAGCCGAGAAATATCACACGTGGACATCACAACAGCTAATTGGCGACAATTTGTAGACTATTCCCACGTAGGCGTAGGCATGCGGCCTCGAACGCCTTAATATTAATAAGCCAGCCACAAATGAAGATCATCTCTATCAACCACGCAGTTCAGTAGCTAACTCTGACGGAGCAACGAGATTGCTGGAGTCCTCCACTATCTCCAGCCCGATTATGGATTCTAACTTCGTGTCGCCTGCCATCTCCGACTGTAGCTGGTCTCAGTCTAACCCTGCCTCGGCCTCTGTATCTACCCCGTCTTCTATTTACAGCTGGAACTCATCCAGGGTCAAACGGGAGAATAGCTGGGAGCCCAGAATTGGTGCCCCCATGCTTAGATCAGTCATTCCAAATGAGGTTGGAAAGGCAAAAAGAATTGGGCGGCATGCAGGTGTGGTGCGATTCACGCCAGCCCAAACCAACTTGAGAGATAAAGTTAATGCTGGCGTTTTTGCTTCTGTTCATGTCGCTGTTGAGTCGAGGCGTCGCGTCAGCAGCGCTATCCCTTTTAGTAATGATAGCCATTTAAACATGGCAATACCCCAGTGGACCTTTAAGAGTGGCCCCTCCCATGCTTCAGAG
This sequence comes from Reticulascus tulasneorum, assembly GCA_001557505.1. Classification (NCBI taxonomy): domain Eukaryota; kingdom Fungi; phylum Ascomycota; class Sordariomycetes; order Glomerellales; family Reticulascaceae; genus Reticulascus; species Reticulascus tulasneorum. Next base: position 287,620 of record LSAX01000006.1, read on the forward strand.
TCCAGCGCCTCCAGTCGTCGTCTTTTTCCAAAGAGCTGCTAACTAGCTATCTTACCTATTTTTTGATGCAATAACCAAGTCACGTCATGGATTTCCGAGCAAATTACAACATTCACGTCGGGTTCTGGACCAACTGGTCACAGGGAGCCGTTTTGGGAGCCACGCTAACTCTGGATCAGGGGAATGCCGCCCTCCTCATCGCATTCGTTGCATTTTTTGTTGCTTGGGGTAAAATAGTCGCCCGATCTATATTAGTTGACAGAGCTGATCATCAAACAGTGGGCACTCGTTGTTGGAGGATTGTGTGTTTAGCCTTACACTTCACGTATTCCAGCCAGGCGCCACGGGATGCACTTCACCATCAACGCCAAGTACTTCTACGTAACTCGGCAACCCCAGAGAACGGACTGGTAATACTAGCCTACCTTGCGTGGGCCTGGAGAAGACACTCTAATAAGCCATTCCTACGACTTCTCGTTGCAGCTCTAACTATGCTACTCTTTGCGGCTGGATTTACTATTGCCAGCGGTTTTTCCTCTCAGATATCAGGGAGAAATGGCCATGAAGTTCTCTTAGTGGGAGATAACTGCCGCGCTTTTAATTGGTCGACGTTTGACAATTATGCTCTTGCCACGGACGGGGAGTACCGGGCGAAGTTAACCAAAAACTGGGCCAACTATGCGCAGCAGTGCTATACATCTACTGCCGAGAACTCTGCACTGATTGGATGTGGATCATTAGTGAAGAAACAACTAAACACGGACATGTGGACCAATGCCAGCTGCCCGTTCCACCCACGTATGTGCAAGAGCCAAGATAGCAATTTGTTACTGGACACCGGCTATATCGACAGCCATACTGACCTGGGAATAAATGCGCCACTGCAAGAACGTTTCCAACTTAGGAGGGTGGTACACTGCGCCCCTTTGGTTACAGAAGGTCACACGTCCCAGTTCAACATCTCGGCAGACAGATCTTACACAAGATATCACTATGGCGAGATGTGGTCAGCTATGAGCAACGATACAGCTTTTGATTTTGGGGACTTCACTTACGAGCATTCTAATGACCGTGTCTACGAGAACTGGGTCACAAAAGGACAAAGTGCCCTGGAAGACTATAGTATCTCGTAAGTTCCTACAGCTAGTGCTTCAAGCCTGCGCGCCGGACTTGAACTAGTGAGCGAGACAAGCTAATCTTGGAGAGCAGTCCGAAACCGGTATTCTTCTCGAAAGGAGAGCCAATAGAAGGCATGGTGTCCTTCATGCCTAGTGCAGAGCTCAAGGTCGAGGATGCAGACCTAGCCCTGTATTTCTTGGCAGCCAATGGAATCTTGTTTCAGAACATCACCAACGACCCATGGTACGATGCCCAAGGTGGAAACTATACTATGTCCAATGGTGAGTTGGACGACGATGGGCAGCTATTCAGGTATCCTGTATATCAACAAAACCAGGCTGCGTCCCCTCTGGGATGCAAGACGCAATATCAAATCTGCGACCCAAACCTGCCAGAGGGATCTCGGTGTGCGCCGCTTTCATCATTTTCAGATTTTATCCAAGCTGCTTTGGACACAATCTTCGCGAATCAGGAAACCGCTGCTCGTCGGATGGACTGGCTGGATGCAGCCGTATTTGCCGTTTCACCTCTTCTTTCTGATGCTGTGGTGGTGCTTGGGTCCCATTCTCTAACCTCTCGACAACGGTTGGTTGCGAGTATGCAGGGTTGGCTGCCTGATAATCAATGGATGCTGGACGTACAGCACTGGCATAACATTTCTTTGGCTTCACTCCAGGGCGCATTTGTGACCGCCGCGACTGGGCCCCAAGACCCTGCCGTTTTTGGCTGGGTCAACCGAGCTCCCAATAATACCGAGGAAAGTAGTATCTGCAATAATCAAGTGAGATTTTACTCCCTGCACCCTGACCTGTTAACGACAAATGCTAATTGCATAGCAGAAAATCGTCAGTACGGCATATATATCGTTCAGTCTATTCGGCCTGCTATTTATTTTCATTTTTGGTGGCATTATAGCCGTTGTATCGCTTATTCTTGATCCCCTTTTCTCTTTTCTCCAAAGCCGATATGGTATTAAGCAGTATCAACTGCTTGAATGGCGAACGAACGACGCGTTACAACTGCAGAGGCTGGCCCACGAAGAAGTCGGAGCAGGAACCTGGTATGACGGAGCTGAGATCGTTCCGACGACCCAGTCAGACCAACATCTCGCTTTATTGGATATCTCAAATCCCCTGCATCCCAAGCTATGTGTGCATAGCCACGGCAGCTACGCATCGCTTTCTAACACCCAAAAGCCGGACGTTGCTGCCACCTTGGTACAAACGACCGAAGTGAGAGAGATTGGTGACAACAATGATCGGGACGACACATATCATATTAACGCGACCCTGTCACACAGTACCTCAGCCATGTCTGTGACCACCACCAGTCCAACGGCTACAGTTTCAACTACTCCAGATGGGCCTACTACTACTCCACCAGCTAAACTGGAACCCGATAGCTTTCAGAGCCGATAGGGGGTCACAGAGAGCAATTATTAGCTCACATTATGAAGTCATTACTCCAGTCATTCGCTTTTGACGTTGCTTGGTCATATTGTAGAGGCCGGACCTATTAAGCTGCATACATATTGCCGGCATATCCTGGCACTTAGCTGCAAATGAACTAGAGGTTCTCAACTCTATAACACGCAGCGCAACGTAACGACGGCGATAGAAATGACTCAAGCGCTGCTGGTGAATGATTGCTCTTGCAGGTAATGTCTACGCCTCTGCACAGAGTTACGTGAGAGCTGGAAGACCAATGCATGTTCAAGTTCTCACTTGAGAGGCTCTACGGCCGCCAAACACTTATTATTATAGTAGCCCAATCTACAGCAGGCATCATACAGCATTTAGTTAGCTGCAGCCTACATTCCAGGGAGCCTTGTTAGTGGGGTTCCACGACCCTTGTAGAGACATTCGGAACTGAACAATGGCTGATAAGAATAGATCAGTGTCCTTGATCACTGGCCACCACTCGTCTGGACGCAAGATCCCGAAGACTAGTGGTATGCCTTGACCTCTGTGGCAAGAAGCCAAAAAGTGGCTCATTGTTGTCCAAGAAAGACAGCCAGTTGGGCGTTTACTGGGGTTCAAACAATATGACGAAGCGAGATAGAACTTACGACGCAGAATCGTGGTAAAAGGCCATGGATCACGAGGCAGTCGTTGACTTTTTGCCTGGAGACTTCATAAATGACCTGCGTCTGTACCTGTCCTCTTTCGGCTGAAGCATCTCCTGGAAAAGTGTGCTCGGCGACTTTCCGAGTGCAAATTACGCCGCGTAATTGAACTGTCGGAAGACATTCAGAGATTCATTAAGGCTGACGTGTTGGTTTGTTAGATTGATGTGTTGGTGGCTTGGACGAGTCGGGAGAGAGATCGGACAAGTGACGAGACATGAGGATGGATAAGACTGATAAGCGCTGAGGGTCGGTGAAGAAATGGTGCAGATAGCATGTGACACAGTTCATCAGCCTAAGGAGTTCGGTGGCACATTCTGACCGACCAAACTTTAGCAATCTAGTATATTTAGCCGAACAGAAGTTGAAAACCAACATATCATAATGCTCACGATATGGAGGATCAAAGCTGGCATGAGAGGCTATGGCAGACCAGTGAGCATACTGCCCAACGCTGCGCGAAGAAGGCGGGTAGGGGGCTTCGAAAAGTATATAATTCCATGATCGCATCTGTAAGGCAAGTGAAAATGCTGTTATAGACATTGACTTGACTCACACGCACAATCTCCGACGCTGTACTACAAAGTTCAAGTACCGCAACAGCCATGAAGGTAGAACTCCTCCTAATGGCATTTACTTTCCCCCCAAACTAATTCACACGGCCATAGTTCGTTGCCCTCTCCGTCCTCTCCGCTCTCGGCCTCGGCCTGCCGCATATTTTCGCGGTACCGGTGGAGCAGCTCGCTCTCCCTCTGTTCCACACGAGCCCGGCAGCCAATGACAACCTGCTAGCAAGACAGTCCGTCAGTTATGACCTCAAGTGTGATAGCACTCAAATTTACAACTACTGCCTAATGGGGGGCACCGGATGTACCCAAAAGGGAAACATGTACACCGACGATTCACAGTGCAGAGACAGATGCAAATGCGAGAAGAGGGAGTCGAGTCGCTGGGTGGAATGCGGGAGCCAATGCCACATTATATCGGAAGCTGAGGAGGAGGAGGAGGAGGAGGAGGAGGAGGAGGAGGAGGAGGAGGAGGAGGACAAGCACGATGAGGACGAAGAATAGTGTCTCGGTTCCAGCTCTTTTATTGGCAATCATCTGATCATGATTCTGTACTGTCTCTTCTATTCTTCATACAAGCCAGTCAGTCTAGCTTCACGAATATCCTTATCAACCTCTTCCTCGTTCTTATCTGTGGCAATTACAATTGTGGCAGAATATGTAGTTGCGGCGACTGTGAAAATCTCAGCCGTACCCTTTTCCAAGAATTTGCCGAGTCGAATCATAAAAGTCGTAATGTCTGGGCCTACAAAGCTTGAACGGAAGCCTAGGAACTGCTTAGGGTTTCCATTGCATACGATGTTGGTGAAGTAGACGTCGATACTTGGTGGCCCCTCCAAGGTCGGCACGCCCTCAGGATGCGCCTTAATCTCCCCTGTCTCCGGGTCGATGTACTTGGCGTCGACGATGGGGCGCCCGCTGGCTGTCCAACTCTGCCCAATGCGAGGTTTTGAAGCTGCCTTCGATGGCGCTGCGGCTTGTGTAGGGGCGGACATGGCGCAGTAGACGCTGGTTGACGGCAGCGATGAACTTATTATGATAAAATCTAGACAGCAAGGAGAGAACCTGCCAAAATGGGATGGATAAGAATGAACTGGAATCAACCAAGCGCATGCCGGGCGTTGGCGGTTTATACCATGTAGTCATATTGAATCTGCTATAGGTAGGATTTTGCCGACCTATAACTTAGATCATAGGTCCCGGCGGATATTATCCTCCTGTTGAATAGCCCGGCCGAGTCGAGTACGCCGCGCAGTGGCAGAAATCGATCAGTAGCCGATGGACACCTGGGCCGATTAGATATCCGCGTCAATCAAGATATTTCTGATGGTCGCCGAGCGTACGTCTTGGTGATCCATGGAAGAAACGGGGACTTGGCGCACATCAAAAGTGGCAAGCCATAATCTAGAGACTTTAGTCCTATAGATAAGAGAGATTACTTTGCGGCCGCCGACATATCTCACTCAATGACAGTCTTTGAAGCATGATACTTGGATTTAAATATTTTGTCCTTGCTGATAGCCTATAATGGAAAATTATCAAGATCGTAGATGGCCCCGACGGATTGTGGTATTTCGTTTCTTTCGACTCTCTCAGTGTCCCTCTCCTGTTGTTCTTTCCTCCATCTTCTCTCAGTTTCCTCTGCAACACACCTTGCTCCTTCATTATCACCCCAGCTGAGAAGACTGGCCTCCAACTCGTCGAGAATCCTGAGGCCTTCCCAATTCCAGTATGGTCCTGCATGTTCACAAATTGCTAATCCATTTAAGAGCGCCCCGCCTCGAATTCTCTCGATTCCCAAGTACATCCTCGACAGCTCCCAGAAGCCTGAATGCAGCAACCTGTGGGTTGATTGATTGTGAGGTATTGAAGATGATGTCTTCCAAGAGTGACTTTGTTTCCACGTACGACTTGCGGTAGTACATACTCCAAGCGAGGGAGATCCGTATCTCTCTCCCATACTTGACTACCAGACCGTCGTCGTCAAGAATCTCGAGCCTAGAGAGCACTTGACGTGAAACGCTTTCCGAAATAGCTGGGCCCTCATCATTTACTAGTCGTTGTATACTGCAACTCTCAATATAGGCTGCGACGACACTGCCACATTCCAAGCCCATGTGAGCCTCCAGGAACTCAGGAAAAGCTCGAACAAAAACCTCAACTTGCCCTTCGCGATTGTTCATCAGGGTATCGATGTCAATCAGAGTCAAAATGCGACTTAGTGCATGATTTCGGCCCAGTACAATTGCCGACATCTCCTGCGCATATCCCCAGAGCATTCCGCATAGCTCTGCGCTGTGCTCATGCGTTTGAATAGTTTCCGTAACTTCATGCAGGAGTAGAAGCAAAAGCAAAACAGTTTGATCCCCTAGAATCAAGCGCAGGGTAGAGAAGGCTATATCTAGAAGTTTGTATGCTCTACTCGAATCCTTTTGGCAATACAAAAGTATGCATCCTTTCTCGAACGAGGTGGTGAATTTATACAACGATTGGGCATCGCTGACGTGGTTCCGGCGTCCATCGTGGATCAAATTTGTGACTTTGTCCAGTTTCCACGTCCCGTTGTCGAAATTTGCATCCACATATTGTCGGATTGTCAGAAGCACCTCTTCGGGAACTCGAAGGTTGTCTGGTAGTTGAAGACCCGGCGGCGGTGTGACTACACGAACGTAGGATGGCAACTCAAGTTCATCGGTGGCAAGAGACGCGCTACTCTCTGTTCGGTGGCTTTGTTGATTTGACTTGTTGCTCTTTTGCACTCGGCTTGCAACTCGCTCAAAATTGATTCTTCGACCGCCTCTCCAGATCTCTGATGACTTTCCTGCTTCGTCTCTTCGCGTCTTGAGACGTATAATTGCATGGGCTTCGGTTTCTCTCAAGTATTTCAACACTCCCCAATTTCTCAGTCGGTCTTTGTACATCTTTTCCCTGACATGGTGTTAATACTTAAATTTCAAGGAGTTTCTTGACATGAGGGGCAATTGAAAAGCAGGCTTTGACTCACGTCGCAAAAAAACCGTGCTTCTTCTCCATCATTGCTTTCACTTGTTTCAAGGATTTGTTCTCCTCCATGTACATAGAGGTAATGGCATCGCGATACTGAACCCAGTCTTGGGGATTGGCCCATTTCTGCCCCCGAACATTTGAACATGAGGGCCAATAACCACTGGCAGCGCTATTCTTGCAAAGTTCTGTATTTATGAACATATGCAGTCGGTTCGGGCAGACACGCATCTGCGGGGATTCAGATGTTCCACGACGAAGATCCATGATTGAGTCCAGGGTAAGATGGGTGGATAAGAAAGAGTTTGGAGTTGGGCTTGAAGAAGGCCCGATAAGCTATGTGAGATGAGAACCTACACAGCATTGGGTTGCGGGAGTATCATGATTCTTAAGTATTTTCCCCTCCTGCAGATGTCCTCGCTAATGAATCTGAGATGTGTGTCTCCAGGTCTTATCTTGGTGGAGGCAAAGTTGGAATATGCAGGTGAGCACGGCGCCTCCCACGTATCTGGACAGCTTGATTGGATGCGACAAAAAGTACGACGCATGAAGAGGCTGAAATAAAGAACGCCTATTGGTGATCCTCTCAAACTAAACCAAAAAGAAAACCCTCAAATAGCAGGGGCACATTTGAAATCGTGATTTGGCAACTGCGGACTGTTCATTGACTACATTACAAGAGTTGGGTCTAAGCAAAGATAAATGGCTATCGCGTATTGAAAGTCAAAAGTCTCTGAAAATTCCTAGTCTATTATGTTACCCGAGGAAACAATAATTGATTACTTTAGCAGGTGTTTCAGAATCTCAATGATGTCGTCATCCGTCTTTCCCTTGAGGCCGAGCAGCTCATTGTCCGTCTTGTTAAAGACTCCGCCACACTCCGGATCTATGACCGCGCGATAGATATAAGGTATAAATGTGTCCATGTCATAGATTCCCTTGGCCAGTCGCGCATCGGCCGTAGCGGTTAGGTCATCCAGCTTGACATCAAACGGCTGCCATGGCTTATTTGGCGCCACTTTCTTAGCCAAGGCGAAAATTTTGTTCTGTGTGGTAATGAGATCGTGAATGAAGACGGTTCGATTCTTGGTCTCATCCGGATGGGCCAGGACGCCGACGATAGCGTCAGCGACGGTTGTGATGGTGGTAGTACTGAAGGGAAGGTCGCCGCCGTCGATGATCATGGGCTTATAATCGGAGATTTTGAGGACGATGTCGTGCTCAAGCCCCCAGTCCAGGAAGGCTGAGTTGTAGATGAAGGTATAGGTCAACTCGCTTGTCTTACTCTTCTCGACAATCTTGTCCGAAACCTGAACCTTGTGGATAAAAGGGGGAAGCGTCCGTGTTTTTGGGTTATCGAGATTGGAGCCGAACTCCGAGGGAATAAGGCGTTTGACGCCGGCAGCGACAGCAGCTTCAACCAGCGCGAGTTGGGCGGAAGCCGCTTGCGTCCCAACGCAGGACACCGCGGCGTCCTGGTCTTTCAGGGCAGACGTCAGCGATTCGATAGATTCGAAGTCGACGTCGACAACCTCAATACCAGCTGCGAAGGTAGTCTTGGAGCCGTTTCGACGGAGGACTCTGACATTGTATTTTCCGGTGGCCACGAGCTTGGAGAGGAAAACAGAACCAAGGGCGCCAGAAGCACCTGTTACGGTGACGTTCTTGATAGACATGATGATGGTTGATGATGCGCGTGTGTGGGGTACCTAGTTAATGGTGGTTTCCGTGGCTGGTGTTCAGTGAGAGTAACACGAATTTATATAATGAGGAGTATCAATGAAGAGTTTAGCGGTGCGAAGAAAAGTATTTGGTAGTTTCTGATTGTTGGTGGAAGAATGCGTTTTAAGGCGCCTCCAGACTGACTCGGGTGCCGGGTGGGATGGGTGGGATGCCCGCAAGCCATAACAAATTCCTTTCCTTCCGTTAAGGTACTGTAGGTAATCAAGGACGGAGAGTTTCGAAATTTGTAACCAAGTTTGCTATGAATAAGTAGGATCCAGGATTTGAACAAATAATTGGTAGAGCATTCGCAAGAGATGTGAATATCACGTCATGAAGTGCAATTACAGAGCATCTGCAGTGGCACGCTGATGCCGTCCCGTCCCTTGACATTCCCGCCCGGGGTCGGCCTCAACCGACTCGGGTGCTTGTCCACGACAGGAGCACATTGCGTAGAGACTGTGAGTTCCCATTCATATCGCATTGGGGTTTAGCTAGGCCTGCAAAATGGGCTACGCATCCAAAATTGCGTTTCGCTTCATCGGAAGTGCGGTAGGATATGTTGCTAATGTTTTTGTCATCGTGAGGTCCATGTTTCCCGATGGTGGGGTCCCAGTTGATTACTAAGAACATGATCTCCAAAAGCAGGTGGTCCAAGCGTCAACAACCATTTGTCCTTGACATCCATCCCACCTTTCTATCCCACATCCCATCCGTATTTATCCCACGCCACGCCTCCCACATCCCACATCCCACATCTCAGTCCACATAAGCTGGGACCTTATTCTTCAGTAACTAGCCCACCGACGATTATTTATCAATATTATCGATTCCCTCCTATGTCTGGTGACAGTGGCGCAGCCAGCAGCTCCAATGACTTGTTGGCCCGCAATGTATGCCATTGTGGGAAAGGATTCATCCGAAAGGAGCATTTACGGCGACATCAGGCGACCCATGGCGAAAAGGCTCATGTCTGCCACATCTGCCAACGATCCTTTTCTCGCAGGTAAGCCTATGTCCCTTGACTGCTAGAAATGAAGCACTCTATAGACGTTCCTGTGCTGTGGATATGTAAATACACAACTCGGCTGATGGAGGAGGTGGAAACCAGTGCCGTAATTTGTCGAAACGTCTTGTCAATCACTTGATTTCGTTCTAACATGGAGCATATTTCGGTCTCAAAGGTCGCAGCAAATCAGTTACTGACGCAAGGCCACAGTGACATGCTACGTCGCCATGTTAGCCGGCATGCAGTCGCTCCGTCCCCGGCTGCAGAGCATCGTACAAGACGTGCTTGTGATGCTTGCCACGCTAATAAGTCGAAATGTGATGGGGGAACACAGTGTTCCTTGTGTTCAAACCGAAACATTGATTGTGCCTACAGTCGAGGCACTGCCACTTCTGACGACCCTGCAAAAACCGATGATGAGGAGAATAATGAGGCACCTATTGCTAACGAAATTACCATCCATGACCCAGAGCTTAGGTCTGAGTCAGGATCTTCGGACTCCTTAACACCACGTATCTCAACTCCGGATGCAGAGTCGAGTACGAAAACCCAACAGCAGAAGGATCTTGAAAGCGCGAGTGTTGTAATAGCAAGCATACGCACTGCAATTCTATCGTCCCGCATGCAATTATCCCTACGTGAAGAGCTGGAAGCCTCTAAATGGACAAACGATATTGGATCCTGGGTCGCTGGCTGTGTGCAGTTATATTTCAAGCACTTCCATCACCACTGGCCTGTCTTTCAAGCACCCATCTTTGATGCACTCAACGATCCCCTCACCATAACATCACCTGTCATCTTAATAGGGTGCTGGCTTCGGAGCTGTAAAGAAACAGAAGGGATAAGGACAAGGGAGCTTGTCTTGGCGACTCATAAAACTCAAGTGGATGTATTTCTCGAAGATTTGGTATGCCACACCTAACATATTACCAACGATTTCACCTCCTCCAGGTCTCAGCTAACACTCAAAGTCCAAACCTATTGCTGGTCACCACGACAAGCCCTGGCCAACTGAAAAACATCAAGCCATTCTTCTTAATATTGTACTGGGATTTTATACAGGTGTTAGTGCCCAGTCTTCCAAGGCGTTCTTGCTGGCTGCTACATTCGTTTTCTCTGCTATCTCCGTAGACTCACATTTTTCAGACGCAAACTACTATCCGGAGGGTATCTCTACTCCGTTGTCTCTTCATTGAGACACTCCGACAGGTGGGTATGTTTGACTCCGAGGCCTGGGAGCACCAGCAACGTGTTCATTTCCCAGGTACGTGGCACATATACAAACGCACGACTCGAGAGCGATGGAAGATGTATGTGGTTACTATGGACCTGAGGAACGTTTGGCACCACTAACCAAGTATTTAGACTCCTGGCCTGCCTATTCAAGATGGATAGTTTTCTCTCTCTGTCAAATATCTGTCTCCAAAACCCCTATCTTCAGATCCAGGACCTTGACTTCAGCCTCCCGTCTACATTCGCCTCCTGGAACTCCCACGGTTTAGATATTTTATATAAACGCCTTAAGCACGAGCCAACAGACCGCCATGACAACTCAATGGCTGCTATTGCCGGGAATCCAAAGTGTCCTATGATGTCCGGAATGCTCATTGAAGACATCCAGCTAGGTCTTTGTGGAACACTACGGAATCTTTGGATACATGTTCGATCACGCCGCAGCCTCGGGACATCTGTTAGTCCCAACTTGGACTACAAGGAGGCTTTGACAGCACAACTAGAGGATTGGAACTCGAATCTGGACAGAATATCAGGTCTGCTCAACGCTCAAACCCTCCACGCACACACGTCAAACTACCCGTTCACCGCTTATCTCGGCGACGAAGACCAAGATGCTTCCGGCTGGGAGGATGTGGTCCAAGCCAGAATCACAGCTCTTGTGTTTGATGCTAAGATGGTTTATCATCTCCTCAGTTTACACCTTTATTCAGACACGCACATGATAAACAGGCTAGCTGCTCTTTCTTTCGCTTCCCCGGAACCAATAGTCACAGATAACCCAGAGAGCATCGACTTAAAAACGCGGCTTCTCGAATGGACACTTACCATGGAGGGTAGACGGGCTGTCTCGCACGCAATTTCCGTGTTGAAAGCACTGGAAATGAAGTCGCTAAGATACATGCCGTCGCGTGACTGCCTGGATCCTATCGCATACGTGGCTGTCTCAGTCAGCGCCGCGATAGTGTGGGCTTGGATCTCAAATGCCGTCGACAGCTGCATTTGTGTGCAAGCTGTTGGCGCTGCGGATGTGGGACATGGCTTTGCAGGGCTGAATGCGGGCCCAGGGCTAGAACAGTGGATACAATATGGTGGTCTCATCCTGCTAGACAGATTATCCTTTTGCAGCTGTGCCTTGGGTTTGTGGATGAAGCGATTTACAGATGTAATGCCGCAGGGAAGACAGACCTGGGAGATGAGTGATGTCATTGCTCCAATGCTGCACCAACAACAAGATGTCAGGGATAACAATACACATATCGTATCCACGTAGCGTTGAGTCGTAGTTCACAAAAGCATTTTCACATTAGCAGCGCATTCAATTCGCAATACTTACAAAGATGCCTTAGGTACCACAGCTCTTTCATATTTAAACCGGTTGTTCTCGCTGCTCTCGTACTTTAGAATGGGCATCAAACGTTACATGGTTCTATAACTACAGAAACCCCCATTTGTAAACAACTTAGAATGTTTAGACTCTGCAAGAACTCGAAGTTGATGAAGCTCGTTACTTGGTAAAGCAGAGGTAAAGGTATCGGTACTTTTAGATCACCTACTTTACAATTCCCTTTCCACTGACCTTTACAGCCACAGAGTCGTCACTCAACTCCTCTTCCCAATCATCTCTGCCGGCTGCATGTTTCTCCAATCCCGCTCCGCCGTTATTCATACGAATGAAGACCAGGCGCACTATATTCGCGTCCGCTGTCTGTATTTCATCGCTGTGTCTCACTTCAGAACCGAATGAAGTGATTGAATCCATCGGTTCGAATTCTTGGTCAAGGGCTTCCGGAGCGACCGTTTACTTCTTCCTTCGCGTGACCAATATTCCCCCTCGGAAGGATACGGCAGCACCATTGGATGTCTTCGGGCTTGTTCTGCTGATCTTGAGCATGCCGAACGCCAAAGTACATGACACAATCACTTCCACTTCTGCGGCCAATCTTCATGAACCCAGATGATTATCCATGCCGGTGACGTTCTAGCCAGAACACACTGGTTGTGGGCTCGAAGGAATTCTCCGGATAAATCGCGAAATGGACCGCTTTTGCGATTTCGTCGAGAATACGGTTTTCAGGTGCAGCAGACCAATATATATACGACTTACTATATACATCTAGGAATGAATGCGTGTCCTTGAAGGTTAAAAGAAATCCAATCTGACCGTGGTGTCGAACCGATTCTTCCTCGCGTTGCAATGGGCGGAAAGGGTCGTGCTGTGCCCGCACAAGCAGGGATCGATTTGTGCCTTCGCTAGTGGACGCGAATGGCACAGGGTCCGGTGGGAACTCGATTCTCTCAAACAAGCCTTGTTGCAGAGATCTTTGACGCACAGAAATGCAAAATTTGTAACCTCTGTGACCCCCTAGTGCGGCTTCTGTAAACGGAGTTGCACAGTTAACGTTGAGAACGAGTAGGCAATAAGACCAGCATTTAATGATTGGCAATGTGATAGAGAGGCCGTAGTTGGTCATGTAATACGGCAACGGCTTGCTTGTTCGATGTTCCTCGTCGAATTCGCCCGCGTTCGCAAAGGTATCAGGACTCGGGGCGAGCATGCTTATCCAGGAGCGCGGAACGGTGTTCGTCCATGTCCAGCAGAAGATCGTGTGATCTGATGAACTCTTGATAATTTCTTCTTGGAGACGGATGAAAGCTTTTATCGCCTTCGCCATATAGCAGCGCCATGTTGATTCCGAACAGACCCAACATGCAGTACGCCATGTCCTCGCGACGACTCGTTTTCCTTGACGAAAGCCATGACATCTTGCATGCCACACTTGCGGACTCTGGAGAAAAAGAGCCCACAAATCTCTTGGGGATCGTAGTCGCGCGCGAGATTGGATCCGCGAGCGCTATTCGTTCTTGAATAAAGGTCCAGTCTCGGGAGAAGAAGTCCACCCGCCGAGGAGCCAATAGTTCCTGAAGCGTCCGACCTCGCGTAAACCAGCGGCTTGAACAGAAGTTGTCGCACAATTCACTCCGATCCCCGACATTGTAATGTTCCCTACTCTCAAAGCTGAGCATAGACGCTGGAATCTTCTCATCTGATCTAAATACTACGTCGTCCAGATATGCGTTGCATATCTTGCTGTTCTCATACCACTTGTATATGGAGTTAATTGCTTAACTCAGACGAGCTTGTTTTGTCGATGCAGTTCGTGTCGACCCAGACGTATTCAACCCCATCTTTCTCAGCTTATCGGCAGGCCTTTACAATTTTAGCGTAGCCCTGTTTCCTACACGCTATGCAGAGGTCCTGGAAGTCTTGAATGGTGACTTCCTCAGGGCCCCAAGTGTGAGATAGAATGGCGTAAGGTCGCGTCTGGTCTTCCAAGAACTCTTCTAACTTTAGCGTATATACGTTGATGAGCCTCATTGCGATAGAAAGTGGAAATGGGTGTGCTCTTCAAAGCAGATAACTGATTGATAATGAGCTCGCATGAGTAGTGGATAAAGTTTGTAGTAGAAATGGCGGAACCGTGAGGTGTAAGGCTTCTAGATATGGTATGATCATCCTCTAGCACTCACATGCGACAGGCAGAAACCCCGCATATTGCATAATATTTAGGATCGGCTGAGGTCAACTACAATTAGTCCTTTTCGGAAGCGCCGGGGCATCTGAAAGCCCTAGCCCCCTAAGTATTCCTCGAGCGAAGGGTTCCTTTGGAGCTGAAGTAGAAGTCTGTGCCTTGAAGACTCGTAACGGTAAATATCTGCTGGTCAAGTCACTACTGAAGTCTCCGCTATTGTAACTGCAACCAAATTAGTTCTTCTAAGCTAGACCACGCAAGTAAGGACTAAATCTTCAGGCCGTCTTTAGTTCCCAGTCGTTGAATAAACCAGTTTTATAACTGATTTTCGCCTATCTATCCGATCTACTCAGCCAAGTCGAGCTCTTCGTAGTATCGGTATATGCCAATGCCATACTGTTGCCGACGCTCACTCTCCAAGTAAGCCTTGATCCTAGGCCTTTCCTTAACAGCGTCATAAAGCTTAAATACACAATCAAATACCTTACTCTCTTGTGATTTCCTCATGGCCTTGGGGAATTGATATTTAACCCCATCAAGACATTGGAATAGTACCAAGTCGGCATACGTCAGCTGCCCTCCGTATAACCACGGACCATCCCCCGATGCCTCGCTCTTGAGTACCCGTTCAAAGTATCCTAAGAACTTTGGTAGACGCACAGTAACATACTCTCTGCTTTTTCGCAGTGCCTCGTCCTTCTGCTCTTCATAATAAAGCCCTGGGCCAATAGGATGGTGGCAGTCGTGGACTTCATTACTGAACCCATCCAAAGCTCTGAGTACCAACTCATTTACCCGGTATAACCCATATATGTCTTTATCGATGTCAGGAATGAGACCCAGTTGAGGTCCAAGATAGAGTAGGATGTTAGGAGTCTGGTTGATGAGAAGATCGCCGTGTTTGAGGATGGGCGGTGCACAGACTGGAGGATTAACGCTGTCGCCGAGATGCTCGGGGTTGACTAAGGGAAGAACCACTTGCTCGCCGTTCTTAATGCGTGATGTATCGGTGTATTTGGCACCGGCTTCTTCGAGAACCAAACGAATATGTTCCGCGCGACCGGGAACTTGAATGCCCGCCCAGTAGATGAGATTGTAGGGGACGTCCCTGGATGATGTTTGGTGCTCGATAGGGGCCTCGGACAACATTTTGTTTGGACGTCTGGCTACGATCTTTGGGAACAGACTTGGATCAGAACGCGTCGAAGCGGGGCATAGACTAGAAGACTAGAAAAGCGGACTTTTGGTGAAAGGTGAAGCCTAGAAGGATCCTCGCTGACATCAGCAGGGTTACCATGGATTAAGCTCCTGCAGCGTACGACTCTTTGGCCCATTGGTTAGAATCAGATGTAGTTGAATTGGAGGATGAAGATCTGGAACATCTCTGCTGTCCAACTTCACAATTTAGCAAGTGGTAACTTCTCCTCCACGTTTCACAAATTCGTTTGAGTCTTCAACGGAAATAGGCTTAGCCAGGACTCTAGCCACAAGACCCATGATAGCAGTAATAAGAATAAGCATTTTGAAAGATCAGTTGAGTTGAGTCGGGGCTTGACTGTTGTATGGAGTTGTGAGATTCTAGAATAAATTCCAACCGACGATGCCGCGCCATATGTTTCATGCTTCATATCTTGAGCATCATCAAATACAAATCTAGATATCCCTAAGCCAAACCAAGTGCAAACCGAATTATATGATGCACAATGAAAGCGTCGCCATTCAGCAATCTTCGACTGAATCATGGGAACACCCAATAGATAGCTGCTCGTCTCGTTGAAGAGTGTTTTTATGCTAGTGATTTCCTTGATCCTCGCTTAAATGCTTCAACAACTGGCTAATATAAAGATGGTATCTGCCAGCTCCATATCCTGTATGTATGTATAATCTTCACTGAGCAAGATAACTTCGGTGCACGCTACTGGCTGATAGTCCCAAACATACACGAGTTTGAAATTCCACCAATCTGATCGGGTATGATCATTGTGTAGTCGCTGTGACCCCCTGTTTTGCGGGGGTTCTCCAAAACACCAGGGTATGAATCCTTCGTGGCGCAGCATAGCACACCACTGTCATAGGCACAAGGAGTTGGTCTGGTATGTATTCTTGCCAACAACATCTCATCCGATTGCAGCGAAAATCAAGTCAAGTCACATCAACTTTGAAGATCATTCAAGGCGCTCATAAGATAATACGTTGTTTGTTCGACGAACATTTAGCGTGGAGGGATGGCGGTCAGAACCGTCCGCGTCTTGTACGCTACGTTACTGCTCATTGGCTTGGCACAATCGGCGCCCTCGGATCAGAAGCCAATTTTCGACGAGACCGAGAAAATAGTCAAGGAACTCGGACATGGGAGGAATGCGAAGATCACTCTCTATTCAGGGTCTCGGATCTTCCCCGACGATTTGGAGGACCTCCATCAACAACCAAAACCATGCTCTAACGACGGCCCTACCGAGACAATCGAGCTGGAGGCAGACACTTGTCTTTCGGGAGAGTACTATCTGAGAGATAATCTGAAAATATCGGAAGCACCACTGTGCGGGGATGGCTCGAAGCCGGTCATGATGTACTACAAGGGCCGTGGATGCACCGGCAGCCCACAGTTCTCACATCAGAACATGCCGCAGGCAACAGGGGACTGTCTCTGGTCCAAGAACGTACTTGCGGTTCCCTCATACTACTGGTCACTGATATATCGCTGCCAAACCGAACAGGATGGGGCAGAGAAACATACAACCGCGACTCCGCCAGCACTGGTGCAAGATGCTCCGGGACCCTTGGCTGGACAGGTTCGAAGACATCAGGGAACGATGTTTTTGTGCCATAGCGATTTTGCAAACACGACACACAGCCGCTCGCAGCTTCCGGACGACTGCCAATGGTCGATTAGTTCCTGGCCTTTAGAGTCGGTCGAAATCATGACACCCGCGATCTGCGCAAATGGAACCCGAGCGCAGCTGGCTTTGTACGAGGATAACGGGGTTGAAGATCTGCAATACACTTGCAACGCTGGAAAGATGTCGCTTGAGAAGGGTCTCATCGACATTGACGATTCCATGCTCAAAACCTGCATCAACATGAGCAAAGTGAAACTTGCAACGGGGGGGATTGGAAAGGCGTTGGGTGTCATGTTCCACTGTGACGGCATTAAGTTTAAGAAGCAACAGAAGAGGCCGGAAGAGAAGCCGGAAGAGCCCAAGACGGCAATGGTATCTCACAGTGTTTGCCACATCTCGGCAGGCACTTGGCAATGGACCGAACCATCCCGCCCACCAACATTCATGTATCCCGAGGCGGAACAATGCGTAAACCTCAAAAAGGGACAGCAGATGCGACCCTACCGGAACGCAATCTGCCCCGATGGAAGTGCCGCTCGTTTCGCGCACTGGAATGACTACGGCTGCAAAGGGTTGCCGAGTACAAACGAGGGAGTCGACCGGAGCATGTTCCTGAACTGCAACAACTGGAATCTGAAAGGGGACAGCAGCTACATGTTCTGGTGCAGGGGCGATGGCAGCAAGCAGGGAGAAGGGGAGGAATCCGATCCCAGAGCCGTTGTGACAACGGATGGTTGTCGTATTGAAGAGTTGAAGGGCACTGGGTGGAGCACCTCCAAGTCGGAGGTCGGCGCGACAATTGATCGGGTCGAGCCAGGCAAATGCATGAGTTTCTCGAAGGACGGGAAGTGGAAAGTCTTTTCCAAAGCGAAGTGCGCGAATGGAAAGGATGCCAAGCTGGCCGTCTGGAAGGACGGCTGGGGTCGTTGCAGAGGTAATGCAAATTCGATTGTCGACATTGATCAGTCGACGATTAACGAGTGCGTGTCGCCTTGCAATGGTGGTTCATGCGACGCTGCTTTTTGGTGTGATGGGCATTGATGTATGAGAATCTCAGTGTGAGTTCGGGCTTGGCGGGATGGGTAGGCTGAGGCGACTTGTCTGATTTGTTGACTTGCTATCGGATTAGGAAACAAGGAATAATCTGTCATAACAGCGTATATGAGAAGGATAATCTTCAATGAAATGGGAGGGAGAATAATGGATAGGTATCAAGGATAACCAGACACGATGTCTTGCTGATGCTGGGATATCACTGGGGACATGACGGTGAGATTTCACGCTCTGAAATGGGTAGCTGCTTTTTAGACCATCAAGAACAGATGGCCATGATCCCAACATACAATCTGAACAGTTGCTGCTCACCTACCTACCCTTTGTGATGCCTGCTAGTGATGCCTCTGACGTCGCTTCGTGGTGATGTGCTGAGATCTGCTTAGTCACCCATACCCACAACCACCGATAAGATAAGGTGGAATATCCGAAGAGCCGCCTAGTTAAAAAAATTCATCACCTCTCAGGCTCAAATCGCGCTACCATCCCAGATCCCCCCTACTCCAACAATCATTATCGCGATACATCCAACCAGCCTCACATAGCCATGGATCACGGACGAGATCCCTGCCCTTGGGTCATTCTCAATGACTTCGGCGGTGCCTTCGCAATGGGCGTAAGTTCTACCCTTTTTCCTCCGCCTCCGCCTCCTCGACCTGTGCTCGGCGTCCCGTCTCCCCGAGATAGCTTTACTCCATTCCGAGCGGTTCTCTAACAGCCTTCTAGGCAGTCGGTGGCACAATATGGCACGGGATCAAAGGCTTCCGCAACAGCCCCTACGGCGAGAGGCGAATCGGCGCCATTACAGCCATCAAGATGCGAGCTCCCGTGCTAGGTGGCAACTTCGGCGTCTTCGGCGGCCTATTCGGGACGTTCGACTGCGCGGTGAAAGGCGTGCGCAAGAAGGAGGATCCTTATAACGCCATCATTGCGGGATTCTTCACTGGTGGTGCGCTGGCCATAAGAGGCGGATACAAATCAGCGCGAAACGGTGCTGTGGGTTGCGCGGTGTTGCTGGGCGTTATCGAGGGCGTGGGCATCATGTTCCAGAAGATGCTTGCAGGATCGACCAAGTTGGAGGTAAGTTATCGAGAATGCCAGGCCCAGGCGGAGCTTGCGGGCTAATCATTTGGATAGATACCTCAACCCCCGCCATCGCAAGCGGAGAGGGTAATGGCCTGATCTTCCACGAAACCGCGATCACTCAGCTGCGATGCTGATAAACGACATGACACCTCTCTACTCCTATCAGTCCGCCCACCGTGGCCGGACTTTGTGTTAACAGACCGAATCATTATAATCATCAATCGCATCAAAAGGCGGGCGTTCCATGTAGTATAGACCAAACTTCGGGGAAGGGGGATTCTTTTTTGTCCAATCAAGCGACTTGGGCAAGTCGGTAGGGGTCGAACCTGCTGGGAAATCATCTGAGAAAGACGAGAAGCGGAGCGGATTGAGTACAGACAATGGATGTGTTGATAAAGTGTCCTATAATTGTACTTGGTTGCTTATCTTCCTATATATCCCAGAACATCTATGTAAATGGACAGTTCTACAACTTGATCACCTCCCAGGAGTCCAGCTCACAATGTCTTCCGCTTGATTCTCGAATCGCCGTACTGTTTCTGACAGCCCTGGTGGATCCCGCCAAATCTGCATATGAGCTCGTTCGTTGTCGTCAATCCAGGCCCGGAACATCCCCGCGCAGTTATGATCATGCATGATCTCGCTTCTCGAGCCGACCACATTGCCTTCTGCATCTCGCACTATCGCACATTCAATCCCAATAATCCCCCCTTCGCCCTCGCCAGTCTTGCCCCAGCGGTTTCCTGCGCTCTTTTGCAGTTCTCCCAAAGGCCCGGCCACTTGTGTCAATGCCTTTGCACTTGGTATTGGTTTCCAGCGTGCTATTGCTGCCACGGTACGTACCGCGGCAAGACGCAGGAAGGAGTCACCGTTTCCGGTCCCTGATGCGGCCATTGAGCGAGTTGTGGTCGTTTCGCTGGCTGAATTGTAATGCGGGAGTGGGGTATAGAGCAACGGCGTCGGAAGACAGTCCGAAAGTAGACCTTTGAGGCTGTCCGATATTGTCACAATCGCACCAGGCCCGTTGATCGCATCCTGCATGGCCTCCCAGACGCTTCTCTCCCTGCAAACCGCCTCAGTCGGGTCGCCTTGCTCCTCCCATTCTTCAGCCCAAAATCCAGCTCCTATAACAGGTGTGTCTCCTATTCTGCCTGTAAGCTTATTCGTAAGGCCACCCGTACTCGTAGCGCAACACACGACCCCATTTTCATCCAGCGCAACGGCACCACAAGTTCCTTGGGGAAGATACTCTTCCAAGCTCCAAGTAGCCGCGCCCTTACCGATTCTTTCTTTCTCGAGTGCGCGAACATGCTCGTCCCATCGTTTCTGCGTGAAAAAGTACTCTGGCTCAACCATTTCGAGACCGTATTTTGTAGCGAGCACTTCCGCGGACGGCGTGTGTATTAACGAGTGGCCCTGGGCTGATGGCACGTCGAAACCACCCGTGCCATCACTAACCGCCATATTCTCCCTGCTCTGCTCGTTGTTGGGTGCCATGTCCTCCTCGCCATGCTCCAGGATCGCCCGTGCAAGCAAGATGGGATTCCGAACTCGCCGAAGTCCCATGACTCCTACACCACGTTTCTTATACCCTCGAGACACCATAACAGATGCCTCGAGCTCGTTGATACCATCCCTTGTAAATACGGCACCATGCCCGCTGTTGAATAACCCGTTATTCTCAAGCAATGTCACGGCGTAGGTCGCGACCTCCAGCGAACTGGGGAGCTTTGATTCTTTGACGTTTGTGGTGGAGAGGTTTGGTACCGGCGTGGTCATAAAATAGTTGGTCTTGCTGAGCTAAACGCGACGAATATTAGCATTTGATTCGTCACAGTTGGCAGATATTGAAGGTGTACAATAGTTAAAAGCGTATTGCGGTACTCTAGGTACTGCTTCTCGGGGAGCGAAGCATGCGTGATGTTGCCCGCCCCGCCGTGGATGATCAGGCGAGGCTTGACTTTTGAGACTAATGATGACTTCGTTTTATATTCCATTGCGGTTTCCAATGTATTCACAGTCGACTACAGATGGCCGCTACCATGGGTTGAACATGTCGACTTGAGAGGGGTACTGTACTGTACTCTGGAGAGTTGCCGGGCAGCATGTGCTTATCATCTTATCTTATCTTATCTTATCTGACAGCTTCAGAAACCTGTGTGAGACCTAGCTTCGGCCATCAGAATCCAAGGACTCAACATTTGGATTCGACACAGCAGGTTCTACCTTCAGAGGCGTATGCATAAGCAATGCAGAAAATTGAGTCATTTTCGTGGGGTATCTATCTATGCCTAGTATATCCCTCGCCATAAAGTATTTTCCGCCAGCGCCGGTGCATCCAAGGAATGAAATCACAGTCGCGAGAAAACCAGCCCGAATATCTCGCGGCTCTTCGCCAAGTTCAAGACTCTCAAGCGTTCGTTGTCCAAATGCGCCGAGTCGCTAGCTTGCCCGCATGGAAGATGTGCGGCTGGAGCCTCAAACTCTTTCTCTAGGAACCGAATGGCTGGGATGGAGCCGCCTTCCCGAATGTATAAGGGTTTCTTTGGGCGGGAGACCTCGGGAGACTCCCCTGGCCCCGTGACGCTATCGCTATGTCCGTTCGGCTGCACATCGAATATTGGTGCCCAAGCTTGCATGACGGCTTCCTCTAGCGTCCGGAATATTTCATTGCGAGGATCGCCAAGCCATGGTTCCGCCTTGTTGTCTATCTTGACATCCAAGCCATTGTTCGACTCCAAGTGTTCAAACTCGGCTTCAAGGAAACTCGTTAATGATGCTGCGACATCATTTACTTCCTGGCCGGGTACGAGCCGCAAGCTGATGTTAGCACTTGCATGACTGCTGACCAGGCTTCCATCTGGCCCAGAGACTTTGTATCTATGAATCGTAAGGTTCGGTTCCCTCCATCTGGCCATCAATGCTGCCTTGAGCTTCTCGGCAGGTCCTTTTTCAGGGTTCCGTCGCATGAATATCGATGCAATATCATCGTACCGTGCCTCTTCTTCAGCCGTGATTGGCAGAATACTGTCGTAGAATCCTGGGATCGCGATCCGATTTCCGGGACCTTTCAAACGGGATAGGATCGATGTGAGATCCGAAAGAGGCTCGTCGTTCATGTACGATCCATCCACCCCAGAATGCAGATCTGGAAGGATTGAATCAACACTGACGGTTGAGTGCAAAACACCTCGCAGACCATATGTGAGGCAAGGAACCTCGTCGTCGAGCCAGTAGCTATTGGCAAGGAGGATGTAATCGACGTGGCCGATGAGATTCTTGTTTCTCCTCACTGTGTCTTTGAAACCCCGGGACGCAGACTCTTCCTCGCCTTCAATGAGAAAGATGATATCGTTCTCCAGCATCTTTGCTTGCATGAGATCAGTGACGGCGTATAGTGCCGCCATAATTGGACCCTTATTGTCGCTCACACCTCTTCCATAGAGATAGCCGTTTATGCCCTTCATTTGGAATGGATCTGTAAGCCATTTGCCGTTCTTGGTGTCTGCCGGTACAACATCGTAATGACCGTAGAACAATATTCGTTTCCTCTTCTCGGGTGGTTCTAGCTTTCCACTGAACTTAGCCAAAACCACGGGATTGTGTGGCTTGTCGGCACTGAGCATGTCCACCTGACCGCCAAGTCTCTTGAACAGGGTTCCAAGGAAAGTAGCCCCCCTGCGGCAATCCTCCGCATACTCTGGACGGGAAGAAACTGTTTTGTAGGAGATGAACTCCTGTAGAGCGGTAAACATGACGTCTTCGGCCTCTTCAGCTGCATCTTGCTGTGTAGAAGTCGAGTTGAGGATTCGCCAGATGGAAACGTCGTTGTCGTTGGCACCGGTTATGTAGTATTGCTTGCCTTGGTAAGTGGTGAGTGCCGAAGCAAGGACCTTGCCCCCATGTGCTTTCCAACGAGCTAGGCACTGATATTTCTGGCTAACGTTGGCTCCTAAGGTCTTTTGGTATTTGCCATAATGTACCGTACTGTGTTTCTATGCAGGTATTAGTAGCGATCGCGGCTTTCCTGTTTCTAATACTTACGCTGGCAGATCCGGATCTTGCAGCACTCCAGAGATATCCCCATCCCATCTGAAGAGTCATGATATCTTCCTTGTGGCTCTTGATGACACGCAGCTTAGACTTGGTGTCCAAATCCCAAAGCTCGATGATGCCATGCAACTTTCCAGCATAGAGGAATGAGCCATCAATGGTAAGTGACATGACAGATTCCGCATCATCTGTACCAAGAACCATGATCTGCTCCAGTCCTGGCTCCACGTCGTCTTGGGCGCCATCCTCTTCGTCGCCCTGATTTCCCAGTCGCCACAGCTTGATTGTTCCATCACCCCCACCAGATATCAATACCTCTTCATCCGCACCCACCAGCACGGTTGGACCTTTGGCCATCAACATACAGTAGACATAGCCGTAGTGGGCAAACATGTGTACAGCGGCCGGATTTATTTCCACAACTTTCTCAGACCTTGGCATCTGCTCCCATCGTTCGTCGTTCCGTCGAGGTGTGGAGATTCCCCCGGCTGCTCTGGAATCAAAAAATCGATGATTTCTTCGATCGGGGTGCTGTGATGAATCTTGTGCAACCGAGTTCTTCGGGTCGTTCAGCTTGACCCATTGGATGGATGTGTTTTGTGCTCCGACGTAGGCTGTCTCCTGCTGGGCGCTGTAGGCGACTGAGAATATGTCGCCCACATCGTAAGTGCTGTATATCTCGTATAGCCGCGCCATAGTTCTCGGGTCCCAGACGTTGATTATCGGGTCCCCAGCACTTGAGAACAGCATCGAGCCATCCGCCGTCAAGGACAAACAGAGCACGCTCCTCTTGTGTGCTTGTATCTTCTTCACCTGCTGGAACGTTCCCAGCGACCAGACAACAATCTCCCCATCCTGTGTACCGGCAAATATGCTCTCGTGTTCGTCGCTGACGGCAAGGGCGAGGACGGAGCTGTCGTGCTTGAGGTTGTGAAGCAGTTCGGGTGCTTGCTGGGAGCAGTCCTCCGTATCGCTTAGGGTCGTCGTCAGCTCGGAAGCTGCAATTGTGGCAGGCATTTCAACTGCAGCGTCTTCAATGGGATACTGTTAGTGCATTTGCGTTGGTAACCGTCGTGCAATTAATTGCTGACTTCGAGGTTGAGGGAACAGGGACGGAAAGTGACTCATTGTAAAAAAAGAGAGCCTGGAGCCTCGAGGTGCGGTTACACAACAGAGCTCCAGAATGACGGAATTTGAGTGCTTCAGGTACCTGCCAGGGCTCACCTGGAGCTGAAGCCCACTACCAATTACCTAGGGCGAGGTAGGGGGGGAAGAGGGTCACCTCTCCCCTGTGGATTGACGGGGGTTAGCTCCGGGATCCATTCCCACTCGGGTCCATTATAGGCCCACTATAGGCTCGGGGGCTGAAAACGCTACCAGCTCAGGCATCTTAGAGGTAAATGATGGAGGGGGGAGGATATCCAATTGCGGTGAATGGAAGCCATCAGCCCTAATGGACTCCCGAAACCCATCTTACTGACGACTCCGTCCTGGCTCGACAAACTGCAAATCATGGATGCTGAAACGAAGAAAACTGGACGACATACCGTAATATTGACAGGACGTATCCAGCAGAGCCGCAGAGCTGATCCCCCGCCCGTGGCCACGATCGCCGCCTCGGAATGGGAGCAAGCCTCCCCCATGGCCGTTGGTGAGTGCCCCTATCAGCATGTCCAATGAAGGTTTCTCCAAGTGATCGTTGCAACATGCGAGTCGTCCAAACCCTCGAGCGGCCGACATGTGGCTGCCCAGCTCTTTTTCTACCTCTTCAAACTCCGTTGTCGCCTATTCATATCGCCCGCGAATGGATTCGTAGAGCCGGTTTATGACGCAACATCTGACCTTATGGCATCAGGCGGGAAGATAACGGTGAGAAATTTTGGAAATGCTACCGAAGGATCCGAGAGCAAACTGCGCCGTGGCAGCTTTGTTGGAATGGGAAAAAGTTGCCAAATGTCCCAAATTGATGAGTAGCGACATCGGGTCCACGGCACCAGCGAACATGGTACTTTTTATCTTCCCTGTTCCATTCATGCTTTCTCTCTGCAGCCAATTTGGCGGGCTCCCGATTGCTCCTCAAGTCTCAGCCAGTCATTGCTGGTCGATTTGAGACATTATCGGGGTGTTTTCCCTTGTCCCTCGCCAGTGCTGGCACGAATGGCGACACACCGCAAGATGGTAAAACGCCCCCTGACTGCACACAGAAGCCGATCTAGGATGCAATTTCTGGTCTTCTGACAAGATGCCATGCTCCCATTGGTATTTCGTCCCTTTTATTGAGGCGCGTAGCCTTTCTGTCTACAGTTGTGCAACGCAATCACGAAAACTGGCGCGCTCATCATGTCAGACTGAGCCTCACATATTCGATGCGGTCCCACAGTCCGCCTAAAGCCAGCCTTAAAGCACTCCGGCCAGGATCCGAAGGAGTCTCACATCATCGAAAGAAGGGCTTCGGAGTACCTTGTAGCCTATGAGATGGCTCTTGCAAGATGACTGGGGCAAACCTAGTGTGATGGGGTCCGCTAGTCTCCGCTCGGCCATCAGGATTCACCCTTGGGAGCTACTATAGATGCGATGAGTGGATCGACTGATAGTTGTGATTCCTGATGCCAGCTGCTGATGAAAGCTATATGCATCATATGACTCACCAGTTGTCGAATCAAGAGTGTTCTCACAAGGATATCACGGAGCTGATATTGCTAGAGCGTAGTTTACACCAAACTCAGCCCAGTGGCTCTGACTCTTGGCCCGTTGAGCAA
The DNA here is from genome assembly GCA_001557505.1 of Reticulascus tulasneorum. Classification (NCBI taxonomy): domain Eukaryota; kingdom Fungi; phylum Ascomycota; class Sordariomycetes; order Glomerellales; family Reticulascaceae; genus Reticulascus; species Reticulascus tulasneorum. The sequence goes on from LSAX01000006.1 coordinate 313,721, forward strand.
GTATGTTTAACAATGAGGTAACAGACCGACTACCAGTCCAGCAATAGATCACCACGCTGCTGGAAGTTCCTCCAGTACTCGGACTGCATTACATATTCTCAGCCCGACCGTTGTGACAAGTTCGGCTTCTAAGTATGGAAAGAAGCCTAATTGAATGTGTTCCCTTATTGAACTCATAAATTGCTTCTCATCATTTCCCAGGTCCTGTAACAGACAGGATGCTTGTCATGGAAACCGCCGTATTGATTCCAGCTGTGTGCAGCACTTTGATCATCATCATCAGCTCATCTTATCGCACGCCAGAATAAAGCGTGAATCCTTATACGCAAGGCAGTACTTCTGACTTGGCTGGGGCATTCCTGTGTGTTGTCTTAAGCTTGAATAAAGCAACAGCAACCTGACTTACCGGTGTTGGAGGAATTCATATATCCCAAGGAGAGGAACTCAATGAAAGGACAAGGCGTTGACATCAAGATTTCCTATGGCTAATGATAAACCTGTGTTTCAGGCATTGTCCCTAGAGGTTCTAATAAAAAGTCAATATATGAGTGCGAGGAGATTACATCGGACGCAACATGATTCAATTATCGTAACTTGACACTTGTAAGGCAAACAACCCGAGTACGAGCTGGAATCATGTCGTCTCGTGGTTGAGAGTCATATCTTTCAGAGTCAATTTAGGCATGATTCTGAGCATTCGCGCCGGAATAAACAGTGTATGTATATGCCGTATCAGCAAAGCCCTTGGCGACTAAGTGGTCGCCTTCCGGTTGATACCCCGTTATTTGAGCATAGTGACGGACTTGCAGTGGATCGGGTCTGGATGAGATGTGTAATGCAAACCTCGACAAGGCTGCACACCGATCGCCCAATCTGGTTAAATCAGAGTGGACCAGAGACTAGGAATATTGAGGGTAGGTGCATATGCATGTCCATCCCGGCCAATGGCAACAGTATGTTGGAAGATGAGGTGGTGGCTACTGCAAACGAGGCTTGCGGATGTTGTTTTCGAGACATGCCTGATTTCTGCAAATTGGAACTCTCCTTCATCCATAACAACGCCAAGGTACACACGAACCAACCAGAAGTCAGAAGTAGCTCATAATTAACCTTACGGAGCTCGCCTCAGCATACGCGGGGTTGAAACAAAAGGCGAAAAGACACATTCGAGAAAAGACGACGATATGACACGATCCGCTGCTACCAAGCATTGCCAGGTCATATATGCCCCCCAGCGAGCTGATTTTGAGGGCAAGAGGTCAATATTCCTCGCTGGGGCTACTAGCAAGACAGACGAATCAGACTGGCGGGAGGCACTGTCTCAATCGCTCTCCCAACTACCCGTCACGATCTTGAACCCATATCGCGGCGACTGGGACAGTTCATGGAAGGATGATATCTCAGATAGCAGGTTTAAAGAGCAGGTCGAGTGGGAGCTTGAGATGCAGGAGAGGGCTGACATGATCGTTGTTTACTTTCATCCGCAAAGCCAGGCACCAATCAGTCTTCTCGAACTCGGGCTTTGCGCCCGCTCCAGCAAAGCGATTGTGGTTTGTCCAGAGGGGTACTGGAAGAGAGGAAATGTCCAGGTCGTCTGTGCGAGGTTCGGCCTCACACTTCTGGACAGGTACGAGTCCCTGAGAGACTCGATTGTGAAGCGTCTAAGGGAGGCCGGAGTAGAAGAAATTGCCTGAGAACAGGGTTCTCGAGTGCATGCACAAGGCTTCAACCCAAAGTAAAGGAGTAGTAATTACTGGCAGATGGCATTGGCGTGATGAGTTGTCAGATTCAAGGACGTTGACAAAGATTCATTATTCTACTGAGGACAGCATCTTTTCTATGAGCAGTCAAACAGGGATCTATAGTATGCAGTAACTCCCGATCCGTCATAGATATACCTGTGCATGATCAGATACCCACTGACGACGGTGGGTCGTGGTTGAAAGCATGCAGATGTGTCTGTTTCACGCGGTTGCACTGTCTTTACAAGGTCTCCTGCTCTCGGTCCGACCGTAAATCCACAGTGAGCGTCTCTATAACCCCACATCCCAGAAATGTAGTCCGAGGAGCATATCCCAGTCCGTGCACGCCTCCACTTCGTCTTGCCATTCTTGCTTTTGCAACAACTTTGAACGAGAGTCTGTGGTTTGCCGATACTACGTAGCATCAGTCACTTCTAGCCACCATGGATGATCAATTTGGCGGCCGAACGGACGATGATCTATTCTTTGACGACTTTGAACCAGTCAACACAGAAAGCCAGGCCAAAAAGGATGCTGCGCCATCTGCGCCATCTGCGAGTGATGCGCCAAAGACGAGCAAGCCAGTCGAGAACCCGGCGATCAAGGAGAGTGCACCAGAGAGACCTGCTCCTCCCGTTGCACAGCCAGCACGGAAGGGCCTAGCAAACTCCAGATTCAACAAACCCGACCCGCGACCTCAACATCAGCAACCAAGCCCAGCGCCTCCGCAGGCTCCAACCGGCCCCAGTGCCGCGCCTCGCGAGAAAACGGCCGTTTTGCCGGGCCAAAATACAGCTCTAAATGCAGAAGCACGATTAGGTTCCGGCGCCAATCCACGAACGAAGCTCACAGATGACGAGCTTGCGACGAAGATGGAGAAGATGCGCATCCTTAATGCCGAGAAGGCGCGCAAGTTTGAACAAGCAGAGCTGGATGAGCGAAATCATGCAGAAGCATACGCGCGGGGAATGCAAGAGGCGCGGAAGCGGAGACAAGCCGAAGAAGAGCGGCGGAAACGCGGGGAAGAAGACCGGAAGCGCATGGACGACGAGCGAGAGAAGAATAGGGAACGGAAGCTCAAAGCCATAGGCACAAAGGAAGGTGGGTGGGATGAGGGCAAGGAAGAAATTGCCGAGGAGGAGGCGAGAAGAAGTTTTAAAGGTGCGAATGGAGGGGTAAGAGGTACACGAACCCTGGGCGGTCTATCGAATAGTCGATTTGCCCGGGATGATGTCGAGGACGGAGGCACAGAAAGGATTGGTAGCGATAGACCATATCGCGGAAGGGGTAGAGGGCGTGGCGCTCCAGGAGGTGGTCCAGGAGGTGGTCCTGGAGGTGGTTCGGGTCGTGGCTCAGGTCGTGGTGGAAGAGGCGGCCGTGGCGGCTTCGGTGGCGATCGGAATGGCGCCGACAGAGAAGATGCACCAATTTCGAACGGCGGTGGGCCTCCCGCTGCCCAAAAGCCGAAGCCCGTCTTGAAGACGGAGGATTTCCCCGCCCTCCCGGCGTCCTCACAAAAGGGATCCTTGCTACCCCTTCTTTCACCGTTAGCAGGAGGTAGATGGGATGAGGAAATGGAAGCCTCAGATGCCAAGGCAGCCGAGAAGTCTGCATAGGCCACATTATGGCTAAGGCAGTGAGTGTTGCTCCTCTGAGCTTCTCAGAAAGCCGCATTGGGAGAAGGAAAATTGCATACTGCATTGGAAACGGACTATAAGGTGGAGCAACGTTTAGGAAACCAAATAGCAACTTGCTAGAGTGTGCGTTATTGGACTGGGTTTGCAGACATGACAGTCACGGCTCATGGTTTACAAGCAACACAGAAACAAGCGTTGACATGTAATGTTCAAGCAAACAAGTATCATACACGGCATACACGGCATACACGTGCCTAAGGGCCAGCAGCTAGCTACATGAACCTATACCCTTGCGACGTCTGTAGTTGCCACTTTTACAGACGCTATGCCCCAAGGATATTCCGGCCTCGTGTCCTGTGCTAAATCTTTCTGCAGCATTTCAGGTTGGACATGGGTGTACATACCTAAACCTCGCTCGTCAAGCCATCTCCGCTCCACCTGAGTTGAGGATGGTTAGCCATCAGCGAAAGCAGGTCTGCAGGGTCTTATACGCGTAACCAGTAGCTTGGTGTCTCGGCACCCCACGTAGCTGTAATCATCGTATCGGGACTGCATCCTATATCCTTTGCCAATCCCAGTCCAGAGGCCGTTTCGGCGGGATCCCTCCAGAGTCACCGTCTTTGCCAGAACCCGCAGATTGCTTCTTCCTGCCATAGTATTCGTGCTCTTATATTCGATTCGAGGGTATAGGACGATCCAGCTACCACCCTCCTCGAAATCCTCGTCCACGCCCCCTATATCCACCACCTCCTCTCGGCCCTCTCGGCCCACCATGTCCCATCGAGTCATCGTCCATTGGCTGTCGTAATCGTCCTCGCATCTCCTTTGGAAACGCGTCGTAGGTCTTTCGCATCTGCGCATATCCCAGATGCATCTTTCCGTAGAAATGGTCTGCTAGTCGCCGGTCGTTGTCTAGTCGACTTAGGTACGCACCGCAGACATCGCATACTTGAAGCTTTTGGTGGCCGGACGGGCCTGAGGTATCTGAGAGCGACTTGAGCTCCTTCTCGCGCTCCGATTTTGTTTGTTGCGCCTGCCGTACCCGGTAGAACTCATCGATGGCGCGGGAGACCTCGCCCATTTCGCCTAGGATTTCAACCTCGAGAGTACCATTGCTGATGCTGGACGACAGATCCGATATTCCTTTCAGCTAAATCGAACTTGATCAGTAAATTTCCATAGACAAACAAACAGAAACATACCAGAACGTTGGTCTGCCGAATCTCATCTGGAGTCTTCTCCAATCTGCGTTGCGCCGCATCTATTCTTCGGTTGCAGTCGTCGATGTACTTTTGCAGATCTCTCATGTAGTCATACTCGAAGCCATACTTTTGCCGGTCCTTCTCAGGTAGCGCCTCGTATTCTGTTTTGATACCCTCAGAATGAACTTTTGGACAGGGTCCCAGGTCTTGTTTCGTGTTGGTGAAGAGGTCGTGAGGACAGGTGCCGACCAGAAAAGACCGGCATACTTTTGGATCTGTGACGGAAAGTTGTGCTGCTCGTGTTGCGGCTGAGCCGCCCATGAGCTGCTCGAGCAACTTCCTCTGTTCAGCGGCCATTTTCAGGTCGTATGTATTTGGTGCCCTGCTGTGCTGTAGTTGGTGTTGTATTTGCGACGCGATGCGATTTGAGGTTGGGGATTGTAGATGCAGGGATGGCATGGCACTCAGTTAAAATAACCTTATGTAAGCATTCTGCCACTGCTCACCACCTTCGCGCCTCATCACCCACTTCGCGACTGGACACTTTTCAACCGCTGCCGATGATGTGGAGGCTGACTGGTGATCCTCTTTTCTTCTCCGGCGTTCTCAAAATGCGCCAGTTTCTTGCCTTTCTTTCTTTCTGTTTGGTCTCTTTAGTATCTGCTTCAGATTATCATGAACAGCTAAATCTGCGACCACTACCCCTTTCCGCTTTACTAGCGAGCTTCAACTTCCGTTCTAATATCTCCCTTCACGACTTCGAAGCTCACAATTTTCGATACTTCCCTCGGTCTCTAGGTCAAATCTTACAGTATGCTGGAACGAGGGAGCTGCATTTGAGGTTTAGCTTGGGCAGATGGGATGCCGAGAGCTGGGGAGCTAGACCATGGGAGGGACAGCGAGAAGGAGGGACGGGAGTAGAATTGTGGGCATGGCTTGAAGCGGAATCAGATACAGAGTGCGCATTTACTCCATGAGCAGTCTAGTTGTGATGCTAACTTGGTCTTCAGAGCCGATGAGAAGTGGTTAACACTCACCAATGCCCTATCCGGCCTTTTCTGTGCCTCTCTCAACTTCGTTGATGGGACTCGGACCATACGACCAGTCATGTCCTTTAAGCCCGAAGGAGATCACCCAAGCTCGTCCGTTCCAAACATGCGACTGCTACATGGTGTGCTCCCGAAGGAGGTTGTTTGCACTGAGAACTTGACCCCGTTCCTCAAGTTGCTCCCGTGTAAGGGAAAATCTGGAATTTCGAGTCTGTTGGATGGGCATAAGCTCTTCGATGCTTCTTGGCAGAGCATGGCTATAGATATCAGGCCAGTCTGTCCAGCGGGATCTGACTGCGTCCTGGAGATTGAGCAAACCATCGATATGGTTCTAGACATTGATCGATCGAAGCGGCCACGGGGTAAGACTTCCATAGGGCCGCTTGGGTAACGAACTAATCTCGAATCTTAGATAACCCTATTCCACGCCCACCGCCAGGTCACGAACTCAGTTGCGATACATCGAAATCATACCATGCCGATGATACTTGCTTCCCAGCTGACGACACCCTCGGCCACGACTGGAGCTTATCTCAGCTCTTCGGCAAGTCGATTAGGGGAACATGTCCATTGACTGATCAAGAGGTTCCGCCAGTCTGTATCGAGGTTCCACACTCCAGAGATATTTATACGTCTGGGGGAGTAAGTGAAATCAAGGACAGCAGTGGAATGTCTAGGTGCTTCAAGTTTGGGGCAGAGTCTGATTTCGAAATCGTCCTCCCGAGGGTGAATAAAGAAGGCGTCAGCATAGAAGTTTCGGCGAAGGAGCTTGTGGAGCCGGTGACGCCGCTTATATATGCTGAGCGAAGCTTTACAGGGCACGGCCAGGAACATGGTGGCATGCAAGCAATCCTTACCAACCCTAGCAAGGACACCGAAGTAGAGTTCATCTACATGGAATCACTTCCCTGGTTTATGAGGGTCTTTCTCCACACTCTCGAAGCTCGAATCGAAGGATCGCCAGGGTCTCAACTATCAATCATTGAAGAGATTTACTACCGTCCCGCCCTGGACCGTGCCCGTGGAACGCAACTAGAATTACGCATTCGAATCCCCCCTGCCTCGACAGTCTTCCTCACATACGATTTTGAGAAGTCAATCCTCCGGTACACCGAGTATCCCCCTGATGCAAATCGAGGCTTTGACATAGCCGCCGCGGTCATTACTACCATCAAGCCACGCAGTCAGAGCGTACGCACAACATCATTACTGCTCAGTCTCCCCACACCCGACTTTAGCATGCCGTACAATGTGATTATCTTCACATCGACAGCGATTGCGCTCGCTTTTGGTGGAATGTACAACATTCTAGTCCGAAGACTAGTAGGGGCCGACGAAGGGCCGAGTCCGATTGCCCGAGTGAAGTTGGCCAAGTTACTAGAGAGACTTCGTCTGAAACGAGCTATCAAGCCATAGATAATGCAATTCTCGTCCCAATTCCATCACAATCCTGCAGAAACCAAGTACATTTTGCTTTGACCCATCTGGAAACACTCATTTTCGACGATTGACAGTAAAATTAAAGGCTATGAAATCTCGAAATCACTATCGTTCGACGCTCCATGTGGCCTGCCGATACCGCTGTTATTCTTGAAGTGCTATTGCAGACTCTACTATCTGTATCTTGGTTGGCCGCCTGCTTCTTTATCAACCGATCAGTGAGCGTTTCCACGCACTTAGATATTGCTTCCGCCGGATGGTCATCATAAGATACGAAGAAACCCTTCCTTCATGTGCCTCAATAGAGGCCTTGAATCAGTCCGCTCATACTGCTTTGATTCCAGCCGGCGGGCAGTGCCTGGCTCATGATCTCGATGATGCAAGCCATGTCAACAGTGGCAGTATCGAGATCCTGATTACCATTCCGTGGATCCACGGGACTGTATCCCCAACAAGACGTGTATTTGCCGCTCGTTGGCAATGCCGAGAATCCAAGTGACCTCAGCCTTCATATTAAACTGGACAAGAACGTATGGATGGGGTCGAACAGTCGGACAATAGTAATTTATTGACAATTATATAGACCAAAGAACAAGATTTGTGTTTATACTGAAGAATAACAGCGGAAATGATGTGATAGTCTTTCAACATTTCAACTCTGTGGCTTCGCTAAGTTTGGGCGACTACCTGGCACATGGGTAACGACTGCAGTGTCAAACCCCGGTATTCTTTACAGATTGTTTTTGCCTCACTGAGGAACCACCTCAAACTTGTGGAGAAGAACATCCCAGTTGTCTGAACGAGTGTGGGTTCCATAAGGCACAAGTGCTGCCACCCTCATCCTTCACAGGCTTATATCAGCGACTGGCTCCAAAAGTGACCAAAGGACCATAAAGGACAAGATAGGGGGGAGGTCACAAACAGGCTCGTGAGAGGGAAATGGGCAGGCAGGTTAGTTGAAGAACAAACTTACTTATACTGTCCAGGTACAATGTATGAGCCATTCGCAAGCTTTCCAAGCCAGCAATAACTAATTGGAGTCTGGTAAAAGAGTCCAATGCGTGATTGTTGGACGGGAAATGGTTTAGTATTCTCCGTGTTAACCCCGATGGGAACGGCGTAGTAGGTATCACAGCCTAGCCAAGTAGTCGCGGATCCAATGAATTTAGCCTGGTCAGGAACAGGAGGGTATTTCCATTCTCGCTCAGTATAGTCCTTGTCGAAGATCTGTTTTGGTGGAAGACGTTATTGTTAGCAATCGTATCAGAAAAACGGGAAGTGCACGGGTAGACAAATGCGAAAGCCTTACATCCCAGCGAAGCTCGGTGGTTCCCCATCTCAGGTAGAAGTATGCTCGAAGAAAATCAAAATCGTCCGGTCCGGTCTTGAAACTAACTCTGAAGGTTAAGCAGCGCGGTTAGCATATCGTCAGATGGAAAGGGGGTGTGAAGCGAGGGAAAGAGTCTGTCATACTTGGGCTTGTTCTGGATAAGCTGTGTCCACTGAGTTGAGAAGATTGGAGCTTCGCCGAACATGAACCTCGCGATTGCTTTCTTTGTGTCGAATGCTGCTCCTGTAGCATTAAACAAAGATAAACAGTCAGACATGTTCTCCGAAGCAAGTTCATTTTCCGGCCCCCTAAATCAAGAAAGACGGAGGTGATGTAACATACCGCTGTACGGGATTGCGAGCGATTCGCCGTTGCTTCCCGTAATGACGATGACTCCTCCATAAAATGGCCATCCGTTTACCTCGACGTTTTCTGGAAGTTTGAATATGAAACTGAAATGGACGTGTAAGCAGGAAGACTCAAGCGCTTTTCCTTGACATTCATGAATGTTCAAACTTACTTCGCTCGCTTTGTCTCACCAGCTTTGACCTTAAAGGTTCCGCTAGGGGCACTAAATCCAGGAATAATGCTTATTGGCGTGAGTTCATCTCGGATTTTAATTGGAGCGTTCAAGTCCCTGTCGATTGCGTGGCTATCGAAGGCAGAATACGGTAGTATGCTGAAGTTGTAAGTCACCGGCACCGCTGCATTATTCGTGATGTCAACACTGTGATAGCGTGAAAAGCGTCCGGTATCGTTGAGGTTGAACTTTTCAAAGCTCAACGTCGTCGCATACGATAACATTTTCCAAGCATTGACCAAGCCCGCGCCAACTTGCTGAACCGGCGCCAACAAATCCGTGCTAGGAAACTCGCTTGCATGAACCCTCCATGGCATAGGCGTGGCGCTTGAGATGATACTCTTGCGAACAGCTAAACCAAAGTTGCGGCCATGGGTTGTGATGCCGCCATTCTTTCCAGCCCATAGGGCTGCCACTCCAGCAATGTAAGGTGCAGCCATCGATGTTCCGGCGGTAATGGTCCAGGAGTCTCCGAGTGCCGTAGAGAGCACCACATCACCCGGGGCCGAGATATCGGGTTTGTTGTCAAGGTCGTATGTAGGTCCAAAGCTGGTATACAGACTGGGAGATCCAACGTAAGAATACGGCATGTTCCCCTCGAATTGTGGCGTGTCAACGAAGTTTCCTCTAACAGAGCCCCCGGCGTTGATGGTATCGATAATGGCTTCTCCGGTCGCCGCATCAATAAGAAAAACGGTCATGACAGTCGGGACTACCGGCACAGGAGGTGTCCAGTAAGATGTGTCACCATAGACGACGAAGGTAGTGATGTTTCCGAGCCAGTATAGAACTGACATCTTCCTGTCGAGATCGCAACCGCCAGCACGTATGAGCACAATGCCGCCCGAAAGGTCCGGAAGGCTCTGCGGGAGCTCGTTGCAGGTGTCGTCGCCAACGGTCTTGTCCAGGGTCAGAGGTACAAAGGCAACATTTCCGGGTCGATCCACCCCGGCCGCCCAGTAGCCGGAAGTTTGTTGCTCGGTTTCACCATTCGCAGATGTGACATCAATAGAAAACGGTGTAACCGGGATGACGCCGGGTTCTGCCGAACCAACCGACACGACATTCTTGCCACTGCCTTTTGTAACTGTCGAGAGTACGCCTTTGTCGCCATCGTTTCCGGCCGCGAATGCGATGAAAACTCCACGCTCCTCGACCAAGCGGGAGGTGATTGACTCCACAGCTCCAGTGCCGAATCCACCATTCTCTCCGCTAATGCTTATGGAGATAATGTCGGCCTAAATGGAGACAACATAGTAAATTGTCAGCAATCAAGACGAAGACAGCTCCGTTGCCTTCTGCTGGTAGGAAAATAATACGTACACCGGATTCAGCGGCAGCTATGATGGCATCGATCATGGTCTCGTCGTCAGATGCTCCCTGTAGTTGAAGTAAGCGACACATGGCCGATAGTTGGTAAGACAGGAAAGTGTACTCCGGCTGTGAAGACCTTGTAGGCAAGAACGGTTGCTTCTGGAGCGACGCCTACGAAGCTGCAATGGCTGAAGTCAGCGGCCATGTTCAACCCCCCCGAACTCCATTTTGACGTCGGGATGTACACACCTTTCAGATTTTCCCGCCAGGATTCCTGCAACAGCCGTTCCATGGCCGTGCAGATCGAGAGGGTCTGAATCGGGAACTTTGGGAAAGCCTGGGCGTGGCCAGCCTGCAACCTCGTAAGTCCTTCAACGATCTCATGTGGTTGAATGGACAACAATTAGCACTCACGGCCGTCCCCAACAAAGTCGTACCCGCCAGCAATTTTAAATCCCGGGCCAAATCCACCACCAAGCTTGATAGAGCAGAAAATGTCAGGAGCTTTCATAGCGCACGCCTGAGAGGGCGTCGGGGAGTCAAGATTCTTACTGCAGGGTGGTTATAGTCCACACCAGTATCGATGATTGCAATGACTGCTCCGCGTCCCAGAAAGCCGGCTTCGTGAGCCTTTGCCACGCCAGTTTCTTCATGGACACTCTTGTTTGTCAGATTGGCGTTCGCAAGGCCCTGGACAAACCTCTTGGTAACGGGCAGTACCGATGCCAGCGTGTAAGTCTCCGAGTTCCATGCTTGGTGGACCTCAGGAATAGCTTGCACCGAATCGACGTTATGATGTTCGGGTTGGATGCTTAGTCCACGGAAGATGTCTGAGTCGTAGACTTTTTGGACATCCACGCCATCTGCTGTGAGCTTCGCGGAGAATGAATGCAAATCGACATCCTGGAGATGTGCTAGTGAGTAGCTGTTCACTCGCTGGCTTTTGGAAGTGAGGATCGATGGCTCACCTTGCCAACTTCAATGATGATTCTCCTCGGCAACGCCACACCGGCAGCAGGTTCGTCAGCATCTGCAGCGGCTACAGCAGGCAGATCTGTCAATGGAGCGGGTTTCTCCGCTTGCAGTGCTGCCAACGCAGGCAAAGCCGAGAAAATGAGGCTTTGAAGACGCATGCTGGAGTAAACTTATAGGTTATATTCCTTCATGAGGCGCTCTACATAACCCACGGGATCCACCACAACCGGGCTGGCTACTCATTATATATATCTATTTCCACCGAAGACCGGAGGCAGAGAGAGGGGTTTCCCGTCTGCCAATACAACCAAAATTGAAGCTCGTTGCTGGTCCGATGCAGGTACAAGCCAGGGGAGGAAGGTCAAGTCTAGGCGCATCTTGGAAGGTGATTATGGAGCTGCACGTGGTGCATCAATAGGTACGTAGTCATGATTCCGTGCATTTCTGCGGCCTGCGTTCTATTGCTACCAACTGCCCAAGATTGATGCCATTCTTACAGACCCTTTTGAGACAGAGTGTGAATGCCAAGGCTCGTGTTGTCAGATTTTTGCTACTTGCCCACGTAGACCGACATACTCTACCCTGTGTCATGGTCCGCTGATGCTCCAATCCCTGTAAAATCCTCGCACAGAACAGAATGATCTTATCAATCAATACCAAAAGCGGGAGGTGTAATCTTATCAATCTAATCAATCTCATCAGCCCCATCCATACGAGCTCTCCCTAGGTTTTATTCCCGACACATGCACGCAATATAATGGCATGCCCAAACTCGCGCGCCTTAAATCATGAAGGTACAGGCGCCTTGCAGGAAATAAATGAGCCGGCCCGTTGGGAGACGCTGATCCTGGGACTTCACCAAAACTCCGACTTGTATTGGTGGTTTTTAACCAGAAGATGACGACTTTGCTAGCGTGGGTCCATGTTCGTGGAGGTCATAGCGCAATAGGCTTGCTGCTTTATAAAGAAGATGTTTCCAGATATCGTCAGAAATGAAGTTTGATCGCATGGTCACTGTAGCCTTACTACAAAGCACCTGAAGTCATTTAGCCAAGAGTACATGGTCCTACAGTCGACACAAGCTTAAACATATAATTCCGATGGTAGTTAAATCATGAGCGGGGCCAACTCCTCTTGTCAGATCCGCTCTCGCTCGCTCACATTCAGGACCACCCCTGGACCTGCTCCACAAGGTACTCCATAATACTACTAAAACGCCTGTCAACACTGTTATTGAGACTGTTTGCGGCTGAATCGTCTGGACGCCCGTCAATGGGCCATCCATCATAACCTCCAGAGAAGGAGATGAACTACGAGAAGGCCCAGCCCTTGCATCACTAGTGATGCAAGGTGTGTTCATCGACGAGGTGCTTCGAGCCGATTTCACCGCTGATTTGCAGTCATTGAGAACAATTATCCTAGTCTCGTGTGGATCCTTATAAGCAGAGCAGAGGCACAGAACTCGTCCGTGGTCGGCAAGCGAGGACCATCCTGCACGAATAGATTTGTTTTCTGGATTGGGGATGCGCTTGAGAGAGAGTGTCAAAGGATTGGAACATTCACTGGATGGTAAAAGGAGTCTTTCATGTGTGTATTCTGGTACTGGCCTAATGCCAAGAGATGGGTCCTGTTAAAAACATGTTGGCAAGGCTGACAGAAACCTGGTAAACTAACATAACGCCATCTGACTGGAGTGGAGCCATTTAACCCACACATATCCTACCTTACTTGCTAAACTTCTTCTAGCTAGGCTTAAACCACGACAGCATCCCCTGGGGCAAATATGGATTCGCCGCATAGAGATAAAGCACCCCAGTCGAGACATATTTTGAGCACGCTTAAGCTTCTCCCATGACGTCTTTCTCCAAGGTAGCTTTTATCAGAGGAAATAAACCGGAGCAGAGCAGACTGGCTCGAATCTTAGCCCGGCTACAGTCGGCCACGAGCGTAAAGCGACAACACGCCAGATAAAACTGGCCGTGAGGTGATAGTCAAATTGGTCCGGTGAATAACATGAGCATTTACCAATTCGTGTTGAAAATACGAAGCTTTAAATGCCTTGATCTGAGCTAGAAATACCCCAAACTAGTCCAAACTGAGCTTCTGGAAGCGAATTCTCCTAAACGTAACAATTTTATGACTGGTGTTCAGCCGTACTGTTTGTCCGCCCGAGACGCAACGGCTGACACCTTCTTCATTGTGCTCTTTGTTTCCATTACATGACTGCAAGAAAAAGATACTGACGATCACTGTGGGAAATAATATCTCGCTAGGAAGATTGCTCGTTGTCCCGAGCCACTGCCACAATCCTGGACCTGTTCTTTTCGTCGCCTGAGTGGGGCGGATTCGCTATAGCTTTCATAGCAGCTTCCGGTGGCCAATATTCATAATCAAGCGTGACAGTAGAGTCCACCCACTCATCATCCTCCCCATGTAGATCGGGTCCAACTGGCGGAGGTTTCCACTCATCGGGTAGAGAAACGTAACGTTCGAGCTCGCTGGCGTCACAGCCTACATCTTCATACGTCGCATGACCTTCGGTCCAGTCTCCAGAGATGCTATGCAGTCCTATTCCCCATCTAGGGATATGGGGCTTAGAGGAACCCATCTGGACTAATTGTCGTACTGAATGTTCTCCCCCACTCATGTAGCTTGTCTGTTTGTCTATTATGAGCCCCAGCTCCTTGGCCCTCGTCTCCAAAACTTCGCGGTAATGCAAATTCGGACTGTTCTGCGCATCAACGTAAAGATGGTAGTCTGGTTTCACGGGTTCCTCGTTGCTATCATCAGCTACCAATAGCAAACGATCAAAGAGGCATTGGTAGTCCGCGAAAATCGCGGCGCGAGCTACGGCAGGTCGGAACAAACGATCAACTTTGACGAGAGCTACATAGGTCGTCTCGGCTGCGATTGAAGGATACCAGATTAGGTATGGATGGGATTGACGGGATGCCCCTTTACTAGGCGTTAGGACATATGACAGATCGTTGTTCATGATACACCGGGCTCCGATCGCTTTATTTATTCGGTAATCACTAGAGAACGTCTGTGTTGAGCACTATCGGGCAAATAGAGAATTGTGATCTGTGATTTAGTCAACCAGTGATCGTCATGTGAGATACGAGACTTATCAAACACTCTATGAGGAAAGAATAAAAAGTTTGGGGAGATAGGTAAACATACAAATGCCTCGAACAAGACATTCCTTTCCCAGGTGACAAACTGAGGTCGTCGAAGTCTGGCGTACCTATCAGTGTCACCATAATAGGCGGCCATGACGATTAGGAGGTCTTTGTCGCATGTCGGTAAATCTGCTGGAAGGGGCTGGCAGATCAGGCTTGTGAGCAGCTTAGAGGTTTTAACACGCTCATTGACCCATTTGTTATTGTTGCGATAGTCATCGGACGTCTCTGGTGTCTCTTGTGGAAGATAAATACTCATATCCTCAGTAATGTTGAAACGAGTGGGTTCAAATCCATCCACATGTGGGCCAGCCCATAGGTCAAAGTCGTCATCATGAGGGTCATCAGGCTCAGGATCGCCCACTTCACCTTCTATCCGGCCAGTAGGCTGCTCTATAATCTGCTTCCGATCTAGAAAGCGAACCAGATCAGTATCTCCGTTAAGAAAGCCAGGCTTGGGGTTGCTGTCTATTCTACGAGCGTAGTCGTCGAAGGCCTAATATCGTACTGGCGCAGCCAGAATAGCCTCAAAGATAGTATTATGACCACTTTCGCGGGCTTCTTCAGCAATCGAGACTTCAGGCAAGATATCCAAGCTCAAATAGAACTCGGTATAGCCGGCAATGGCAGCGACTCGGCTAGCTTGATATGCCATACTGGGATACTGGTGAATAAGTTCCCGAAGAGTTGCTTCGGATGGTATATCGGGATGCCAAATACAATAAGGTAGCTCTTCTGTGGCCATCGCAGGTACCCAGTTACTCATGATTGATCGAGCGTTAAGTGCACGAGTAAATAGCGGCAATACTCCATGTAACGCCGCTGCTGGGCCGAATGCGAAGTCTGGATGGTATCGGATGCCCCGAACGATGCAAAGGCGCATTAATGGCCGTCCTAATGCCCAGGGAACCTGCTGGCCCTTAAAGGCGGCGATGGCAACTGGGAGAGAATATGCACGACACCGGAGTCGCTTTTTTATTTCGATATCCGGCCATCGGCAGCAGACAATTTTGACTCTGCTGTGACAGGGTTCTCCATATTCGCTGTTGCGGACTGAATTAGCTGGGCTACTGTGTTGACGGACGGGACTCGGTTGCTTACAATTGGAGATGCAATCTACGCCTATTAATGAGATTCCCAATCTTTTCGGGGGAGGGTTCAATTGAAAAAGTCTAGGACGTAAAAGCGGAGGGGAGTGCTGGAGACTCTTATAATCGACGGTTTGGTTGCCGCCCACAATATGGTGCTTGGGTTCTGCATCAACTTACGTGGGTGAAGCAGCCCGTTGATTCTATTGGTTAACACGAGACGTATTGTAAGGTTGTTGGTTGCCAAAGGCCAATTTTAGCTACGGAACCATAAACTACCATCCGAGCGACGCCAGTGAGTCACAGTCGAGAGCAAGGCCATGGCCAAATCATTCCGAGCGGTGCTGGATCAACAGATTCAACACCGCGAATACCTTATTCATGATTTGGCCAAACTAGATAACCAGGATAGGCATCTGCTTCCAGGGGTTGAGCGAAAGTGCGAGAAAACAGTTCAGACCATTACAAAAGGCAATGGCAAGACGCCACACACATTCAAAAAAGTGAGCAGTATGTCATTCAAACTCCACGGCTGTCGGGGAACAAGTGATATTAGGATAGCGAAATCAAAGGATGCTGGCGTTGCGACCAGTTACTCAGAAAATGATCCCGGCAGCTCGGAACTTCCCGAATGCCTCCAGCCAACCTTCCGCAGGATCTACCTCCTCCAAGAATCCGGAAGACCTCAACCGTTCGACACTTAGTTGCCTATCAAAGTTGAGCCAGAATCCTACGTTATCCAGCTGCAAAGCCCCAGCACCCACGCCGCTGCTCGCCGCCTTCGGTAGCCCGTTTTCCCCAAAGACATGTCTGTACTTGGAGACGTATTCGCCCGGGTTGAGCACCTTTTCATCCTCGCTGGGCGGTTCAACACCAATGAGACCGAACCAATCTGCAAAGGCGGGCCAAAGTTCGCGAAAGGTTGTTGGACGTCCATGATCAACCATGTTGACTATCTTGCCGCCCAGAGCATCGGGATTGAGTGCAGCGTGGATGGCGATTCTTCCAAGGTTACGAGTGGAAACGGGCGTGAAGAGCGCGTTGAAGCCGCCTTCATTTCCGGGAAATGGGACCTTAATTTTCTTCCAAGTATTCGGGTCCGAGGCTTGTACGCCGTGATTGCGGGCATAAAGAGAGAGGTATTGAGCCCAGTGGAGTGCTAGCGAGTAACCTGAACCGTTTGGGGTAAAGCCAACCTGATAAATTGTCAGCCAATGGTTACATGCATCTGGATGAACTGCCGTCACAGCGTGGTAAGAGGCAACAACATACCACCGCATCGGGGCACACTTCAGTCCATGTCCATCCGCGACCTTTGCTTGACTCGGTCAAAAGCTTCCGAAACCATGGATAAGAAACGGTCTTGGCATAATCCTCAGGGAGGCTATCTGCCATGGATTCCACAAGGGGCGCCTGAAAGATGCCTCCTGGCATATATATTCCGTAACCCTGCATGGCATGTTAGCTTTCGGTGTTATTCTTGTCGCAGTGACGGGTTGCCCACCCTAGTCCCGCCGGAGTAGACAAAGGATTTCAGTTTTGGCGCCAGAGCATTCAGCGCATCAATCACCCTCTGCATCATAGCGGAGTTGGTCTTCGCTTCGAGAGTCTGATCGTCGACCTGCTTGAACACGAAGTAAAACGCATGCGTGACATCCTTGATACCGGCGACCTTGTCTTTCAGCTCTGCGGTCAGGTCATCCGAAGTGCCATGGAAGAGATCAACTCCTGACGCCAAGCTGAGCTTTGGACGGTCTGGCGATGGACTCGGCCAGTAGAACTCCGACGCCGCAACGGGACGATTGATCACTGCAGTGACAGTTCCGAATGTTGCAGCTTGTGGATATGGGTAGAGGAGCTGCTCAACACCGGCCCACCCTAGCAAGCCTGACGCGCCGAACACAAGAGCGTGGTTCTGAGATTTCGACATTATGGCCGAGTTGCATGAATGGGATGGGGAGGTTTACAATTCGGACCATCATGTTTTACTTGCGTTCATGGGCAGCGCCATTTACTTATAAACTGATTAGTTACGCATGGAGGGCCAAGGTATTGAACCACTTCGTTTTGTTTGGATTCTACAGTCACTGGCCGGTATGTGCGCGGAGTTGACCCCGCCTGCGCACATATCTGGATGAGCAATTATGATTCATCGCCGATCCGTCGTCTAACTCGAAACGTCATGTTGAACGAGGCTGCAGCTAAACTGGAGTCGGCGGCTTTGGCCTGGTCCCATTGGGCCAGTGTTAGATGGAACCCTCTGTGGTGGGGAAACAGCCAATAATTAGCTCGGGCCAAATCTGTGCCGAACGGGACATGTGGCGGCTTGTTCTTTGCGATTCTGGGATTCTCATTCGTTTCGGCACCGATTGAGAACATCACATCTCATCAGCGTTCAATCGGAACGCGTCCAAACAATATATTCAGCTATGCAAGAGGTCGCAGGGATGGAAAGCGAGTGGGTGCACTTGCGCCCAGAGGATGCGAAGGGCGACAGCTACAACCACGAGATGGAGTCGATGCAAGACAGAATCACTCGCGTTACGACAGATCAGGAGAACCTAGAAACCTTCTACAACATCCGTATCTCAAGAAGAAGAAGAGATCGCTTGCAAAGGTTTTATTCCGATGAATTGAAGCACCTGCAATGTGCCCCGTTTGAGAAGTACAGCCAGCAGGAAAAGGTCGATTTTCTTCTCTTACGGAACTACCTTCGACGGAAGCTGCGAGGACTCGACTTGGATGCTGCGCGACTGGAAAAGTCGAAACCGCTTTTGCCATTTGCCGACGCCATCGTCGATATCTGTGAACGACGGCAGCACATGATCCCGGTTGATGCACGGCAAGCAGCGACATCCCTGAATGAAATCTCCAAAAGTGCTATCAAGACACTTGCGGCCGTTGTGAAGGACGACATCAAGACAGATGCAACTACTGCATACCAAGCCGCGAAGGCTGTGCAGCAGCTCCAGTCTCACCTATTGGAGTTCTATCAGTTCTACCACAACTACGATCCACTGTTTGATTGGTGGTGCGCAGCACCTTGGCGAGACGCTAATGAGGCGCTGGCCCAACTGTATCCCGCTATCCAAACAAAACTAGCAGGTATGAAAGACGGCAGCAGTGACGAGATCATAGGAGAGCCCATCGGGAGGGAAGGGCTACTCACCGAGCTTGAGGCAGAGATGATCCCTTATATCCCAGAGGAGCTGATTCGGCTGGCTAAAAAGGAATATGAATGGTGCGAGAATGAGATGAAGAAAGCCTCCGACAGTCTGTTGTTCGGGCGTGACTGGAAGAAAGCGTTAGAGCACGTTAAAACGCTACATGTTGGCCCAGGAGAGCAGCCCGAGCTTGCCCGACATCTCGCCGCCGAAGGCACGGAGTTCGTGACGAAGCACAATCTGGTCACGGTTCCAGCTGTCGCGTCCGAGACATGGCCCATGTACATGATGTCGGAGGAGCTTCAAAAAGTCGCACCTTTCTTCTTGGGCGGCCCGGCGATCCTGGTCTCGTATCCCACCGTCAATATGTCCCACGACGATAAGCTGATGGTCATGCGAGGAAACAATCGCCATTTCTCCCGAGCCACAGTATTCCATGAGCTCATTCCAGGTCACCGACTGCAACTCTTCATGGGGTCGCGACATCGCCCGTACAGGCAACTCTTCACCACGCCATTTTTCATCGAGGGATGGGCCATGTACTGGGAGATGGTTTTCTGGGACCGTGGCGACTTCTTCATGTCGCCTGAAGACAAGATCGGGACCCTATTTTGGCGAATGCATCGGTGTGCGCGGATCATCTTCTCGTTGAAGTTCCATCTTGGAGATATGACGCCACAGGAATGCATCGACTTGCTCGTGGATTGGGTTGGGCATGAACGGTCTACTGCCGAGGGAGAAGTTCGGCGCTCATTAAACGGCGACTACGGACCACTGTATCAGGCTGGATACATGCTCGGTGCATTGCAGATCCACGAGTTGAGAAAGGAGGTTCTGGGACAGAAGTTGATGTCTGAGAAAGAGTTTCACGATGCCATTTTAAAATCAAACACGATGCCTATTGAATTATTGAGGGCTCTGCTTTTAGGACAGGACCTGAGTCCGGGGTTTGCCTCCAAGTGGAAGTTCTATGGGCATAGGATCTAGATCGTGTGTGGTTACTACAGAACACCAACCGCCATTTAGAATTAAATTATGTTTACAGTCCGGCTAGGATAAGTGGCAGGATCACCGACTCCGTGTATATCCAAAGAACGGATGTGTAGTCAGTCGCCCACGCTGCACCGGTGTAGTACGTGCTGCGTCGTCCGTTTAGAGAAAACGCCTGCTTGTACGCTCCAGCCGCCAGGTCTTCCGCCCCAAACCGCGGCACAAGGGGCGTGTGCGAGCTAAAGGCGGCAAAGTCTAGCCGTTTCGTCGACAACGTGCCGGCATCTCCAATCTTCTTCAGCCCGTCACGGATCAGCAGCTTGGCATCTTGGGTACCCATACTCGAAGCACCGACGACACTAGTACGATACAACCCCGGCACGCCGGTGAAGGTGTATGAGTCGATAAAGTTTGGCGCTTTGGGAAAGTTCAATGGTGTATCTGGAGCAAAGTTGCGCAGAGTCAGGCCGTCCGGCAGGCCAGTGTTGGCGAGAACCGCCACATATGAAGCTTGCCAAATCCACTTGCCGAAGATCCCCTTCTCGGTGTCGTCGAGGTCGAATGGGTATAGCGTATCCTTCAAGGGAGGGATAGTGACAAGCAGCTTTTTGGCCTTCACAAGCTTATTTCCGTTCTCACTCTTGACCATGAGCACCACACCATCTTCGTCACGCGTGCCCCGACTGACATGGCTGGACAACAGCACGTCATCACCCAGGTACTGCCGTACTGCATTATACAGTTGACTGTTGTTGTGCGATGCCGGGGTGAAGTAGCCGCCTGGCGCGAGGCCTTGAACGTGATATGGCCCAAATTGTGAGATGATAAATGCGGTTGGTTCATTGTAGAGATCGCCAACGACGCTAACGAAGCCGAATATGATAGGAACAACAGCTTCAAGACCGTGCTTTTTTATGAAATCTCCGAACGGGAGTGTCAGATCGGCCAGCTCAGCAGGCAAGGGATCCGGTAGAGCTGTCAGGCTGGGGAAAGTGTATGGGATGTACTGGGCAGTGATTTGCGCGTACAATCCTAGTGCTTGTACCTGCGCAGCTTGATCGAACGCGGGAAAGTTGGGTAATGGCTTCCCGGTACTGAAGTCGATGTACTGGTCTTGAGCCAGAGGAACGGAGGCGTTTTCGGTAGGAACGTTGAAACGTTCGAAGAACTCCCGCACACCTGGGAATGATAGGTATGCAATTACACCAAAGTCAACCGGAGCGCCAGTCTTGGGATCGGTGTATGTGTCGACGTGCCCGCCCTGAATATGCATTAGTGTTTAGTTTCACGACGATGTGCAACAAACAGTGCAGCAGAGCGACTAACCAGGTGATCCTGCTTCTCGATGACCACCACCGTTTTACCTGCATCCCTCAGCCGCGCAGCTGCGTAGGCACCAGATGCGCCGCCTCCAATGATGGCGACATCTCTCGTGATGATGTCCTCGGGCTTGTATTTGCTCTCATCAATTGCAGCAGAGGCTTGCCCGGCGAAGGCGAGCAGCGCAACTGCTGCCACATTGAACATCGAGGTAATCATTTTTTGGGCAACGAGAAGAGCTGGGATCCTACGGGTGCCCAAGTCTCCAGCTCAAAGCCTTCTTCTCGAGTTTATATGTTTTGCTGACATGCGTGAAGGATCCAAACCACCAAAGTGGCTTACCAGTAATTGCACTCCCGCAAAGCACTAGTGGCTAGCGTCATTTCATAGTAGCCAGAAGTACCCGGCGACTACCAGGTTCTTCGGAGGCGCGGATATAATCCTTCTCCAAAGGCATCCTTTCACGAAACATGGGCATAAGCGCTGGCGGGCAATAGGACAACCTGCGGGTCAGATGTAAGGACTAGTGAACTAGTCTCCCTCTGTTCCGACTCCTGTGGGCCTTGTCAGAAACGGGTTGTTTGCCAAGATACGCGATGTTACCATCAGTTCAAATCTCTTGCAGTTCACAGCAAGATTGTCCTTGATGTGGAGACGGGGAAAGGGAAACAAGACCGCGGACACCCTTTTGGAAGCGTTCATCATGATTCGATGGTCTTATGCTTACATCCTTCGACCAGATTAGTGCAGGGGGGTCATTGCCTAAAGCAGTACTACGTATTAAGATTAAACTCTGCGCTGGATGCTTCATTTCGGATCCCACGGGTCATAAACGCATGCCAATAAATGCGGCTTACGGGATGGTAAGGCTGGGTGCCCATTCTGGCGTGTAGTAGGCTATATTACGACCACAGTACGTACTCCGTAATTACCGATTAGTATTCACTTATTCTACCACGTGCAGTCGTATCCAGGTATTGTAAAGTGTTTGTGCAAAACAACAAAAGCCAGCGCTGCCTTGAAAAGATGGCGCTACGTCACATTGGAATCCGCCACGATGATATCGTTAAAAGTAAACTATCAATCAACTCGCCAGTAGAGCGTTATTTTCATTTTTGCTACTTAAAGTCTCTTCAACGCCAATCCCTCAAAATTCCAGCCCCCAGAGGAGGACCATGTGGCGTCGACAAGGAGACGGGGCTATCCCGCTGCATAAAAACTCAAAACCAGGTAACAACAACGCCCTTGACATCCTCAACCGCCGTGCCCAGGCTCCGTACTCTCTCTTCGAGCCACTGATCTGCCTTCTCCCCGACCATATCCCAGGTCTGTCTCTGGGAAGCGAGCTTGCTGCGCATGAAAACAATCGCGCAGACAGTAGCCAGCTCGTCGTCTGACAACTCTTTCGCCCAGGACGAGCCGGTGGCTCTTGCGCGCGTCTTCGCCTCGTCCTTGGTAATCCCGAGTACTGACTCGAGCCTTGGGGTCCAGGTCCACGAGCCGCTGAAGGACTGTAGCGAGACGAGTACGGTCAGGGGTTCCTCCGGTCCTCCAGGGGGTGTGCTCTGAGCGACCTTCGCAGAGGCGGCGGAACCCGGGGCTGAATCGCGTGTTGAAACTGAATCGGCTGGTGCAGCCATCTTCCTCATTTTCTTGGCCATCGGCTTGGGTGCTGCAGACTCAAATACACGGTCTGGGGCGGCACCGTAAGAGGCTGGCATGGCCATAGCCATAGCCGGAGCCCTCTGCATTTGCTGTTGCTGCATCATGGGACCGCCCCTTGAACGCATCGCCCCTTGTTGCCCTGATCCAAATGCTCCGGGAGCAAATCCGAGAGGCTGTGCCTGTTCACACGGAGTCGGGTCAGCGGGGAAATCCAAGAACAAAATCGATGCGGGGTCTAAAGGCTTGAGTGGCTCGTTCCTTGCGCGGTATTCTTCGGCGAAGAGATCTTGCTCGGAGTCTGACACTGGGGAGTACTGGGGAGAGGCAGGGCTTACCATTGTGGTCGCGTAGCCACCATGTGCTCTTCCGAAAGGCGGTGCGTGAGACGCGGACATGCGGTACTGTACTTGGGGATTGTAACGATTGCGGCTGTCCACGCTGCTGATCTTTTCACCTTCACCTCCAGCCACCTGTGTCTCCAGTTCCGATTCCGACCCTTTCTCGCCATCCTCAACAGCGACAAAGGAGCACCATTTCCCGCCAACCTGGAACTGCGTCCCGAGTCGCACTCCCTCGCGCTCGATCATTTCCTCGAATCGGCCTTCGCACTTCTCTTTCAGCAACTTGCCCTCCTTATCCTTCGCACCAAAGATCCAGCCCCGTCCCTCCTCGAGCTCCAGAATCGCCTTGCGCGCGGCGAGCTGATGGACGGTCTCGCCCTTGTCGGCGAGGATGGTGATGGGGATCTCGAGCTCGAGGGGTCCGTGTGCGGATGTTCCGCTAAGAATGACGGATTTGGGAGTCTTGCCGTGTGGTGCAGCATCGGAGAGGAGGATGTAGACGGATGTGCGAGAGAAGGGGAAGAGGGGCGGGATAGAAGTGGGAGTCTGGAGATACTTCGGTGCCGGGAGTTCTTGCAAGTGGGAAAACTTGTCCACGTCTGGGGCTTCCTTCATTTGAACGTCGGGGTCTGCAGTAGGGTCGAACAGCGAAATCGGTTTCTTCTGTTCAGCAGCCGGGGCGGTTTGTTCGTCCGGAACATTGATTACGAGTGCATCCATGACTTTCTCGATCAATTCGAAGTCGTCATCGTCATCGTCTGCTTCCTGAGATGGAGCATTTTTGGATGCCTCATACTTGATAGAGAGCGAGTAGTCCTTGACGTGGGGGCTTAATGCTCCCCTCAACATCCTGACCACCTTTCCTTCCATCTTCTCGTCGTCGCCCACGCTTTGAGAGAATCCGTTGCCAGCTCTGGCAACGCCCTCGATCAGAGCATGGGAAACATCCCGTCCGACTCCAAGAGTAAACACGCGGACGGCTCCCTTGCTCTCCTCTACACTCTTGTTCACGAGCTGGAACAGACGATCCTGGTCCCAGATTTCGCCGTCGGTAAGCAGGAAGATTTCTAGGTCCATGTCGGCATATCGCTGCTTAATCGTTTCTTCCACCGGCCGGTACATCTCCGTACCTCCGAAGTTCGCCTGGAAGGCCTCTACGTGGCCCATGGCCTCTTCGAGGGTGCTAGCCGAGTATGACTTGGACTTGGCCCAGAGGAAGGAGTGCCGGTTGCCAAATGAGCAGATGTTGAATTTCACCCCGACGGGGAGCGATTTGAGAAAGATCTGCAGGGCGGAGATGAGGTTTGGGATCTTTCCGCCCATACTGCCGCTCCTATCACAGATGAAGACTACCTCGGGTCTGGACGGGGGGAGGGAGAATTTCGGGACCAATGTCGCCATGAGAGCCCTCTGGTTGGGTATGGTCGGATGCGTCTCGAGAATCGCAACCGGATTGGACGTGTTGGTGGCAATAACCTGGAGCACGAAGTCTTTTTCCAGCTCGGTGGAGCCCAGAGATAGAGTAGCAGACGCCTTTTGTAGAGATGGCTCTGCCGTGGGCGCAACCGAGGTGGTTCCGATAGAGACGGAGATGGGGTGTGAAGGTGACTGAATGGACCGGATTGCTGAGCCGATGGGCATTTCGGCATCGACGGTGATGGTAATGCCGCCGTCGGTCTTCACCGAGCTCGACTTCAACATCTCCCCGGGATACTGGCCGTATCGGGGGGCGATCTTCGTCGGAATGGTGAATCGAATGCCATCAACCTCGGCATCATGCTTAAGTTCCCCAAGGTACACAAGCTCGACTTTGATCGTCTCGCCGGCAGGGATATTGCCCACCGTGGTGGTGAACACGTCGGATGCATCAGACGCCTGCTCCAACAGACCCGCGGTTTCGCCCCTCGCAACAGCGGCCTTGAACGTCTCCCGGGCCTTATCCTTCTCCTTCACGACTCCCTTGATCACCCGCTTACCGATAGTGCAGGTGAAGGAGACGACGGAGACACCATCGTAGAGGGGGAAGACGTAGCGCAGCTCCTTAATAAGGCTATCAGCGGGATTGGTGAAAGTCTGGGTCAAGGTTGTCCGGGAGGTGGTGGCGAGAATGGTGGCGTGGGCAGACAGCTTGACCTGTGGTAGATATTTGCGGGTATTGGTCGTCGGTTCGATGTAGAAGAACCCGCAGATGTGATGGATATGGTGGTGATGATGAACACCGCCGTAATAAGGGGGAATCATGATGGGTGGTGGCAGACAATTAACGTTGTCTCTGTTTGTGTTTGTGTGTTTCGCCGTATGAGAGAGAGTATTCGGCGTCGACGGTGCAGTTTGACGTCCAGGCCAGATGAATATATTCCTTGCTCGTATTTCGTGACAAGTAATATGACGTAGGAACAAATATCCCACAGAAAAATGGTTGGCAGTAGTTCCGCGTAAATTGACAACGACCTACCTAATCTGACTAGGTCGAATCGTATTGGATGAGAGAAGGACGATTTGGTGCTTATTGAAGTTGGAAATAGATGGGAGGAGTGGAGAGGGAGAGGTGACAGCAAGAGAGTAGGTCTTTATAGCCGTGAATGAACAAGGCGAACGAACGAGGCCACCTTCAATCTGTACTACGCATCAATACCTTTGGGAAGAAGTAATAAGAGTCACCAACGAAATACCAGGCGGCGCATAACTTTGTTGCCTGTCGTCGGTGAGGGAGGCGGGTTTTCATTGGCGTGGTTTGGATTGCCTCTTCAGGTACCTCCTACCAGACTAATGGATGCTAGCCTGTGAAAGACCCCCGCATAGGCATATCCATGAGTCCGCTCAAGCAACCACGCAGCATCCATTATCGGCTTGCGCAGGGGCTGACGCGCGGGTTTGGCCTCTTGATCAAGGGGAAAGAAAGAAGGACAACGATGCGGCTAGACAGATCTACGACAGACTCGTCAGGACCGGGGCAATCTGGCTGGTTCTCGAGCAACATCAGATGGTTCAGGGCTTCGCATGGGCCTGGTGGCTTGCTTGGGACGCGGCGAAGGCTGCAAGGCAGCAGGGATTTGGCTCTTTAGTGCTAGTCAATCCACCCAAACCAGTTAGCTCCCACTCTCTGTGACGTCTCCCCAGGCTGCCTCCACAGTTTTCCGCCGTTGCGTATTACTGCGTAGTACTGCGTCGCAGAAACATGCGACCAATTTGGTGGGTGGCAAAGGGACCTTCACCCAGGCACCACGTGCGAAGTAACCTGACTACCAATGGTAATCCAGATCAATCATGACTTGCATGTTGCCAAACTGCTGCAAGGGGGTCTCTGCTGCTGCTTCCCATCATTCAGGTACAGCTGGCCCCCCGCCCAAAGGCCTAAAGCTGATGACGATGGCCTGGCCAGGCCACCTCCAGATATCAATTGCAATCATTGCTCCATGCGAATTAAACATTTGTACCGCACACCAAAGCACTTACCCCTTCTCTTCTACCCTATGCACCAGTTGCCATGTAGTCCACGCTCAATCAATCTGCATCTTATCTTGCCAACGACAGTTCTGCCCTGGCGTTGCTTGTGGTAATGAAAGGGGAGCTTTACATCAGCCACAGCGGATAGCTCCTTAGACACCGTACGTACGTACCTAGATAATTACCGTACCTTAGGCAAAGGCGCTGCGGGGCACAGAGGCCTCCATTTGGCAAGCTATGCAAATCAAAGAACTGTGGTCAACAAAGGCCGCAAAACAGGAGAGATGAATATCGTCGATTTCTTACGGTATATGCACATTGCATCTCTTTTGCAACTGCGGTATTGCCTCTTTGACGGGAGACGCAAATGCATGCTTTAATCACCATCCACTCCATTTTCCAGGCCAGCCGCCACCACAAGGGTTCGCGGCCAGGCCAATAAAGCCAGCGCCCGAGGCGGCGCCTTACAGGCAGCAGCTAGCCGGCTCCGAACCCCCGCTGGCCCAACGCAACCCGTGGCCACATTTGATGCCCAACTCCATTTCTAGTAGCTACACGGCAAGAGTAGTCTTACTTTCAGCCCAATAGTCGCTTCACTGGTGATTGTTTGACTAAGGAGAGGACACCGTGCGTAGTTCAGGGAACGTTTGAGCGAGATGGTCAAGGAGTAGCTGCGGTCCAATGAAATAAAGGCTAGTTTTGAAGATCCATCGCAACCTACTCCAATAAGTGTAGACAAAAAAGGTCAAGACCAGAACGCGTTATAAAGGTAGTACGGGGGAATTCACGGGGCAAAGGGGTTTGTAAGAGTCTCTGTGGGCTTTCTAAACCCGAAGTTCGAAGATCCGATTGCGGTGTCGTCTACTTCTGGGATGACCACGGCCCCAAAGACACAGTCATACTCTTCGCGGCGATGCAGGTCGTTCGCAACACGACACAATATTTCTTAGACACAACTACTGCCCGGGTTGAACGAACGATGGCTCGGATCCACACCTAGGGCTGCGTATCGCATACGCGGCGGGCAGCATTGATCAACAAGGTACTGCAATTATTTATAGTGCCCGGAAACCTTGTACTCGACTGACGTAACCTGGCAACAATAAGGTGCGGAGCCCCGAGTATGGTAGGCTACTGAACATCGGTAAGAGGTGTAAGCACGGGTATTAAAATGAAGATCCCTCAGTACGGCATCTGCTGTGCTATAAATGTCCTACGCCCCTTCATAACCGGATTTCATGCATAGCTCATAGCACTAGGACTATCATCATGACGATAAAGCGTTTGTTTACAACTGTTCTTCAGCTTTGGCTATGCCATTCCGCAGCCGCGCTGGAGCGGCTGTCAGTTGAGCCAACTGCGGGAAAGTTCACGGTTGCATTCAAGGGATGGTCGTCGTGGGCCCTCCAGGCCTACAGAACACCCGGGTTTCCATACGGCGATGGCTTTCTCACAGAGACAAACCTACGCGCTCAGGCCAAAGCACAGGCTCAGTTTCTTCTTGCCTCTGGTTACGGGTATCTCATGATTGATTCTGGTTGGTCTCACGGCTCGGAAGGAGATGCAAACGGACGCATCAAGCCAAACACCGACATATTCCCCAATTTCCCAGGTCTCGTCGAGGATCTTCATGCGTTGGGCTTGAAGGTCGGCATTTACGTTGTTCCTGGGGTGTTTGTGTCGGATTCCCAGCAGAAAAAACAAATCATTGGAAGCCAGTATAAGATCAGTGATGTGGCACCTACCCTTCAGGGTAACAGCCATGGCAGAGTCAAGATTGATTTTGACAGCGGAGGAACAACTGCGGCTGCGGGCAAAGCCTGGGTGAAGAGTGTCGTTGACCAGTTTGCTAGCTGGTGAGTATCTCCCAAGATATCATATTCCGAGCGTATTTGACTTAGTTCATGCACTGACCAGATGCAAGGAACGTCGATTTAATCAAGATCGACTTTGTACTTCCACACACTAGCGGCGAGCCAGGAAATGGCGATAGGGGAACACATTTCGGCAAGTAGTCCTGAGAGAGTGGGAGCAGTCCGCCGATGACAGTCGCTAACCTATTGAAGGAGAGGTGTCCGCATACCGAGATGCCATCTCGAAGTCAGCTAGACCCAACATTTGGTTCCTCGAGTCCTACGCCCTTACTATCGGGGAACCCGATTTGCAGCATTGGAGAGATAGTGGAGACAGCTACCGCATTGCCACAGACATGAATAACTCACCTTCGGCCCCCGACTCGTTTCCTAGCACAATGGTGTCTTGGTTTGCCGTGCAACGCACCGTCGAGGCCATGCGAATCTACATTTCGGTACAGATTCGTATCAACCGCCCTTTGAAAGGGTACCCGGACCTTGACGCCATGATGATCGGCAACACTGGCGTCTTGAACAAGCTGTCTTCGGCACAGAGACGCACGTACTTCAGCTTTTGGATCATATGCGGTGTGCCAATCTACTCATCTGATGATCTTACCAAGCTCGATAACGCTTATCTTGCTATGCTCACTGACGGAGAGGTCAACGCTATCCATCGGGACTGGACATCGAGACTTTCTCCAGCATTCTATGTCAATCCCAAGGACGGGTCCACAAACCCAGGCCAACTGCAGATATGGGTGGCCGGCCCATTTGGTGACCGCGACGAGGTCGTCGTACTGCTGGCAAACATGGGTTGTCCGGAGCTGGACGGCATCAATATCGGATACAAGGACTGCTTGCCTGGCACCCAAGAGGTGGTGGCAACCTTTGACAAGCTGCAAATAAGCGGTACTCACTGCAACCGGGATGTTTGGCCCCATCGTGATACTGGGGCGGCAGACACTCAGATATCTAGGGTCCTGGCTGAGGGTGAGTCTGTACTTTTCAGGCTCACCCCTAAGGCGAAAGGCGGTTCATGTTAGCCCACATAGAATTCCTTCATTACGCTACATCACATTATGTCTACTCTGTCAATTTTGAAAGACTGGCTAGAACTGGAGACCCTTGTTAGCGCCGAACATATCACATTGTGAATGCCTGCTAGACTTCGAGATATATCGGCTCGACCACATATGTCGCCTGCCAGCTATCATGCCAAAATGTTGCGTGATAGCACGTTGGGCATTACAGTAGTACAGTGTATCTGCATCCTTGTTCAAGACAGTTCACGGTGTGGCAAAGTTCAGGGGGGGGGGGGTGGAAACGCGATCAATTTTGCCTTGTCTTCCGGCTGTCATGTCGGTAGTAGTCGGTGGATTTAGACAAAGTCCCAGTACTCTGGCCCATTTCGCGCGTTATAGCGGACTTATACCTTCAAATGGCTACTGCGCCGTATGCTAGGATTCGATCATCGTCAATCCCGACCTTCTAATCGCAGAGTGCCAAGGAACCCGCTCCATGGAACTTTTGTCAGAGCATTTCGTGCGTACAATCCTTCGCGTGGATAAAATACATCTTGCCAATCCTCAATAAAAAGCCAAACCAGATGGATGATTCAATCCACTACACCTAAGCATTACTATGCGCGTCTCAAGCCTCCTTTTCGTCTTTGCCGGCGTATTACGCTCAGTTCGAGGCCGGAGTGTCTCTGGGAGCTGCACAGGCACTTGGAAAGATTTGGCGGCTATACCCATTGTGCCTCGCCAAGAACATACAGCCGTTGCTATTGACTCGAAGACCATCGCCATCTTAGGTGGGATAGTTCAGAATGGAGCAACTTGGAACAATACCGACCTCGTGACTTTGTACGACATCCCCACAGACACATGGACCTCAGCTGCCCCTCTTCCCATTGGTCTCAATCACCCTAATGCGGCCGTAGTCGACGGGAAAATCTACCTCCTCGGCGGTCTCGCCGAGTTGCGAGATGTAAACGGCACATGGCGCGCGACTCCAGAGTGCTGGGTTTATGACTCCAAGGTAGATGAGTGGTCTTCTATTGCTCCTTTCCCGAACGGCACAGAAAGGGGCAGCGCAGCGATTGGAGTCTTCGGAAAGACAATCTACTTGGCAGGTGGCTTGCGTTACATGGAGACAGTCTCGGGCGGGAGAATCTCCACCGTTGCCGAGGTATCCGCGTTTGACACCACCAGCGGCACGTGGACTTCATTTACGGACACCGCGCTCCCGCAGCCGAGAGACCACGCTGCTGCAGCTGTCGTGGGGAGTACGTTCTACGTCATCGGTGGACGACACATCAACGGACGGCTCATTGTCAGCGATATCGTCTATACGTTGGACCTAGAGAGCATTGCAGCGGGCTGGGGACTTGGTTCGGCAAAGATGCCGACAGCTAGAGGAGGTCATGCTGCTGCCGCTGTCGGTGGGCTTATCTACACTTTTGGCGGAGAGGGCAACTTTGACGTCCCTTCAGCCGTTTTCAACGAAACGGAGGTGTTGAATACGGACACGAATACCTGGCAGTCTTTGGAACCGATGAAGCTGCCGAGGCACGGAACCGCCGCAGTGGCCTTGGAGGGTAAGATTTATATTCCAGGTGGAGCTATAGCTTTGGGATATGGGCCAGTGAATGTCACGGATGTGTTCATTCCTCCTGCTAGAAGATATTAGCATTCTGTTTCTTGCATGATGAGAGTTTACTAGAACTGAAATATGTGTTCATTGTCCAAGGTTGATACTTGTTGGCCATCTACTGCCGTATAAGCGCAAGCATCCTAATGCTGCACACTTTCTGTCAATAGCGACAGATTATGAATGTAGTCTTGAAGAGTCACGTTGTGATGTGATAGCGGGTCAAATAAAAGGCCATATGCTGAAGTCTTCCATTCATTGAAGTGTCCAGCCGTCGAATCATCTTTTCTTAGCCCGTACGAGGAGAAACATGGGCCTTATATTTTCCACAGCCCAGTCCGGATGGGCTGCCAATTCCTCTACGTTGGGGTGCCACTCATCAATTCCGGCCAACTCGAACCCGGCGTTGAGCAAGATGTTGATATATGTCGAAATAGTGCGATGTTGTTTCCTGACTCCATCCGCCAACCAATTCGTCACGCGTACGCCTTCTATTTGGTAGTCGTCAAGCGGCCAGTGCTTCTTTCCTGTCGCCTCTTCCACAGCCATGTCTGGTTTTGATGGCGCTGTGAATATGGGATGCTCGACCGAGAAGACGAAAGGGGCACCGGGGTTGAGCATGGTATGAACCTGCTCCACCAGCTCTGGCAGATGAACGAGGTAATGCAACGTTAAGGAACTGAAGATGAGATCGTATTGCCCCAGGTTGGCAGAGCTCGCCTGGAACTCTTCCAAGTCTGCTCGCTCGTAAGTGATGCTCGGGTACTTTTCCTTCGCCGTCATGGCACGCGCCTGGTCCAGCATGCTTTGGGACAGATCAACGCCATGCACAGATGCAGCGCCATTGTCGAACGCCCAGCGACAAAACCAACCGAACCCACACCCTAGGTCCAAGACTCGTAGGCCCGACAATGCGGGTAGTAATGAATTCAGGCGAGGCCATTCAGCAGCTCCATCAAGGCCGTGTACTGAGCGATTCAGCTTCGCATAGTTCTCGAAGAACCTGGGAGTATCGTAAATGTTCTGAGCCATGTTGGTTCTGAATATGACGAGAATTCTGTAGTATTTTAGTCTTGCTGAAGCAAATCTATGTGCAATAAAAGTATGGAAGTTTGAGAATCAAACGATGGCATATCCCGGGAGACGGATCTCAGCCATCAGCCAGCATCACCATCGTCGTGTGATGTAAGTTAGAGCTGTCGGGTGGGACGTGTGACTCAGAAATGCCCCGCGGGATTTTTCCTGTTGGAGTAATGGTCGCAGCACGCCATCGATTGCCTTGAGTAGGAGGGGTGTGTTTGCAACGACCCCTGATGTGTGTGGAGGATTACGACGTATAGGCTTCTAAAGCTCTACGTATATACATAAAAGTGAATTACAAAGAGTTATTCGAATGCAGGAAGATGCACGTAGGATGCAACCACGGAGCCTGGGCCAAGCAGGCTCTCTTGCGCAGGTACTATGCAGATTTAGCGCTGCAGCTAACGGGGTGGTCGGGCAATCATACATCCGCCATGTCTCCCTTCCCCAGATCACGAAGCAGATTTAACGTGTCGCACCTCAGCAGCTCCGGGCTGCGCCGGATGCCATCGCGGAAGTTGTGGAGCGCGGCGTGCTTGTTGGCATGTGAATCAAACGTACTGTGATTTGTCCTAGCCTCTCCTGTTACCGCGCAGAGTTCTGCCATATGTGTGATAATGGGAGCTGTGCCTTGGATTTAGTAAATTCTATTCAAAGGCTATAATAAGATTGCACAAAGGCTAGGGCCAGCCACTTCGCCTAACCCAGCGCCACAAGCTCTCTTCTGGGTACAGCTCTCTCCCACACTGCTTCTAAGATATTCGCAGCACTGACCCGGTACGTAATTCCTTGCCGTCGGGTAACCAACATCACAATCTTCTCCGGCTCTGCCACAGGCGTCGCATTCCTGGCAATGAGCACAAACTCATACTCACCCTCTCCAAGAGCACATGTCATATCATGCCCATCGCTGGGGACGCAAAGATCCGTCTGCCCAGCGACTTGTCCCTCCGCATCGCGAATCTCGTACCGGAAATGCTTAGAGTCAGGCCAGGTATCATTGGCTTCCTCCACAGGGCCGGAGATGCGGAACTTGGCGGTCTCAGTCCAAAAGAAGAGAAGCTGGTTGTCGGGGGTGCTCATGAGCCGATTTCGTGTTAGGTGCGGGTGTTCTGAGACAATAGTGTCGATAGTAACAGTCAGGGGACTCGGGGCAATTCCTCTTGGGAGTGTTGGCATAGGGGCTTCAGTAGTATCTCCGGTGATGCGCGAGACTCTCGCAATACGTAGCGGGTTGTTCCGAAGAACGAAGCAGAGGATCTCCGGGCTCATTCTACAGATGTAAGCAACATTCGAAACCCCGCCCCAGAATGCGCGAGTAACTCACCCAAGCTCTGCGTACTGCTCCGTAATTGGCATCTGCGTGCGGCCAATCCAACCCAACCATGACCAGCTAGGAAACTCTACCCTGCAGTTCAACGTCGTCATCGGTAGAGTCGTTAGCCCTTCCCTCCTTCGGAGGTTCCCCTGGATAGCTTTTGTCCAACCCCTCGTCCAACACAAGCCAAACTCAAACCGGGTAGCAGGTAAAGCCCACAGGAAGTTGACACCAGTCATGTGGCGGAATTCCTGGTTTATAGCACAGAAGGCATCGTATGCGTCGCCGAGTACAGTGAGCCGCCTGGAGGAGAAGTTAATGGCTAGCAATCTGAGCATACCCCATGCAATGTCGACCTCGTCGGACCAAGAGTTTTCCTTGGCCGCCTCAGTTAGGAACCCAGCGCTTTGATTCCAGAGCCTGAAATCAGGTCTGGCAAGTCTTGTTTCCAGGAATAGGTCCTCGGCCCAGTTGGCGGTCCTGCAGCTCCATGAGACTTGGGACGGAGTAAACGACAGGTTCCTTCTGGATATGACCTTCTCCTGCAATGTCCAGCCGCGGCTCGACCAAGCGGTGTTTTCGAGGTAATACTGGGCGTATCCTAGCCGAATAGTCGGCGACGTTATGATGTGCAGCCCTGGTCGTTCAGCCGTATCGTCCTGGACTCGGATGATCCGCTGCTTGAAAGCGCGCGGTTCCCGAACCCCGGCCAGGCCTGCCTCAGCATCACCGCCACATGCTGCAATAATAGTGAGCAAAGCGCATTTGTATATTTGACTCATGAATGCTAGATGGATCATCTTATCGGGGCCATCGTCTTGCAGGATGCATAATGCGTCCACCCACAGGTACTGTATGCCAAGAGACTCAGCTACGGACATCGCATCCTCAATGGTCTTGGAGACGTTCCCGACCAAGCTTCCAGGAATTCCGAGCGCAGCCACGTTTTGGCTATTGATGGAAAGCCGTTGGGCTGACCCCCAGACGTAGCTCAAAGCTATGTACTGAAAGCCGGCAATATCGACGTCGACAAACTTAGTCACCGCTTTTGTCTTCACGTCAACAAGTCTGAAAACGCCGATTTTGCTACTAAGCCTTAGTGCCGTTCACACTAAATGTAATCTTGCATATTTTGTACAGAACCGAACAGGAAACAGCACTCTCACCTAGACTCTAAGCTCATAGCGCAACGATGGCCATGCTTCGTTGTGCACTCCTGCATCCACGCGCGGAGTAGATCCTTGGGCACCAGGGGCATTGTTGGGCGGCTACAGAAAAGGAAACGATTGTCACTCAAAGTACTATCGTCAAACAGCACAGCCATGTTGCCTGCGTCTCTTTGGTCGCAAGTTTCAATCCACCCATAAGCCGATTTCCTCGACTGTATTTGCATTATAAACTCGTCAGAAGCCTGAGAAGTCCAGCGTATCGCCAGGTTGCGGAGAACGAAATCCACATCTTCAGCCCGACCTGACCCCATATAACGAACCAGTTCCTCGGATAGATCGGCGGATTCGGATGGTCGGAAGACGCCGCTCCATCCACAGACAGCAGAGCAGATCATACCCGAGGTCACTCTGAAGCCTTCTGAGCGCTTCAGTTCTTCGGTCAGCTCGGCAATGGCCTCGCAGAGAGGACACGAGGCTGCCGAAGCCCGGATCCTCTCAATAGAGCCGAGATCCCAGGCGGGGAGCCAGGGCTTGTCGGGGTTGCGCTGAAAGGGAAACTCGCCAGCCAAATTGTAGCCTGAAGCCAATTGGCGCAGCTGGCCGGCTGTCGGGGGTCGGAGAACGCTGAAATCAATCGAAGAACAAAACTGGCAAAGATTCATTGGGATGTTTCTAGTTTCTACATTACTTTCAACAGCATGGTTAGTTCCGGGGCAGAGTGATGGATATGCAGGGAATGGCCTTAACGTGTGGAAGACATGCTTGCGAGTCTGCCTTGGCTTTTGTGTGCCCATTGGCTGTTGGTGCCACGAGTTGCACGTGATTTGGAGGTTAGGCACTCTCAAAGCACTCTCGGAATAGTAAAACAGTATTCAGGGGCGGCGACCGATTCTATAGCCTGATCGGAAATGAAATCGTTATGGACAAATTGGGGCAGGGCATGCCACCCACGAAGTCTTTCGGCGCAGTCGCCGGACGATGCTAAGAATCTACCACTATAATAGAGAGGTAAATAAGGTAACAGCTCATACTTTTGACATTGTACGAGCATCTGAATCCTGGTGGTTAGCAATAGTAACTTAAGGAGATGGAGTGAATCGAGTTGTTTTCACGTTTCAGCTCACGTAGCGCAATGGCTGTGCAGGTTCCTCCGAAAATCTAGGTAGCCCATTGATATCTATGAATCCGCCAGCATTTCACAGGGAACCTTCCAACAAGAGGTAAGGCTCAGAATTGTTTTGCCAGAACCATCAAACGTGGGCAGATTGGCACATCTTATCACGACTGGAACATCATGCGCCTTCTCGACACAACAACATTTGAGATCCATGCCGTCGAGTAGTCCATCTTCAAACAGGAAGGTTACGCAATACTTTCGCACCGCTAGGACACCATTGTTGAGTTGGTTCATATTATGTAGAGATTGTAAGTGTTCGTGTCGCAGCTGTAGCTTGGGCAGGATCTCGGTTCAGGGTATCTCGGGATACATTCAGTACAGCACCATTGGAGGTTTGAGAGCTGTCAAACCTCCGTTATATCTCCTTACTAATTATAACCAGCCG
Source organism: Reticulascus tulasneorum (assembly GCA_001557505.1). Lineage (NCBI taxonomy): Eukaryota > Fungi > Ascomycota > Sordariomycetes > Glomerellales > Reticulascaceae > Reticulascus > Reticulascus tulasneorum. The sequence continues at coordinate 349,824 of LSAX01000006.1, forward strand.
CATTGAAATGAGAGATGCTTCAGCCATAAATACCAGCCAAGGACGGGACGCGGGATAAATTGCGCGCCGCATGCCCCACACGACCGCGCCCCTTGATCGGTCAACCAACATCATTTGTGCGACCCCACGCCTTGCAACACCACGTTCTATAAGTGGTTGCCTCCTCGAATTTTGTTCTTAAGCCCGTTCTCAATGCGCAACACAGGTCTTGTCCATCTCAGCACTACTTTGTTCCGAAGGACAAAGCTTGCCAGAATGCGCCCGCGGGCGCCGAAATCAGTGGCCATCGTGCAGATCGTCTTTCACTGCGTGGCGATCATCTGTAGTGTAGCTACTCTGGGTCTCGTCATCTACTGTACCACTGAGCTTGGAGAGACCCTCCGTGTCGGATATGCTTCGGTCTGTTGATTTCCTTGCACGTCTTCTTGCAGTTGTTGCGCAAACAGCTACTGACCGTTACTAGGCTTGTTGGACGATAGTGTTCGGCTTCTATGAGATTCTTATTCTCTCCGATCAGAAACGACGGCTCCGGAGGCTGCACGCGGGGTGTCTCGCACTTCTGGAACTGTTCACCGTTACGCTATGTGTTGTTGCCGTGGTAGGAATGCTGCTTGTCGATTCCGGCCGATCATATTACCAAGGGATATACTACAAAGCTTATGTAGCGGACCCGTGGAGGACGATTGCAGTCGGATTACAGGGCGTTGTCGGGTATGTAGTTGCTTTCATATTTGCTTAATTCTCTCTGGGACTGCGTATACTAATAGTCTAGGAAGGGTTATTCATTTCGGTTTGCTTGTTTTCAGCTGCGTCGACTGCTGTAAAAGGCCATAGTCTGTAGTGATTTTGGGATGTAGAATTGTAATGTAAAGGGTGGTTCATGCCTCTGCTAGGAATTTGGGTATATACCTAATAACGGGAAATCTTGACCTACGTCGAACGAGAACAACCTAATGATCAGTTGATATCAGAATTATGCTGTCTGCTGCTTGAGGATCTGACGAGAAATTTAGGTGGTGAACGACCTGAGACGTCTCCGCCACGTTGTAAATAACTTTGTGGCGCACTTGCACGCTAGACTAGGCCGCCCCCTAACCACAATACAGGCACATGGATTGACTCCAAGTGACAGTCATCAGCCAAAGACGACAAAGACGAAAAGTATAAAGCGATCGAAGTAACGAAATCAAAGATCGAATTGCTGTTGGTACTTGGCGTAGTGCTTTTGAGCGTGACATTCCCATGAGTCACAGATCTGACCCCTGAGGCTCAGGTGCGGACGAAAAACAAGACCAAGCTTGCAGGTGTTGTGTGTGCCAGGATGCAGATCCTTCCAACCAAGCACAGAGGCGCAGCGTCGTTGGGGCCACCAGCAAATAGGTGGCCATTTCAACTGCCTGCTAACCATAAAAGATTTGACATTGAAGACTCGTCAGTACCTCCTTTTAACATCGTTGAAGTCTTTTTAATACCAAATGTCGTCAAATCCCTCCACCTCAAGCAATATGGAATCAGGAGAAATCCAAACCACCGGCCGTGAGCCGTCGGAGTCGACCCCCCTGCTGGCAGAGGAATCGCGTCAAAACACGATTGATGGAGGGGAACGCCTGCCAGTGAACGGCTCAGAGTCGAATCAAACGCCATCTCCGCGGCGAAGCATCGTGTTTATTGGGAATCGGGTTCTGCTTGTGACAAGCGTGCTCAACACTGCTTTCCTCGTCGGCTTGATCGTCGTCAGCCAACTTGCACCACACTTCAACCCGCCGTGGTTCATGCGGGACTCATCGACAATGCTGATACTGGTAGCCTCAACTCGGAATCCAATCGTATTTTTGTCTTACTGACCTCACATGCTAGGCAACTCTCACAGCTGCATGGTCCCTCTTGCAAATCAGCCGCCTACGCCGAAGCCAGACCTCGATGCCAAAGCTGCTCAGCATCTTGGTCCACGCTTTCCTCGGATTGGGCATCTTCGGCTATTCCTCCGAAGTCACAGGTTACTTGAGATTTGATGACCGATTCTGCTCAAACTATCCGACGCAGCATCGTGACTGTCTGCCGTGGGCTGCTGCTTATGGAGTTGTTGTGACCTTATACTTTGTTACTTGTATAATTCTTAGGTACGTTCTACTTTCTTCAAGTTAGTACCTTGTTTTTCTTGAGCCGCTATTAACATGAGTCAGCATCACCCACCCGATCTTGTTCATTACTGGATTCGTCGAGGTGTACAGGAACAGGAACAGGACTGTTGCCAATCAAGAGAATGGGTCTCGCGGCTGGAGTTTTCCCACTGGCCAACTTGCCGTTGAGTTCCGCGTCAAGCTGCTTCGCCAAGAAGACGGCTCAAGTGGTCAAAACACCGAGGTTTAGACCTACTGTTGAAAATCGCGTCTCCATCACTGGAGGGGTGGCGATTCGTTTGGAAGTAGCACGTATAGCTACAAATAACGCTCGCGATAGTAATCTAGCTGAATTGGTATGTCGGTGAAGTTTACGAGCCAAGCCTTTGGGCTCAGAATGAAGCAGCAGTTAAGATAGTTGATTCGGGAGACCGTACAAGTGTATATTGCACTCCAGACATCTCAGTATGAACATAAATAGCCGTAGGCTTTCGCCTTTATTTTCCGGCTCCAGTCAATTACCACAGCCTCTCCCAACACCTCCTGGCAAACGTCATCTTCGCTAACCTAGCCCTCTCAACCTCCTCAATGCCTCCTTCCTCCCAGTGTCGGCACTCCTCATCAACCTCTTTCTTTCCACTGAGCAAATCTGCCAGCTTGGGGTTGACAAACTTCGTCTTCTTGATCACCTTCCACGCAATGTACAGCACGGCAGCGTAGGCAATCGCAAAGTAAGCCGTGATAAAGCCTCTCGTGTCGAACGGCGCGAATGAATCAAAGCCCACGAACAAGAGCGCCGTGCAGCCGAGCACCAGAGCCAGGTACGAAGAGTAGGGGGTCAGGGGTGCGAGGTACGGGAGCTGGGATGCGTCGAAACCTTGGGCAGTGCGGGCGCGGTAGAAGCCGATGAAGGCGATAAGCATCATAGTGTATGTCATGATCAGGGCTGTGGTGGTGAGGTCGACGAACCAGAAAAAGACATCGACGGCGGAGTTGGAGGAGACGAGGAAGGTGATGCAGGAGATGAGGGTCACGATCAGGACGCAGTAGATTGGGACGCCCGATGCAGTGCACTTGAGGAGAAACTTGGGGGCTTGGCCGTCTGTCTAATGTTAGCATTGCGCAATTGCATAGAAATTTGAGAAACTTACCCCTGGCAAGGCCGTAGAGAGTCCTCGATGTCGAGTAGAGGTACGCATTGCCACAAGACCTGCACTTCTGTTAGCCTCCCATTCTCAACGCAGTTTGAGCAGCCAAGACTGCGGGCTGAAAGTTGTCACTCACCATCCAGAAAGCAGAATCAAAGCATTGATCAAATGCGGCAGCCCCTCGATGCCCAAATTCTGAATGCCGATAACCCACGGACTAGCCGCGGCGCCGGGCTCGCTGTTCTCGATGGCGCCCAACAAGCCGGGATCCCTCGAGCTGCAAATGATGCCCACGCACAAGACACCGATGACGTAGAAGCCGACCAGGCGGTAGAAGATGAGCTTGGCCACGCGCGGGATCGTCCGTCGCGGGTTCTGGATCTCACCCGCCGCGAGGGCGATCATGTCCGGCCCGGCGATGGTGAAGGCGGCGTAGATGACGACAGTCCACCAGCCCAGGAAGCGGCCGGTGGAGCCGCCCGTGTAGTAGGCGTGCATGGCGTTGCCGTTGCCCCAGTGGCGGAAACCGTAGGCGTCGTGCTGCGGGTTGCCGCCGGACATGGTGATGAGGGTGACGAAGCAAAGCCCGAATAGAAGGAGGACTTTGGTAGAGGCCATTATGAATTCGGACTCGCCGTACCATCTACTCATGTTAGCAACCCGTCTCGAGACACAACACCATGCTCCTCATTTGCATTACGAGTCATGGTTTGGGGGGGTCCACTCACTTAACAGCCACCAAATTCAAGCTCACGCACACAACCATCGCCATAGCTATCCAGGCCGCTGGATTGATGTCCGCATTCCAATACTGCATGACCGTCGCCACGGCACTGTACTCCGTGCACACCAGCATCAGACCAGCAAAGAAGTACGTCCATCCCATCGCAAACCCCAATGCAGGGTCAACGAAGCGGCTAGCCAGCTCGAAGATGGTGCCCCGGATGGGGAGATAGGCGCATAGCTCGGCGACACAGAGATTCAAGGGCCAGATGAAGAGGATACCCCAGAAGGTATAGCCCAAGACAAGAGAGAGTGGCCCTGCTCTGGACAGGACGCCGCCGATGCCGACCTGGGAGGTGTTAGCCACTGCGCCGAGGCATGATAGATGGAAAGGGGGGAGGGCATACCCAGAGACCGGTGCCGATGGAACCGCCGATGGCCATGAGCTGGACATGGCGTGGACTCAGGCCGCGCTTCGTCTGGCCGTACTGCTTCGCCAAATCGGCGCCGCGGTCGTTGGAGACCACATGGCCGAGCCGATGGGAATTGTCGCTCCCGCTTTCGGGTCGGCCCATGCCCACACCCTTTTCATCAACGTGATCAGCCATGATGAGTACTGGAGCTGTTCAAGCCTTGTCGATTTGAAAATATCAACGCGAGAGTTGGTTCTCGAATGATCAGCGAACAAGACACTGCACGCTTCCCAGGGTCCAATGCGTCTTTATCTAAACCTTTTCCCCCCTTGAACCTTCGGATCCCTATCTCCCCACCACTTCCAACGACCCATCCGTCATCCGTTCCCAATTCCATGGGTAGACACGGCCGCCAAGACCGCTCCCCAAGATAAGGACGTAAGAGCTTTCTCCGTATGTGCCATTGATTTGCAGCAACGAGTCCCAGCCAGCAGAGCGGGGGGGCGACATGGCAGATGCAGAACAACGTCACAGCACGGCCAATGCCGAAAGATAACGGTCGTTTTCTCGGTAGATCTTTGCCCCACCGCACCACATCCCAGTCCGGCGATGGCGATGGGGTTCCACACTTTGTGGGCAGTTTTCGGAAGGGAACAGTGGAAAAGGAAAACTAGCACATCCGCGAACTAATTTTTTAAACAACGCAACCCACGGCGCCTCAGGTCCAGACATCGCCTCAGCTGCGAAAACAAGCCCTACTGCGGGATTACTTGTCTAGTTTACAATCAGTTACTTGCGTGGACCGATTCGTCAGTATTTCGTCCCTATTCTAGCCGTCGCTGAGCGGCATTTCAATGGCTTGCGAGACATGCGTCTTCTGTTGAGAATCAGCATCCCCGGGCCTAAAGGGCCAGAATTGGATGTGCGGCCGGTGCGTCTGACTCGCATGCGCAAGACCGCGGCGAGTAGGTCCAATTTCACATACGACGGTCGTCAAAGATCGACGAAACAGAGTGCAGTGGAGTCTTAGGGGTCCGGTAATCCTGTCATACTGAAGAATCATCATCCATGAACGCTCTTACGTATCGTGCGTATGTACTGTATGTACGTTCGGATGAAAAAGATAAGATAGCCACGAACCATTCCGAGAGCTGAAACTGCCTGCCGGCAATCTCTTCAAGCCCGCCTCATCAAGCCCCTACCGACCCATCGCTGCGAGAATCCACAAACCTCAATCCCGAATCGCCGAGTCATTGCTTGAGTCGATGATACCTTTTTCAAACTTGGCTCGATTCGAAAGCTATGTACACGCGCTCTTTCATACACGCCAAAACCCGCAGAATAATTATAGCTCAAGAAATTAATCTAGTTGGGCCCGTAGACCCAGCCAGCCAGCTAGCCACCTTGGTGTTTCTCTAGATGAACCCCTGTAATTCGATCCAAATATTTCCAAGTCATGTCATCTTCCCCCCACCACCTTGCTCTCTCCCGATTGATGTAATCAGATCCGTTCGCAATCCACGCATATCGTCAGAACTGCTGTTTGCAGATTCTAGATTTGCCGGATCCTGATATAAAAAAAAAAGACTTCAAATGCCATGTGGACTAGGCCTTGGTATAGTGTAGAACCCGGACAAAAACATAATAAAAGTAATAAAAAAAAATAACAGCCACGAAAAATGCTTGCGCGAATCTTCTTCGCTTTCTCACGTTGAAGGGGCAGCTCTCCTGTATCGCAACCGGGATTGACTGACATGCTGTACACCACTATTCACACCGGAGGAAGGGATATGGAACTGGAAAGATGGAGAGGGGTCGGCTATTCGACCTCTTCCACCTCCACCTTGATCGTCTCCTTGCCCTTCCCGCCAACCTCCGCCTCTACCCCAGCGTCCTCAGGCTCATCGTCCGGCCTTGACTCGTCGCTCCCAGCATGTCGTCTCAACCCCCGTCGCCACCGCCCCTTCAACCAACGCCGTCAGCTCTTGATGCCATTTCCGTTTACCGCCGTCTTCGGCGCCGCGTGCTTCGGCGTCCGGTCCCCGGCTCCCCTAGTCCCATTCGTTGGAATGTAAAAGTCGTACCGATTTGGGAACAGAATGATGTTCGCTAGTCTCAGCAGCTCGGCCTCGGCCTCGCTCCTCGTCGAGCTCTTCGTGCTCTCATCATCGTCCAGATCCATGAGATCTGCATGCTTCGACGCGCCGGCCGGCTCAACATCCCACGGCGCGAGTCCCATCGCCCGCAGGCCCTCTACGCCGCCGACTTCCTCGATCTCTTTCTCGCCCGGGCGGTCCACGTGGGACGCTTCGTTACCCATGCCTCCTAACGTGTCGAAATCAGGCCCGGGTTGGCCGAGGAGGAAGGCCTTCCGCTGGCGAGCAAGGAAGAGAGCGTTGGTTTGTGTGAGCGGGCAGACGGGAGTGTAGGTGAGAAGGGAGAGCTCGGAGGAAGGGGTCTGCAGCGGCGGGGTGACGCCGCCCGTGATGATGGAGTAGGCCTGGTCGCAATGCCAAATGACATAGTCGCCAGCTTGGAGGCTGGGTATCGAAACCAAGCTCCTCCGTAGGTGCAGGTGGGGATGCCATCGCTCAGTGATGCGCTGAGCATGGCCCGGCACCGCGCCGTGAATGACGGTGTTCTGCTCGGGATCAAGCGCCCAGTTCGAGGGGTCCAGATAGGCAGCCCACTGGTCAGCCTTACCGCCGTCCGGCTGCTCTGGGGGTCCTCGTTTCGGCGAGAAGTACGGTCGCAGTAAGAAATACGCGGTCACCAGCTTCGGCGACGGCAGCACTCGAATCATGCCCTGCTCGACATCCGTCAAGGCGAGAATGCCCTGAAACATGCGGAACACGCTACATGCACCTGCGCCGTTGTATAAATCGGTCGTCGCACCTACTCGTCCCGCCGGATCCCACGCATCGTACGCCTCCCAATCGCCGCGGAAGACGGCCTCGTACGTGCCGCCGCGTCCGTATCCGTCTGGTTCCCAACGTTCGAGGCTACCGCTGTCGATCTGGGCAATAACGGTCGAAGACTCGGTGGTGCTGAGCGAGTCGGCGGCCGAGTTGCCGTTGGGCTGGCCCACGGCGCCGAGGTTCGCGTTGTGGATGCGCAATCGGTCGGCGTAGCTGACGGGGCAGCGGGTGATGTGCAAGTCGTCGGTCGACTCCCAGAAGGACATGGCGAATTTTTGCGCGCGCAGCATGTTGGGATGGGCGCGGGCGCGGACCTGGACGGGGGTCCAGAAGAGGTCGATGCAGGTGGGGTCATGCAGGGCGGGAGGCTTGAATTCGCGATTCTTCTCGAGATACTTGCTGGTCTCGGAAACCCAGGCCTCGGAGTCGGCGGGGTTCACGACGCCGCGGATGACGGCGACGCCATAGCGCTTCAGCTTGTGGGCGAAGGCATCGACGCGCACAGGGTCGTGGATGTCGGCAAAGTTGATTGAGGGGATCAATTCGGAACCGCGGGCCTGGATGTCGGCGATCTCGACACGTAATGCATCGAGCAGACGGTGCCAGGACGCCTCGACGGCGGCCTCGCGGCCGGCAATCAGCTTGTTCTTGATCTGGGCGAAGCGCGAGGGTAGAGGGATGGGCTCGGCGCCATAAAACGACACGACGGGCGGCTCCATGTTTTTCACGAACGCCTTGTTGTGGTTTACATGCGAATTAAAGTAGGACGGCGGGGATGGAGAGGAGGAGGCAGAAGAAGTGGAGGAGGCAGAAGAAGTGGAGGAGGAGGAGGCCGTGGCATTCGCAGCACCGGCACCTATGGTGGTATTGGCGGCGGCGGTTGTGGGTGACACTGGCGACGAGGAGGAGCCGGACGACGACGACTGCTGGGCGAGAAGTTGTATTGTCGACGCTGACAGCGAGGATATGGCAGCTGATGCGGATGGAGGAGACACGGACTGTGCCCTGGAAGGTATGGCGGTTGATGGCGGGGTCGTCTTATTAATTTTGGACATCTTCCGCGTGCTCCTTCGCGCCTTTTTCCCCAGACTTCCGCTGCCGCTGCCACTCACACCCACCACCACGCTGCTGCTTCCCACGGCCACGGCGCCTGCAGCTGCGCCAGCCGACTTTTTCGTCTTTCCGCCGTTCCCCATGGTTCCTGCTGCTGCGGTTGTTAATCCCCCCATCGAGCTCGACCCATCCGACGACGACGACGACGACGACGACGATGCAGAAGTACTAATGCTGTTGCGATTCGTGGCGTTGCTCGCAGAAGTGCCGGGTACGGGTCCTGGTACTGCTACAGGTACAGGTACAGGTACAGGTACAGGCGCTGCTGCTGCTGATGCTGCTGCAGTGGTGGGGCCAGCGGGCCAGCGGGCCAAGATCATCCGCGAAATGTCGCCCCGAAAGCCACCCAGAAAACCTGATGCAGCTGCTGCCCGTCAAATGGAATGGCAACACGCGCAGCCAACCAACAGTCGGCACACTTGGACTGAACACTCAAACGAAAACAGAAACGAGCCACTCTCGAAATGAGGGAACGGCGCTCAGATGCGAGCCAAGCTGCTGCACCCAAATGACCCTCCACGTGCCGCCGTAGCTTCCAACAGCCAAACAGCCAAGCAGAACGAGATGCGACGGGGGCGGCTTGGGGCCTATTAGTTTCGGCGGATATTGGTTTTTCCCCACGTGAGCGCGTTGATCGTCTCCCGGCCGGATTGTATCAGGCCGTTGTTCGAATCCGATGGGGCCTGAGAGCAACCCCCAGCGCCGTGATGGATATCGTCGTCCTCGTTTTTGTCGTGATGATGATGTGCTGTTCCAGGCACCCTCTCTTCCTTCTTCCCTCCTGTTTGGTTGTTGGCCCGACAAGGTCCTCGCCAATTCGTTCGTGGAAAATCCCCGAATCTTTTTTTTTTCCTTCCCAAGAAAACAATGTACCAGTGTACCTCCAATGGCTGTCGGTCTGTGTCTCGAACGAACGGATGGTGGAGGGGGTTTCGTTGGAACGATGCACCGTTGTTGTCCAATGACCAGGAAAAGCCCCCAAGCTTGAATGGATGGGAGGGGGGGGGGGGTGGATGGGGAGGGGATATGTCCGTCCGTCAAAACCCAATGTCCCAGGAAACGCAGCAACAGAGCAACAAGAGCACCCAAGTCCACGGCGAATCCCCGTCCCTAAAATGCCTTATATACCAAGGGCACGTGTGAGAGTGTATCGTCCCAGTCGATTTCGTCTCGGTACTCCGCGAGCGACTCTCCCCGAGTGAGCGCTTCGTCCTGGCAGTGGTGGAAATGGATCAGCAATCCAGGCCCGGTTGTCACCTTGGATCCACGGAGCCTTCACAGGAACAGGCCTAGCCTTCCGGGGCTATTTTGACAGCAGTTCCAGATTTGGTGTGGGATCCAATTGGCATTGGGGCTGGAATGGGGAATGATGGGGGGTGGGGGAGGAAATGGTGGAGGTATGGAGGTGGTTTGGGGGGGAGGAGGGATCAGTTGGGCGTGGCTCCGGAACCTTTTGTGACCTTCCCGAACGAGCAAATGAGAGGGCCGGACTCGATGGGCCGAAAAACAAATGTCGAATCTTGCTTTCGAATGTCAATGATCTAGCGTGTCGATGCGTGTGGGCGTGCAGTGCGTGCGTGTCCGAGTCGTCTGGGGAGCGAGGGGCGTCGGAGCCAAGTGGCTTTGTCGTTTCGTTCGGACCTTGAATTCTCCCAGCGAATCCCCTCTCTCTTTCTTCTGATTTTTTGGATCCCTTTTTTTCAAATGGAACAGACGAAAAAGACCGACGTTTTTGGGGGGTGGTACGAATTGGGGCATCATCAGGCCTTTATCATGCCTCTCCATATCGGCCTGTTTTGCTCGTTCGGCCAACCTGATTGCCCCCCATCCCACATGGGTCGTTCCCACAATTATTCTCTCTAAATTCTGATTATTTTTTCTTCCCTCTTCGCTTCTGTTTGGTGTTAGCGTATTAATTCCATGCCTCTGGCTCTCTCCGTGCCCTCTGGCTGATAGAATGATAGATTATTTCCCGGGCCTGAATGGGGTCGACCCCGAATATCTGCCAAATAAACTTAGGTTCCCCCCCCCCCCAGATTGGCTCTCGTGTGAACTGCCCGGCGGGCCGCCAATCCGTACCGCGGCTAATATGCGCATTCCCTAGCTTCCCCTTGGCCCTCTCACTTTGGGGTCTCTCTCGCCTGGCTTGTCCTTCCACAACTCCGCAATCCGCTAACTACTATCGGCACGAACTTGGATGGCGGCTCACGTTATCATCTGGTCAGCAGCTGGGCCTCTCCGCTGCTCATTGGTAGAGGCCCTGGGGTTGGTGTGGATTTGGCTCAAAGGAGGCAGAGGCCGGCCCAGAACGACTCCCCAGCCGGCCGAAATGCCCGATCATCATCTGGGGCAAATCTGCAAACGCACGAATACCGCACCACAGCAGCCAGATCCTTGGAGGACGCGACCCGTTCAAAGGTCTCCCAGCCCAGCCGCCAGCCATACATACCCATACATACGTACTGTACATAATACCGCCTTGTTATTGCTCTTCTTCCTCTTCTTCGTCTTTCCTTTCTCCAATTCCTTCCCCCCAGTCTCAGGCTTGGGCAGCCCCACCAGTGCACCCAGCTAGTACTTTTGCATGTATGTACGATCCTTGCTTGGCTCGCGCATCCAGCTCTTCTAGCCTGGGGAATTGTCTGCCCTTCGGTCCTTTCCGAGCATGCACCCTTCACTCCCTCCTCCCCAGCCCGTGTATTTGATGCTGTCCATTTCTCTATTCCTCGCCACATTGAGGCATCCTCGGAACTTTCACCATTGAAATCAATTTTCTTCGTCTTTATTTTCCTTGCAGGCATTGCGGCCTCCGCTTTGTTTTCCGAGGTTATTCTCCTGCTGTTTCTGTTTGATGCGTAATCAAACTTCATCAAGCGTTGGCCCCAGGCGGTCCTTGTCCCGCTTGGCGGCTGCGGGTTCCGATGCCGATGGCAAATTTCCATCTGAACTTCGACCCATCCGGGCATAGCTTGCCATGCCCTTTTTTCGGCCTCTATTTTCGCGAACACGCAGTGGATGCAAGCTCGTGCTCTTCGGTTTGCCGGCGCGCATTAGTCTGAAATGCATCGCACGTTATGCCCCGTGCGCCAATCATAGCCTCGGTGACTACACACCGAGATTCGCCACATGAACAGCTCGAGCCTCAACGACCCTGGACACGTGATCATATTGGAACATTCATTCTAGCCATTACAGCTCCCGCATGCACGCACTATCGAGGCGTGATCATTAACATTGTCAGGGGGCTTCTTTAGTACATCCGATGAAGGTAGGACACGCAGACATTCTCAAGTGGCACTTGGGGCACATACACCTTGAATAACACCATGCCATGCCATAAAGGTTCGATTTCATCATTCCGTCGCATAAGTAAATCACCATACGAGTATTATCTCATCTGGTTGCTTGATTCGAAGTATAGTATGTCCGGTTTTTGCAGACCCCGAACAAGCCAGTGTGTGTGGTTACACGGCTTAGCAAGGGCTTCATAAGATAATGGTCACGTTTCAACATCAAGTTTCATTCATGGGCAAGATTATGAGCCAGTCATGTAATATTCTCTACACGGCCGCGTGAACACTTTGAAACTAATGCATATGGGCCGCGTTCCCACATTCTGCGAGCCTTGGACAGGCTCTGTCTTAGCGAGCAATGCCTCTAGCGCAGAGGCCATTTGCTCGCATTTATCCCACATGTCCAAATTCGAGGGAATCTGTCGATATCGACTTCAGAATACATACTACGGCTGATGTTAGCATGAATCCGCCACAGCCAGCAGGAGGAGCTTACCCTAAACTCATGGTTCTCCCTGTCGGTAAGGTCAAAGAATTCGCTGTTCTCTGTGTGCTCTACTTCAGCAAACAGACGATCCCTCCGCGCATTCTCCCACCTGTAGTACAGCATCAACACGCCCGTCGTAATAGCCGCGAAACATGTTGTGACAACCATCGCAATCTTGGCGGGGATGTATGCCGGCTCATCCTCAGCTCTGAAGGTCAGGGGGCCAATGATGTTACCCACACAGAAAGCAATCAGCACAATGGCATTCATCGTGACCTTCTTTGTGTGCCCGGCGTAGTTGGCACCGGCATAGGAGTACATTAGAGACAAACTGGAGCCAATCGTGTTGGCCATGTAGTTCCCGACCAATCTTGGTGCGACGGCGCCATCATCCGGTAGAAACGCCATCAGGGAGCTGCCGAGGAAGCCGACCGTAAGCAAACCAATGATGGCCGGCCCGCGCATATTGAACCGCCCGGCAAACCAGGTGGCACCGATTGTGCAACAGCATGCAATGAAGCCAGACGGGATTGAAAGGAGGGACGTCTCCTTCGAGGTGAAACCAAAACTCTGGATGACCGTAGCCTGGTAGCTGCTGATGAAGCCATTGGGGATGTTGGAAGCGAGCACAATCGTAACCAGGAGATAGCTCTGGGGATCCTTGAAGACCTCCCAGAACTGGTACCACTTGTGATGCTTGTTCTCGATTCCAGTCTTGTTATCTCGCAATCGCTCGATGGCCCAGACCTTTTCGTGATCCTTCAGCCTCGATGTCATCGGGTTGTCGGGCAGGAACATGATAACCAGAATTCCGACCACAATAGTGATGAGCCCGAACACCAGAAACATGACCTGCCAGGACTTGAATGTCTTGCCAGTATAGTGCTGGAACCCAAACGACGTGATGGCGCCGACCATCTTGCCAACACCGGTACCCACGTACCAAAAGCCAGTCCTGGAAGGCTGTTCGGCTTTCTTATACCACATGGTCGTGATGAGAATCAGGGCCGGCGCGACGGCGGCCTCGAAGCAGCCGAGGAGGACTCGAAGCGTGACCAGGCCGGCCCAGCTGTTGGCCGCCGAGTTGCAGGCGACCATCAAGCCCCAGGCGATGACGTTTCCTCCGAGGTATTTTGCTGTTGGTAGGCGCTGCATGAGGTATCCTGTAGGGAACTCAAATGCGAGGTATGTGACGTAGAAGATCGTCGCGAGCAGGGAGTATTGGTCGCCGGTGATATTAGTATCTTTCCGTAGGCCCATGACGGCGGCATAGTTGACTGGAAGAACTCAGCATTGCACAGCTGTTTAAGAAAGGCAAGCATTACTCAATGTTTTGTCCAAATATTGCAGAAAGTAACACCCAACTATACGTTTATTAGCCAAGTAAACACTCGATCTAAGTCCTGATCTAACCACTAACACATCAGCGGAACGATGCTCAAATCAATTTTCCTGATCAGACGTTTCTCGTCCTCGGGGCTCATGGGAGTCACAGACTCCCGGTTGAGGAAGTTCAACGCGACGTCCCCATCGCTTACATTCCCAACCGCCTTGTCGTACCCAGGCTCCTCGTACGCTTGCTTTTCTGACATGTTCAGGTCCGACGCCATGTTTGCGGGCTTGAGGGTACGTCAATGCAGGCTATGAGCAGGCAACCGAATGGTCGTAAGTTTTGCGACACGGACAGTATTTCAAATTCCCTTTCATGGTGTTGGACTGAGCAGATGGTTATAAGACATGACCTCCTGCCTATAGAGGATTGTGCAGGATCTAAACCTTATCTCAAATCCCGAAGATATAGCTAGCCCCGCATCTTGCAGGCGGTCAACTACCGAGTGTTATGGAAACAGTGTCTGTTTGCTAGGTAAGAGCGACGTTGCCGGGAATATCACGGAAGGCGACATGAAAAGCGGCTCCGGAGAGCACAGACTTGGCTACCGGCGATCACTTTGCGATGTGGGCGATAAGGCGCCCCGGAAGAGAGTAACATTGAGTTTCTTGGCTCTCAATTGCCAAATCCCGAAAGTCTCACTCAACGGGTCAGAATGAGATATGGGAGCGGAGCCGGAGATAGACCCATGCTGGAGCGCACGGCAGTGATAGGAAGTGGCGGGGTTGCTGGTTTGCGGTTAGATTGTTGCAGGTCGCTGGGATCTGCCGAGATAACACAATGGCAAATGTGTGGCCAAGAGTGGCCTTGACATTCATGGATTGCTGAAATCCATGCTGTCGGGTTGTTTGGTCCCGAAGGACTGGGGAACAAAAAGCTCATGATTCGACGCCATACAACACCCTTACGTCACTCGAAATCCACGTAAAGCTGTCGCAACAAGGCTATTCGTAAGGGGGCATGCCCTCACGCAGATTGCACTCTCCCATGATCGCATGACATTACAAAAGGTCCTGTTAAGGCTGGATATGTACCTGCCCAAATCCCACTCACTACTTATCAAGCTCCGCATCTAGGATGCTGTGGTTGTCCGACGTAGAAATAAGGCCAATCGAAACCCATTCTCCACCAGCTACATTTTGAGTCATGGCGTGGTATGCATCTGCTCGTACATGTGAGCTTCGCAGGGAATGATTCGACCCGAATGACCCCGATTCCCGAGGCCCATTTGAATCATGAAAGCTCTGGTTATTCTCCTGATAGCGCGCGAAATCTCGTTTTCCAGTTACAGCCCCAGGCGAGTTGATTCCTTCAAAAACGACAGTAGGGATGCTCACACCTTCTATCGACGCGCCCCCGGTCCCCTTAAGCACCGGCAGTTGTGGTAGAGTGGAATGCAAGTGGTGACATGAGCTGGCTGCGGCTAAGGTTGTTAATGAGATCTGGCTGCAGAATTGGGGCTGAGATTCTGCCGGGGGTGGAATCGTTTCTTGCATATCAGCCAAATGCCTCATCTTGACATCGTGCTCGAAGACATCTCCAGAACAGTACTTTCCGAATAAAGATCCGATGCTGATATTGCGCTTCAGCCAGTCGAGTGGCTGGACTGTACATGGCCAGACGTCCTTTGGTCGAAATGCTTGGACAAACAGACAGAGCTCGGGGTAAGACGAATGGCGAGAGTAAGGGAACGTTATGGCCATTGGAAGAATATTGCTGGTTACGTCTGTGGTGTGTTCCATGCGTCCTTGGCCGGCCTCCATCTTTTTGAGAATGGCATCAACTACATTGTGGAGCTGGGTCTCATTCATTTCGTCGAAAGTTGACGTATCCAGTTCCAGGGATATATTTCTACCGTTCGCGACAATGTCCAGGAGGAATTCCTGGACTTTTACTCGAACTTCGTCCGAGAGGCCTTTGCTTTCGGAGATCAGCTCCAGGAACGAGCCGATCTCCTCCTCAGATAAGAGATCCAATTCCGCATCGTGCCCCAGGTCGTCACTTCCTCCACCAACTCCGATTTCAACAAGGTCAACGCCGTCCTTGAGGTGGGCGATTATTGGCTGTATGGATACCACGTTTGGTTCCCGTGCTACGGAACACAAGTTCCCTTTCTCGCAACTATGGATGCGAACATTCTCGTCGCGCGTTAAACAACCTGGATGTGGAGTATTGCCAAACATGTAACCAGTCAAGGCCGGGGCTTCCGGACAGAGGTGTAATGACGAACTGAATCGATCGCTTGATGATTTCGCAGTCAAACTTCCGTAGACTCGCATTTTGTAGTCATCGACATGGATCCTCGACGCTAGAGCCTTCGACAAGGCGATCCAAACGTTCTCATACCCATAAGTCCAAGCTTGTAAGTGAAATATTGTGCTCTTGGGATAACAGGATACCTTGCGCAACAGTTCGGCGATGCCTTCGGCTTTTGTCTGAAAAGGATCTTCTTCGACAAAAGACGTATCAAGGTAGATCTTGTCGAGGGTTCGGATACCACTGCTGTACTCGACCATCGCAGGATTCCGGGTAATAGCATTGACGAACCAAGGCTCGCTGCGAATATCCCCAGTATACAATATGGCTTTTCCAGATCCCTCGATCAAGAACATAACTGCCCCTGGGCAATGATTTGCATCGAAGAGAGTGATCTGTATCTGGTGACCTGGGGCAAGCTCTAGCGTTGTCGGCGTCTCCAGCGGGATAGGCTTTAAGAGGCTTTTGAGGTGCTTGAATGTTTGCGTACGGCACTCTGTGATACCCCTTGCGTAGTTGATCCGGCATGGATAACGCTCCAGTCGAAGCAGAATCTCTTTGGTTGCTGCCGAGCAGTAGATAAATGGAGAGCGGAGGCTATCCAGACCGGCGAGGTGATCGCTATGAACATGGCTGAGAAAGCACGCTAGAGGTTGCGGAAGGCCTGGATGGCGTCGAAAGAAGTCGACTACTTGCTTGTCAGCTAGGGGACAATGAGTGACTGCGATGACGTCGAGCACGCGATGTGGCAGGCCAGTAGCAACAACATATGTTGCTCGCATGTATATCCTTTCCACTCACTTCTGATGTCCGGAAACTCAGACACTAACCCGTTGAAGGTCGACATGTTCCGAATTCGGCTCGTGGACGCGGACCGGGATGGGCAATCCAACCGGGAGGGATGGCATGCAGGCACTTCGGAGGCTTTCCAGTCACACCCGGCTATTTGGGACACAGCAGCGAGTCAAATAGCATGACTGTCTGACAATATCAGCGGTTGTCAGGATCATCGTTGGCAGAGCTGCTGGAAACCGAATTATTTTCCTGCTTGTCCTTTGACAGAGGAAGGGAAAGAAGAGTTTTTTATCGGAACTGCTTTTGTCCTAATAATGGTGGCGATTGATTCTGGGGAAGGCACGAAGGAAAGGCTTGTGCGATGTACAGTGCGTTAAAATCCCAGCTCGTGTCAATGTCGTACAGTGTGTAGAAATCGATACTGTATTCCTTTTAGGCATCAGCACGCTTTTTTGGGTCTGCGACTTCAGGAGTCTCCGTCAAGGATTCCATCCAATTGTCCAACTCTCATTGCCTTCGAGGTTGCATCATTTGGATACTAGTTGTTCTCACCAGGATAAGAGACCGAGACCAAAAGAAGCACCTACTGATGTTACACACTCGACTGGCTGGAATCGTATTGCCCTGCCTCGTGGGCGATAACTGGTTAATTACAGCGATAGATGGGGAACCCCCCCCTTGTGGCCTTGCTGACCATCTTAGCTATCCACCCTAATAGTAGCCAGGGAACATGGTGTGCGATCAGCAATGCCAACTTCCAGACGACTGGAATGTAGCATTGGGGAGAGCTACCGAATCAATTCCCACGGTGCCTCTTCTCCAAGCATTCTCTTCCGCAGCCATGCAGGTCACATGTACTATCGCGTCCCAAGCTGGTGGCATTTGAGAGGCCATGGAAGGATCTTCCGCGTTTGGTGCGGTCAAGTGGAATACGACGAAAACGGCCACTTCGCCAAAGATCTCGGTCTGATTACCGAATGCCAGGCGGCATGCTAATACCGCAGCGTTGCGGCAATGGAACGCCGTCGATACCGTACCGCCCACTCGAAGGGCATGTCCACGGCGCCAGGTCCCCTTACATTGGTTGGTGGAGTCTCCCGCAAGGTCTCATTCCAATCATGTTCGTGCCTCGTGATACCATATCTCCGCTAAATAATGCGTTAGAAATACAGTTCCGTTGGTTCCCCGGTTTGCGCGTCGGTGACAGGGCCGAAAGGCTGCCCTACAGCGTTACAATATCGCCCTTCCGCCCCACCGCGCACCTGATGTACCGTTACAATCGCACTTAACGAACTTGGTGTGCTTGGGGATCCCGGATCGGCTTCCCGCACTCGCTTTGACGTGGGGTAACGAGGCGATTGAAACAGTTAGCACGTTCCTTGGGTATTTTTGGTTCTAAGCATTTTCTATGTTTTTTCGTCGGGGAACGCCAATGACAGTGGTCTCAAGCTGAATCGTGCACCTAAGAATTCGAGGCTGCAATTGACCCCTAATCACCCCATGACGTGTATATACCAGAATTAGAGCCTGGCCGGTCTCTGCTTATGGTAACCCTTTCATCTCCTTCAGAATGGACAGTTACGCCTGTCAGAGTCCTTTGACTGGGTCACCCTTGTCATGGAGCTTACCCAATTCAGGCAACCAGCAGAGTCTGGCTCCGTTTGGAACTCGGCCCCGCTGACATCTCGAGATGGGCGAAACATTTCCTCCTATCGGTGGATTGCAATAATGTTTGGTATCCAGATCCATGATAGTCTCGACCAAGTACCAGTGAGGATTTCTGAGTGCCCGCCTGGTCCAGCTTTCTCGGACCAGAGTAATAGGGGAACCAATTCCATAAAATGCTGATCGACTCCTCAATCCGCTTGCGGCTGCACCGCGCGGTAGCCCGAATCATATGCATTTCAGTCGCTTATCTGTACTGCTACAATGAGGTCTTTTGGAGGCCTGCCAGGGCCGCTTTTGGCGGCATCATGGTGTAAGCTCCGTAGCCCGTCTTGTCGAGATCAACCCTAACTGTCTCTAGTCCTGGGATTATGCTCAGCTCAAAGCAGCTCACCGACCAAGTTTACTGATTCCAAGACCGGCATCATCTTCGACACATGGAGTGCGACAGGTGCTCAGACTGCAGGTGGCCTCACCTTTGGGTTTGCCATGCCCCAGAATGCCTTGACGACCGACGCCACAGAGTTTATTGGGTACCTGGTGAGTTTGCTGGGCAAGGGTCCTCGTATCTAACCATAACTGACCAGAACTGTAGGAATGCGCTTCGAAAAATGGTGCTGGAACGGGCTGGTGCGGAATTTCACTCGGAGGCTCCATGACAAACAATCTTCTCGTCATGGGTTGGCCGAACAATAACGAAATTCTGACCACGTTCATGTGGGCAACCGGCTACGACATGCCCCAAGTCTACGCTGGCAATGCAAAACTGACCCAGATCTCATCCTCCATCAACTCCACACACTATTCTCTTATATACAGATGCCAGAACTGTCTGCAATGGGACCACAATGGTGCAACTGGTGGGGTGTCTACCAGTGGTGGCTTCATGGTGCTTGGTTGGGCCCAGGCATTCACAAATCCAACGAACCCAACATGTCCAGCTCAGATCGGCCTTGTTCAGCATGAAAATCAAAACATCTTTGGAAGCCCTCTCGACAGCAATGTTGCGAACCCGTCTTATTCAGCCTGGGCTGCATTGGCAACGAAGACCGTCACTGGAAATTGTGGCGGAGGAGGGCCATCAAGCACCTCCTCGCCTCCAACAACTTCTACAACGTCTAGCGCTGCAGGGCCAACGAAGACCGGCATACCAGTGCCATCAGGAACATATGACTATATTGTCATTGGTGGCGGTGCTGCTGGTATTCCATTGGCTGACAAGCTCAGCGAAGCCGGCAAAAGCGTGCTGCTGGTTGAGAAGGGGCCGCCTTCGTCCGGCCGATGGGGCGGAAGCATCAAGCCTCAGTGGCTATCTGGAACGAATCTGACTCGATTCGATGTTCCGGGCCTCTGCAATGAAATATGGGTAGACTCTGCTGGCATTGCTTGCACCGATACTGATCAGATGGCGGGATGCGTCCTTGGAGGCGGCGCAGCTATCAACGCCGGGCTTTGGTGGAAGGTAAACCTACATGTCCCGAGATATTCTTCAGATAGTGACTGACCCGCGTAGCCATACGCGCAAGATTGGGATTACAATTTCCCCTCCGGCTGGAAATCCGGCGATGTCGCCGCTGCCACGAGCCGAGTCTTTTCGAGAATCCCTGGCACAACAACACCGTCACTCGATGGAAAGATATACCAAACCAAAGGATTTAACGCCATAGCTGGCGGCCTCAAATCATCAGGTTGGAGCGAACTCGCCTTGAACAGCAATCCCGATCGGAAGAATCGAACCTTTGGACAGACTCCATACATGTTCTCGAATGGTGAGAGAGGCGGGCCAATGGCCACGTATCTTGTCTCTGCGAGTAAACGCTCAAATTTCAAGCTGTGGACAAAGACTTCGGCCAAACGGATCATTCGATCTGGTGGGCATGCTACCGGTATTGAAGTCGAGCCATATCTTGACGGCGGCTACGTCGGAACCGTCAATCTCACACCAGTTACTGGAAGAATCATCGTATCTTCTGGCACATTTGGTAGCGCCAAGTTATTGCTGAGAAGTGGCATTGGCCCCACGGATCAGCTGGAAGTTGTGAAGAGCTCTATCGATGGGCCAACGATGATCACCAACAGTTCGTGGATCAATCTGCCAGTTGGATACAACTTGGAGGACCACACCAACACCGACACCGTTGTGACCCATCCCGATGTTGAATTTTATGACTTTTACGAGGCATACGATGATCCGAATGTGACTGACAAGAACGCCTATCTGAACAAACGGAGTGGCATTCTTGCGCAATCTGCACCAAACATTGGACCTCTCTTCTTCGATGAAATCAAGGGTGCCGACGGAGTTGTTCGACAGATGCAATGGACAGCTAGGATGGAGGGTAGCAATGGTACTCCAAATGGTAAGGGTATCACTATGAGTCAATATCTCGGGCGTGGCGCAAAGTCCAGAGGAAGGATGACCATTACCGCCGCTCTCAACACCATCGTCTCCACTTCCCCCTACCTTCGTGACCAAAATGACATTGAAGCTGTCATAAAGGGCATTGAGAATGTTCAAGCTGCTTTGAAGAATGTTGCTGGTCTAGTCTGGACTTACCCCGCACCGAATACTAGTGTCCGAGACTTTGTTAACAACATGCTGGTCTCGCCGTCCAACAGACGAGCAAATCACTGGATCGGTAAGTTGCTTCACTTTGTTATCCACGTAACTTGCTGACGTTTCTCAGGAACTTGCAAGCTGGGCACCGACGATGGTCGCAACGGCGGCACAGCTGTCGTAGACACCAACACCAAGGTCTGGGGCTCCGACAATATTTTCGTGGTTGACGCCAGTATTTTCCCAGGCATGGTAACCACCAATCCATCTTCATACATTGTCGTTGCATCCGAACATGCATCTCAGAAAATTCTGGCCCTTGCCCCTGCCAAAGGTCAGGCTAGATATGGCCAGTGCGGAGGGAAAACATGGACTGGCAGCTTTCAGTGTGCAGCGCCGTATACGTGTCAAGCTAAAGACGAATACTACTCGCAATGTCTGTGAGACTGGCTAGAATTGTTATGATTTTCGTTGGTATATATTTACATAAGTAACACAATGCACATATTCCATCACAACATAATGACTTCAGGTGCCATTGACAGGAAGCCTCAGCACAACCATCGTTAGCACGAGGACCGTGTTACCTATTCCCCGCATTGAGCAAGAAAACCTGGGTTCGAACTGCTTTCACACACACATCCCCGGCCCCTGGGCGATTCGTCGGCAAGCCACTTCTCCGGGCTCAATACCTCTCCAACTACCCTCTCGGTTCGTTCCCCCGTGACGTTGTATCGTAATAACGGAACGCAAGTGAAGTGCAATGATGATGTCGCATCACGAACTGGCCATTGGAGCGCCTACCAACTCCCCGGCCCACTCGGTGTTGCTACTGACTCTTGTTCTTCAGTTGGAGAAACATGTTTTAAGCGAACTCCCCACATTGTTCGGCATCCCTCTTCCCAGATATGGCCATTTAGCCTTCGTTTCTGGGCAAGTGGTGCAATTCATATGGACCAGTGGCTAAATCACCGAGGTGGAAAACCGCGGAATAGCTGGCGATCATGCGCTACTTCTCCAAACTTGGCAATATAACGAGTATTATGCGTTCATAAAAAGTCCTTCGTCCCGCCCCAGCTCTGTTGATGTTCTCTTTATCCCGGTTTCTGGACTCTGGGTGGCGACTTCACACACAAGATTCGACATGGTGTCGTCAAATTCTCTGTTTGGAGGCATCTTTATTGCTCTTTCTTTGGTCTCGGCAGTCCTTGGAACCCCAGTCCAGTCACTGGACTTCAGCAATTATGGAATTAAGGCTGAAAGAGCCGATCCAAGCTTGGTCGGGTACCTGGGCGCCTTTTTCCTCGGTGCAGACCCATACGTGTACTTCTATCTCAGCAACGGCAATAACCCGACCTCCTTCAAGGCTCTGAACAAGGGACAGCCCGTTATGCGGCCTTCGAAGGGCACTGCTGGTGTTCGGGATCCCGCATTGGTACAAGGCGGCGGTGTAGAGGCTGGCAAGAAGTGGTATGTCGTTGGAACCGATCTCAATATTGGCAGAGTAAGTTTCGAACCAAGTTCCATCATGTGGTGTTGTGACGCCTCGAAACATTGGCTGACTGCGAGACAGACAACCTGGGATGCTGCTCAGCGAAAAGGTTCACGCGGCATATTTGTTTGGGAGAGCACAGATCTTGTAAATTGGGTGAATGAGAGGCTGGTGAGCGTCGAAGATTCGTCTGCCGGGATGGTTTGGGCACCAGAAGCTATTTGGGATCCTGATCAAGGCAAGTTTCACAAAAGAACTACAGACGTTTGCGGCTGACAGATTTTAGGCCATTATCTGGTCCACTGGGCCTCCAAGTTTGTAAGTTATCTGATCCTCAGAATCTAACCAAGCTAACCCCGCCTAGTATCCATCCTCGGACCCAAATCACACAGGAAGTCCTGGCCCCATCCAGATCCGCTACGCCTACACCTCAGACTTCAAAACCTTCTCTGCCCCGCAGACGTACATCAATAAGTCCCCAACAAACATCATCGACCTGGACATTCTCCCGCTCTCCAACGATGGAAAATCTTTTGTCCGTTTTATGAAAGATGAGTCACTCAAGACAGTCTTCTGTGAGATCTCGACAACCGGCCTGTTCGGGACCTG
Organism: Reticulascus tulasneorum; assembly: GCA_001557505.1. NCBI lineage: Eukaryota > Fungi > Ascomycota > Sordariomycetes > Glomerellales > Reticulascaceae > Reticulascus > Reticulascus tulasneorum. The sequence continues at coordinate 372,803 of LSAX01000006.1, forward strand.
GACAAGGCCAGGAGGAAATAGCGCCACTATCCAATCTGGCGTTGAAGGCCCAGCTGCCTATTTGGATAACCAGGCGGCTGGAAAAGTTCACTTGCTGCTAGATTTCTATGGGAGCGACGGTTATCGGCCCTATGAGTCTGGCAATCCGGGGAGTAACTCGGGATGGACGGCGAGTAGTCGGAATGGCTTCCCGGCGAATTTGAGGCATGGGAGTGTGCTGCCGATAAACCAGACGTTGTATAATGCCCTCAACTCAAAATGGGGGCAGTAAACAAGGTTACACAAACTCAACTTGCTACAATGTCAGAAATTCTGCCCAGGCCTCTTTTAAGCGTTTAGAACATTTTGTTCTAGATTGCGATGCTCACTATCTACTTGAGTTTGACTCCACCCCTGCATCCTTCTCCTTTGGATTTATATCTTCCGCCACGTTCTCTGAATCTTCTGTGTTGGCATTGCTCTCTGAATCCGGTATTCTCTTCAATCCAATACCCACCACTCCAAGAATGCTAGCAGCTGCCACAACCGATGCGACCAGGAAAGTCCTCGTGAGAGCGTGATTGTAAATCTCCAACAGCACAGGCAGGTCTTCAGAAGGAACCAAATCTGCCAGCAAAGTAGCACCGGAACCTGCAATTGCCTTTGCATCAACACCCGGAATATGTTCGCGAATCCCGCGAACAAGCGTACTCGCGAAGACGGCCTGCGCCGCGGTGATGAATGTCGTGGGTCCAAAACATTGGAAGAACATCACAGCACCAACACCGATAGCCACGTCCCCTTCCGCGAGGAGACTTTGGACGGCAACAGCAGGCTGCTGAGTCGCCATGCCAATTCCCAATCCTGCTATCACCTGGAATGGTAGCCATAGGTTCAAGCCAGATGATACTTTGAGCGAAGAGAGCAGCCCGGCGCCAACAGAGACGAGAACGGTTCCTCCAAGCATGAATGGTTGATAGTATCCTGTTTTTGTCACAGCCCAGCCGCTGAAGAAGATAGTGATAATGAACGCAATACACAGTGCTAGGTAGCGCACGCCAGACTGCTCAGGGGATGTGCCCTGGATAGCTTGGAACCAGAGCGGGAGCTAATTTTGAGATTTGTCAGCTTCTGCTCCTCGTTCGTGTCTGGCGTACTTACATAGTAAACCAGAGTAAAGAACGCGCTGTCTAAACAGAATGCGAATAGCGAGCCAGCGATAACCACCCGCATCTTCATAATGCGTGGCGGAACTAGCGCTTTGTCTCCCATCCACCACTGCTCTGCCGCAAAAGCAATGACAAGAACACCTGCTACTACAAAGCAAGCGATAGTCCGGCCGTTGCCCCACGAATATACGGCGCCGCCGAATTGTAACCCGAGGATGAAGGACCCAATCGCCGGGAGCAACAATATCATTCCTAGATGATCAAATTCACGAACCTTCTGCAGCCATGGCCTCATTTGTTCATCGGTCTGTGGTGGAGACTTGATGAGGAATGGTATTGCGATCGCAGGGAGTGCAGCAATGGGAAGATTAATATAAAAGCACCTAGAATGTTAGTCTGTTGGCCGGTAACATATGCGGTTTTACAGAAACGCAAAGGAGGATTGATAAATAAATCAGGGAGAATTCAACTCACCATCTCCAAGTTAGATAACTGTTTGTTATGAGGCCGCCGGCGACGGGGCCAATGACTGCAGCAATACCATACATCATCCCCAGCCCGCCCACGTACAGAGGAAGATTCTTGGAGGGCAGAGTAGATGATATGAGCACTAGACTGCCGCTCTGAAGACCAGCAGCGCCGATTCCAGCTACCGTGCGCCCCACGATAAAGGCGGCAGATGTGGGACTAACGGCGCATACTAGGGAGCCGATTTCGAAGATGGCAAGGGACGTCAAAAAGACTATCTTGATATTGAACTGACTGTATAAACGCCCAAAGACGAATTGAAAGGCACAGAGGGTCATCTGGTACGCCGAACCATACCACTATGACTCATAATATCTCAGCCGTCGTGAATGATAGGGTAATTTGCATTTGGAGCTCTCCAGCTAGGCCACTTACACCAATATCTGCGAGCGAGTGAAACTGGTCCGAGATGCGTGGAATTGCTGTAGCGATAATACCCTCGTCTAAAAAGGTACACAACACAGCCAATGAGATGGCCAGCCATACCAAGAAGATTTTGATACCTGGCATATCTTTCGCGGTCTTGGCATGGAAAGACTCTATTGCCGGATTTGAGCTTGCGTCGTCTTTGGACGACCCTGTCCTCGCCAACGTATCCGCCGACGGCGGTTGGATTGGATTCTCGCTCATTATCAAATGAACCAGACAGCCACTGGATCAACTGGATGCGGAGGGAGAGATAATGGGTGTGAGAAATGTATCAAGGAGTTAAAGTCGGACCGGAGCCCAAAAGTAAGGGATCAAAAAGAAAGTCGACCAACAAAAACTGAAAAAGTAAACCGAGCAGAAAAACTTTACCAAAGGACCAAAGGGTTATCCCGGATCCCAGCTCATGAACCAGGATGCATGCTGTTGGAAAACCCGGGAACGATAACCCGATAGGGGTTCTGCATGGGCTAGCGGGAGAACAAGCTTCTATCAACCTTGCATACTGACCTCATTGGCCAAGTTGCCTGCCTATTTCACCTTCCCCTTCGAACTTCCTCGAAGGATTGGTTCCACCTCAAAGGGATTGATGTTACATCGTGCCACTACAATAGTCGCCACTTTGTTACGCCGCACTGCATTCCTCGATGAGGGGTTGAAACCCCCGGGTTTAGTGTCGCGATATGGATTTTGATAGGCGATTGAATACAATTTTTCAAAGCCATAAGCTGACTCTCCGGATGAAACGGCAACCTTCGGCCGCTCAGGTGAGTTGCATAGATTTGTCGCCTAGCCAAATAGGCACTTAGTAAGAACACCGAGGTTAGTGATCAGTGGCCAACGACCAATAGATTCTGGCGAAGCTAAGGCTGTACTGCCCGTAGACGGGTCTAAGGCTTGTCCCGCGCTATCGCACCCACCGTTGGAAGTGCGGATAGATTGTGGAAGATCACCCGCCATGCCCGCCTCATTAGACCAAGCACATAATCTTCTAGAATCGCTGGTAGGTCGAATGATGCCTTCTTTGTGGAACTGTGGCCGCATTGCCGCGAATAACCCTTGACGGCTGCGCTGCTGTGCCTTTGCCACATTTGACTAGATGTGTTGCTCGGTCCGAACCTACCTGTACAGGTTAGGTTTGTTACGTGGTGCAGGAATCTTTGTCGCATTGAAGCAGGCATCATTTTAGGATGCGCACGCCATTAGTTTGACCGACCCCGGTCAGAACGGGCGTCCGGTGAGTGCAATATGCACGAGGTAGTACAAGGTCGACACCGAACCCAAGGTTCCTGCAGCGATGTACATATGCCGTGTCCGGAACGCAGTTCTGTTGAGAATCAACAGGGACGTCGTCATCTCATGTTTAATCCTGTGGACTGTTTCCTTCCATGATTTGCGACGCTCATTGATTCTCTTCGCCTTTCCTTGCTCATTTGCCGCAGTATGGCTCCCGCAGGCCGTGGCTGGACATCTCAGCCCGTGTCTACTCCCCGTCTTCACTCAGTGAAGTTTGTTTTCGAAACTCCAGTGTCCAATAACAACGACACAGAGGAACCGGATGAACTTATCTTTGAGAATCCGATACCCTACGATATATCTGGTGTCCCTAAGAGATTTGTATTTCGAAGTCGCTCGCAAGGTCGCCACAATCCTGAAATTTCAGTAGAGCAACCTGACTACGTTGCCGAAGTTCGCTATGTTACGGGCACGGCTGACTATCGTCCAATCGAAAAGTCTTCTGAGCACACGTATCAGTCTGATGTTGACGAAGATGAAGCAGAGTTATGGAAAGAGAGACTGTCAGGCGCCAGTCCCACGAAGTTTCCCGAACGTCCGTCAGTTTTTCATTCAAAGCCACAGAGTCGGTTATCAGGTCCGAGCTGCGACATAACGGATCGAGCGAGGACTTCCAGCGAACTAGCTGGAATCATATCCACAGCCTGGGCCGTCTGTTTGTCTGCCCAAACTGATTCTCAAGACATAATATTTGGTCTTAGAGTCGCAGAAAGAACTGAGGCGGGCGATCACCAATCCGAGGTTCTCCCGATCCGCTTGGCGGTAGATCGCCAAGCCCTGGCGCTACCATTGATCGAGACAGCTGCCGGCTTGGCAAAGCTTATTACTCAGTCTAAGCTGACGCTCGGAAAACTCCGGTCTCTCAGTGATGATACAAGAACTGCATGTTCTTTTCGAACCGTTGTCGATGTCTGTCATACCGACCAGTCTATTCCATCGCACCAGGGATTTGACTCCAGGACCCCGTCCTCTAGCCCATTGGGGCAAGTTCTAAAATACGACATAGTTTTGGGTTGCCATTCAAATGGGCACGAGCTTGTGCTCGCTGCCACCTTCGATGAAAGCGTCGTATCGCGGGATTCAGTGCGGCTCCTTATGAATGACTTGGAGCATGTCATCTGGCAAATACTTAGGTTGCGCGACACACAACACACTCTCAAGAATTTTGAGGTCCTGAGTCCTGCAAGTTTGCGACACATGCTTCAATGGACTAGACCGTAAGCCACTGTTGAGACTCGAGGGTTGTCGAGGACGCTGCTAATGAACCTTTGAAATAGACTCCCTAGGAGAATTGATACTTGCGTTCATCAGCTAATCGAAAATCAATCAGTGCGCCGTCCGCATGCTCAGGCAGTTCGTGCATGGGATGGAAGTCTCACCTACGCAGAACTTCAACGACGGAGTGATAGGTTGGCATGGTATCTGTACCAGCTCGGTGTCCGGCCCGAAATGCTTGTTCCGGTTATCTTTGAAAAGTCGGCCAAGAGCATCATTGCCCTATTATCAGTAGTCAAGGCTGGAGGCGTGGTAATTCCGCTCGATCCATCAACGCCACTTGCAAGATTACATATGATTATCGAGGACGTCGGGGCGACGATCGTGATATCTTCGACGGCGCAACGGGACAAAGTCCCGAGTAACATCAATGAGAAGAGAATAATAGTGCTGGATGACGGACTTCTTGGCCGGCTGGCCGCCGACTTCAAATCATCAACAATCGAAAGCCAACAAATGGTCCAACCGAATCCTGACAATGCCTTGTATATTGTTTTTACAAGTGGATCAACGGGCAAACCAAAAGGTGTTGTTGTCACTCATTCCTCGTTTTGCTCTAGTTCCGAGGGCTTTTCAAAGGCCATTCATCTCACCCAAACCTCACGCGCTTTGCAGTATTCCTCCTTTTCCTTCGACGTTTCAATGCTAGAAATATTTTCAGTGCTTGCCATCGGAGCGTGTATATGCATCCCCTCTGAGGAAGACCGAATGAATGACTTGGCGAAATCCATTGTCGATTTGGAAGTCAACTGGGCCATCCTTACACCTTCGGTTGCTAGCCTCATTAGTCCGAACCAGGTGCCGGGAGTGGAAGTAATGTGTTTCGCTGGTGAGGCGTTGCCGCAAAGGATTGCTGACACATGGGCCGACCACGTCAAGGCTATCAATGCATATGGCCCAGCCGAGTGCTCCATACTCACAATTGTAAGTGAGCCCAGGATAAAAGGAGTGGATAGCAACTCCTTAGGTCGGCCACCGAATGGAGCAGTCTGGATCGTGGACGAGGAGTGCAAGCGACTAATGCCGATTAACGCAATCGGAGAGATAATTCTTGAAGGCCCTGCTCTTGCGAGAGGTTATCTTGAAGATGAGACCAAAACCAGGGACGCCTTCTTGAAGGACCCAAAGTTTGTTCAAGGTGTTGTCACGAGCTCCTCCTCGCGGTTCTATCGGACTGGAGATCTTGGACGAATGAGGGCAGATGGCACCATCGATTACTTCGGCAGAAAGGATAACCAAGTCAAGATTAATGGTCAACGTGTTGAACTTGGCGAGATAGAACACCACGCAAAGACCTTTCTTGACTTGGCTCTACAAGAGTCTGGAACGCTATCAATAGACTCATCCCTTTCGTTTGATACCGCCGTCGAGCTGATTCGGGTTGGGCAGGGATACGGGGACAGAAGTGTCCTGATGGTGTTTGCTGCGCTGACTTCGGCTACCAGATCAATTAGCCTTCCCGAGAATACCATCGTGTGTGATAGGGATCATCCTGGGAGCATACAGATCATGGGCTATTCTGCGGGAATGTCAGAATGGCTCAGTCGAATAATTCCTCCCTACATGATTCCTAAGACGATTCAGCCTTGTTATATGCTCCCCTTGACTGCTTCGGGCAAGATAGATCGCAGGAAACTGCGAGAAATAGGAAGTTCTATGCTCTGGCACGATATGATGATCCCAGGAAGCTTGGACACCCCAGCAGATCCATATCCCACATCAAGTTACAATGAACTTGACTTACCAACACCGCCATCATCAGATGCACACTCAGACTCAACAGAAGCGCTATCTGTGGCAGAATCTTACAGCCACGAGAATCCATATCTTGATACCCCCCAACTAAGTCTTGTCGAGCAGTCTCTACGCAAAATATGGGCTACTGTTTTGAAATTACCGGAAACTTCTATTCTCCCTGAAGATGATTTCTTCAAGTTGGGTGGTGACTCTATTGGAGCTATCAGAGTTGTAGCAGGATGCCGCCAAGCGTCACTGCAAGTCAGTGTTTCCACAATCTTCAAGGCGTCGGTTCTTCGCGAAATGGCATTGGTCTGTAGAGTGATCACGGCAGCAGGAAGTCCAATCAAGTCTCCCATCATTCAGCGTCGACCATTCAGTCTTTTGAGCTCCGGCGTCCCGGAGTTGAAGGCGGAGGCAGCATTTCAATGCGAGGTCGGGGAGGCCATAATCGAAGACTTGTACCCTTGTACTTACATGCAGGAAGGACTCATGGCTGTCAATCTCACGCGTCCGGGAGCTTACACTGGTAGGTGGATTTATAAGCTGCCAAAGGATGTGGAGTTGGAGAAGTTTAAGAAAATATGGGAAGATATTTACACCGCATCGCCGATTCTACGCTCTCGGTTTGTCATGACCACGTCTGCTGGATCTCTTCAGGCTGTAATTCAAGAGCCAATTCGTTGGTTGTTTCACGATGATCTGGAATCTTACATCGCCGACGACGAAGCCAACCCCATGCTCCCCGGAGCATCCCTCAACCGATTTGCAATTGTCAAATCCGACCAAAACCAATCAGTTCACTTCGTCTGGACGATCCATCACATGCTCTATGATGGCTGGTCCATTGAACTCCTGCGTAAGCGAGTCAACGCTATTTATCAAGGGAATTCAGTTAAGCCGGCGGAAGACTTCCGAAGTTTTATATCTTACATTCAAACGCAAGATACACGGAAGATGGCAACCTACTGGGAGAAAGAACTGCATGGAGTTATGCCATCAACTTTCCCAGCCTCTTCGAAGCCAGGGCATCAGTCTTATGCCAAGGCAGTCATTAGGGACGAAATGGATCTCGCCATCAATCCAGCCTCAGGTTTCACAGTATCAACTTTGGTCCGAGCCGCATGGTCCATCATGATTGGGCACTATGCAAAGACTGACGATGTACTCTTTGGAGCTACCGTGTCTGGACGAAATGCTCCGTTTGATAATATTGAGAATATGGAGGGGCCAACAATTGCGACGGTTCCCATCAGGCTACAAGTGCGACCTGATGATACTGTTCTCGATTTCCTTCGACATGTTCAGGACCACGCTGCATCAATGATCCCTTTTGAACAAGCGGGTCTGCAGGCAATCAAGGGGCTGAATGACGATACGCGGCGCGGCTGTGATTTCCAGAACTTGTTAATTGTGCAGCCGGCCGGTACTGAGAACTGCTCCACCGGCCCCTTACAAACGGCAATCTATCGAGAAGAATTCACAACGTTTCCAGTCACCTGCGAAGCGAGAATTCACCCTGGGAGGATTGAATTTGCGACGCATGTTGATGAGACCCTCACTAGTCGAGTACAAATAGCGGAAGCTATCAACACAGTCAAGGTTATCATCAACCAGCTTTACAACATTGCCGCATCCTCATTATCAACACAGCTATGCGAGATTACCTTTGCAGAACTGCCCCAAGAACTCAACATTCAACCCTCGCTAACGAGTCGCAAGTCAACAAGTCACATCCTGGCGTGTGTACATCACCGGATATCCGAAGTGGCCAATCAGAAACCGCGGCATGAAGCCGTTTGCTCTTCGTCCATATCAATGACATATCAGAAGCTAGAGCAGCTTTCTTCAAAATTGGCATCTTATCTTATCATCAGTGGCATTGGTAAAGGTACAATAGTGCCTCTGTGCTTTGAGAAGTCAGTGTGGACTGTGGTAGCTGTTTTAGGAGTGCTTAAGACTGGGGCTGCCTTTGTTGCCCTTGAGCCGAGCCAGCCACTGGCGCGTCTACGGCAGATTGTGAGAGAAGTTCGGGCAAAATTTGTACTCATATCAGCATTCCATGCTAAGGCAACAGACCTCGGAGCCGTCAATCCAATCATAATAGAGCCTGATTTCCTGGAATCTCTGCAGCAACCAAGTTTCGCAACGGAGCCAAGTATAAGTCACGTAACTCCGGAGGACACAGCCTACGTCATCTTCACTTCCGGCTCTACAGGTACTCCAAAAGGTGTCATGATTTCCCATGCAGCATTTGTTTCCAGCGCAGCTGCTCATGCCGATGGCTTGAACGTGAAGGGGAAACGGGTACTGCAATGGTCATCCTACAGCTTCGATGTCAGCGTCCTCGAGATTCTAACGACTCTCCAATATGGTGGGACCATATGCGTGCCCAGTGAAAAGGAACGCATCGAAGACATTGCAGGTTTTATGAATAAAATGAGGGTTGAATGGACACTTCTAACTCCTTCGGTGGCTAGACTCATTCAGCCGAGTGCCGTTCCCCTACTGACCACGTTGTGTCTCGGTGGCGAGCCCCCAGACACTTCGCTCCTTGAGGCATGGGACAGATCAGGTGTTCTGGTCTTCAATGCTTACGGGCCAAGCGAATGCGCTGTGGTCTCTGTTATCCAACCCTATTCGCCTGGTATCGACCCACGTACGATTGGATATGGTTCTGGATGCCTCACATGGGTGGTTGACCCGGATGATCCCGACAAGCTGTTATCTGAAGGAGAGACTGGCGAGATGCTAATAGAGGGACTATTGGTTGGAAAAGGGTATCTCAATGATCCACGAAAGACTGCAGAGTCATTCATTATCAACCCCGCTTGGGCCCGCGGGTCCTTATCTGCTTCATTCCCAAACCCAAGGCGCATGTATAGAACAGGCGATTTGGTGACACAAAACCCAGATAAATCCCTTATTTACATCGGTCGAAAGGACTTGCAAGTCAAAGTGCGTGGTCAGAGAATCGAACTTGGCGACATTGAGGCTCATCTTAACACCTGCAACGGCGTCGGCAAATCAGTTGTCCTCTTTCCATCATCCGGGCCATTCAGAGAACAGCTCACAGCCATCGTTGAGCTGGATTTCAAAAGCCAAGAAGACTTAAGACTCCATCAGAACTCTTCTTACTTTAACGAAGAAACACAGAGAGTTCAACAAGATCTCGCAAGCAAAGTTCCTTCCTTCATGCTTCCAGCACATTGGGTGGACATCACTACACTAACAAGCAGCGACTTTCCTCTGAATGCTTCTGGAAAAGTTGATCGGAAGTTATTGTCGTCCTGGCTCCAGCAACTCTCCATCACAGAATCGGAAGCATCGGGTAACTCTACTCCAGGGAAGGATGATCATATTATGATTGGACGGAGTGAACAGCCGGCTTACGGAATTGCAAAGAAGATTTCAACAATGATAAATTCGAGACTTCTTAAGTCAAATAAAACCACCAATGGAGAGTTTGAAGACATGCTACTCTCCTTTTCTGGACTTGACTCACTCAACATGATGTCCTTGATGCATTTTCTACTTCTGGAATATCATGTAAGAGTAACCATGCAGCTTCTCATGGACAAAGACACAAGTATTCGCAGTTTAGCAAACTTTGTATTGCAGGAAAAATCAGCTCGAAACGCATTCTCGAAGCCAGTGGAAGACAATTCCATTGACATAACGGCTGAGATCAACCGGCACGACGACAAAATTGCCGCTGCTCAACAATGCATTCCGAAGTTGGACGAGAAGGAGTTTAGAAACTTAGAGAAGCTCGACAACAGCTGGTCGAGCGGTGGTGTGTCGAGACCTGTCGAAAAATCCAGACTTCTCACGGTCCTCCTCACTGGCGCCAGTGGCTTTTTAGGTACACAGATCCTGCGCCGACTCCTTGAGCACCGCCAAGTTTGCCGAGTTATTGCGATTGTTCGTGGAGGAACACGCGAGAATGCAACAGAGCGCGTTATTGAAGCTGCAGAAAAGGCTTTGTGGTGGACAGACTTTCATCGTGAGAGTCTAGAGGTGTGGGAAGGCGACCTGTGCCAGCCTTGTCTTGGTCTTGATTCTTCGCTGTGGTCGCGCCTCTCAGACGGTCAATCGATAGATGCTGTGGTGCATAATGGCGCCGTGGTACACTGGAACAAGAGCTACTCTGCTCTTGAGGCTGTTAACGTACTTTCGACTATGGACCTGCTCCGACTAGCAGTGACACGAACCGGTGATGGCTCTAGCCGAAACATAAAGATGAGGTTTGTATACGTCTCTGGCGGTCGACAGTGGCTCAAAGAGATTGAGGATGATCAGGATGTTGCAATAGAGCTCGCAACATCTATCGGTTATAGCCAGACCAAGTTTGTGTCGGAAGTGGTTGTCAAACGAGCAGCACAACGTCAGATCATGTCTTCAGGAAAGAGCGCAATTAAAGTCATAAGGCCAGGTCTGATTATTGGTACCTCTACGGAAGGAGTTGCAAATGCAGACGACTACATTTGGCGACTTGTTGCGAGCTGCATTAGGATTGGCGCGTACAACGAAAATAGCTCAGGAGAATGGTTACAGATTTCGGATGCCTCTACGACAGCATCCCTCATCATAAAGGCGGCCTTGGATCCAGCGTCCATACCTGAAGCAGCAGTGCATCAACATAATGATGGCATGACTTGGGGTAACTTTTGGTTGATACTTGCCGGCATGGGATACAAGCTGCACCCATTGAGTGCCAGCCAGTGGTTATCTGCCATCAAGAACGACCTGAATGCTTTCCAAGAAAAGCACCCCCTATGGCCACTTGCTCATATGCTTGAGAGTGATTCTATGGAACGAGATATCGATGCATCCAGGGCGGATGACCAAGGTGGAGACACTTCGTATGTGACGCCGCTCCAACTGAAAATTGCTATAAGAAAGAACGCAGAGTTCTTAGGGCGCATCGGGTTTCTTCCACTGCCTGGAGGAATAGATGTCACTGCCGGCCCAGGTGATGGAGAAGCATTTACGCGGTCACATTTCAACGGTTAAAGGTTTCGTCTTGACAAGAGCATTCAGATAATGTATGATTTGGATTATGGATCAGTGAATATAAACTGTATCTTCCTCCGGTTCTCAACCTTTAGTGCAGTAACTACGTATTTACTCGCTGCCTTATCGATAACGCTGCAAGTAGCTCCATGCTCGCGTGGCTTAGTTTTTCGTTGCAACAGTGTCTCTTGCTCGGTTGAAGAGCCCAAGCAAATATATCTAACCTTCTTGATGGAAACTTGTGCTTTGCATACGTTTACGCCACTTAGATGGTCTGGTCTGTGATTTCAAAACTCATCTTCACTCCCTATCTCTCAAGAGTTCATATGAAAGGATTTGAATTGGATACAACTGTTTGCAGAGTGGCCAGGTAAACAAGGTCTGCACAGTTTCAAGTCAGTGAAGATGGGTTCGGTACTCTTTTCTCTGTCCAATTCAATTCCTATCTAGCTTAGATTTATTTCCAAAGTCGCCAATCCTGCTTCAGAGCCTGACTAGCAGAAACCTAGTCATCTAAGAATGCTATGCAGGACAAGTCACCAATATCAGTGATATCCGCCAGTCAGAGATATCATGGCCCATTGCTTGAGTCGATTCAGCTCCGCTTAGTGATAGCACAGAAGAGTGTACGATTTCCAGAGCGGGTGGCCACCCCCGAAGTCGCTAGAGTCTTTGCAGTCGTTCTCGGCTTTGAAGGCGGAAGCCTTGCCTGCACAGCGATCGTTCGGCCAGGCAAAAACTAGGTGGCATTAGTCGGTCTTCAATTCGGATCCAGGGCGCTGCTAGGCAAGAGTAACTCACAGATGCAATCATCATCGATGGCCTTGATCTCGAACGAGTGCGTGTGGTCGGGAAACTTCTTGCACTCGCCCTTGTCGCCACTCTCAATCTCCAGAGTGCTGTCTTTTTTACCCTTGCAATCGCTGCTGTGGTAGAGCCAAAGCCTCTCAGTAACCTGGTTAGCAGGAGCGGCATCTGCTACATCAGCAACAGCCCCCGCAACGCTCTCGATGCCAGCCAAATCGGCAGCAGCGTTTTCAATGGCGACAGCGTTAACCCCGAGACCCAGGGAGGCGAGGACGAAGGTAATAGTGGTGAAGCGCATTTTCTCGGTTGGGTATTTTACTCAAGACTGTGATGTATGATCCTTGTGAGCTGTTGAAAATGGTGTAGGAGACTGTGAGGGCTGTGTGTGTGATAGTGACTGGGATGTATGAGAAGAGGGATCATTCTGCCTCTTTATATATGTCTATACAAAAGCTTTCCCTAATCAATCTCTGGAACCATTTACACCTTACATAACCAAATACGTATCCACACGCGAGCGGCCCGATTTTGAAGAGGTTCTTATTGTTGCGACTGTTGAATCGTTCATGAGGCTTCACTAAAGTCAAAAGTTAAAGGTTCCGAAGTCCACATACGCATCAAGTCGGCAAGCTAGTACAGACCTCTAGAAATTACCTCGCAGGCAGAAACTTCTCAGTCGCTCTTTGCAAGTGCCGAATTTGAGTTCGGGAGCTAGGGTTCTCCCTTTTGCGGGGGTTAGCTTGTAAGCTAACCAATATGGGGTACCAGAGGAATGAGGCCCATCTGGGGCTGGGGGCAGCGGACCCATTCACATATCTCACGTCGTCTTAAGAATGGAAGGATATAAGTGCATTCCAAATATCCTTGGTCTAAGCTCAGTTTGGTTCCTCTCGCAATGCTTCGATTCCACGAGACGGTACGTATGACATTAAGAGGGGCAATGAGACATATGGAAAGGTTTCATTTGAAGTTTCGGATGATGTTCTATCTCGAACTTTAGGAACTATCTCGCACGATACCAAACGAGGCATTTTGGGGATAGATGTGCTAGATACTGGGTACTCGGGGCGGTGCGCAAGAGGAACTGGAACTAGGGACCCAACCACCCGTTTATTGGACCAAGTTTAAACATCGGTGAGCAATGGTTCATAATTCCTCTCTATTGCTCGTTCCGCGGAGCCGATAGCAGGTCGCCCGTATCACTCGCCAAATTGAGAGGCAATGCTGTCCTTGGTACTGACCGTAGCCCGGCCCAGGAGCTAGCAGCAAATGCAGTCCATCATATTCAACCATACTGCCTACTACACCACTAAGCTTATCGTCGCCACCATTTAAAATTGGGGATAGTACAACACTCCCGTACTTTGTCACGATTCGCCCTTATCGTCGGGGGTTTCTACCATGGCTAATCTCCACTTCCGTTGAGGCGTTTTGCGATATATACGAGAGACATGACTGGCATCAATGGGTTAACACCGTTGCATTCACCAGCCTTTCTAAGCTAGTAGAAACGAAGAACTTACTCCATAACCATGCAATGTCTGTCGTTATGTAGCTTGATAAGCACTAACGGCGAAGCTGGTCCTCGCCAATAAACTTTGTGTAGGACTCCGAAGCGTAGATTTACGTTGGCATGTTGGTGTTCTAGCGTGTATGCCATGAAAAAGTTTATTCAGGTCTTACTGAACCTGTATCTAGATCAATCATGAGCATGCGATAGTGGGTCGTGCAAAGCGTGCTGCCGCATTCGGATAGATCAGTTGGGCCGCCATTATCCCCTGCGTACCTCCCGACGGTATCAAATGGCACGAAACAGTCACTCCTGACATAACAGAAACGGATCAAAGTGATCAAGTGTGTGGAAAGCTAATGGCTGGGTCTCAACGTGCCGGAAATTGTCGATATGAAACACATGCCCAAAGCCGGAGGAGCTGGTAGCAAACAGAGCCTGGACAGTAAGTACCTGGAGGGTTTTGCGAGAGAATTTTTCTCTTCAGGAAATACCTTTGCTTCAATATCAGAAAAATTCCCTAAAGGTCCAGGGGTGGAGTATCCAGGAGCTCTACGCCCGTGGAAGAAAATGGTGTGCCAGGCCATCCGTCCTAGGACTGCTTTGAGATTATCTAGGCATTTTAATATACCTAGCAACTCATTTAGCGTTATACATAATAATATGAGCTATTCTATGTAGTTCTTGAGTTCCCAACCGAGTGTAGGTGTGAGTCCTCTGATCAGTGGCTCTAACAGAGTAACAGAAATGCTTAAGATCCACTACTCGTTCTCGTTCTCTAGAAGTGAATGACTCCGATACTGGGTGCATGACTACATAACTGCTCGGGATTTACACCATGGTCCTGCTCCTGCTCCTTGTCTTCTCGTCATTCCTAGTCAGCGCGTAGGCAGAGTTCCGTACCGGAATACAGCACATGATTCTATCTCCGAAAGTGTGCAAATCAAGAGAGAGATGGATTTAAGCCTTTAAGCAAGAAGTATGATTTGTATCTACGCAGGTAAATTGCAGCTTCTTGAACGGTCCATCGGGTCACAATCACTTTTCTCCCTAAGCATGTTCTGAGCTGGCTAAGCATATGAGCAATACCCTCGTCAGCAAATTGTTTAACCATCGATACCGCTGTCAAACCCTGGGGCGCCATTGTTCCGCGCATAGTCAATCTGTGACTTGAAACTTGCGTCCCTAATCGCGAGTGAAGCAGAGCCAAAGTCCCAGGTCAGGAACTTGTTGCGGACAGCCTCGCTAGGGAATCCAGTCTTATAGTCGACCAATGCGCCTCGAAACCACACTCCAAAGTGGTTCTCGATGTTGTCGTCGCCCGAGCCGGCAAAGCGGAAAGAGTGAGTTCTAACACCGTCCTTGTGATAGACGATTTTTGGATGATCTCCATCCCAGCGAATGTCTCCTGGGCCCTTGGTATCGTAGTCACCGTGCTGTGATGCGGCAATGATCTTGGCGGCTCCATTTTGCACAAAGACAATGATGTGCTCCCAGTCGTTCCGGTGACCACCCGGATCAAAGAAGTTCGGCACGGCGACATCCTTCTCGAAGTAGTAGTCGTAGACATGCGCACACCATCCGTTGTTACATCTGCTTCGTACGTAGACGTTGTTGTTGCTCAGGTCTGAGGCGTCGCGGCAACCGGAAGCGGCGCCAGTCCAGTTATTATCAAGACCTGGGTTCACATTTCCGTTTGCGTCTATGGCTGGTGTATTGTAGCAGCCGTCTGTATCAAAATCTAGAGAAGGTTGCCATCGCAATTGCTCTGCAGTGGCCCTTTGTGGAAGAGCGGTGGGAGGATCTCGCCGGACCAAGTTGACTGGCTTCGCGGAGATGCCTGCCGCGAGGAAGCCCACCACAGCAACAGCAAACGTTTGTCCAGAATGCATGTTGACCAGGAAATGAAGTCCCGACGCCGATGTGTAGTTGCAGTGGACAATGAGCGGACTGGGAGGGAAAGCTAAAAGAACTTTACTACTAGGTGGATGGTTGTTCTAATATACTGTAGTCAAGATCCTCTCAGTACCTTTGAGGAGATAGGTCAGTGTAATGCTATCTAGCACTAGCTCCTGCTATGCCCCCAGTCGCATGACCGCTAACTGCGACGTGGTATTGGCTACTCCATACAGATTACAAACAGAGTGGTAGGATTTCTAGCTGTCTCGAGTGGAGTCGGCCCTTTCAGAAGGACTTTCTCGTGGCGTAGACATCGTCACATTGTGGTCGAGTGGTAGGGTGTCATCGGACGCTGCATGGCCAATACCTCCTCGTTTGCAGAGGTTGATGCAGCTGATGGCTGTGCTGTAATTATTAGACGCTACTCCATGTGCCAGGGGTGTCGCTTATCATTGGCGCGACGAAACAAGCTTAAATACCCGTTCCTGCAGGACAATGAGGTCTGAGCTATCTCTCGCCTGTGTCCGTCCGAACAAGAAACCCGTTTTATAAACCTTGGTACTAGGGTAGTCCACAATCTAGAGTAGTATGCATCTTGTCGTACATGCTCGGAGCAGCTGAGCAGCCCAATCCGAGCAATTCTGAGTCGAACCATGTCACGATGCCGCCAGATGCACGCGTCGGATTTCTAGTGTCATTGCTCCACTTCGGTGACCACAAATGGAAATCATGCGCCGGCATCCAATGCCACAACCAAGCTAGACCGCGTGGTACCTTGGCACATATTCTGCGCAGGGGCGTTAAGATGCTTTAGGAAGGCTGATTGTTAATTAGATTAATTCCCCGTCACTTCGAGGGGACTTAGGTTTGGGCCAATAAGGGCGAAGGATCCGGCCTACTTTTGATCCCTGTGCCGCTCGTGTACAGACCGGGTTAGGTGATTGGGCAAGCGGACCGCAAAAACAGTGTCCCTTCGCCAAGTGAATGTTGTCGTGAGGTTATCGTGAATGTCGTCGTATAAGGTATTATGGTAGATTTTATAGTGAACTTTAAGTTATAGAATATGTTATAGGGAATATTGTAAGTAATATTAATAGGAATATTGTAGTGAGTATGATGATGAGTATTATGATGATCATATTATAATGGTCATCATATCATCGTTTTGTCGTGTCGTCGTGTCGTCGTTTCGTCGTGTTATCGTTTCGTCGTGTTATCGTTTCGTCGTGTTATCGTGTTATCGTATGGTCGTATGGTCGTGTCGTCGTGTCGTCGTGTCGTCGTGATTGTTAACGTGAACGTTATTATGAACATCGATATATAATCCATGTTCTAGTATATGGTGCTGTAGAGAATATTGCAGTGAGTATTATAGTGAGTATTGTAGTGGATATTGTAGTGAGTATTGTAGTGAATATTGTTATAAACATGTGCTAAATATCATACCTAATGAATATCACATTGAATAGGCAGTGCAATATCAGATAGGCTTTAGTTTTCTTTCGTACACTTAGCTAGCTAGGTTCTTGTTTCTCAAGGTCGCATTTCAACGTTGGATATGGCGTACAAGGAGGTCGAACTGAGCCAGCTCGCAAAGTACAAAACAAAAAGTTTCAATATCACATTGCTTAACACGTGGTGACTCCGAGACTGCGCTAGAGCCACAGAGGTCTGTATTTCTGTAGATCGCGGGTGGGGAGGGATCTGTGGGAACTCAACGCCTTGGCCCTCGCGAGAGACTAAATTAGCTGTTTCTAAATGTGACGACCTTGAACGATCTGCCAGCTTCTAGAAGCTCCACTATTCTGGCTCGGATTGTCTCTCAGCGTCCCAGCGCTGATCCGACACGTACCTAGGCATCCTATGGATAGGTTGAACCCTGAGAATGTGAAATTACCTGTCTCATATTATTTTAAAGCGTCCCAGTGTTTTGAGCTCATTGCAACGACCTGCTCGTTTCCCCAGGTCAATCGCGGGTATCAAGGCTACTAACAGTCCTTTAAATCAACAAAGCCTCCGTGTTAGGCGCACCTGATAAATTTAGACTTCTTTTCAAATTGGTGCCACCCCATCATCCCGTTTCGCTAGCCAGCCAGCTCGGATGAGCCAAAAAGCAGCCATCGGCGGTGTCGTCAGCAGCGCAAGGATACCTCCAAGTAAGCCTTTGAATATCTCTGGCGCCCATTGCTTCTGAAAGTACCAATCCCCTCCTCTCTTCTCCCCGACCGTAGTCAAGATGCCTACTGAAGGTCCCCAGAGCAGGATAAAGCTGGCTACAGCAATCAAGAGCGCTCTGAGAGCTTGGTTGAAGACGAACTTGAAAAGACGCACATTCGTCTTCGATTCGGTCTCGGTCTCTGGGCCAAGAAGCAACAGCCACCTCAGAAAGCGGCCCGAGGGCTCCGTGACGAAGCCGATGGGATGCACTCCGCCATGCTTCAAGTCACGCTCCACGAGGACGAGCTCTATGAACCAGGTGATGATGCATTGCACGATAATGGTGACCGCAGCATCGCCTGCCAGCGTATTCGGCAGCTCAAAAAGCCGGATCGGATTCTTCTGTGTATCCTGCGAAGTATACATGCCTTTTTCCGTTAGTCCTGATTCGCGTTGCAAAGTAAGTCCCACCTACCGTAGGCGATGGCAAAGTTAATGCCGCCTGAGAGAAGCATGGCGCCGATACCATCTAGACCAAATAAATAGAACTTTTGGTGTCCCGATAATTCCGTCGTTGGGACTAATATCTTGCCGTGCTTGGCTATGTCGCGATGTCCTGCTTCTACATCAGAGTCCTGCCTTGGGCCTTCCGGCGATCCTGGATTCGGCGTGGATGACATCTCGGCCTGGTATTCTTGACTTTCCGGCAGATGAGGTAGACACGATATTTAGAAGTGTGGTCATGAAAGCATTGCGAATGATTCAAAAGATCGAAAAGTAGAGTCTGCAGCAAATTTTCTTCTGGGTGGTCCTTATTAAGGGGACGCAAGGGGCCTTGTTGCACAAGGGCTGATTCATGATCGCCGCTAATTCCGGATCTGCCGGTGGCGTGACGGTAAAATTGGTACCCATTAATAGTTGGCGGAACACCTGCCAGCCACCTATTCCTGCAAGCCAGATCCCCACAAAGTCGGATGATCGGTTCACAACCAGAACACTCATGTCACTTCACACAACGATGGTACCTTGCATGTCCGGTGACTGCAATCGCCTGAGTGTTTGCAGGAGGATTGGACTTCATATGCCAAGACTATCCGGGTAGAAGTCCAGCGTGACTGTGCTGCTAGATCTGCCCTTGCCATGACTCAAGTACAATTGAATCCTAAAACTAAATGAAATTGTTATCAAATGATTGACCTTATCCGATTCCGACCTTCACATCTCTCAGCGAATAACATGAGCCTTCGCAGGCCCACGATATGAATGATTCTAACTAACAAGAATCAAGGCTGGTACAATCTCACTCTTGATGCTAGGACTGCCAATAGCGAGAGAATCTTTTGTATAACGGCCGAGGTCTGTTTGAGGTGGGAAGACGAGGAGAAGAACAAGTGCGATCCTCAGGGCCCTTGGAACGATTGTAAGTGATAGGGGCAGACCGCACGCCACACCGTTAGCCTACACTTAACATTACTGCCAAGGAATGAGCCTACAACTACAGATTATAGGCGTGCATTGTCAGAGGTCGCTGGTATGACGCGCGCTGTGTCATCCCCTGTGCTCATCTTCGGGTCCGCAGATGCCGCTTGTATGGAGTAAAATTCAAGGCTATCCTGGCCTATATCCAATTGCATGCCACCGAAAAGAGCCTGGTCGACCTATCCCGGTAAACTGCGTGCTTGTTTATCAAGCGAGGGGTAAGCGGATTCTCGGGAAACCCACTATCGAGCTTTGCCTCTCGCCTGCGCTCCCAAACCAAACCCTAGAGCTCGCTACTTTAATCATGGGTTTGTGTTGCTGCATGCGCATGCCTTGGGTCTGGTGTCTTCGTGCCTTGTTTGAAGAGAACGTGTGCCTCTTGAGATGATTTATAACAAATTTTGAGCCATTGGGCCTATGGCAAAGACTATCCCAAGGACGTACAATAGTTTACATGAGGGCGAACTGATTGATCCTGCCTTAGATTCTCCCTTTGACCCATCTGTAGGAGTTGGCTCCGAATCCTTAGGTACGGTGATGGTACCGTCCTTGTTGTCCCCAGCACACCGCTCTCTCTCCAGCTTCATGTCCATAATCAAGCTCACTTCAGGACAGTAGTCCAATATCTTCTTCCGCTGCTTTGCGTCCTTCCACACGCTGTCGGGGAGGCTGGAGCCGCCGTTTCTGACGTGGTACCCCATAGCCTCCTCGATATAGACATCTTCCACTGCAAGCACACCCCCTAGGCGCGCAGCTACTTTCTCGCCAGGCAAGACCCACAATCGCTTGCCGAACCATTCATCTTCGGGTTCAGTATCGTTATGGCGCTCTTGGAAGGACAGAATTCTCCGGATGGCAGATACCCGTCTCAGGGTCAAGCCTCCATTTCCCGAGAACCTGTCGTTGGATGTTCTGCGGCAAATTAGTTGCAGGTTCGAAGGGTTTGCAGTAGGGATGAGGAACGTACTTTGGGGCACCGGCCCAGCTCCATCCAAGCCACTCGTTCAAGCTTACCCCTGAGTTTGCGCATAGAATGCTGTCGGATTCAAACTTGAGAATCCATTCGACCCCGGGCAAAAACTCGTCGTAAAAGCGAAGGTCTGTCATTAATCTATGCACTTTTTCTTTGCTATCAACCTCCCAGGGTTCCGGCAGAACTACCAAGTCGAGCTTGCCAATGGTCTGCTGGTGCTTCGTAGCAAAACTTCTCCCCACACTGATGACACTCTTGTTTGAACCGATGAACACGAATCGCCAATCGGGAGGAGCCACTTGGATCATGTGTAGCAGCTGGGGCACGAGGTGAGGAATGGGCCGTGGTTCAATGATGAGCGCCACCTTGGAGCGGTTGTATGCAGACGAGGGATTTGCTCCGTCGTACACTCCAGTTTCGAATACCGGAGTCGGCCATTTGGTTGTATCGAAAACGTTCGGCACTAGGCGCTGGAAGGGGGGCAGAATGTAGAGTGCAAACCACCATCTAGGCCAGAAAAAAGTGGTCAGAGACTTTTGGCGGGGTTAGAAGTGACGCGGAAATTTGGGAACTTACATTAGCACCAGTGAGAATATGGCAATGATTTTGTTCCTTGCGGCCAAGAATATCCTAGGAGATTGCGACAAGAGACTGAAGCCCATGGCGGTCGTGGTGCTGGAATCAGCCAATTAATGGCCACCGAAGCCGCGTAGTGCCGCGGAGGAGCTTTGGCGGATGATCCGGATGAGGCAAAGAGGAGTGATTCGATCTCGGGTTGCGCTTCATGTCGCCATGGTACAGTTGAATCGTCTAGCAAACGTAGCGATCGAATAAACCTCAAGGATAGGTAGTCGCGGCCTGCCCTCGGTGGTGGAAAGGCAAACGACAAGAAGAAATAAAGGGGAGGGGATTCCGACGCAGCAGCAGCCTCTGGAACCGACGGCATCATGTAGTAATTATTTGTACGTAGCCGGAGAATATGGAAATTGACGCGAAATCGTCACCCAATCGAGGTACGTAGTATTTAGTCTAAGCCACAAGAAACGGGACGAAAAACAGTTGGGGGGGATGAAACGGGTTCTCGGATCCTGGGCGTTACTACGCATCACCAACAGCAGTTAGGCCCTTCGGGGACCGTAGTGGCGCCATGTTCTTGCCTCAAAGGTCCACTCGAAATACCCTAGTATGCCAATTGAGCAAGATTCCAGGCAGCCATAATGCGAGACGCGGTGAGTTGGGGGTCGGGTTGTGGGTTAATTAGTGGCGGAAGTTCTTTTGTTCGTATTCAGGAAGTGAGTGCATTTGCCAAGTCCCCATATTTTCTTAGCTTTTTGCAGGCAAACCCTCCCCACAGAACGCGACGTCGGTCTACCCTGATACGTTGCTAGTGCTTCTAGCCTTTGCGAACTTACGTCAGCGTTTCCGTTACCCCCTGACGACTATGCAACAAGCTGGGAAGCATTTGGATCTAATCGAAATGTCTGTACATATCCACTTTGGCTACCCGTGAGGGAAAAAGGTCTAGCCCATTCTTGTGAGCCGTGACTGGCAGTGTGGGTTGATGCTATGGCGGCCGCTGCATCGCAGCAGGCGAACTGCTAGGCCCACATGTCGTGGGCAGCTGGAGACCTTTTACTAAAGTATGAGTGAGAAATAAGCATGCTTGAATGTGACTCGCTGGGCAGAGTTCATTTTACAGCTGCTCCGCCACGATGTGGCCATCTCACCGGTCTAGGTATTGTTACCAGATTCTATGCCGGTCCACTGCTGACACCCAGCCAGTCTTAAACCAGATGCCCGGGACATGGCCTTTGGTGCTCCCGCGCCGCAGCTCTATTCTTGTCGTTCCATGGGAGCGACCTATTCTCCAAGAAGACCAAAGATAAGAAACCAGGACCAAGAATATTAAGCCCAGCAGTGCTTGGAATCCAAGATACTGTAAGCACCAGGCGGTCTGTCACGCAGCCCCTGGAGACTTGCGCCTCACCAATCCCTCAATGCATTCTGTGACCTTGCTCCATGTAGTGAGCCCATCTAGTGATGACTTGAAATTGTACAAGTTACATAAAATAGCTGGCGATAATCACCACGGCACCAACCCCGGCGGAAGCATAGGGTAGTCGTCGCCGTCCATCATCCCCGTGTCGAAGCCCAAATCTAGTCTTGGATATACGCCCGGACCTGTATCTGCCTGACGCTTCCAGTTCGCGTTGCAGTCGCCTGGCACAAACTGAGCTGCGTCCATCGTAAGTGTCATCTTGATCTCGGGGCAGTAATCCCAAATGTGTTTTCGTAGCTGTGGCGTGCCCCATATGGCGCCATGGAGCGTCACGCCGCTGCCGCCAGTATGATAGCCCATCGGCTCGTAGAATCCCTCGCGCCAGTCGTCGATGCCTTTGACAAACCCGCCATCTTTCGCCGCCTCTTCCGTGCTCTCCCCAATATGCGTTATATCGCCGCTGTGCATCTCCCCGCTAAACGTCAAGGAGTCGGTTCCGTTCGCCAGCCGCGCACCTGGCCGGTGGCCTAACCTCTCGACCAGCCAGACGTCTTCGGGCTCGGAGTTGTGGGCGCGGACCTGATGGCGTAGAATATCGATGATGGTGCTGACACGGCGCAACGACAGGCCGCCGTTGCCACCGAACTGGCCGTTGGGGTTCCAGGGAGCGCCGACCCAATCATAGTCAAGAAACTCGTTGAGGTTCCTCTTGCTGTTTGCGCAGAGGATGCTATCAGTCTGAAACACCAACAGCCACTCGGCAGGCTGTAATACCACTTCATACAGCCATAATGTTGTGAGGAATCGACTGATCTCTTCTTGACTCCCAGTAGTCATGTTATAAGGGATGTAGGTTAGGTCGAGCTTCCCTAGAGCCACCTGCTCTCGGATAGCTGCTGACTTGCTGATTTGCCTGATGCTCTTTGCGGAGCCCATAAAGCGGAAGCGCCAGTCAGGCGGGACGACGGAGATGAAGTGCAGCATTAGATTCGCAAGCATTGGGAATGGCCGGTTTTCGATCAAAAGGGCTACTTTTGACTCGTTGAACTTGGCGGCCTGGGCTGGGTATCTTGGAGAGGCATAGACTGTGTGCGGCGGCCGAACCTGGAAGCTATTTGTTACATGTGCCACGATCGCCATCGAGGCAGCCCTGGAGAATTTGTCAATGGTGTCAGTCTAAACACTTGGGGCAAGAAACATACAAGAAAGTCAACAGCCCGCCGACCACAATCATCCGCTTCGTCGGATAGTTCCATAACACCCTCGCCAGGTTACTGGCTCGGTCTCGGATGTGAATCATCTCCAATTCATTTGATGCGGCTCTCTAAGTATCCTTCAACAATCCTTTCTTGGGGCGAGAAAAACAAAATCACACTTCTAGCAACGGCATCATTGAATCTTGAGCCACAACGACAACGGTCTCTGCTGACGACTACTCGCGGCCCCGAGTGGAGTGTTCCCCGTTATGGCCTGAAATGTCTCCACTAATAATAGTGTTCAATGGCCGCGCACCGCCGCGTTGCACAGCGGTATTTATTCAAAGCGGAGACCGGGATTAGTGGATGACTCGCGCTGCGTTCGGAGTGATGAAGGGATGGAAGAAGGGTCGTACGAGATGCTCCCAAGGAACGTAGTTCGGTCAAGTCACGATTGGGGTTGCATTTCCTAAAATTGCTGCCTAAACACCCCCTCTCGCTGTGCCCCATAAATCCTTTCTTGTTTTACTGCGGTGCCAAGCTGCGTTGGTTCTCCACGAAATACTTCGCTTCATGAGCAGTCCATAACATTGGCCGGGGTTGAAGACTTGGCGCTTACCATCAACCGATTCTTGCTGCGGGCTGGACCGAGAACCCCTGTGGCGCTTGAGAAGGTTCCGTGCAGGACAGGTTTATTATTACCGGATTTATTGATGATCGGACGGGGTCCAACAAAAGGATGTACTTGCGCACCTGCGGTATTTGTATGGGAATAATCTAATGAATCATCAGAAACATCCCTGTCCACCTTGAAGCAACGACCAACCAAGTTCTTGGGGACGTCTGACCTCGATATTGCATATCTGCAGACCTTCGTTCAACATGCATCGCTACACGGTTGTGGTAGACTAGGGATTTCTGTCCAAATCAATAGGCTTGCCGGCACATAGATGCCGAATAAAGCATGAAAGACGCACAGAATGTGAGCGCTGGTCACTTTGATCAAAATGTATTGGAATCCGATGGTAGTTCGTGGGTTTGGGGTCCTTGAGAGGTCATCCACTTTCTATTTTGGTTGAGCTAGGCGCTATTTCTATGCCAAATCTTTGGGGTAGCCAGTGTCATTATACTAAATCAACGTTCAAAGGCATAGCCTTCAGTTGCAGGTCACATCGTACAGGAAGTTGACGATGCTCTAGTCTCGTCAGCGGGACACGCGTGTTGTTGGAAGACTGCATGCACTAGTGGGTGCATCCGAAAGACTGAAGTAATCCAAAGATACCTTATGTAGATGCGTAGTTTCGTATGGGACTCATCGCAAGCGCCACAAACCATGTTGTCAACTTTTGGTCTACATGGAGATTGGCACTATTGCTGTGCCGATTGAGACTTGAGACAGATTGATACTCGTTAAGTTCTTACATTCTCCTTTGCATAGTTCCGGAATGCGAGTTACCCCTTACCTCGATAACTTAAGCAGCACGGTTCTGCATCCTGCAGATGCACTTCACAACAAGGTTTGGCCTCTATATCATTAGGTTTCTCTAGTTCAGGTCAAGGATACACACTCCTCCGTCCCTTCAAAGGAGTCTTTGCCCGTTGTGTTGCTGGCGGAGGGCTGTTCAGATTGAATCGATCGCAGCCACCTTGCATCACGAAGTAGAGACACATGCAGTGTGGTCGGGAGTTCATTGCACCATCTTTGATACTACAGCTTTTTGTTCATCTTACCTACACCAGAATGAGATTCGATGAAGCTTTCTTCAACAAAGACTGTAACAATTATCAAGGCAGTAGATTCATTGTTATGTTTTGGCAATAACTTACTAGATTCGGAATCATCTTTTTGACCTGATCCGATTCGGTCACCTCAAGAATCAACAGGGAGATGGAGGGAACTGTGGCTGCGTAGCTAGGCGGAGGCTATCGATCCGCCCGGCTCATGGCTTGGTAACGTGATCGCTATTGGGCTACATCTTACCACATGCATGCGCTTGCATACAGGCAAGTATCTCTGTGCATGGTACACTCTTCAAGGCATGTATGCTTCATTAAGCACACCTGATGAATCCCACGCATTGATAACAGGAAGGATGCCACACCGATTTCCGATCCGTGGGAGATGAGGCTCAAAATTACCCCTCTTTTCGCCCTCTGGCAATCTTGCCCGATTGTCTTCCGCCTCGATGGCCAATACAGAGCGAGCATCAAAGTGGCTAGGTACGGGCTCAGTGGCTGCGGAGGGTGACACGGCTCGGTTGGTTAAGTAGATAAATGGGGACTGGAAGTATCCTTGGGGGCAGCTTATCCTCCTCACTTCCCAGATGCCGTGCTAAACTCAGCGTGCACCAATACTTTCGCTCGAACCCGATTGTGCATGGCTTGGAAACAGCTAAGACCAACACCCGACCGACGAGAAGAACAAGTGCATCAGCCGTCATGCCTGAACAAGTGGTAATCGCGAACTATCGCCTACGCTACGATGATCTTGTCACA
The DNA here is from genome assembly GCA_001557505.1 of Reticulascus tulasneorum. Lineage (NCBI taxonomy): Eukaryota > Fungi > Ascomycota > Sordariomycetes > Glomerellales > Reticulascaceae > Reticulascus > Reticulascus tulasneorum. The sequence continues at coordinate 398,745 of LSAX01000006.1, forward strand.
TATCTGAGAACCATATTTCCCGAGGACGAGTACGCGATTGACGTTGAAGTGAGTCGATCAAATGCATGCCGTAGCCCATGTGATACCTTCACAACTGACACAAGAAAAGCTCAAGGGCGCGATGTACTATTTGATACTCCCGCGCACACTGTCTCAGGTATGATATTCAGTGACGCCGCCACGCATGCAAAGCTGATCTAGAGATCACAACAGCAAGAGAAGAAACACATCGATCGCAAAGTGCGGTGGAAGGGTTAAGACCAAGAGCGCCTGGTCGCATTTGAACGAGTTCATAACATGCGTAATATTGTCAGTCGGCGAGCTGAAATGTTTTGGATTACTTGGTTGCGCGCGCCAAAATTTGCAGCCATCAGGGGGAGGAGGCGATGGCCAACTGCTATATTGCGCCGTTGGCATTGGAATACAGAGAGAGGCTGGCCTGAATGCCAGGGAGGCAACGCTCCTTTTGAACACGACACGCAAGGCTTTACACTAGTGGTACCTAAATTGTTACTTGAGTAGTAGAAGCTACATTTATTGCAGATAATCATTTTGAGACAAGCATCGCATGTTCCACGCTTTGTCGCAAAGTGATTGGGCACCGATTTCATCGCCCCGGACTGCGCCCTCTCATGGGACCCTTCCGCCCGTCGGCGCTTTCAAGACAGTGGGAGCCTGACCCAGCAGCCCTGCGTCTCGCCACAAAAGCTCGGCCCTTGGTTGCCTCACGTTTTTGATTCTGCCAGTAAAAATGCCTTGTCAGGTCGTCCGCTGCCGGCCCATTCCTTTCTCGTCCCCTGTTAATAGATTTTCCACTTTGGGGATCGGGCGAATTTCCAGAGGGAATAACCTACCGTGGCATTGTATGAGGCTCTTCTTCTGGCATCCTTCCGTGGATTTGCGTAGCAACATCATCCACGACTGATCCGCGAGAAGTTTGATTCTTTATATAACCTTCACTTTTCTTTCTGGCTTATATTTACACTGAAAGCATTGTAATGTGATAGCTTCCCGCACCGGCAGACGATGGCGGCCAATCTAAGTATATTCGCGGAGTTCCAAGATTCGTGTGAACATGCAGATACATACCCTCTGAACCTCTTGAGGTCAGAGTCATGGGCGCATACGTTAATTGACTACCAAAAGAGATTGGAAAGCTTTGCTTCACCTGGTGAGGACGGCCAAGAGCTGTTCGATGACGAGTATCGCTCCATCTATGCATTGGATTTCTCCGAGGCATCAAACTGTCAGTGCAGCCAAATCATTTCCTGGCGTCTTCTGTTGGCATCGAACTGATCTGGGTTTCTGTAGCATACGAGCTATCTCAAGAACTGTCAGACTTTAATAAGCTCCAAGCATTGGTGAATGACGCAACCAAAGACCTGCCAAACCGATATATGTAAGTGTAATTGGAACCCCCCAAAACTAAACCTTCCCGCACTACAGCAGCTAACTGGGCTTAGCTTCATCCATGCAGGGTCTTCCCGAGACCCGCTAGGGTGCTCAAAGGAACAGTTACTGCATATCCTCACGCATTATCAGACCATGACACCTTTTCTTGACCATGTTTTCACGTTCTGTGAAAGAGATGAAGCACATATTCGGGCCACATTCAGCTCAGAAGACTATCTTGATCCGTGTGATAGTTCACTAGAACTGTCTCCGCTGGGACGCTCTGGCTTGCAGATTCAACACTGTTTCAATCTTGTCGGAGTAGAGCACGACACCAAGCAGTCTTGGCCGTACCTATACCGCCAGACTGCGGCGTATTATTCGTTCGATCCCATCGAGGGTCGGTCAGTATGGGTCATTCTCAAGGCCAACGACTTGATTCGGCGTCGCATAAAGGAGTCGGTAGACTCCACCAGGCGCGGCCCTACTATGTGCGAACTCTCTACTCCAGAATTATCCTTCTCGGCGGGACTTAACACGCATATTCTTGTGAACGAATGGTGCATCGAGAATTGGACCTCTTACATAGACTTCCTAGAAAAGAAGTTCATGGACGCATCATTCCTCGTCAATTACACTCCCATAGATGGACTTACACAGCAGCAGCATATTCAGCAAGGGCTATCAAGGAAATCAACATTTCACTCAAGAACTCAATCCAGGCACAATTCTGGATTTCAGAAGCAATTGAGCCTTGCCACAAGGTCGGCTAGTTGGAACAAGATGGTCGAGGTCAGCCGGAGGTTACGAGCCACCAGTGGACGGAAGAAGTCTCGAGGCCGAACGCAACCGCCAAAGGTTGTGCAGCTCCCACAATCCAATATAATGGATGAATTAGATCTCGATCAGATCTTCACATTCGACCAGTTGCAAGAACTTCACCAACTGGCCACCCACCTCCGCAACGCGATCCTTGTCCTGGGCCAAAATAAGAGAGTGCTAGAGGAGATGATGAACCGATTCGACGACCTTCAAGATTCCGAAGGCTTCAAGAAACACGTCAAACTGGGAAAGACAAGTCTCGAGACCTTCTCCCGGAGGACTCGACGATGCTTGCGGGAGCTAGAGATCCAACAATCTCGGCTCGACACACTTGAGGCGGGTTTGGACAAGGATGTGGCTTTGGTGAGTCGTAATATCAATCTAGCGCCGCATCATCTTGGCCTATTAACCATATTGCAGTTCAATGGAATATTACAATACAAAAACATGCGTACAGGGGAGTATTTTGCACACCACGCCAAGGTGTCGACAGACAAGATGGAGGAACTGTCCGTGAAGACGAAGCAGGAGACGGTGTCCATACATGCGATTACGATGCTTACGCTGGTCTTTCTCCCAGGCACGTTTGTTGCTGTAAGATACGGCCTACCATGCATTTTCAATGCGGTATTGTGGGTCCTGACAAGATGCCAGACATTCTTCAGCAGCAACATCATCAGCTTCGAGGAGAGCACGGCAATGTGGAGTTTCGGCGACTGGACAACAAATTGGAGCGCCCTCAAGCTGTTCGGAATAATCTGCGGACCACTGATGGGACTTGTGCTGTCCGCATGGGCATTGGCGTACTACATCGCCCGACATCAGCAAAACGCGGCGTCGACAAACGGAAAAGGGGACGAAGAGAAAGGCAAATAGCGGCGCGAACCCGGCAGATGCGATCACCCAAAGGGTGTTTCGAGAATGTATGCTACGGTGTATCATTATTAGGCCTCGGATTCTTGCGATGAAAAGGGGATGTTGGGACTACCTTTGTATTCTAGATGTGTACGGTTCAAATCCAGACAAGCGGGCGTGATGGTTATGGCGTTGGGCCTGCACGTGCCAAATGTATGTATATAGTGGCTCTTCCCCGCAGGTACCCGCCTGTGGGGGGGTTGAAGCTTTAGGTAGTTAGAGGGCTGGATCTCTGGAACTATTAGGGGCAAAAAGCGGCAGGGTACCTAGATACCTTCTAGGTAATGTCTGTCCATTGGCCAGGGGCCATGGATGGAAATTTTAGAGCTGAAAAGGATCCTGGCCAAGAATGGCTCGAGCCAGTGAAAACTTTTAGTGGTTTATGGGGCCGGCATTGGGCTGGCGGGCGGGAAGCCCCGTAGCGTGGATGAACTGGGGACCTGAGTCTTTAATGCCAGACCAGGGCAGCATCTGCAAATGATAGTTTAAGAGGCCCCGCACTAACTGTATTGGATCTTTGCATCAGGGTACTTCGTACGGACTAGCTGTCAACCTTGTTGGCTCGGAAAGTTGCTACGTAATGATGTAGCTTAATTAAGGTAAGGTATCTAGGTAGCTTAGGTAGGTAAGGCGGCCGATTGCCTGATGCCGTCGAAATGATTCGCGCCCCTCTTTTCATCTCCCCTCAGCTCTCCTCAACAATGATGTGTATAAACCCGCCCGAGCAAGCATTGGGAGCCAGCCTTGCCTTGCTCTCGCGACCGACGAGTCTTTCGTCATCGTACAGAAATCTCAATTATTCAGCACGTTGATGCCTGGCGCTTCGTTCTTAAACACTCACGTGTCTCGGCTATGTGTTGAGCGCTGCCAGTTCATCATCTTGTGCGGTCGTTATCGTCTCTCCCCTCGTTTTTCGCGCAAGTTCAGCGCATCTGCTGCCCCAACCATCTTGACCGCAGACTTCGCACCTCGTCATGCTATAAACATGCGTCGGCCGACTCCACGATCGCTCATCCGTCAGCCTTGATTCCGACGGCAACTCATGGACCGCAGACTTTCCACTCTCGAACCACGTTCCACCAACTGATTGGCGCTGTCAGAGGCCCTATCCATGGAGCCGACCGCGGTTGGGCACACACGCTTCCACCCGTCGTTGAACCGCAACCCGACCGACCACAACCCGATAATCTCCTTCATCGACCATGTCCAAATCATCAAGGTGCCTGGCAGCGATGGCGGGGGGGAAGCGCAGTACTTCTGTCCACCGCCGGAGCTCGATGAGTACTGGGAGGACTACAAGATCCAACAGATCACTGGCAACATCCATGGCGCGCCTCCTCCCAGCGTCATCCGCACCCGCTATCTGCGCGTGTTCTCTACCTTGGTTTATACCGACCAGGTATCCTTTTTGTCCGCCTTCACGCAGCATTCGCTAAACGACGACTTCTTCCCAGTCAATAAGTTCCCTAGTACTCATTGGCCCGAGGATGCGCCCCCTCTTGTCGACATGTTCGCGATCTTTCGGAGCAACCAATGGATGTTCTTCCCTCTCGAGTTCAACCGCGATCAACTGTTAGACCTGCATCTGCCACCAGAACGCATACTCCCGCTGGAGCTCAAAGAATCTATTACAGAAGGCGACTCGGCCAAGATCTTCCAGATACTGATTCATGAATCTTGTAACAAGTTGCACAATGTTCGTTCACCCTGTCGTCCCCGCGATCGTGCAACCCCAACCCCCTCCCTTCACATTCACACTGCTAACCTGCCACCGAATCACTAGAATCCGTCCCATCAACGTTTTGTTCTAAAAACCTACGATGACGAGTCCCACCGAAACCTGTTTGATAACGAACGAGGCGCTTTAACCGCGCTGCAAGGAGGGCCCTCGGACCATGTCATTACATATTACGGGTCGTTTGAGCAGAATGGGAGCATGAACCTGGTGCTGGAATACGTCGATGGCGGGGACCTGCTCGACTATTTGAACACCACGCAGCCACCGCAGACGCCGACTGATGTTCGAGACTTCTGGACGAGCATCGTTGGCATCTTGAAGGGCTTCCGCCACATCCATCAGTGGACTCAACACCACGAAAATGCTCATAGATTCCGCATCGTACATCAGGATCTCAAGCCGGATAACATCTTTATCGTGAGGGATCCCTCCTCGCCGTATAAGTTCCAAGCCAAAGTCGCGGACTTCGGCTGCAGCCACGTGCGAATTATTCATCACGATGGCCAAAATAAACGGAGCCCGGACCGCCATGGAAACCCGACATACTCGGCGCCAGAGTGCACCCATCATGCAAGAGATCTTCAAAGTGGCCCAGACACAATAACCCCGAAAGCTGACATTTTCGGCCTCGGCTGTATACTAAGCGAAGTGGTGGCTTGGGTTGCTGATGGACAGGACTTGGTCAACACTTATCGGCTTTTGCGCAAGGACGAAACTGCAGAGAATCCCCATTTCCACAACAGTGGCTACGATGAGTGTTTTCACAACGGCGCCGATGTCCTTCGGGCCACCAGGGACATGCAGCGGCTAATCATTAACTATATTCCACACGACCTAGTCACCCTCCAGCTACTTGACGTTATACACGAACACATGCTCGTCGGAGACCCCAATGATCGATGGGAGGCTAAAACACTCCGATCCAAATTCGAGGACATTCTCAAGGACGTTCAAGATAATCAGGACGATGTCAAGCAACCCCCATCAACCCCAACCCGTGCACCGGACCCAACTCAGGTAATTTTCCCGTCGAGAAACAGCAATCAGACTGTCAGATCACCTACAAGCACTGCGTCGGACCTGGCGCCTTGCTTCTCGCCACCCCCACCTGTCTCCAGCCCTCCCGATAGCCCTCCGCCCGATATTGTTGTGAACGGCATATCTCGCCCCTTGCCGCAGCCGTTTCCTAACAGTGGTCCCGATACACCTAGCAGAACGGCCTCGACAAGAGACAGAATTACTACAAGGTGGCGAAACCGAAACCGGAACTCCGTTCATTCCTCTAGCGAACCTTCATCTTCGCGTTGTGTCCCCACATCAATAACACACAGTCCCAGTGCGATGTCTTCTGGAGACGGCATACTTACTATAGACGATGTCCTGCGGTTTCGGAATGCGAGGAAAGACAGGACCCCTACCGAAACGCAGGTAGAGATGCTCGTCAACAAACTGCAAAGAAACTTGAATAATCGGGATCATTTCTTTTTTGTTGATGATTCCCCGTCCATGTCTGAACATTCAGAATATGTACTCCGTGCTTTCACCGCAATGTCTTACGTTGCCAAGCTCATCGACTCCAACGGCATCGAGATGGCGTTTGCATCTGACCCTCGAAAAGTCCACCGGAGTCCTAAAACGTCCGATTTAATCAAGACTCTTGGAGCTCACGTGTATAACCAGGAGTCGGGCATGATGGAAGCCAAATTGGAGGAACTGGTGGACAATGTGATTATTCGCCGCCTGCCGTACCCATTGTTGGGACACAAGATCTCGAGGGGGCCAAGTAAACCTATCAGTATCTTCATCTTCACTGATGGATGCTGGGGCGAGAATCTCGACAAGGCTGCCAACGTCCAGACACCAATCGCCAGGTTGATGCAGAAACTCCGGGATCGTGGCCTGAATAGAACTCAGGTTATGATCCAGTTCGTACGATTTGGCGATAACGAGGACGGTAAGAAGTACTTGAAAATTCTGGATGAGTTTGGACAAAAAGAGCACTGGTCCGTAGCTTGCACCTTACGATCCCCCTTTGGTACACCCATACTGACATGCGGAAACAGGGACATTGTGGATACTAGACATATCAACGACAATGTTTATGCAATGTTTATCGGTAGCCTATCGCCTCGCCATGGCAATAAGGAGGGCACGATTCGAGAGGAGAAGGCTAGTTCAGAAGCTGGGAATTAGCAGCTACCAACTCCTGAGCGCGCGGAATCGTTACACTGCACGGCCACCGGCAACTGTCAAACACTGCGCCAGGAAAATCTAGCAATTTCCATCTTTCTGGCTGACGCATCTCGCCGTTAAATGTTCGAATAGACCATTTCATTCCTGTATCTTCCTTCAGTGGCTCTTCATACCCCACCACTGATCTCGAAGAGGGGAGCGATTGATCGATACGAGTCCCATGAACGTTCGAACTGGCGCTCTATCCCAAGTGTGGACAGCTGCATATAAGTAAATATGCGGTACCAACTGGGAGGCATACGTCCATTATGTCTGATGACGGCAAGAATGAATCTTCTGATGAGGATCTATTCTAGGCATGAAATTATCAGTGAGACGCCCTTCCGTATTCCCCATTATTTTCATCAAACTTACCGGTATTTCCGAATAGATCCACGAAAGCGCAGGGAGAGTGTACTGTGCTAGTATAAAACATCTCACCTCACCAACGTGTTGAAGTGGGGAGGCACTCCAGGAAAGCTGACCAAGTCTGTCAATGACGAGAGATTGCAGTCAAACACCTCAACTCCAATATGGGTACGAATCTCCACTCAGTAGTCATGGGCATCATCATTGCTACTCTTACCAGACAAGTTGATCGCATATTGCTGTGATTGGCAGTATACTTAGACACATGGTACCATGGAATCTGTGTTTAGAGCCCACTGAAAGGCTTCGCCAGTGCTGTCGCACTAAGGGTGGCAACCTGGCATTACCTTGATGGACCGGGAAGACTTTAAATATTCCTAAGGTGTCTGATCGGTTTGAGGAATAATTGCGAGTTCATCGCTACAAGATGACAAACTAGACGTGCAAAAGCTACCTACGCTGTGGTTTCTCCCTTATTATGTTTGAAAGGTCAAGGAATCCAGGGCAAGCTCTTGTGGGTGCTGGCTAGCGAGCTCTCGGACAACACCAAATCCAATAGGAAGAGTCCATTTTGTGACGAGTGTGTGTGGTCAAGCGCCATGCATGGTCTTAACCTGCAGTTTGGGGGACAGTTGGGGGATCAGCCAGGCGTCATTATGGTACCAAATGACGACTTTTTCAATTCTTGGGATTCCAGCAGCTAGAATCGCGAAAGACTGAACGTTATTGGTTCCTAATTTTATTTCTGCACTCCAAGGTTCTCAGAGAGGGCCGGGGTCATTCCATGATTCCTAAAAACCCCCACGGGGAGGACATATAAGAAACCACCTATTTCCAGTTTCCGGAATGAGGTTGGGCGATGAAGAATAGCTAGATCTAGAGAGCTTAATTTGCGACAAAACAATTATGGCGGCTTTACCAGACAAGTCAAATTGGGTATCGGTCAAGACGATCTTGCCCGTCAGGCCCTTCCAGCCGGCCTCTACCCGGCCGACAGTCACAACAGATCGCTTGATCATCCGGGCTCTTGCTGCTGAAGATCTCCAAGCCTTACATATGTTGCGTACGCAGCCGGAAGTCATGGCAAAAAACCCCCAGGGGAGAATCGACAAAGACCTAGAAGAGACGCGGCCACGCCTAGCCCAGTACATCCCCCCGCACGACGACGACACTTACAGCTTCGCCATCTGTGACAAGGCAACAGGAGAGATGATCGGCATGGGCGGCTGCTACAGGCTCGTCTCCATGCTGGGTTGGCCCGCCATTGGCTTCCTGATTCGCAGAGAGTATTGGGGCCAGGGCATCATGACCGAGTTCATCCACGCGTGGCTGGATATATGGCGCAAGCTACCCCGAGAGGAGGCCGAGATTGATGTTGACCCGCGCACGTTGCCGGATGGAGCGGGGGCGGGAGGGGCACCGGTTCTGGAGCAGCTGACCTCGTGGACGGCGTCAGACAACATTGCTAGCCAGAGAGTTCTCGAGAAGGGCGGGTTCGAGCACTTCAAGACGTGGAAGGAACCCGATCTGCAAAACCCGGAGGTTGAGATAGAATTGCTGGGATTTAGGTATTTCCCCAGCAAGCACTCGGCGACTTAATAGGAGGGAATGATTGTGCAAATTCCCAGCACATGCTTTGCGAGTTCCACATCCTCGTCAATTAGACCCCCCAAGGCTGTTTAGATGTTAAAACGTTCAGGGACAGAAAATATACATCAGTACTACTGCACCCATTTTCTTCTATATGCACTCCCTTGGTTCTCTTCGTTCTATATCTAGGTAGGCTAAATAAAGGTGCGTTACTTTGGGTTCAATCAATGCTCAAACCTAAGTAATGGCTCTTGTCGATCTTTCCACTAAAAATATGGAGAGCTTGTAATTGAACGATAGTACCCTTGGGGCTACGATCCCGAGGTCTACCTCAATAATAAGGAAGACATAGCGCCCTAATAACTAATCATAGATAGGCCTTACTCATTAATAACTAATCATCGGAATGCCATAAGTTATCTCCACCAGCGCCCTCCCACTCTTTCGCCTTTGCGCCGCCTGCCCCCTTCCCCCTGCCTCATCTCCTTAACCCCCGCACTTGGCCTTATTATTGGACTTCAACTCGTGCATCTGATATCTGCTGCTTCTCACACGCACTACAAAATGAAGACAATCGGCATCATCGGGGGAAGCACAGACATAGCCACCGCCGAATACTACAGTCTGATTAACAAACATGTTCGAGAAGAGCTTGGCGGTCTACACACCGGTGAAATCATTATCAACTCTATGGATCTTGCGCGAAGCGCTCATTATGTCCACAACGAGCTGTGGGAGGAGGGTGCAGAATACCTTCACAGCAAAGCTCAGAGTCTCGAGCGAGCCGGCGTAGACTTTATCATTTGCGTCTCCAACACGTGGCACCGGGTTTCCGATAAGTTCATGGCCGGCATTGAAGCGCCTCTTCTTCACATTGCCGAACCCACAGCTACAGCCATCAAGGAGCAAGGTCTTCAAAAACTCGCTCTCCTGGGAACAAAAGCAACCATGTCTTCTCCATACCTGCCCGATTTGTTCGCTAATCGGTACGGGCTCGAAATCATCGTTCCAAAGAACGAGGACCAGATTCTGGTCGATAATGTCATTTTCCAGGAACTGTCCTACGCACAGTTTACCGACAGTTCTCGAAATGCGTACCTTAGAATCATCGACGACTTGTCTTCTCGTGGTGCCCAGGGTATTATTCTAGGATGCACGGAAATTGGGCTGCTCATATCACAGGCTGACTGCCCGAATATCCCGATATTTGACACGATGCGATTACATGCCAAGGCTGCGGCAGTAAAAGCCATCCATAGCCAGTAGCATAAAGAGTTTTAATTAAATATTGATGTCTATAGAGACATATGTTGGTAAAAGAGTCATCTAGCCTTCCGTTTCGTATCTTCCGAGACAATGGTGCCGCTCTCTTAAGAAGCCCACCCCATGCTCTTTGCTTCCTTGATCATCCATTTCGAACTCTCACTGTACTGAGGTTGGAGTTGACGAAGCTGGACTGTAAATGACGGTATGGACTCATCTTTGACTCTGATGAAGGAATGGCCGTTGCCATTTCTGATCTTCCTTATTGTAGAGTAGTAGCCATCTGCGGAAATGCTGTAACAGAATGGTGAAATTTGCTTTTGGGGGTGCAAGGTGGAACTCAGGCTCGATTAACCCTCCGACTCACTTGGAAAAAGGGATGAATGGTTGTCACTCATGGTAGCAGGGGGCTTGTTGGCAGAGTGTGGAGAAGGACTATTCGCGGCTCAGAGGAGATGCTTGATGCTAGTAAGGAGTCGGCGGTGAATGAGAGCAATTGGGAGGGCGAGAATAACTGAGAATGCGAGCACCTTCATATTCAATTCCGTTCAGGCGTCTCCACACCCTGGCAGGCATCCAAAGAGGACCCCCTGAATCCAACAAAGCCAGCCCGGATACAGATGCGGAAGCAACTGGCCCCCTGCTACCGACATGCGGCAAGACCAGCTCTTACAGCAATTCGAGGTCACGCGTGAGATGGCCGGCCCCTGGCCCAAACTCCGACATATGGTGACCAGCCTCTTGGAAAATTTGGATCCAACTAAGGTTCCAGCGACAGTCCATGTGACGCAGTTTGGCTTGTCGCAGTTTGGGCTGTCGCTCTGGAGCACTCTGACTACCATCTATTGGCACGCCCAAGCACACCCGACAAATATATCTTAAGAGTTGACCAACTGTCTACTGGAGATAATTCGACAACTCACATTATTCACTGCCATGTGTATATCTTCTAGGACCGAAAAATGGTCTAATTATTGATCTAGAAGATTGCGGCGGCTATGAACATGGGAACGTTTCCGGACCTTGGTTCCACGTTTGAACTTTTTGCGCTTCATCTAATAGTCAATAACCAGAGCACCGAACCAGCGTTCCCCACTGCTGCGTGTATTGAGGATCGTAACACTACTTTCCATGGTACGAGTGCAGTCGCCTCATTTGACCATTGTCAAGCTCGCATAATCTCATAGAGCGCCTTCAGCATCATAGCGGAGTTTCTTAAACATTCAGCTGAGCCGTGGTCGCCTTCTGTATATGAGACTGGTAAGGTTGGAGTTTTTTCTCCAGGACACCACCTTTACCGCAGAAACGGTCGACGATGTCTACGGAGCGACCAATGTAGAGGCTAGGATCTAGCATATTGTCGATCTCATCCCAGACAGGCTATATTTTACGTCAGTTATAGTATCTAAATGAGCAGCAATGAAACTCACCTTAAAGTACTCAGTCGCTTTTATTCTGTAAGCTTAAGTTAGCGATCACTCTGCCACCGTGGATCTAAGTCTATCTCGAGAAGAACGTTATGAAATAACGATGTAACCTCCTGAGACAATCTGAAAGGGTATAGAAGCCATTCTTACCTTTCAATGAGATCGTTTTGTCCGCCTTCATTCTTAACAACATCCGATGCTTCTGGTTGGTGAAAACAAGTGAGTATACTATCCATTGTGTATTGTGGAATGTTCTATGGGGGAACGGATAGAATAAAACACCAGCTTTTGCCGATACTTACGATGAGAAATGACACGGATTTCTTCATGGGCTGTCGCCGAACAAGAGTCAGTAGAAGAGCATATAAGTTAGAATAACTTCCGAACGACGTGCCTGTCTGTCTGTTTCCTCCTTTGGCTGTGATTCGCATGATGATCTTGGATACCAGGTTAGCATTAGCGAACCAAGATATTGTGTTTACCTGCTTCATACATTTTCAGTAACCATAAAAGGGAGCTCTTCGTGGATATGGGCCGCAATTCGCTTGGGGTAAATGACAAGGCCTTGCGACACGCGGAGTTAGCAATTGCTCTTAAATAAAGATGCCGGATTAAGAGCATGTCTTTGGACTATGAACATAATTCCCTCTTGAAACATAGTCGAGACAGAGCCTAGACTCCTGAAGTTATATTACGAAAATAAAGACTTACCATCGGTGACATTATCCATGCCAACTAGTGATTAGAAATATCTTAGTCACCCAACTTTCATTTTCAATGGATGAGAGGCACTAGTAAATTCCTTTTCACGAATTCTAGGTGTCAACTTACTAGAAGATTGGTTAACCATGGGCCCACTCAATAAAGCACGCGAGAGTTACAGGGTATGAAACAAGAAAGAAGTTAAGAGAAAAGGGATGTTTTAGACTTACCTCAAGACTGCATCAGCAAGCAGAAACATCTCAGGGATATCAATCTTCACACTGATTAGCTCATGACCTTGTAATTCATCTTGTAACTCATCGCTTGATCAAGTGACTAGAAAGAAATGATACAGGAAAGGGTAATACTTACACGTCTGATCGCACTGTCGTCAAGTGTTCTGTATGGTAATATCAGCATTCGTCATCTCAGATCGTTCACTAAGACATCCCAAAAACACTTCTCGGGGTAACAAAAAGGAAATTGAGCAGTATGCGAGTCACTTACCTTTCCATCCATTGGACACTAAACGTATCCTTAAAATCGGGCGGAAGGTTAGAGAGCTTACGACCAAGTGAGGCAATGCGCTCGGATCTCATAGCTAATCACACAACATCAATGCTCGGACTGTGCGCAAGCAATTGGCTCCTTAGAAACTCACGGTTTCGCTTATACGCCATTGCGCTACTACCTATTTGGTCCTTCTCGAAAGGTTCTTCAACCTCCTTCAGGTTAGCCTGTGGAAAAATCAGAAGTCAGTACTGCCTGTTCAGAACAGATGATAAATATGGCTACAAGGGCCTCTGGGAGTTCTTTACCAGATGGCGGATGTCAGATGTGATTTGTTGGACCTGAATTAATTGGCGTTAATGAGTGCTTTGTTGATGAGTCTATGAATGCAGTTAGATCTATTATAACTTACAGTAGCACCGAGGCCACAGATAGCATTAGCTACGCGGAGATCGACTTTTCGCGTGTACGTCTGGGTAGAAATATCGTAGCAACTGGGGAAACCCGCTTTGTCACAAAGAAGCTTGTTCAGCTGGTCGATTTTGCCCCCATCCCCGTTGAATATCTCCTTGAAATTGAATATAATGTGAGCATCGTGAATGAAAAGAGGGCGAAGGAATGTTAAGCACATACCAGAAAACTTGCTTGGGTCCCAGTTGTCCCCTGCGCACCGCGGAACTTCAGGTTTTGCCTAACATATTCAATATCCTCTAGGTCCATGGCCAACTGAAATAAGAGAAGATTAGCTGTTAGTCTGTTGTGTGTGGTTGCATCCAGATCATGTGAGCTATGGTCCCCGGTATAGCTCAATTTCGGAAGAGATTGCGTATTCTTCAGCCAGGATCGCTGGAAAGGCCCATGCTATGAAGCAAGTGAATAAAAGGGACAACGACTTACACTCTGAGCCCATGACGCAGCGCGTTTTCCAACGGTTATCTGCATAGGGAATATGTCAGTCTGAATGTACTCTCCGCATGGTGAAGGCAGCTTCCGGATTGCGCAAACACCGTAACTTGACACCAGCAAAAATTCCGCAAATGGTTAGAATGGAGGAACTACCAGCTGAGCAGGTTGCATATGAGTGTATCCCAGCGTGGGTACATCCTTGTACTTGTCGGCAAACGAGGCCAAGTTATGAATGACCTTGGCAAGCTTCGGGAGCAGGATATCGATGGCGTCTCTCATGACTACATCAGAAAATAAGCATTGGGAGCTTGAAGAGATTGATTTGAGCCAGAGATCATTTACGGATTAATTCGGCATTGTCAGTGACATACTGATGATCGATTAGCCAGCACATCCGAAGAAGGTTGAATAAGGTGTTGAAAGCAGAGCTATCTATCGAATAGCCAACCCAAGACATAAGTCGCAGTATTTACGCAACAGGACAATGAATAGTTCATATACTTGCATTGTTGTCACTGGGATCTGTGTGGGCCAGGCCACGAACCAGAAATAGGAAGGAAAGCAGGGGTTGAACTCACACAAGAAGTAGCCCCATAGTGAATAATGCCAGCGGCAGCGGGTGCTGCGTGAGTAAAAACAAATTAGTGTCGCACTTTTCACAAGGTTGTCTGAAATATCTGGCACATTTCCAGAGGAGTGAGAGAAAGAAGGAAGAACAGTGCATCAACTTGTATTTATACCTACCAACCTGTCCAAAAGCATGGACATGGGCCATGACATCGTGGCGACGCTTCTTTTCCTCAGCGGCCGCCAGAGTAAAATCATCATCAGTGAGGGTGAGGTGTGCTCGCATCTGCTTGAGAGCCTCGTCGGTGATGAGATCTATGCCGAGCTCCTTCTCGCCTTCCGCGAGGTACAGCCAAAGCTTGCGCCATGTGCTGTGCCTGTTTCGGGCACTGAACAGCTGTTTCATCTCCGAGGAGGAATACCGGCTGTCGAGCTGCGAGGTGAGACGAGTTAGCCATGACTTCCTTTCCTTGCGTGGTCTGCGTGTCTCCTATTCTCGGATTGAACGCGCGCCATGGGCAGTCATGCGCTCGAGATTACCCCAGAATGAGCATGAAAAAGGCAAGAGGGAAATAGATGCGGCAGAAGTAGGTAACTCCCAATAATGCTCCCTTTGCCAACAGATGTAGGATGACTGTTCATCGCGGCCAGCACTATGCGGCTCTGGCGTCGTTTGTTCATTCGACCCCCCTGCAAATCGCGGAGTATCCGGGGTAGATCCAGTATGCACTCACCGGTGTCTTGTAGGTATCATATCCGGCCATGATGGGCAAGTGCGAGGGAATACGATTAAAGTTCAGATAAAGGATTGAAGTCTTCGGCAAGAATGCAGAGATGGTGGTGCCTTAAGAGTAAAGGGTATTCTGTTTGAAATTTTTACATACTTAAGGTACAATGTGGTGGGGTAGCTAGTGCCCCGCCATATTGCTTAACAGTGGGGCATCACATAACGTACATCGCACACTTACTGCACCAGGCCATTCACGAAGAAGGAAATGCGTGCGGGTAAGTCTCAGGCAGCATTTGTTGAGTTGCTAACTCATACAGTTCAGCCCCAATGCGTTCAGACTCGGCAGGCTCCGGATTCGATGATCGCTAACCTCTGAGCACAATGGCCCAAAATGTAGCCCGAAGCTGGCTTCTGATTAACTGAGGGGGGACCCACTTTGAGCTTGGGCCTAGTTGCGTTTGCGGCAGGTCTAGCACTCCGCGATGTCGCTCAGATTTACGTGGGTCTCACGATATTGCCATCCATGATTCGATAGCTTATTGACTCTTTATGTCCAATAATCCTTCTCTAAACAACTCTCATGCTCTCATTATTAGAAACTCGTATTGTATTGAGCGCAACTATGGCGTCCCCATACCTATCACGACTAGCTCGAGCAAGTCCTCCGCCCCTACCAGCGGCAATGGCATCGAGACTCCATCCCCCTTCCAGTCAGGTATGACTTACAGCGGCAACAGATTCTATTTCGTCTAGGCCGGTGATAGCTGCCAGACGCTGCAGCTCGGATGCTATGTTTGCATTTCTTTGGTATGGCTACTGGAGAAGAGAATACGACTAGAATTTGGGTTTCGTATATCGTATGGTCGTAAAATCTCATAGCATGCTACCATAAGGGTAGATCACAATAGCCAAGTGAATATCAAACAAATGTCGTAAATATATTACCGTACTATGCTTTCATAGACACAATTACAATCATTTGCTTCGTCAATCTAAGTACTCGTCGTCGTCGTTGACACGATACTCCTCTGGGTTCTTCTTCGTAGCGGTAGGAGCCTTTGCACCCTCTCTTAGAATCCTCCCTTTGCAGACCTCTATCCACTCCTCTACAGAGCCCGATTTTCGGAACTCAACAAAGGTAGCAGGAAGATATTCCAGGTTCCAGAACCCGTTTTCCACCCATGTCTTTCCTATATATTGATCGCGGACTATAGACCAGATACCCCTTCCATTTCTGTTCAAGTCTGCATATTGGAAACGGACGAAGTCTGCTAACGAATAACCGTTTGACGTACCCCAGTAACCCTCTCGGTATCTGACGCTCTCTGAGACGGCCTTGGAGAGTATCTTAAGGCGACAGCGCCGTTGCGGTGCTTGGAAACTCTCCAGCTTATTCTGTTCCTGAGTCGCCGATGGAACAACCAAGAATATTTTTTCAAGTGCATGGGCGTGTAAGAATATAACGTAGGGCATGTTAAGGCCCATCATTGCGAGCGGCGCTTCTATTGCAAGGTGACGGAGTTCGTGGAGTAGCACTGCATGCCGGTCCCGGGTCGAGACGACGGTGGACCAGTTGTCGGGACCCAGATAGAAGGTGTCAAGCGTCGGGTCAAAATGGCGGTACGGCACCATGCAGCCCGCGAGCTTTGACTTTTCGAAACGATACTTTTCCATGATCGAGGACGAACGCCCGCGATTCACGACAAACATGCATCAAGCGCGGGAATGGTATATCCACCAGGAAAGGCTCCGCCAGCGCTTCAGTGTGGGGTCCGTTGTTTAGCGGCCAGACGATGCATACTTCAGGTTCTGCGTCGAACGAGACATGCGCAAATCCCCAAATCGCTTGGCGGACCTCGAGCAGGAAGTTCGTGAACTGTTCGAAAGCCATGCTAGGCTAGGTAAGATTGAGGAATGGCCTCAGTATTGTCTTGGGTGGCATCTGCGTGTTGGGTGGCGGCTAGCTATATAGGCTACTGGTTGGCTTTAAGCGGGCAGTGGCTGCCGAGTAGGATATATTTAGCTCCCATCAAGTCTTGTACGTGTCCAATCACATGCTAAGCCTGTAGTTTTCATATTGAAAGTTAGGCTTCTTAATAGAGGCTTCCATACCCTGCATATTGAGTGTCAACCACCAGAGTCTGCCCTAACAGCAGACTCATTCAGAATGACGCGGCTCTTATCCCATAGGGCATCTAGGGCTCTTGCTATCTCGGCCGGTATCTCTGGCTTCCCCGATAATGATTTCTGTATAGCTGTGGTATGCCCACCAGGATCCTGTCCGTTCACTGGCCCAATCGCCTCGCGTTGGTTTACTGCAAGATTGAGCATCCCTACTTCTTAGCGTAATAGGCGGCCTATCACGATGTAAGACGAGAAGGGGGAAGCGTGTCTAGATTGGGAAATATTGTCATGATTTCTGTACTAGTGGGAGGGAATAGATTCTGGCGTTGTATGGGAATACTCATGTAATCACCTGTCAGACTATCGCTCTGATCGGCCACCCATACCCATTGCGCCCCGGGCTTGTTTCTGAAGGGTTTTGGCAGTAATTAGTTGGTGATTCTGGATGCCTTGTAGTTATATTAGCCGCTATTATATGTGCTGGCTGGTAATGCGGATTCGGCGAATTTATAACGAGTTTGGAGGAGGTGTCAAAGTACGCTAAGCCCAAAATATCTGTCATGAGCAAGTGGGGCTGCTTTTGGCACCCCATTTAAAAGGTAGGTAGTCCGACCTCCTCTGGTATTAATGATGCGACATGACCAGACTTGTTCCACATTTCAAGACGTTATCATTCATCTCCAAATGCCGACGGCAGTGCCTCCAACGACCCTGGCTCAAGAGCCAGAGGATCTTCTGCATTATCTCTCACCTTACAGAGTAATAGTATGCACATCGTGCAAATATGCAATTCAACCCAAGGCAATCGCACGACATCTCAAAGAGATACATCGGATAAACAGCTCAGACCGCCAAAGGTTCCTGCAATACATACAGAAATTCGAGCTTGCGGAGCATGAGCTCGTGATGCAATATAAACCTAGCCAGTTCCCTGTTCCGTTGCTGCCCGTCCACCGCGGACTGCAGTGTAGATCCGAAAATTGCCCCTACCTCTGTGTGACAGAGAAACGCATGAAACATCATTGGCTTTCTACTCATAGGAGACCAGGACGCGTGGCCATTGACTGGCAAGCCGCCTCACTTCAGACATTCTTCATGGGGAATCTGTTGCGGTACTTCACAAGCACGCTATCAGGAACGGCTACCGCAAGGGTTACATCTCATATTGCTACTAAGAATCGAACCGAGGAGAGGACGGTATGCAATCGATTCAACTTTCAGTGACCATGACTAACCAGAGCCGCACGAACAGCCTCCTGACGCCATCCCGCCCTCTCCAAGCTCCACAAATTCGCCGAGGACTCTCAACGAATCAGACAGTTTGCTGATGCAGTTCTTCATCACCCATACATGGAAAACACTTACAGCCAGTGAGAACACGCGGCATATGTGGCACGTTACGGTTCCACAGCTTGCGTACCGACATGAATTTCTGATGCACGCTCTCCTAGCCTGTACCGCACTCCACATGGCCCATCTCAATCCAGATCAGCATTCGGAACTGACGATTAGAGCCATAAAGCATCAGGAATATGCTTTGCCCTTGTTCCGTGCGGCGGTTTCCAGCCTGGAAAGCGAGACTTGTGATGCCGTTTACATATTCGCCCTCCTGATGGGTGTTACTGCTTTGGCCTCAGATGAGCGGGTACTCATTGGTGGGGAACTAGAGGACAGGCTGCCAAGTTGGCTCTTCTTCATTCGAAGTGGATGTGAGTACCGGTCCTTTCCCGTTAACCTTTAACCTTGCTCTTATGAGACGTGCCCAGGAGCTATTGAACAAGTTCTGCTGCTCGAAAAGCAATGAAAGCCCTAAACTACCATTCATAGTCCCGAGGGTTCATTAGAATCTACATCGCTAACTTGGTAATTTTGCAGGTACTATGCTCTGCGATGTCTGGGATCGAATCGGGACAGGGCCTATCAAATGCCTTGTCGAGTCTTGGGATACACTGACAGAACTGTCCAAATTCCCTCAACAGCTACTGCTCGATAATCTCCTGGCGATTCCTCTCGACGACTGGTCCGAAGAGGTACGAGTGGCATACGCGGATTCTGCCCTCGCACTGGCACGTAACTTCTCCTTCATGCACGCGCCGGACGACAAAATCACCCCTTTGGATGTAATTCGGTTTTGGCCGATCAATAATTCTGTCGAATACACAGAGCTGCTGAGCAATTGGCATCCGGGGGCCTTGGTTCTTCTGGCGCATTACTGCATCGTGTTGCATCGGGAGGAATTGAGGAGCTGGTATCTTAAGGGAAGAGCCGCAAGCATGCTTTCCACGATCGTGCGGCGACTCGATCCCAAATGGCATGAATATATCGAATGGCCATTGCGCGAGGTTGAACGTGGGCCATCAAAGTCGGAACGTCCTGCCTCTTTTCCCACCAACTCAAGAGTGGACGCACTAACGAGAACCGGGTTCGATTGAGGCACGGCACAGGCGAGTGCACCAATGAAATTGGGGGTCGGCACCAGCAATTTATGGGGCCAGGGAAGCCCCGTGGCTGCGCCGGACCCACAAGTATTGGCCAACTAAAACAAGGGACGGCACCGTCTGCGGCTCACCACCAAGCAGGCATCAAGGCATGCTTGCTAATATGCACATCCGAAATTATATGTCACAGGTGCTCATTGTCCACAGATCGAGTTCGAACCATTTCCATTCACAAGCTCTAAGGTTGAATTGCTAAGCAACCATGTCACCTTTTCACCATCATATAACCCTCCCCTCGCTATCGGATCCTCAAATTCAGCGTCACTCCTCCCGCATCTTCTCTCGTGCCATCCTTAACCTCTCCATCGCAACGACGTATATCGACCATGTCTTACACAAACACAGTGCTTCTCACCGGTGGAACAAGCGGCCTGGGCTATTATGCGGCCCTGAACATTGCCAAACAGCATCCCGGGTATTTGGTGATCATCACCGGCCGCAGCGACTCCAACTCTTCGGCGCAGAAAATCAACACCAAACTTGGCCAGAAGAACGTCGCCTTTCTCCCCCTCGATCTAACCTCTCTGGCCAAAGTCCGTGCCTTCGGAGAATCGTGGCCTCTACATAAATATCCGCCCATCATCTCTCTTATCTTGAACGCCGGCATCCAACTCCTGGGTCCAATGGAAACTAATGAAGACGGCTACGAAAAGACTTTCGTGATCAACCATCTCAGCCATGCATTGCTTTTCCACCTCCTTACGCAATATCTCGCCCCCGATGCACGAATCGTCGTCACCTCATCTGGAACGCACGACCCAGTACTGACACATCCTAGGGGGATGCCGGACGCCGTCTTTACGACAACCGAGGAACTGGCACGCCCGAACTTGGAAACAGCACATCCCAATGGTATGCAGCGCTATAATAACAGTAAATTGGCCAATGTTCTATGGACGTACGCACTAGCCCGGCATCTCACCGACGCGAAATCAAGCGTCACTGTGAATGCCCTTACTCCCGGGCTGATGTTTGGCACTGGGCTCGGACGCCATCACAGCCCATTTGCGAGATTCCTGTGGTTCTATATCTTGCCGTGGATCGTACCGCTTGTGCGAATTGCAATCCCATTCGTCCGTGAGGTGCGGGAAAGCGGTAGCGATTTGGCGTGGCTTGCTCTTGGCCCGGAGACTACAGGGGTGACTGGGAAGTACTTTGACGGGAGAAACGAGGTGAAGAGCAGTGCTGTGTCGTACGAGATTGGAAAACAAGAGAACCTTTGGCAGTGGACTGTTAAGGCTACTATCGGGGAGGGAGATGGATTAGCAGGGCTTTTAAGTAAGGTCTAGGATTGCTAGGACGTTTTTGTCGTATCGTAGGGTGGAGTGACATGAACATCCGGGCTGCTTTTGATTGCATTTGCGAGCACAATATCGCTCGATCTTTGGGATACTATAATAATAGCTTGTTGGATTTGGTCTACGTATGGTTGAAGCTATGGCATGACAGATATATACAGCGATTGTATAGATTATTCAACACCGGCGTCTTCTGGAGGAAGAAATGGGCCAAAAAAGGCCAAAAAAACATACAACACCGGGTATTCGCTGGTCGTCACCGACCCAACTACTAATCCAGCAGTCAGTAGCTTATCTATGGGAGAGCGGACGGGATCCCGAGTTCTCTACTGCTTATGGTCGTATGTAAATGCTTTTGGTTCATTTAGCAATATAAAGTTTGGATTTCCGGGACTAGGTTAGGAAATTTTTGGTGGTGATTTCATGCATCCACAAATTCGCGGGGTAGAAACTCGCAATGGTGAATCGGACAAGCTAGTACGAAATGGGATCCCATTTTCCTGCGCTCCCGGCTCCTGAGACGGGCTTGTGTTAGGTCTATTGCGGTCTGCAAAAGTAGACGTAATGAAATAATGCGCTTAATGAATCTTTTAAATAAACTTGAGAGCCTCGGTTTAGACATGATGCCCCGCATCGGCAGTAGGACCTGATAGAGCATATGTGTCTTCGAACTTCATAAAGAAAGTGTTTGCCACAGGTATGCGATGCTAGCCTCAGCTGCCAGACCAGCACGCACCAACCACAGCTGTTAAATGTAAGTTCGAGGGTCTCGCTGGCTAGACCCATGAATGTTCAGGCGTCGCGCGGTTCCGATTGTGTCTTGACTTCAACTAAAGACCATTAAAGTCATAAAATTCTTGAAATTTCCCGCTGGTTGAACAACAACATATCTAGGTACTGTACATTATTACCTCAAAATAACAATCTTTCATCCCTCAGGTCCCGTTGCTCGCAACGTGCTCGTTAAGTACTGTAGTTGCGTGTCATGGTGATCCGCAGTCTTTACAACTCATCTTTGGACCTATCCATTTTGTCCCCAATAGTGTCCGCTACCTTGTCCCTCATCTCCCCTATTTGCTCAAGCACAACCTTGCCCGCATTCCCTATGGCCTCAACCGTACCATCAATTACATCATCGACAGCCTGGGTCGCTTCGCTGTAGGCAGAGCCCACCGTTGCAGTGGCTTGGGAGTACGCAGCAGCTAGTTGTGCCAACACGGATTCCTTGTACGTCGGCTCTTTGCCGACAAGTAGCTCGGACACAAGACTATGCACAGCGCTAGGGGCCTGCGTCGCCTGACTATAGTAGTTTGCATACCAGGCAGGGGTTGGGGTAGGCGCGCCGTACACCTTATCGCTGACCTGGGCGACGAGCCAGTCCCAGTCCTGCCCAACCTTCTGGGCCAAGTTCGTCGTGGTCGTTGTCGGCGTGGCCGCCGTCCACGAGCTGGCAGCTGAGCTTACTGAGGCGAGAAACTCATTGTATCGGTCGTGCGCTGCGCCCAGTCCGGCATAGTAGTTGAATTTTGCCTGCTCTAGGACACCTTGGGCCTTCTCACTGGGCGTGGTGGGCGTTGCCTCGGCTGCACCGACAGCGACCTTGGCTTGCTCATATTGCCTGCTGGCCCATTTGACCGAATCGTCCAGGTTCTTCTGCGCAAGGGACTGCACCGTTGCCCAATCGAGGTAACCGGCCGCTGGTGTAGGCGTGGCTTCTGGGACAATGTTTGTCTTAGCTTTTTGCATCGCCTGCTGCGCTGCTGCGATGGCGCCGAAGTAGGCGTTTGAGACGGATGCGAATGCTGCACCCTGAACTGGTTCGGGCTCGCCACTGATCTGCGCAGACACTGCCGACATGGCGGTGGAATATCTGTTGGCCGCTTCTGCAAGGGCTGCCGTGTAGGCTGACTGCGCTGCGTCTGCGAAGCTGGATATCTGGTCGGATATCTTGTAGCTGGCTTCTTTTTCATCGGGCACTGATGCAGCAGCAGCACCACCGACCGCAAATGTTGAAAGACATCCGAAGAGGATGCCGACAATTGAGCACCATAGCAGGAGCCTGGACATGATCACCGACGTGCGAGCCATCATCATGTCGTATGGGAAGAAATACACTGATTGTGTTTTGCGGCGCAGATTGTTTAGATATTGACGCAGTGCAGTATGGAGGTGATGACCTTTGGAAGGACCGAGATATATGATGCGGATTGATGATTCCCAGGTATGGAAATAACCAGGTGAGAACAAACAATGCTGCGTGCAAAGTGCATCATCGGCGAAACCTGGATACAAATTCTGGACAGTGACGTCACCTACGTCACTCCAGCTAGTGATAGGTGTGCTAGCGTGACGTGGCTAGGCCGCATATGGGTGCGACATGGAATGTGAGATTAGAACAAATACCGTGTATGAAGGTTTCGAACTACAGGTTTCCGGTCAAACCTGTTAATGATACAGGCCTTGACCAAATGCATCTGGATTGAAGTCTGGATGGTGTTTAGCTCGCCCTTGTTGATTAGCTTGGCTTATGACATGGCGCGAAAGTACCTGAATTTGAATGCCCTCCCCAAGCCCCCACCAGCCCCCACGAAGTCCTCCACGAACCTGGCGAGTTGGCTCCACAGGTCATCCATCGCACTCGGGACGACGTTTTAAAATACCGCGGGGAGTGACGGTATGGATTTGAGTCTAGGCGCCTAGCTCGGCGGGTTCGATACCACGCTCTCTCCTACAGCTGCAAATGGGACTGCCACCATGATAATAGACTGAATGCACGGCTTTCGGGATCCATTGTGCCAACTCGACCCCGCCCTCATCATTGAAAAAGGCGTGCGTTGAAAACTGGCTGGGGGACCTTGAACTAATTCTGGCCCGTGAGGCCATCATGGGACATCTGCAATGCCAATTTTCTCATTATAAGCCTCGTATTACCTCTACTCTACCTGCAGATGTTTCATGGGTTCTCCTGCTTTGCCTCAGCAGACGTCTCTGAGGTTTTATCGTTTTCATTCCACCCATCCCTCTAGCATACGTATGAAAAGCGTAGACAATATGGTAGCGACGTCCGTCATGACAATTCCCAGTGCTCGCGACTGAGCATTTGCTTAGGAGACGACAATTATGATCGTTTGCAGGGTTTGTCGTCTTCAACTCTGAAAAGCACGATAAGTCAACAGTACCGATAGAGTGCCTAAGCTGAGAATATTGAGAACTGAATCCAATCCTGGTTAAGTCTTGCGATTTAGAATCTTAGATGTCCAGTAGTGAGGTTTTATATTCTAAATGAATGAAGCACAATACTGAGATAAGATAGAAATAGTATTTATTTCATCAAGCTATCAGTGCTTCCCATTAGCTTTACTCGATCCACTCAAGAGGCCTGCTTCATTAAACTTGTATCTCTCTTCCTCGTCCTATTCTACAGTTAGCTGGGGACCTGGGTGACAGAATGAAAGCAGAAAATGAAGATAAGAACAAGGATGGAGACATACCCAATACTTGTTAAAGCCTACTCCTTCACACACATCGGAGTAAGATAGTATCATTGGCGGGGCACCGACTGTCATGCTCTTCTTGAGAGCCTCAAGAGTCTCACGAATGCTCTTTAGCTTCGCGGCGACTAGAGTCCACGGGTATGCAACGGCACAGAAGCCGATCTCCGCAAGATCCTTTGCTGACAGATTCTCGGTCTTGCCACCTTCGATAACTTTTTGGGTGTTGTTAATAATATGAAGCATTACCTGGTGGTGGTATATGGACTTACTATTAGCAAAAACCGGCATGTTGAGCTCCTCGACGCATCTCTTCATCGATTCTCGGTCCGGGAGCGCCTCGATAAAGACAGCGTCAACTCCAATTCTTTTAAACTCCAAAGCTCTAGCCATGGCCTCCTCCCAGCCGAGAATCAAGGCATCTGTGCGGGCCAGAACAAAAATGTCGCGACCCTCGTCCCTAGCATCGCAAGCCGCTTGGATGCGAGCAAAAGCCTCACCCCTGGAGACTACTGCTTTCCCCTTTGTGTGACCGCACCCTATTTATCAATGAGAAGGCGGTGCATATATAGAAGGCGATGCACTCACTTTTAGGCCAAGTCTGATCCTCGATCATGATACCTGATGCTCCAGCTTGAGCGTAACTCTGAACTGTTCTCTTGACATTCATTGGACTTCCATAACCGGTATCACCGTCTGCCATGACGGGGATAGTAGTCTGGCGAACCGCTTCCTGTATCTTATCGCACATCTCTGCCATCGCAATATAGCCCGTGTCGGGGAGTCCATACGAGCTCGCTACAGGGTATCCTGCGAGGAAGATCATGGGAAAGCCAGCTTCTTCGACCAAGCGGGAAGACAAGCCGTCGTATGAACAGCAGTGGGCGAGGATTTTGGTTGGGTCCTGAGAAGCCTCCAGCATCATCGACCGCAGCCTCGCGGCTTGGAGAGAGGGAATCTTGCCCCGGACATTCTGCAGGGAAAGTTTGACGTCTTCAGTCACGCCTCCCTTCCCGGGTTTGGTTACGAGAGGTTGATCGAACTTGAAAGGGTATGGGACGTTGTTGACAATGGACTTGGACATTTTTGCAAGGTGAAAGAGATAAGCTGTATAACGATGTATAGACCTGGAAGATGATGTGTAAGTAGTGATGCCAAATAAGTCAACGAAAGTGTTCAGGCGCGTGAAGTTTTAATACAAGATCTTTCGGAACGGATATTTTTCCTAATTACCGTTTGCCATTGTTCTTTGCCGATGCTCGTCGGCCCGACTTTCTCAAACTCGCGCAGGTGTCGGAAACCTCAGGGATTGTACGGAGCGGACCCCCTCAAGGGCACGAGTAGGCGGCAACCCCTGTACCCCAGGTTTACCCCGCCCTGGGGTTCCCTGCCTCAATCCGGGGAACCGACGCGCTCGGGAGGAAATTGTTGCTGGGTAGTCGGCGTGCATCATCCTGTGTCAACCGCTGCAGGCACATGTGAACACATTGTCTGGTTGGGTGACTGGAGTAAGGGTGACTGGAGTAAGGGTGCCGATTAACAAAGCCAAGACGATACTCGCAGTCATAAGACTTTCGCATCTGCTTATAGATAGCCCCAGCAATGCCGTTCGTCTAAAGAATCCTTTATCTTGCATTATCCACCGCGACTATACTCGTCACCCGAGTAGCAACATCCTGAACAGAGTCAGCTTTTTACTATTTCATTCTTCTTGACTCTCGCGATCATGAATGAAATCGACACTTCCAAGCCCTCCTCCCGTGAGGTCGAACTTCAGCAGGATGGGATTGAGACAAACTCCAAGGTCGATTCATCTCCTATACTCGTTCACTCAAGCGAGCAAGCACGCATCCGCAGAAAGGTAGAGGTCCCACAGATATCCACTTGAGAAACCTCTGCTCACCCGAGATGTTTAGTTCGACAGACACATGCTCCCCATCGTCTGCGTTCTTTATGTTTTATCGTACTTGGATCGGGGCAATATTGGAAATGCCAAGACGGCTGGCATCATGGATGAGCTACAGTTGAGCAACAGAGATTGGGTTTGGGTTCTCCAGGCGTTCTATATCTGTTATGTCCTGTTTGAATGGACACAGGTATTTTGGAAGATATTTCCAGCTCACATCTACGTGGCTGCCCTCTGCCTGCTGTAAGTGTTCCCCATGCACCTCATATTGGCGGGACCGAAAACTGTGTGTGGCTTTTGCTTACTGTCCCGACCCGAATGTAGTTGGGGTATTGCAGCAATGTCTGCGGGTGCTGTCAACAACCTTGCGGGATTGATCAGCTGCCGCGTCTTTCTCGGAGTCTTTGAGGCAGCATTTGGTGCTGGTGCGCCTTATTTCCTTTCGTTGTTTTACCAGAGACGGGAATTGGGGAAACGCGTTTCTCTACTCTTAGGAATGTCTCCTCTGGCGAATTGCTTCGCATCATCTCTAGCATACGGCATTCTGCACATCAAGGGAAGCATTTCCTCTTGGCGATTGCTTTTCATCATTGGTATGTAATATTTGCTCTTTTGTGTCTAAACTGACTGTCGTCTTGCTTACTTCTGGCTTCAGAGGGTGCTCCAACCGTTGCGTTCGCTCTGGTGGTGTACTTCTATCTTCCAGACTCTCCCGACACGTCAAAGTTTCTCACCATCGAGGAGCGTGAAATGTCCATCTCGAGACTGGAAACCGTTGACCGAACAGCCAAGACCAAGGTGAGCTGGTCTCAGATCACTGCAGGCCTCACGGACTACCAGAACTATGTCCACACCCTGATTCACTTCAGCTGCAATTACTCATTTGCTGGGTTATCTAATTTCCTCCCAACCATCGTCAGAGACATGGGTTACTCCTCTGTCAATGCTCAGGGGCTCACCGCTCCACCCTATTTCGTTTCCTTCCTGTGTTGCATCTTTGCCGCGTGGGTCTCGGACAGATATGGTAAGAGAGGCTGGGTTGTAGCCGGATTCGCCACGATAGGAACTATCGGTTACCTACTACTTGCCATCATCCAAGATGAGACAAGGACTGGTGTGCGCTACGCCGGCATATGGCTAGCCTGCATTGGCATTTTTCCTGCCCTCAGCATCAACATTACTTGGCTCCTCAACAACCAGGGTGGCGATTCCAAGAGGGGTGCCGGCCTTGGACTTTTAGCTACATTTGGCCAGTGCTCTTCGTTCCTAAGTAGCACCATGTTTCCTTCCACTGATGGGTAAGTCCCATGATGAATTTCCTTGCACTCCTGAATCTTTTGCTGCAGACGTTAACCGTGACCTTAGGCCATTCTATGTCCGAGGCTGTGCTATCGGCTGTGGGCTGACTGGTTGTATTGTTATCCTTGCTCTTGGCTTACATTTCAAGCTGGAGCATGAAAACAGGAGACGAGATCGTGTGCATGGTCCTGTAGAAGCAAATATTCATGTGGATGTTACCCAGGGAGGTGACAAAAATGTCTCATTCCGCTACCTTACCTAGATCCTACTGCAAGGCAAGAAGCAATTCGACAGATGGGAAAGATTGATTTATGCTGCCTGGAGCAATGAGAGTACAGCCCGGATTAGTTTAGTTGTTACGGAACTGAAATACAAGAAATTAGCAAAGCAAGAATTGACGTGACGAAAGAAGGCGAATGGAAGGGGACCAGGCGACACAGAGTTGCATCCAGACTGAACAACAGGCTGCGCTACGCTGCAATTGACTGAGGCGGTTGTCTAAGGATCCTATGGTCCATTTCACTCATTGTTGTGAAGTACGCAATTCCATACAAGTCATGCCGAGCGTAGACTTACAATCCTCAGGCCAGTCAATAGATGGGTTGATGGATGGATGCTCTGGCCACTGCGATGTCCTTTGATTGTAAGATTCGGGTCTGCATTCATTCCAATGACCCATCCCAAGGCCAACGATTGCGCCAAATATTGTACCAAAGATTCATGGCTTGGTCCGTAGTAGCGCTATGGCAGGAGAGCTGGCCAAGTGACTGCGGATTCTCCAGGTGGCCTGGAATTAAGTCTACATTATTTCGTGGCGCCGTCCCTTTCCGCTACTTGCCGATAAACTGCCGAGAGAATGCCGACAGCACTGGTTAAAGGGACCTTGGGTGGTGTCTTTACCGGCCGGCTTTGGCGGGCAGCCAGGGAGGGGTGAGGGGGCGAGAGGGAAGGGGGGGGCGGGGTACGGGACCCCTCCTCTGTTATCCGGTCCATAACCCTGTGGATGCGACCTGTTAGACCTGGGACAACTGCACAACAGTTATGATACCGATCAACAATGGAGTCGCAGTCATTCCATCGAGCATACAAAGGCGAGTAAGCTCGATTAATACAAGCTGTCGCAGGGCTTCCCTGACTGACCAGAACCCTGACGAATAGCGTGTGTTAAATGCAGGAAGCGGAAGTCTAGGTGCAATATCACGAATGAGGAATATGCGGCTGGCCAGCCATGTGCGAGGTGCCGTCGTGAAATGCGCGATTGCATTTTCACGACTGAGCGTCATGATGCCAGTTATCGCCAGTCTGATAGGATTAGCAGTAAGTGGCCTTTGCATAATCGTTTACCCCTATTGCTGCCACTCATCTCACCTTTTCACCATCTCACTAGGCCAAAATATCAATCCGAGGCGCAGGATAGGGGGACCACCTCCACCGGCCAGCCTGCAATCGCCTCCTGAATCCACCGGCCAGCCATCACTACCGGGCCCAGTGTCGCCGCGCTCATCGCTGTATTCTGGGCCATCGCCAACAGGGGAACACAACAGCTTGACTGCAACTTTTGGAGAGCAGGACGCTCAGCCTGTGCCAGCCGGACTGGCGGACTCGATGTTGCGCACTGTTGTCTCAAATGGGAACGACGCACTCAACCTCTTGTTCGAGGCAGCGCACCACGAGACTGACCGTCTGGGCTCCCGAGGCTCTCGTGCCGTTGACGTAGAGCATGCAACGAGCGCGCCTACAAACGGTGATGGTAGTCAAGGCGTCACTGGTTCAGATTCCCCAGGGCATCAACGGCTTAACCCTCACCGGCCCACTGCTGCCACTGCTGCGACCGAACTATCGAATGAGGTAGTGGAGGTATGGAATGCCTACCGGTTTGTGAAGATGGGCTGGATCTCGGCCGAGGAGGCCGTCATGTTTGTCGACTTGTATGTGACGCATCTCCTGATATCAAGGATAGCAAGAGAAAACGAAGCTAACCATGGGCTTTTGCTATTAGATTTTTCCAGAACATGGCACCATTCTCACCAGTTTTGGATGACTTTTACGCCGACCACCGAAATCACTTCCAGTTGGTGACCACCGAGCCCATGCTCTGCTGCATGATTCTCACGCTGTCATCCCGGTACCACACTCTGCCTGCCCCTGGCGGCCAGTCAAGAGGCCACTTGATTCATCAGCGGCTTTGGGAACACTGCCAACACATTTTGATGCGAATAATGCTTGGGCAGGAAAAGGGTTCCAAGGCCAAGACCCGAACGCTAGGGTCCATCGAGGCTCTGCTATTACTAACGGAGTGGCAACCACGAGGGCTTCATGTACCGCCCATTGCCGATGGCTGGGATTCAGACGCCATGCTGACAGTGAAGGATAAGAGAGACCAGAGTAACGCCAAAGTAGACAACCCTTCACGTGGTAGATGGCTTGAAGATGTCATCAACCCTGCAAGCAGATTCGACAGAATGTCGTGGATGGTATTGGGCTGCGCAATGTCACTTGCCAACGAACTTGGCATCTTCGATAGCGAAGATGTCTTGGCTTCAGAAGGTGCTAGCGATTCCGAGACTATGCGTCTACGCCACCAACGCACCTCGCTGGCCAGTCTCTTATACGTCTACCAAGAACAACTATCCGCCAGGCTTGGACGAAAGTCAATGATGCCGCAAAGCATCAGTCATGGTGTGAGGGCTACGGCACTAGCAAAAACAGCCATCAAAAAGAAAGGGGAAGATTGGGTCCCATTCATGGCCGCCTGGACAGAATTGACAAAGATCGTGAGGTCGATTTCGGATGTGTTATTTCCCTCATCCATCGTCACTAGGCACCTGCTCCAAAGCGGTCGCTACATCAGCATGATTGAGCATTTCGACCCCTACTTTCACGTTGGGAGGCGGAACACCAGAGGCTGTTAAGTAAGTTGCTCTTTGCCGAGGCCATTGGCGGTATACCGGAGTATCGAGGATGACTAATGCAAATAGCTGCTGGTACTTACTTTTCCGACCTGCTCGTGGTCGAGTATCAATCTGCCAAGATATCTACAAACTCATTGGGTCTGCAGGCCATAGTCGAACGCACACTAGAGGAGCCTGGTACCGACCCAACCCAGGGACCGTTTGATCTGAGTTCGACAGATTACAGTTTCGTTCAGGCCGTAGTGGACGGTTGCCTGGAGACATTAAAGGTGGCCGTCAAGCTTGATGCGAGAAATGCGCTGGGTTTCGCGCCTGTAAGCGTTTTCTTACGCATTACTACGGCCTCCGTCTTCCTTCTGAAGGGATTGGGTCTTGGAGTCAGCACTACCAAGCTCCGGGTCTCATTGGAGATACTCAAGGCCGCGATTGTCGCCCTTAGGAATGGTAAGCCGGATGATCTTCACCTGGGCTCTCGATATGCAACCTTGCTTGAAATGTATGTCAAGCGACTGGAAGAGAGTTTTATCCCCGCAGTACGGCCGCCAAAACTCGCCACAAGGCCGGCGTCTGTTGATGGAAGTGCGCCGACAGGTGCTCAAGATGTTGCTCCAGATTGGTCAGCGGAATTCCCGTCTCGATTGTCTGGATTGGACACTATGGATTTGGATGGCACCACTGGTGATTTTGATGATAGTTGGCTTACTCTTCCATTGGACCCGTCGCTCGTGCCATTTATACCAGGTGATTCACAGGGCCTTCAGTGGCTTGGCGACGGCTCTTTGGACTTTATATGGAATCTGGACAATGTAGGATTTGCTTGATAGCCTGTAATACGATGTTGAAAATAGAATCTGTAGATTCTGAGTGCAAATCGGGCAGCGGGATTGATGCCGCAGTTAGCCGTTTTGATCTTACAATTTGGATTCTAGCCTCCAAAGTGCGGCACGCTTCTGCAGATATGGAAACTGACGGCCCTCCTCCAACCGTGCCTTGAGGAGCTCGGCATTTGTAGTTATACTTAGGTAATAGTGGTAGGAATGACAGTAGGATATACCAGCCTCCAGCAGCCGGTTTTAAGAGGGCGCGTGTGATTCACATTGGATCTACAGTCGAGAAATAAACAGACAAGAATAACGCAAAGCGGATGTCTTTAGCATGGATCAAGAGACGCCCAAATTCATCCTCCATACCTACTTCCGCTCCTCTTGCTCAGCACGACTTCGCATCGGGCTGAACTTCAAAAAGATCTCCTACGAAAGTGTTCACGTTAACCTTCTGAAGGGCGAACAGTCGTCTTCGGAGTACACCGCAATCAACCCCTCACACTTCGTACCTAGCCTGCAGTCTGCAGTTGATGGAGGTCACGACAGCAAGCTTATCATTACACAGTCCTTGGCGGCTCTTGAGTATCTGGAAGAGCAGTACCCAAGTAGCAATCCACTGCTTCCTCCCACATCGGATCCTCTAGGACGAGCAACGGTGCGGGCTCTAGCAGGTGTGATTGCATGCGACACACAGCCTGTCACAAATCTTCGTATTCTTGCCAAAGTGGGCGCCCTTGGAGGAGACCGAGAGGAGTGGGCCCAAACGTTCATATCCTCTGGGTTTGATGCCTACGAGGCTCTGGCTTCTAAGGCGGCTGGTAGATTCTCTTACCGCGACACCGTCACGTTGGCCGATGTTTGCCTAGTGCCGGCTGTGTGGGGTGCGATCAGGTTTGGTGTTGACTTGGAGGCTTTCCCAGTCATTAGGAAGGTGTATGATGAGATGAGTCGGCTGGATGCGGTGATCAAGGCACATTGGCAGAATCAGGAGGATACACCAGAGAATCTAAGACTATTGTAATCGAATGGCAATTCAAAACTTTGGCTAATAACGGCCTTGAGGGTTGCAAATTGATGGAGAAACGATCTAGCGTATCATTGAAAGCCAAATCCGGGCCAACTCTGTAGAAAGCATAAACGCGACGGAGACCTACATGTACCCCTTGTGCATTGTATAATCAGTCTCTTATAATGAAAAGAATGAAAAGAATAAAGGAGGAATCCACCCATATCTAAGGTTCATGAGGCATCTAATTTGTACTACGTCTCCGCATCGTCCCAAGCATATAAGATTTCAATCATGTCGATCCTATCCCTCCCAAATTATAATCCAAAACTGCAGAGACTACACCAAGTTTCCTCGCAAAGCCTGCTCTCTTTCAATAGCTTCGAAAAGTGATTTGAAGTTCCCTGCACCGAATCCATCGAAGTTGTTGCGTTGGATAATCTCGATGAAAACCGTTGGTCTATCCATTAAATGCTTGGTGAACAGCTGGAGTAAATACCCACCCTCATCGAAGTCAATTAGTATGTCGAGATCCCTAAGGGTTTGGAAATCTTCGTTGAGTTCCATGCCGGATTTCTTCAGTCTCGTGGCCATGGCTTCATAATAAGTCTCGGGCACCTTGATGAACTCGACCCCACGAGCCTTCAAGTTTGTTATGGCTGATATGATATTATCGGTGCGTAGTGCGATGTGCTGAACCCCAACCCCGTTGTAGAAGTTGACATATTCCTCGATCTGTGACTGCTTCTTGCCCTTGGCGGGTTCGTTAATCGGCATCTTGACCGCCTCGTTGGGAGACGACATGACAATGGACTTCAGTGCCGAATAGTCACTTATCGTATAATAAGTTAGCATCATCTTGTATATAGAGGCGTAGTGGGTAGCCAATGCAAGATAGAGTCGCCATGTTTCTTACGTGCAGATATCCTTATCATCAACAGACCAGAAACGATGGAAACCGAGAACATTTTCGTAGCTGTAATACCTTTATTAGTTATTGCCATGGTACTCGCAATGGAGAACTTACTACTGGCAGGCGTCTTCCATTCCGCCCCAGTCCATGTTACCGACACAGTGGTCTATTGCTTCCAGATTCACTTGTGGCAAAACAGCGTTGATGGGGTCTAATGCGGTCTCGCTGCGGTATCCAGGCAAGAAAGCGCCATTATATGATGCACGATCAACTAGCGTGTGTGTCGTTTCTCCATACGTTTGAATTGTTGCCACTTGCACGCTTCCAAACTGGTCTTGGAGTATCTCCGGCGCTGATATGACCTTGGCTCCCCGCTTCACTGCCCGACTATATATTGCCATAACATTGTCCACATCAAATGCGACATCTAGACTAGCATGTTAGTGGATGCAGTCGGTAGGGATGAGAATATGACCAAAGCCTCACCCTTGACGGCGTCACCATGCCGCTCTTGGTGAGCATGCATTTCGGCGATGAGCGCGCTCTCTTCCGTACTTAGCCCAGACCTCCCTGGGATCACGATAGGAGAGCTGAGAATAAAATAGACACTGCCATTTGTGATAACATGTGATGCAACGGATCTAGATCCTGTCTCGAGTCCCTTGTACGCCACACGTTTGAATCCCATGCGAGTAACATAATATGATGCGGCCTGCTTTGCGTTGCCGACCCACCAGTGCACATAAGCGTAGCCACGGTATGAGGCAAGGTCATCTTGGGCATCAATTGTCGTCGTTCTTGGAGATGACTCTGGCGATATTGCAATGGGAGCCATCTTGAGGTGTTTCTGGTGAAATTAAAGGATGGAATTTTCGATCCAATGGCTCAAAAAGGTATCGATATGCGCGAGGAAGGAAATGATAAGGAGGCAGTTTTAGCAGTCCGAAGTTAAGGCATGAGACCTCCTTATGAGGCTGAAGGTTTAATAGAGCAAGTATGGGCAAATGCTTCCATTTGGGTTCACATATATGTCTATTCGCCCCTTTCCTTGCAACGTACCACTAGAAGATACATTGCGCCACTCAGAAAAGCAATCGTAAGGGAGCGGGTCCTTTTCGTTATCCCGTGCTGCCTGGGATCAATCGATGCAGGCTGTTGGTCCCATTGAGAGGTGATAGTAGTCGCGGCATCAACCCTCGTCCCTGAGATAACCGACACTCTCCGACAGGAGCGGCCCCACATATCCTACGCAATCCGCCATCCATCGCTACTGATCGGCGCATGACAACAGGCCCGACGCTGGTGCTATGTTGGAGCAAGACAGCGTCGGCATTGTGCAAGTCCTGCCGACTTAGCACAGGCTCGCAAACATGAGGCCACTCGGTCCGGTTAACGAAAGCAGTGGATTTCAAGTAGCGATAAGAACTAGAAAGACGACATCAAGCACTCAGTCAGACGACCAGTCTCCATTACTCAAATCTTGCTCCCCTATGATTCTTGGTTGGTATTCGGGCCCGTGGGATTGAAGTACGAAGGATAGAACGATTTTCGAAAGCCATCTCAATTTCGTTACTTTAAAATGCCTGTTTCTGATTTCCCCATACCGGACCCCTATGAGTACCTTAGCGGGTTTGGTTCGTATCAAGAGTAAAGCGCACTGATCTCCTCTGATGTTGCCTCTCCATATTAGAGGTTGGCTAATTCTGGACGGCAGGACTGAGGCAATTGGGGGTGCTCTCCCTGTTGGCATGAACTCCCCGCAGAAGCCCCCGTTCGGACTTTATGCCGAGAAGCTATCTGGCACCGCCTTCACCGCACCGCGGCATGAAAACCAACAGTCATGGCTGTATAGAATCTTGCCTGCTGCTGCACATGAACCCTTCGAGTCGTTTGGCTCTCAAGCAGACCAACCTGGGCTACCCTCCGAGGGGTCAAAGGTGCATCAGATCCCCAACCAGTTAAGGTGGAGCCCTTTTGACTTCAACGAACAAGTGGACTGGATACATGGGCTGAATTTCGTCGCTGGATGCGGTGACCCGGCAATGAAGAGTGGGCTGGCCGTGTACATATTTGCAGCTGGAAAGGACATGGGGAAAGAAGCATTCTATTCTGCAGACGGCGACTTTCTGATTGTTCCGCAGCACGGAGTCTTGGACATTCAGACAGAGTTTGGACGGCTACTGGTGCGAGCAAACGAAATTTGTGTTATTCCGCGCGGTGTGAGGTATGTGAATTTAGGCTTTCCCTAACTCAGTATCCCTACCCTCTGATCTATACTGACTCTGCAGGAATATCCAGGTATCGAGTTACACTTCCTGACGGACCCGTGCGCGGCTACATTTGCGAGTTGTATCAACGGCACTTCCAGCTGCCGGAGCTGGGACCTATTGGATCAA
Organism: Reticulascus tulasneorum; assembly: GCA_001557505.1. Taxonomy (NCBI): domain Eukaryota; kingdom Fungi; phylum Ascomycota; class Sordariomycetes; order Glomerellales; family Reticulascaceae; genus Reticulascus; species Reticulascus tulasneorum. Next base: position 434,575 of record LSAX01000006.1, read on the forward strand.
ATGGTCTAGCCAATGTCCGGGATTTCTTGGCTCCAACTGCTTCATATGACGAGGACCTAACGGAATGGGCAGTCGTCTCCAAATTTAACAATACACTCTTCAAGGCTCGACAAAACCATACACCATTCGACGTCGTAGCTTGGCATGGCAACTACTATCCATACAAGTATGACCTTGGACGCTTCAATACGATTGGTTCTGTCTCCTTTGATCATCCGGATCCCTCTATATTTACGGTACTCACGGGGCCTTCTGATCAACTTGGCACAGCCATTGCAGACTTTGTCATATTCCCGCCACGATGGCTTGTGCAAGAGGACTCTTTTCGACCGCCCTGGTATCACCGCAACACAATGTCTGAGTTTATGGGCTTGATAGCTGGTGACTACGATGCCAAGGCCGGAGGCGGATTTCAGCCTGCTGGTGCAAGTTTGCACAATATTATGAGCGCCCATGGCCCTGATGCGCCAACGCATGCAAACGCGTCGAATGCTGATCTGAGGCCCATTAAAGTAGGGTCCGGGAGCATGGCTTTTATGTTTGAGAGGTATGATTGTCTCAAGTTCCAACGCATGGGTTAGCCAACCTAGTTACTAATTGCCTTTAAACAGCTCTTTGATGTTGGGTGTCTCCCAATGGGGTTTGAAGACGTGCCAAAAGTCTCAACCAGACTATCAAAATACTAGCTGGACACCACTGAAGCGGAATTTCAAGAAGCCCGAGAGAAATGAGATTATCTTGGGCCGGGCCAAGTGATGGGCGGCGAAAGACCAGATACCATCGAAGTATTAAATAGTCATCTCATCACTGAATATTTTCTATTTCGTAAGGAGCTTGAGAGTATCACTACTTAAGCTGTATGGACGGTGCATTACAGTATATTAGAGTATTTAGGTATACTATAGTATAATCTAGGAGGCTTACTGTACCATCTTGTAGCAGAAGCAAAAGGACAGTTTGTTGCAATAAAGCATATGCCAAACTTGACGGCATACAACGCTGAACGGCAAGTAGTTGTCGGCAGCGAGGTTCCTCAGAAGTTGGTTGAGGATTTAACCTTGACGCGCGCAGGCCCTTGTAACCAACAACTCGAAGTAGTCCACATTGAAGTTTTGATACGCGGTGGGGTCGACGCGGAATGTCAACTTATGTTCCCCCTGGCGGAAAAAACGACTTTTGGCCAATGTTTGCAGCTCGAGGGCCGTATGCGAGGTAGTGGTCAACGCGGCAGCGGTGATTGGCTTTCCATCGTCATCAAATTCGATGGAGAACAGGCCGGCAGGAGAGTAAGGCGACGAAGTCCGGGCGTTCACTTGATAGTAGCCGGATTGCGGGACATTGAAGCGATATTTGACCCACTCGCCCTGGCGGATGTAACACAACAGCTGCGAGCCTTCCTGATCGCAAATATCCACGCCCTCGTACTGGCGGTAGATGGTACCGCCATTGTTAGCGTCATCGGTGTCGTAGTAGCCCACGCCTTTGCCGTCCGTCACATAGTCTTTCGCTTGGATAATGATACGATCAGAATTCGTACGTCGTGGCACGTTGCAGTCCGTTGTGTTGTGGAAACATGTATCGAGCCATTCCATCAGCAAATCTGGGTTGTCGGTCTGGATGACACTGGCGTGATGGCGCTCAATCACCGTTTTCCAACCCCGAGAAGGATCGATAAGCGATGCTTCATCCGTGTAACCGGCGGCGAGGCCACGCCACATGGTGTTGGTGAAGATACGGGACTTTGCACGCACTCGATCGATGAATGTCGGCTGGATTTGATCGTCGGTCAGACGGTCGTAGTTAATCTCAAACGCTTGCGGCATCTGTATGAACTGATCGAAGTCACCAGCGCGGCCGTCCTCGATGATATGTTGATATATGATTCGCGAATCGCGCGCCAGGAACGCGTTCACGTCAGCAGGAGCCGCGTTGCTCTTAAATATCACTTGTTCTAGCATGCCTGCCCCCTTTACCAGTTCATAAGCCTGATCGCGATAGTCCCAGGCTTTATCCAACTGCACCATGATCAACCCTTGAGTCACGTTCAGCACCTCCGCGAGCGTGGGGATCGTTTCATCCGTGAGCGGCGCCTGACCGCCACCCAAGCCCTTCTTCAGACGCAGTGGGAGCAGCTCTGCCAGTGTTTTGCTGGATACTCCTCCAGAACCGTTGGTCGTGCGATCGACAGACCCATCATGCATCAGCACGAGCTCGCCGTCGGCCGTGCGTTGCAGATCAATCTCGACGATGTCGATGTGTTTGTCGATGGCGGAACGAATCGAGCTGAGCGAGTTCTCTGGGGCGACGCGCCAATCGGCACGGTGTGCAGTGACCAGGATTTCGACATCATCCCCATACGTTCTGAAGGAACGGCTGATGGCATCGACGGGATCCGAGTGGGCTACACCAACCAATACTGCGAGCACCGAGGCAGAGCCGGCAATCCAACATGAAGTTTTCATTTTAACCGATGTATCCGTGACAAGAGCGAAGTAGGCGATTATGAAGAGCAACTCATGGCATGGAAAAGCAATGACACTCGTCGGAAGCTGGGGTTTTAAAGACAACGGTCATCACGTCTGAGCGTTGATTAGAGTGGAGCGAATACGCTCAGCAGACGATAGATCATTGGCACATCAGTCCGAGGTCAATCTTACCAGTGGATTGAGTTAAAGACCTTACATGCTTACGGATTCAAAATGTCGCGATCGCTCTTTAAGCCTTGCTGACCCCGGAGCAGCATCACGACCACAAGGTCGCCGCTTATTAAACACGCCCGTTGCCTCGCGTTAAATGGTCGTATATTCTTATCACGAAGTAAGTAGTGCGACCAAACACGAATGAAGAAGGTCCCGGCAGGTTCGGTATTCAAATATGGTATAGATGGCGGAGCAGGAGTAAATCGGTGTAAAATCTGGTGCAGATAGCGGGGCAAACATACATCCTTTGGTAACGCTGGAAACGTGGCTGGATGGTCAGAGCTCATTAGTTGAATCGATCTGTGGCGGGAAGGATTCTGCAAGGGGCTGGCATAGGCCAAGAGCTTAAATGTGGTATTAAAGTCGAGTTTGTGTTCTGGTTGGTGCTAATCCATGAAAGAGAAACTCGTTTTGGCATAGCACGGGAAACCAGGGATAAGATGCTGACAGGAGTACGGGGGGGCCCACGTGCACCAGTATTGCATACTTGAAGAAAACTCCACGTGCTCAATAGTTCTTCAAGTGAGCAGGCACTAAATTAGGTTTCTAGATATTACTTTACCAAGAATACAGTTAGATAAGCTTGCTCTAGTGCACATAGATCTATTTATAAATCACTAGAGACATCAGTAGTTTTTAACTTGATCTTTCTTCGCCGACCTTCGGATCGCCCCTCAAGAACGCTACCTACCAGAGCAGTTGAGGGCTTCTGCGTTTGTTTCTATCCATGAGCAAGAAGTGGCTGGTACTGGCTGCAGGTTGCCGCTGGGGAGTGTGTAACTCTCATGAGTAGTATCTGCCGTCGAATCAAGACAGCACCCCAGTAATAAATACTGTCTAGACCATATGATTAAACAGTCGTGTTTATTGGGCACCCTTTACTCCCGCATGTATTTCAGTCCAAACCCAGGATACTTCGTTCTACAGAAATCAAAGCGGCGAGGCGCATGTCGGCAGTGTTATCTGAAATATGTAATTCTGTGTGCAAAAGTCTTCATATTTGGTAGGCAGCACCCGTGGGTTTTGGGAGTGTCGTCACAGCCTTCCCGACACCGTGAGGGCCCTCCTTAAGTTCACCGCCTACTAGTTCAACTTCTAGTGAACCCTCAATTCTCGGGCTGCCCCCGTAGTGCGATATCCTCCACATTGGGATGTCCGCTTGAATAGGACCGTGCCGAATGTGGACACCTGAAAAAGGACAGCACTTGCAACAGGATAGCACTGGGAACATGATATCGCCTAAAGAGGGCGAGCCATCCCCTCTCCAACGTTACTGTTAAGTGTGGTTCAAAATGATGATAAATATGAAGTCTTCTACTCAGTTCAATCTCTTCGGCACATGTCCTGATTGCCAACTAAGCGAATAAAGGATCACTCTTGTAGATCCCGACTTATTCAGACTGAGATGAAGGAGTCCTCAACTTCTTTTTTCATGGCTTCTTTGACAATGGCGCCACAGAGTTTGGCATAAGGGTTTGTGGCCACTGACATTTGTTGTGCCCGCTCATCACCAAATGATCCGCCCATGTAGAAATCTCGACTTGCTGCCTCTTCCAGTTCCTCGACGTCGCCTGCACCCAATAATTCCAACAGGTGTACCGGGTTCCTCGATTTGGCGATTCTCTGGAGGAGGTACGCACGATGTGTGTGTGCGTTCGACAGAATCTTTGCCTGGAAAGAAGAAACCGGGGACGTGGTAGACGACGGCGATGCCAAATTGATTGCCACTGAAAGGTCGGCTAGAATAAGTGTGATGATGTTTGAGTCGACAAGTGTGAGCTCATCATCGCCGAGGAGTAACCTCCTTGCTTGGGCGCGGTTCGCGTATGCTGAGGGGTACTGAGGATTCATGGCGATTAAGCCATTGAGCCTTTCCAGTGCTTCGTCCAACATATCTTGAGCAGGATACCTTGTATCAAGAAGCCTTATTATATCCAATTCAAGACTTTTCAATGTTTGAAGCTGCGCTATAGACAGGTTTGGCAGTGCGTCAGATGTCGCGTCAATATTAGAACTCGGTCTTGACAAAGAGCTCTCAGGGTCGAAGAGAGCGTTCAGGACGGTGGAATCGTTGACCGAGAGCCAGTTAGACGAGGAATGTTCCGACATGTTTGGGTGGTGCTTTGTGAAGTAGGCATGCAAGATTGCCAGGTGTCGTCCCCGCTATCACAAGCATCTGAAAGGGATTAAGGTCGTGGAATATATGACTGGGATACGTCGATCGTGATCACAGCAGTATGAAGTAAGTTATCCAGTTATGATTTAGTGTCACTCATACGAATAGCAGCCAAGAGGCGGATCTGAAGCATTTGACCAACAGTGAATAATCAATCGGCCGAGACCCGCCAACACCGAGATTCTTCCATCGCTAACCAGCCGGGCCGACGCCCGGGTATCAATGGCGCCCCGCATTTCAGTAGAATGCGCCAGAGTGAGAAATTCTCGCTTTGACTCGGTCCCCGATTGTGGCCGTCTCTTCAATGCCGCTCTCTGCCCCTCGGCATCAATCGGCATTGCTTGATTCGTCACATCGACATCTTTTTGCCATAATTAGATCTCCCATTCTAGCTCACCTAGAGCTTCAGCCTCCGCATTGCAGTGCCAGTTTCTAGCAATCGTCAAGCACCAGAAAATAAGCCTCGTTAGTAGTTACATCCAGAGTGCTCAATATGGCACGCTCGTGGGTATCTATTCCGCCAGACTCGGCCTTTTCGATCGCGAACATTCCATTCGGGATCATTGCTACGGCAGGAAACCCAGCTCCTCGCCCAGCCATAGCCATAGGGGACTGCGCTTTAGATCTTTCAGCGTTCGCCTCAAATGCCGGGTTTTCTGGTCTCCCCTCCATCACGCCGCACTTGTCTGCTTTTCATCAACGGAGTCTCAACGCCTTTGCTGCCCTCGGTCGTGGACTTCACAGGGAAGTCCGGTTATACTTGCAACAAGTGCTTCAAGAAGACGGAGCCTTCCCATCTGTCCTCAAAAACAACTCTGCACTTCAGGATACAGTTCTAGTTCCTCTGGCATCTATTCAGAGCCACCTGCCCCTTGAAATTGGAGACTACACGGACTTCTATGCCGGCTTAAACCACGCGTACAATGTCGGCGTGCTGTTTCGCGGGCCAGACAACGCTCTACAACCGAACTATAAGCACCTACCGGTAGGGTATCATGGCCGCGCATCCTCCGTGGTCATATCCGGCACACCGATCAGACGTCCCTGTGGCCAGATTCTTCCAAACCCCACCGCAACTCCCAAGACCCCATCTTTCAGTCCGTGTAAAAAGTTGGACATCGAACTCGAACTGGCTGCATTTGTTTGCACCCCGAATAAACTTGGAGAACCCATTCCTATAGACAATGCGGAAGATCACATCTTTGGCCTTGTTTTGATGAACGACTGGAGCGCCCGCGACATTCAGGCTTGGGAATATGTTCCGTTGGGACCCTTCACATCAAAGAACTTCGGCACCACCATCAGTCCATGGGTTGTGTTGGCAGATGCCTTGGAGCCTTTCCGAACCACTGCGGCGCTCAGTAGCCAAAAAGAGACACTGTTACCATATCTACAAGAGGTTCGAGAAGACACGGTGTTCGATATTCCCCTCCAGGTGGAGCTCCGTACACCAAACTCCACCCAGAAGCATATAATATCTCAATCCAATGCTCGCGATCTTCTGTTCTCCTTCCCGCAAATGCTGGCACATCACTCTGTTACCGGCTGTAATATGAGAACCGGCGATCTGCTCGGAAGCGGCACCATATCTGGTTCCGAGCCAGGCTCCCTGGGTAGCTTGTTGGAGGCAACCAGCAACGGGAAGACGACTGTCTCCCTGAAAACTGGAGAGAAGAGGATGTTCTTAGAAGACGGCGACGAGATCATTATAACTGGGCGTGCGGGTAAAGAGGGGCAGTACGTCGGGTTTGGGGAGTGTGTTGGGGTTATCATTCCTGCCCTGACTGGATGAGCGCCATTTTCGATCTTTCCGTGCATCCACGCTGGACAACCATTTCATCAGTGGTGCTCCAGTTCTGGATGCCAGGCATGTATCTCTCTAAACAAAGCTCTTCTTAAAAAGTATATAGAAGAGATGGGGATGTAAATCCATGCCAGATCCTTGAGAAATAGTGACGAATGTGAAGAGTACTGTTTAATTCGGCTGGCTTTGTGATCTCAGTAATGCAGTCTACCCGGTTTAGCGGCAAACCCAACCGTCGCTGCTTTTTCTTGTCTAAAAGAGCTAGCACAACCTTACCATGCATCTAGTTCTCACTTCTCTTACACTCCACCTCTTTCACTACGCTCATCTTCCTTGCGTAGTGCGCATGGAAATTAAGGGGCTACGGGCGAACTACTTACAATGTTTGATCACGATGCCTGGTATCGTTCACTTGACGGGCGTATAAAACAAGCTTTATCAATTTTAGCATAAGCCACGACTCGTCATGTTGCCCACAATGCTTAATCCCCACCTTCTTCTTCTTGCCAGCCATCCTGATCCTCCCTCATAACCTCCACCGCGCCACTCTTCTCATATGAATCCGACCCAAACCTCAGTGGAAAGCAATATCCACTCCCAAAGCAGACCTTGCCCTCTTCGCACTCCTTTGCGATGCCTTCTCTGCACATATCCTTCGTCGGCGCGCAGATCCCCATCCCATCACACGAGGGCCCGCAATGATCCGTGGATCTTGGGTCTGCAATGCAGCGTTCGATACGTTCATCGCAGTCGTCTATCAGGCCCCACCCTCCGCAGAGAGTGTAGATCTGCTGCTTCGTGGTGGTAAGATCGTGGCATGTCCCCGGGCATCTGTCGAAATCAGTGCAGTTTGTGGAGAGGGGGGTGCAGGTCAGAGACGGGCAGTCGCCAAGAGCTGAGCCGCAACGGGAGCCGAGTTCAGGAGTGTCAATGAGTGGGCTGGAGCTTGTAAATGTGCAAAGTATTGCGGTGGTGAATAGAGTTAGGTACATTTTGTTCCATTTGGCATCCATATTCGTAGTGAGGTTCCCGGGATCAATAGATATGCATAGTGAGAACATTGCCATTCATCGAACAGAATCATTCGTATTATAGACATATGGAGTTCAAGCTGACGTAGCACCAAATGGACGTGTTCATGTTTTTACCCCCTAAAAATATCGTATATTTTCTGCCATTTGTAGTTGTAGGAACCGGGTATTGTACGTGTGGTAAATTGCACTGTAGATTGAAGTAAGCGAAGTTAAACAGATTTCTCCGCCATTCCTCGAGCGAGCATAGATTAAAGGGTACGACTTTAGGCAGCGATATCAGCTGCTGATGGCAGGATACCATAATTAGGCTGTATCACTTTTCGACTCGGGCACCCACTACCTTATTGTGCAACACATCGTCCAGTCCTAACCTATCAGGTTAGAAAGACCTACAACCTGACAGTGAAGATGAAGGGTAAGGCAAGATATCGCATGAAGCTCTATGGCTCGTTCGAGTTCGAAAATTTGAATCTGTCTAGATGCCAAGGTTGAAAATAAGAATTACTAACATGGCATCCAAATGGCGCTGTGGCTGTACTTAAATATTATTTAGTGAGATAGATGTAAGTGCAGTAAAGAGTAAATGGGTAGATCATACTTTAACCTACTAGCTGACATCTTAGCCCAAGGAGTAGAAGTCTGTACAGGGTAGCAGCCGAGACCATTGAAAGCGGCGGCAAACTCTACCTAATCCAGCGACTAAACTACGCCACTCGGCTTTAAGGTGTATTATATTATTGTCCATGGCGAATATGGAGGTAGATATTTCGCTATAATGATGTCACTCTAATGCATCAATGCATGGCAGGAAACGTCAGAAGAAAGCGTCACTGGATAAGATCATGTTGCAGCTTGGCCTAGCTTGAATGTTGGTAGGGTGAAGCGGGGGGCAGAGCAGAGAACTGTTTATACGCGTATCGGGAGAGTACAAATAAAAATGGATCTGGGATCGCCGCGTATCTGACCTAAACTGCCTCGATCTTGGCAGCCTAACTCAGGGTCGGGGGAATATAATTGGCGGCAAGTCAGCTCTCGATCGTCCTTCCACGCTTCTTGCGTCAGCCACGTACAAGATCCACCGAGTTGAGGGAGCGCTAGGAGGACCCTTAACTTGGCATTTCCCGCCTAGTCATGACATATATAGCGGTGCTTCAATCGATTTGGCCCAGTCCGCCCTGACTCCGTTCACAGCCAGGCTAATTCTTGGTAACTCTGCTGTCACATCCGATGGCGAACGTGACCGAAGCATCGTGGACACCGCCGCCAGAAGAATGGCTTACCTTTACGAACTGTACTGCGGCCACCGCATGGGTAGGTGCAAGGGCACAACAAGTTGAGAACGGGATAAACGACGTGCCAGTCTGGCTCACAGTCAAATACATGAAATCCTTGATACCTTCGAATTGGACGACACCCGAAGACCCCGCCGATCTCCTCGCCTGGTTCTTACACAAAGAATGGAGCAATGAAACGACAACCCGGATGGCGATATTCCCCGTAACGGAGTGCAGTGTAGAAATGTGCCAGGAACTTACATGGCAGGGGGACGCAGACCTGGCCGGTCTTGGGGTGAGCTACACCGGTGCTATGACGGGTTGATAGCCCCAATATTCCTGACAAAGTATCCTACTATAGATGATGATCACATACTACCTTGCAGCGACCTTCTCGACAATCTACTTTGCGGTCCTCATGACAACCAGCCTGGAATACTTCACAAAATCGACTCGGCGGAAAAGGTACATCCGACACTTTAGTGGCTTCCGCGCCTCACTAAACAACTTTGTCGATACGGCCCTGATCTTCGCTATTGCGATGCTTGTTTCAGCGGCATATCGTCACGGTTCAGCGAGAATGAATCCAGATAAGACCCATTCCATCTATGGTATGATCAACTCGACATTTATGTCTACCTTCTCTGTCTTTCCGCCCTTGATACTTCAATCCATTCCAGAGGAGCTACGAAGACGAAGAATCAGGTTAACTCTCTGGCTCGTGGTCATCATCTTTACAATCACTGTGCAGGGATTATTTTGGGATTTGACGTTAAACCGCGTGGAATTCCTTATTATACGAGAAGTAGCCCTATCGGAGCCGATCTGGGTTGTGAATTGTATCACCGAAGACCTGCTACACGACCTACAGAACCTCCTCATAGCAGGCAACGTTTTGATGTGCTCCAATGCCCTATTGTGGATATATTACGTTGTTGCGAGCACAATGGGCTATCGGCTTGAGCCAAGTCTTCAAAAGCACGACCGGCTGCGCAAGGTCTGGCAAAGGTGTTGTCCATACATGAGGGTGATCCATGGCGTTCTATGCTGCGCTATGATGTGGGCTTTTCTCGGGCAATTCACCTACTACCGAAATTTCGTTGGAAGTAGGGCCGGCGACACAAATTTGGATGGCGAATGGACCTTCAGCCAGGTTCTAGCCCTGGCTACATGGTGGCCTGTTGCTGTTGATCTTGTATCAGTCTATATTTGTAAGTTTGGGCATCGCCTTATATTGCTCTGCGGCTGTTGCCAAGGATAATGCTAACAAGTATGTCTGCTAGATGGTGCCAAGGAGGGATTGGCAGGAAAGATGTCAAAGCGATATTCTGTTATTGACGCAATGTCGCAAAATGGAAGTATTGGCTCTGAGAAGGGGAGTTCTGATGAGCACGAAGACCTGCATGCAGTGCACGCGAGATCTATGACGGCATGAGAATGTTGCAATTAGGGTATGGGGAGTTTTCTGATGAAGACGGAGTTTGATTAAGCCCAAACGGGGTTTTGTACCCCAAATAACAGGCCAGCATCTATTGGTCGCATAATGAAGACATGAGACTATACGATACAATGCGGCGATGTTAAGAGCCTGCCGAACATGGAACGACTCGCCTGCCTGTGAAGCCGGACTACGATCTCATCTGCTAAAACAGGACAAGCTCTGAGACTAGCTTTGCGCACCTTAGACGATCCAATGCCAGAGGTCTTCGGCAGCTACAGCCACGGCAGGAACCGCAGATCCTTGCGTTCAATATTATACGTCAAGTCAACACAGCCAATTATGCGAATAGTGAAGTGCCACTCTTGCAGCCTAGGCCGACGAAGAATTGGATGATGTCTTCTTGCATGTCTACCCATTCGGCGGTCTGGAATGTTAGCAGGTATGGGCAACCTGATGGGAGCGGCGGCACAAACAAGGCTACGGAACAACGATGCTTAGGTAGCCCCCAATTGAGGGACGTGGCCGGCTGAAGAATAAAAAACACTGTATGTAGTACGTATTATCATATCCAAGCGGTCCCTTCCGCATATTAAACATGTAAAATACCCAAAGAAGTCTACACCAATCACGCCTAAGTAAGATATAAGTGGTTACTGGGAGGGGATATCGCAGCGACTCGATGAACAACCCCGACATCATGTGCCGCGCGGACCACCTCGCGGACCACTAGAAGTAACCTGCACCTGGCCGTACTTGTTAAGCGATATTTTCTCCCCCGGAAAACTCCAAAAGTGCTCCCGAATCTCTGTAGTATTGACACCGCCGGGGTAGATGCGCTCCATCTCCAGCCTGTCCTTGCTCTTCTCCTTGCGGTCCCGGACGCGGATCTTCTCAAACAGGACATACGACGCGTAGTATACGGAGCTCGTGTTGCCCTTGGTGGGGCCCTTTCGACCGAGGAAATCGGCGAGCGATTTGCCCTGGATCTTGCGGTCGTTGGGGTACGTCTTGGCGATCTCGCGTAGGAACGCGGCCTGCGTGATGCCGTCCTTCGCGATGGCGGCGCGGATCTTGCGGCGGACCATGTCGCACGAGTCGTAGACTGGGACGGACTCGGTGGCCTCGTCTGAAAAGGTTATGCTAGCGACGTTGAGGTAGTCGGGCACGTCGGTCTTTGACTTCTTGGACGCGGCGGGCTTTGCGGCGCCATCGTCCGCGTCAGACTTGCGCTTCCTGGACTTGCTGGGCTTGCTGGGGGCTACGTTTTCATTGCCAACGGCAAGTGGGACACACTGCAGGTCAGACAATTTAGCTTAATGTTTCACGCGCGTAACGGGTCATCTTGCTCGTACCATTGCTGTGTGGGTTTGTAGCGGACCTGCAGAACGATTGGCATCCGCGTCACCGAGAGGCATGACATGGTTGGGAGGCATAATGATGACGATGGGGATCTAATGATTTCCAAGTGTGGAGGCTTCTTCGTGCAGTAATTGGAATCCCGAATACTTGGGTCACGGTAGTAGGATTAATTGACTGCAGATGCAAAGGAGGAAGATGCACGGAATGTGGAGCGGGAGTGGATTGCTGGACACTGTAATTAATCAGTCCTGGGAAAAGCAGTGAGACGCGTTGTGGAGGTCAACTACGCGCCAATCTAGGTAGTCATTCAACACATCGATTCTTCTCCACAAACAAACGACTGGCCCAGCATCGAACTGATTGGCGAATCCCCGGTTCTAAAATCAAGGTAAATCGCATGGTTGCACCCAGGAAACCCCGGTTCCGCATTGATTGACGGGCTGCCAGTTCCACATAGCAAACACAGAGGCTGTGATTGGGTTGGCCCTTGCGAATCCTGGGCGTCAGGTCCCAAAAGAAGAAAAGAATGCTATGCCCCCTTATAACGGCTTAACATTTCTCCAGTTTTGTCCCGCACCCCGTCTCTCCGCCAGTCGGGTGGCATAAAGTCTTGAAACGTCGAACGAAATACTTCCACCAGATGTGGCCCCATGCCCAATCCTTCCCACATCCACCTCATCCGATCGGTGATGCTGCATGGTTCCAGATAGATTGATCTACCCCGGTAGACTTCTCCAGCCTCAACGTCGCATTACTCGACCCAGGATTTCACGTTGACAACCAAGCAACGCTAACGTCCACTTCTCATTTGGCTCATGCCGCCGTTGTTTCCCCCTATCCCGGCCGACAGTTCTGTGGCCCCCTACCAATTCGTACTCCACCATCTGATAAATTGTTCTGTGCAGTAAAGGGGGATTACTTGCCCCTCACCCAAGGCCAGGACCCTTGCTAGCCGCCTGGGATACAACGGCCGCCAGCGATCCATCGTGGTGAAACTGCATGACATTGCGACGATTTCGGCTTGGCTTCTGCATTTTGTTTGTTGGCTCGTCCTATGGGATTCTTTCCTTGTCCCATTTTGTTCATGCTACTACCGCCCCGTGGCCTTGATCTTCGTGGATTCGCATAGCCTGTCCTTGGATGTGCATGGATAACTGGCCGATGAATGAAGAGATGGGACGAAAAGATGGCTATTTGTTCATCAAGCTGAATCATGGCCAAGTCTACATGGCCGTACCAAGGCGTAATGGGCCATGGCTGTATCAAGGTGTTGTCGTCCTCACTTATCATTCCATCCCTCCAGGGAGGGCATCGAGGTATAAGATGCCTTCATTCTGTCTTCGAGTTTCTTATTCACCCCTTCCCTCACACAGGCTCTGCCCGCAGTCTTCTTTTCACACACTTTCTTTGTACAGCTTCGTCTGCCTTTCCATTCACTTGCCGTTTGCTTCATTGACTGAAGTCTTTTCTTGGCTCGAAAGTCACTCCTTTCCCCCAGTCTGCAAGCGGACCTTTATACTCGAGTCTCGTCCAAAGTAACAACCTTGTTTGCCTTTAAAATCAGCCACCATGCCTTCCTACACTACCACCACCATTCTCTCCGCACTTGTCGGTGCCACAACAGTACTTGCCCATGGCCATACCACCAACATCGTCATCAATGGTGTCTCTTACCAAGGCTTTGACCCTACTACATTCCCTTACATGCAGGATCCTCCAGTTGTAGTCGGTTGGGCCACGGAGCAGCTTGATAACGGCTTCATTGCCCCCAGCGACTTTGGATCCCCAGACATCATCTGCCATCGAGGTGCCACCCCTGCCGGGGGATCAGCCCTTGCTGCCGCAGGCGATGAGATCTTCATTAGCTGGGATACCTGGCCGGAGAGCCATCATGGGCCGGTTCTTGACTATCTGGCGTCTTGTGGGAGCTCAGACTGCTCTACTGTCGACAAGACAGCTCTTGAGTTCTTCAAGATTGATGGCGTTGGCCTCGTCGACGGTCAATCAGCACCCGGCAAGTGGGGCTCAGATGACCTGATTAGCAACAGCAATGGCTGGATGGTGAAGATTCCCGAGAACATCGCTCCTGGTAATTATGTTCTTCGACACGAGATCATCGCCCTCCACTCCGCCGGCCAAGCGAATGGCGCACAGAACTATCCCCAGTGCTTCAATCTCCAGATCACCGGCTCTGGGACTGATCTTCCAGCCGGTACCATTGGCACGGAGTTGTATGGAGCAAGCGATCCCGGTATCCTCGTCAGCATCTACCAGCCATTGAGCACCTACGAGATTCCTGGTCCAGCTCCAATCTCTGGTGCAGTTTCTATCATACAAACCACGTCCGCCATCATCTCCAGCGCAAGCGCCATCATTGGATCTGCTACCGCTCCACCGGCCGCAAACCCAACTACAACCTCCGGCTCCGGCTCAGATATCGACGCGCCAGCTACGACTGTCGAGCCGGCGACACCTGCTGAGTCTACGGCACCTGCTGAGCCGACGACGGCTGAGTCGACCATATCTGAAGCTGTCACCACCACTGCTGCTGCAGTGTCCGCCTCGTCTACCACTGCCGCACCCACTCCAACTGTTGTTGCACCTGTTGCCCCCTGCCCCGGAGCCGCGAAGAAGCTGCGACGCCATGCCCGCGATCTTAAGAAAAGAAAGGCCCGCCGAACTTAGATTGGAGTGCGCTACTAAATCTAGTTGTTGCTCAGGATGCATGGCATGCTGGTCTTGAGTGGACTGATTGTTTTCAATGTAAAAATTGATTTTTATTCTTGTACATACCTAGTCTGGATATTCGGTTGATTTAGCCCGCTAGACGGAAAAGCCAACCTGAATACATTTCTGCTTCTTCGAAGTCTGCTTCACTAACATCGAATCCATGTCGAGTACGGCGGTGTCAATCTGTTTGCTTCAGCACCTGAAATCCTCCCGCGCTGATACGTATCTGCCAGTAAAGTGATAGCCCAGATACATACCATACGCTCATTCAATCCTTCTTATATATGTCGCCACTTCTTCCAATCTCGAAACCAGCATCTGTTCCTCGCCCCGCTTTCTCAAGCTCTCTGACTATCGGGACTACTTCACGACCAAACTGTTCAATCTCCTCGTCGTAATGCAAGAAGGCTGTCAGAACCAGATTGATGCCCAGGCTTTTGAGGAGCAAGAGTCTGTCCGCGACCTGCTCCTTTGTGCCAATGAGTCTCGTCTTGAAACCATCGTTATACTGGATCAAGTCCTCGAACTTGCTGTCAGCCCACATTCCCTTTTTGTTGGCTGTGCTTGCTCCGGCCTGCTGGACAGCATCGCGAAAGGCATTCACAGCTTCTTTATCTGCTTTGCCTTGGATTGCCTGCAGAACCTCGATTGCCTCCGCTTCCGTATCTCGGACAATGACAAACCCATTGACCGCAAAACGTATGTGTTCTTCTCGCCCGACTTTTGCAGCTCGGGCTTTGACATCCTGAATCTGGGCTCGGAAACCGTCAAGATCATTACCATTCATGAAATACCAGTCGCTGACTTCGGCACCATTGTTTCTGGCATCGTCGCTATTGCCACCTTGGAAGATTTCTGGATGTGGCTTCTGGATCGGCTTAGGACTAAGCTTGTAATCTCGGTAACGATAAAAGTCGCCCGCAAAAGTGAAACCCGTATCGTCAGGCGCAGTCCATATACCCTTCAAGCAACGAATGAACTCGTTGCTTCGGCGATATCGCTCGGCGTGCTCGAGCCACCACTCACCGACAGCTGTGAATTCGCCTTTGAACCAACCACTCACAATGTTTACTGCGATTCGGCCATTGCTGTAGTTGTCAATACTCGCAATCTGCTTCGCTGCAATTGTTGGGTTCCATGGGCCAGGAAGAATGGCCGCGATGACCTTGATACTCTCGGTTCCTTGCAAGATTGCCTGGGAAAATGA
The DNA here is from genome assembly GCA_001557505.1 of Reticulascus tulasneorum. Classification (NCBI taxonomy): domain Eukaryota; kingdom Fungi; phylum Ascomycota; class Sordariomycetes; order Glomerellales; family Reticulascaceae; genus Reticulascus; species Reticulascus tulasneorum. The sequence goes on from LSAX01000006.1 coordinate 450,299, forward strand.
CACCGACTCATGTTGGTTGGCGGCGCCGTAGGAAGCAGTGAATCGGATTTGCGTTAGTGCATATTCGATGCCTGCTTTTTCGGCTGCCCTTGCGTATTTTAGATTGCTTGCGAGGTCCCAGTTTGTACGCTGAGGGATCTTGCTAATGACAAGACCGCCGGAGACATTTGGAACCCAGTAACTTTCACAAACCCTGTCAGCAAAGCCAAGAACCAGGAAAACAAAGACTATTTACGCAAAGAGTAGACGGCCTGGGTCTGTGTTGAGCTTATGTGAGTGCTCAGCCATATTCGGAAACGATTGCAAGCACGATGACTCTTAGAAGAAGGATGTAACTGAGCTAATTAGGTGTCAAAGTTGCCAAATGCAGCAACCGTTTGAATTCTTCCTAAGTCGGGCTTGGAGCTCGGAGCAAAAAGCATTTGAATGTTGTCCAGACCCGAAGTCACATCATCGCCCGGCATTCACACCAAACTGTGCATTATGCGATGACGTTTGTCATGGTACAACCCTACTTCACTGTTTATGCAAGAATCATCCGAAACCATACATTTCCTTGTCCCGTAACACAATGTGTTCTTCTACTGATCAGGGGGGGTCGCCTACGTGAATGCTCGCTGAGCTTGCACCTGTGACTTGATCCAGACGAATTGCGCCATCTGCGGCTGAATGGCGAGAGGTCAATCAACCACCACTGGCCAAATGCCCACATTCCTCGGTAACTTTTGATCCCAAGAGCACGTACTTGCTACATTTGAATGACTTCGAATTGAATCATTGATCTTCACTCTAAAAGGCTAACATAGCGTCCCAAGCTAGGCGGTGCAACTTGTGAATCATCAACTTTGACAAGCCCGTCACTAGGGCTGATGGATTTGAGAGATGACTACTACAAATGTCCTTTTGGCCAGCTACTCCGTGGCCTGCAGCCTACGGCACTCTAGATGTCAACTGCGGGGAGTTCTCCTTGCGGTTACTGGTACATCCCACAACAGCATTGGCACCATTGCGACATATCGCAACATTGCCGCCTCAACTACGCCATTGACTGTGGATGTGGTTGATCAATCTCTACCACACAGATATGAAGGGGCGATCGCTGATCAGGCTTCTTCAGGAAGCGAGACACGCAAATCAATTCAGCCAATATCCGAGTTAATCCAATACACCGGTCTTTTTGCGTTACCTTCTGTTCACACCCTCAACCCAACATCTAAAATTACCTAACTGACCCGAGGACCATGGCAGACAATCAGCGCATTGTCCCAGCCACCAATGTTGCTGACTATAATGAATACAAATACAAATGGCCTGAAATCCCAAAAGACGAAACCGGTTGGGTAGAGAGGGCCAAAGAAGTAGCCTCAGTACTTGCTCAAGATGCTGCTGTTCGAGAGAGGGAGAATAAATCTCCACGAGCCGAAGTAGGATTGCTGAAGTATGCTGGTCTCCTCAAGGTTTTGGGTTTGAAGAAGTACGGAGGCGGCGAGCAGCCGTGGAGTGTAGGATACAAGGTCATTCGTGAGGTCGCAAAAGGCGATGGGTGAGGGACCCTCATCACAGCTCAGTGGGCAGAATTAATCGGATACAGATCTCTGGGCATGCTCCTCGGCTACCATCTCCTCTGGTCTACAACAGCAAACCTCGTCGGTTCTCCAGAACAGGCTGACCGATTCCAAGATCTAATCATCTCGAACAATTATTTCGTTGGCGGCGCTGTCAACCCCCGTGACAGCGATCTGAAGATCACGTCTGATGGAAATGGCCTCATTTTCAATGGCTTCAAGCACTTCAACACTGGCGGAGTGATCTCAGATCTAACAGTATTGGAAGGTGTCTACAATGACACGGAAGATCATATTTTCACGATCGTCAAGACAGACCAACCTGGCATCGTATTCTCCCACAATTGGGATAATGTTGGCCTTCGCTTGACAGAGTCCGGGAGTGTCAAGATCGAAAATGTTTTGGCACCATGGGAAGATGCTTTTGGCTGGGATATTGGCAAGAAGAAACCCGATCTTGCAATTCTCGGGATTCCGTTCGCTTCGCTGCTCCTCCCTACGTAGGTTCGCCAGCAGTACACTACAAGTCCAATATGCTTACGTATGTCACAGGATCCAGCTTGTTTTCAGCAATTTCTACATTGGCATCGCATGGGGTGCTCTTGAGACCGCCACCGTCTACACGAATAAGAACACGAGGGCTTGGCCATTTGGTGGAGATGTAAGTACCATTTTCCCTCGGATATCACCCACACACTAAAACGGAACAGACCAAAGAGAAGCCTACAGACGAGTTTTATATTCTGTCTACCTACGGAAATTTCCTTGCTCATCTAAGAGCTGCCACCGCTCTTGCAGATAGAGCAGGTCTGGAGATTGACTCGGTGTATCAGTACTCAGGTGATGTGGACAGCAGGGCAAAGCTCACAGCGCAGCAGCGTGGGGAAGTTGCTGAGTGGGTTGCCAGCGTGAAAGTTGTTTCGACCGACACTGGCTTACGAGTGACCGCGGGGGTGTTCGAGGTAACTGGCGCAAAGGCCACAGCCACCAAAGTTGGGCTTGATCATTTCTGGAGAGACATTCGAACCCATACTCTGCATGACCCGGTAGCCTACAAAAATCGCGAGCTTGGAAAGTATCAGTTGCTCGGTGAACATCCTGAGCCAACATGGTACACATGAGGATTTTGTATTAAAATTCAGAGGCTTGATCCCGGAGACACGTGGGGGTTGATGGCCGACGAGTCACTCTAAAGTGATGTACTTGCAACACACTCAGGAGTTTTCTGTTCTGTCCAATATCATATAACAGGCAGCTCAAACTTTCGTGCATGAACATGGATCCATATCATTGGCAGTATCAGGATCCTCGTACGCTACTTGGAGCTTTCCCCAGGTAATAGATAGACTGAATTGGTCAATTAACATCTGGGAACATAAAATTGCTTTGTTTTCTTGACGGTTCCAAAGTTAACTAACTAAACTACCGTTTGTGTCAATAATAATCAACCTCGGCTCACAAATAACTGATGACCAAGTATTCCACCGTGCTCCCCTACTCTCCCCTATCCTCTGTACCCCCCACTGAGATGAAGCTATAGCAGTATCCAAAAACAGCACTTTAGTGTAGTTCCTGGCTTCTACTTCCACGTTAGTCACGATGATCCTGTAACGATGGGCTATAATCTTACCACTGAGCCATCACAGGCATCCATGATGGAACTGAAATTGGGCCATTCAACGCGTAGGACCCGGAGGATCCGGAAGAGGAATATAGCCTAAGAAAATGGTTCCACGGGGCTCTTCGAGCTTAGTGTTTTGTTGAGTGCTTGGTTCAATGGGAAGGGCGAAGATGAGGGGAGCAAGAGCTGCCAGGACAGCAAACGTAGCCTTCATTATTGCGGTGAGTGAATAACAATGGGAAAGACAGTGTAAAGTCTGGGTGATTGGTAAAGTTTTTAGCTTAAGATAAGTGAAGGAAACAACACTAGTTTCGTTTTGAAGAACAGGTAGAGGGGAGAGCGCCTATTTAACACCTTTCAATCTCGCTATCCCGGAAAGGACGACTTATCTCTACCACAGGGCTGGTTCCAGAGACGCAAAAATTCTAACTTCATTTGGCACAGAGCTACGATGAGCTAACTAAATTAAGAGGGCACGAGGCTGCTGTAGTAAGGATCATTTTGTGAATGGAGACTTTACGGACGTATCGCAGCTTCTAGCCTACCAATCCGGGCCAACATAGAGTAGGCCGCCTCAGCCCATTGATTTCAGAACAACTCCCAACAACCCTGCCATGCCCCACGTCCCTACCCCCTCCACCTGGCTGAAAGAGGGGGGAAGGAAACAAAAGGCCCCCAGTGACGATTTATTCCAGTGGTTCCCCTAGTCTCCATGTTGTGGGGCGAAATGATAGATGGTAGAATCGTACGATAAACACTTGATACCATTGGTTCGCGAGGCGCATTCAAGAGCCAACATGGTTGGTTTCTTTGGTCCAGAGGCAGTGCCATGCCGCATACATGCAGTCCGGGCGGGAGACATGGCCGCCGATTCTGGTTAGAGGGAGGATGCACATAGCCAACGGATCTTGCGATATTCCGCCGAGATTGGTCCTTTGACTACCTAGACCAATGATGCTTGTTCAAAGTATGCCACATTTGGCTGATGGTGTGGACACCAGGGATCTCAAAGAGCCTCCCCGAGCCTCCGGAAAGGCATGCATGGCCAAGAACAGAGCCAACTTCCTTGCAGAATCGCCACCAACAGTGCCAAGATTCGAATTTGGTAGATTGAGATACACATGGCCATCCTGTCGAAAGCGCGGGTAAAGCGGGACTTTCCGAGGCATCCACCAACGGCAGGACGAACGACATGTCATGATGCATGATGCCATCTTGCCGACACTTGGGATTCTTCGAAGCCTCGTGTTGCTGTATGTCAAGATGTAACATATTGTTGGTGCAGCCAACTCGGATCGGCAACGTCCAATTGCTCGGAAAACAAGACGAGATGATGTTTTACAGGACTTGGCAGCCGTCGGGCCGTTCTATCCTTGCATTTGCATTATCAGCTGTCCTTCAAGAATCCCGACAGCTTGGAACCCTCAGTGGGAATATTTGACATGGAACTACCGACATGGACAGTTGGTATACTTTTGTGCCAAGTACTCTTACAAACGATCGCATTCGTCGGAATCACTTCTTTCCTGCCAACAGCCCCCATCATATTACGACATTCAGCTCGAAGGAAACCCGAGAAACCAAGGGATGTACCACTTTATAATCTGGGAGTCGCCGCTCTCGTTCCAAAGTCTCACGAAAATCAGCTCGATTCCTGATTCCAAACTCTAACCCCCACGTACAAATATGAAGGTCGTGATAATTGGAGCTGGCATTGGGGGCCTAGTATGCGCCATTTCCTGCCGACGGGAAGGATTTGACGTGCTTGTCCTCGAGCGGGTGCAGCAAATCACGTCTGTGGGTCTCTTTCTTGTCAAACATATATGAAAATCAAAGCAGCGGCTGACGGTGGTAGATTGGCGCAGGTATTCAAATCCCGCCAAATGCTTCAAAAGTCCTTCGTGGAATGGGCATCTTGCCAAAGCTGCTTGAGAAAGGCGTAGCGCTAGAGTCGATCCACCTCCGGAGGTATGCGGATGGCAGTTTATTGCGCTCCAGCCCGGGAGGTGACGAATCGCTGTCGGAGCTATTTGGGGCGCCATGGATGTCTGTTCCGTCTATCAAATCTGACCTACCAGACCCTTGAGACTTATATACCTGTGTAGCACAATCCATCGAGCCGACTACCACCAAGTTCTGTGGGATGCTGCAACAGCCGCCGGGGCCATGCTTCGCCTAGGGGCCGAGGTCGAGCATGTAGATTTTGACCGTACAAGTGTTTCTCTGAGAGGCGGAGAGGTTGTGGAAGGGGACGTTATCGTAGGAGCCGATGGTCTGATGGTACATCCCGCTTTGAATCCGTTCTCTGACCCAGATCAGGACTATGGTCCAACACTCGGGACCTCCTTCTGGGCACTCCATCACCACCAGTCGAAACAGGTGATCTGGCTTATCGCGGCACATTCGCCCTGGCCCAGCTTCAAAAAATCGGCGATCCACGCGTCGATCATCTGTGCTTGAGCAAAAACCTTACGCTCTGGCTCGGCCCAGATCGACATTCGGTATTCTATCCTTTAAAAGACGGGAAAGAGTTTAATCTTGTCCTGCTGCGACCAGACAACTTGCCTGCCGGTGTGCGAACAGCAGAAGGCGACTTGGGGGAAATGAAAGCCAGCTACGACGGTTGGGACGACATGTACGGCCTACGAACGCGTGAGCTTGCACCGGATGATTGCTGACTCTTGACAGTCTGGTTAAGATTATCTCATGCATTCCTTCGGTCTTGAAGTGGAAGCTCTGTCACCATGGCGAGATTCGTACGTGGACAAAGGTTTGTGAAACGCAAATGGGAGAGAGGTGCCTAGCCCTGATGCTGATCGTTATGAAAAGGACTCGGTCGTTCTTCTTGGTGATGCATGCCATCCGACGCTACCTTACCAAGCCCAAGGCGCCGCCATGGCGGTCGAGGACGGTGCTGTACTGGCCAGACTCCTCGGTCTCCACTGCCGATCGAGCACCGACATTGAAAATGCTAAGAAGGGTATTCCCGAGATCGTGAAATTTTACGAACTAGTGCGGAAGTCCAGAACAACTCTCATTGTCCAAGGTGCAACAGCGAATCGGAAGTGGTACCACGTGCCTGACGGACCGCTGCAACAGGGGCGGGATATGGCGTTGAAAGCACCGGATGGGACGTGGAGAACGGATCACGAGTGGGAATTCGCAGATCGGGAATATCAGACTGCAGTGTGGAGTTTCGACTCCGTTGAAGATTGTGAGAAGTCGTTTTACGCGTGGTCGGCACAGAGAGACGGAATGACTGTGGATGCTAGTCCGATTGGCAAAAAGGGGACCAACCCGGCTTGTCTCACGCCAGTTCTCGTTTGATTTGGTCATTCCATGAACAATTTTAGCTAACCACTCAAGTTAGCCTCTGAAAATCTCAGTTTTTAACTACGAAGTAATTGATTGCTCCATGTTACGCGTGCTGGTGGGTGGTGGACTACGATGTGATGTGAAAAAAAAAAAAAAAGGTGGCCCAGACTGGCCCCGGACCAAGGACTATTGCTCAAATTCATCTTGAGCTAAACCGATTCTAGCAATCCAGAGAGGCGCATCTCTGTGGGAAAAATGACACATTCCAGATCCACAACAGATAAGCTTTTCCGTGCCCGACGGCGGCATCAGAATTTCAGATGGGGTCCCGGCATTGACAACCAGGGTGTGCGTTTCCTAAGCGATCTGTCCCAAGGCGACGGATGGATTGGCCCTGGGGCAGCAAATGTTTTTGTTTTGGGAGCTATTACTCTAAGGTACAGTGTGTAGATTCGAAATGCAGGCGCCCAAAACCAAGATGCAGAGCTCGAAACCATGCACAGATTACTTCGTACAGAAGCAAATTAGCTGGCCACGCCACGTGGCGGCTGAGATTTCGTAGCGTGCGGGGGGCTTCCTACAGTACATACATACTACGTAGTAGTAAGTGTTAGATTCAGGGTCTACTGTAAATGGGGTGTGTCATTTTCATGAATCCTCTTATCTTTTGCTGATGAACGCTGACACGAAAAACTGACACTGGTGGGTCGCGACTTTGCCCGGGATGGACGAGAGCGTCAAGAGATGACTCGTACTGCAAACTTTTCACTGCCGATTGCCGGCCATGGACATGGAATCCCAGCATCTTCTTCGAGATCTGGGGTCTTCGCTGCTGGAAGAGACGGGCATGTACGACATCACCAGTCACTATGTACATAGTAATCATTGAACCCTCACGAACTGACAGGCGTCCGCAAATGCCTCAGTTAATTCTCATCTCACCTCAGCATCCAGTCATAGGCTGAGAAATTCCCCGACATTAGTGGAACCGCTCTTATCTCTTGGCGACCCCAAAACCCACCTCCTTATCACGCCTCATGCTATGTAGGAATCAAAGCCCTTGAGGAACCAGCCCGAGCCAGTAATAGGAATAGGAGCAGCTCGCAATGCCGATTAAGGAGCTCCAGACAACGCGCATTATGCAAAGGGATTGCCTAAGCTGCCGGGCTAGCAGCTACAGGCCAGGGATCTAGCATTGGCGGTCGTCATGTTAAAACATAGCCTGCCCCCATGTCGTGTGCTGCGCGTGGTGTTTGAACAAAATTTCAATTCAACTCTTGGGACTCTTACCCTTACCATCCAGTGTACCGGTATTCAGCATGGTTGATTCCATCAAAGAAAAAGACCTTCATCACGCAGGCGATGAGAAGGTCGTGGGAGGGACGACCCCGGAAGTGCTTCTGACGAAGGATGGCTTCAGAGTCCATCCGCAGCCCGTCGAAGGCGATGCGCTGGATCCGCTCAATTGGTCGGCCACGCAGAAGCATGTCATATTGGCCATTGTGATGGCATTGTAAGCATCACACTCCAATCATAATATGTCCATCTGGCTAATGGGAATAGATATTTCATGTTCACCTACGTCACGACTACAACGGTTCCCTCCTTCCCCGAGCTTCAAGAGCAATACGGTCTCTCCCTCGAGGAGGTGAACTGGACAGTCGCGATACCGGCTCTGGGCCTCGCTGTCGGTCCTCTTCTCTGGTCGTCTCCTGCAGATATCATCGGCCGGCGAGTCATCTTCATCCTGGGCACGATCATGGCCTTTGCCGCCACAATTGGCGCGGCAAAGGCACCTTCGTACGGAGGGTATATGGCTGCGCGGTTTTTCCAAGGCCTCGGCGTGAGTCCGGCTGCGACTGTCGGTCTGGCCATCATCAATGATATGTTCTTCGAACACGAGCGTGGACAAAAGGTTGGGCTCTGGGTGCTGGCGATTGATCTCGGTCTGCTTTTTGGTCCTCTGATTGGTGGCTTCATCGACCTGGTCGACCACTTCTGGATCCAGTGGCTCACTGCCATCTTCTTCGCCGTCATTCTCCTCGCTGAGATTCTCTTCCTCCCCGAAACCCTCTACCCACGCGATTTCATGCTTTCGACGCATGGGACGAAATCACCACTTGCGCCAAACGGCGAGAAAGCGCCTGTTGTGGAGGCACCCGAAATCCGTCGAACAAAGAAGCTTACTTACGTCAATTTTACTCCTGTTCCAGCTATGAAGCATCCCAAGGCCTGGGACTCGTTGATCAGATTTGGCAAACTGTTCAAATTTGCTGTCATCCCCATTGCCGTCCTCACCTTTTGCTTCGGCTGGTATTGGTGGGTGTTGTCGGTCATCACCATGATTCCCGTGGCGTACTTCCAGTACTCGCCTCAAACGCAAGGGTAAGGAAACCAATCTCCCAGTAGAGTGCTCTCTAATCAGATGTCTAGTCTTCTTTTCATTGGTTTGATTATCGGAACGTTGTTCTCTGAGATCTTTTGCTCTGGTCGTCTGAGCGATTATCTGGTTGTGAAGCTCGCCAAGCGAAACGGTGGTGTCAAGGAGCCTGAGATGAGGCTGTGGCTTACATATCCTGCGGCGGTCCTCACTTCTGGTACGTATGACCCTAACGCATTGTTGAAAGGACAAGAGTTGAAAGGATCCTAACCGGGAATAGTCGGCCTCATTATCTGGGGAGTCAGCATCGACAAGGGGTATCATTGGATTGTCGGACAGGTGGCGTTCGTCCTCTGTAAGTCGCTTCTTCGCCCTTTCGAAGCAAGCTTCTAACATCTCCACAGTTGGTGCGGGAATTCAGATGGGAAACACTGCAATCTGCGCTTACATCGTCGACTGCTATCCGCTCCAGAGCATGGCTATTGTCACCTTCTATGCCGTCTGCCTGAACCTGAGTGCGTTCATCGACCCCTTCTTCATTGCCCCTTGGGTAACGAATGTGGGGTACACATGGACCTTTGCAGGACATGCAATCATCACGACATTTTTCTGCATTCCTGCATTGGCACTGCTCCACAAGTTCGGGGCCAGGATAAGGGCATCTTCCGGGGATCCGGATTGGGTAAACCCGGAATACGATCATGAGATCGTGGCTGCTTCATAAGCATAAATGTTTGTTCTGCTGTAACTATACCCATGAGTTATCATACTCACAGTAATTGGGCTTTTAACTCAATTGATCTCATCCTGCTTGACTATCATGCAATGAGACCCGCGATAAACCCCTCGAAAGAGTTCATTCCGACCCGTAGTGCAACCCTTGCATGGGTTTCGGTCCAGCCCAGTTCTCCCATTGCTTCATTGCAACCTTATTTCGAAGGTCAGTTGGCAAGGTGCTGCTCCTTTCACTCGTAGCTGTTCAACCAACTCCGATCCGTGATTATGTCTATCCGTCTCATGAGAGAGATATTGGATGTTATGATCCAGCTAACCCTCCTGAACTAGATTTTCGTACATTTTATCAGCAGTCCCTGAATCATAGAGACTTCATTGGTAACCCCATACTGCAATCCACCTCAGGAAGACACTTGACAACCAGGAGACATGGATAGCTGCCGATAAGAAATATCGGCGAGTGGCTGTGGACCATCGGCTACCCTGACAATTTTGGCAGGACGGCAGCAGCGCCTAGATACTCGATGCGGCAGGCGCCGGCTGCATATAGCCTAGGTAATTTGTGCGGGAGCGGGGACGGGAGCGGGAACAGAGTGCCGAAGCACCCACCGACATCTAAACCACACCTACCTGGCACATGGTCTCAGAGAGTGCCATGTTGGTTTTATGTAGCCTTTAGAGTATGCCCGTTTAGTCAAACATGACCGCGTGGGAAGAGTTTGTCTGCAATAGTAACTGATCCAAACAGCGTTCTAATATGTCTTAAGAGAATATTCCCCAGTACCCTACTTCACAAATTTGGTCGCCAGATTGGGGCAACGTAAAATCAAACGACAGATTGCCCAAAGAACTGATATTCTCACGGGACCACTTCGTCATCTTACCTGCCGAATTAGTTTTCAGAGTCCGTTCCTCTTGCAATTACTTATGTTGAAGTATTGGTGAGACTTCATTCGACCCTCGCCTGTGTTGAGCAATATGCGTAGCCTGGTTGTTGATCGCAGCTCCTTCGATGAGAACACCAAATTTGGGATATTTCTATTGCCTCAAAAGGGTGCGTCTTTGCGGCTTGGCACTGTACTGGAACACCGCGAAAATTGTCCTCGGGCTCTGGTACAGGAACCTGGGACTTCAGTCTGTGCAATGACATTGATGGGTGCACTCTTCACATGGCCGCTATGATGAGGCGTCAAACAAACACGCGTGCAAAACAAGCCGTCGCTTCCTGAACACGAGCAATTCGCTTAGACTAAACGCCGTCGAATGGCAGCCATGGAATTGCTTAGATCATCTGTGGGGACCCCGAACCGCCACATGGTGACATAGTTCCATAATGTACCTGGAAAATCCCAAGATAAAATTAAAAATGAACATATTGGCGGGTGCGGGGGTGAAACTTCAGGCGAGATGCAGCATGCCTTCTTCCTCGGCTAGCAGTGATCCATCGCGCTTAATCCGATAGGCCTAGAACTCATTGTGATGTGCAAAGAGAATGATGATGCCCAGGTCAGAATGCGAGCTTGGCGTGTTTGACAAGTTGACCGCCAAGTAACGCCACTATAAGTTTCCTTGAAATTAAAACCTTGATGACCAGCTTACCTACGTGACGTCACCCAGGGGCCCTAACATTTTCGAATTGGCTGGAATCGTGACCCTCTAAATCAGATTGGTTGCTACATCTATTCCATTTATAAGGTACCAGGAACCCTGAATCCACGCGAGAGTTGCAGCTCTGTCGCTGACGACACGCGCCACATCCCACACCCACGACTCACACGATGGCATCAAGCATTGCGGTCCCGGCTCTGAGCGCCATCGAAGCGTCTCTCTCGGTGCTGATAACCATCGGCATTGGCGTCATTGCAGCCCAATATGGCCTGCTCTCTGCCAAAGCATCCAAGGACATTTCACGTGTTTGCGTAAACCTCTTCCTACCGTGCTTACTGATTGCGAATCTGGGCGAGGAGCTCAATATTGACACTGGGCTCCGATATGTCCCAATCGTTAGTAAGTACGCATGCTGGGCATAGTACGATCATCGACCACATGGGAATGTACTCACCGCGCGATAGTTTGGGCGCTCATTTACAATCTCCTTGGCCTCTACATCGCCCGCGTGGGGGTCATTCTGTTTAAACTGCCTGATTGGACCGTCCCGGCGACAGCATTCAACAACACCACATCACTTCCGCTGCTGCTAATCCAGTCACTCAAGACTACAGGCTTGCTCTCATCTTTGGTTGGCAAGGATGGTGGTGACGATGCCTATACGCGCGCGAGATCGTACTTTTTGATGTGTGCGGTGGTGAGTCACACTTTGACCTTCGGCAAAGGCCCAGATACTCTTAACGGCTTCGACGAGGACACACCGCCATACCAGGCGGTAAAAGACCTCAGAGATGGTGCTGCAAACCTCATTTCCAGCAGCTCTTCAAGTAGTGATGATGAGGGGAGCCAGCGAGGTGGTGACTTAGAAGATGGAGACGACGAAGAGCAGCAGAGGGGAAGTAGTTCGGACCAAGGGGGCGAGAACGAAGAGGATGAGGCGGATGCCCAGACACCCCTTATGCCCCGGCGAGTCGTACGCATACAGAAAAAGGCGCATCGCAAAGCCTCAAGCTTCTTTAACAGCCTCTGGAACTCGTTCCCAGGCCCTGTTCAACAAGTTTTACAGTTCTTCAAACCGTTCTTCAATAATCCGACCATCGGCGCCATTGTAGGCATCATCATCGGCCTCACGCCCCCACTGCACCGCATCTTCTTTGCAGACCCAGACGCCGGCGGATACTTCAATGGTTGGCTCACCACTGCGCTGAATAACACTGGAGAGCTGTTCGTCACGCTGCAGGTGGTTGTTGTTGGCGTCAAGCTGAGCTTCAGTCTGCAAAAGATGAAGAAAGGCCAGGAGGCGGGGACGGTGCCATGGAAGGCTATCGTTTTTGTGACCATGATGCGGTTTATCATCTTACCAGCGTGAGTTTGCCTTATTTCGGTTCGCCCTAAGGGTTACTAGACCGGCTTGCTAACCTAAGACCATAGCCTGAGCATCCCCATCATCTATCTTTTCGCTTCTCGCACAAATCTTCTCTCTACGGATCCAATTCTGTGGTTCACAATGATGCTGATGCCTACGGGTCCGTCGGCCATGAAACTCCTGGCCATGACGGACATGACCGACGTTGACGAAAAGACAAAGATGTCAATCGCTCGGTTCTTAACGGTGAGCAGAACATCTTCAATTTCCTGCATATGTTATGCATTATCTAACGTTGTTATAGATCCAATATGGGGTGACGCCGCTCATCTCACTTTCTGTGGTCGGAGCTCTAAAAGCTGCCGAAGCAATAAAGAAATAGACAATTCAAACTTGTGTTGTTGGCGATCCATCCAGCGACGCTTGCTCAAGTCCGATTTAAAACATTACACGAAAAGGAAAGCTGAATTGGACATGGGATACCGAGTATATACTCGTCAAAATATAACCGATCCTGATATTCGTGTATCGTGTCTTCGAACACCTCCGTCAAATTGCTTGTGCCTAGTTAGTAGGTGTCGTGAATTTGGAACCGGCGCAGTTTTGTTTTCAGAATCGAACTTCAAGCACTTCGAGAATCTTATCCGGAACCAACCTTCTAAAACTTGTTAATTCTTAATGCGAGGTGTGACTAAGTCCATGAGCGAAACTTAGTTGCCTGCACACTAGTTCAAATCATCTTCAAAATGAATGCAGACTTCGAGAGATTGGCCTTATAAGCCTGGCCGATTACAGGACAGATTTATCCCAAGACAACAAGATAGAATTGCAAAGATACGGTACAATGACAAATATGAAGACTTGGAAAATGAAAGCACATGATTTCCTGGCACAGTGCCTGCGCTCGGTTTCATTGGTAGGATGTTCTTACAACTTCAGTTGAGATATAATGTGCTTGAAATATGCGTAAGAGCCTCCTCTAAAGTCATCGCGGAGAATTGACGAGCTGTCGACGTCGAACTGCATCATACCTTTGCCATCAAGCGTCCACCTTGGCCACATGGTCAAACGGCTTCCATCTTTCCCAACAATCAGATTGGGGTCCAGATGGTTTACGAAGCTGATATAATATTGGAGGATGTGTTTCTTTGTGGTAGCCGGAAACCCACTGGCGAACATGATGAGATCCGTTCCATGTCCAGTACCGAGAGTCCCAGCGCTCTGGTTGTAGTTGGCCAGAAAGCTCCACGTAGGCATCAAGTGTGAAGTATGCTCGAGTTGATACCGCCGTTGTAGTGTAAAGAATATATCTCCTATTAGGGCTGAATTGCGCTTGAACCCGGGATACAGCTGGTTCGCCTCGCCTGTGCCGAAGGGCGAGCCTTCGGCAGGGTCTGCCGCGTATGTCCTGATAATCTGCTTCAACGTAGAATGTGGCGCCGCGGAATAAACTGAGCGGAGATGTCTGTCTATCAAAGTGTCGGGCGTGGTGCCGTTGTATAAAGCAAGGCCAAAGAGTGTGCCCTCGTCGGCCTGGTTGCCTGTAATTACGGGTACGCGGGCAATCTGCCTGGCTCGAATCGCCTGTTCAGGAGACACCGAGAAGAAAGAGTCGTTTGGATCTGGACGAGGCGGAAATGACAACGCAATTCCATCATAGGTGAGCAAACTTGGTACCACGTTAGTGGCATTCACCAGTTTATCATACGGGAGGTCCCGCAGACATTCCAGGCGGCCAGAAGTTGCATCACCGTGGCCAGGATCTCCACAGCCACCCGCCTCGGCAATAGCATCAAAGACCTTCTGGGCCACCTTGCTATCGACAGGCTCTGCCGGCAGAGTTGAACCCGAGTTCATGATGGCTGCGCGGAACAGCGGCATACCATTGTACTTCCGATCACCGCGATCTATCAGCAAGTGGTCTAGCACGGACACTGCGCCAGCCGACTCGCCCCAGATTGTTACGCGGTCAGGGTCTCCGCCAAAGGCGGCAATATTCTCAGCTACCCATTTCAGTGCTAGCCTCTGGTCGCGCAATCCTACGTTCGTGCTGCCTTCAGCCTGCACTTCAGAACCACCCAGGAAACCAAACGCCGACACGCGATAGTTGGCCTGTACGACAATGATGGGTGCTCCGAGCGAGACAGATTCAACGACAAAGTCGGCAAAGTCATTAGACTGCGTTGATCCCGTGTTGAACGCTCCACCATAAATCCAAAACAGCACGGGGAGTCTAGAATTTGCTGCTGTCGAAGATGGTCGCTGGATATTGAGCGACAAGCAGTCCTCGCCAACAACAGTGGGTGGGGTGAAAAGCGGAATGTAAGGCAGGATATCTGGCACTGCGACCTGGGAGATGATTCGTGGATCAAAGTTGTTGTTGAGTTGTGGGCAAGCCCGTGGAGTCCCAGTCGCATTGATGTTACCGAAACTGGTGTTAAGTGGGAGAGCGGGACGGAAGCGGAGACCACCGACCGGAGGTTGAGCGAAGGGAATCCCTATGAAGCTGTCGACGATCCCAGAGGTTGAGCCTAGAATGGTGCCATTGGAGATTCTTACTGCAGGGCTGCTGCAAGCATTGGATGGGAACAAGATGCTTAGGAGAGCTATCAATTGGATGAAACTGGGAGAAATCATTGCGTTGTTTTGTTGTTTTGTTATTTTCTGATGATCGGATTGGGTCTCTGCTAGGCGATGTTGGTAAGTTGACTTGGTTCTATTTCGAACGGGGAGAAATGGGTGTTGGGACTTCATATCTATAACTTCCCGCCTGCGTCCAAGACAGCAAAATGTGCGGTTCACAATTTCTTCCGCCCAAGTTGTTCAAAGTCTAAGAAGTAGCCCTGTGACCCTCCACGGACGTGCAATTATTAGCAATTGCACTTATGACATGGCTCATTCACTAACACCAAATGAGACCGATCGGAGTTCGGTCTGATGAATAAAGGGGGGAGAACTGATGACTAACCAAGTCCCCCACATCGGCCAATTTGGCCGTTCCCTAAATGTCCAATGTGCAAGACAATTACGGGCAATTTAGCAAAGACTGTGCCGCAGTCTTAATTCGGGACAAAATAACCGCGCCTTACAAATGTTGTTTAGAGTTCTATGGACTCAGTCCTCCCTCCAGTGTTGGTAGTGTGCGCTGGATGCCAGGCACGGCCAAAGTGGCCGCAACGAAGAAGATCTGGCCCAGTATATTTCTTAAGACCACCCCAGCCACCATTGCACAATGAGCTGTGTTGAAAGTCACAACCTGATAGCTCAACGTTACTTTCACAAACTTCATAAGTTCATCAGACTTCGAGCGCTATGTCTCAAAGACCCATCAAGTCTCCTATCGTTCTTATCACCGGCGCAAACCAAGGAATTGGCCGCGCCGTGGCCATCCGCCTGGCCAAAGAACATGATTGCACAGTAATCATTGGCTCACGCAACCTTTCTGCCGGTCAAACAGTAGCGGACGAGCTTCAAGCTGCTGGCTGCAATGCCATCGCCTTACAGCTAGACCTGATGTCAGACGCCTCCATTACCACCGCAGTCACAGCCATAGCGGACAAGTTCGGACGGCTCGATGTGCTGATCAACAATGCCGGCGTCCTCTATGATGAGGGAGGCAACGTCTTCAAACCACTCCCCAAGTTACCCACACGTGAGCTCTTCGAGAAAACCTTCGGCACAAACGTCATCGGCACAGCTTGCTTGACTGAGGCATTGCTTCCGCTGCTGCTCAAGGCGGCACAACCACCTGGCCCTCGCATCATCTTCGTCTCGACCGTCATGGGATCATTCAGCTTTGCGACCGACCGCACCAATCCAAGCTGGCCGCTGGACTACAAAGCTTATGATGCGAGCAAATCCGCGCTGAATATGCTGTCAGTAAACTATGCGCGGATCTTGGAGGCAGCGGGCGGCACGGCCAACACTGTATGCCCTGGGCTGGTCAGCACGAACTTGCTAGGCTACCACCCGATGGGGACGCCGCCCGATCTTGGCGCGCAGCGAATCATTGAGCTCGTGACCATAGGGGGAGATGGACTCAATGGGACCTTTTCGAACAAAGATGGTCCACTCAAGTGGTAACTCAATGGAGAGCCCGGAGGCGCCACGTCAACTTAGATAAGTTTCGGGATTAATACACATGTTCTCTTCTTCATGGGGCGAAAAAGATGACGAAGCCCAGACCAACAATATGATTTTCACGAATGAGCTAGACTAAGAGTGACACTATTGAGCAATATCCCAAGATTGTCGGCCGCCGCAATCCAGCTGTCTAGTGTTTGTTCTTGTGCCTGGTCTCTGCTCGCTCCTTCAAACTCAATCATGTGGCCAATTGTACGGAGGCCAGCGTCTTTCGTATGGACAGAAGCTGCATATTCAGATGCCCACGCATCATTTGTTTTGGCTTCCCATGGCCCTTTTGTCGAACAAAGCGGAAGATCGCGGTATTGCTCGACGATGCCACAGTTCATATTCGTAAAGACAGAGATGACACGACTTATGAGAAAGAAGACTGTAGTAATCCTGGAATCAATGTGTTAAAAAAGGATATGCTGAAGTTTCCACAACTCTACCCACCTAATTCTTGATTCGGTATGAATCCAGCTTTCCCAGTCGTATGGCTGGCACCCTACGAAGCTACCGTCGTTCTGTGCTTTGAAATGTTGACAAAGGACCTAATTAGATGCTTAGCTTGGTACAATACGGGTAGAAAATTACTTGATTGATGAACTAACCTTGAATGCTATTAGGATCTGGACGTCCAGCTCATCAGGCTGGGTCACCCCATCTATGAGCCGCATAATAAGGTACATGACCTGCACTTGAATCGCTGCAAGGAGGCATTCCTCTGAGAAGCTGTTCATCTGCGTTGATTTTCCAATATAAGCAACAATAAGCACCATTGTATTTACACAAATATATAGTCTCACCTCATCAAGGCATCTTTGACTCTCGCTCTTCACTGAGCTCCAAAGGAATGTCGCGGTTTCCGAAGTTCTAGACACGAACAAGTTTGCTATTATCATACAGTTAGTCAAAGGCCAGGGCAAACATGGTGTGCTCGGACGGTGCCAGTGCGGATGGATGAAGGGTGGGAACGTCTCCTTCCGCAGCATCATATATGGATATGCGCGTATGGATTGCATAATTAGACGCGCATTGTGTTGAGCAACTGGGTCTTTAGGTTGTAGACGAGCTAATGTGCCCATAATCTGGTAGCTGGATGACGGATTTCCATTCGATGTGTGCATCCCCGAAAGAGCGGAGATGTGATTGTTGTCAACGATGCAGTATATACCAGAGCGCAATGCGTCTCTTTTCTGAAGAGGTAGGGAGGACGATGGAAGATATCTCTGATAGGAAGGCAAACTGATAGCGGTGGTTTGTGTTTCCGAGTTTGAGTCGAAGATGTCGTCACGACCGGAGATGCTAACTAGGACGCCATCGTCCATAGTGTCTGACCTGATGGAGTCGAGATTTGTCAGAAAGTTAGAATCTGCAATCTGAAATCGGCTGTCAATTCGCGATGCATCAAAGATGCCAGCCCTGTCGTTTGGCCCAGAATCAATCAGCGTGAAGGACGGCTTATCCATAAGGCCTGCAGGAATATTGGAGTCGTCCCCCCTGGAACCCCTCGGTATGCTAACCGGCTGGTCATAGCTGCAATGAAGCCCTCTTTGGGTACACCGCCGGCAGGTCTTCTCAAAGGTGCATTTGGTCTTTGCGGAGTTGCATGCCCGGCATGCTTTGTTTCGGATGCGTTGGCGATTCTGCGTCTTGCGGCAGTAGGAGATGTGCCGGCTGTATGAAGACTCTGTAGAGCTCATCTGTCAGAACTCACCCATCTTACAACATGCAGGGTCAATATCTCGACTGGAAGTTCGATACGGACCTTGCACAAATGGTTTCTGGCAAATGGGGCAGCGGAGATCGGATGTCAGTGGCAGGCTGGACCCCGAGCTCTCCAATGTCATTGAATCTGTGTTTGCACTCATTTTCCCTGGCGCGACACAGCTTTCAGCTGCATTTTGGAGGTTGCCAATATGCCAACTCGTGTGAAGTGTGGCAGAACGCAAAGAACGAGCTTCCAATTCATGATGGCTGAATTACTAAGCAAGTGGGTCCACCAGTCAACCAATAAGAGGCCACTTAATGCCAGGGCTCCGTTTCTCTTGTGACAGGTGGGTGTTCAAGATGCTCCGGTGCAACTTACAAGTCCACCGGCTATCCAAACGTTTCAGCCGCCATAAGTCGTTGCAGTGCTTGAGACTTCTGTTTACGCCGTTGTCGCCGTATGCCAACTTCATGGATGCAGGACAGTTAACGTTATTACCTTAAATAACAAAGCACATAATTCTTTATGACGGATAACATATAGTTTATATACTACACTTAGTTAACGATAAATAGCTCAGCATTGAGGTAGAATCAAGTTCTTATAGACCTTCTAGGCCATTTTACTATCGACAGGCTCTGCCGGCAGAGTTCATTCATGGTGGCTGCGCGGAACAGCCGCTTACCATTGTACCTTCGATCAGCGCTACCGCAAATACAAATACAAATCAAACAAATCGAGTGTTGGCAGAGTAACTAATGTCTACACCCTAGTAACCCTACGTTTTAGGATGTGATAACTTATTCCCATTGGCCAAGATCCCTGCTCTATACATGGGTGTAGTCTGGTTACTCTGCCAATACTCGATTTGTTTGATTTGGATTTGTATTTGCGGCAGCGCTGCCTTCGATCACCGCGATCTATCAGCAAGTGGTCTAGCACGGACACTGCGCTAGCCGACTCGCCCCAGTAGAAAAAAATGTAAGGCGTAGCTTCCAACAGCTTTATAATCAATACTACGAGAGGAGTTTGGGTCAACTCCACAGAACAGGTGGGAGGTTAGGAGATGAATCGCTGGGGCATTCAACATCTTCCAATAGTTCAGATCTACGTACCAACGTTCAATTGATTGTGAGGCATCAATGGACTTTTATCATTACACAATGATGCCTTACGGTGTTTCCCTCTACGTAAACGCCTTCTTGTCCTTATATGATTTGTTAGGCACAGGGTTCCTGCAGCCTCCTGAGAATGTTAGTGTAATAGATGTACCATTCTTACTCACACACCTTACAATCTCGACTAATCTTCGTCGGAGGCACGATTTACAAGTTCGTCCTTAATTAGGATTAGAAATAAGTTGATCAAACCGCCAACGTCATCATTCAGCCTGGGAACGCCTCTGTAGTGACATTTTTACCCTGATCTCGCACAGTCTTAATTAGAGAGCGGCTGTTTCCGCACTGCCGCAGGTCCTGTGTACCATCTATCGTCCATGACCTGCTGCCATTCCGTAAGAGTGACTCTCGCTCGATAGTGCCATCCGCCCAACAGAGAATAGTCTGCATGTTGTTAAATTCAATGGTATCTTCAAAATGATCGGTTACAACCTGCCTTTCTCAGGTAGTCCATGCAATGTGGCCAGTGTGCGTTGTCATTTTGGTCCAACCCAGGATCTTTACCATCGCGGGCCGTTTGTATAGCATGCCGAAGGCTAGAGAGGCAATGTAGTTGGTGGAACCTTGCGAATTATCAGTATGTTTATTTTCGCATGTTCAGAGCCGGTCTTCTTTGCAGCGGTTACTAACATGGAAAATACCCCTGGCAGTATTTCACCGTTGGAAGCATCATCTGGAAGGAGGATCACTGGAGATCTTCCATCTTGTGCCTCCCACAGTGAATCATACTTGTGATCTACCGACATTAAGGCAGTATTGTGACCATAGGCAGTCTTGAACACATTGTTGGCCTGGCAGCTCTTGCCGTTCGTCTTCAAGTGCAACTGGTTTAGGATTGCGGCCATGACGACCACCACGGCGGTGGTTGATAACGCGCAGTATACTAACAGACACGTCGTTGTAAAATTAAAGCTAAAATGCCCGGAGCGACGTGAAGCTATTAAAGAATAAAGCGAGGGAGATTCGTCTGGAATTAGATGCTCGTTAGACGAGTCCTCGGAGGAGCAAACGCGATCGTACTTGGCCATGTTAATTGTCGACAGTTAGTAACTCAATCACGCAGGCCCGGGAATAAGAGAATTCAAAGAGACTGTAATTACGAAAATCAGCGGCGAGCAGAAGGGGACGACCGATGGAGCTGAAGGAAATCCCTGGAGATGTCCACCCTCCTAACCCTCTCTAAAGGGTGGAAGACATGGCCGGTGTAGAAACAGCATGACCCCCAACATTAAACCACTTGACCAACAATTATCGTCATACCCACTACTGTGTGAAGATGACCGGCAATCCTTACGAGATAGACAGGGTTATGTCAAAATTGCCACTGCACTGTGTTGAGCGGGCTATGGGAAGGACTTTTGTGCTGGAGTGCCCGCAGGTGACCGGGCATGATTAATGCATTGAGCATTCGTGTGAGAGATATAATTACTAGACTAGGATTACGCCCGTCACTGCGTGTACGCCAAGTATCAACCTATGATCCCTCGCTTCAAGCCAAGGAAATACCTAGTTGCTTGTCGATCACCAGAGGAGCGTTCGGTGAGCCGAGACTCCCGCAAACGGTATTTACCTGCTGCCAAGGTTAGCGAAACTCGGTGTGTAGTATTTACCTATTGCCAAGGTTCTTGGGCAGACATGGTGACTGGTCCAATTAATTGAGAGCACGTAGGTGCAGATGTCGACGACGTAGGTATATGTGTGAGTAGGTCAACTGAAGGATGCAATGCGAGGTGAGAGAACTTAATAGAACCTACAGTATGCCTACAGTATGGACCAGAAGTCGGACTTGATGCCTATTGCAGCATTGACCACCGGGTGCGCAAGCGCAGCTTTGGTTTTAGGAACATGAAATGTGCTGAGTTGTCTTATCTGTACTCTTGGTAGGCAGTAAGACCCAACAACAGACCCTCGCTCAGGCCGGGAAGCTTGTGTGAAGGACTTTGTTTTATGACATATACTGGAGACGTGCATAGGAATATGTCTCAAAAGACCACATAAAGTGTCTGGCTAAGGGTAGTCTGAAATGCAGCTCGGGTGGAAAGTTGCGTATATTGAAGTAAAGAGACTTGGCAGTAGTCTGAGCTCTAGCACATTGTGTGATTACAAATGTAATCTGGAGTTCGTCTAAACTACCTACTTCCGCAGCTCAATTCACCCTTGACCTCAATCCTCAGAATCAGCAACAAACTCCACCAAGCACCATATGGTCTCAACCATTCTTCATCCCCCAAATCAGAAAGAAAAGAAGGAGTCGGCGAATTCAAAGCAGCCACGCTTCGCTACTACTCGTAGATATTTCTCTACTTTTCGACAGCATTGTTATTGTTGTACTCTATACAGGTCAGCAGATTAGCTTGTTTCTCTGTATCCATTTGCATAACGTCAATTAAGGCACTAGAATCCTAGTCTTACCAAGGGCAGGGAGTGCTGGCAGGTCCTATTGCGTTGTTAATATACTATGGTCACTCCCAAGTGTTAGTGTTAGACGTACCGGCTGAGGAAGAGCGATGGCAACAGCCAGAGAAAGCAAGGTGACAAAAACGGAAATGATATGAGTGGTCTGCATGATGGTGGGATTGGTTGGTTACTGAGATACGGTAATATGAAGATGAGAAGTTGAACTGTGGAAGTTTTTAAATAGTGTGATGGTTTACTGAACGCTCTTGGATTTACAAGATGTCACAAACTTGAGGGCAGATGTCCGGACCTTTATAATATTCAAATCCAAGCTTCCGGTAGAGTATGAATATATGTAAATGATGGAATGCACACGGTTTGACGGAAATGAAACCCTGTGCCCATTTCGCCAAGCACCAAAAGTACAACATGCTAACCTCGTTGGCAAATCACGCTTCAAGAACGCCTTTTGCTCGCGGCCCATTCAGGCCGAATGTGCGGTTATTCAAAATGTATTAGTCGTTAGTGGGAAAGTGACATCTGACGTGCTACAGGGTTGGAGGAAGGATTCGAAGGATTCGAGGGATTCGAAGGATTAGTGCAGTGGGAAACAGTTCCGTGTTGATCTTGGTCGTGCAGAGATAGCTTGAGTTGAAGCTAGGTCCTAAAGACCGGAATCCCCATTCTTCATCGTTACAACCAAGAACGTCTTTGAAGGTCCCATTCTCATCCTCTCAAAAGATCGGCTATGATTCCCCTCAGCGTCCGTCATGAAGAATACTGAGCACAGCAGAGTTTCGAGCCTCCTAGAGTCGAGAGACTCAACATCCGATGGTGATGATGAGGAGGGACACACCTTACTCCCCGGGAAGACACCATTGAGAGTTTCACATCGATCAACGAGAAATTTCATGACTATCCTATCGATAATTAACGCTATTGTCTTTGGTTTCTCATGCTTGTTTTTCGGAACGTGGTTTTATGACAACTACCTTGTTCTTAATGTGGAATTCCGGAGAATCTCAGCGTACAGTATAGCCCCGATTTCATAGCGGTTACTATCAGACTGGCTCTATTATGAGTATTAATGTTCAATAGCACCCATTCATGAGCTTTTCCGCCCCGAGTGGCAGGTCAAGAAGATCAATGGTACTTTTTGGCCACCAGAGAGCCCATCTATTGCCCGACAAATCAACGATGAGACAGAAAGTCAATGGCAAGAATATGAAAAAAATAGGATCTTTCCCGTAACAGCAGCACAGCTTCGAGTAATGGGTGTGGACTCTTCCACGGCTGCCAAGCTGGATGACGAAGAATGGGGTCTGGGAGATGACGCTTTTGTCGCAGCTCTCGATGTATATCACCAACTTCATTGCTTGAATACCCTCCGACAGATAGCGTATGGAGACCTCTATCCTGAGGTTTCTCGTGGTCGTGAGAAGCCGGCATGGAAATATCACGTCGACCACTGTGTAGACATACTTATGCAGGAGCTCCAGTGCAGTGGCAATCTCAACCTAGTCACCTACCACTGGGTCGAAAACCACGATAGACCCTTCCCGGATTTCAGCATTAACCGTCAGTGTATCGACTTTGAAGCTTTAACACGTTGGCGCCTGGAGAACACGCTTGACGTGGACAAGTTCAATAGTATTGCCAGAAAGCCGACCGGAGCCAAACAGCTGCGCGCCGCGGACGACTGGTACAAGTATAGAGCACCGAACTTGACGAATCCTAACCATCTGAACGGGGCCAACCCCGATGAAAAGTTCATCTTGTAAAGTGATTCTGGGGTGGATCTAGCTTGGACGGGCGAGGGCTTGGTGCGACCAAGACGAGGGAGTTCGGGGTATATCTCGCTAGAGATTTTGTGCGAAGCGTGGTAGAGGTCTTTTGTAAATTTCATGACTTCAGTTATTCTGATACATTCATGGCCACTTAGCCTTTGGCCTATACCTCGACTTGCCTCCACAAATTGTTTCTTGATTTCAATATTTCAGGCTGCATATCAACAGCAAATAGATGCTTGTCTCCCAGTATATGGATTATTTTCAAATGCCGACGAATTCTTCGTATTCTGCATAATTCAGAAACTTGGGCTTCGAATATTCAAGCTTGCCAAGATTACTAGCAAACCTACAGAGATAAGATAGTGTACGATCTACGCCCGCCAGTGCCACGCTGCCTGCACCAGGGTCCGCGGTCATGCTCCGAGTACTTGCAACTGATATCAGTACTTGCCAAGCTCACTTTTGATCTTTTGTCCACAATCACATATGACGAGAGTTGTGAAGAATCCTTCAAAATGCTTATTTACGTCGTCTGACGCGGTCAGACATATATGTACACCGATAGCCGTGAAGAATCCTTCGCCATGCCTGATTACGCGGTCTGACAGCGTTGGACATATCAAGAAAATTGTTAATCCTTCCGAAGCGAGTCTATCAGGTGGCGTGGTGCTGTGGGTGTAATCATTAAGATCAAAAGCCGAAACCAGCTTACATAGCGAGTGGGGGGACACTGGACTTGCCATACCAAATGTAGTCGGTAGCCACGTCTTAGATATCTTGACTGTTACTTCTCCTGTGTGTATTTGAATACATGATGCGGAGAATGAATTCCAGGTTCACACCTTTTGGTCGTGAACTTGCCCGATGCCCATACTTTTTCCTACATACGTAGCTTTTCGCTTGACCTCCTATTATGGCTCCCAAGCAAGCGACTTCACTCTCAGAACTGCAAAACACAATGCACGGCGGCCACAAAAAGCTTTACTCCGATGAAGAGGTTGACTTAGCAATAGACCAAAGCCAAACCTCCCAGCTACACCTCCAGTCTCAAGCTCAAGGGATTCTAAGCCTTCGTGTTCTCGCCAGTTTCTTCCTTCTACTCGCAACGTCAAGCGTCTTCGTTGTCGTCCTTCGCAGCAATGGCAATCGCACCGAGTATCACAACTTGAGACCCATCAATGCCTCAGCAAATCCTGGTGAAAGCTTCTCGAAATGGATTGACTGTGGTCAAACAGCCTTGGAGGCTCGCGACCGGAACTGCATATTCGACCTTATGCTCTCAACATGGATTCATGAGTCCTGTTATGACGACGAGATGATGAACAGGTATCTTCTAGAGGGAAACCATACTTACTTTTACGACGAAGGTATGGTGAACGAAATGCCTGAGGAGGAAGCTCGGCGTGGAGAGTATAAAACCATTTGGACGGACGGGGAGTTCCATTTACGGCACTGCGTCTATTTGATGGATATGCAACTACAGGCATACGTGACGGGACGGCCAATCGAGGTGTCAATATATAACTTTAAGCACACGCAGCATTGTGTTAACATGACGCTTTGGCATGATCGGGATGGAAAGAAGACAAAATTGCACGCATTGCACGGAAAATGTGGCTTTCCAAAGACGAGATAGCTGGCTTATCACGTAGTGACACTAAAGTCTAGAAACAGGATTACACAATTTAACAAAGACACCGTTGTTTTTCAAAATAGTGTATCATAGAGAATTTGTCACCTGGACTTTTGTGGATTCTGCTATGCCTTATGAAACGTAGACATGATAAAGGTTTCTTAGAAGCTACGTGAGGCACACGATTCGTGCAGTTAATTAGTGACACCATTTCGCAATTTTCTTCTTTAGATTTAGTAGCAGTGTCTGGCAGATACGATCACACTTGATCCTGTCACTATGTTCCCCCACGCAACATGCTACACACCAAAAAGACTGGAAGCCATCGACGATTTTCTATGGCATAGTCTTTGCAACTTGCAGACAACGCCCGCAAATGCCATGCCAAGTTCATTAAACCTGCAATCCGCAGTTGGCAAGATCTTCACTTCGGCACATAGCCACACTACTGGAGCCAGAAGAATGCCTGAGCTCCTTCGGCGGTCCTCCGGCAATCCTTTACCATGCACTGTGTGGGATTCTGCTGTTCACTCCATTTGGTACTTTGGTGTTGCACTCAAGATCCACAACTAGGCGGGAGCCAAGAGTGAAGCTTCATTTCTTTTGCCTAATTAGTTGACCTTGTGACATTTGGCCATACCTTGGTGCTTTCTTGCTCAGCAGTTCCGTAGTCCTGAGCACAACCCCATATTTTTTGGAACTTGGAGATAAGCATGTGCAGGAGTTCATATATACCTTGCCTTACATCTCCGCTGGGCAGGGAGACAGGCCCCATCTTTTTTCTTGTTCTCGATGTCCTAGATCGGCTAAAATGGAAGAACAAAAATACAAATTACTTGACAATTATGACCAGTCCCTCGATTATGAGGTAGAGGACTCTCTTAACGGCGTTGAGGCCACTTATTCCTCACCAATCAATATTAGCAACAAGCTTCGGACTAAGAAGCGGTGGCGTACCACCCTTTACGTGATCACTGGCCTACTGTTCGCGGCTATTTTTTATCTGCTGGGTTTTTATACGCCAGTCTTGGGCTATGACCCATATCTTTTCAAACCATTCGGTTCGGGGCATTGTGGCAATTCTTCTGAGGAAGCGATAAAGAATGGTTGCATCATGGACTTCATACCAGGAGCGTGGGTGCCCCCGGACTGCTATGATCAGGACATCGAGAGAGAATTCATGGAATATGGCGATTGGCACTGGTACGCTGATCCGTGGGGCAAGGAAGAGCTGTCAGAGGAATTTATGAGACGGACAGGTGGCCCCAGTCCTGTGTATGTGTCCATGGCGTACCACGACGCGCATTGCGCCTTTACCTGGAGAAAGTTACACCGAGCAATTCTTCGAGGGACACCGATTGATAGCCAAATTGGTAAATATCAGCATACCGAGCATTGTTCGGTAGCATTGTCGATAGCAAGAGATGCTGAGAAGTATCCGCAATGGAAGGCACCTGCTAGGTTCTTTAACGTATTCACATCTTGCGAGCTGCCGCAGAAGTGCAAGTAGAATCTCTCCTGGTAATTGATTTCGTGCGCTAATGGGGCATAAATAGATGACCAGCCTGAGAAGAAATGGGAGCAACATGGAAGTCATAATAAAACCTATTAAGTTTTACTGGGTCTATTAGTCTAGTAATAAATATACCAGAAAGTCTGCTATAATTAGTTCTTGTGATACCTCTAGAAGTTATATGCTGGAATAGGGTCAATAAGGATTGGGTACTGCCATACCACAAGTCAGATCAAATATTGGTCCAGTGAATTAAAACAAGACCGAGCGCCATGGAAATTCCCCCCAAACCCACACATCTCGGCATTGCATTGCAGAAACATGTAAGTAGAACGACTGGTGACTATATGCCATACCGGGCGTGAATTTATGAGAGTTGAAGCCGAAGATAGCTAATGTGGAATGTTCCTAGGTCTTCGGCACCACTTTCCAAATGCGGGTGACATATGTGAGACCGTAGTAAACGGATACAGCCACCTTATTAGCATGGAAGACTTGTAAGTGTCACAGCTGCTAGACTGCTCCAAGGACCCTTTAAAGCGTGACTCACATGTCAAAGCCATTCGTTGAACCCTGGGGTTGGCGCGGACTGCGGCGGCCTATTCGGAACCCGATACTATTGCATCGACGCTCCTTACTAGACCCAACTTCCCAACGCTACAACCCAGATCGGACCAGATCGGACCAGATCTGACTAGATTGGACTATTACAGCTCT
Organism: Reticulascus tulasneorum; assembly: GCA_001557505.1. NCBI lineage: Eukaryota > Fungi > Ascomycota > Sordariomycetes > Glomerellales > Reticulascaceae > Reticulascus > Reticulascus tulasneorum. Next base: position 477,953 of record LSAX01000006.1, read on the forward strand.
CCCGCCTCTGGAAACATCTTGGCAGCCTACACCAACTGCTACAGGGGCCGTTAAAGGTGATCAATCGAGCACGAGTTTATGGCTCAGTCTAGCTCAGTGTCTATGCCTACATCAGGCGTGCCTGGGACAACTATTGCCACTAGACTACCGGTGCCTGTGAAGAGTTCGAAATGACACCGTTTTGTAGGAGATTTGAACAATGAAAGCCACAAATTGATAGCTCGACGTTACTATTTTGGATATCAGAGTGCTTAATTCTTGATGACGAATATCATATAGTTTATATACTACACCTAGTTTGTGATGGTTTGGCATTGGCGTAGCTAACAAAATTGAACAGAAAGGGAAAGTAATGAGAATGTGGAATCAAGTTCTCCTAGTGAGCAGTCGAAACATAACATGGGCTTAGACTCGTCCCACCCATCTATTGGGAAACTGGCGAAGGAGGTCCCTGACTCAGCAAGTAGCCGCCTTCATCGCTATGCTCGCTCCCAGAAGCTGCTGTATCCCAATCATCGTTTGAGAGCCATGATTGTGGCCTGGTAGATTCTGGAAGGTTAAAAAGAGTTCTGGAGAGGCTCGTGTCCCGGCCCTCGTTCACCAGAGCAACGCGACGGAGATTCTTTCCCAAGGAGGAGAGAGCGGTCGAATCATGTGGCTTCGAGTCTGTAATCTTCTCGCGGAGAGCTCGTTGGACATCTTGGCGCAGTTGCCCAATTATGCCTTTTATTATTTCCCGCCGTGTCAGGAGAGCCGCTTCTTCTGTGGGAAACCCATGAACATCAGCATGGTCGGGCATCCTCCAGTTCGGGTATAGGTTTCCATGTGAGTTCCTGACTTTCATGCTACCCGGATGCGAGTTGACGTAGTACTGGCACAGTTTGCACGTAGGTTTGCTACTGCCGATGTATTTCCAGCCCTTGAAGAAGCGCTCTGGTCTGGTCCCGCCATTCTTCTCGAGCCAATTGAAGACGAGAATTTCCGCGTGGACAATCGGCTTAAAGGTTTTCTTAATCCACTCCTTTTCAATGTTTTCGTCTAATTCGAAGACCTGCTGCATCAGATTTGCAAAACCCACATAAGTGCCACTTATATCAGAAGGCATCATGCGAGTGAGTATCTCCGATGCTGTCTGCGGGCCGGCCATAAGCGGGTTTGGAGTGGGAATGCTAGAGGCGATATACGTGACTTCGAAGTCTTCGAACAGGCTTGGCCACATATTACCAGCGTACCAAAGATCATTCACAGCGCGCTTATACGCCATGATCCGGCCAGAATGATGGCGTAGCTCTTTCCAAGGTTCTGCGTTTCTGGCCTTGTCGTCACTTGCTCTGCTCAAGACGAACAAAGACGTGATCCCTTTTTGCCCATTTTTGATAAGTGTAATCAAGGTTTCTGTGCGGTCCAGGACTGTATGTTCAACTTAGCCGAGGTTACAGGACTGACAAAATGTTTCGGACTTACATTCGTCGTCATCAACGTCTCTCTCCTTTGCGAGCTCGACCGATTGCAGCAGTTCGCGAAGGTTTGGCTCCTGGGATAAGGCTTGAGGTTTACTTAGCTCCAAGAACCAACAAGCAACAGGCATTGAACTTGCCTTCCTGAGATCCCTCGTTTCTGCAAATGTCAAGGCATGTCGTCAGGGCGTCTTTCAGACCATTCAGGTAACGTTTCACACGCTCGCGATTGAATGTTAACACATCCCGTAAAAGAGTTTTCAAAAACTCTTGCCGCTTATCGTCATTCTCGCACTTGGAGTGCTTTAAAGTTGCAAGTACGGAGCAAATATATGCTTTGACAGTGTCAAGCTCCACAGGTCTTCGTCTGTTTGACGCAAAGACATACTCGACCTTATCCAAGTGCTGCAAGACAGTGAAAGAGGTCACCGTAAAGCCCCCTGGCCTGGAATCACAGATTTGGCCTAGCCTGGAAACAAAATTGCGGAACAACTGTTTGCCGGATTCCAGGTCTTCACCATTAAGAAGATCGTTCTTCCTATCACTTGCATTGCCTTTGTTTGCTTGGTTCAGGGCTACTAGAAGCACAACAACTTCGTAGAAACGCCTGTTCACCTTCGTCGGAATAGCAAGAGGCCCGTCAAAGGCAGGAGCTGCTATGCTTTCTAGTGTTTTTAGCGACCTCGATCAGTGTGGCAATATAATGAACAAGCGTACCTGTGCCGTCAAACTCCATATTTTTCAAGAGAAAGGTGAACTGACAGAGCAATTGAGTTGAGAGTAAGTTTGGAATTGAGGTCTGAGATTCGATAAATTTGAAGAGCTGTCACCTCCTCGAGACAGGGTGCGTGATCTTTATATACACCTCTCAGAGAGTCTTTGCAGAATCAAAAATCGCCCAACCGGGCAGCATTTATTCCCACACAATCATGATCCAGCGAATCGTCGATCTGCCATGCACTACGGCCCAAGCATCCTATTTGGTATTCTCAAATTACATAAATTATGCCTGACTTTTTCTGGTGTTCTTCGAGACTGATAGAGAAAGATCCAAGAGGCCAATAAAGATTTCGGTCAATTGCTGGGTCCCTCGTCAGTGGAGTATCCTAAGCAAATCAAATAGCCGAGATCTTCATATCTCTTAAGCTGCAGTCGTTATGCATTGGGCTTCCAGCATTAGTGAAAGCCTCCAGCATTGTATCAGGGGGCCTCCAGCAGATGCACCCAGCCACTAAATTGCAAGGCTACCAATGATATCGTCTAATCCTCAATATCATGTGTAGGTTTCTCGGTGAGTCTCATCATTGCCACTCCAGGGGCCAGGCACTTCATGATTGGCCAGCCACAATGCAACTCGGCATAAGAATATCGTCATCAAACTTTGGCAGATCTCTGGACTTAGGTCTCTTGGCTCGAAACTTGAGGAACTCAAAATTTCGCTTTAATAATACTCTCCAGAGCTTGAAGGGATGAGGTATCTCAGACAAGCTTTGGGCACCGCCATTTTGGAAATGGGAGCACTCTTTCGATTGAGTTCGAATTCTCAAAGCAAGCATGATAACACTGTCAGAAATGAGACTTTGTGGGCTCACCATGCTTTGGTCAACAGAGGGATCTCGGCGAGCCTTGCAGTCAAACCTCGCCCCAGGCCTACACCATATGGCAATTGGGGTAATCAATACTGCTAAGCAGTCCCATCAGCTTATCGTCTCTAGGATCCCATGTTCTTCGTACATTTCACGCCACTTCATATCTTCATATGATTCGAAGTTTTCTTATTCGTCAGTTTATCCGAACACAGTTGTTAGTTCAACCTTTCGTTATGTTCCGCAGCCATCTCGCCTTGCATAATGCCTTGGACATAACGCGCACCCATAAAGTCGTAATTCCGGGTAATACTCTCAGATCCAACCTTCGGTCGTAAAGTAAACGGCACTCTACCAAGATTTAAGACCCAGACCTCATCCCCAGGCCTCGTTTCCAGGTGACCCAAGCCCATCAATCCTCCTTGAGTGACGAAGAGCCTCCGGTTTCTCGTCGTTCCATTTATTGAATGTTGCATGAGCGTCTCAATTCCGCTCTCCAGATGGTCCGATATAGTCTTTACGTCCTCGTTCGTAACAAGCCGTTCCACTCTGCTCTCGTGATCCCGAGCCAAGCCCTCAGCAAGAAGCCTAGAGAAGAGTCCCCTCATCTCGTTGGATAAGATTCAGCTGCATTTTCTTTCCGCACGCACAGCTCAGGCCAGCTTCTCAGTAGTGGCATTGATGGCGATGTTGATCGTGGCATCTTTTTCGTCTGGTATGCTATTGCCCTCGCCTACCTCATCGACCAAACCTACCAAACCACCGAACAGGTCCAAAGTACCATTTTTATCATACGCTGGAAGTGTGAGGCAGACCCTTATTTGCGTGGTAACAGCTATACCTTCTAGGCGCGGATCGAAGATAAGCGGGAGAAGGCCATCGTGCTCAATTAGATCTGCTGTGAAGTCGGCGAAGGCGCGGGCGGCGCTATGCTTGTAGTCACACCACTCTGTCCTTGGGAATGTGCCGGCCGGGTACAGGGCGGTCAGAGCGCCCCGAAGAATGACAACGCCATGCGTGCCCCGCCACATCCTTCCGCCAGTTTACTATTGAAAAGCCATTGCGACAGCTCCTCACTAGGCACAGGATGATTGCATGGCCCCATCATTTCTGATTACGCGTTGAAAATGAGCAGCTCGCACACCTTGAGCTAAGCACACTCTCTTGAGGTTTTAATCCTAATTAACTGATTGCCATGCTCGCGAAACGATAGGCAGCAGTCGGTTGTGAAAAGGAAAGAGATGAGAATGGGAATCACAAGAATGCCAGGCTTGGACATGAGTATTCTTGCATTTGAATCCAGCGCAGAGCCATATTTATATCTAAAAGACCTTGGTAAAACCAATCTTATAAATACACGTCCCAAATCTGTCAAATCAGTTTTGGGACATGAAGCATGAAATTTGCTGCCGAGACCTCGAAAGATGACCTTTGGCCGCTCCAGACTTTTCTTACTTGGCGATAACATTTCAAGACAGAAAGGATTATGCGAATTCCTCACCTGCAAAGCTACCGTCTTATGCTAGACTATATATACAATATGCTGAGAGACAAATCTGAGACCGGGTGGAGAAGAGGTAGGCCACGGAGGTGTTCCTGGTCGGGTCGGCTCGCAACCACAACAACACGGCGAACAAGCAGAGCTGTGTGTTACTTTCTGAACGCGGACCTAGGCCAACTCTATATAATCCAGAATAAACGGCCCCATAGCTACCGTATCATAGTCTTCGGGTTTTGTCGGATCCCCAAAAACCCTCAAGCCTCGAAGCAAAATTTCATATCGCCCTTCAGGCACCACAGTCCCATCCGCTAGCATCCCGTTGAACGGAACTTCATAGAATCCACCAGTTTTATATTCTCTCGGATAACCATTAACGCTACCAGCTATATCGACGCCTAAAACCTTCGTTGTAGGCAGCTCGCTGCTGATATCAAGAGGTACAATGTCTGCGCGCATAATTGCTGGTCCCCAGTTGTAGGTCAAGTCGAAACTGGGATATCCAATGTCATGGGGTGCCGATCCATCGACTTGTCCTGTCGGTCGTGGGATAAGAAATGTCGAATTGGGAGGAATTGGATCGTACGGGAAGTCTACCACTGTCCAGTTCCTGAATACGGTAAGTTCGTGGTCCACTATATTGACCGAATACAGGCTTCCCGCAGCTCCCACATAAGGAATTGAAAGGGAGTCACCGTTGGTCCCGTTGATGGCTACATAACCGCCGTATATGGGGATGTTGCTTCCATCAAGACCAGCTGGCGGCGTCGGCATGACTGTAATTATAGCAGAGCTACCCGCAGGTACAACGACTGTGCCTGGTTCCTTGGTCTGACTGGTCGATAAAAAGCCGATCGTGGCCCAGGAGTCGACTGTAGGAGGGGGAAACTGGGTGCGACTCCCGCCGAGAAAGGTATACATGGTTGCTGCGTGGACATTGCTGAGTGTATACGTCACTTCTTCTGGGCTCGCGTTCTCTATACTAAAGCTGGTGCTCTTGCGAAAGTGATCTGTGTCATTGAAAGCAAGAGACGAGATGTTGAGGAGAGTCGTGGTGTGAAGGGCGTCGTATGCTTGGACAAGACCAGCACCCTGCTGTGCAGTCGGCGCCAGGATGCCAAAGGCTCTCCTACCGTTATGGAAGTTGTTTGGGTTTGCTGTGTTAGAAAGACGTCTCTCCAAAGTAGCTGGGTCATGGGTGCCTAACGCTTCTGCGAGAAGAGCATAGATAGCCGCGACCAAAGGAGTTGCGAATGATGTCCCAGTTACCAAGGCATATGATTCGTTGACAGTGATTGAAAGTATATCAGCGCCAGGTGCTGAGAACTGCGGCTTCAGGTCCATCTCTTGCGTTGGGCCCCAGGCAGTGCTGGTTACCAGGTAACCGCCGAGGCTGACGTTTGGCGCCTCGTGACGGAGTTTCTCTGCATGCGATGGCTCAGTGAATTCTAGGGTTACTTGGTGGCCATCTCGGAGAAGATCAAGCCATTCCTTTCCTTTGCTTGCTGCGACGTTTCCGAATCCGTGGACATCAGTATGATCCCCTGCCCAGACATCAAGTGGTTGCGTTCTGGATATAATTAGCATAGTAAGTGGTATGAGACTATGACAGGTGTGAACTCACGATTCATCAGCGCTATATATCATCATATAATGCGCTCCCTTGTCGCCCACGAACCCAAGGCTCTCTAAAATGGTACAAGGCCCTCCAGCTGGAATGAGAACAACATACGGCGATAGATCCGGGGTGCCCGAGGGTAAGGGACTACAGCCATCTCCAATGGACTCGGAATTGCTCCAGATTGGCAAGGTAATATTTCCAAAAGGAGGCGAAGCGGCTACGGTGGGCGGCTGCCACCCGAAAGTCTTGCCGGTTGGTGAGTTATCGACGTGGTATGAGCCAGCGGCGTGGATATACGGCGTGATCGAATTTCTCACGGAAGCAATGCCGGTGCCTCCTTTGCCATTTCCGGGAGTTAAGCCGCTGAAAAGTCCCCCTGCAGCGCCATGATTTCCATTGTTTCCCATGGCTACAATACATGGAACTCCAGCCTCAACGATTCGCTGGACAACAACCGCTGGGGCATCTTCAGGCCAGTTGGAAGAAGTGGTAATGGAGCAGCTGATGATGTGGCTGCCATCTTCTGCTGCTTGGTTGAAGGCGTCCATAAGAATGTCGGCGCGAATTAACTTTCCGCTGCAGGAAGTAACTCGATACATCCCGAGCTTGGCTCCCGGCGCCGCGCCTTCGAAACCGAATGAGTTGGATTGGCCGGCAATTATGCCCGCAATCTGTGTGCCATGACCGTTGCAGTTATTAAATGGGTCTGGGTCAGGATGAGTGACTCCTGGATTGTCGTCGTCGAAATCGTCTCCAATCAAATCCGCCCCATAGGACACTACGCACCCTGGGCCCGAGCCGAAGCAGCCCCCCAGAGCCGAATGCCGATAATCAACGCCGGCGTCAATGATAGCAATTCGAATCCCTTTACCTGTGAATCCCTCAGCCTTCAGCTTATCAACTTGAGTCATCACATGTGGAGAGAAGGTATCTTGTGCGAATAGCTGCTGGCGCTTCTCGTTCGGTACAGTTCCAGTATTCTGTTTGCCAGTCCAATTTTCTTTCTCTGGGTGAGGAGATCGATAAAGTCGTAGAGGCCAGAGCCTTTTAACCATTGGGAGGTTGGAAATATAGGTTGCCACCGTGTGTGCATCAGAGGAGTTGCTCAACTCAAACGAGCAGCCTTTGAACAGCGAGTAGGTCATATTTAGGAGGGGAGTAAAGAGCACGTTTTCTGCGTCGAGTTTGGCATAGAAAGAGTCAACATCCTGAACCTTAGTTAGATTCAAAGAGCGACGGGAGTTTGGTTGGAAGTGAGGGTATTCACATGGGTGCCAGAAAATTCGACGATATACGATCGAGGCAGGGTTTGGTCTTCGGTAATCGAGGCATGGGCAACGCTCATGAGACACAGCCCTAAGAAGGGTGCCAGAACAGCACGAACGAGCATCATGAAAAGTTTACCAAGGAGAGACTAGGCAGTGTGTCGGTGACTATGGAGTGCCAACTTAAGAAAAAGGAGACTAAATTGCAAATCTCCCAGAGCTTGACCATTATATACATGGCATTGTGTTTTAATTAACCAGGACACCAGAGAAATTTTCTCAGTGCAACTTATGAATACAAGCTGCAATCCTCCGTATTGGTGATGACACACTGTCATCGTGGGAACCAAATAGGAGATCAAAATGTAGGACGGCGGTGGTAGTAGCTCTCAGGCAGCCTTATTTTTAATCATGTATTTTGTGGAACATGCGACGGAATGTCACAGCTTTTGTCCCGTAATGCCCCTTGCCGCATTTTCAGTTCTTTGGGAAGGAGTTCAAGCTAACTAGGTAAGGCAGCCAGTCATAACATCTCACATCAGCTGGCTGGTCAAAAGTCGAATGACCCCACAGGCGTAGTTACTTTTCTTGCATAATGATTTGACCCTGGACATATGTTGAGTGGCCAAGCCATGGATCACATCACTCGACCACGCGACCTGGATTCCCAGAAATCCTTGTCAGGGAATGATTCCACAGAGCCCGCTCCGTTCGTGATGGGACTTTTTCTTTTTTTGTTCACCCGTGCCTGCAGCGAAAGTTGGTGCTATTTGGTCATCACGCACAGGACTAGTCCAATTATTCGCAAGTCAATAGACTGGACTGTCATTAACACATGCTAATTAAGTTGGGATGAATCTATTGAGCTAATCGCTAGTTCGTATAATGCGCGTTTCGTAGTCAGCGTAGAATTTCAAGAAACCGAAAGACTGAAAACGCAACATCGACAAGACACCTAGTTCGAAAGTGAAAGCTGAGAAGTCGCCGTCTACTGATGGAACTCTCGATCTTTTGGTTCCCCATGCTTTGATCATCAGGCTCTCGCCCTAGAATCGTTCTCGACTCAGAAGGATTGGTAAGCCGAGGTCAAGCAGAGTGAACTGCGTCGACAGATGAAAGATTACTTCCCTCGCGAATGCAATTATTACTATGCTCTTGCATCGGAGCGGGAGCGGGTATTGTGGAGGGGCTTTCCGCCTGCGTATCTAAACTGGTCTGGAGGGCCATGCTCCTTTCAGCCGATGTGGCGTGTGACCAAACAGTAACGGTCTCCAGAGGGTTCGGTTTTTTCGTGTCCAGAGCGGTAAAGCTCAGGTTGTTCTTTGGTTTCACTAGCTTGGGGTGGGAAGGATCCGAGATGTCAAGCAGTCCCAAGGTCTCCCCATACTGGGTGACTGGTACCAATTTTGTCGTGTTGGTCCATGTACCAGCGCCGATCTGTTCGTGTGCAAGACGTTGAAGCTGCAGTGTGTCATTGGTTAACCACTCCAACTGTTGGTAACGCTTGATACCATATCGTCCTTGCAAGAAAGCCATGACGGGATCTAAGGCAACTGAAACAATGATGGCGAGCCCACCAAAGGCAAAGATGAAAGCGATTCCAAACACGCTAAATGATACGAACTCCGTAGACATGATTTTCTGGAGAGGGCAAGGTTAACGATTGGAGGAGGAGCAGAAACAATGCTGTGCATGGACTTACTTGGCTATCGCACAACCTATTTTGGATAGTGTTATTTGGAGTTGTAGCCCATTTTGCAAGATTCTCGTCCTTCGGTCCCGTGGCAGCGGTGACAAAGGCCGATTGCATACTGGCGAGTGTGCTGTCGAACCAGAACTTGACATCAAACTCCCACTGGTTGTCTGGAAGGGGGCCCTGCACCCCCTGATTCAATCCTGGCCTGGAGCTGAGAGACTTGCTGCCTTGTATCCCGATTATAGAATTTAAAGTCGGATCACCCATCTTCATGGCATTGATCGCCCAATCGGCACGGGTTGCTTGGTCAGGGTTCACTGCTCCCAGTGCATCTATGAACGTGCTATAAGCATCATTGGTCGATAAGAGAGCAGTGCAGTTTCCAGACGGAAGGCCGGGACTGCAGTATTGTTCTTTAACTGTGCAGGCTAAGGGGGATGCGGCTTCGTTTTGGTAAAACACTGGTATCTGCACATCACCAATACCATCTGAGCCATCCCAGATTTGGACGTAGCCTGCAAGCTTGGTAGCTCTGTACCACAGGTCCGTCACGTTTCCTTGAAATAAAACTTTGCCGGGAGAAAGGAAGACCAAGGTGATATCAGCATCTGTAACCTGTAGCTCGGGTATAGGGTCGAAGGTAGAACTGGCACGCTGTAGCTCGCCCATGGAGAAGCGAGCCTCGAATCCTCTGTAACAAAGAACTTGTTAACCACTATTTCGTAGACGAAGTGAAGAGACTCACTGAAGGTCAAAATCTGCCTGCGAAGTGCTAAAGTTGGCAAAGGACGTTGCCCGTTCAGCTATAAGGTCGTTTGGATATAGGTAGGTTCGATCCGACGTCATTCCGCCGTAATGATACCCAGTGTAGTTTCGGCCCCTCGTTGTCTCATATTGCGCAGAATATCCTTCCGTAATCAATGGTGCGCAGTGTGCTACACGTCTGTACTGAAATCGCTCGTTGTGAGGAAGATTAAGGCCGAAATGATCATGAATGTCTAGATAACCGGTATCTATTAAGATATTTTTGCTTTGACTGGTGCAAATAGTTTCGTTGAAAGGGCAACCAGCGTTTATGATGACAGTTGAGACCAGACGCTTTTGGGGAAATGTTGCGCATGTCAGTAGTCCAACCGTATCATTGGCCGAGTAGCATTGCTCCGCGTAACTGGAAGCGCTGGCCGTCTGCCTTGAGAGGTACGGATAATACTTTGTCATCAACACCGTTGGATCCATATCCGGAGCTCCTCCTCCTTGAAATACCGCACACTTTTTACCAGATAAAAGGACTTCGCTGGTAGTGTTTAGGGAAATTTTCGACGAAAAGCCAGAGGCGAGGGCAAATCCAACCGCCCAGGTCACAGTAAGAACCAGGAGAGCAAGGAGGCGCCATAGCGGTCGCTTCGCATTGCGTCGCCAGCTCCATAGGAGCTCGAGCACAATGAACAAGCTAGCCTCAGGACTGGCTGAATTGCGAAGAAAGGCCTGACGTTGGTGATGAAGTCCATCTTGGGGGTCTTTGGAAGAGTAAAGCCAGTGTAAGGTAAAGCAAACGATTCTCCTATCAAGTGCAAATAATCAGTCCGCGCTCCACTGCAGGCTGACAGGTAACCTCGTAAGTTATAATTTGTTTATGTACTTACCATAGACGAACTCCCACGAAGGCAACAAAAAATGCGACAAAGGCAATAAGGAGATTTGCGTCTGCTCGCGTAATGGTGAGGGTTGAACCAAGCACTTGACCCTTGGACCAGTTGATCCAGGCGCCAACGTACACATCATACTTGTCTGAACCTCTTTCCATAATTTCGATGATTCAATAGCAGTATTGGTGAGCTACTAATACTACTACCCAGGTATCTCTCTTGCGTGAACAGGAGTGACATGGAACATGGACTTTATAGATGAGCAGGCCAGCTCCGCTTGATTGTGGCACGAGGACCGGTAGTGCCCTAACCAGGATAGTCCCATGGCTTTGTTGTCGCCGAACTGATGTGTACACTCTGCGAGCACCGATTATTAAGGAAAACCTTCCGATCATGAGATTTACAACGGATCTGTACCAGACAAGCGGGACTGCCGACTCATCTACCCAGGATAGCCGACATTGATGAGTCACGCCTCTGCATGGGCCTGCAGTGAAGTCTTCCCCTTAAGGTTTAGTATCGGACAATCATTCAGCGTGTGAGTTGCTGAGGCTGTTCTCTTCCGACTTCGAAGTGCAATATCGAGGTGTTCTTAATGGGTCTAGAGCCTCCTTCCTCTGTCCTCAAGTGAGTCGGAAAAGCAATTACCAAAAGAATCCCTGAAAAAAAGAATCATACCATGCGTTAGAGCAGCCCCAGATAGCTACAACCTCGTATGACAACGGCTGTTTATAGAAAATCGGATATCCGATTATATCTGCTGTGTTCTCAATAGCCATATCTGGAAAGCGTTTTAGCGTGAACGCAGGGCTATAGGACGCTAGTGCTGTATAGCTTCACGCCAATTTTGTGGCAGCCTATGAACTATCAATTTGGCGAAACTATTGATCCATGGGCATGTGACCCTTGCAGAAAGAGAATGGGATCATCCTCCAAGCATTTTCAGAATCATGTTAGACAGGGTCATCAACGAGAGGCTCTGCGCGAAATTTAGTCCTAGAAATGAGACCTTAGACGTAAGGTCGTTCAGCAAGCAAGGCATTTGTCGCCAACTCACTCCACAACTCTACTTACCTTGCAATCTTGGTGCTATGCTATTCGTCTGGCTTCATTACTTGCGATGCCGCGAAATGCCCCGGAGTGCCCTGGGATTTTCATGTTTAACAAGTTTAGATACCTAGACGAATACAACATGTTCTTCAGCGTTAGTTCTAAGCGAATGTGTCGCGCCGAATCGCGGCAACCATCCTGACACTAGTTTGCGGGAAAGCGAGCTAAGGAAGGCAGTTTCCCCGAGTCTAACTAGAACCTCATCCAGCCCTACGCCACCCACCACCCAGACTGATTACCTCAATAGGTAAATGGTCCAAATAGACTAGTGCTGTCCATGAGGACTGATGATAATGCCGATCACATTGTTGACAGCTGTCATAGCACGACGAGCAATACAGTAACAGTACAGATGATGTATCATCCTCCACGATCTGTCCTTGGCACGAAATAATGCGATCTTGGGAAACGGCATCCAAACTTGGCACATAACCAAATAAGATCGCGAGTACTGCACCACAGGGCAAAGGCAAGAGGCAATAATCTGGCCTGTGACGCGACACATGAATGTAACATGTATAAGGAGAATACAATGTCACTGAATCAACCGCGAAGACCACAAGGAAACAGAAGTTTGACGGATGAAAGATGTATATTTCGAAAGCTCCAGGTGCTTGCAAATGTATTTGTTGAAATTTTCAAACGGCCACTACCATGGATGTTTTTAATGCTCTAATTAATGGATACCTGGGCTTTCCAATGTGTTGTCCTTCTATAGTTACAAGTACCGGAGCACCAAGATTTTCGGTTTCACATAGATAAATTCTATTTGATGAATACATTTAAAAGATTCCCACGTCTCGAAATCTTTTTCACCCTGTTCTTTATGGCCTGTACCTATGTAGAGTCATGGCTCTGGCAAGCGAACGATAGTAAGCGTCTTGACTAAAGACGTTCATGGTATGAAGTATAATATTTCAGCCTTGTTAGAGAACAAGGGAGTCGTCCTGGATTCTGCAACAGAGTATTGGTGAGAATAGGAGGGGTGGCATTATAATATGCTGGCTTGCAAGCGTCAAGTCCCGATTTGACACAAGAGATGTGACTGAACAGGAAGACTATGCCACTAGCCGAATGAGCTACGTGCAATACGAAAGGGTCGTGAGCGTTAAAATGAGGTTACCTCACTGATGGTGACAACCGAGCCAGACCCAACATTGGCCTCGCTTTACGATTGGAATGAAATTATTGTACACACAGACAGAATAGTGTAAATGTGAATTAACCTTGATGGCTGGAAGAGACCGAACTGGGTTCAATCAGAGAAGTCAAATTTTACCCTGAGTAGCAGAAGCCATGCACTTTGCGAGTGACAGCATACTTTTATACTAAATTGTAGGCCAATATTTGCTGTGATTATTTTATACGTATGAGCATGTTCATTGCTGTTTGCTACTTAATATTCTCCGGCGTGAAGAAACGAGAAGAATGGCGCACCGCTATGCGCAGATAAGTAGTCAACACGATTGCGTCACTCTTTAGACTTGGTCATACAGTTCCTTTTCTGTCCACTCCCAAAGTGTTTTCTGCAGGTCCTCATCATTTACTAGGGGACTGATAATTCCAGGTGTCCCGACCGGATCATAATACTTGCCGCTCTCGACACCCTCTGCTGTTGCCGCCCAAAGTGATGTATGTGCACCTTGCTCCACGCTAGCAGCAAAAAGAGGCCATAGAAGCCAGCCAATAAACCGCCAGAATAGTCTGCCTTCAGTGGCGGTGAATATTCCTGATGTTTGCACTAATCCTGGATTTATTGACACAACCTTCAGCTTAGGGTTTTGGGCAGCAAATTCCTTCGCCCACAATATGTTGGCCAGCTTACTCCGGCCATATATGGCGAGAGAGTTGTTGAATCTCTGGCCCTGCTTTATGTCCTCAAAGTCAAAGCCGGCTGACGGTGCAGACCTGTGTGCGCCGGAGGAAAGCACGATGATACGCACATCAGAGGCAGCCGACGAGAGCTCCGCAGTCTTGAGCATTAGAGGCCGCAAGAGTTTGGCCAAGAGTGCGTGTCCCATGTGATTTGTACCAAAACTGCTTTCGTAGCCATTTTCTGTAAACGCCAGCTTTGGGGGGTGAAAGCCGGCATTCAACAACAAAATGTCAAGTCGGGAAGTCGAGGTGAGAAGCTTCTGCGCCGCATTGCGTATAGAGTCAAAGGATGCCAGGTCGAGTTCAAGGATGGATATTGGTGCGATGGGCTTGTTGGCTTTCTGCTTGATATCGGCAATGGCCTCCTCAGCCTTCTGGACAGAACGGGCGGCAAGCCAGATGCGAGCGGGATTGTGTTTCGAGAGCTCGAGGATTGTTTGTTTGCCAAGACCGGTATTTCCGCCGGTGAGCAGTATAACCTTATCGTCAAGGGAGGGTATGTCCTTATCTGGGTTGAAGCTGGTGCCGGATGAAGAGAACATGATGAATGGTGAATCCAGAAAGGAGGATATAGGTTGGGGTTGATCGCGTCGGTATTGAACTCTCATAGACAATTAGATAGGTCACACAGTCGACTCCAGACCTTTGGGAATTCAATGAAACTGATCAATATAGCCCAAGACAGTCGCAGAGCTTGGAGACGGATATGTCACAAGAAGCCAAGGATAAAGACATGCCACTACGACAAGAACATGTAACTCGACAATGCCACTATTATATATCCGGATAGGCAGTCGAACAGACGCCAATAGCTCTTTTTCAGCTATGAAATTTACCTCACTCACTTCCATGGGTTCAGCTCCTTGTCACTGACTAGATGCTGAGCTTCCATGATTTGCCGCGCTGCGGGATAGCGTGCTTCGCCTTGGCATCGTCGCATTCGAAGGTGGTTCTTGAAATGAGCTAGCGGGAATAGAGGATTTATCTGATTGGCTACATTTCCCGCCGCTAGCCCGCAAGAGCGTGATTGCGTCGGGCTGACAAATGCCGAATGCCCCGATCGACTCCTAGCTTGCGGACCTACAGAACTTTCTTCACAAAACACCGGGTCAAATGTTCGGAGGCACCAGTAGAATGGTTGTTTAACGCTATGGATAGAGCCAACTGCCGTAAAATGATGCAGCGCCAGGAGCGCCGAAATGCATGCCACGCCTGCACACAGGCAAAGAGAGCATGCGACAGGCAGGATCCGCAGTGTAGTCGTTGCGCTGACAGGATGATCAAGTGTGAGTACGCGCAGAGGCAGGCTCGCAGGGATCAAGTCATGCTGAGACCACGAGTAAATCCTGGGCAATGGCGGACACTAGCAGCGAACGATCCCATCACCCTGCTCACTAGACTTGACGATACTGCCGTTTATCCTCTCCCTGGGTCGGACATGAGCGAATCGCCGGGGCCAGCAATCTGTCGGACACTAGAACCCCTTGCCAGAAAACACACGCTCCCCGTCGCAGATATGATTTGTCTCACACCTGCCGCTCAGCTCGATACCTCGTGGTTCTTGGCCAGAGATTCGTGGGATATCCAGCACCACTATTTTCCAGCCCGAGACATCCCGTCTTCTGCCTACAAGAGTTTTATCGACGACGTCAAGGGCTGGCTCAGTGTATGGGCGACTCACGGACACAACGTTTTCATCCACCGCCAACTTTACCGGGAAGGATTACCCAGCTGCCTGCAGGACGCCTACAGCACTCTCGTCACTTACCTGGCCAAGAATGACGAGACGGAAGATATGGCACTGCAGATTCTTGGAAACCGTGCTTCAAGCCTTATAAACCAGTCGCTTTTCCTGGACGGTGTCGAGACGCTTGATGTTCGAGCTCACCTAGCCCGAACCCAGGCCTTGTTGGTCTATACGATTATCCGCCTCTTTGATGGATGCCCACGACAGCGATTCCAAGCCGAAGGAGCATTGCGTAATTTGAGTCAGTGGTCCAGAGAACTGTGGGAGGCTGCCACAAGAGAGGCCACGCAGCTCTGTGATATATCGGCGGGCGCGGCAGGGGGCTACGCAAGCCATGACTTGGCCACGTGGCGGGCTTGGGTTCTCTCCGAAAGCATAAGACGGACCTGGTTGATTGCATCAACGATAGAAAACGCATATCTTGTCATGACAGTCGGTTGGGCAGACTGCTCTGGTGGTCTCGTATTTACCGTCCGTCAGGGGCTCTGGGAGGCTACCTCCGCATTGCATTGGCTACAGATGTTGCAGAAACACGGCGCCCTCTTTACCTCGATTCCGAAACTAATCGAACTTATGGAGAATGCCTCGTCTTCTGAAGTTGACGACTTTACTCGTTGGGCGTTAGCTATCATGATTGAGCCAGACCAAGTTAAGCACTGGGTTGCCAAAACCAGCAAGGGGAGCTTGGAGGCAGCGGAGTCGAACAAATGACCAATATTCGAGGACACTGCCTTCTCCGCTGGACAGCAGCCAACCCAAAAGACTTCCCACTGGAAGTTCGATAGACATTCACAGCGATTTAGTATCAGGTTACAAGTTGTAAGTTACATTCGCCAGAACCATGACCCGCATAAAGATATTGACAAATATTAGCTACGTCTCAGGTGTTGATGTCTAGCTGATCATGGAGCCTCTCTCGAGGGTCGCCGCTGGTCAAACACCTACTATGAGCATCTTGTGCATCGTTTCGCACTGCAAATTTAAATCATGAACATCTGAAAGAACAAATCTTTGGAATTTCACAGCCAGAGAATGCTTTCAAAATACCAAGTTGAAGGTCGTTCGCTTGGCCGAAGTCGGCGTTGAGATATTAATTGTTTAGTTCAAGAGTGTCGTTCAGCACCCAGGCATAAATTTATATCAATATTAATTCACATCGAATGTACATCTGTGTGAAGTGCTTTTTTGAGCATGCCTCTCAGCTGAATGAGTTCACGAAACGAGACTCAAAGGTTGAGAATCGGAATGTTCCGCCGCAAGTACCCATACCACTTTGGCAAAGTCCTTTTGTAGGGCGTGTCGGAAGTCAACTGCAGGTCCTCGATGGCGCTTCCCCACTTAACCAGTTCTGCTTCGCCGTATGCCGTCTGCATGATGGCCAATCCGAAAGGCATACCAGTGGAACTATGGACTCCGGCCGGGACCGTGATCATCGGATACCCAGCCTGCGCGGCGATCTGATACGTCTGCCCAACATCCGGGGGTACCAATAGCCCATCTAGCTTAGCTCCTCCATAGTTCAGTGCATCGTCGATACCATTCCGGGTGGAGGATGAGGTGAACTTTACAGCTTGAGTGTACGTCTCATCCTTGATACCGCCACTTGCGAATGACGCCAAGAAGCCGTCTTGGCCCGAGTAGAACGCGGGATTGCCCAGCGGCCATGGGTTTCCGCCTTCACTGCCGTCGTTGTCATAGTTGTACTGGATTATGTCCTCAAAAGTCTTGATGTTGGTGTTCTCCAGCTCAGACAGATATGTGTTGATGTTATTGTAGAAGTCGACCTTCACGACCGTATACTCCGACTCGTTGGGATATCCTCTCGCAGTACCCCAGTCCCAGTTCCAGTAGTCTGGACTCACGATCGTCTCGTAGTCGGTAATCTCGGTACCATTGATGATGGTTGCTCCTGCTGCCTTCATGAGGCAAAGAATGCGACCAAGAATGGTAAGTTGCTCGGGGTCCGCTTTCGTCCAAAAGCTCTTCCAAGGAATGCCGAACGTGGCGCCCTTCAGACTGTCCTTGGTAGTCAAGAACTGGATATATCCACCTTCCGGTGTCTTCCCCTCTTGGGCGAGGGTGTACTCGTCGCGAGGGTCAATGCCGTAGATTGCATCAAAGGCGTAGACGGCATCTCGCACTGTCCTCCCAAAGGTCCCAACGCTGTCTTGGTGCTCACTCTCTGGGATGACACTAGGTAAAGTTAGTACCTGGCAAGACACCGCGATTGAGTGACTTACCCAGCTCTCGATGTCAGCCCAACAGTTGGCTTGAACCCGACAATCGCATTTCGCTCTGCGGGATTGATCACTTTTAATCTATCAGCGGGCTGGCTCTTCCAATTCATTCATCTCAACTCACCACTGCCGTCCGTCTCAGTACCGAGAGAAAAGGCGATGACATTGGCACCAACACCTGCTGCACTACCAGAACTGCTGCCACCGGGATTGAGCGTGAGGTTATAGGCGCTTCGAGCCTGGCCACCTCTTGCGGAATAACCCTCGCTGTAGTTGTTGCTCCGCATGTCAGCCCACTCGCTCAGCGTCGCTTTGCCAAAGAGAACTGCGCCAGCCTCACGGAGCTTAGCGACAACGTGCGCATCTCGCGGGACAATGCTTCCAACAAGAGCCCAGCTACCGGCTGTGGTCTCCATGTTGTCCTTCGTCGCGATGTTGTCCTTGACGGTATACGGGATACCATGGAGCGGGCCGCGAACCTTCCCGGCCTTTCGCTCAGCATCCAGCTGGGCAGCAATGTAGAACACATCTGGATTGACTTGCAAGACGGAGCTGCGCGAGTGAGTCAGCATGTGTTCAATGGGTGTGGATCCCAGGCGTGTTTCTCGGAGGTGCACTACGCCGCATGGCTTACTTGATGTAATCGTCTGTTTGGTAGTGTCTTTGCAGGTAGCAAAACACCAATTGCTGGGACGTCAAGCTGCCATCTTCCATGGCCGCTTGCATCTGGTCAATGGTCGCTTCCTCCAGCTGGAAACTCCCGCACAGCGGCATCGGGAAGAGTGCTGATGTATCTGCATTTTCGAGGAGCGGGAAAACCGAAGGTGTCAATGTTGCGGCCAGGTCCTGGGCACTCACTGCAAACACCAACCCAAGGAATTGGGCCAGAAAGGGCCGAACCCGAGAAGAAAACATGGTGGAAGGAAACCCACGAACACGACACTAAGTTCAAGTGTCAACGCCCTCTTCTCAGCCTCTAGTGCGTACCGGACCCAACGAGTGCGATATTGAGGTAGGATGAAGATCCCCAAGCACGGGCTGTAGGAGGGGCGGGAACGGTTGATAAGGATTCCAGCGGCGCCAACCCGCAATATTTCGAGTGCCATAAGTGGATTAGCGGTGTGTAAGATGAATTGGCAAACATCCAATTTACTCGCTAGCATGGCGACGACGCCACCAACACGGGTAGCATCACGTAGAGTTCGTCACCATCACCCATTTCGGTGACCAAACCCCCCCGGGTGCCCACATGTCGGTCATTGGCCGATAAGAAGAGCTTATTCTTCTTCAAAATAGACGGAGAATTCCAGAATGCAGGGGAGAGTCGTTAGCCCACTATTGCGTCCATCCGGGTGCAACCCCATTGCTTGAGTCAGGTCCCCCACAAGACTGCATGGGCCTGTATGGGTGATTTACCGGGGAGGGTTCCTGGGGGCAGTGCATCCGGCGGACCAGGGCCGCATTCATACACACATCCATGATACGAATTCGGGCTTATCACGGTAGTATCTTTGAAGGGGGGAAACACCTCACCAGCCGCCATTGACTTCTCCAAACTATCGTGAAAAGGACTCAACAAATTGTCTCCCGAAGCTTCCGAACTGGGAGTTGGGGTCTGTGCTTCGGAATAAACAAAATAAATGAATTCGCCAAGAATCCCATCGAACCCTTGGGATTCAATTGAAGGCAAAAGAGCCATGAGTGCCCTACGCTACGGTATCTGTATACTCCGTGTATCCAATCCTAAAACCTCGTCATTTGCTGTTATCATATCAGAACATCCGTAAACGTGAATACCAATCCCGTCGTTAATACACTGTGGCCCAAGACATAGACGCCTCAGATGGTCCCTTTCCCAAAACCTGCCTTTCCTACAGTATCCTCCTTTATTTTGAAATCCACGTGCACTAGAATGCCCCGAGAATCCGAGCTCACCATGCTGCGATCGTCTTTCGAGCCGCTCTCAAGATCGTATTGCGCGGTCGCATTTCCTTGGATATCTTCCCTGCTTCCTAGGTGGTTATGAGACGGCCCTAGGCTTCGTAGCGCCGTGCCGTGTGTCCGCGAGCCTTTGCTCTGGAAATGAGATGTGGTTGTTGACGATGGTGTCTCCCTCCTCAAAAACCATCGATCGAATAATGGCTTGATGCCGGGGATGGATAGCGCTATCAAGGTTGCCCCAATTTCAGACACCTCGACGCCGAGCATGGGATTATAAGACCAGGACTGGTCGATCTCCCACTGGCCTCGGATGACCAGAATGAGACGCGCAATGGATATTGCGACGACGCTGGGAAGCAGGATCTGTCAGATTCGATCGCCCGCGCAGCCACAAGATGGATAACTTACAGAATTCCAGGGAGGAGGATGCAGGCAAGCTGGATCTTCCTCCTGGCCGGCATCTCCAGGATGCGAAGCATTGCTATTGGAATCCCAAACAGCAGCATGTCGCAGAATAGCGAAAGGCCTGAGTTGACGCAGTACACAATACCCCAACTCAGACATGTGTACTTCTCGACACCTGGCTGCCATGCGTATGGCCAAAGTGCGGTGACCGGGAGGCAGTGGAAGATGATGAGAAACATCTGGGGCAGGTATGCTGCGATCAACACACCAGCGGTGATCTTGATAGCGATCAAGAAACGGTCATGATGGCCGCAGATACGGTAGTAAAACGCAAGACCTGAAATTCTGCAGACCACTAGTGCGCTCGTGTAGACCAAATGAGCGACGAAGTCCAACACCTCGCTCTGCTCCACAACGTCCATTGTCATGACATACTGGATGTACTCGATGTGTCGTCCACTTCCGATGTTGATGAGGATGATGCAAAGAACTACAAACGGAATGAACAGCAGCTGTGGACAGTCCGGTCAGCAAGGTACTCCTTGGGTTCAGTCATCTTGGCGTAGAGTGTGTCTGTCCGCTCAATTCGATGGTCGCACTTACCAGCGAGAACACTGCCAGGGCATCATCAAAGCCGAAGTGCTTGATTAGCCACAGACGCGAAAGGAGTCTGGAACCGACAATGAGGCTTGTCAAAGCCGCAACAGAGATAATGGCTGCGATGGCGGGTTGATCGCGGGACTCGTTCAGATATGTTTCGCTGACAGTCGACGGAACTCTGCCAGAGGCAATGGCGGCGGCCACGGCAGGATCGCCCATAGTATATCAAGTCCAAGATGAAGCTATAGTCTTGAACGAGGAGGAGTGTTCGCCGATAGGTCCCGTCGAGATCGGGGCCTTGACGTTCTCCGCAAGCTTTATCATTCCCCAGAGATGCAACCGACACATGCTTAAAAAGTCCCGCATCCTTTTGAAACTGAACTTCAAGGTGCAGCATTATGGCATCTAGTATACAGGTGTGTGTGCCGTGCTGACTCGGTCAGGGAAGTGGATGATTGCAGGGATACTCGGGCAGCATCCCTTGTCTACGGCATAATGCCCAGACAATCCGGTCCCCGACGTTCGATATCTCCCAACGATCCGTCGACTTATTAGCGTTGAAGCTGCTTTGCGAAAGCAAGTCACATCGCCATCCTAGCGATGCCTTACATGCAAGCCACATTTGCAAGTTGGACCCCCACGAAATCCGTCGTGGTTGGGGCTGGCGTGGGGTGGTGCGTGCTACGAGAAAAGGCCCCTCCCGTGGTTTCGGCAAAAGCAATTATTCGACAAGCTGTCATTCTCGCACCGTTTGCTAGGTGTGGGGGTTTTCAGCTAACAGTTCCATTCCAGTCGCCATGCGTGAGAGGAGAAAAGATGAGTGTAACAGCAAACAGTAGGTAGATGCCACTGGGCGTCCAAGTCCTGCTCAGCATCCATCTGAAGCATGTTTTAACATCAGAGCTTATCATGGTATTTACTACGTAGTAATCCACCACGGCAGACCCTACTTACAATTTATCAGTTTGCAAACCTCTCATCTTCCATAATTGCTGTCCACTGCCTCCATCAAGACCCACGGGCTTACTATCGACTATTGCTGTATGGTTAAGGGGCGAAGCAAGCAAGGATGGGCCCGAGGACAAGGGCCATCCCTACCAGCTTTACACACTAAACTAAACTAAAATAGTCTAGTCCTCGTCAGATACGGCACCAACAACACCTCCATATCAGCACCAAAATCCGTCCGTCTCCTTTGGCTCCCGAGCATGTCGCCTGCAAAGTCCTTGCAGCAAGCATCCAATTAACTTGACGGAGATTTGCTTAAAGACACGAAGAAAAACACCAGGAACACAAGAGATCACAACATGGTCATATAAATAATCTCGAGCCGAGCAATCTTCGGGGCTTTTCCCCTGACCAAAAATACGGTATCTTGTCAGAGTCACATCAGGATTTGTTGGTTAGCTGTTCTAATAAGGGCGTTCATATGAAATGCCCTAGGGTGTGTAGAGTACCTTCGTAGATAAGTAACCAGTTTTAATCCCCTCGACATCTCTCAAATGTTCCCTAGAGAAAACCCTCAATCACTTCGGGCCTATAGACGATACCTACGCTGTCTGGCCACGTTGTTATGGGATCCTGCCCTGCTCATGCTTCCCTTGAAGGTTCGGTAGAGCAAGCCACAGATACCGACCTCCTGCAAAGTCCTCTTGCAGCGTGGACCTTGCATTATCTTCACCAGAGGGACAAATAATTTGTTAGAGGTTTGTCGCTATGCGTCCGTACCTGCATGGAAGACATCCAATGTTGCTTGCACAGTAGCCTCTCCCAGAGCCTGTGGCTGCATGCAGATCAATACAGCGATTTCCATTTCAGGCAGGTCATCTCCCGTGGCGATCCATGCGGGAAATCGGGTCCTGTTGAAAGGGTAAACCCGCTCAGCGGCCGCGGACCCAACAAAACCCGCGAGCCAGGCATTTGCGTTTCACTCCATAGTATGTGGAAAAAGAAAAGGTCACGGAATAGAAGTGCACTTGGCCGTTGCAGGGAGGCTGCTGGGCTTGATTTTCGGGGCTAGAACCTATACGTATTATCGTATGGATCATCCCATTCCCCGTGTTTCGGTCCACTTCATCTGTTCTGGCGCGGGATGTTGGTGGACACCGTCTATGAGACTAGCCCACGTGCAGCCGTTGAGCGAGCGAGTGATGTGTAAGGCCATGATTAACTTTGAGAATCTTGAGACGCTTCCATTTCGTACTCTTGCATGTCTTCTGCTGGGGATACCAACGTTTTACAAACCTGAATTCGTCTCAATGGCTCTGAAGATGGCGTGGTTCAGGAAACCAACCAGCGTGTTATCCGAGTCTCCAGCTATCGTCACAAGCTCATATAATAAAACGAAGGAATAGTATCCTCCATATACATACCTTGTAGGACTAGTGACATGCGTTAAAACTTCTTAGCGCCTGAAGTGGCAAGATTGGGACACATGAATGTTGGTCGGGACTGGATGATGGCCAAACTTTGCTTGGAGGAGGTGAAGTGTGGTGCTTGGCCGTACTAGGTACCTTGCAGGTTTGTTGATTAGCGACGCCTTTAATTTATGGAATGGAATATGTGATATAAATCATGTACTGTCAACCAGTTCATCCCTCGCCTCAGGTTATGTATATGTAGCAAGAGCCCGCCCGAATCAGTTTAATGGCTGCAGAACTTAAATCTCCTTTATCTTCAAAAGCGAGCAGCCTGTACAATTAAACCTTGCCTTACAGTAGAAGCCCACGAGGAATGCATTAAGGCACATTCATTCTATATTTCAGTATGGTTGCGAGACGATAATTATTATGCATGATCCCCAGTATGGTGTGAACATCTACAGCAAATTCCCGCGCAAGTAATGTTGACTTGGGTATTGGATGCGAAACTGATCAAAACGCAAACTTGAACGAATGATGGTGATGGTGTGGGGTAAATTTCCAACTTTTGTTCTTTCGACGTATTTAAACACATGAACGAATAAAGTAGGCTAAGGGCTCGGTCTCGTCTTGTTGCTTGGCCTCTTGCATCTGTGGAGGCCTCAGGGCTGACCACGGTCGCACGACATGATAAGCCACTCGCGGAAGGCGTCAGGACAGCCGATTGCTCACGTGTGACTACTCATGCGTCCGCAGGCCCATCGAGTACAGTTGAGCATCTCTTGCGACCTGCGTAATTAGAACATTAAGCAATCCAAACGTTTGGTTCTGATCGAATCCTCATCTCGTTGGCTGTCATATTTGCCCGTTTCATTCTCCCTAGAATTCTGAATTGCTTCAACGCCATACATTACATGATCGTATGGTAGGAGCAACCAAGATATCATGCCTGAGCAACGTGTTGTAGCTGGAAAGTTCAAACCGAACCCCAATCAGGCTGACGGCCTCGGGATGCCATCGGCTGAGGAACCATTTTGAAACACTCATGCCCCAAAGAGCGGTCCTCATACGTGTCTAGAATGTGCAAGTTTTATTATGGAAGAGTTAGATTCCGATTTGTTCGCGGATGGCGACGACGATGATGATGTAGCGATGAACATTAGGTTTAACATTGGCCTGGATCAGCTCATAGATGCAGCCAGTTCGGGTTGTACCTTCGCCAAATTACTGTTGGAGGATGGTTTCGACATCCCCGAGCTAGGCTTTCTCGAAGCATGGATACTGTATGCCCATTTTCAGGGCTCAGAAGACCCTAAGAGAATAGGCCCGTTTGCGTTGCGGAATTGGGAATCTGGTGCTGTCCAGCATATCTCCGAGCGCTCGTTTGTACTTTGTACATTGCCTGGTTAGTCTCCAGCTCTCTGTTCCGAGAGAGTGCCTGGTGCCATATGTTTATCAGAACACTTGGAAGGGGGTTGAGAAGCAGTCCTAACAATGATCCAAGGCGATCCCGTCGACGACACAATCTACACGCGCCCTATCAATACGCAAAATTTCACGCCCGAATCATTTGACTTTATTCGAGGTCAGCTGGAAAGTTGTGTAATATCACACTCGGAATGCAGGACCAAGACCGACGTGGTTCCGACCAGATTACTAGAGATCAGTCGTGAGGATTGATAGCTGGAAGCTTCGGCTACGTTGCAGCTTGAACGAACAAAGGCCATACATAGCCCTGACATATTGCTGGGGTCCGCAACATCTCATGACTGCCAAAACCACGGAATCAAACCTTCAAGCCTGGATTGACGATCTACCATGGGCTCTGCTTCCAAGAACTATATAGGATGCTGTCGTTGTGACATATGAATTGGGTTTACAGCATCCTTGGGTAGACTCACTATGTATCGTGCAAGACAATCGTGAAGATGTCATGCATGAGATATCTCGCTTGCCCCTCGTTTACGGCCAGGCACAAGTTACCATTGCGGCCTCACGAGCCGAGACTGTTCAAGAAGGTTTCCTCCATACCGATTTTGCCCCGTGGGCGGAGGACAAATCTTTCCAGCTCGCGTTCAAATCTGCCAGTGGCCGGCTTGGCTCCGTTACATTGTTCGAGGACTATGACGATATGGATGGCCGAGCCCCTTGATCTTCGCGGATGGGCCATGCAGGAGCGCTTGCTATCACGACGGGTTGTCGAATTCGGAACCCGTCAGATTCGAGTATCATGCAGGAATAACCTTCGTGGAAATTCAGATGGCTGGACAGCAGATGCTGAATGGGCCCCAGGACGGCTGGAATACTTACCTAATCGCGTTGCCCTCCCTGGTAGACCTATGAGACTATGGAGTGGATATGAATTTGGAACCTTTGAACTGCTCGAGAGTTGGCATTCCGTATTATATCACTACACCCGCCGCAGCCTCACCTTCGACTCCGACAGACTATTGGCAATCTCAGGCGTAGCAGACAGATACTCGAGCGTGCTGCCGGACGGATATCAAGCGGGCTTATGGAAGTTCAGGTTTGCTCACGAGCTAGTCTGGGAGTCGCGTTCGCTCCAGGAAAGACCGCAAAAGTACCAGGCTTCATCGTGGTCCTGGGCATCGATCAACGGTCCAATCGCATACGCTAACGGGAAAGGCGAACTCCAGCCGGCGATCCAAATCGTCGATGCGGCAGTAAGCCCAGCAAGCGCCACTGCACCATTCGGTGCTGTTACAAGTGGTTACCTCACCGTGAAGGGTCATTTACGTCCTGCTCTATGGAGACGAGGGGCCGAACCCCATTTATCAGATGGAGAAAGACTTCGGGTATTAGGGGGAGACAGACATCGCGGATACATAGCGTTCAACGTTGTTTCCGACGCGATTGAGGAGTTCCCTGGTTCGGAGTGGGTGACAATCTTCCTCCTCCTGGTAATCTCCACACGTTCCAGCTCTCCCGAGGCGTACGATGGGCTGGTGTTGAGATACAGAGGCAGCAACACGTATTCCCGTCTTGGGATGTTTTCATTCTCTGCAGATATTTACAGTCGGTTCGACAACGAGGAACGCGCGGGAGACTATGGCGACCACCGCAGCTGGTTCAAAGGCTGTAGAGAGAGTATCATCACCATCATATAGCCCGCGGCGAACATTCGTCGAACCGATGCTGCGGGATCGAAACCGCTCAATCGGAAAATAGCACAATTTATAGAACGACGAGATAGGTCGTCCGATGAAGCACACTCTAATCTTTGAAGAGTAGGGACTGCTATCAGATGCAGATCACTACTCCAGGGCCTCCCAGAAGTCGTTGCACCTAAGGGCATGCAATGGGATCGGTGGGGAGCAAATCGCCACCTATTTCTCTTTTCCAAGTACGTATTGGGTTACCAACGGGCCAAAATCCACCGAGAAGACGGTATCTCAACACGAAAGATTGATAGATGTGTTTCGGATACCCGGTACCCCTCCACGAAAGAGGGTGAAATTTCAGGGATCACCAATGAACGAAGAGAGCGTTAATTTCGCAGATATCTATGAGATAGTTAGAGTGCGAGTTGCCAAACCCTTAACTCGAATTTTTTTTGCGAGAGCTACTATCGTGGTTGGGCGAGAGGATGCTCGTCACCACGCCAGGGTCTCCGAGTGGTGTCGCTGTCAGTGCATGGATAAGGGTAAAAGGTTGGACCCTGATTTGGGATGGCTGACGTGACGTTGTTGCAGCCTTGGACGAAAAGTGAAACAGACGAGCTAGTATTGAATTGCCCGGGGTCCCGAGATCTCAGGCAGATGGGGGAGTGCGTGACTCGCAACCCACAGGACGGAAAGGCAAAAAAGGGCTTGCGTATTTCAGCTTCCGCCTTCGGCCAAGCTGAAAGGAGTCGGAAAAAGTCAGGAGATCACACGGTCTTCCCAAATGCATGTGATGTATTTTGGTAATGGCCGGAGCAACATCAGCAAACGTTCCCATCAGTGACCTGGCCACATTTCTCTCGTTTAAGTGACAGGCTCGTTCATGCTGGTCGGTTGTGCTGGGTTGTCTCGCACGATGCCGCCGCACTCTCTCAGAGAAGGCTGGAGGAGGTAGTGGTACAGATTACAGATTAGTGGTAGCGATATTGAGAGACACGGCCTGCGGGTTGCCGACCGATGGGGTACATACGTATGGAAGCTTGTCCGAAGGAGTGATTCCGACCTGCCGGGTTCCGCAAGCTGGGGCAAACGATAACTGACCATCATCTGACAGAAGAGAGGCAGAATTCCTCGTTCTTCATTTGTCGAACCGCCGGCGGGAGGCGGTCCGAGGTGACGCCGCAGGCGGGCGAATGCTCACGTCCGCCCAGGTGATGGGCTCCGCTGTGGCAGCACCGATAATTCGTTGACATGATGGCATGGGGCCTCGGTCCCTACAGCATCAAGCTAAAGTAAAGCAAATAAATCCATAAATCAGGCCGAACGGAGCAGCGCCGGCACTTGCAACGGAACAGCTTCGACTGTGTCCAATTATGGTTATCATGATGAAAGAGGTAGGAAAAGGTTCTCACGATTCCAGTATCATGATCTCACTGTGGTGGAGGGGAGTTGCGCTGCCATGTGGCGCTGGAAGCAGGTAGTGGCTGTGGCTATATTCATTCATATACTTCGTACCCAGGTACATAGGTACTAAATACAGATTACATAGTGATTAGGGAAT
Source organism: Reticulascus tulasneorum (assembly GCA_001557505.1). Taxonomy (NCBI): domain Eukaryota; kingdom Fungi; phylum Ascomycota; class Sordariomycetes; order Glomerellales; family Reticulascaceae; genus Reticulascus; species Reticulascus tulasneorum. The sequence continues at coordinate 505,680 of LSAX01000006.1, forward strand.
AAAGTACGTACCTCTACCACCACACACACCTTTCTTCGAGAAGTCGGCAACCGGGAATCCATCATAAATAATCCATGGAGGAAAGAGCACTGGACGAGGGGAGGAAGCACGGACCCTTAACTTGCCAGCCTCTAGTAGTTAAAAGGTAAGGTACCTTGCCTGCCTGTTCTGTTCGTAGGTACCTTACCCTGCTGACTGGACGTTTGCTCTGAACGAGGCTGTAGGAACTTAGCTGGACTTGCCCCAGTAAAATCTAGGCATTCTTCTGCTGGCATCATCACAATTGACCATTTGCCCCAAAGCTCCATTCGTCATCAATCAAGGCCCTTGGCTGGCCAGAGGCGATTCCTTTTAAACGGGCATACTTCATCTTGGTCGCCACCCATTTCTATCTTGCATCAATCTTTCTGCCCGGCCCTTCCACCACGAGCTCGAGCGAGGTCTTGTGCGACCTGCACCTCCTCTCCCATCGCCGATTCCCCACACTGCATCTTCAGATTCAAACGGCATTATGGACGACACGGTCGGGCCGCCCCCGTCTGACTCGTCCGCATTGCTGTCCGCAGCTTCCACCGCGCACTTCCTATCGAGCAAGTTCGCATCTGTCGATACCATTTCGCGCTCGAATTCCCCCGGTCCGCCATACACGAAGTCCGACGAAGACGACAAGAAGCGATACCGGCCGCGAACCTTCAGCTACTTCAACCATCTACCCTTCGCCGTTGAGCAGGAGTCTCAACGCGACGTTGCCTTGGCCGGAATACTCAAGCACTTGTACATTTCCATCAAGGCAGAGGACTTCTCGCCTGGCGCCTTGCATTGGACGAGAGAGCTCCAAGGATGGCTCCATTTGAAGTTTGAGATGACGAGGGAGCTTCGTGCCACCCTGGCCAAGCTCTACTATCATCTCTGCCTCGCTCCGGGGCTCGATGCCACCGCTGCCGATCGCTTTTTGAAGATGGTCATTGTTCTTACAAGGTATGGACCGTATTGCCTTCACTTGCGTGCACGCGGCCAGCATTGGACGCTAACTTGCGCACCAACAGGAAGTACCATTATCTCAAACCTGTCGAAGACCTCATACTAGATTGGAGACCGTTATGGCGGGAAATCAAGGCGCTGGTGTTGCCTTCCGAAGTCGCCGCGCACCAGAGCAATCGACGGCGATCACAAAAGCAGCTGTGGAAGCTATGCCTGCATTGCCAGACATATTTTGACCCGAGGGACAGAAGAGAGATGTTGGGAGAGTTCCTGCCGTACTTCAGCACTTCGGATATCTCCAATGCCTACATCGTCGCCGGCACCATCAACGCCCTCCTACCGACGAATGCTGCGCCAGAGTCTGAGCTGCAGGCTCAACCACAAGAGTTCATACCCACCCTCTTCCACCTGTGGTCTCTGATATCCCGCTCCAAGAGCTTTGATGTCTTCTTCATCGACCTGTACTCTCGTATGGCGAGAGATTTCCTGCCGACCGAGCACGTTCCATTTGGACCCCACGGAATCTTCACCAAGGAGCAGTCCGACCTGATATTCACCGCAATTCTCCGATTGACCGAGATTCCTGTCGGGCAAGCCAACTCGCCATACTCCGCCCTGGACTTCTCAAGTGGCCTGGGCCTGTACCTGGAGAAAGACAAGAAAAAGTATCCAATCGCGTATCTGATTGCCCGGTGGATTGTCAGCTCGTTGTCCCCGCAATGCCTTGATCAGGAAAGCTCGATCCTGGACTCCCTCGAAGGGTTATTAGAGGCCATCGACACATTCTATCATCCATCCAATGTGGGCTCGTGGACCACCATGCTGGGACAGTTCACTCTTTACTTGACGGATATCTTCGTCTCGAGGTGGAACCGTGAGCAAAGCGGCGAACTCGACACCCCTGCAGATAGGAAGATCAGTCCTGCGCTCAAGAGGAGGTTTGTACTCTGCCTCAAGGAGGTGACCTACATGGGTCTTTTTTCCAAGAGCAACCGTGTGGCTCACTACTACTATGCTTCCCTGCAAGGTCTAGCATTCCTGGAGCCTGATCTAATTCTCCCCGGCGCGCTGCAGCGCTTCTATCCCAGCTTGCAGGGTCTAGTCGAGGTCCATCGCACAACCTCCAGTTTGAATGGCCTTCAGATGATTGCGAACATCATGTCCAAGCAGAAGGGATACCGATGCCACATAACGGCCCTGCTCGCACTGGCTTTGCCTGGTATTGATGCGAACGATCTGGGCAAGACACAGTATACACTGAACTTTATCCAGAGCGTAGCGTACAGCATCCCCGTCGTGTCCCTCATCCAAAAGGAGAGCCAAATTCATGACACCAGTCTTGCAATGCAGTGGGTCCAGGGCGAGATGGAGCGAATGGAACAGGAAGGGCAAGACGTCAAAATCGACTACCAGAATGAGCTATCGGACGAGGATGAGGCGAATATTCTGCGCTCGTCGACAGCTGGCCTTGGCGAGTTTGTCTCGACTCTATTGGGAAAGGTATTCACGCTTCTGGAGAATTTGCCCGATGCGTCTCATCTCAGAGGGGGGACGCCGGAGGACAACGTCATCAACGCACTGCCTGCTGCTCTATCGCCGCTGTTCGCATCACTATCGCCGGAACTTTTCGACATGGCACTGGACAAGCTGTCGAGCTTCATATCGAGCCACGTGGTACATCAAGCAAGAGATGCTATGGCGTGGATATTGAGCGCCCTGTGCAAAGTAAACCCTGAAAAGACTTTGAAAGTGTTTATCCCCATGCTTATCGTCAACATCCGCAACGAAATCGACTATAATCATGCAGCCTCGGATCGTAGCAGTGGAACCGATTACCTGCCGCGAGATAGAGCTCTTGTATGGCATGTCAGCATGCTCGGTATGGCGGTGGTCCATGTTGGAAATGAGGTTCTGAAGTATAAAACTGAGCTATATGACATCGCGCAATACATGCAGGAGAAATGTCGCGGGCTTCCGACCATCCACATCTCGAACTACATTCATCACTTACTCTTGAACCTTACTCATACTTACCCGATCGATACCGCCCTATTCGAACCGGCTGTTCTTGCAAGGGGTTTGGATGTCACTGACTGGGGGAAAACAACACCCCCGGCTGATCTGACAATTCACTGGCACCGGCCATCTGCGGAAGAGATTCAGTTCGCTGTGGAATTGTTCGAAGCGCAAACAAGGGGTGCCGCCCAGAAATTGGAGCTGCTAATGAGTGACAACCCGCCGGTCAGTAGGAAGGGCAAGAACAAGGAATGGTCTGATGAAGTTTCACGACTATTTCAACAGATCAGACTAGTCATCTCCGGTGTGGCAACGTTGTTCGACCCAAAGCGAGCATCTGGAGAGGTCAATGGCCATGCAAACGGCCAATCCGGCGTCGATGACGAGGGCGATATAATGATGGAAGATGATGATCCCCTGGCGGAAGTGGCGGAGGACGAAGAAACCCGACCTCAATATCGATATGAGGCCGGGTATCTCCTCACACCAGAGGACCCTGCGTACCAACGCCTCCACGATTTGAGAGACGAAATTGGTCGATTGCTCTCAAGTACGCATGATTTCTTGAACTCAAATCAGGAGGACGACGTGGCGTGCTTCACGGCGCTTTATGCGGCTTACAGGACCTGGATCACCGACGTTGGAATCGAGCGGTCTGCGCATCCTTTAGAACGGCACCTCAGGCTTTACAAGTCGGATATCTCGGCGTTCAAGATCAGTGGACTTCGCAAGCAGTATCCTCGTCCTCTTCTGATCAAGCGAGCCGACGCCTATCAGCTGCTTCGGGTAAAACATAATGCCTCGGCAAGGCAGAAGAGTGAGCTAGACAAACGGCTGCTACTCGATCTTGCCGAATCATGTGTCTCCTCCTATGCAGATGTGCGACGCGTCGCTCAAAGTGCCCAGGACTCGTCGCTCAAGGCTCTTATTGGGGGCCGGCCATTAGTCATTCCGGTCATCATGGAGAGGCTCAAGGTCGCACTTGATGCCAACGACCACGACCGAATTAAAGGTGCCATGTACACACTACTCTTCACCAGTCTGCTCAAGACCTTGATGAAGGATTGGCGCTTTGCCCCAGAAGCAATGAGGCTTTACATCCGGACGGCCGGTATCGACAAACCTAGTATCCAGCAACTTGGAACCACTGCTCTGTACCCGATGCTGGAATTCGGTAAACCGTTTGAGCGCATGATTCTCGTCGATGATGAGCTTGTCAGTAAGATCAAACCTGACGACGATGTTTCCCGCGCCATCACGTCCAGACATGAGTTCATCGTTCAGCGGCGAGAGCGGGTAGAAAAGAAGAAAGCTGCTCTTGGGCTTGAGTTGGCTGAACATGCCAAGGAAGCCCACTGGAAAATCGCATCGCGGTGTGTCATCTTCGCGACGAACATGTGTCTGCGATTCGATACCCTGGCCCCACCTGAGTTCATCGAGCTGGTTGCGCAAGGTACGAACGACACTCATCCAGGACTCCGAAGTAGCTACATGTCAGCTTTCACCTCAATCTTCCAGGCGATCGACATGCGGGCTGCGTACAACCACGAATATCGTAATTATCTTCTGGAACAGGAGAAAGATCGCAACAAGGTCGTTGTCCCTGTCCCAAAAGGTGATGCCGCATTTACCCAGAGATTTCTGGCAGCGTTTGAGAAGCCTGATGACGCTGAATATATGGTTGACACCGACCATCCTGGTTGGCTTGTGTGGGGAAAACAGTTCCTCGCCTTTCGTGCAAAGCCCAAGCCCTTCCTGGATTATGACGAGTTCGAAGTGGCTGCGCGAGATCAGATTGGCAATCTGCTGACCAAAGAGTGGTTCGCCAAGTGTTTTGATTATCTGAAGCAGGAACCCCGAGACACGAACTCTGACCGGTTCAGGATGGCGAATGTTTATATGCTCATGCATGTGTTTGATTTGATGCACTATGGGCGAACTGCAGCCAAACTGGAGGACATTCAGGATCTGACGAAGGAGATATATGGTGATGGGAGTGACAAGCACCAGCACCGAGCAACCGCAGAGATCATCGGTGCCTTGTTAACAGGATCTAGCGATGACCCGCCAGAATTCCGCAACAAAGTGTGGAGTTTCGCGGCACCAATGATGCTGAAGATCATGGCAGAAGATTTGACACCGGAAAATCTGCAATATTGGATGACCTGCCTGCATCTTACTGTGGATTCCAAAGATCCCCGTAGATCGCACGAACTTGTGCAGACGCTTGGGTCTTTTAGGCTAGACATGACATCCAACGCCGCCTTCAAAGAGTCTTCCAAGGTCCAGCTCCTGGAGTTTATCATCACGGATGCAGGCTGGCACTTCCGCCACGAGAAGCCGATTCTCCAAGACTTCCTCGCACACATCGATCATCCTTACAAGACGGTCCGAGAAGCCATCGGTAGAGTCATAGCCACTATTTACCGAACTCGATACCATGAATCCTTTGAAGATGTCACAGCCTTGCTGGAAGCGAATAAGGCGGCGTCCTCGATTGGTCTTCGGCCATACAAGCCAACGGAGGAATTTTCGGCAACAATCCACGAGGTATTTGACCGGCTTGAGAAGTGGCGTCATGAGCGTGCACCGGGGCAGCAGACACCATCGTCGTACACTTCGGGATCTAAGACAGTATTGACCTGGTTGGATTGCACATTGTCATCACAGGAGTGTACCCAGCTTATGCCGTTCTTTCCCAAGCCGTTCATGGAGCAACTGTTGCATATGATGGATGTCAAGGAAGATCCGGAGCTCATGCGGTTGGCTTACCACGTCTACCGACATTTGCCTAATATACCCTTCCGCACCGGTGAAGATGGTCCGTTCATCGAGGCCCTAATTCGCATCGGCAAATCCTCCACCAGTTGGCATCAACGTCTGCGGGCTCTCGTCAATATGCAAGTTATCTACTTCCGAAGGCTCTTCCTTACGCAGAAGGAACAGCGAGACATGCTCTTTGACGCTGTAAGCGAGATGCTTGCAGATCCGCAACTGGAAGTTAGATCCTGTGCTTCTGCTACCCTTGCTGGTATGATCCGTTGCTCGCCGAAGCGCATCCGCGATCCTACAATTAAGGTGCTCAAGGACCGCTTCGAGACCAAACTCCAGCGGAACCCGATGCCGAAGAAAAAGCTTCCCGGCACCGACACGCCTGTTGATATGCACAAACAAATCGTCCGCCGGCACGCAGCAGTTCTTGGCCTGGGGGCGCTTATCGAAGCATTTCCTTACGCGACGCCACCGCCAAAATGGATGCCTGAAGTCCTGGCGACACTTGCGGCTCGTGCTGCAAGTGACCCAGGTGTTGTGGGCAAGGCAACCAAGGCGATCTTATCGGAGTTCAAGAAGACGAGACAAGATAGTTGGACCGTGGATCAGAAGGTAAGTCGTCTTGTCTTCGCCCGATTTTTTGAGTTGTTGAAACTAACCATATGCAGTATTTCACTCAAGAACAGCTCGAGGATTTGGAAGGTGTCCTGTGGAAGAGCTATTTTGCTTAAGGACCCGCCGAAAGTTGGTAATGGCAGGGTACTTACTATCGTTGGTGGTCAGGGTATGATGGGCCCGGTATACCTTGCATGGGAGTCTTGCGGAAATATCCATTGCATCAAAGGCTGCATAGGTAGGTATCGAGAGAATAATAATGTACGAGTAACACAATTTGTTATGAACCTCGTCTCGCGCCTTTGACTGTACTTGCCCTAGTGCCGCATGTAACAAGAAACCAACCACAATCAAGACGTGGGAGACCCCAGAGTTCGACGTCCACAAACAACAACTTACAGATGTGATCCTGAGATGACCTATGAAGTGAAATTAGCGTAAGTTTGAAACATTTCTCATCGGTCTTGATTCAGCAAGAATTAAGAACATGTCGAGCATTCCAAGCTTCAACAGCAGCTTCTATCAGAATATCTTCGGGGTATCCCAGAGCAAGCATTGCTTAGGACGAGGTTCTTGTCGTAGCAACGATGACAATAGAGACGGGGGGGCAAGCTAAGCGGATTTAATCTAGTAGGTAGTAAACCATCTAAACAGCTTCTTCTCGTGTCGAGGAACCAGCAAAATTAAAAAATGACTATCTATAAACCCGTTACATAGACTTGAAGAGCATTGAGCTCCTCGCGGACCCCGGGTTGGCAGACTTCCCTGCAGAACGGGACGGAATTATACCAAAATACGTCGCTGTTTTTGTCCCGCTATTAATATAATATATTCAAGCTTTTGTACAAGGTCTAGACTGAGAGGAATGTCGAAGCTGATCACCGGGCAGAACATACCGAGTGAAAGTGTGCGTAAATGGTCACTGCAGAGATACCGGGCTAGCATAATCTGGATCGAGATCCCGGTCTCGCTCGGGATCTAGTAAGCTTAACTGGCGTCTTGGATCATTGTGGAGCATAGGTAGGCAAGGCTATCCCTTCAACTTTGTATATGCTGCCAGAAGTAGTAGCAGTTGGCGTGTCGGTCCGTTCATTCACCAAGAGGTCGAATGTATGATCAACTCGTATGTAGTCGCAACTCCAAGTAAGATGGTGAAAGTAAGCTTCATGGGGCTGCGGCTCAGATTCGGTGCCGAAAGAGACTAAGGACTGGATGCCGATGGCCAATCGGGCTCGAGCGGCGCCGCAGACACCCTGTCGTCTTAGGGACACATGGGTCGCGCAGTACCGAGAATAAGCTGCCACACGGATGCATAGCGGCCAGGGAGGTAACCCGGCACTGGAAGCTATCCAGGTGGCCACTATTGTGCAGTGCGGATGGCTGAATTGATCGTTGGATGCCTTAAGTAGCCAGAGCTACTTGTTTACAGATCTGGGATCGTGGTTGCTAAGGTTTACGAGGAACTAAAGGAATTCCTTCGTCCTTCCTTTCTATAAGGTAACGTCTGCTCTTGTCCTCCATATTCCTCTATTAACACAGAGTTTATTTTCCCCTTTTCTATTCTCTTCAGCAGCAGCGATGTTTCACTTGGGATCGATGCCAATGTCGTGTCTTGTTAGGCTCCGAGGCACGGCACCTCCAATTTAGCTAGGCAACCTCCAACACTCCAGTCATCCGAGAACTGTTGCGCTATTGCAGCCGTTTCCCGCACGTAACTATGCCAGGCGGCGCCCTACGAGTAAAGGTTGTAGCTTATCTATTCGGAATGCGGAATCTGGCTTATCCTCCTCCTGAGTGGTAGGCGCTCAAAGACAGATTAGTCTCCCTACGACAAGGAGTTGTTTCTCAACAATGCTCCCTTGAACCGATGGACGCGCGCATTGCTATCCGACACCAATACTGGACAAGTCGGTTAGGCTCTCTATCTACCGGCTTGTGCATTGGGACTACGACACAGCCCGTTGTATGTGTACGCCCCCACTTGTAGGAACGGATCATCCGACGTTAGGAGTGGCTACCTCCCTGCCTCAGGCCATCCTCAGCTCTTCCATGCACTTCCAGACGTATGTCCCCATCGGGAGTTACAGGATAATGGGCCGTTTATCGAAGAGATTCATGAGAAGTGAGAAGAATTAGAAGAGGGCGGGGCGGCTGGGACGATCATGAACTGCGCAGTTTGTGAGACGCGTATGATTGTGGCCAGGCCAAATAATGAGAGACTGATAAGAAAGGGAAGGGGAGAATGACCGTGATATCTCGTGGCAGCAGATTTTGGACTTTCCGGCGTAGAAGGGCGAGGAACTGCAGCCGAAGTGCAAAATGGGGGTTGGGTAAGGCCGAGAGTGCGGGGGTAGCACTTGCATGTGGATGGAAATTCAGGGGCGTTGGTTGAGAACCAAGTAGGGGGCACACGGTTCGGTGATAGAATGGGTAAAGAATGCTCCGAAGGCGCTCCTGGTGTTTGGATGCTAATATGTATTAGTTATATCATGACTGTCGAGCGAGTTAGCAAGCCAGCATGTGATACTCACAGCCACTCATGTCGTCATGTATGAGGGCTACTTGTATATGAATGTCTTTCAGAACCGTATTGCCACGAATGAAGCATGAAAAGATGATGGTGAACGAGCGCCGAGGAGTCGTGTCCACCAAGGTACCCAATGAGTTCGCAGAGCTGTGTAATCCAGCATGTTGCTGTTGTTTGTCGAACATGTCACCTCGTGCGGAAGAAGGTCAAGCCGGTATATGTCCATTCACTCATCAACAGCGCGCCCTCAACGAACCCTTCAGGATAAATACATGTGTTCCAACGTCCCATCCCACCGAACCAAGTTCAAGAACCACAGCTACCATATCATATCCGCACCCAAACGAAGACGCGCAAATAAAGACACAAAAACAAGGGGACAAGCAACATAAGCAAAACTAAAGGGGGAGGTTGGTTTCCCAGTAGCCGCTCCAAAACAGATCGGTATCCTGCCAAAGAAAAAGCACACGCACACATCACGCCAGAGTGGCGAGGTTGATTATCATCTAGGGGCTCATGTGGCTCGTTCTCCCAGGGAAGGGGGAGGGGGCCGCCGAGTCTCCTGGTGATTATCAGACCAGACCAGGCCCCGTCATTACTCCGAGTGAGGCAACGTCAAGAAAAAAGGGACAGACAAGAAGGCTGCAGAAGGAGCCTATTTGGTGGTGGTGACCTTCTTGGTGGTTGTCTTTGGCTTGGTCTCCTGCGAGGGAAGTTAGTCATAGGGTTTCATGGCGCTGAAGGGGGTGCGCGGATGGGAGATGTCTGCGCGTGGAGGGGGAGAAAGCGCGACAACAGAGCAAAGAGAAGCAGCTTACCTTCTTGACTGCCTTTGCGGCACCGTCTACCTTCTTCTCGGCCTTCTTTGCGACAGCCTTGACCTAGGAGAAGAGTCAATATGAGATACGATACACACATACAGGCAGCGACGCGACGGTCAGGTCAGGGACGCAACTACAAAGGCGGAGCGCAACTCCAGCGCGAGCTCGAGGACACCGCCCTGACGGTACGGAGCTATCCTCAGCAAGCACGGCGACACTGAGAGCTTGCGCAGATACGCAGGGACCCGAACGCGCCGCACAAAAATCATCACAACCGTACGCGCCATGATCACGGTCTGACTTTGGGGGGCTGGACTCGGCATACCTTGGTGGCAGCGGCGCTCTCCTTCTTGACGGGGGCCTTCTTCTTGGTGACACCGGTGGGCTTCGCAGCCTTCGCAGTACCGGTGACCTTTGCCTTTGGCTTGGTTGCGCGCTTGCGCGTGCTTGCTGGCGCGGTGTCGATGGTGGGGAACACACGCGGCTTGGAGTTGCCGGTGGCGGATCGGGTACCTTCGCGAGCCATTTCGTTCTGTTATGTGGGGGAGTGTTCTTTGGAAGAGGAAGCAAAAGAGTCAGTAAATCTGCAGAACGTAGAAGGTCGAGTGCGCGATGAAGGGGGTTTGTTGCGAATGCGACGCGCGGGAGCGGATATTCGTGGGTGTGGTTGTGTGGTGGGTGCAGCAGTGTGTGTGGTGGTTGTATTTTTTGGGGCGGGGAGGGAAAAAGAGCGAGTTTTTTGTTTTGGCGCGCGACAGAAGAGGAGAAAATGACGGACTTACGAAACTGATATTGGAGCGGGGAGCTGATGGGATTGCAAGAATGGAGTCGAGATTGGAATCAGGAAGTGCGCGATGGTTAAGTTGAGCTTCGGAAGCTTGGAGTGGGAAGATGGATGAAGAGGTGGTGGTGATGAAGGAGGGATTGTTGGTCGCGAAGGAGAGATGAGATGGGGATTTGGGATCGTAGGAAAAACAAGGTGGGCAGAGAGACAGCAGAGCGACTGACAGGCAGACTGACTGGCAGAGGGGAGGCGGGCGGAGGAGGAGGAGGAGGAGGAGTGATTCGGGGGAGTGATTGAGTGATTGAGGTGACCGACCGACCCCAAGCTGCTGCTGCTGCTGCCAGTGCTCTAATTACTGCACGGTCTAGCCTAGAGCAGAACAAAAAAGTATGTACCAAGGCCAGCAGGGGGGTGCTACTGGTTGGTGGCTGGTCGGGGTTCTTCTTCTTCTTCTATTTCTATTTCTTGGTCTCGGGTCATTAGGGTCTTCGTCAGTTGCCTCCCTTCCTACTTATCATTAGATCTTGGATAGATGTTCTCTTGGGATCCAGGTTTGGTTCTCGCGGCGGGGAGTATGTATGCATGCATTGTATGAGGAGAAGCCGTGGGACTCCATACTGCCTGCCAGTGGACTGTTACTTCACCACCCGACAGCACTCACAGGCAAGGTAAGGGTAGCTGATTACGTAGGTTGGTAGGTTGGTACTGTAGCCGTCCACCTAGTAGCAGCTAGGTAGCTAACCAATAATTAGTAATAGCTAGTCGCGCACACTCTCATGACCCTACAGTCTGCTATAACTTATAGCACACGACAGAGAGACAACACTTGCAGTTGGCAGCCCCCCCCCCCCCCCCTTCTCTCTCCGAAATAACCTAATCATAACAAAGACTGGACAGAATAGGACTGGCCCAGTCAGCCCAGCCCAGCCCAGCCAGCAAGCCAGCTCATCAGAGCACAGCAGAGTCAGGTCACGTCAGGCGAGGCCACAGCTGAACGGGAGAGTGTTAGACCAGAGGCACAGGAGAGAGAGAGAGAGACCGAGAGACCGAGAGACCGAGAGAAGCGAGGAGAGAGAGAAGAGAGCGGCGAGAAAATGAAAACAAACGAGGTTGGGGGGGATCCTGATTACCCTCCACTTCCTCTCTTCCCGACTTGCTCTCTCTCTCTCTTCCCCCATCTCCTCCTCGCCTGTCCTCTCGTTCGCTTCCTCTCAGCTTTTGTCTCCGTCTCTTGTCTCCGATCTCCTCGTTTCCCTACCTACTTTGCTACGTGTCTCCCCTCCCCCAATCCCAGACAGCCCGTCAGATCATCACATCATCGCATCATATCTCCGTTTTCTTGTTCTCCGCCGCCTTTGTTGCAAGTTTCTCCTCTCCTCGCTCCCCACACTTCCCTCATCTCCTCTCCTCCCGTGAAAGTCCATCTATCCATCTATCCCATCTATCTCTCCGTCTGCCTTCCCTCGTTTGATTGCCCTTGCCTTTAATCTGCATTACATACTACGTAGTAGACACTCTCTCTCCTCCCACACGTGCCTCTCTTTGTTGTTTCAAGATATCCCCTTCGAAGCAGCCAAGAGTCTCTTTCTGCCTCTTCCTTTGTTGTTATTGTCTGTCTGCTGTCTTCATCATCTCCATTCAGCCCCGGATCAGCTTTCCCACACACACTCACTCACTTACTCACTCACATGCGCGCACTTCCCGCTTTTCTTCAGCAGCGCCATGCCTGTCCAGGCCAGCGGCAAAAAAGTGTCCGCATGACTAGAATCTAGTCTCTGCTTCTTATGTCTGCGTCGACGCATCAAATCATCGACGCCCATTTTTGTCTGCGCCAAAGGCGGATGACGTGTGGAAAATCGAATCAAAATCCCTGGATTAGAAAGCGCTTCAATGAAAAGAGAGTTTCGAGTGCCTCATGTCCTCATATTATCTCCCGCCCATGCACGTTTGCCTTGTGGATCCGTCGGCTCTGCAGCAAGCAAGCTGGATGCGCCGCCTACTTACATGCGCCGTTGCTGCTCCTCGCAGGCCACCCCCGCAATTTGTTTCCTCTGTCCCTCTTTTTGAAGCTATTCCAACCCTCGCATTTCGCCATCATGCACCGATTGCCGAGGATGACAGCTTTGATGCGCCCTGACGAGTGTCTAGATTAGTACCTGAATATTAACGCTCTAATGCGATACCATTTCTTGACTTGCGCCTGGTCCCAATGCTATGCGCCGTCCATATCGGTCACAGCCGATGAATTACCCATTTCGGGTCTGGAATCAAAACAAAGCAAAATCCCGGCGCGAGTGCTTTTTCTTCACGCATCCAGCCCGTGCCTCCCACTGGTGCCAGGACTTTTTTCGCCTTCTCCAAAAGTTCGCGATCATCACTGACACATTTATTTCTATGCGCTCGTGAGTGGTGGTCTATCCATCGTCTTGGGAACCTCCCGTGCTTCAATCTCCCCTTTTTCAGTCGCGTCTCACGCCACCCTCGATCCATCCGTCTCCCGCAATGATGGCCACAAAAGAAAGTGCCCCCCTCTCGAGCTGGACCCTTTAATCCATCCGCCTTGCATCCTGCCCGATTCCGTCGCGTTCTGCACCACTTTCCTCTTCGTAACGAACAGGAAAGGCGACCCCGCCACCTCGACGACGCAGTTATGCCATGGTGTTGGGATGTGAAGGTGGCCGTTCGTTGACGCGTCCACCGACGACACATCAAGGGAGCTCGTGACCTTCACAACCGTTTTGTCGAATAGCTGGATGCCAAACTTCGGACCGCTGTTATCGTGCCTTTGCGATTCCGTCAGTCAATTTCTGGAATTCCTGGCGGAGATTTATCTTACGCGTGAATTGAGAGTCGGAGACAGTTCGGGAACAGCTTCTCGATGAGATCCGAGTAGGCCTGATTTCTCTACCCATGAGGTCAGCGTTTCGCACCACGCACTGACTTCTCACCATTCATACCATGATCATTTCAAATGCCACTTTCTGCGATAGCTTCTTTCTTTGACTTTTCGACATTCCGCTCGTCCCTGGATGCTCCTCCAAGTCTTCCAGCATGAATCGGGAAAGGCCCCTGAACAGTGCCAGCGCCGATGGGTCCTTACCTTCGATCTTTGACCGCATTTTCCCTCTGTGCGACTGCCGTCCTGCCATCATGATCCTGCGACACAGCTCCGCCTCTGGTGTCAATTGTGTGGCAATGAAGCGCTCCAGGTTTGGCAGTTGCGGGCTTTTGAATATCGCGGATGCGTCGCGGCCGCCGCTAGATCCAAGTCCAAAAAGAACCGCCAAATTTTTGAATTCGACGCGCTCCCGGCCACCAGACTCGGATTGGATTGCTGCATTCATATCCTTGAGTGCCACCCCGTATTGGTCTACTGCCTGGTCATCGACACCAACTTCGTCAGAGGCCCACTATTAGCAAGACTCTCTTGATCGCCTCAGCCGGGGAAACCCACTGCAGTCGCTCAGCACATGGCCGTCGCTGACAATCCACACCGTCCCTCCTGGCTTGTATATCCGCTCCATCGCTGCCAAGAAGGAATGAAGTCGACGCAACGCCAACTCCTCGCCACGGTCGGGGTGTTGACCTACGACCTTGGATCCGTTGGATGATTTGCAAGGAAACGCCGGGAGAACGAACTCGACCGGATCGCCCCTCGCGACGAAGTCCTCCACTTTGGATGCGAAATACGATCGTCCTTTCGCCGCCCACATGTCCTTGGCCACAGCATTCCGGAGGTGGGCGTCGAAGAGGTCTGTCAAGGAGTCCGCCGTTGACCTCATCTTGGGGGATGGAGGTAGGGGCACAGCTGGTGATGCTCAAATATTCTTGCAAGTATCTTTACAAATACCCGGACGGACACACTGCTGCGTGCCCAGAAGTGTGAGTTATATGATATGTGCCACGCTGCGCTATGGTTTTTTTTTTTACTTTCGTTCCGGAGATAGCATGGTGTTCTTCGACTTAAGCCAAGCCAGGAGAACCTTGGTCGGATTGGACTGTCCCTGTATTTGTCCCAAGGACATGCGGAGCATGGAAACTCCGATTCAGTGACTTGCAATGTCTCCCACCGGACTCATTCATGGGTGTACTGGTTTTCCATTGCTTATAATTCATTAAGCCCGTACTCAACGTGGTCAAGGAATCACATGAATCCGATTAGGCTGGGCCGCCCTCTTAGTCATGCAGTGCTTCAATCTAGTCATGGAAACTCTCAATCTCCAAGCTGGAGATGTTCTTGGCACGATCTTCACTCCCCTTACTCTTGCTCCCTTCTTTCTTCTCGTCATCCTCTCCTTGATTTATGTTGTTCACCTTTCCCCTCCTACCCACCCTGCGAACATCCCCTCTGTCCCAGCCTGGGTGACACTCCTTCCTTTTCTCTACGATGTAGATCAGGAAGAAATTTACCGAGAGTACCTCGAAAAGCCCCTTCGCGAGTACGGAGCAGTGAAGATCTTCTTCGGTTCAAGATGGAACATCCTCGTATCCAAGCCGGAATTCATGGCCCATATCTTTCGTGATGAGGACCTGTTTCGAAAGAGTGGGAACCAGGAGAAGGTCCCTCACGGTGTCTTTTCGGCCTGGTTAGGCGACAACGTCATATCTGCACATGGCGAACGATGGAAACGCTACCGCAATGTCATCCAACCTGGACTGCAGAGGAGGTTCGACGTGGACTTACTGGAGAGGATTACCGAGAAGCTGATGACGCTTATCAGTGCTGCTCAGAGGCAAGCCGTCGGCCAAGCGGTTTCTGTTCAGGACTTGCTGCATCAATATTCAACTGCTATATCTTGTCAAGTTCTGTTCAATATGGATATCAAGGTATTTCCTGACGCCTACTTTTCTGCGTGTCCAGTCATTGACTTTACAGCCGATGGACGAGGACATCTGCGATTTGGTAGCTATCCATGGCTCCCTGAAGCGAGAAATCTTCAAACCCATCTTCTTGAATTTCCCGTTTCTCGATCACTTTCCCTTTCCGAGCAGGCGCTATGCCCGAACACTTGTGGCAAAGTTCTCCGTCACGCTCCGGCGTAGCATCAAGCCGAGCAACAAGTTGATCAAATCTCTCGTAGCTAACTCGAATGATCTCACAGCCCGCCTACATTCGGCAGTCAGCTCGGGCTATCTCACAGACCAGCAATTTGGGCACAATCTGAACGTCCTGTTTCTAGCGAGTCAGGAGAACCCCCAGATGGCTCTCACCTCGATCCTGTACTTGCTAGCTAAGCACCCAGATGTGCAGCAACTACTCTTCAAGGAAGTCGATACCTTCAAGGGGTCGGCCGTGGAGACGCTGCCGTATGTCACGGCCACGATTCTCGAATCCCTTCGGCTATACCCGCCAATCAGCCTGCTCATAAATCGAGTAACCACCGCGCCAGCCCTGCTCTCATCCGCCAACCGCGGGGACCAAATCATCATCTCGCCTGGGACCTATGTAGGCTACCATGCCTACTTGACAAATCGAGCTCCAGAGATATGGGGCAGCAGCGCCGACGAGTTCAGACCGGAGCGTTGGGGGAACAGTATCAAGGCGGTCGAGGGGATGCATAGACGCGTCCGTGCCAAAGCTGGATTTATCACCTTCCATGGGGGTCGGCGGGCGTGTCTGGGTGAAAAATTTGCCATGTTAGAGTTGAGAGTTGCTGTGGTGGCCTTAGTCTCAAGATTCGAGATGAGCCTGGGCCCGGATAGGGTTAGGATGATGCCAGCAGGGCCGCTGTATCCCAGGAATCTCAAGCTGGTATTCACTGAGCGAAAACATGACGCGCACGGCGACGGCACACCCTGACCAAGGGTAAGGGGGGGTGTACAGTTTATGGCTAGTTTTACATGCACAGCAATGTAACACGTTCATGTATATCGGCAATGTGTAAGACATGAGTTAACTAGCCTGCCACCAACATTATAGTGCACCGTAGGTCTTATGAAAGACAGGTATAGTTATGCTCGGTGTGTGGACCGGTCTCTGACGGCGCTCAATGAAACCCAAAGACTCAAAGAGGTCCTTGGACGAGATTGTTCTGATCTGGCAGTCTTGGCTTGCCTGATTCTTCTATCGAGGATTCTCTCAATGCAGGAGGAGGGTGGGCTTCGTGGCTAAGGCGCATCATGGTATTGATGCTACTCGAACCAGGGAGTCAGTAGCTCAACTGAAGGTGGATCCTGCACAAGGAGATCAGTGCGTATCGTCTAGTCCGACTAATCTTGCCGCAGGTAGCTAGGCCACCAGTCAGCGGATAGACCAGCATAGCGAAGAATAGTGCAATGTTGCGGTGGGGTTGCTAGGGACGATGAGCAGCGAGCGTAGGATACTCTTCACACAAAGGACCTGAACCCCCATTGCAGGCGTCTACGTCCCAGACCTTGCCGCGCATCAGCCCCCGGACATAACACGCCACTCTGCGCTCCCACCAACTACCATATGTCTTCAACTGGTATTCTCCTACCTCGGAAGACACAAACCAGGTCGCCTACTAAAGCCTTGAGGGAGACCCATCCAAGCCAACCATTCTTGGCCACAAGGAGCGACTTGATAGCTAACTCCGTCCGGCATCTCAAACAACCCGGCGAGAAACCTTGAGAAGACCAGAAAATTTCACGGCCTGCAAGAAGCCATAATTTCACAGTCTGCTCTCTCACGAGCCGGAAAACCACTCGTTGCGCCTTGCTGTATCTGTGGCGCATTGTGCGAACTCGGCTAGTCTTCTTTTGCTTGTCATTCCAGTGGGCGAAAACTGCAAGAGCCCAGAGTAGGAAGGCTACCTTACCTACCGGGGCATGTAAAGCGCCTTGAGAGAAAGTTGTGTCTACATTCAGTATCTGCCATTTCTCGGGCTCGCTCGCTTGTAGCCCGTTTCTTCAAACCCTATCACAGCTATGATAAGCAGGGCAGCTTCATTCATGGCCCACCGCTACAGGGCAGTGGGATAAGACTCATGAGGATGAGGCTCGACTCTAAAAAAGACCGTAGCAGAGACCGGCCTGGCTCAGCAATGCAGCAAGCCTGCTAAGAGTGGGGTTTGATGCTCTTTCATCGGTCTGTGGAAAGCAAGCAGCTGGAAAGCAAGCCGCCCAAGAGTTTTGACGCAATCATCTTTTTCTTACTAATACAATTGAAACAGAGCTGTAGAAACTACTAGCCAGAATCGGCCAATTTTGCGCACGGGAGGCGCCGGAAAGCAGCTTATGAATAGTTTTGTGCTAATAATCAAACCAATCTGAGGGTGAAAATAAATACAGTAGAAGGGATGAGCTTGACCCTTGGATTGCAGAAAAGAATCCTCAAGAGCCCCACGGACGGGAAATTACCACCCTAACGTTAAGCCGCCTCAATTTACCATACCGGGGAGCGCCGAAAGCCCTACAACAAGTCAGTAACCTTGTAGTTGTTATCAGGGCATTTTCTGAACGTACATCCTGTAGACTGTTCATTAACGAAGTCCTTGACGGTGCACTGATTGGCGACATTCATGGCCTGCTTTGTGATGGAACCGCACCCATCGTAGAAGCACTCGGACTTATCCATAGCGCGCTGGAGCGAGTCGCCTTTCCAGCCGAACATATAATCGGCATGGGTTCCGAATCCGCTTGTACCCTCGAAACTCCATACAAAAGGGTTGGGAGCACCAGAAGGCCACATGCTGTTGAACTTGGAGGTGTCCCACATAGTCTCGTAAGTTACTTGTGGCATACGGACAGGGTGAGATGCCGGACAAGCAGGAGCATTTGGGAAGCCGTCTGATGTGATAGTGTTGTACATGTGAGACTGGTGGTCCGGGCTATCAATATTCTTGCCATCCCAGCATCTAGACCTTGTTAATAGAAGCTCATAATCTCGGGGTATACAAGTTACTGACGCAGGGAAGTGGTGGGTAGCAAAGATTCCACTTGAACATGGCTTGGTGGGGAAGTCAGGCATCTCTGCACCTCTATTATTTCCCTGCACGCATTGATAGCGCAACCCGACGTGTGGACGTGAGGTTGCAGTCGGGCTGCCCACCGTCATTCGAAAACCCTATAGAGCATTAGAATATTGCAATAGTGCTACCAAACCTGGTGAAGTTACTGGTGGGAAAGTTTTGATGGGTTTCTGTTGGATATTGTCCCTGGATAAGTCGTGCTGGGTATAATAGACCGTGATTCCCCCTGTGGTACCAGTTGAACCTCCCAAGAGCGGCGTAACAGGAATAACTGGCACACGGTGAAATGAACCGTTAGTAGGATGCTTAAAGTACAGGACGGCAGTCCAGTAGTTAGAAAAGTCCTCCGACATCTGGCAAGTGGTGCAGGTAGCTCTCTCGCCAACATCGCCCTCCATGGTGGCATTGAAGGCGTTTCCACCAACAATATGGTGAAGATGAGTTGATGGGACCGAGCCAGGCTGAACGACTGGGTCGAGTCGCTGGAAGGTCAAAGTTGAGCAAGGAAAGCGAAGACCGGCCTGAACAGGCGCGATAAGCGCGAGGGCAGTAGAGAGCAACTTCATCCCGGTGGTTGGCGTGGGCTGAACAGTACTAGCAGCATAGAATAGGAGCTCGCAGAAGATGGCCAAGCGAGTTGGGGCAACCCGGTCTCCACTCGACTCTTATAAGTTTGGATCTGCCCCGGACTGCCTGCGTCCTCATCATTAACTTCCCCGCCCAGCCCAGATAAGAAACCTTTACAAGCTAATATTAATGGAGGTAGTGACGAGTGGACGATGAAAGGGAGGCAAGATGGTCCAGGTCTATTCGCGAATCAACTAACGCCCACATTACGACGACTATTGTCTGGTTATATGATGATTTGATTGTGTGCATAGACCAAGCTTCCCGGCTATACTATATTACGTGCGGCAAATACCCCAAGTGATTGTGGGGCCCACGGCAGATGCAATCCTTCCCGGCACCACGGGACTTGGCTTGATCCGAATGGCCGGTGGCACTCTTGATTTGGTCTAAGGGCGGAGTTGCACGGTCCATACAGTTCAGCCGATCCTAGTGTCGCGAACGTGCTGGAATTTCGTGGCTGGCTATCAGAGCCACGTGAAGCCTAAGTACCTTAGTAAAGCCATTGCAGCTAACTGGTTTGCTGATTTTCTTTGGGGGTTTATCTTAAGAGAAAGCTTGGATTGGTTCGACGTACGTTTTCAGGCTGTAGTTGAGTTGCTCATCGGACTGAGAGGCAGACTCAAACGCGGTCGCTTACCATTATGACCTCGCGATTAACCATTAAGCCACTGTGACTACTACCATTCACTCGTAGTTTCCTGAGCCTATAAACAAAAGACAGAGTTGCTATATCTGTAAGACTTCTTCACATTGAGTTACTGAGCTGTCAAGTAACGATGGCACCAGTTTGTCGTAATCTGGGTGAGTATTTCCAAACAGGTTGAACAGAACGAAGTCGCGGTGACTGTAGGTCTAGAAAGAGAGGTCATGCCTTTGACTTCTTATCAACTCCCATTGAGACTTGCTGACGCTCAAGGCGCATACGTGACTTAATATATCAAGATTGATCCTTTTATTCCCAGCCGAATCCTAAGAACATAGTGGCTTAACGGCCAAGAAAGCTCCAAATGAGCGGTATTCAAAAGGTCAGAAACCAAAATCAAGTTTCGAGGAGGGAAAGCGAGTTTATCTTGAGCCTTCTGCTTTTTTGCAGGTTCGACCCTTGGTACGGTCAAATTCTTTTTTGCACGTCTTTACGCGTACTACCTAACTCTACATAAGGTACCCAATAGAGTGTCTAGCTACTTATGCGATGCGCTACTTGTGGCAGTAGATACCTGATCGCTCGCAGGTATCTGAGTCCCGAAGGTATTGCATGTGGCATAGTGTTAGAGGTATATGGAGCAACTCTCTTTCCACCACTACTTCGTTCTACCTGGCACTGGATGATGAGGCTGTGGCCACCTAGACTACTGAGCCCGACTGTCATATGGAGTATAACATAACCTAGCCAGCTAGTTACTACAATATGTTTGAGACCCCTGTAACGTTCTAGCACATGGTGTTCGTTCTAGCCAGATAACAGCATCAACGGTCATGTTATATAACAAAGAATTTCTCTCCTGTGCACACTCATTAGTTGACCAAAACGTCAGCGTCTCTCGAAAGAACCCGTCCTACAGAAACAGGCATAGCTTCGCAAGGTACCTTTCTTTATACCATCAGAGTCCGCTGCTGCACTGTCATGAATCGGGTTAACGCGTGACATGTCTATCACCTCCCACAAACCCAGCCTGCAAGCAAGATCCGTACATTGTCTGTGTAACTACGCATAAATAGCGGATGAAGCAGATGTGCCGCGGGTTGAGACCGCCAGGCAGATACAAATTTACGGAGATAGCCAACCTGGGACGGAAAAGAATCAATGATAACGACATGCGACTGGATGATATACTTGACAACAAAAAGCTCGATTCCTGCTAGGCCCCCTCTTGACTTACTTTACTTTGAAGAGCTTCTGAACTGTGCGGCACAAATACTACTATGCAGATGCCTTTCTTGCAACAGGTAATAAGAATGACACGTGTATCCATCCTTACAGAGATGCTATCAAGACGAGCTACCACTGTCGATTCCTTCGGAGCAGTACCAACTGAAAATATAACGCGGAAGTATCCTACAAGCCTTACTCTGAGGACTTTTGGATCTTCGAGATCATCCTCCTCCAATCCAATCATTAAACAGTTTGATGCCTTCTCTATTTGCGGATACAAATAAGAGAAGAAACTTGACATACCCATTAAAGGCATCCGTCGCGCCACAGCACATGTCCATCACACCAGTCACTTAGCGGGACTAACCACTTAAGGAACTTTGAAGCTTTCGGTAAAGGACTTAGGTAAATGACTACAGCGCGATATAAATAGAGCTCGCAAGGCGTAGCGGGTGATTTACTTGGCAATATCTTAATGTTGGAGGGCAGAGCTAAAGCACCGTCATGTCCACACCAGTATTGTGTCCACACCAGTATTGTGTCCATCACTGCATCACTTGACTGGGTGCGCTAAACTCCCGAGAAACTTTGAATCACATCTCACAATAGATACCTTATGTATTGGTGCTATCTGCACCCACCAAGTAAACAGACAAGAAAAAGCAGGGCAACTGAGCTTGATGGGCGAAATATAGCGTAGGGTCACGGCTGTCAATGCCTGTAAAGCGGGAATGAGCAAAGGTAGTCGTGGGGCCATGCAAGCGTTTGTCCAGAGAGCCATGCGAAAGAACCTTGATTCATGGACTCAAAGTCTGCTAGGAGCCCCTGTGAGCTGGGGCAGTTGCGTAGTATCTGCCGCCAGATGTCGAGGACATGTTGCGGGGAGAAGGAACTTTATATATCCAAATAGTGCTCAGGTGCAATAAGAAAACCTGAGTGTCTTGCAAACTGTGATGGCTTTCGTAGGCTAGGTGGCAGAGTCGGCGATGCGAAATATTGCCACGTCAAAGTAGTTGGTTCGACTCCTGCAACTGCACCTAGTTCGATCTTTTTTTTGCAATTTTATTCTACCCTTCTCGGTTTGGTTCTGCATATCTGTTTTATTGGAACTTTAGTTAACTTAAATCAGCACGCAGGAGCATGCTTTGCAACTTAAATATTTTGAATTCGGCAGCAGGTTCTAGAGATTGATGGAGTTGGCTAGCAGGTGCCGGCATTGTCCTCGATTCAAGAGGAAGGTGCTCACTTGAACCTGTGTTCCGCGGGAGATGGTCTTCTCATATAAGGACGCCATGTATTGCATTCAGCTGGGAGGGCCTGTTCCACGGGTTGCTGCAGCGAGAACCCGATACCTCAAGGGCCAGCTACCACATGGTCCGCTAGATTGATACTACCGTTCACGTCCTCACTCAGCATGGCCCGTCAGATACGAGGGCCAACTCAACGCACGGAAATTCGCTCCACAGAACAGTTTTAACTCAACTATTCTATCAAACTAGCCCAGCAAAGATGATCGAAAACTGGTTGTTCTCGTCCGTACGGCTTCCATATGGCTACGGTTAGTTATACCTGTTTCTATCCAATCACAGGATGTGGCAACCCAACATTACGCGAACGCTACAGTCATCAACAGCAATACTATCGACTTGCTCTCCCGTGCTGGAACTTCCAGTTCGTTTCCCTTCTGTCAAGGGATCCCCAGCTGGTTGCGGAAAGACCACTCCGAAGCCATCTCGATGTGGCAAGTTGCGACCAGATCTCCGCCACGGGTAATAATCAACCCATGTCTGTTGCAAAGGCAGATAGTAGTGTCCTCACAGTAACAGTTACGTTTAATTACAAGGTCACACCTGTTAGCAACACCACGGTATGGAACGCCGATGGGGGAAAGGTTGAGTTCCCGAGGTAACCTGAGGACATCCATGGGAATGTGTATAAGCACTGGCATGCCGCAGCGGGTTTTCCCAAACGCCTCTATCTTCCAAACCCGTGCTTTGCCGAGAGGATCCATGCCTTTATATTCTACGGAGACCCAAGCATGTAATAACGTTGTCGTCATTTACGACACCGCGGTGTCGTTTGTGATCTGAGAGGATACATCCTCTCGCGAGCAACTCCAACTCGTGTGGAGTTCTACTGACGTGAGTAGATAGTCATGATAAGCGACCTGAAGACCTCGTGGAATGCATCACATTTCCAAAATCATCTTCAAGACCGTGGACAGGCCAGCGAGACTGAAATCAACATGGCTTACCTATTTGTAGGAGCAACAACGCCATATTGGTTGACTTTGAAAGAAGAATAATGACAGGGACGAAGAAGCAATGACGGCAGAGATGGCAATTCGCGGTCGGGAACTAGGAGAAGGGAGCATGCTCGAGCTAGGGTCATCATGGTGGAGGATGGCGATTATTTGGGTGATATTGAGGTATAGATAAAAGCTATCGGTACGCACAGGTTTTCCTTGCTGCTTGTCGACGATACTGGCTGAGGCTCTTACATGGTGCACCTCTTTGGCAAGGGCCTTCTACTTCCTTCATATGAATCCCCCGGTGGTTGACAAAGTTCCCATTATTCTTGCTCGGACGTCGCCTCCCACAGCCTCTAGGTTCAGTTCCTATACTCCTCCACCCCCTCTCATGCCGATCTCCCAGCTGGATTGCTCCAGTCTGTCCCATGCCACTGAGAAAACCCCCAACTGGTTGGCGGCCTTCGATTGTAGATACGCGACGTGCCAGAAAAGCTGGATATGGGCAAGGCCATATCACAAATCTTAAATCAAGAAACTTCTAAGGGATTAAGACTTGAATTCGCAAACTAAGGGTGCCCTACTCCCTCATCTAACCGAGCCACGGTTCTCTCTATGTCTTTGTTCTTGACGAAGTACACCTTCATCGATCTTCCTAGCCTCATCATAGTGTTGTAATCATTACTAAAGGCTGGACATGAGTTACCTTGCATGCTTCCATGGCTTGCTGGCACCAGATATGTACCTATGTATCCTGCTATGGCTAAACAAACACTTATCTTTTCATCAAGACCAGCACAACACTGTCTTAAAACCCTAGATAAGCTCAAAGTAACTACTAAGGTTCCACATTTAAGTGACTCCCACGTATAATGGAATGATGTGAGACAATAGAGACACGCCCTTCAAAGCGTAGCAGTTGGGGGTTATGTACGTCGCTAGAAACAGAAGTGAGCCATCCCAGTTCGATCTTACGAGGGAGGTACGATTTCTCTATACCCATTACTTGGCCCGTGTATACCCCTTCAGAGACTGAACTGACCGCTTCGGGCGCTGCGCAGGAGTATAGGGCACGTATAATGCTCAGAATTATGAACTAGACTCCATCGGCTGCGAGTCTCGCATGCGATGCAACTGCAAAGGCTAGCACTGGCGAATGGAGACCCGCCTGTACGTCTGTGTTGGTTCTTTGTATGCAATCAGGTTGTCCAGGTGGTTCACATATTGTGACATCTGGGAGTGTCTTTAGTATACTTTGAGGTTAGAGAGTATGGGGTACGGGTCTGTGGTACGAAACGAGGCATAAGATCGCAGAATCACGAATCCAGCACCTCGGCCGATGGCCAGAGCCGCAGGATCAACGGATGGACTGGATACGAGTGACGAAGGACGAGCTTTAATCCTACCCAGCACGGAAGGCGTAGCTAAGAGTCTGCGGCATGATGGAGGATATGCGACGTTACACGATCCAGCACGTGAAATTCAACATCATGACTTGGACAAAACAAGGAATTACCCGCAACTCGTCTCTGATGGTGCTGTATCCACAACTTCACCGGTCACTTTCACCCGCATTGACAAACTTGTGAAGCCCCCTCCCGCGGATGCAGGACTGCAGCTCCTCCTCGGACCTTCCAGCGGTGGGTCCGATCAAACGCCTCCCCTCGCACTCCCGAAGACAAAAGACGCAAGAATCTGGGCCAGCTGACCACCATTATTTGTTTAGATCACTTGATCGTAGTCTGAAGGGGAATGATCGGATCAGAGCACACCTGGGGAGCCGAAATAGGGCTGAAAGTACCCGGTCACGCTCGGCTCTGGCTCCCAGCCGAAGGACCTTTTCGTCGGGGGGAGGATGCCAGATTCGGGAGGGGGAAGAGCTGAGTCAGACTCGAACAGCCCATGAATTAATCCTGTGCCATGGGATCAGACTGGAATCGGTGGGGAGCGTTTGAGCGAAGGTAGCCGATATGTGATGGAAATGGTAGGCATACGGTGTGCTTGCCTGTGGAGTCAAAGGCGGGTGTGGGCGCGGATGCACCAGTGATAGCGATGTTACAACTGATAGCTGGAGAATCTAGGTTTTAGGTTCTACGCCGCTGCAGATCAAAGTCCCTCAATCATCTAGCAGGTAGGTCGTCGATTGTGATACTGCGAGACCCGAGGAGAAGAACGACCCCAGATGCACCTCGCTTCCTGCCCAGGAATCTTTCTCTGGTCCGAAACACGCCGTCCCGTGATTATACTTGGCGATCTATCTCAACAGGCCCACTCCTAGAAAGCAGAGCATCACACCACGAAGATATCGCCACATGAGGAAGATCTCTTCACCTCCACGTGCCATGTGCAGGAATGCTGCCCCCCCTGGCGCACGGCAAAGCAGCACCAATCACCGCACTTACGGGCGCCCATCGTGTCTGCGAGAAACGCGGTATCTCAAGTCCAACAAGGTACAGGTACAAATATCACAAATCCGATGACGAAGGCGCACATCACCACGATGAATCGGACGTGCCACTGAGACACAGATCCTCCTGAGCTTCTTCTAGAAGCCACCGTCGAAATCATCGCCGAACCAGGTCCAGCATGACGGGACGAGGCACGTAAGCTCTCAAAATCCATCGCATTATAAAGGCAACACAAAAATAGCAACCCGGGACGGATGGCCGGTGATCCCGGGGGTGGCACGACAGAGAACGCCGCAGTCATGCCTCTGCCGGGGCGTGGGCCGGGTGGGAATACCTGCCACCTGTGCCCGTGTAAGCTGTGTCTCTCTGGTGATATGGGATGGCGAGAAAGCTGAAGAGGAAAGGGTGTTGGAGATGACATCCTTCGAATCAACTAACGCCGTCAAGGGTTGCATTAGGCAGGCAACATTAGCGGCGTGGAATCAGCATGGAAAGGAGTTAGATACTAAGACAGCAGGATTGAAGAGGCTTACAGGAAGACAACATTGAGGACGTTCTGGCAGCGGTGTCCTGGCGTGGCTTGGCTTGGGGGGAGCTTTGCCGTGTGTACGACCCCAATAACGATTGGATCGGCCGCTTCAATGACACCGAGATTGGACTTTATCAAAGGTACCTCCTCCGCCCTTACACTAGCTCAGTAGTGCTCTGTCTGCCCTACCACCAAGGCCAAAGCCGAGCCAACGACATCATCTGATACTGCCGTCGGTCCCATCGAGCCTAGACCCCAACGGTCTGCGCGAAGGCATTGCACACTAAACTATGTAGCAACTAGGAACAAGCTGCTAGATAACGCCAACCCCCTCCATCAAGCGAGCCGCTCCAAATCGGCCCTCCTCAGCACACAAAATGTTTCAAGTTTCGGAGTCCCGACTCCGACGATACCAGCGCCATAACACACCACGGTGCGGAGACCCCCAAGCTAACTCAAATTCGGGGTAAAGGCAAGGACAGCGATGGAAAGCACAGTCGCCCTAGGTGGTGCACGTAAAAAGAGATGGATGAAGTGAGGGGCATAAACCGGGGAAAGGTCTACCGCCGACGCGGGACGGCTGGAGATAGCAAATGGCAGTCCAGGAAAGCTCGCTCACAGGTCAAAGGTGCGACACGGGGGTGAGCATAAATGCGGTGAGTATAGCAGGTGGAGAAGAAAAAGCCCAAACTTGCGCTGTCGATTCCCCCGCTAAAGAGATGTATGATGCCAAAGGCGGGCTAGAGATGTCCTGATCGGTGCATGCTTTAGGCATCTGGCCTACCGGAGTCGTGGCATCATTGCACCCCACTACCACTTACGGGGCATGATCGGGGGTTGATAGCCTCCCGGGGTTCACACAGGTACATCCCAAGCTGCACGTACAAGGACCGCGCTTTAGAAGCATGCCCTCCTGATGTAGAGTGATGGGCAACGGGTCCTCGTGGTGGGAGGAGGGTGGGGAGGGATGCTGCATATTCAATCCCTTCGGGCGCGCTTTTCTGGAGGCGAGACGGGAAGACGCCTCGCTTTGCCTGCAGTGTGGTGTGAGTGCTGAGCGAGCAGCACCTTGCTGCATCTGCAGGTCTGCTGCGGTTGAGTAGCAGTGCGTGTCGAGCTAGCTTCTTATCTGTCTGCAGCAGCACGCGCGAGGCGAGCCAGGTCCCATTGCGATTAGGTCATCTTGCCGCCGAGTTACACGGCAGACGCCTACGCTGAAACAGTAATAGTCGAGTCCTCTCCTTTTCCAGATTCCATGTCAATCGCAATCGCTCATGACCGGCGAGAATGTACCGTGTACATTGGCATGGCCCTAGTGCCATTTTCTCGATCCCCCCCCCCCGACCAAAATCCATGTCGGACGCCATGCGCGGGACATGGCGACAGGGCGATCACCCTTGAAGAAAGGACTCTGGCAGCCGAAGGGCCGAAATCTAAATCGCATCTCATCTCCTCCAAAGCAGGAAGTGGAGGGGAGGGGATAGAGGTGGTTGGGGGTCGAGATTGTTCGAGTGACTTAAAACCCTGGCTCCAGGGTGTTTGAGTATCAAAATGACGGACATTTTCCCTGAGATATACAAAGAGGGAACAAGGCATATCCTAGCCATGCTTATGATAGCGTCGATATACCCCAGGACGGGGTCTCGACGGGCTGATAATTCAGCTCTGCCCGCTTCGCTCCCATGTGAGGGATTCGGTTTATGCCGGGGGTCGATGTCCTGGTTCCATGGCCGGAGTGGGACGAAACAAACATTCGTTCGTACGTACAGAGAGATATGGATTAATGGGCGAGGAATCGAGCGGATCACGGAACGCAAAACACGATGGTCCGCCGCAGAGTCAGCGCATTGCTAAATCAGAGGCATAGGCGAAATTTGATCGAAGCACCAACAGACCTCCAGGGTTCGTCGTCAAGGAACACCGCCTCCACAAGTGCACCGGTTTGTTGCTCAATCGTCCATGCTCTCAATCCCCAAGGAGCTAGTGCGGGGTGTGCCGCAACTGTGGCTTGCCAGAGCTGCTGACAGCAGTTCGTCATGTTCCAGGTCTACCCTTCGTATATGGGACAGGGAAGGGCCCTGCAACGGAAGTCGAGCCACCTCAAGGCCGCCTATGCGCGCGTACGTTCGGGTGCCCGCGAAGCCTTGCGGCCACCCATGTGGGCTATGTATGTATGTCTATGTAATGTAGGTATGTATGTACACGAGGTAACCTTGCCACAGCTGCCAGAACGAGCGAGGACCGAGATGCTGATACGTGTCATTGTGCGTGCAAGACGCTGATGAGTAGGGTCGTAGAAATGCGCGCCCAGGCATAGGGGTGTCTGTCCGACAGATCTCCCTGGCCGGACAGGAACATGTGGTGTGCCTGTCACTCGCGTCGCCTGGCGTGCATGGCAACACGTTTTTGGCTGCTCGCTAACGATGCAAGTTGCAAAAAAAAGAAAGGTGGTTTTTTTTTTGTCTGGTGATGCAACCTGTGCGGCAACCCCAGGCCGGATTCGGAAGCGAGCCGTCGAAAAGCCCAAGTGACAAATGCCCACTGCGTGACTTGAGATGCGCCAGATGGCCAGAAGGGGAACATGCGTGTGGATGTCCCCCATTTCGCATGTCCTGGATTTGCATCCGTATGGCCCGGTAGGCACACTGACTGCAGAACTAAATAACCTCGCCAGTTTCCGAGCAAGACTGGTCCCCCTAAAGCATCAGAGTCGTGCTGCGCCTGGGCCCTCCCCGCTGGAATCCTCGACCCATTCAAAATCGTGGAGCTACTAGGTAGTACAGTCGCGCTGCGTAGGCAAGTAGGCAAGGTAGAACATCTCCCGTGTCGGCATGTGCTCTTTCTCGTACGGCCATCGCTCCCTATCCTGCCTATGAACCAGGTGTCCGTTTGGAGGAGTGTCTTGCGATTGGCCTGGCCATGCTCTTTGATGGTCTTGGACGACACGGCAGAGTTTGTGGAGTCACGCTAATAAGCCGTCGGAAGGAATATGGAGTTACAGTAGCGGCGGCTCTCGCTGGTGAGATTGGCATTTGCGACCGCTTTGGCGCTGGCAGTGAAGGTCACATCTCATCTGCCACAAGAGCACGGTTTGGTTCTCGTCGCTTTCCGGTTAGAGATTTGCAGCGATTGAATGGTAAAATGATGATCTGATTCGCCGCTTCCATGCTTTATGATAACCACGACGTAAAGTTAGGTCCGTCCAAAATGTGAATCTGGGGGCCTCAGGTTTGGAAATTGCACCGCATCGCTCAATCAATTGAACCAAGACACCTCAATAATTATCGCTGCTTCGTTACCCACCACCACCACTGTGTCACCCATCCAAAGCCAGGGCAGGGTAGGTAGGGCCTCGAGCCTCATGCCCACAAACCGGAATACGGCAGTCGGAAGGCAAGCGACTGGTGTTTTGTTCTATTCCGAGAACCATCCCCATGCCAGCCTTCCCTGCCGGGTCTCAGAATCCCGTGGGCTTGATGGACGCTGTCGAGGCGCCCGTCGCTCGCTGGTCGGAAATTAACTCGAGGAAGAATGAATGGACGAACTCCGGATCCCAGCGCAGCTCATTCTCGACCCTGTCCTGTCCTGCCCCCCTCGGCGTCAGGATGAGAAGATGAACACCTGGCACTCATCGATCAGTCTGATCTGGCCGATCAAACACATCCGAAAATGCACACCCTTCCGATTCCAGGAATAATCCGGTGAGACGAAACGGGCGGGCGTAATTAAGCGATGGAAGGTTGGAAGCATAATGGAAGCCTTCGAGGATCAGACGAAGTTCCGGGCTCAGCCCTTCCCCCTCTTCCCCTTCCCAGGGCCCCCCACCACCTCCCCACCGTCGGCGCTCCCGGCATTTATGATCAAGCCCAGGCCGAAAGGCCCAGGTGAATGATCGTCTGGTTGAACGGCAGAGAATGACAAATGTATCCTTGGGTTCGCATTGCATGGACGAGAGGGGGTGGGAACTGGTGAGGCCCATTGCTCGGGATGTCGGCCTGGAACGGCCGCGGGTGACTTCACAGGTTTTGACCTGGTATCGAATTGCCGATATTGCGGGGGAATTTGATTCAGAAGGCGGACGCTATACTTACCGGGGGCTCGTGGCTTGTCAAACCCCGTCAGTGGTGAACTGAATCAGGAATGACACAGAAAAATAAGAAGAGGCTTGGCGATGCACAGGCTCCCGAGTCGTCCCCTTTTGACCCTGCGAAAATTCCACGAAATTGCTAGTAATCGTCAACTGAATCTTGTACTCCGCACAGAACGAACAACCAGGTGAGAGCACGTATGGGATGGATGTACGACTCGCTGTTTGGAAGAGCGTCTCAACGTCTCAGCCCATGCTGCTGGAACTCTAACGCCACCCGATCCAAATCTAACAAGAATGGGTCCGATCTGCAAGGTCCTACCATGATGGCTGCTTTGACAGAGTTGCGTCCCAAAGTGGTTCTCTCACTTATAATTAGCCCTGCCTAGGCGCACCAATATGGAATATCTCTAGGTAGCTGCAAGCTACCAATTATAGCAGTAAAGGTTTCATGTCGCATCTGCAAGCCATGACGCACCCGTTTCAAGTAGCACCCATCTCGGGTCCGCCCCTCTATCCCAGCAGTGGCTCCACTAATTTATCAAAAGTTACAGGTGTCAACCCTACTGACTATTTGCCTGGCAGGCCGGGCAGTATCCGACGTTGGAAGCTCGGGCTAGGATTCCGACACGGGGACAATGCCAGAATTCAGTCATGGCGGTAGCCTCTGAGCACTTGATGTTGCGGTTGGGGAGAACCTCCATGCCGAATTTGACTAGCTCACCGATGCCGGACGTATGCCAAAAATGTTCCCAAGTCTCTACTCTAGCCACACGGCAGACAAGCCAACGCTTCACGAGGCTCGAGTCATTCATTGTAAAGGCGTGAGCCATCAGTTCTATTCATCAAATCACTGCTGTACTAGTACTACCAGTACAGAAAATACGAACATAAGAAAAGAAAAGACAAAGGAATCCTTGGCACACACGCACACACACCACACTCCAACTCCCAGAAAACAAAACCATGCCACCGTACCCAGCAAAACCAGCCCGCCACGCGCCTCCCCTACAGCCCATCTCCTCCTGATAAGTGGTATTGTGATGATATGCCGAATGAATGCCGCCCGTGTGCCCTGTCCGATAACCTTTTACCATACCTGGTCTTTTACTCCCACCATCATAAACTCGCCAACGACCCGGCAACGTGAATAAGCCAGGCAAAATGGATTTGCCCTAAAACGTTCTGCCAGTCCAAGGTTTTCTTCTGTGTCGCAAGCGTCTTGTGTTCGTGAAGAAGACTTGACATTTCCCGTTTTTCGAGCGTCGTAGCATTGCAAATTCGTGAGACGCAACCAGAATTGTGGTTCTGAATCAACGGAAGTCGATATAATGGAGACTGTCAAGACAAGAAAACAAAGAATGAACTGTTGCAGTGTAGAAGAAAAGAAAAAGTGGAAGAAAATATTCAAGACCAGAGAAAGTAAAAACAATCATCCCTGGCCCAAGCTGTTCGCCCTCTGTGATGGGAAGTCGCATTCTTGGTGTTGTTGGCCAGGGCCGTCAGGCCTGGACAACGCTGTTCCATATATGCTTCCGTAAGGACTCGGTGACGGAGACCTCTCCGGAGTATCATGATCCGGTTCACAAGTGTCCTATGTGCTTGGTCTTGGCGGAACCCTGTCAACCTCGCCCCTTGCTCTGTGATCTCGGCGGCAGCTCATTGGGCCACCCGGACTGCGGCGACAAGAACGCGCCGACACCCACTATTTCGTCATTATCATTAGTCCCGTACTCGGGGAGGCCGTCCTCTACTGTCTCATTTGCGCTCGCCTGTTCCCTGAAAGGTCCTCGCGATCAGAAAGATTCCCGGCCACTTCTCATTGAGGAGGGGGAGGCTGATGCATTCCAGGCGGCGGACCTGGCATGTTAAGCTGCTGCTGAACGGGCGGTAGATGATTAGGCATTGGGGCCGAGTACGGGTCGTCATGCGCCAAGTAAGCGCCTGATGTTGCCATTGTAGTTTGTGGGTAGACACCGTGTCCCATTGCCGATGAGCCCATTGGCTGCTGACCCATAGACTGAGGACTTAATGATGGGGGATTGATAGTCTGGGGACTGGCCATGACTGGGTTTCCGTAATGATTTTGAGGCATGGCAGAGGTGGGGTGACCATAGTAATGGTTGTATGAGGACACATGCGATTGTGGCGGGACACTGGTCCTACCATCCGACCGGTAGTCGTAGCTGGTAAATGAGTTCTGTCGCGGGGTTTCTTGCCGGGGAGACTGAGTGTGCCCAACATGGTGGACTTGGTCATCCGCTCTGTTGACTGAATTGGGACCGATGCTGTTGGTTCGGGACTGGGCTGCATGTATGGGGCCGTCGTAACCACCGACTCTTTGTCGCTGGTTCCGGCCTTGGCTATGGTATGTATCCGATATTTGAGCTGCCGCAGTGTTACGCTTTCGTGTTGTCATGGTACGCGAGTCTTTTCGCAGCCGAAGTCGAACTCCTTGGTCGCTGAATGATCGTGTGAGGAAGGTAGACTCGGCCATCCCAGGAAACGCTTTTGGTGGATGGACCTTGAATGGCTTGGACTTAATTGATGCAATATGAATGCATTCCAAGTTCTTCATCTCGTAAAGGGTAAACTGGAGTCGGAATTCTCCCTCAATCTTGACAGACAGATCACCGAACACAAAGAAGCCACCATCCCTGTTGTCGGTGTCCTTGAGTTTGTGGAGGGATGAAACAAGGGTTCCGAGTAAAGCAGAGCTGGGAATGTCCCTTGGGCTGCTGGAGTCGGTATTGGTCAAGTGACACGACATGAAGAAATATGGGCCTACCAAGACCATCAGTTAGACCTTATTTTACCACGTTCTTAGGGAGGGTGTGAGCTTACTCTGCAGGAAGTTCTGGCCGGGATCTCTGTCTGGCTGGACCTGAAGTTGCAAAATTGGCGGTGGGTCGATGGGCTTGCGATCTGCTTCAAAGTTGGTCAGCTTTCACTGTAGGGTAAGAGGAAACCCTTGAAACATACCTTTCTCCTTGCCCTGTGCGACTCTCGCATGTTGTGGCTGCTGTCGAATGGACAGCGTATATGCCTGGTCCCCACTTTCGGAATACAACATGATCAGCCTCTTTCTCTTGTCTTGTTGATCACTGGTATATATATTGTCCTGAGAAAGATCGACTTCCTCTTCCTTCCAAGCAGACCTCGCAGTGTGTTGATGTACGTACGTTTGTTTCTCTTCCGGATCAACTTCCAGAGGAGGCTCAACTGGGGCCGGATATCTGTCTGTGGGGTACGGAACACTCATGGAGGACAAGAATGCGAAGTGTGACGTAGGCTGGATGGATCAACTAAAGGCTCGGAGAGCAGTTGACCTTGGATAGCTAGACAAATGTCTTTGGTTGGTGGTTGTGGCTGCAGCGGAAGGCGGTGCGAGAATATTGGAAGAACCAGAGAACCCTTTTCTGGGATGTCGAGAGGGAAATTTATATGAACCCCTTTGGCTTGAGGAGGTGAACCCTGTATCGGCGAAGGAATTCTCTAAGCCGTAACCGGGTTTGAGTAGAACCTTGAGATTCACCCACACCAACAAGTTCTGGACCTAAGGTTCAGGGACCTATCTCCGCCTTGTTGACAGTTTCTTTCCGCTTTCTCCAATCACAATGCTGCTTCGTTGCCTTGACTGAGGTCTCGAGGACCGATGCCCTTCCTGGTGGGTAGGTTCGTGGACGATTACGGGGCGTGGGGTTTGCTCCTGTTTGACGCACCAGCGGGGGGGGGGGCACGTAAGGTTGGCAAGTTCCACGGTTGTTGGTGGATCGAATCACGAGGGTGAGTGTTGGCGTTGCTTCCCTCGTCGGTCGAGTAGGCAGCGATACGCCTCGAAGTTTGTTCCGGCGAGAGCCTTCAAGGTGTCCTCGGTAGGCGACGGACTGTAGCAGGTCGCAAACTATCGAAGTGTGCGCTTGCTGTCAACGTCGACTGGGGCTGGGTGCGAGGTCAGGTTTAAGTTCAGGTGGTACGGCCTTCGTCCCACTAATGAGTGATTCGTCTGAGGGGCAATCGACGGGTTGAAGAGAGGTCTTCGGGTTGAAAGTCTGGACAGATCGGCCACATCCAGTGGGAAGATTTTCAAGTGTGGAGGCGGGGAAGACCCAAGGTTATGTACGATCCAGTCTTGGGAGAATGGGAGGCGTCTGATTCCTTGATCCAAAGAATCGATGCTGGAACCCGGTTTCAGCAACGCTCGGCTGGTCGTTGAGAGAGATGAGGTCGGCAGGGGGTTGATTGAGCAGAATACCGGATGATGGTCTGGGGAATGCTGGGATCTAACAATGCCGTGCCTTCGAAATGATGAGGATGGACAAAGCCAAAACGCGGACTCGAGCAGACAAGAATGCTTGGATGGTGATTCTCCGGGAAGTGCGAGATGCGGCCAAATTGGAGGGGGGGGAGGGGGAGATCGGAAGGAGGGATCTCTTGGTTGATTTGTCTTTCCTCTTGGGTTTGAAAAGAAGGAGCTCAGTTCACTTGATGGCAGGTGGGATGGACATCAAGCTTCGGGAAGCAGGTATGTAGTATGTAAGGCAGTATGTAGATGATGGGATGGGGAGGAAAGAGGCCAGTGGTATAATAAATTTCTGGTAAGAGCGCGGGCTTGCACTGGGTAGGTATGTATGTAATAATGTACGTAGAGCTCGAAGTCCCCCCCCAAGTTGCAAGGTTTGTTGTAATCGTACACCCCCCCAGGTCGAGGTAGTATAGATGGACGAGGGTATAGAAGAAAGTACCGGCCAGGTTGGTGTACCTCCGTATTGTCCAAGTCTGGCTTGGTTGCAGGCCTACCTATAGGAGGGCTGGAGTATAACTCGAACGGGCACGGGAAGGATTGGCAGGTACTTTGCTGGCAGGATGAGAGCGTGAACCGGATAGACTTAAAGCCAGGCACACACCATGCAGATTTGCAAGATGGAGTGACAGACAAGACACTGCACTGACCAACATGAAAGCCAGAGAGCAGTCACGGGCGGGTGCGGGAGCAATGCAATGCAGATTAGGATACCAGGGACGAACGAGTCGCGGTCGTACGGGGTTGATGCGATGATGATGTGCCCCAAGGAACAAGGGCAACGTGAAGCAAGGCGCGGCAAAGCACTGCAGAGGTAAAGCAAAGCAGAAAAGAATGAGCCCAGTGGTCGGAGGAGGAGCCGGTGAAGCGATCATTTGACAGCGCTCGAACGATGACGATGAGGTTAGGGAGTCCCCACGTTGTCTTCCTTGTCGGGTTCTGTGTGTTTTTGCAAAGGGATGTACGAGGTACGTACTGCGCAGTAGTAGGAAGCTGCCAGGGCTACTTTCTACATACTATTAGTACAATGTAGGTAACTTAGTGTGTAGGTGGTTTGGCTGACCTGGGCCTGTCTGTACGTACAAGGTCGTCCACCCTCGTCCAGACCAGGGGGAGCAACACCTGTCAACTGCCCAAACCGGGGTGTGCAGAAGCGGAATGTACTGCAACTTGCCAGAGGACCCCTGCAAGGGAGCATCTACATCTGGCTTCTGCGAGCTGATGTATCCGGAACCGGCCCTGCGGGCGATGACTAGGGACCTCTTTTGGGGGTCCTGGTGAGTCGCCTACTAGCTACGCAAGTACGGTGGGTGTTGTTCAAGAAGAAAAGCCGCCGATGTAACGGGCGGGTGGGCGAACGAAGAAAACGAGGGAGGGAGGATGGATAGGTAGCTTGGTTGCCGCCGTCTTGTGGCGTCAGTCCTCGTCGCACACATCACACCAGGTCGCCCAATTCACCACGTCCACAGCCACCTGCTAGTTGACGGCACTCAGACCTAGCGGCAGGTACCTACATAGGTAGGCTAGGAGTAGGTAAAATAAAGAAAGATCGGTTCTTCACGGAGCAATCGGCGCTCTTGCTAGCCAAGGTAGGTGTGTGCTAGGGCTGTTCACACATGGATGAAGTACTCCGTAGTAGGGACTGTTTGAAGGGGTGTGTGGGCAGGCGGTTCACAAGATTTCCGCCCTCAAAGGTAGAGTATACCTCCACCGACAGGGGCGTCTCCAGGGCAAGATGTCATCAACGTTACAAGCTTGGTACACGTACTCGAGCGACGACCCATGGACTGGCCACATTAAGCTGTCGAGCAGGGGCCTGGCGTCGGAGGAGGGAAATCATCTCTAGATCCATGCCCTATTTCGGGTCACAGGCCGTCGTTTGTCTGTGCGGCGCAAGGGAAAAAGAAAGGAAGGGGAGAAAAAGCAAGGTGGGTTGGGGAAAGGAAGGAAATGGGAAGGCATGAATAGAAGCTTCTGAGACAAGTGCTTTGACGATCTTGGAGACGTTCGAGATGCCTTCGGAAGTAAAGAATCTGGCAAGGGGCCGTGCAGGCTCTAAAAGCGTCTGGCCTGGCCTGGGGGGGCAATTCCTGGTCCGGCGACCCCTTGTTTCTGTTCGGAGCTGTCCGAACATGCAAATGCTCGGAGAGAGAGGATCGAATTGAAATGTGTCGCCTTTTTCTGTTGCTTCGTACTCGCGTGAGGGATAGAATAGGACTGGTTTTGCATTGCCTACCTACCTTAGACTGGCCTGGGCCAGGCCCTCCCTCTCTCCCTCTCTCCCTCCCAGTTCATCTGAACGTGGCGGATGCGAATGATTGAATGAATGAATGACAGGCATGGGGGACGAGGATTGGAAGGGGGCAACCGCTGCGGTCTGTCAATTTCGAACACTAAAGAGGCCTAAAGGCGCCCCACTGCATGGCTTCTGGCAGCTTTGACAGTCCGGGGGGTCCCCATCTTCTCACCTCACCTATCTGAGGGCATCTCACAAGCTCCAATCCTCCGAGCCCGACTAATAACTCACGAACACATAGCGCATCATGCCATCCATCGTGTGCCGAGATGTTTGCAAGGCAGTCCATCTCCGAATTTCACGCACTTCTTCGCCCCTAACTGCTTTTGGTGCACGCTGACGGTAGATGGCCTAGGCATGGCAAACCCACGGCTCCCCCGTGTGTCCGTGGCGGCGGCCGCAATGCGAAGTCCCCCATCCCCATCCCATTAGTTTCAATGCTCGCGATGAGCTACAGGCCCGAACGGACGGATGTGCAGTCGCTCCGAAGAAACAACAAGGAAACTAGCCCCAGCTAATTAGTTAGCTCTTTGGTGGCTGCTGCGTGCGCAGTGGCTAACTGGGGAGTCGGACGGATTACGTCTTTGCCGGCATCCTTGGTGTGTGTTCTTCGGGCCTTGGCAGTGGCAGCGAACTGTCCTTTCATCTGCAAAATGCCAATCAGTCCAATCTGCTGCCCTGCTCCATCATGATCGTCCACAAGCCCTTTTCCTGCGGCCTCATCTTGCTGCCCTGTCTTGCCCATCATGGGCTCGAACCCCTTCAAACAGACGACAGATAATCCAAAGGGGCGGTGTCGGCCGAGAGTCAATCAGTCCGTCATCAGTGTGCTGGGGCCCACGAGGGCTGTCATCACTAATGCCTTCATCAGCAACGCTGCACCGCCTAATTCCCGCCACCTCTTCAGGTACTCGAACGCTAAAAACAAGAGAGCATGGCGGCGTAGGGGCGAAACGCCTGTGCGCCCACATGGCATTTCGCGCTATCAAATGCTGCTAATGAAGCGAGCTTTTTTGGCTGCAGTGCCTTTGCCCTATCATTCGCAGTGATAGAATGTCAATCATCCCACCTAATTAGTAGGTTCTAGGTAGATTAGTCAAGTGTTGGTGGTACCTAGCCTAGTGCCTACTGAGGTATCATCGACGGCCGATAAATGAAGTCAGGTACAGAAGCTCATGCACCAGAGACTGGATGCTGCTGCCGCCTCACCTCACCTCCCGTTCGAGTAAACTTGAAGCAAATCTAATCTATTTATCGATATTTCGGGCGACAATCACGCACTATCGTGGTGCAGATTATTGGGTGGGACAAAACCTTGAACTACCTTCCCGGGGGAGGGTTGATACCACCTGGTGATTAATTACCAATCCACCATCACGATCAGCTCATCTCTCTCTCCCTCCTCTGGCTCTCCCGACCAATTCCTCCTCGGAATCTAAGCTAGAGGGACGGGCGGTCCTTCCTATTTCCTTCTCCCCACGCTGTACATATTGCTGCCGCAAAACCCGCGCATGACCCCTTTACGACGTGCGGGAACTTTGCCACATCTCGCGCAAACCAGGAACAATCTGAGCAGGCAACAGCTTTTACCAAGTGAGCACTTCATGTATGTAGCTACGTAAGTTACACCGGGCAATGTACGAGGCAGCGGGAACTCGTTGGCGGCCCCAGGATCTACGTGACTTTGGTTTCGTTGGCACCTCTTGCATCCTACTTCCACCCCCAAGACCACCACCTCGCAGTCCATCATCATCAAGCTCATCGTGATCCACCGGTTATGGCATTCAGCAATGTTCTCCATGAAGTTGAGCAATCTCGCCATGTCAATCGGCCGAACTATCCTTGGGAGGCGTCCACGGCATTGACGGAAGTATTGGATGAACGGGCAGCTGACATGGAAGATGGGATGATACAATTCTGACCGGGATGCCTCGCTCTCTCCCCGCGTCCCGCACGAAGTGATCTCACATGCAACCTCTGCCCTATTGCAGACTTAATGCCATGAAAGATGCCCAGATCCAAAGATCTATCTTCCGTATTCCGAGCTCTACCCGTCAGGCTATCCCCGTTCGCACCTGGTCCAGCAGAGACTGGACTTAGCTGAGCAGGCTTGCCCTACCTGGATTTCGACCATTCCTTGATTGTAGTGGCTGCAATCGCAGTCGACCTACCCCTCGGCAAAGGCGTCGACGTCAGGTAAGGTAGACCAGTAGCGGATCCGAAGCTTGGATCAAGAGGGCAGTCCTTCTCGGTGTACGAGGAACAAACATGGTTGATGGCGTGCATGGTTGTGAACGGAGAGTTTGGTTCAGATCCTGCAGCTACCCAAAAACAGACTCCAAACACCGCGCAAGGGCCCAGCATCTTGATATTTGGTCGATAGATCACATTAACCTATAATCCATTAAAAGTTCAGCACCGAATGATCGCAACAGACCCGCTCGGTTCGTCTATGTGCTTGCAAGTGGCCAACATGCCAACGAAGAAGTGCGATAATACAGAACCGAAAGAAAGCAAGGAGTGTGCCCTTAGCAGCAGTAATAAACCCAGCATATAGCGTCCGGATCGTACTTTTGTTCATCAAACGCAATCCCATGGTCGGATGCCCGCGTCCGTGGCACCACATGGTCAGTGAGCCAACCAAGATCTGGCATTAAAACCCGCCAAAGCACATGCCTCGCAAACACCTGCTAAGCCAAATCTAGCACTGAGTTTCGACAAGATTTGGTTCAAGATGGGTAGGATTGGAGATTGACTTTGACACTGTCCAGGAAGCGAACCAAACCAGGACCTGGACATGCAAGACATGCAACCACCAGCCGGCAATCGTGCGGTTCCCTTCCCCAGATCCGGGTTTTCCGCAAGATCAGACAAAGGATGATCAAGTTATGGCAGTATTATTTTGCCAGAAATCATCATCATAGGATGAAACAAACGCTAGCAGCCGGCAAAATGCAGTACAGTCGTGGCGAGCCAAGCGGCCGAGGCGGACAAACCTTGCACGGGATGTATCGAGCTCTTGCAAAAAGAAGAAAATCTCGCCGCTCTTGCGAGGCTGTTTGATAATGCATCAATGCCCCCGATAGTTCGCAACGATCAAGATGCTTTGGCATATGGCCACGCCCTCTTGGCAGGCTGGAAACTCTCTCCTCCGCGGTCGTATGTAGATCGAGTGGAGAGTTTCAGCGAATCAAAGACTCGGGATATCATCCGATAATGAGATGACATGGGTAGACAGCCTGTCATTGGAAAGGTTAAATCTCGCATGTGTGGATTATCCTTCTGTGGAGATATCCGATGCAAAGGAGGTGAGGAGGTGTTAGTTACCTTGACGGCCACCAAGACCTTCCGCATTTCAGCGAAAATCAAAAGCCTTCAAAATAGATACGACGCCATCGTAGTACGAATACGCGAACAACTGCTCACCTGACTTTATAATGGGGCAGACCCGCGTCAGGTGACATGGGTGACATGGGGATGCAAGAAAGATGCGGAGGCAATATGGAAAGCCAAAGGGCATGTAACTCTACGGACCAGAAGGCTGGAACCGACTGCAGAACACCCGCTCCTCGCTCAGAGGCGTGCCGTGGTCCGTAGAGGATGTATGTACTCTATCAATACCGGCCATGCAAAAGACCCTTCGCTTGGCCAAGAATAGCAAACATGG
The DNA here is from genome assembly GCA_001557505.1 of Reticulascus tulasneorum. NCBI lineage: Eukaryota > Fungi > Ascomycota > Sordariomycetes > Glomerellales > Reticulascaceae > Reticulascus > Reticulascus tulasneorum. The sequence continues at coordinate 546,168 of LSAX01000006.1, forward strand.
CCATGTCTCGTGACCTACTCCGACCGACTGCATCATCAAATACGCCTGATATGAAGAACAAGCTCTCAGTCCAGCCTCAATCAACGAGTCCGATGCACAAGGATCTCGCGCAGAGTCAGACTACAGTTTTTGCCGGATCCGATTCCCTTAGATTGCCAATCTCCCGACCGTTCCCCTCGCTCACATTGACATGTTTTCCAGGCAGCGGATATCGAGGCTGCGTCGTCGCGCAGCTGCAAACGCTTGCTGGCTCGCGGAACTGACAAAGTTTCAATCTCGGATCCACATATGGAGCCGTCAAGGTGTCGCGGCAGCTACCGTTTGACAGATCGCGCCACCTCCCGACTGGGGGCTCACGAGAGGGGGACATGTGTCACGACGGAAGAACCCTGCGAGACAAAGTCCAGCCAGCAAAAGAAGGACGAAATGGCGCAGCAGCCGCCAACCTTCAATGAATGAACCACTGCGAGTCCGACGTTCAAGCCTCAGCAGGGCACGAGACACTATCGAATCCGCCATGGCGTTTTTGGGGGCGTCTGAATAGGGCCGAGGTGGCTTGAACCATATCTCTCGCCAAAAAGCCAAATTTGAAAGAAAGTCTAATCACGGCTCGTCTACAAAATGAAGTACCACTGCGGGTATTCGTACTGAGAAACTGCAGCGGGAGACAACGCCGAATCAGTCGAAAATCCAACCTTATTCAAACGACTACGCGCTGCTAGCCTTCCGTGCGCTTCTCTCCCCCCAGCAAAGGCCCCGGTTACACAGCGGGGCCTGTTATCTTCACAGAGAAGTGGTCTTTTGCCCCAACTCAATCTCGTTTGTGCTCCGGGGGGGCCAGTTGGACGACAAGAACATCACCATGTTCCATCGCGCGGCTTCGGCAACCTTCGACTCGAAGCCGGGAGGGCATGACCTTGCCTTGTCGAGGGTAAGTTAGGTTGGAGGTGGGCCTGTGGTCATAATTGCTTTTTGTGCGCGCTAATGCCACATCAATGATCACCGCAGGCTGATCCTCGTTCGGTTCAACGTGGCCGAGGAGAATTTTCCGACTGCCAGTCAGGACCAGTGTCAAATCACAGGCGCTGCGATTGCGGGGGTCAAGGGTCGGGGAAATGAACCTTGGGTCTGTGCGAGATTGCCCGACTCGGTTACGATGCCCATGACGAAAGGGCCAGCCAGAAGAAGTGCCTGCCAGGCATCAAATCAGCTGTTCGTTTTCCAGACCTAACGGCACGTTTGACGTGGGGTGACATGAGTAAGTGGGGAAAAAAAGGCTAGGGCACTCTCCTGTGCGCGTTGGAGCATTTGGCTGCGAAAGGTTGGATCTCCGGGCAATATCTGAGCAATACGCACGCCCGTCCGTCTCTAATACATCGTATGTAGGATGTATTACTATGTACGCCGTATTAGTATGAATCTGCCTTGTTCTCCGATCCCAAAAGCACCCCCGCCAAGGCGCATGCACGCTGTTCTATGGCGGGGGAAGAAACTGATAAATTGGACTCGCGGGATTGCTCTGCTATTTTGGTCAGATGAGACGCACCAGCGGTACTGCCCGCCTGTCCCATTACCGCAAAGTGTCCAGAATCCAGCGCCAACAACGCAGAAACACAGGGCGGGATTGGGGGTGCCAAACCGGGAACAGCTGAGAACAGGTTTGGTCCGAGAGGCACGCGAGGCACAGTCCGTGAGATGCGCGTTTGGGAGGGAGAGAGCGCGGAACACGGGATACTCGACCTGGTCCAGTGAAGGCTCGGTTCTGCAAAGGCAATGTCAAAAGACCGGGACTCCGTGAGCATGAACCCACCTCGACACGGCACGCAATCCCCATGCCTCTCTCTCACATCGTTTTGCTGCACTCCGCATCCAAATCCAACGGCCAGCGAGGTGGCCGGCCCAGCACTGGCAGTCTGCTGGCTCAAGCTGCAGCACACGTTAAAGTGAAGTGTGTGCATGTGGAGTGCAGCCAACCATGAGTTTGCCAGGGCCAGGATAAGGGCAGCCAGGCAGAAAAGAGGAGGCTCATGGCTCGATTCGGCGTCGAGCCAATCTGACCATGAGCCCACATCGGTCATGATGGAGGGTGTGAGATGTCAGGTAGCGAAGATACCGGCGGGTCCCCCCCCCCCAGCAAACTTGGAAAAAAATTGCATATGCATACATACACATAAGGTACTTGGATGCCGGCCGAGCCCTCCAAGGACGACTGATTGCGTCCATCCATCGTCCTGTAAGCAACACGGCCATGTAACAGCGGGAAGAGACGAGGTTGTTGTGGCGGTCTCCATTTTCTCAATTTAGGCACAATCTATCTCTCTGGCCACACACCACATCCTCTTTGCCTCTTCGCAAGGTGTCCCGCCGGCCAACCAACCCCCCCTCGACGCCAAATCCAGCAGCAGCTCGAAAAATGCCTGCAGATTCTCAGCAATGTCCCAGATGGACGCTGTCATGCGGCCATCTCTGCAACCGCTCGGGACGAGAGAGTCCCTCTGCAACTAACGCTTGCTGCCCGCGCACCCATTCTAGCTGCAGTTTGTCCAGCTCCAGTCGCCCTTGGAAAAGTCCCGCTTGTCTCGATTGTGCATTCGCACTCCAGTGTCTCCATCGACGCTAGTTTCAACCGACTGCATGCCAGGGCGGCAGAGCTCCCCTTGTGGATACATGCTCTGCCCTGACCCAGAGCTGCCTTCACCTTCTGAAATCGGCTTGGGTGGGAACAACTTCATCAATGGTCTGTAATGAATGGGATCAGCTGAGCCACTGTCCACTCTCTTGCCATCCTTGGAGGCGGGTCAATACGGACGTCCATTCTACGGGTCATGTCATCATTATTGCTACTCAAGGTCTTGGTTTTTAGAAGACCAGTTGGCTAAGCTGATGAATTGCGCATATCTGGATGAACCACACATGGCCAATTGTGTAGCTGCAAGCAGATCCAGCTATTGCCAACTGTGCCAGCCATGCCATCTTTCAGGTGGTTCTGCGTGTTAGCTGAGCTACTACCTTACTCTGGAGTAAGTATGTACGAAGTTACTCATCGCCGCTCCCCCAGAATACCCAACATCCCCTTCTTCTTTGTCTTCTTCTCCACCTCTTCACACCCTCCCCCCCTGTCCATCTGCATCTTCCCCTCACTCGCCTCTGCACGCCGGACCCTTCCACTCAACGCAATACCATCGCTTCCCCCATCGGACATTTTCTCCATAGGCAGCCCACATACCAAGCTTCTCCCTCATCTCGCCATCCAATCTATGGAATCTGCCCTTTTTGCAGGCGGCTGCCACCATCGCCAATTCGGAGATTATACCACAAAGCATGTGCAGTGAGGAGGCGAATATCTAATTTTATCCCCCACCTGCTCCTCGAGCTTGCCCTTGAAATCTTTTCTCACATTCTTGCATGCTCTATTGCCGGACGTGCAGCAGGGTTCGAAGCAGATCCCACTGAGGGGGGCCCTTGGATGGTGCAAGGTCGCACCCCTACCACGTCTACCGCCAGCCGTCGTTACATCGCCCATGTGAATGTGCGCGCGCGCCTGACTGCGACGGAGGGTGTGAGTGTTCATGGAGATGGCGAATTGCTTCTGAAGTGTCGCGATTGGACTGTTAGGTTCGGAGCTCGGGAGGGTAGTCCTACGGAAGTACGAGGGAGGTACTGTATTAGCTTCAATCTCAATTGCCTTAGGTGGGTGGCGGTCTGCCCGTGAACTACGAAGAAACTATTTTGGGATTGTCTGAGATTTCCGACTGTTGTGATGTGAAGATGTGGCCACGAGGTTTGCACATCTTTGTCACTCTTGTCAATCGCTCGTCGTTGGTTCTTTTTGTTGCTTTTTTTGGTGGTGTGGGCGATCGTGCTGCTGATCGGAGTGATCAACCCCAGAAACTTGCCCAGAAGAGACAGAATCTCCATCCATCCATCCCATCCCATCCCAAGCCCATCCCATACCCCAAACGATCAACGGGGCTTGTGCACTGTTCCTCGTGCCCGCCACGAGGGCGATGAGGGATGCTCCATTTTTTTTCCATCTTTCTGCTGGAACATAGCGTCTTGGTTCCTGGCGGTCTCACTGACGGCTTATTCCGTGGTGGCAAACAACGTGCTTTTCCAGTGTCTCGGGATCGTCTTCCGTGGTTCAGGTGCGTCATGTTGTCACATTGCATGCTGAGGAGGTGTTGAGACATCAATGGCACTGCTGATCGTCTTCCGCCATACCGGATTGAGGAGAGCACTGATTAACATGTAGATAGTTAAATGTGTGGCCTGCGTCATTTTATTTATGAAACTGCGTGGCGATCGCGACGCCAGCGACCTTTGCACTATCTGAGAGTGTAGGAAGTAATAATGACTTTTCTTTTCAGACCAACTACTTCATCATTCCCCGCGGAGTCGGAGAACACGACCGAAAAGTATCAAAAATGCCACAAACATCATCAATCAACCCGTGCAGCTTAGAATCATGACGCACCATATGTTAGGACACTGATAACTCGTTCGTGTGACGAAGATAATTCGTTTTCGTATAATAGCTTGGCCAGATTACGCTTCCTATCCAGTCTTTCAAGACAAATAAGGGGCTCATGACATAACCATAAATGGCCCCGGCAGAGAGAGCTTGATAGACTTTGGTCTCTGTAGTTAAAGAAGGAAGACTATCCACTGCGGATGGTAACAAATGAATTGGATTCGCATTCAGGGGTATCATTGTCCCATGCTTGCTTGAACTCTTTACAACTGCGCCAGATCTAGTTCTCTGCAACTGTCGTGAGGGCTGCTAACTGCGCGCGAGATCAAGATCGGTACCTAAGTCAAACTTCCTTGCCATTGTCGGGCTACATAATAATCCTGAATTGGACAGCGAGACGGGCTGCTCTGTGCCTCTTAACAAAGCCGACCGGATGACTCATTCTACAGGACGTATGCAAATTGAATAGCTGAATCAAAGAGTTGTAGAACAGAAACAGTTCCTCGCATGATAAAGGTCACCATGGGTTAGTAGTCTCTTCTCAGGTTGACTAAATCTAGCAGCCATAGCAAGGAGGACTTGTACAGACTAGCAATTCCTAGACATGACTGCAGACAAGTCTCGCATCTGTGAGACCCCCCCCCCCCCCCCCCCGAATAGATCAGATGGCGACAGTCCCGGTCTTGAAATCGCACTTGAAGAGAAAGAATATTGATTTGGAAAATGAGGTTCATTATAAGCCGCGGTGTGTGCTTAGATCGGAGATGACTGTTCCCGCATGATTTTTGGCTCGCCCAGTCATAACCCAGTGGATTGACCATGTATGAGCACTTATTGTAAGGCCGGAAGTGTTGCTATTTGACCAGAACTGCGCAACAGATCTACGTTGCATGGTTTCTTCACTATGGAATCTGCGAGGCGTGCCTCGACTTCTTTAGCCCTGCCTATGATCCTAATTGGGACTTTGTTCCTACCTCTTAGAGACGTGGAAAAAATCTATTCCCGGAGCATTAGCTCATGGTCTCAAGCCATGTGTAAACTATATAGTGTAAGCGCTCAGGTGGTCAATGGTCGATTCCTGGCTTGGGAGAATCCCACATCATCGTATTAGTATGCCTTTACGGACTGTAGAAGTTGTAATACCTGAAGAGACTTGCTGTGTACAGCTAAGAGGACAGGATGGGTACTCATGCAAGGCACTGGAGCAGTAGAACCCTTTAGCTCAACGCCATGGTCCTACTTGTCTTTACTAACAGTGAGAATGGGTGCTCGGGATGTCGGGATTACTAGAGATCATGCAAAACCAGTATGGATTCTCTTATCAGCAGTGAGAGTTTGCCCGTCAGAACTCAAGGATCCTGACAGTTACTGGGCTGCTGGGAACCCAGTCTTCCTGGGAACGACGGCGATTCTCATAAGACAGAGCGCTTCTTGAAGGCCTAGATATACACAAAGAATGTCTTCAGTTGCAGGTTCGGAGTCACCGCCAAGATCCGACGCGAGTCACTCAGGTAGCAACTTCAGAGTTTCTGGATTATAGCTAAATCACTTCACGTGGTCCTTTCTTTCTCACCTATCACTACGTGGAGTGCAGCTCATGATACCGATTAGCTCATGCATAGGTTCAAACAGTACTAACTCTGCCGCCATGCTCTGCCCCAACACCCTTCCCGGAAAGAATGTAGGTCTGGCTGAACTGCATCAGTGATTTCAAGAGTGATAGTGTGAGTATGAGACGAACAAGTTGCATTAAGAATTGTGCTGTAGTTGCTGCTTATTAGCTGTTTCTCTATTATTCTGCCACCGATACAGGCTCTGGCATATTCAATATATCCAACTCTATGACTATCACATCCAACCTCAAAGATGCGTGTTCAGTCCTGAGTATATTTAATCGCGTCTTGAAAGCCACCTACCCAGTAAAACATTGAATGTCTCCGGGTCCTGCAGCGGCCCAAAATGGCTCACATCTGGCACAATAGTCAAGCTACTCCCGTTCACCATCTCCCTCATCTCGCCCACAACACTCTGCTTCACCAGCTCCTCAGAGTCCCCACTCGCGAACCACATAATCGGCGCCTGCGGATCCTCATACAGCGTCTTAATCTTTGCGAAGTCGCTCGCATCCCAGGCTGGGAGTATTGCCTGCATCGCCCTGAGTTTTGAGACGAACGCCTCAAATCCCTTCGGTGTGGGCGACAGCGCCTCGTAGTCCGCTTTCACTCTGCGACCTAAATCTTCTGCAAATGGAATTGGGCCGGAACTGGAGTTGCTGGCTTGGTCGGTGCGGTAGTTTGCACCGAAGACAAAGGCGCGGTCGACTCTGGTGCCGTATCGCATGGCGAGGGAGAGGGCGGTGTTGGCCCCGTCCGACCAGCCCACAAAGCTGGCGGTCGGAACATCCAAGTGGTCTAACAAGGCAACCACATCGTCGGCGAACAGGTCGTACGAGAGCGGAACTTTCGGGTCATCGGAGGAGCGGCCGTGTGCTCTGGTATCGATCGCTATGGCAGGATATCCTTTCTGAACAACGTGTTTGATCTGGTGGCTCCACCATTTTGAGCTGATCGTGCCCCCGTGAAGGAAGACGACGGGAGACCGACCGCATGTCAACGATGGCCCATATAACCCATACCACAATTTGATATTATTGATTCGTGCAGTGCCTGCCCACCGTGCGGGTGGAAGCTCGGGGGTTGGAGGCAATGTCTTGGAGATTGGCACATAGGCTTGTATCGAAGCCGAAAAGGCGCTGCCTGCCATGATGGCTGCTGCGAAGGCGTAAGTTGAAAGTTTCATGACTGGAGTATCCGAAGAAGAGGTGGTGAGATATTAGGGTTCTGCTGACTAACGGATAGCTTACCACAGAGACGGCCTCGGAACTGATGGGAACGAAGTGACTTTTATCTCCTCGAAGTCATCAGTCTCAGCGTGCGGATGAACCAGACCGCCGAGACCAGGATCGATCATGTTCACACGCACATGTGGCAACTGGAGTTCAGCGGCCGACGCTACGGTGTTCGGGGTGCGGGTTTGGATATGTAAGTGGAGCGCCAAGTGCCTGAAAGTAAGCAAAACGCGGGTGAGATTATGGCAGGTCTCGACGTCTAGGTTCAAAGGCCCATATAGCGACCAATCCATTACCTGAATTGTCATCTGACGAAAACCAGGCCATGAATAGCCACGTCAGATGGAGTTTTCCGACATCACGACCATGTTTTCCGACGGAACCATGACCCACTGAACTGAGATGACCATTTCCAAAGGCGGAAAACAGTTCATACCGATATGTTAGCAAGCACACATGGCCAGGCAAAACGACCGTGGTCGAAAGCCAAGTATAATGAGCAATTAGATCTCGTAATATTGACCGCGTATAATTCCGCTGCCGGGATATGAATCACCCAGCAGACAACCACCAGGCCCGTGCCAACTCCCTAGGTCTTGTAGAAACACAATTGCTCCTGATCCATATCCGATACCTCCATAGTATACACAATTGTACAAGAGTCCATTGCTACCATATCAGTCCTCTGTGTCCATTGCGCCCTCGCTATCCAGAGTCAAATCTAGAACTCTTGCATATTGTATAGTTAAGCGTTGCAGCTCGCGGAATTTCCCTGGTAGCAGGCAGGTTAGCAAGGTAGTCGAGCTCGGGAGGGCGAAAAAAGAACCAACCAAGAATCATTACTACGCCTTTCAGAAGCTCCTTTCGATCCCAGCCACATATCTCATCGTCTCTGCTGAACCACCCTTTACCATTGTCTTCTGGGTCTTGCTTCTCATGCAGGAGGCCACCGAGAAGAGAGTTGAGCAGCTCCTCCACTTTGCCCCGTAGGCCTTCGGCACCAATGCGCTTGGCATACATGAAGAGATACAACCGGAATTCATCCCTTGCACCGAGCTGCAGAGCACCCGCAATTCGGTTCTCCAAATGCGCGATACTGACTGTGGACTCAAATCCCTCAAACCCATCCTTGGACAGCAAGGTCTTGACAATCCGTTGCAGAGTATAAGCTCGCCCTTTAAGCAAGAACTCGTTTGTGGTATGCCGTTCAAGGAAGGGGATGATGCCGGAAGAGACATTCGCAGTAGTGCTGTCCTTCGGTTTGGCGGGTGTGATTGGCCCGACCGCCGTTGACTGCAAGGCACTGACGGAAGAGTCGTTACTGTTCCAGTATTGCGATCCGACAGCCCACCATGGCTCGCTAACGCGCTGCCAGGTGTACATGTCGCGTGCGTAATAGTATCCGTCGCCGTTAGTCAAGGTAATAACGATGTGACCTGTCGAGTTGAGAGCACCTGAAGTGATACCGGGGCCAGGGGTTGTGGCATTAAGATTGAGGGTGGTTGTAGCAAGCTCGAGAACAGGACCCAGAGATACCGGAGGATGCGGTGACGATTGCGTCTTGACGTTGAACACGTGGCAGAGGCCAACGGCGTTGATACACATCAGCCACTGTTCGCGGCACTCCAAGATAACGGGCTGTGACTCCATGACGATAGGATTCATTAATCTTCGGCCGGCTGGCGTCCATATCAGAATAGTGCCGTCCTCGCATGCAGCAGCCCAGAAATGTTTGTTGCCAGTGACGAGGATCACTGCTCTCGGCAGAAAATCTTGCCATAACAAGACTCCTCGCTTCGATGCAGTAATGTGAGAAGGGTCCTTCACTTGTACAGGGTTTCGAGCCTCTAGGATGATGTTCTCCGAAACTTTCGATGCCTCCTCCAAACTGCTGTCGCCAAGCAAAACCCCACGCTCGAGTGGGCGCAGGATATGTGATCTGACTTTCGGTACAGCAAGTCGTATTTGAGCAAAGGCTATCGACGGGTTGAGGACGGCAGGTCGAAGGTACTCGGGAGTCGGAACAACCCCACGGGGAGCTGCAACCATCGCAGCAGATTCGACGCCTTCGACACCGTTCAAGACTATGGGTGTCGGACCGGAGGTTGGTCGCTTGCTTCCGGGCTCTTCGTCGTCATCTCCATCGATTCCAATGGCTTTCCTCTTGTTCCCCAGCAACATGGCTGCAATACCACCTTTTGGCAGGCCGTCATGTGGCCTACCCAAGTCCAGAATGGTCTGGGGCGTCTCGTTCTGTGACCCTTTCCCATTCGACGTCGAACCAACCAGCTGCGTCTGAGGCAAAGATGATTGGCCGGTGCCTGACGAGGAAACCAGCAAGGGCGCCACTCGCTTTTTGCCATCCTTCCCAATGGTAACTCGAGATTTAAGTTCCTTGACGCGTTCAGCCATCTTGTCGGCACTTTCCTCGACCGGCTTCTCTTTTTCTGGCTCCGCCTGCCCATTTATTGCCTTGGGTGTCGATGCACCAGTGGCAATGCCCTTGGTGCCATTCGTTGTGGGCACAGGCTCCTTCGCTGCTGGTTGCAGGTCTCCCATCAAGGCGCCCATTCGAGACTCCGCTGCACGTGACTCGCCGGCCTTGCTCTGGTTCTCCAGGTTCAACCCGTCAACATCTTCCGAAATGCCCATGCCTTTCCTTGATGCACCGTATTTCTGAAGGGCCTTGTCGTTCTCCTCAGCGTTGGCTACCCAGCCCAGCTCCCCAGTATCAAATCTCACAGCCACGATGGCACCGTCTAAGCTCGAGGCGAATATAGTCTGCCCATCAGGCGTCCAAGCTAGATCAGAGATGGACTTCCCAGCCACGTCCTGGATAATGACGACCGGCCGAGATGTGTTGGTATTCCAGATGCTGAGAGTCTTGTCTTGTCCGGCGGACGCAATGACAGTAACCAGCGAGCCTGGGTTGTTGCCGTTTGTCTGTTCGGATGGGTTTGATGTGTAGAATAGCCTGGGCGAGAACATGCAAACCTCCGTGGGACCCTCATGCCCAATCAAGTTGATTTCGCTGTCCCACCTTGTGCGCTCGATAATTGCCACAGAGCTCACTGGCCCATTCACCGCATTTGCGGCTGCAATGTGGTTACCGTCGGGCGACCAAGAGCACCTTCGAAAATACGTCGTCAGCGGAGAGCTCTTAAACGGCGCGCTGATCGTGGTCTCCAGAACAAAGTTATTTATCATATCATGTTGTGTCGCATTCGGGGCAGGGGATGTAAATCGAAAGATCTTGATGGTTCGGTCGTCGCTCGCCGTCGCGAAGAATTTGTTTGCAGGATCGAACGTGATGCCTTTGACGTGGCTCTGATGCACGGCCAATGTCTTTAGCTTCTCAAATGTGTGTCCAGACCATACAACCACTTTCGAATCCAGCCCGACGGATACCAGAAGCGACGAGTCGTGCGACCATGCAAGGTCTTGCACATCGTTGTCATGGCCAACGAGTCTTTTATAGGTCTTCCAATTCTCGACAGGAGGTGGTTCGCTCGTGCCTACAACAGGGGTTAGCTTCTTTCAAGGCGTAGCAAGCGGAAGCTTCTCGAGACCGACCAAACGACGCAATAGGGGGGCTCTTGTCCAGATGATAGACACATATAAGCTTGTCGTCGGCGCCGGAGGCCAAGTATCGTCCGTTGGGGGAAAATCTGACAGAGTGTATCGTGCCCAAGTGATGGCTCATGTGGCAGAGTTGGCGCGGTTTCCCCTCTGACGCTCCCGTATCTGTACCGTATATCGTTTCTGTCGACCATATTCGTACATGCCCGTCACCTCCAGCGGTCGCAAGCCGCTTCCCATCTGGAGAGACATGGCAACTGTATCTGTGAAATTGTCAGCCGAGATTCGCAAGCGAGCGCGCATGGGATGGATGGGTGGGCGAGGCACGTACACTTCGAAGTCCTTCTGTTCGCCGCTATGGCTTAGCCATGCTGGCTTTATGACACGCATTGCGACTAAGAGATGGCATGGAGGAACGGCATGAAGCAGGGAGATTGATGGGTTGTTGGCATAGAGAAAACGCGGTTGCTGCTGGAACTGTCTGTCGATGCGCGTCAAGAACTTTTATTTGAACCCAGCTCTGAGGTGTCCCAATTGCATCCAGTAGGGGTCCGGGCCACGGGATGTCCACTCGATTAGGGGATTTTGGGACCGGGCCGGATTTACATGACTCCGGGGACAGCTTTGGTAATGGCAGGCAAGCACCCCACCCGAAACCCATTTGCAGTGCTTCTTTTGGAAGATGGGGGATTGCGATCCCTGTGCTGCTCTAGGTGCAGCTAAGGAGTCTCTGGCCTAGCGGCCTCGGGACCAAACGTGAGTGCTAAACTACCTAGCAGCTACGGATCCCAAGAGTGGAGGCTCATCGAATTCGACATCATTTCCTCTCTGCAGCTTCTACCGCCGCCCCTTGAGACCCTTGATGGCCCGCGCGTGATTTATCAGAGTGCATTTGCGGAAGGTGTCTTCCCTTTTTCCTTGAGCCGACCGACGGCGGGTGAAGGGCACTTCCAACATGGTCGCCAAGCCGTGAGCACGACAGGAGACCATGGCCCCAGTTGCTCCATCAAATGTAGTATGCTTTGTCAAGTGCTGACCATGAGATCACCGACTGTCGACTCTTATCAAATGGTTATTGTTTTCGATTAGGGGTTTGTCACACATCCCTGATTGGCTCACAGTATTCCGGTTGTACTCACCTTGGCGCGTCCTGGGTCGACTGCTGCCTTTCGGAAGCTTTTAGATCTGTTGGGTTTCATTTGCGATACTTTCTCTGTTTACCGAGATCTCTCCCATTTCCTGGAAGTACCACTACCAAGTAAGTAAGCTGCAGCGATAACTGCCACGTTCCTTGGGGCTCGTCATCCCGCTGCTGTCCCTACACCAGCCCGTATCTCTGTGCCTCCAAGCCAAGCTCGACGTTCTCTTGGCTGGTGACATCTTGGCCGCGGTGACCCCGAGCCAGATCCTCTGCGCCACTTACCAATGTCCGCCAAGCAGATAAGAAGCATTTACGTACACAGGCTGCCACACCGTTTGCACTACCGAGACATGCCGACCATGGAGAAATATGGGGTCGCATGCGGTCATTACGACGGTGTGCGATTCGAGCTGCCCTTGCGGGGAGAAAAGCTAGTTGCCAAGCCGCCGATCCAAGCGGGTTTACACGGTCATTGCATCGCCCGGCACGCTCATTCCAAGGCCGTTAAAAAGCTCCAAATTCCCAATTGACTTTTTGCTGCCTCTTATCGTGTCGCGAGTGTCTTCGTCATTGAGTTTTGTTTCCGCAGCCAGCCTCGTGCCTCACGGTCTTGGTTCTTCGCCTTCGACAAGTAGCCTTAATTATTCTGGAGCTTCTACAGGGCCAGTCGGTTGAAATACCTCTTCCTTAGAAATCCCGGAGCAAGGCGCTTCCCATTGGCACAATCAGCATGGCTAAAGAACATCATAGCCCGTCCGCAATGGACATGGAAGGCAAGCCAGCATATTCGGATCCCACTGTTGGGGACGATCTAGTTATGGCCGACGGCACCCCGAATCTCCTAGCCAAGCACGATCAATTGCACCGGGGATTGAAAAGCCGACACATTCAATTCTTGGCGCTCGGGGGAGCGTAAGACATGACTTGCCTAACTGAAATTTGATGACTGGAACACGCGCTTACAACGAGACAGGATCGGAACGGGACTCTTCGTCGGCTCCGGCCGGATCCTCCAACTCGTCGGCCCGGCATCGCTTTTTATGGGATACCTGTCGATGATGTTGCTAGTCTGGAGTATCATGAACAACCTCGGTGAGATGGCTACATACCTCCCTCTCAAAGGCATTTCTGTGCCTTACTTCGTCGAACGATTCGTCGAACCCAGCCTTGCTTTCGCCGCAGGTTGGAACTATTGGTACGCCTACGCCATGTTGGTTGGCGCCGAAGCCTCGGCTGGCGCGATCCTACTCGACTACTGGGAGACTCCTGTTCCGGCGGGTGTATGGATCACAATCATCCTGCTCGTCACCCTCGCGCTCAACATCATCGCGGTGGAGGTTTTTGGTGAAGCCGAGTTCTGGTTTGCCAGTATCAAGTTCATCACCATTATCGGGCTCATTCTTGTCAGCTTGGTCATCATGCTTGGAGGCGCACCTAATCGCGACCGTATTGGCTTTCGATACTGGTATGACCCCGGTGCTATCAAACCCTACCTGATAGAGGGTGATGCTGGCAAGTTCCTCGCCTACTGGACGGCCTTTGTGCGTGCCGGGTTCGCATTCATCACCTCCCCCGAGTTGATCGCTCTCGCTGCAGGGGAGACGGTGGCCCCCCGTCGTAACATCCCCAAGGCCGCGCGCCGCTTCATCTGGCGTCTGGCCATCTTTTACGGACTCGGGTCACTCATGATCGGCGTGATTGTGCCGTCCACCGATGATCGCCTCCTGAACCCCAATTCCAATGCGAACGCATCTCCATGGGTGATTGGCATTCAGCGGGCGGGCATTCCCGTCCTGAACCATATTGTCAACGCCGCGATCCTCACCTCTGCTTGGTCGGCGGGCAACGCTTTCCTCTACTCCGGGAGCCGCGTATTGTACAGCTTAGCACTTAATGGACAAGCACCCCGATTTATCGCCAAAACAACGAAGCGAGGCGTCCCATACGTTGCGGTCTTGATGACCTGGTCCATTGGCTTGCTGTCCTACCTGAATGTAGATAACAACGGCGCGACCGTGTTCGAGTGGTTCATGAACATCAGCACCATCAGTGGGTTCATCGCCTGGATCGTTGTGATGATTACCTATCTCCGCTTCCGCAAGGCAATGGAGTTCAATGGGCTCATGCACACCTTGCCGTTCAAAACGAGGTTGCAGCCGTATGCGACGTACTTCATGTTGTTCATACTTACGATCTTGACGATCACCAACGGGTTCCAAGTCTTCGTCAAAGGCAATTGGAGTGTGCAGAGTTTCCTGGCCGCGTACATTACGCTGCCCATCTTTTTTGTGCTTTATATCGGGCACAAGTTGTGGTTTAGGACACCCTTTGCGCGAAGGATACAGGATATCGACGTGCTGACCGGGGTCAAGGAGATGGATGACTTGGCGGCGATGGATGAGAAACCTATCGCGAAGAACGTTTGGCAGAAGATATGGTTCTGGATCGCATAGGGATGGACGGCTTACAAGGTCGCATTACACGGTAGTTATAAGTTGATGTGACATTCGGAAGGAATCCCATGCATTAGTCTGTGCCTCGTGGTGGATTCTGGAGGGGAATCTTGATTGGGAGCGAGCATTGACCATTATAAGAATAGGGGCCGTTATGAAATTAATCCCTAGCTAAATATGGCTCCGTCCAAACTTCCATCCCCAGCGCACTAATTAGCGCCAACTCACACTCGCAATGTATTTGTAAGCGGACCACCGCATGTTGTCATCGTTCGACCTACAGTTCGTCTCGCCTTCCACGCCCCTCATCACAACACTCTTTAACTAGACGATTGTCCCACGCAGCAAGGATGGATAGCTTGGTGCTTGAATCTGGCTCGGCCGACACCAACAATGACGATTGGCACAACGTCACGGATGCCAAGAAGAGGAAGCAAATTCAAGACAGACTCGCCCAACGCACGAGAAGTATGTAGGATTCGCTTTCTCATTCCCATGTTTCGCAAAATCATCGACATGCTGTCAGTTGCATTCATTTCATCTTTCTAGCCGAGAGACTTTGTTTTGTTGGTGCTGTTGCTCTGCCGAGCTCTAGTCTACTCGGCCGAGCGAAGCATCCGAACCACTAGCGCCTGTAGAGATCGTACTTTTGTCAATCTCGTTGCAGAGTTGTAAGGCACTTTTGATGATTGACGCTATTATGTCTTTAGGAAAGCGACTCCGGGAAGCAAAGGAGAGAACACAACAGATCGTTCGGATTAGTCCAAGGCCAGGGACGAATGTTGCGCAAATCAACGACCCAGGCCGTTTTATATTAGATGCCCACTCCTCAACTTGCGCTTACGGTCAGCTTGAGAGTTCGGTAGGCCTTCCATCGCCAAGTCTGTCCTTCCAGCCTTCCTCTATCGCACAGACCCCGAGACTGAGCCAAGCGCCTCCTTATCCCATTACGGTCTTCGGTGCTTTGTTCCTGAATGGGCGCATTCTGGGGATGACATGCGGTTCAGTTGCGGCCAAGTCCCTGCCGCAGTCATCGGATGTTCCTCTGCCGTTGCATCCCACGCCAACTCAGATGCATACCGTTCATTACTGCGCGATCGACACCTTCCCGTTCCCAAAAATGCGAGACAACTTCATTAAACTGAGCGCCATCATCGACGAGACGAGTTTTACGCATGATCTTTCTACTATGCCTAGCTTTACCATTACCCCCGGAGCCCCATCATGGGACCCTAAGTCGTGGAAGATTGAGAAAGGGTTTGCGGATAGATGGGGCTTTTTATTCTACTGATAGGTCTACCACCTGATGGACCTCAAGGAAACATTATACACGTCATCGAGACGGTGCTCGATTGGAGAGGGGCGTTGAGAAAACGAAGCGCAGAAAACAAAAAGAAATAGCCTAGAGAGTCCCTTTTCTTCTCAACAGGCATGATATCCAGCTACATCCAAGATCCAATCAATGACCAGTTGTGGTGCGCTAAGATTTGGAGCATGGCCGGTTCTAATACTCGTGACATCAACTTTCCGCCCAGTCTCTTTTTCAACCAATTCGATTCCTATTTTCTGATCCTCCGGTGGAACAATGAAATCCTCTTCACAAAACAGATACGACACCGGAATATATTTGTATCCGGCATACGTTAATGGAGTGCTGAAACTGGCTCCTGATTGCATGGGGAGCCTTCTCATCCATGCCTCGCCCTCCTCCTTAGGAAGGTCGGAGAAAATGAGCGCTGCAGATTCCGACGTATAATTCAGATCCATGTACAGCCATCCATTATCCTGTATAGCATTAGAGTGGGGATGAAATCGAGGTGGATGGAGAGGAACTAACATCAGCGCTGTAGATGACCCTCTGATCATCTGGTACATGCTTCACCACCTCTCCCGCCGTCGCGCCTACAGGCGGTACTAATGCAGTCATGTACGCAAGCTTCACGATCCCGCCTGGCTTTCCCTCGTTCAGCCTCTCTTCTTTACTGAGTCCCTTCGTGCTTTCGCTCAGGGGTGCGCCTCCGTACGAGTGTCCGAAGAGAATCACATCTTTGCCCTCGTTCGAGAGTCTCTGAACCTCTTCTGCAATGAAGGCGGAGTCATCGTGCAAAGTCGGCAGTGGTCCTTCCCTCGGTCCTGTTGCAAGACCCGTGGTGGGGAGATGCAAGCCCTGGATCTCGTAACCCTTTGCTGCGACAGCATCGAATATTGGACTGTAGAATTCTGGAAGGAAGAAGGAACCAGGGATGAATAAGAGCGAGGGCTTGGTCATATTGATGACGTTGTGTAGATTGCAAATATAAAATGAAAAGAAAACTGCGTAAAATTGGTCGTTGGCTGCGTTTCGATGTATGCGACACTAACCAGCGAAGACCTAGATGATGCGTATGAGACATGCTATACACGCAGACTTCTCGTCTATTTATCTTCAAGCCGCTTTCAACTTGATCCATTGGGCATGATGTCTTTGTAATTGTTGATTACTCAATTCTGACCGTCAGGGATGAAGGATTCCTTTCTGACAGTCAGATCTGTGGAGCCAAGGAGACTTTATGCGTCCCTCGCGCGACGCGATTGGTTAAATGGTCAGATATGCAAGAACGAAGGAATGCCGAACCAATCGCCGAATGGGAGATCCGCGTCCTAGAGGCTTGGAAGGATGTTGAAGTGTGTGATAACGATCATGATTATATACCCTCATTAATCTGGTGCCTGGCTCCCAGAAAGCCCGGCCGTTCCTAAATCCAACTCGCCTACATTTACGGAATAGTTGCGATATTAGAGGGCACTGCGTCTCTCATGGTTCGTTTACCGCCAGGTATAGAATCAGCATCAGAGTGTGAATCATTCAACTATATGACTGCGAAGGTAACATAGAGCAGTGTAGGTGCCTAGCTACTGGTAATGTACATGCTTCCTACACCAATTGACAAAGCATTGCCTCAAAGATCCCATTTTGATACCGGTTGTTGGCAATCCTCTACAGGCACTGCGAATACCACTGGTTAGAGGACTTGCATGTCCCCTGGGAACAACAAGTAGCGCCACTCCAGCCCTGGCCACCACACTGACCATAGAGGGCCGCACAGGAACTAGATGGGGCTGAGGTCTGTGCCGGCGGCGGATCAACCGTGGAGCTGCCCAACTTGCTATTGACGAATGTAAGTGCTGCCTGCCCGTATACCCGGCCGTATCCTTGATGGGTATTGGCATCGCTACCAGTGCAGCAGTACGGATCTGGGGAGTCACAGTAGTTCTTGACCTTGCTAGCCGAAGGACACGAGAAGCCTGCAGGCCGAGCATCAAACTGAACATTTGTTAGCCTTTGTTCTACACAGTCTGATGCCAAATGGAATCCAGATGCAAGTTTATCGCGTACCCCTTGAGCTGTGCAAGAACCAACGTTGTAAGATAACCCAGATCGATACCGAGGGTTGCCCATAAGAATTGCGGCCTTGACCATGTTGAGAGCACTGGCTGTCAGCGGGACAGCAGGGTTGGTGATTCCGGCACCACTATCCACGCCACCACAGAGAGCATTGTCCATGATTTGACCTCCCTGTTACACAGTCAGCGCACGACTCCTTAGTGACACTCGCACAAGTCAGAAATTTGACGAACCTGAGAGTACCCAACCAATACAATTTGCGTGCTAGGACATCTGCTGTTAAAACTGTTCACCGCAGTTGCGACCGCCGCAGTGCCCCGGTTAGCCGAGTCGGCGTAACTGATTCCACCACACGAGCTCTGCCCTCCACACGCGGGATACGTGATTGCTTCAGAAGTGGCACCCGGGTGAGCATTGAGAATTAGAGTCACAACTGTGCCGGCAGAGCCATAGCCTGGAGACACGGTTGTCTCACGGGCGCCGAAGACGTGGATGGGCGGACAGGATTGGCGGGAGTGTATATCTGCGGGTGAGGCATTGCTCGCGGTGGCATGAGCTAGCAGTAAAAAGAACGCGGTTTTAGGACTGGGCCACATCTTTGCGGTGTGCTTCGGGAGACTGAGATGGTTCCTGATGTGTCACGCAGAATCGTTGTTTTTGAGTTTGATGCCACATTTTCGAGTTGGAAATGTGGTATATATAGACCAATGCGCCGAGATTCAGGAAGTAGGCGGCCTGACATGTTCCTTGCACGATGGCAGCTGCCATCAGCGTGCGATGGTTCCATTCCGTTAACCCTAGTGTCTGTTGACCGAGGGATGGCTAGAAGTCTAGACCTGTCCTGGTTACAGCTAATCCCTGCTGCGACCCAACTTTCCTGTTAGACTGAGATCCAAGTTTGGTTGTCATCCTTCTTGGTGGAATTATGATCCATTAGAACTTGCCATGCACTCGTGGTTGAAAAATGGCTGGGTTGAGTATCAATGTGTTTGGTGGAATTTAGCTGGAGGGACAAGGGGTATGCCTGATATAGCATCCGTCATTTCCTGGGGAGTGCAACCTGAGTGTGGGGAAGTGTCGCTTGAAGTGATGTCTAATCTGCGAAGCCTTGTGAATCAGCATCCGTGGCCTGGTACAACAGCAGGCGGTACTCCTAGGCCGCTAGTTTCTTGGTGGATGATTGATTACCGGGAAGCCCATCATCTCCAAATTGCCGCATCTGTTTGCCTGGTGCCACCGAATGTGGGGGGGAACAAACGTTGTACGCTAGAGCAAGGTTGGTTTTAGGCTCAATTCAGATGCCCGCCTAGCAATGCATCCGATCAACGCTTCCAGATTCGGATGACTTCCGAGCACCGGTTTGGGTTCGGTGTATTCTCCGAGGTCACACCTTTAACATCCTTACACGAAAACGGGCCCAAGTGATTTATCGCCGCAGCCCAAACCCGGGGAACAACTCGTATATTCGGTATTCAGCTCCGTCACTCCTGCTTTGGTGGATCACCTGGGGGTAAGTCAACAGTCGACAATCAAGAAATGATCGTCTCCCAAGGACGCAATCGTTGCCCCACCATTTACGTGATGCTACACGGATTCCGGCTTCGTCTACCGGACACGCTCCGTTGGCAGAAGACTGCTCCTAGAGCTTCTATTGTTGAATTCAGGCTTGATAGATATATGTTGAGGACGAGTAAGATCTTATTCTGGATTTCTCAACTTCCATCTGCCAGTCCGTTTGCCCCAAGCCCAATGCTCTTTTGGATTCGCAATCAGCAGCTTCATCGCCGGCATATCCATTGCTTGCCTCCCGAACTCTATCTCCATCGCAATTACCGCAATCTGCGCATACTCTCTTGCTTTCGCCTCATCAGCGAAGAGAGCATAGTTCAGCGCAGCGCGTGTGTATGCCCGGCCGATGTAGAGATCCAAGCGTTCCTGCTTGTACAGCTCCACCAGCCGTGGCCCGTCCTCGGCCGTTACGAGAATATGAGTGAAGTTGCCCATTCTCGCCTCAATTTCTTTGATTTCGCGGAGTCGCTCATCTGAAGCAGCTGATTCTTCATCACTTTGGGTGCATTGTGCACAACTGCAGAAGAAGCCCCAGTCACCGAGGCGCGTTTTGCGCTCTGCACGGGAGATGGTGGCATCGATGTAGCTGATTGTAATCTCTTCCCCCGGCGCAATGTCGCGCACCGCGAACGCTGTATGGGTTATATTGTTGATACGGTACTGGGTGCTGGAATGAAAGGTTAGCGTTTGATGGCCAGACTCTGTGATTCACGATGAACTTGTTTACTTTGGTCTGCAGTCATGATTCATCCTGGATGCATCGACGAAGCAGCCCTCATGGGCACCTTCTTCGTCCTCGCTGATGCCCATTCGAAATGCGTTCCGGTCAACTTTAGCAAACATGTCATCTCCCACCTGACGCATGAATGCGTCACGTTTCGGCCTAGGCAGTTTTCTCACTGCTTTCTCATATAGTGAAGATCGGTATTCAGGTAACATGTTGAGATGAAGATGCATCTTAATCATCAATGCTGGGGGCCGAACAAAGATATTTTCTCCTCGCAATATAGTCCTTTGTGCAATGAGACCAATTCCCTTTCCCGAGATCTCTGCTTCATAGAATGGTGGAGGGTCGGACTGGGGTACACTCAAGATGGGGAAAGCTGCTATCCTTTCTGCGTTCTCTTGGGTAGTGATGAGAGCGATACCACCGTCGAAGAAGCGATTCGAGAAGATGCAATGTTCACCCAGACAGTGTTCCGGGCCATTCCATTCCGAACTAGAGGTGGAGGGCACTTTTGGTAAGAGGCCTGTTCCAGAAGGTGAGGCTGACACCAAACATGCAACTTCGTCTGCCCACTGCTGCAGCGGGCTCGTGGGACAGTCCTTGTGACCATCAATCCAGCCAGAGGCAACAACAGCATTGAGAAATGTCGACAGTGCCCATGCACAGGCGAGGATACGCTTATTTCTCGACATCGTCGGAGGGTTCCAAATTTCAATCCGCATGCACGATGCTATCTTGAAGAAACCAGCATGATAACGCCAATCGCCGCGGTCAATGATGCCAGTTGAAATAAAGTTGACACGGCAAAAGTCCCCTCAAGCCTTTAAGTAGGGGCTTGCTGTCCCCGCACAATCGTTTCAAATTATGAATTCAAGGTCCTCATCTTCCGTACGGAAGTTCCGTCGATTGCGGCTAAATGACCTTGAACACATTGAATCTTGGCGATCTTGACTGAATGCCCCAGAGCGAATCATGGCCGCTAAGACTCATGCAGCCCAAGGCTTGCCCAGGACTTGGAGAGTTTAGAAAGCTTGAGAAGTTGCACGCATACAATACTACTATCAGAATGCTCACGGACGGTTGATTTGGCGACTACTGGAGCACTCTGTTTCCGCTATATTGACAATGCCTCATGGATGCTCTTGTGGCGACTGTAAATATTTGTTGCTAAGGCACCGGTAATCGCATGCTGATGACGCAATGACCAATCCTGAGAAATGGTAACACTAATGTTTCCCCATACAAGTCGGGCAAACAACGAGCAACCACATGCAGCTGCGGTCCACACACTCATCATTCTCTAGTACAAGGACCCCGGAGTGGGATCTCCAATAGGCGATCGTGTAGTGGATGCTAGCGCTTCTTGCAGCCAATGCGAACCTGGAACAGAACTGCGAGAATGCCACTCTATTGCTGTACGAACAGCTGGCTCGTCCGTCGCAGGACGTTTTACCGCATGTGAACCTTGCCAGGGATTGTTCAGCCGCATTGCTAGCACTATTTGAGGACACTCCTTCGGTGTAAAATGAAAAGCGGATTCTTGGAGCAATTTCTTGCGACAGCCTGACTGACCATAAAATCCAAAGGCTCCAACAGAACATAAGCTCCATGCTGGAACACGCTTTGCTTGGGAGAACTTTATTTCAAGAAAACAGTTCAATCTTTCTTAGCCCAATCTACGTCTTCGCTCCCAGGCCGGTTGGAAATTACTCCTGCCGTCTCAACTCGAACATTAGTCTAAACTGGACGTGTAAGTGTGAGAAGACGCCACCATGCCACCGAAAGCACCGCCAGACGCACCAGAAACTGTATTCGAAGGACCGTCTCATCCTAATGGTGAATCCCAAGACGACAGTCTACCGATCGGCTTTATGAATCTGATCATTCCAACCACCAACCCTGTCGGTGATCCCACGATAGACCTATGTTTGGTTCATCTTAAGCTTCTGCATGCATTCCACAGAATGAAACTTAACATTGGTTATCGAGATGGACTATGGGGAATATGGGACTCGAGAGCAGACAGATTTGAGCAGGAAGAGAAACATAAGCTTGCACTGAGCAAGTTACGAGAGAAACGATGGTCCATTTTCATCGCGAAGGCTCTATACAGATATCAGACCTGGTGGACCAAGTTGGGAGGAACATCGCTGCGTGAAGAAGATACTTTGGACAATGAAAGCCCAGCATATGCCAAATTTGCGGAAGCGGTCGATGCGCCCCCCTTGGATGCCTCATCACTAATTCCTCTAGGCGAGTTGTTCTTCTTTTCCGATTTAATTTACATATCCACCAAACTCGTCCTGAAATATGCGCACGGCTAATATCCGTATGACACCTAGATGTTCTACTTGTGTGGCACGCGCACATGCTGAATCCAAGGATATTCTTCGAAGATGCTTTGCGATGTGGGATCCGCACCACATGGGGAACAGGCATGCCTTGGACTCTCATTAATGACGCAATCGACGATCACATCAACTACAATGTTTCGTACGACTGTAAGCAGTCGTGGATCGCAAGTACCAAGGAACCCTGGGATAATGTGGACTCAGCGGATACACTTAGGATGATTTGCCCAGCCTGTTCAGTAGTACTTCCTGTTCCCTGGACGACATGCGGCGACGGCGCCGAAAACTTGCAAGATCCTGGACCTTCGCAGCCCCAGCCCCAGTCCCAGCCTCCAGCAGATGACAATAATGATACACTTACAGCTACTCTCAACTTACTTGGCGATGGATATGGAGACGGCCAGGTCCGTCATGTATGTACCGCCTGTGGACTTATTATCGACAATGACATCCTCTGTGTCTCCAAGTTCATCAAAGATGTGCGTAACCTCGTGGAGAATGACATACCAATGCCCGGGACTGTACTAGACCCTAGGTCTGGAATGGTGGAGCTGAACTTTCCTATTCGGAAGGTCCCCAAGGAAAAGTCGGCTCTCACTTTTCCAAACCGCTTGGTCCGCAACGTTCTTCAGACAAGGATCATCGGCTTGATAGACGATCGTCGTGGTGGAACCAAACTCAGTCTTGCAACCATCACCAACATGATCAGGGCAGCCTTGCAAGTCAAGAGAAATTGGACAATTATCGATGGGGATATCGATATCAGCAAGTACGAGGATCTGTCAAAGAGGACGAATACAATACTTCGCAGAACCATGTCTAATTATCACGATAACTTCTCCATGTATGGTCGCGATCTACGCGGAGCTGTCATGCGACAAGGCTTGTTCATCGAAAAGATGTATAAGGTTTGAATACCCATTTAATCTCTAGCACGCTTGCGTCGCACAAACCATCTTCTTACTGTAAACTTAGATCAATTGGCTGTATAGCCCGGCGGCAAAGTCAACAATGCAGCGGCTGATACAGAAGTATGGCAGATTCTTGGTTCTTCTCCAGCGATATCCTGACAAAATGGCGGTGCCGACGTTGGATGTCGACCTCGCATGGCACACACATCAACTTACGCCACGTGACTACTACAAGCGTACCGTGTCGTTGTTTGGCAAGTTTCTAGACCATGATGACATGATCGAGCAAAACAAGTTGTCCAAGTCATTTGAGTGGACATGTACCACGTATCAAAAACATTACGGAGAGGTTTATTCAGAATGTACTTGCTGGTACTGTGAAGGTAGGCCAGCACCACCTTCACTAGATGAAACGAGCTTCGATTTTGGTCAGCTAATCCTCAGCTTCTCAAGCTCTGCGTGCAGCACATACATCTTCATTCCGGCAACTGATTTCCGTGTCAAGAAGCGACAAAGGTGAGGATGATTTAATCAGTCTTTTGATGCTAGTTCTTTTGTTCAAGGCGAACTCACCTTCTGGTAGCGTATAAGAAATTCCACGAAGCCGGATCTGGCGTCTGCCCACCTGACAACTCTGCTCACATCTCCTCCCACAACGCGGTGGAAGTAGAAGATAATACAAGGTACATGAAAAGCTGGATGAAGCGGTACATAAAACATAATCTTCGACGGGAAGAGGGCTACAAAGCGGCCCTGAAACTCGCTCGAGAAAACGATCGATATGCGCCACCGCGAATAACAAGTCAGGATCATTGGGGCTATTCATACTCTATGCCTGGGCCCTGGGTCTGTCCACTTTTCTTCGATGAGTCTTTCTATGCAGCAGATCTAGCACATCCCAACAAAGGATCGAACATTAATGCAGAGGGGTCCCTGGGCGGTGGTTGCGCTGCCGAGTGTGGAAACTTGGCGAGTTGCAGCTCGGTTGTCCATAAAGATACATCGCGCACCGCAGCGTGTGATGCCACCGACGTCTATAATCTCGCAATTCCAGAAGGTAAGTGCTTCTTCTGAGGCTGTGTAATTCTTGGAGACTAATCTGAGCAGATACAAATGGCGGTTGCGGTGGCTGCGGTGGGTAATTGGATGTCGTCAAGAGCTATTGCTCCTGTAGGTCCAAGCTGGGTGTCGGTTGATTCCATCACCTGCCAAAATATGCATTAAAAGCCCAATAAAACAAAAGATCTATTGGTATCATTGCGCAGAAGATATTTATCAACCAGCAACTTCAACTGATACTTGCTTACATTTGCTAACAACGCAGATTTGGGGTAGATGGAGGGCATGTTCCCTCGTCGGCAAATCCACACCTGTCAGCCTGGCGAACTTGCTCTTGTAAGTTGGACATGCACTCAAGTCTAACTCCTGAGAAACCAGAGAAATTAAGACGCCCGTGGCCTGTGGATCATTGGACGTGACATACGTCGAGATAAGGAAAGACCGGTGACTGCACGGAGTGATCTGGTCGATCTTTCAGAACGCATGCAAAGCCTGATTTCCACAACAGATAAGCCTAAACCAGACTCCTTTTCCTGACGGGAAGGATTAACAAGTGCCGACACGGCACGCCTCCCGAATCATAGATTTAAATCTTGGTACTGCGGGGTCCAATGATTTCTATCACTCTCGTTGGCCACGTTTTGTTGCCTTTGTGGGCAATCAATATTGAATTAGTATAATTAAATTCAGTTCCAAAGTTGGTGCTACTTCATTCATCGGTAAATTAAAAGGGGAAAACTAGCCAGGATATGGCGAGCAGTCAGATAAAGTGTGATTCTCAGTATAAACGACTCGGATCTTCTGAGTCGGAAGCAAAACAATGAAACAGCTGACATCGTCTCTAACTTACCCAAATCCCACCTCAACCTCAACCTTCACGAAATATGGCTTGGCTGGTGCTCGCGTTCGTGGCGCTACTAGCGCAAGATGCTTTTGCCCAGACGGGATCTGCTAGAGGAGCAGATTTCCTCCGTTTTGGCTGCTCTCAGCTTGTCATTGAGCGTACTGACCCTCTGGTCAACCCTGGAATGATTCCGTCACCACACATGCACCAAATAGTTGGGGGGAACTCCTTCAATGCTTCGGTTTGACAAGCACCTCCTGTTAGAATATGCGATAGCTGCTAATGGGCATGCCGTAGATGGACCCTAAGATGATCGACCCGGCCGAGGAATCACGATGTACCTCTTGCAAAATGTCCGAGGATTTCAGCAACTATTGGACTGCATCTATCTACTTCCAATCACCTGAGAATGGCACGTTCAAGCGAGTTCCACAAATGGCGAACGGCCGCCTAAATGGCACTTTACTGGAGCAAGATGGAGGTCTCACTGTCTATTATATGCAACCTTTCAGTGGCAGTAATAAGAAGGTGACGGTCATGAATCCCGTGAGTATGAATCAAATATAATGCTCCTCGCTTCAGCTGACATATTGCAGGGCTTTCGAATGCTGGCCGGAAACCCATCACTCCGCAGCAAAAAGACCGGCAGCGTCGCAATCTGTCATCGCTGCCTTTCTAAAAGTGAACGTATCATGGGTGGTAATGGTGCCCCTTGCGACTCCAAGGACACAGCCGAGTTCCCCAATAAGCCGTGTCCGGGCGGCATCAGGGCTACTGTTATCTTTCCTTCTTGCTGGGATGGAAAGAACCTGGACAGTCCCGATCACCAAAGCCATGTGGCTTATGCGCCGGGCTCAGCGCTCGCGGGAGACAAATGCCCAGCTACACATCCCGTGCGAATTCCTCAAGTTATGTACGAGATCATGTACGATACCTCGGGATTTGCTGATCCCGCGTACTACCAAAACAACAAACAACCTCTCGTATACAGCTTTGGCGATCCGTCAGTCTCCTTTCCCATCCGCTGTGAGTTTCGCTGCTAACTTGGACCAAGCACTGGATATGGCGCGCACGGCGACTACCTCTTTGGCTGGAAGGAGGGCTCCCTGCAGAGGGCCATGGATGCTCTTGGAACGAACTGCTTTAGCGAGACCTGCCCTGCTCTGAAACTGCAATCCGGCGAGGACGCTATTAAATGCACCAAATCACAGCAAGCCCAGGAGGAGGTTCATACAGATATTTGTACGCATGATATCTTTACTGGCATAACCTATAGCTAACGTATTCTTTAGGGGTTAAGGAACTTCCCGGCGGTGTACCAATCCAATGAGTAGAGATAATGGAGATATGACGGGACACTGAGTAAAACCTGCGAAGTCATATTGTATTCATACATGGCAAAACAAGTCGTCATATTGATTAGGGCCCTCGCAGACAAATTTTGTAAAGCAGATCAATCAAGGCAATTATGCCACAAAAACACCATTCGGCTAGATGCCATAGGTGTCACATTCTCTGGCAAATGTGTCCGTATGAAGTAAGACATGTTGAATTTGGCAGGATACACGATTTCTATTCACTTGCTGTTGAATATTTAGCTGGTGCCTAAGCACCAACCAAGGCGTTACCACTGGCACCAGAGTGTATTATTTGTCCCGCGCTGCCGCAATTGCTGTTGATGACCACTCTATCAGCGCCCGGGGATCCTGGAGAAATGACCAATGTTAGGCGATACGCTCCCTCAAGAATACCACGGAATCATAGCTAATCTCACCTCCTGTATAAACTCCGCCGGCCCTGATTGGAAATTCATACCACGGGCCTGTCACATCAAAGTCAAAGCTTTCGTAGTTATTGTATCGGTGCGGGTAAGTCGAACCACCAGCAGTCGTTCCAGCGCGGACATATGTGCAGGCGGCATTATTGGCAGCGTTTACTTGCGCAGTTGAGTAGTAAGTGCTACCACAGGTAGTGGTGCGCTTCTCCAGCTGTGTGGGGATTGCCTGTGTTACGACAACAAGGAGACTAATAAAGAAAATTGAGACCTGCATCTTGAAGCCCAGTATAGATTAATTCCAATGGTGATATCGATTAACTAGATAAGTATCAACATCGATAACTTCTAGTTTGGATTCTTTAGCTCTGAGGATCTCCAGCTCAGATGCTGCGGACCATGTCATTGATATACGTCGCGTAACATTCAACCTACCAACCATTTAGAAAGGCTTGAGATTTTAGCCGTCGGCCAGCAAATAATGATTTCTAGGACCTAGATATCTACTCACGGTAGACACTGTAGATCGCGGTGTCGAAAGCGGAAGGTGTAGCAATGTTCCATTACTCATGGCCAGGAGTGACACCCTGGTTGGCTGCTGGCGGCGAGGTATTTGTGCCGGGATTAGTTAGCAGTGCAGATGGCCTGCATTAGCGTCGTGAATCTGCCGATGATGTGTTGCAACGCCATCTGGATGCGAAGGACTAATTGGGACACCCGCCCAACCAACCCATAATCTGTGGTACTGCGAACGGCCCCGAAAGATATGTCGCCTATCTAGATATCAATTGGGAATGGAATGAGATTCGAAACATCAGGATCTGCCTATCATTTCCCCATGGGGGAGGTTGCACGGCTCAGCATGCGTGGACTAGTAGACGGCCTGCCCCTTTTGTTACATAGCGTTAGCCCTATGTAGATAGTTCATCTGTTTGACATGGGAAATTTATACTGGCGACTTACTGGCTTTATATGAAACTATTCAATACCGAAAAAAGGAAGCACACCCACATCCATCGGTGGCATAAATTTCAAAGTAAGTAAACCATTAGCACTTCGGACTGCATTTGAATCTGGTTGCAGAAATCAGCCATATCCGAAGGCGGGCAACCCTCCGTTGGCCTTGGGCAATCAAGATCCAATATACAACAAGGTCCCCATGGGGCGCGAAGCCTACCGTGGGAGATGATTATGTGAGCCGAAGAATGCGTGAAGCTTGCCATGGATTCTCGCAGATTGGGTGGACTAGATCCAAGGGCCGTTGTGACTAGGATACGGTGTAATTGCATCCGTTGTGTAGAAACCGTTGTGTTAGGCCTACTGTGTTCTGCGAAAGCAGAAATAACGAAATACGCCCAAAGATTTACAGGAGTACAACAAGGCAATCTTTCTTCGGGTATTGATACAAAATTCTGCCTTAAACGTGTCACTAACTACTTTTTAGATATGATATACCTGTACAAGTCAATGATGAGGCCAAGATATAACCAAAGAAACGATCTTAAGGCAGACTCTTCTCCAAGTGGCATCCAAGCTTGGTGGTACGAGTCCATCTTATTTGTCTTCAAAAAGGAAAGAAAAATACAGATTCCAAGCTGGAGTAGGAGTCGAACCCACCCTTCCCTTCTTTGGGTGTTGATTGCGATTCACTTCTTGAACGCCACCTTTCCGGGAGTGCTACCGTTACACCATCCAGCTCTAGGGATAGTTGAGAGATTGCTATTGTAGTATTTACAACTTGTGAACTTGAATTCTCTTTTCCCACCATGTCTCTATGTTCTCTTGCAACATCTTGAGGGTCACGCTGGCATATCACAGTTCAAAATCCTGTCGCGCTGTAGACGTGTTTATAAGAATAATAGAATCACCAGTACGTTCTATTTTGACCGCAACTTGGTTGAGAACCGCATAGAAAGAAGAATTGCTAACGCGTATCCAAGATCGATAAGAGAGGCTGTGAAAGTAAACAGTGCTCAGAAAGTGGCCAAATTCTGATATCAAGTGGGAGGCACGAGAAAGCAACCCTAGACTCCGGGCCCCGGTGAACGGAGTAAAAGATTCTGTGGTTGGTCCTCCAGAACCCAGACTCGGACATGTTTGATAATTTCAACATGTTTGTAAAGCTCACTGTGTGATTGCAGAAGAAATACTGGTACTGTACCCGATCCGAACGCCACACACGGTACCTGGTTTTAAATAGACAGACGTAGTAGACTGCTAGCGGGATGACATCTCTCCGCCTTACTTCTCGACCTCGTCATTACTTGTCAATTCAAGTCTTGAACGGCTGCAAAATGACGTCGACTTAATGCAATGCTTGAGATGTGTAACCTTATTGAATGAAAAACGCCTCCTAATTCGGTATCCGCGTCGATGATTGGCACACGGAAGCTGAAGCTCTAACAGCTAATAATCACCCATACCCTTGGAAAATAGTCTCGTATTCTCTCGGTTTCCTATTGACTCCTCCTCCTAATATTAACCCTTTTCCTGTTGCTTAAATCCAAACCTATGCTCACTCATTTGCTCTCACTTGGTTAGATCATCACTCGTTGAAAATTTCTTTGCAACAAGGCCGTATTAACTGATGCAAAATGCATTCGTTCAAACTCTTTGTCCTCTCGCTACTTGGCACTTTAGTCGTCGCTCAACAGCTGCCCACAGGCATTCTTGGCTTCAATTCGGGAGCCACCAAGGATAACACCAAGCCAAAGCAGCAATCCGACTTTGAAAATGAGTTTAAGACAGCGCAGAAGCTCCGTGGCTCGCCAGGTCTATTCAACAGCGTTCGTTTGTACACAATGAAACAATCGGGCACGACAGCGGAACCTATCTCCGCTTTCGCTGCTGCCGTGGCAACAAACACGACTATGCTGCTCGGTATTTGGTGCTCCGGCACCGACTCCATCGAAGACGAACTTACGGCAATGAAAGCTGCAGTCGACAAGTATGGCCAGCAGTTTGCCGACCTTGTAGTTGCTGTCTCGGTTGGGAGTGAAGACATCTATCGCGTATCAGAGTCTGGGATTCAGAACAATGCGGGTTTAGGACAGCCGCCAGACAAGATTGTGGAGTTCATCCAAGAGACCCGCTCAGCAATGGAGGGTACACTTTTGGCGGGAAAACCGGTAGGCCATGTTGACACTTGGAGTGCTTGGTCAAACGAAAGCAACGCCGCTGTTATCGAGGCGGTTGACTTCATCGGCACCGACCTCTACCCATACTACGAGAAGGACAAGGGCAATTCCTTTAGCAACGTCACAAATGTCTTCAACTACATCTATAATCAAACTCTGTCTGCTGCTGGCGACAAACCAGTGTGGATCACAGAGACCGGCTACCCGACCTCTGGTCCATTGTTTGGAGAGGCCGAAGCGAGTGTGGAGAAGGCGGCACAATACTGGCAGGATATCGGATGTCGACAGCTCTTCGGCCGGTCCAATGTGTGGTGGTACAATCTGAGGGACTCGAATCCCGACAACAAGGAGAAGTTTGCCATCACGGATGACTTAAGCGTAAAGGCGAAGTTCAACCTGACCTGCTTACCCGAGAGTGGTGCTCCAGCAGCCATCAACCTGGAATCTTCCGCATTTATGATGGCGCCGCAAAACATGTTGACCACAGTATCTGTGCTTATCTTAGGACTCATGATTGCGCTCTAGAATTGGTCCATGTATGAACATTGGCCAAAGGGCAAGGCTTCTAGTTGGCGAGCAGCCGATTTGAATGTTTTAATTGAAAACCCAGTTCGTAAGAGGGACCTAGCAACTTGCATATTCTATTAGATCTACGTTAGACAGAGGTCAAATATAATATTAGGGGTTTCAATTAGAAGCTATTCTTTCAGGAGTGATAATATATACACTTGTCGGCGGTCTTCTCCTGCGGCGTTGGCATGAGCGGTTTTCTTGCGGTGAAGCTTGGCAGGTACGTTCTAGACTCGATAAAGCAGGGTTGGTCTTTACCACCTGCGGGAACAGGCAGTTCCTGTCATCCCACATCGGCAGCTTTGGCTTCTAGGGCAGGCGAACCGAATGATTGGCGTGCGGCACTAATTATGGATCACCTCTTCGCCATCTCCTCATCATCTCGTCTCACTGTGGGTGCTCGCATATCTGTTTTGCTTGCGCATCTTCAACACACTTCGTACTCATCGTTGCATCCTGTCCCTTCGCATTCAGCAGCTCTCAGTCAGCCACCACCAAACCACACTCCACTACAATCGAACGGCAGAATGGCGCTGGCAGGGCGAACCGTGCTTATTACAGGTGAAAACCGCGGTATTGGGCTGAGCCTTTGCAGGGAGTTCATTGAAAGAGGCTGCACCGTCTTTGGTTCGGTACGCCCAGCAAACGTTCGATGATTCCACTACGCAAGATGTACGGTCGTGCCATAAAGCTGTGTATCTTATGCACTGAAGGAATGTTGACGAGATACTCAGTTGAGGGACACCGGGGCGAATATACTCGAGCTGGATGTAACTATTGAAGATACTATCGCCGCTGCCTTCAAGTCATGGGGTGATAAGCCACTCGACATCTTGATCAACAACGCCGGTATGTTTCTCCGAGAAGATGACTGATGCAACACCAACACCTACTCACATGTCAAACAGGAGCTCCTCCACCTCCGCGGATGTGGGATGAGATTACCGCCGACAGTCTAGTGGATAAATTTCGAGTTAACGCGGTTGTGAGATGAAGTCTTACATGCCATGTTTCAACGGTCGCGACTGACTATTCTCACTTCTAGGGGCCCTTTTTGGTCTCGAAGCTGTTTATGCCGGCGTTGCAAAAGAGTACAGATCCGAAAATCATTAAACTAGCTTCGAATTCTGGCCAGATTGCAGGTAAGTTGTAAAAGCTTGAAGTCGTTGTGCTGGAATTACTGGAATATTCCCCTTGCTCTAAATCGAATATGTATGATTGACTCTTCGTCCAGCAAACAATAATGGAAAATACATGGCCTACAAAGTATCCAAGGCCGCCCTCAACCAGGTCACCAGGTCTTTGGGCATGCAGATGGAGTTGATTGGAAGCAAGGTCATTGTCGCTGGCATTCACCCCGGCTACATCCCAACAGGACTCACGGGGTTCGTGGGCCCAGATACGATGGAGGTGCAGATTCCCAAGATTTTCAACAAAATTGAGACGCTGGACTCCTCCAGGAATGGCGGTTTTATGGACTGCGAAGGAAATGCCATGGAGTTTAAGGGACTACATCGATCTCATAGCAGATCTTAGCGGACAGAGTCTGTAAGATGGTAATATTGATTACCTATTATTAAGCTCTCGCCGCTTCCTCTTTTCGAAGTCCTTAAGCCTTCTCTTCGTGTCATGGATTCAACGTTATAAATACATCGCGCTGACGACTCGCTTATACCTGTGTTGGGACCCGGATGTAGCAAAGGACTAAATTTATGTTAGCCCCCTCCTAATTAGATAGTAATAAGCCCTTCCTGTTCTCATAATGTAGGGTAATCATCATTCAGGTGCTGAGTTGCGCGGCATTTCTAGTGGAAGTGTGGAAGTTTGTTACCTCTAGTGGTCTTGTGTTTCCCGGCCATCATCATGTTCAGGACCCACACCAAAATCTCTGTGCTTACCATATTGTAGGACTGATGGTTGTGCTTTAGAGTTGGTATATACGAACACTGGTTAGAGGACGTGCAACGCCCTTAGTTGGCGGGCTGGCGATTTGACTGCTTTGTTGCAGGCCTAGCACTTGCCATACGGCAAGTAACATACTTGAGTGTATAAAACCAGAAATTTATACGTCCTATTAGATCTCTGTTTCCTGAGAATCAAATATAATATTACGTTCACGTTCAGAGGGTATTTTCTAGGATAAGGCTTCTCGGAACTTGAAACTAACATACAGTATTCCTGCCTAGTTTTCTCTCCTCTCGGTGGCCAAATATGTGCCAAGAAAGCCTCGACATGAGCCGCTTTGACTGTTTTACTTTGCCATTGTGGCAATATCGACCCTCCCTGTGTTATACATAAAAACCGGCTTTGCGTCAAAGACAGGTCACCAATGGGGTAATGGCATACAATTGATGATATACAGGTGCAGGAGAAACTGGTTCGTCTCAAATAGTGATATATTCTCGTTGTTCGCCTGGAAGTAGACGCCACTGCCTCGACCATCTATCCAGGCTCGAAGTACCGCCCCCATTCTCGCAGTTCATCCTACTTTTGCGGATACAAAAAACGGGAGACACTGTCTACCAAGTGCCAGCAGAATTATCAGGTGGCTGATGCCCCACATCCAGGTAGTCCCTATTCACACACCAACTTTGACGCCGGGGACCATCACCCGGCCAGCCCATCCACCAACATCGCATCTACCAACTGACAATGCCGGTTCGCGTTCGATTCACTCCACTCAGTATCATAATTGAGGCCGTACGGCCTAGAAAAACAATTAGAGCCAGTGTTCAATATGGTCAGGGTTAAGGAAAATACCATATGTGTCCCCCTCCGCAGTTAATCTTCGCGCTGGTGCCGTCCCACGACTGCAGGAGTCTGGTTGCTGAAGGCCAATTGTTCGCAGAGCATCTGGTATTGAAAGCTTGGGTCTGTCCAATACCGAGAGTGTGCGCAATCTCGTGGAGCGCGGTCCGCTCGTTCATATACGAACGGTTCGAGCCAAAGCGTATGTTGCCATTGAAGTTTGCGTCCGCGGTGGCCACGCTGGGTACGTACTGGACCGTGATAGTTTTAGTCGAGCGAGTAGATAGCCTGGTGTACCGTGCCACGGCTAAACGCATGGCGGCATCGATGCGAGTATAGGCGTCAGCTTGGTCCGATGTGGGGTTTGTGACCCTCTGTATTTGCCATGTAATGACTGCCGAGGCGAGTGAGGCGTAAGCCCAGACCAGAGCAAGGAGATAAAACCGCATGATGTCTCAAAAAGTTCACGTAACACAGCGTCACAGATGTTGGGTATTTGCTGCGGCAACACAAAGATATAAGAGCTATCACTTAGAACGGCCTCGTGATGCCTAAAGTACTAGTAGACACACGACGGCATTTACATAAATTGCGGTTATTGCGGAGTTATTGTTGCCGAACCTACGCTACCATATAAGTGGAATCCATTAAGATGAAACCCTGAAATCGCGGAAATATTTGACAACTTCCTAAACAAGGTGCACATACCCGACGTCCCTGAGGGGAACCCTGTCAGATCAATACTCGCGAATGCAATCCGATAGCTCTTTCTTTATTGCAAGAATATAAAAGCCTGAGGAACCCATGTAATCATTAGTAAAACGGGTTATCAGCTGAATGCAGTATTTAAAACCGGGTAAGACCTCGTCAGCATGATAATCATTCCAAGGATTGAGGCAAGAGACACTCGTTGGACCCCGAATCTAAAATCCCGGATGCTACCCGTCCCAATCATGCACCCAGATCGCATCCCTAATCTCTTCCCATATCTCTGGAGAAAGAGCCGCCTTATCAGCACCGTGTCGATTGTCGGAAAATCATACCTCATCTGGGATCTAGATAGAAACCTGTAATCTGGGTGACTTTTCAATTGTCCCCTTGTTCTCTCCACCTCCTTCGGCCTCGAGGGGCAATTGTGTCCGAGGCAAATTCCCTCGCAGCAGCAAAATGTCTAAATCATATGAACACAACGTATCTTAGAGTTTTGATTGCAGCTTAAGCTCGGTCAACTGTAGTTTAAGTTAACCCCCATGCGAGTCAAACCAACCGGGATCTCTGCAATAGCAAGCTGGAGCTGCATTGGAGAGGGGAATGGGACCAAAGAAACATGAGAAAGTGATGAGCTGGGCTTTCAGCATCTGATACTACGGACAGATATAAAGGATGTGGAGTAGATATGCACGCCAGGACATGTAAATCGCCGACAAGCAGGAAGTAAGTATGGGAGAATGCATCTCAGATCGCTGGGAACTGGTCGTGGCTCGTTCTTGTCATCGAGGATGTCTGCACTTGTAGCTACGATCCTTGTAGAGTATTTAAATTGCCGATTTGATGCGTAAACGGCGAGGATTTCTGTCAGGCCGAGACATTTCAAAATTCGCAAGAATCAATAGTAAGAAATCTAGGACAATAACTGCATGATGCTGTGGTCTGGCTTTTTTAAACTGTATCTGTCGAATCTAATGGCTGGAAGGTCTCTTTCACAAACACAGACGAACCATGACATAAGTGGCTGTTCCTGCTAGCAACTAATTAACAGGGGCATTCGGTGTGACCCGCGGGGAACCGTCGGTGTGGAGCATAAGGCGATAATTATTTAGTGGGGGTTTCAGGGGTTAGTCGTTGACATCACCACTGATATTTCATTGCCTTCCACAGGGTCTCATTCTATCACTGGATTTTGTTTTACTACATGCTGAGGTCGCCACAACATCTTTGTGCACCACGACGTGAATTTGCATCAGCAATTCTTCCTTTTCTCGCGTCCATCCAATGGCGAGAGCGACGAGATCTAGTGTCAGGGTCGCTGTGACTCCGACACCGGACGTGTTGGACTTGAAGAGCGGTAGTCGGCGAAATGATATGATCAAGAAGGAGGATGACATACCCGAAACATCTGAGAAGCAAGAGAAGGGTGCTCGAAAGCGACGGGGAACTGCATCAGCCTCTGGAACGCCTTCTAAGCGCATCAAAGTGGAGGATGCTGATGGGATTCGACTGTCAACCGATCTTTCTCTATCGGTAAAACCTGAGGCACTTGTGACAACGCCTATCAATAGGAAGCCTTCGTCATCATCATTATTGCCAAACACCTTACAATCCAAGAAGTTGAAGGCATATGCACAATACGCGGAAAAGTCACCATTCCCGGATTTCCCAAGCCCGACGCCGGATGAATGTCGCGTTGCACACCGCATTCTCATCAAGTTGCACGGTGCCAAAGTACGACCAAAGGAGGTCACTGCATCGACGACAAGAGCAGGATGCGGCGACTCTCCTTCGGTCCTGGATGCCCTCATCCGGACGATCCTGAGCCAGAACACAAGTGACATCAACTCCACGCGCGCCAAGCGGAGCATGGACAAGGTGTACGGCGGCAGCGACGAGTGGGAGTTGATCGTCGACGGCGGCACACCGAAACTGCAAGAGGCTATCAAGTGCGGTGGGCTGAGTGCGGTGAAGAGTAAAGTCATCATGGGCATCTTAAAAGAAGCGAAGTTGCAATATGGTGCCTACTCTTTAGATCACCTTTTTAACGCCAGCAACGAAGACGCTATGAGGGAACTAATCAGCTTCCCCGGTGTGGGGCCCAAGACAGCCAGCTGCGTCCTCCTGTTCTGCCTCCAGCGGGAGTCATTCGCCGTCGACACACACGTGTGGAGGATCACGGGATTGTTGGGCTGGCGGCCCAAGAGCGCGACCCGAGACGAAACACATGCACACCTCGACGTTAGAATCCCGGACGAGGACAAATATGGCCTACACATCTTGCTTGTGAAGCACGGGAAGGTTTGCGAGGAGTGTAAAGCGGGCGGGAAGGCAGCTGGGAAGTGTGAGCTGAGGAAATCCTTCCTCCAACAGAAGCCAAAGAAAGAAGAGTAATAAGAAGCCGGTTGGCAATCGCATGGCTTGATGGCACTGGGCCATAAGCCTGAGTGACGTATAATATGCTGTTTTCTAAGCAATGACGTGCAGCTGCAATTCCTACGGGCCATAGTATTGTCTTATTGTGGTCACTAGTTGAGATCAAGAGAACGACATCATGGCTGAAAAGTTGTGTATGTAAAGCCCTTACCTTATGCAGCGAAGTCTACACATATAGCGGGTCATTGCAAGACAGCTTTATGCGCTTACATAATAATCTCAACGTTTTACACCCTTTTTCTATTTCCAATCTATAATGCAGTCCGTTTAGAATCCAGCCTCACTGCCAACACACTGCCGGCAGCTAAATACACCTTGTGGATCGACTTGTTTCTTGATCTTTAACAACCTTGGGTAATTTGATCCAAACATTGAGAGCTGCCAGTTTTCTTCCAGCATATAGTCCTCATTGTAGTACACCGCACTACCGAAGACAGCTGTCAGATTGCTTTGAGATTCAAGGACGGTCTCGACCATCTCTGGGGTTACTCCGTCCCATGGCCCAAACACCCTAGATCAAAATAGCAGTCAGCATGTCGCACTGTTGAGCAGAGTTGGAATTGGACTAATCACTGACGGGACGTCTATGAAGGCGAAAGCATTACGCCATTCCGGATGAACGGCCGTCTATTTGGTCGTTAGTATGGTTCAGTACCAGAGACTCGAAGGTGCTGGAACTTACGGCGTCTGGGGCAATTTTACTTGAGGCCGCACCAACAGCTTGCTCATGGTCAGCATGTCAACGGCCGAATGATGAGTTGGGATTTACCGTTTTGCCAGATGAATGGCTCCTTTACACTTAGTATGTACGATTTTATCTTCTCTAAGTGCTCTTGATTCTGGATCATATCATAGGACACTATTCGACTGAGTACGGCAAGGTTGACGCCGATCCCAGCTCCACTCTTCACGATTGGCCAAACGGCACCAAGATAAGCGTCGTTCCAACTCGTGGAACCAGTAAACTGAGCAGGCCGCAATGCACCTCGGCAGCCGGGAATATTGAGTAGAGGTTCATACGCTTTCAAGGTGTCATTGGGATTTCGGGCGTCGCCCGAGGCGAACAGCTCAATACCAAGCAGTGCACCACCGAGTGATTTAGAGCTAACCTGCCAGATCCCCTGCCGGAAGTTAGCCACATGGTCTCCCAACGATATGCATGAAAGGTGATTTACGACGTGCCCGGCCTGTCGCAGAGGATACTGCATATCAACCAGCTTGCTGACAAACTGGGTGTAGGAACTGAGGTTTGAACAGCCGATTTGGCCGGCAACAGTATTCACGGCCTTCAGGGCTGGATACGTCTTGATGTATACGCGAGTGACGACGGCAAAAGCACCTTGAAGGGTTCAGTCGTTGTCTCGTTGGAAGATCATAGAGGAGCAACATTACCTCCGCCGCCTCTCAATGCCCAGAACAAATCTGAATTGGTGCACTTATTGACGATTTGTTTCTTACCATCAGCGGTAACAACCTCAAACTGCACGACATCTGCGTCACATCTTTAGATATATTCAGAGTCAGATAAATGCACGACTTACTGTCGACGCCCATTCCAAACATATCACCGAAAGGCCCTGCCGAAAAACATTAGCAATCCCTACTTCCGTGAGGGGCGGAAGTGACTGACCCAATCCGCCACCAAGAATATACCCTCCCGCTGCACCCACAGAGATAGTGAAACCTCCTATGGTTACTAATCCATGATCAGCTGCTACTTTGTAAAGCTCGCCGACATCGAGGGCTGGTCCAGTGGAGATAACGCTTTGCGAGTCGCATGTGCAACCAGCTGGGACGAAGTTGGCAATCACCTTTGGATCCTTCATATGACGGGTCCAGATAGTGAACCCCCCAGCAGCTGAAGAACGCCCGGTGTAATCATGGCCAGTCTATTAGCAATTATCAGCATGCGGCTGCCATATCCGAAGAATGGGAGACTACGTTTTTTATGCGAAGGCGAAGGTTGTACTTTGCGGCAAATTTGACAGCCTTGACAACGTCATCTGCAGTTGTTACATTGACGACATAGTGTGGCATCCCACCAAGGGTGCAGATCTCTTGAACCGGATCTGGTGCTGAGCCATCTGCTTTGAGATCCGGGACTGGGCAGCCGCGATCGCCATCCTGTTCCCAATTGGTGAACATGGCGCCAGCTGGACAAACGTCAGAGATTTTCAACGCATGGCTCTCTGAACTCACCAGGCAGTTGCTGACGCCAGACATCAGTCCTTTTGTTTTGGGCGAGAGACTTGCAAGCTTCGGCATTGTATGTTGCATTGTAGCAAGCTTGACCATATGGGGCGGTCTTGATGAGAGCTCCGTTAACGGAGACATTGAAATTATTAAAGTCACTGAGAGAGGGAAAACATCTCTGGTTAGGCAGACAGTACGGTGCCTTGGCCGCCGCCAGGAGCCCATGTTGGCAAAGAGCCAAGAGTAGGAGAGACAGAAAGCGAGGCACCATTTTCGAGTTGCTTTCTTTCATAGCTGAAGTATTGCCATGAGCTATTGATTCCTTCCCAGAGGTGGACCTTATATTGAAAATCTTTTTACTCTAGCATTAATACGCCGCCCGAACGCCGTTGCCACTCGGCCATCCAGGCATGTTGACCGCTGTCCTGGCGGCCGCTTCAACATCACCCATGTGAATCGCTACTAGTAGACCTTATGCCATGGCCCCACCGTGGTAACATTAAGTAAGATTTGTCCATTATAAACCCCGACAAACAGGGGATTTTGGCGCCTGTAACCCATGACCATGACGTCACAGAGAATGACTAAGACGCTTTATCATTACAAAGAATAACCTATTTGGAGATATCGCCATTAAAGCGTGCAAAGTTAGACTTCAAATTTTCAAGTCATAACAACAAATGAAACTCACCGTCTAGTAGAGCTTCTGTGGGCGAAGATACTATGATACTAG
The DNA here is from genome assembly GCA_001557505.1 of Reticulascus tulasneorum. Lineage (NCBI taxonomy): Eukaryota > Fungi > Ascomycota > Sordariomycetes > Glomerellales > Reticulascaceae > Reticulascus > Reticulascus tulasneorum. The sequence continues at coordinate 585,805 of LSAX01000006.1, forward strand.
TATCCTTAGATATGTTGGTTTACCTAGGAATCTTGAGGATGGTCTTTTATGTTAAACAATTCTACGATTTTGTAGAGGTGACAAAAAATGCGTTCTATTACGACCCGTTGTTTTCAAGCGAGAGTTAGGGTCGGGTAAAGAAAACCCCGCCTGCTGTAGCGTCTCGGTCCTCAAGAGGTCCCCATTGGAATGGTAGCAAGAGACGCCTAGGGGAGGGGCAAGGCCTGGATCTTAACCCACGTCCTTTATAGTGGACCTGAGCCCCTGGGCTGCGTTATTTGACTTGAACCTGCTCGATTAGGGAAGGATGTGGTTGTGTTTTGAGTTCACAGTGAAGTTACTCCGTGGGGAACCGGGCCGGCTACAGCTAGAGGACCAATAGCATATCAATGTTGACAGGCGCAGCACTCGGAAGGGCTGTGCCACCGAGGCACAAGTCAAGGAACAACTCAGGTAATACTGTCGATGTCACCCGACATCGCTGAGAAGACCAGACCATTAGCAACATGCTTGGTAATTATGTAGTGGCTTCATCTTTGCCCTCTTAATAGACCGTCGGTTAGATGAGGTAATTGCTGAACCAGAAGTTAGGCCATGCACTGTATTTCTGAACGAGGTTTCTTTGCAACTGACTCGTCCCAGGTCGTGGGGGTGACCTGACCCCAGCTAGGTTAAAGTGGGGTGACCGCGGAGCGACCGATCAACCTATCCCAGGTTGGGATATTTACTACTGAGTTCATGTCGGTGGGAAGATCCAGGCAATAAGCAAAGCAGATACAGCACATTGCCACAAAAGCAAACAATTCCCAAGTCCAACGCTTATAGCACTTGGAAATCCACTGTAAGAGCCACTCATAGCGCACTACAATCTATACTATAAAAGGTTGCCGCCCAATAGAACCAATAATACCCTACTGCAAGGCAAATGGGGCGCCAGGCCCTCGGCAGCCTTTCTGGCAGAAAGAAACACCAATATTTAAGGCCCGCAGAACCCATGCCATTCTCGCGGGGTAAACAACCCAAAAACAGCATGAGCAGATCTCGGTCATGAAACATGACGAGAATTTTGGTAAAGGGAAGTTGTCATACTCAGCTGTACATGACCGAAAGGAAAACATAATGGGCTGGCTTTAGGGAGTTGAGAAACGGACATTACCATTCCTCGCCCAGTGGTTAGGTTGCAGCCAAATCATCATCCATGCCAACATTTGGACGCCAGACCAGACTTCTCAAACTCAAAGAACAGCATCCCACTAATTCTCACAATCTTACTTTGCCGAGTTTTCCAGCGGATCCTCTTTTGGGCCACCGTGCGGTACACATCTGTTTCACCAGAGACTGGGGACTAACGGCGGCCGACTTTTGGGGTGTCATTTATACGAGACTGCTTTACCGCACATCTCCACTGATAGAACACTAGCTATAATGACTATTAACTCAAAATTGGCTCCTCGTCAGCGGATCCCCGCCTGTACGTAGTTTGGTATTTGGGGCAGAAGCCTTACCGGTACGACAGAGATCAGCAGCCGCGATGGGCCTCCAGTTGGTCTACTCAACTCCAGAAGATGGTCATCCTGTCAGCGATTGTTAGTGATGGGACAACATATGAACTTAGGCAGGTACGTCGCGGGTCGCAAAGAGTCCACGATCTTCCCCAAGCGTCTCATCGAACCACCTAAATGGAAAAGCTGCCAAATCACAGACTCAAGGCTGAAAATCCACCAGCCGTCCACCTTTCGGCATTTCAAACTTGTGAAGCTCAAACGAACCAACAGTTCTGAGCAACAAGCAGCTGAAGGTCATAGCAGCGTTTTAATAAGACAAGATAGTCCAACAGGTCCTGGGAACTTCGCACCACGCCAATTCGCCGGGCTGGAATGCTCATCACCAAGAATGCCGGAGTAGGCTTGCCACAGTTGCGGCAATGCACCCATTGTTAACATTTTCGGAGTTGAGAATGCGTGAGTCTATTCGGAGTGGTTCTTTACTATTGATATGAACATGGCTAACCCAGTCCAACCCAGGAATGGTTGCTTTTGTGGGAATGTTGCCAATACACGAGGCCAAGTAGCGCCCAGTACAGTTTAAATTGTGCAGGAAATGCAGATGAGAAGTGTGGTGGTCCATTGAATCGGATAGACAATGAGTATCGACTCAGTTGGGGTTAATTTACGGGACGGGCGGCAGAGTAGATGGCGCATGTCGCGCAGATTGTCTTCGATCACGATTATGTACATTGCTTTAGTGATGTTTAGAGCGACCACACCATTGGAAACCCACAGGTATTTATTGGCCAAGATCAGATGACACCGGGCACCTGTGCAGATGCATGCCAGGAATATGCATATTTTGGGCCCGAGTTTGGTAACCAGTGCTACTGTGGCAATGAATTGACTACCCAGACGACAAGTTTCTGAGTCCGACTGCAACCAACCTTGCGCCGGCTTAAATGAAGCAATCTGCGGGCAATCTCTTCGCATGAACGTTAGTTGTCCTCCTCAGCTGGTTTTGGTACTGGCTAACGCCGCAGCAGGTGTATCGTAAGAAGTTCTCCATTGTATCGGCCCCCGGATGGGACCACGTCAGCTGTTACGTTGATGCGGATGAACTTACGTTGGCGGAGAAATCGTCCACCTTCAGCAATTTTACACCCGGCACATGCGCTGAGTTCTGTTCCGGCTACGCATATATGGTCTTGGAGAACGGCAATGAGTGTTGGTTTGCAAATGCAATCACTCATAATAGTCCTGCCCCAGACTCTGATTGCGCAACTGTGAGACCCCCTCCAGCCATCAATTCCCCGACTCGAATCTAACTGATGCTGATAATTATTTCATAGCCGTGTAACGGGGAAGATTGCGATGGGTGTAAGCACGGCAGGAAAAATGGTGGGAAGTGTAAGCTAAGAAAAGCCTCCCGTCAGGAAAGCCTAAGGAGAGCCTAAGGAAAGAAAGGTCATAATAAGCCTGGCATAGCTTAATGGCACTGGGCTATTCTATCATGCGGCGGATACTAGATACCTAGTTAAATAAGAAAAAATACAGCTAATACTGGCTACAGGTCGGTTGGTGGGGGAGGCGAGAGAGGACGATGACGAGCATAGATTAGACGAACCTCCATTGGATGTAATTACTGGATATCGGACCTGCCAATACTTTAACCCGAACCCCTCCATCTTCATTCTGAGAGCATCTACTACGTACAATCACAGATGGTCAGCTCACAGGTCGATTTGGTCGTTGTGAGACACGACTGAGTAACCACCATTTCCCCCGATTTACTGTTTCATTGGGTGCGCTTGAGTCTCCGCGATCAAAATCCCATTCGGCCAGTATGGACCGTCTCTCACAAGAAACCGTCGATCTGATTACTGCCTTCGCGATTGGCAGCAAAGGTCTCGACGCTTTCTCGAAATCGTGGCATCGGCACCCGGGTCGAACTCCGAGTTGTGCATCTCTTACAACTCTTGCCGCCATTAATACCCGCTGGCAGTATGCGGCTGAGAGATACAACTTCAGCGATCTTATAGTCACCAGTACCGAAGAGGATATCCAGAGCTTGCGGGACTTCTGTGTGAGGAATGTCCGCCGTCGTCAGCACCTTAAGACACTACGAATCCATCTCGTCGTTCCCGACTCTGATGGACAATTCTTTTTTGAACAGAAGGCCGATACTCTCGCCTTTAATGAAGCACTCAAGCGAGTCTTTGGCGTGTTGAAAGTCTGGGATAACGACCTTGCCCAAGGCGCGTCATCTGAGAAGCAAGGCCTCAGTATCATTTTCGAGGACATTTATCCGCCAAAGCGATTAGAAAGACACCGGCACCATAGAAAAGGCGACCTATCTTCATACAACCTTCATCGTCAAGAGGGTGCCTCACTACGGCGCCGGGAGCGATACTTTTCGCTCCATTTACTACCAGAATCTCTGCCACAACTTAAATTTGTGGATAAAATCGAGTTTCAAGGCTCAATGAGAGAGCTGGCGATGGGTACCTGCTTTCAAATTGCGTCTAAGCTTCCTGGCCTCGAAGCTTTGAACTTGGGCCTGGTCGATGACAACACAGGGCGTGCTTTGACCCTGCAGAGGCAGATGAGAATTGGATTGGGAGATGTTTTACGTCTTACAGATTCTCGGCGACTGCAATCTGCGGAGATTGTATTTCTTTCAGATTTCCCTATTAATCTTTCTGAGGCTGCGCCGGACCTAGTCAGCCCGCTGACACAAGATCCATTGAGCGCAGGGTTAAGAGACTTTTCACGCAACTTGACCTCTCTAACTATCGCAGGTCTGCTAGACCTGAACTTTTTCAATACTCCGCAGAACAGGGAACCATATTGGCCGAATTTGGAGAGGCTGGACCTTGGTTTATATCTACGTACACCATCAGGGAAGAGGCACTTCGACTTCTATGCGAAGACGGATCATCTCGTGGACGAAAACCTGGTTAACCAAGAAACTCCTTTACACCCCGAAGTCATACCTAACGTCCAAGACGAATATGATATTCCGGTCCTCAATCCAGTACCATCCAAGTTCCGCATGGCTCCGAACAATGAGCATCTGCGTCCTTTACTACTGAGTTTTGCGGCCGCTGCCTCCAATCAAATGCCAGCACTCAAATCTGCGGTGGTGGGCGTACGAGAAAATGCCCGAACTAATCATTGGGAAGTTCGTTGGACTGCGCCGGGCCAGTATTCACCGCGAGACAAACAGGCTGGTTGTACTAATGCACGTCGCCGACTACAGTTCATGGATATGCCTGATTGGAGACCGGATGACGAGCTTCTGGGGGAACTGAAAATGGTTGGAGAGGAGAGGTACAATGATTATGTGGAGGTTTACTATCTGCCAATCGCCCTAGGACCTAAAGGAGTAAAAGGCAACAGCATATAAGCTTATCCTTATAGACGGCGGATTGTTGGCCTATAGTCTAATGGCTATTCAGATATATTTCTCATCGGTCGTCGAGTGTCAGAGCTTCGAGTCTCATACTTGCCGACCCAGAAAATATATAGGAGTGTTTTAGATTCAAAGCTGACGTTCTTGAACCATTGAGTTAGCTCAACACGCGTCTTCTTACTACGAGGAGACACTTGCGAATATAATGCTAAGTTACCTGAGACCTGCCTTTCTGCCAGTCAATGTTACAGAGGTTTCCCCTTTTGCCAAGATCTATATGAACTATCACCCATTGTCATGTCAGTTGTACACCGTGATGCGTTGTATATCATGAAAGACCTCATTTAAAGAGCCAACCATGGATTTCCTCCAGAAACGTGTAGAAGAGATATCCAGCCTCGGTTGCGACGACTCAGTTACTCACTGGCAGTCGAACTAGGAGCTGGAGTGACACTCTGCAGCCGAATGGCATTCTAGCTTTAAGTAGGGTGCCTGCGAGAGTTCGGCATAAATTCTATGTACCGCTGCATAACACAGCATACAATCGATATTGGCATGGCTAATATGTTAACCAGAACCAATAATCTTTTTTTGTGATCCGTCAAGATGTACCGGGAAAGCAGGGCTATTTTCTAAACGAGTCGGAGAGGGGTCGATGCCATCTGGAGTTATTCCGCCTAAATAATGAGTACGCGTGGGCCAGAGGAGTCGTAGTAGAGCTTCATATTAGACGGTGTTGTTGCGGGAGATAAACGGCTGATATAAGGAGATCCGAGAATCCTACGTACTCCACGATTTACTGCAGGTAAAAGTGTATTGCATTTCAGGTCACTGATCCCCGTTATCTACCCGGAAGACATCTTCTTACTCTAACTAGAATCTCTCAGATACGGAGCTCCAAATCGCTCAACTAATATACTCCTATTGTAGAGCACCACCAAACAGCCAATACGATGGTCAGACCAATGGCCGCGGTCTTGGCCGGACTCATTCCGGCTGTAGTATCCACCGTCATCTCTCGACAAACAGACCCTCCCGCACAAGCATCTTTAGTCTTTGACTTCCCCGGAATCGATGCATGGGCAGAGAACCTCGCCATCCGACCTAATGGGGATATCTTAGTCACGCGTATGGATGTCGCTGAGCTCTGGACAGTGAATCCGGCGACGAAGAACGCCTCCGTTGTGTACTCGTTTCCAGCTCTCTCCCTGACAGGCATTACCGAGATTAGCCCAGACGTGTTTATCGTTGTGTCGGGCGACTTCGACATTAAGACTGGGATCAACAGCGATGGGACTTGGGCCATTTGGAAAGCAAACTTCAACACTGACCCCCCCAGAATTCACCTGGCTCAAAATGTTCCCAGGCTCATCGAGCTTGAATGGCATTGCGCGATTTGACAATGACAGCGTTTTCATTGGCGATCCTGGCAGAGGCACTATCGCTAGAGTCGTCATTTCCACTGGTGGTTCTGGTGGTACCATGAATGAATGGGACACGATGGGCCCGCCGCCAGGCGGCTCCTTTGGCGTTGACGGAATCAAATACAAAGATGGCTTTGTCTGGTTTACCAACATTTTGAAAGGCTTGTTCTGCAAGGTGTGTTGTTCGGTGCATCGTTTGCTAGGGGATCCCGAACACGCTAACATGGTAGAAGGTTCCGGTCGATGCCAAGGGAAACCAGATTGGTTCGGTACAGACTCTCCAGAGCAACTTCACTTCTGACGACTTCAACTTTGGTCCCGACGGTTCGATCTACGTCGCTACCTTCAGCAACAATCTCATTGTGAAGCTTCCGCCGAGCGGGGAAGGCCCACCAGTCTCCGTTGCCACTGTGACTGGGGCATCCTCCTGTCAGTTTGGGCGAGGCCAAAATGATAAGAACACTCTGTACGCTACAGGAGGCAGATCGGGACAGCTAGTCTCCATTCAACTGTAGCCAACCAAGGTCGGGGGTCAGTGGACGGAGCGTTACATGAGGAAGTCAGCGAGACAGAGCTTATGGTCTGAGCATTTGGGGATATGTTGTTGCACTTATTGCACTCGAGACCAAAAGTAACGGTTCTGCAACAGTCTTGTAGTAAGGAATAGTTCTGATACAAACACTCCTTACGCTTTGGAGGTCTGCAGTCAGTGGTCGGCGAGGTCGTATATATTCACCGAAATTCATGCAAAAGACTTGTGTTGGCAGCAGGTTGATCGCCATCTCAGAGCCGCGGCTTGACAGGCGGAACCTGCAGCTAAATAATTCACGAAAACCATCAGCCAATTAAAGTCAATGAACCTGAGTAACTTTGTCCATGGGTAATTACCTAGCGGGTTGGCAGGCCTGTCCTGTCCAAACTCCCCGGCAGCCTTGCGTATCCATGCAAGCGGATCGTGAAAAACGGTGCCGCTTAACTGGTGGGAGTTGTGGACGACCTTCGCTCAGAAGGTTATGTGAAAGATAATGTAAGACCTGAACGAACATTCTAGTCATTTAGGCATAGATTCACTGTAGTATTCGCTTCAGTATTTCTATGAATAGCTGCTTGAATATCTCAATAATTGACTATATGTTCACTGCAACATTCGCTCCAGTATGTTTGCGAATACGGAGTAGCTTCCTGAATCTCCAAGTGCTAATTAAAGCGGCACTGGTTTTTACGATCCTCCTCATGCAGGCCACAGCCCTACGTGCTCACTAATTTCCCAGCATTTCCAGTTAAGGTAATCTGTACCAGGCCCCGTATCAATATCCTAGCCCGCCTGATTAGGCGAAATGAACGACAGAGTGGGCCTACCCCATGCAGCGCCATGACCCCCCCAAGACACCCCCAACGAAGTACTTATACAGGATCGCGGTGCGAGTCGACCTCCGTGGGAGGTCGCGATCCGTACCTTAGGTCAAACAGTCTTGAGCGCGTTTCCTGTCCGGCAGTCTTCCAATGGCCTCTAGCAAGACGAAGAAAGCGGTCGTCTTCCTCACCAATGCCGACGCAGGACAAATCAACCCGCTCCTGGCAATCGCCCACAGCATCCTGCAGAACACCAGCGCCGAAACCCAATTGCACGTAATTTCTTGGTCTGGACTCGACTCCGAGCTCGCCCAGACGGTTCAAGCAGCATGTCCGCCCGACTCCCGTCTGCCGCCGCGAGAGATTCAGTATCACCTCCTGAAATCGGGTAGCAGCCAAGTCGCTACCTCCGACAAGTTCTACAATGGCGAGGCATTCTCGGGCCTCTACCACGGCAGGTCAATTCGAGAGCACATAGCATTTTATCGCAAGTCTAATGATATGACGCTGCTACTGGGCAAGGAGGAATATCTTGGGCTTTTCTTCGAGGTGCTGGGGCTGTTGAAACAGATTGAAAACTCAGTCGGCGGGAAGGAGAATGTGGTTACTGTGGTAGACTCGCTCCTCCCGCCAGCTATGGATGCCGTCTTGGCGTCCGAGTCGAAGGCGGTGATGATGTGGTCTCTCACCTTGCGAGAGCTGGCCATCGCCGATCAGGGAATCTGGGACATGCTGGTCAAACATCCATTGTAAACCCCCTCGTTCTAGAAGCTCTGACTTTCAGCTGACGATACACCCCCATAGCTTATTCTCGCACATCCGCTTCCCAGTGCCCTGGCATCTCATACCACTCAACATCTTCTACTTCATGTGCTTGGTCTACAGCATGGTAATCAACACGCGCATCCCGGCTATCATGAAAGCGCGAAAAGCAGCCCATCCATCAAAGCCACCAGAGATACCCATGAGCTATATTCCCGGCATTCCAATGATTACTCACAGTCTACCCGAGTTGGAATTCCCTCTCAAGAACATCCCAAAATGTATTTATCCCTGTGGACCGGTCGTTCGCCCTGGCCAGCCACTTGACATCTCGGACCCCGAACTGGCGCAGTGGCTGCGTCAGCCGGGGAAGAAGACGCTGGTGATCAGCTTGGGGAGTCATAGGATGTACACCGACGAGAACGCATCAGAGATGGCAGCCGCGTTGAGAGTGTTCTTGGGGCGATTGCCCGAGTCGCAGGTGTTGTGGAAGATCAGGGCGTCCAACGATGCAACTTGGCAAATAGAGGATCTCCTAGCGGAGGAGCAAAAGCAGGGCAGGGTCCGGATACTGAAGTGGATAAAGCCTGCTTTACTCGCGGTAATGCAAGAAAAGGGCGTGATTGGAGTTGTGAATCATGGAGGAGCGAACATGTGGTTCGAGAGCATTGCGTAAGTACCCACAAGCGCTTTCACACGCATAGCTAACAATGATGATTTTCAGGGCTGGAATTCCGCAGGTAATTCTACCAGCTTGGTTAGACTGCTACGACACGGCGATTAAAACGGAGTATCTCGGTAATGGTGCTTGGGGCAACGAGATCGCTTGCCCGCAGTGGAAGGCACAGGAGCTCGAAGCAGCACTTGTAGAAGTCTTTATTGGACCCAAAAGCGCCTCTTACCTAGAGAAGGCGAGAGAAATGGCCCAGGTTTGCAAAGCACATGGCACGGGGAGAGACTTGGCTGCGAGAAAAGTGTTGGAGGTTTTGGAGAACCCGAAAGTTGACCCAGAGCCATCGTGGAGGTGGAGCCCATAGAGCCGTGGAGAGAAATAATTGTGATTTTTAATCAAGGAGGTATGTACGAATGCAGCTCATTTCAATGTCTCTTTCGCCAATCAAAAGATTCCTAGAATACAATTGCATGTGCAGTCATCAATGGACGACTGAATCACCGAATCGTTGAAGTCCCCAGCCGGACAGAAGATCTTTGAATAAAAACTTGCTTACGCTCTCGAAACCCTTGTACTTATGGATATGAAGGTACATGGCACTAAAGACGAAGTCGTGGAGGGCTGTCTACAGTCAACATATTGTTGCACGGTGCATTTCGTGATGTGTTGAGGCAGCTGAGTCTCTTGAGCTTTGACATCTGGCCAGCGCATGCCAAGGTCAATCGAGCAATGTAAGGAGTCGATAAACTATTGCCATGGACGTATTTTCCATTTACACCTGAGCTTCCGCACGTAACCTAGCTCGAAATTGACACACCTGGGGGAGGACTCACTACATGCCACGACGGCCACGGCCATGTCCATCCATATGTGAGTGGGACTCGTTCCAACTGGGAGAGTAACTATCGTATCCTTGGTGATCATCCCTCCCAGAACGGTGTCTTTCAACATGCAGCTTTTGATCCCAGTAGCCAGCAGTCCGACGGCCAATGGAAGCGTTCGGAGACGAGCTCAAGTAAGATCCGGACGAAAGAGGTGAACGTTCGCGGGGAGGTTGGGGACGGAAAGTTTGTCGCTCTCGATCGAATCGTCCTCGGGAGTAGTAGCCATCCGTGCTTCGGTCGGTCGTTTTTTGCACCTTCTTCGGGGTTTTATCTTCGTCTGTAGCTGCAAGAAGCCGCTTCACTGTAGCTGTAGAGACGCGGCAGTCGGGTGAACAGATACGAAGAGGGGAAATAATGACAAGGCGAAAGAACAGGAGGAATCGAAATGCCCTACGAGGGTTCCGATCCGACCTGGAAGTCTTGATCACAGAGTAGTCGCATGTTCCAAGATGACATCAAGAGATCTAGACGCTTCTGCTAGGCGTTGGAATTCTTTGTCGTGAACTGATTTCTCGATATCCATGTTTGGCCTGCCTTGCAACATGTCTTGTCCCAAACATTCTTGCAGATAGTGGCTATGGGTGACTAACATTCATCTCTGAATCATGCCAAAATAGGCTCCAAGTGGCTGCGAGGAACGGAAAGAGCTCTCTACGGATTGGTGTTCGTCGTTGCTATCCCGGCAGATTTACAATGAAAGCTCTCTCGGCTCACCAACCTCTGACCAACGAGATGGGCCGGATGACCCTTGCCGCTATAGACTGACTCGAAGTCTGTGCTCTGGAATGATCAAGGTCATCACAAGGTGACTAGCTCCAATCCCCATAAGATAGTTTGCCTCACTCCAATAGTGAAACTTCTTAGTCGTCTAGCTGCATAAGCTCGTATCCGTAACGGATGCAACTTCGCTGCAATATCCAAGCCAATGCAGATAGATAATAGATAACGGGCAAACTCGTGATTATGGCTAGTATGTCATGTAATCTGAGAAAGTTCAAGCGGCCTCCTTTTGGCGCGTATCGCTAAGTGTAGGAACCTGGGGCGTTTCTGTGATATGTGGAGAGCTTATAGTAATATCTGATTCGACGCTTCCAAACTTTAGATGATCACCACTTCCTCCGTGCTGCTGTTTATTTCGCCATGCCACACTACATCCCAAGCCCTTTCTTCTTCCCAAACCATCCCAAGTCTTGAATAGCAGTTTGATTGCCCGGTTGCGCCAAGCACCATGAGTACTACTAGTGCTCCTTTTCTCCCGAGCAGCAAGAGAGTCACAGGAACCTCATCAAACCGCGAAGGAGGCCCCGTCCCTGCTCTCTGCAAGGTTCTCTTCTCCTTGCCGTCAGAATACTCCACCCAGTCCGCGGCAAGAACTGTATCTGGAACGAAAATTTTGGCCTTGTGCCTCGCAGTTGTAATTGGGGTTATGCAGTAAGATCCCGTCCGAGCTGGCGACAGGCCAGACCACGCCGTCGCCAAGATGGTTTTCCCGACGAGTCTCACAAAGCCACTTTCGATTTTCCCAAAGCGATTACTCCCTCCAACACGACAAACTGCGTCAATTATTCTGACGTTGGAAACAAGCACCGATCCGGCCCCGATCGTGTCAAAATCGATCCCGTCATCAAGTGATGCCCATGACCATGATGGACATCTGTAAGTCGGTGGCATTGGTTTCGGTGGACGCTCGGAAACTGTTGTCGTTGTGTACCAACAGAGATCATCCGGAAGGTTGTCCCTCCAGAGGCCTGCCAGGTACTGCGATCCGGTCACCTCGGAGACCTTGGTTGCCAGGCCGCTCAGTGCAGGTAGTTTGTCGCCAGGATACGTAAGTAGCCTGGACGAGTAAGACTGAACCATTCGCCGCCAGGTGGGGTAGGGGGAGTCTACGACCGTCTTCCCCCATGTTTGCGGGTCGGGGGAGATATCCGAGATGTGGACCATAAACCCGCCAGTCTCGCATTCGCAAAGACGTCGGCATCTCCACAAAAGCTCCGCCGCGCTATAGTAGACGAGACGGCTTGCGAGGGCGCTCTCCTGCCAGGCCCAGCCACGCGAGACCAGCCGGGATAGTGGCGTTCCGTGAGAGGTTGGGTAGTAATTGAGTGCCCGGGCTGCGACCAACGAGGTCTTGCCGTCTACAGTTGAAGACAAGGAGAAGGTTTTCGGAGACCAAGCGTGGTCGCGCGCCCTGAGGAATGGCTCCGTGCTATCCGCACTGCTCCCGGCGGCGACGACAAGATGCGCGTTCTCGTAGTAAGCGGCCATCTTTGCCGATTCGGTCTCCCAATCAACGGGGTCGTCTTGAATAATGCAAAGAGAGTCGATCCACAAGAACGGGATGTGGAGCCTGCGGCAAACCGTGACGAAGTCCCGAAAGACCGCTGGCAGGCTGTCCCAGCTGATTTTGCTTCGCAGGTCGCCCAGGCTCGCTGTAAGCGCCCTGAGAGGCTGCCGCCCGCCCCAACAATGACTGAGGGCTGCATAAGTTCCGAATGAACCCTCACTTGGCTCAAGCAACTTGATCTGCGTGTTATCCTCTCCCAAGCCGAGGACGCGTCGGGGGAGACGGGACGACAATAGCCGGAAGCATTCAGAACCATGTGAAGTTTGGCAATTGCTCAGCTGTCGACTGATGAAGTCGAAGCATGAATCATCTGCGGCGTGGGTAGCAGCACCCTGCTTCGAGGCGAGGGTGGGCCAGCCTTCAATCGGCTGGGCTACATTAGAGCATCATGTGAGTCTATGATCGCAAGCTATACGTCGCATCTTGGAACATAGGACATAACATGTCGTGCCTACCAGAAGGGTTGTAAATTTCCACGACAGAGACTGAAGTGGTATTTGCCGATGACCAGCAAACTGCCCAAGCTCTGGCAGTCGATCCTAAGCGGTGTTCGATCCTGGCGAACGAGTTCGGCCCTGGCATGTCCAGAGACGAATCCCATATTTCTCGTAGGGAGGGTGCAAATGCTTCCAGGACCAGTGAGAGCAGGGCGCAGTACCGGCAAGTTCCCTTTCTTGCCTTCCAGAGCGACTGGAGAGGGATATTCTCGAGAACCAGCAGATTGCCGGGATGGTCGCGGCACACCCCTCCCAGGCACGACGGACTTGACGCGCAAGTCATTGGCTTCAGGTCATTGCAAATACTGCATGTCATCGCTTTGGGTATCTCTGTCGTTGAAAGAAGGGATTGGCGTAGCCTAGGCCCCGAAAACGTAATGTGGTTGAGGCCTGATCTCGTGTGGTGGAAATTAGGAGCCTGAGCCGCACAATAGCCAGAGCCCTATGTCTTTCTTGCAGATGCATCGCTGGTTGGTTTGGTGGCTGGACACACTAATCAGTCTTGGTGATAGCGTTTTTTCTTGAAATTGAGTCTCAACAAGGGCTCGCCATGATAGATAAGACAACGAGAGAAAAAGAATTGTATTCCGAAAGAGAATTACATTCATATCTTACAGTAGTCCCCAAGTTTAATATTTGATTATTATATATGACAGGCAACATTAAATAGACTTAACTACCCCCCTTAGTGAAGCCACTTTTCACATTGGGCTCACTCCAGCTCGCCATTAAGCTTGCTCTTGAAGTACCCTAGGAAGACCGCTTTGAACTTGGAGACTGCGTAATAATCTGCCATCTTGAGCAAGAGTGGAAAACCTCGGGTAACATCTAATTATTGTCAGTCAAACACCAGGACAAGGACGGGTCAGAGAGCGCTGCTGGCTAGTCACATGACTTGGTCAAATGGGACTTTCAGCTGAGCACCACCACAATCTTGGCGTCATTGCACGATTTCCGGCTTGCAGGTTTTGCAAATATCAATTACAATTGTATTAGATTTATGGCGAATGTTAGACAAACATCTTCTCAACCTGCAGCTCTAATTATAGGTTTGCTAGGTCTATCGAGGAGAGAGAGGAAACCCCTTCTCCTAGCCATCACCTTTGCTTATACATGCTGACTGAAGCCATTCACATGTTAACACATACTGGCAAGGAAACTTACAAACGTACAAACGTTGGAGAAGAACGGCACACGAATGTTGCATATACGTACATTAGAGAGATACCAAGGAGGTTCAGTAACGCTGATAAGGACTGATATCCATCAAGCTCTGATTTGTATTGGTACTACTTCACTACTTCAAGCATGCAATGTGAGTTGAGATTCTCTTCTCATGGTGCACTCCGAAACCGCTACTCGGAAGTGCAAGCGAGATCATATGCATTCCTTGAATCAGTCACTGCAGGCGGTGTGTGCAACTGGCCAAGGGGATAACGGCCCGACCTTGCAGAGCCCACCAATCTACGACGCACAGGTGCAACTACACAAGCACCCAAGGGAAGTTTATGATATAATTTCCTCATGATCGTTCGTACGGGATAGATAATAAGAATCCGATTTCACAATGAATGTAGCCTGGCTTCTCAGGAGCATCCACTTGTACTGGAACTAACTGAACGTCTATGCTGGTGGCAGAAACGACGCGAACAACGCTCCTTGGATGCCCGCATACATGACGATGAATAAGACGACGTTGCGTCCCCAAACTTGCCTCCTCTTATCAGCGAGACATGAGGCAACCCACCAGTACCATACCGGATATCCGGACGACAGTCGCGTGACGATTTGCACATGATGATTGGTCAACGTCAACACGGCGAGAGAGAGTTGGCTGGCTGCCATGGACCAAACCAACACACTGGCTCTGCGATCAATCGATTGAGTCGTACCTAGGGCCAATGGACTTCGGAGTGTGTCTATTCCCGACTTGAACAGTACGGTAAGCATAGGCGCTGCTAGCAAGAATAGCGGAACATTCGAGACTGTCCAGTAAGCGAAGAATCCATTACCCTTCCTACTCCACGTCAGCGAGCCCTACGCCTTACTGGGTGGACATTGACAAACCAATAATGCTTCTGCACGAAAGTATAGATGCTAGGCAGGGTGTTCGTACACCATGACCTCACCTCGGGTGTCTCGGGTGTCACGGAGCAGTAGCGCCCGTAGGCAATTGCTTGTGGGATGACGGAGCCCGCGGCTACTAGACCCCCACCCAAGCCTGCAGAAGCTAGAGCAAAGATCTTGGCCAGGCGTGGGTTGCTGACCAGGCTCCGTAGAAGGAGCGCACACTCTACCGCAAATGGCACGCCGTTGAGAATCCCATTGCTTCGAAACGCGGTGGCAAGCCCAAAGATCGCACCGGCGGCAACGAGATTAGCATTCCACTTCGCAGACCCGACGGGGTCAGAGGTGGCCTTCGCGAGGAGGTAATAGCCTGCAAACGAGAGAAATGCAAAAGAACTTTCGGCGTACGGGGCAGAGAGGAAGAGGCCGGCCGGGGATAAGACGTGGAGCAAAGATGCCAAAAAGGCAATTTTGACATCTTTCCATATCGTCAGAGTCAGCTGATAGAGCACCAAGACCGCTAGCAGGTGAGAAAAGTGAGCGACGCCGATGCCGATTAGTGACTGCAACGCTCCATCGCTTGGGAGACCAATCCAGTCGGCGACGTTGCCCAATGCTGACACCACGGTGGGAAACCCGCCACCAAAGGCCCATTCCTGTTCGAAGCGGTAGCCTCTCCGAGAAATCTGGGTGAAGTAGATCGCATCCCATCTCGTCAGCCTTGTGACCAAGGCCGGTGGTGGGGTGGACCCATTGCCGCGGATCGCGAAGGAGAGCTCGGTGGAGGTGTCATAGGACGGCCCAATGGTACTGCCTACCGCGATGGCGAGGAGGAATGCCTTCCACGCTACGAAGGCTGCTAGCAAAGTTTGCCGAGGCTGGGTGACATAGCGCGTGAGCATCGCTGGCTTTGGAATGCCACGAGGTGGACGGCAGAAAAGAAAACGCCGGCTACGAAGCTTGCAGTCGGGGTTTGTGTTGACAAATGTCGCCGCGTCGGAACTTTGATCAGGGCGAGACGGACTTTGGCAGGGAGTCAGTCGTCAGGTCCACGTCGCTGGGACCGGGAAGTACCGGGAAGAATTCGAGCGATATCTGACCGAGTCGGACGAACAAGTCAGCATGCTTGCGTGCGTTGGAGCCTCATCGCGTCCTTGTGGATGAGAGTGAGTGAAGAAAAAAAGCCGCATGTGCGGATGACAGGGCCACCCCAGGCGGATTTGGCATAGCGAGAATCTCGCTTAGGTGTTTTACACTGAGATTCATGGATTCGTCCCCTGGGGAACTCGACTCAGCCTCTAAAACTTAGGGGCTTACAGTTACCTTGCTGGGACCAACTACCCCATTTAGCTCACTGCAGGCTGCGACACGTGGTGACCCTTGAAAAACTTCATCGCCGATTTGTCGGCCCCCCCTAGGGCGATAACTATTTTAATGCTATTTGGTGGATAGACTCCATTTTAGGCACGAGAAACAGAGGCAGTACTCCCGTAGAGAATGCGTTCAGCTATCTACATCTTGCTAGAATCCTGCACCGAGGCATCGCATCTAGAACTCGTACTACGTCCTCCGCTAATGCGGGATGTCGCACATTGGAGGGCCAACACTAACAGGTAATTATGATAGTAGGTAGATGGAGTTCCAGAGGGCAGCAGGTAAGAACTGCGCAGTCCGCCCTCATGGTGGAGCTGGGCTGCCAATTCCCGCGGACCAGGCCAAGAACCCGGTCGCGGACTGCCTCCTGGATGACACGATATGGATCCTTCGAGTGCAGAAGACTCTCCCGACGACGCGCATTCGGGAACATTGCAGGTCCGACAGGCACCCCCACCAGGCGTCGGGTGTTTTAGCTTGGGCTGCGGAGACAATGCTGGCCAGGTTGATCACCCGATCCTCCCTCGTAGCTCTCGGATCAACTGGAGATGATGGGATTGGCCCAGTCGTCCGGTTAAGGCCAAGTCAGTTTTATCTATTGCCCGAATAAATAATGCAGGTGTGACGAGCCACACACGGCGAGAGGAACATTGCCGCGAGCAAGTTGGGGTGAATACTCGAGTCGGTCAACGAAGCAGCAGCGCAGCGGTCGACGACTCATGGTCTGCAGACCCAAGACACATTCAAACTCTTCTCAGCAACAACTAGGCAAAACACGTCCAAGTCTTGCTTCTCGGCGCCTGCGCCTTGCGGTTCCCACTCTCCAGACTGGGAGGACTCTGCCGCGACACCAATCAACGTCATCCTCCTCGTCCAAGCTACGAACCTTGTTCTGGGATAGCGCAAAACCTTGGAAGGAGAATCCGACACTACTTGGAAAAGAAGTTTGGTCGCTTGGCGACCTTCTAATCTGTTAATTAGTGTCTACCCGCAATCGCGCTGCCCAGGCCAGGGCAGCTTGGCCGAGTGGTTCTAACGTCATGCCCGGGGGAGTGTGAGCACGGCTACACGGCTGGATAAATTGTGTATGACTTCAACCACCAAGTCCACCTTGGTCGAAGGAGGAAATTTCCAAGGCACAGCAAAAGCACGCGCCGGGTAACCAGCGGATGAATCGGCGTGGTGCTCTTGCTCACCGGCCGGGAAGTTGGACTTGACGAGGAACCCTAATAATTCAGCTGACAGAGAGAGAGTGGCCTTGGTGTTCAGTCGCACCGTCGTGTGCCCATCTGCCGTATCTACCTTATCGAGCATCGTCACGTAATTAGCAGGAGCGAGCATTTAAACTTCGAGGACGCAGTCATCCCTCTTTTTCTTCTTTTGGGGTTCTTGCATGAGTGTCATCCCAATTGCATTCGACTGCCGACTGGGCCGACCTAGTTAGAAAGCGCCCTCATCGAAACACCCAATCACCGGCTTGACACGCGCCTCGCAAGGGAATCCCGCCCCCAACCCGAGTGCGAAAGGGCCTCCTCCTCCCGAACCCCCCCCCAGCAGCCCTGTTTAAGCGCCCCCCGGCCAGTTTTGTTACTGGGTGGGAGAGGGTACTGTACGTGTTCCAGAGAGTGTGCCCTGGTTTGGTGGATTAGGGCCCGATCTCAAGCGGAACAGGAACCTCCAAAGTCCTTTCTGACATCTGACGCCGGCCTACTTTGCGTGCACCCGTACCCACTCCCTCCCTCTTTGGGCTTGGCTAGCGCAAGAGTGGCCTGACGACGATAAGTTTACCTTTTCATCTGGGCCTCGGAAAGTTCGCGTAGGACAGGAAACAAATTAGAGGTTACGGCGGAGTGGGATCCTTTCTACCCTTCTTCCGTCTCTGGTACGTATGAGCAATTGTCCCAGGACTACATAGCACTGGACTAAGTAAGCTTATAGTTCTTCATGCCCAAGGGATCCTTTTTCTTTCTGATCAAACCTCTACTCCTCTCGAGTAAATTCCGCATCTTCCACTAGGTCCTCCAACTGATCGCTCCCGAGCCAACCTTCGTCCCCACTTCAGCCTGCTTCAAGCCTAAGGTACCTTATCACCCTCCACGCACTGGAAGGAAATACTAGTACCTAAGGTACCGAAGTTACCCCCCTTTCTCCATTTTAAGCGGCAGCCTAGTTGAATTCCCCGGGGAATCCTTCCAGCCCTCCCTTGCTGCAGCACCAGCAAGTTCAATAGCATCAGCAGCCTGCACCGGCAGCAGCAAAACTCACCACACACACACCATTGAGGCACGGTGACCCGGCAAAAGAGGGAACTAACTAACCTGCCAAACTAAAGTGGCCGTCCGTCTCGCCGTCTCGCCGCATTTTCGTAAAGAGCGGTGGCCTGCTTGTGCTCTTCAGTCGATCAGGACCCCCATCTCCCGATCTCCTGACGTTCCTATTCGCATCTTCTCGTCAAACACCCCCCTTTTGGCTTCATACTAGAGGCCGTCCCATCACTCCCCTTCGCTTCCCTACCTATTTCGACCGAACGACCGGACAAACCTCCAGCCATTGGGATCGCCGGGAACAAACCATCTATCGTGGTGTGACTGGCCTCCATCCCATTGGTAACCCCAGTAAGCCTCCTCATCTCACCACACCTCACCTCACCTCAGCTGCCACCCCTAAACCCCGGTCGTCCGCTTCCTTCTCGTCTCCGACAAACCGTGTTTCGCTGAGGCTTTGGGCCGGGAGCATTGGGCTGATCAGAAATTACATCTAGGACATTCATTTCCTCCTGAAATCCTTCTTCTTTTGCATCTCTTTTAGGGCCCCTCCCAACTTGGGCATTTTATACTGGGTGGTCGCTGCTGCTCGACCTACAACCGCCTTTTTTATTTTTACCCCTCGTTAGAAAGATCGTGGTAATAATTATTGGGAGGAGTGGTGTCGGCCCATCGACATCTCCGATTCCTCAAGACGTCGACTTAATATACCTCGGCGCTGGGAGCTGGAAATTTTAACTGCGCGATCTATCTTTGTACATCGAATGCTGGCTGGACATCCTGTCGGTATTTCGATTACCGCCCATTCGCCATGTGGCTCCATTCGGGGGCTAGCCTGCACGGCCACGAATATTCGAAGCGACAGCTGCCGAATAACCCTCACATAGCTCCACGACGAATCCTCTTGCGCTCCGCCCTAGGCACCCCGAACACAAATGGCCCTCGGTCCATCACACCGGCTTCCGATGTCGAGTTAAGAGCCAGATCAATATCACCCCCAGCCCGGAGGCTGTCCCTTTCCGATCCTTCCGCATCACCGCCTCCAAGGCCTTGCACCATACAAAGGACCCGGCCAGTCTCCGAATACCTTCCCAGAAAGGAGCAAGTCGTACGGTTCGAGGAACCGCCGGCAGAAGATGAGGAAGAGAAGGCACCAGCAGTGGTGGAGATCGCCAGCGAGGACGATGCAGCCTTCTCGCTCTCCGAATTGAGCGATCATAGTTCTGGAACTGTGCGAAGGAAGAGAAGGAGAAGAGCACCAAGACAAAGCACCAATTATCTATTAGCATACCCGCCACCGCGGTTACGAACGAAACAGAGACGGTTAATACAGATACGTCCGAAATTATTATTACAGCTACAACAGCTGTCGTCAGACAAAAGGCCGACCCCCGCCATAGATGTCCTACCTTCGGGCCCGCTGGCTGGGACAGTCATCCTCCCGAAGCTGGCAAGGCGGTTTCCCAGAATATTAGGAATGAAAGGCGAGTTGGGCCTGCACGATTTAATACTAGTCAAGAGCGAGGATTATGACGCGGATGACTGCGATGAGAAGGCGGAAAGCCTGGACAAGAGGGAACTGATCGCAGTAATCTCGCCGATCTCTTCTCAAGGCAGAGATTGCCAGCAAATCGAACCCGCTGGCGAGGCCGAGATTGTCGTTGGGGATGGATCGGTGTGGATTGCCAGCGCGACACCAAATGGCTCTTACGACTTTACACATGTGGATGCGGCGGGCAATACAACCACGGCGAGGTGGGTGAGGAGGAGCGTTTCGGCCAGTTCTGAGACCGTGCCGACCAATAAGCCCGACTACAAGTTCACTTTCAGTGTGTTGGATCCATTGTCGCGAAGGCACCCAATCATGGCGACCCTCACTCCCGCCAGCCTCGAGGTCCTCGACCACTACACAACCGTCTCGCAGTCCTGCGGCCGCTATCCCCCAAGCCGGCCATTCTGCATGGATCAAGGGGCCATGGGTGAATTGAAAGTATCTGCGGTCAGCCCATCGGCAACGCGAACCACACACCCCGTGGATGAGGCAACCCGAACTCTGATCACCATCAGCTCCGTATGGGTGTCGTTGCGACACGGCCAAGGCTGGCCCGCCACCTCGAACACACGCCCAGCCAATGCTAGATCAGCTAGCACTTCCGAACGAGTACGGTCAGCAACCTACCCAATCGCGACGATACCGACACCAGAGCCAGACCATACTGCCACCATCTGTGTCAGACAAATAGGCAAGCGGCAGCCAAGCGGTCCTGTGAAGACGACGACGCCCTCGCCGCCGCCTCCAACAGTACCTAGGAGGGCCATGTCTACTGGAGCCGCCTACATGCAGCGACGACAGGAGAAGTTGCAGCCGGATTCTCCAGGGTCAACGGCACGTTCAAGTGCAGACGTCGAGGAAGAGAGTGACATTAAGCACGTGGAGATGCCTCTGAAGAAAGTAGGCATCGTTAGGCGGCTGAGAGACTGGGGCCACCGGCTTACCGCGAAGAAAACGAACATCTCGTAGGAGAGACTTCCCCACGGCAGGGGACGAGAAGGCATGGGAAGGTTATCCCGCCTATTGCTCTCATTGAAGCGGCGGGTCGATGCTCGGCGTCTCAGGCGCGGCTCAGGCTTGCCGCCCGGTATTCCACTCTCAAATCGGAAGTAGCCCGGGCAACTGGGCAACTCATAAGGGATATGCAAGTAAATTGCATCAGCCCTAGCCATCTCTAGACTCGTAGAAGAGTGTCAATGGAGAGGCTAAACAATTAGTACCTATATAGGTATACTCACTCAGACGAAAAGATACCATTTGTACTCAACTTCCTTTGCAACCTACGTGAAAATGAACCGTGCCTCGAAGATGCCCGATCATGATGTCCTGTATCCTGACTTTAGAATGTCGGTGCCAAGGTCTAATATGGCGTCTGGGCCACTGAGCGTGCTCGTATTGTTCATTGGAATAACCACGTGAGCTGAAGTGTGCCAAGCAATCACTCTGACGACATCGTGACTGATCATTTTGATGCCGTTTGGTTATGTCACCAAAGCATCCAAAGGCACAGCTTGGAGAACTCGGCTTCTTCGAACGGCGCATCCTTGAGTCCCGGCGCATCCTTGAGTCCCGGCTTCAATCCTGCACGTAGCCCCAACGCCCTCTCCCTGCAACTCGCGCTCTCCGCCGCCAAGCTCTTTGTTCCGTAGAGCTCGGAGAGTTTATACAAAGCCCTGGCCCGCTGGCCCTCTCCCTCGACAAAAGTCTCAGATATGGAGACCAGCTCCTCCAAGAGCTGGCTGATTTCACGAATCCACGTCAGTAAGGGGTGGCAGCGAGCAATAGATCCGGATTGCGAAGGGATATTTTGCACTTACATGGCCGGGCCGACGTGTTCGCCGCGGAGAAGCAAGCAAGCCACATCGTAGAGTGAATCGCATGTCTTGAGGCGGTTTCCCAGCAATTTCCGCCGGAAAGCCAAGGCCTTGGACGCCAATCTTAGCGCATCGTTTACTCTCCCCTGCACGAGTCGGATGCGCGACAGCAGCACCTTGTCCCTCGAGAATCGCGGGTTGCCCGTGCCGAGGAACGTCTCGTCCGTGAAGTCCTTCAGCTAGGGCCAGCGTTCGAGCATCTCCTCCGCCTCGTTTGGCTTGCCCATGCGGAGGAGGAGGCTGGCCATCTTGCTGTACGAGTTGCCGATGCGGTCGCTTTTTTCCTTGAGCCGGAGACTGATGGCTTCCTGGTGCGCTGAGAACGCGAGGTCGATCTCGACCATATCGGTATAGGCTATGGCGATGTTGTTGAGACTGTAGGCTACCTATGAAAGGTTCAGTCTGGGCCGAGCTGCGCTTTGCGGATTTCTAAGGCTAGCTGGAATGGTTCGAGAGCACGGGCTGCTTCGTTCAGGTTCGAGTCGATCAAGCCGGCAAGATTGAGGGCGCTGGCATATCTAAACGTAGTCTTTTCCTCAAATGTCAATGGCGCTTGCTTAGCCAGGCATTTGGCAATGTTGTACGTTTCTCGTTCGTAATGGTATCTAGAATTCTGAACAAACATCTTGGAGATGGCATTCAGGAATTCGTGAAACTCATCAGCTACATCTCAATACCAGCTCCGCCCATTACTTCTCGCATCGAGTCCACGCAGCAATCTGGTAGGCCCCATGGCCTTGAATGTTTAGTCTGGGAAACCCCAGGAGAGTATATGGGCGGCAGCATCAAAAGACCTTGCTGGCCGAGGGTCTTCAATTCTCCTGATCGTTGCGGACAGGACCAGGCGATGAACTGAAATAGGTCTCGGTATAGTAAGGAAGGAAATCACTTCTTGTTCACACTCCACGCTCTGCCCAGCTTTGGATGATTCCCTTGACGGTCGGCTCGTACTCCTTGAGGGTGACTGTTTCGCCATCGAGGAACGTATTTGCATGAACAAATACAAGCGGAGGGGGCTTGCTAACCAGCACAGTCTTTCGCCACTCGAGATACTCTCCGTCAACCCTGGAGAGCTCTTCGTAGTATGTGCGGCAGCTCTGAACGTCGGCGGTGCAGCGATACATGTGGAGGCGCAGTAGCATATTGCCAAGAGCTGGTTTGCCGTGAGTAACAATCTTTGCTCGGTCGACACGAACGGTCAGGCTCCCGACTGTTTTATTATGAGAAACGGTCATAAAACCGTTACCATCAAGCAGGAGGCATTTGAGTATGGCGAAGTGTGCCTGTTAGCATTAGCTTATATCACTCTGATACTTACACCTGTATTATCTTACTCGACTATGCGCCTGGCCCCATTTCTGTCAAGTATCAGTCAGTGTGTGAAATATTCTCGCCGTTCGTTTGGTGTGACTCACTCGACTGTCAACATTGAAGTTGGAGAGTCCACGCAAGCCATCGACACCAAGCTGCTGGTACAGATTGTATGTGACTGAGAAAGTGTCAGCCCCAGTCCATCATTTATGACTGACAAATCTCACTGTCATTCGCTGTTATATCTGTGCTTTCAGTGAACCCAAATAGCTTTAGAAGCTCCGCGTCATCCATCAAATATGCACCCACAAGTTCGGCTCTGCATTCGTCCACGGTGGTAGCCAGATCACCGAACTGGCCGGTCCATGTTTGTCCTGGTCTGTACCAACATGTAATGGGACCTCCAGTCAAAGGATTGATTGGAGGATTCTTGATGTCAAAGTTATACTTGCCATCTGATTCTTCAACCATCATACGACCTGTCCCATGCCCAAGAAGCTCGTGAAGGACAACCCACCAGTAGTATGCTGGAAACTTGTGCCTCTTGAACTGCTCTGTCTCGGATAGGTCAACGAAGGGATATTGCTGAGCTTGGCTTTCTGCAACCATCCTGTTGGCAATAATGACGTTCTTGAAGCCCGTCTCTTGTCGAATATCATTGTACTGTTTGATGTCAGTCAGGCTACACGTGGTGGCATCATTCTGGAACACACATTCGGCAGATTTATTCCTGGGAAAATGATACTGGAGCAATATGCAACGGCTAGGAAGTATGAGCATTGGGTTACCACGAGAATCTTTCGTGGCCTTACTGTGGATGCTTGAAAAGTCCGGAGGTTCGAATAGTGACTTTTCAAACGGCCCTTTACCATCATTGTCTGTAGCAACCCAAGGTAGCTGACGGATGAAAGTTGCTGAGTGGTTGGCCAAGGTGGCTAAAAGTTTCGTCTCATCATCGTCGGCAATTGCCACAAGACCTTCAAACTCTGCTCGAATCCCATGCGGATCTCGGTAGGGCTCAACAAAGCCAAAAATATTCTCAACCCTTGGAGACGTGTCCTTTACCCACTGACGTAGTGAGTCGCGATAGATGTGCAAGTCACCAGTTCTGAAACTTTCAATGTATGCCCCAAGGAACTGTTCTTGCAGATCATTTGCAGCATAGTGAGCAGCTTCCGATAGTTCCATGCACATCTTGTCCAGTTCGGCGGAGTGATCTCCTCGGATGAGGGTCAACGTGCCTTTGCCATCCGGGAGTTGAAATGACTGGGGAATGCCACCAGTTTCAGCAGATGCGACAAGTGCTTCAAATCCGGATCCATCATCTCGCTTTCTAATTCTGGTATTCTCGGGGAAGATGGAGTTCTGCTCCAGGACTCTCGAGATGAAAGCAATCTCATCTTCAGTAATGATATCACCAGGATAGTAACTACTCTGGGTAGTCTCGCCTGGGTAACCTAGACTGTAAGGAGGTATAGCGTGGATGGATTGCGAAATGTCGCCATACAATGATGTAAGTCTAGTGGATCTGCTGGAGAGTCTGTGGAGGATCTTCGAGTCTACACCAGGCACAAATTTCTGATCGCCGGAGCCCTTGAATATTGTTAGACATGGGGAAATATAAAATAGCAAGTAGACACACGTAATAATTTCCCAGGTTAGAAAGAAAGGTTGCCGCATAAACGAGAAATCGCTGGATGTCGTCCGAGCGAATGTAAGGGTCGGCGAGGCTATCCCAATTTCCGGAGCACTGAGAATGAAGCTCAAGGATGAAGTCAAATATCGACAGCGATTCCGGAGAGACCTGTCGTAGAACAATTCTAGCTCCACACCAAGCTGCCCTTCGCGTTGGTCAGTCTTTACTCTTTAGCGCCGGCGATGTTGAGCTTCCTATGGACATACCGAGCCATGTGATGGGCATATCTCTTCTCCTTCAGTGTAAGCTTTTCAAACTGCGCCGAGACACTCAGATTAAAAACCTGAACTTCCTGTACCGCCATTTCCGGGCGTCTCTCTCACGTGGTGAGCTAAATTGTGGTCTTGGAATCGGGCAGTTGGTCAATAACGAAATCTTGGTGTCAGCCTTCGATGTCCAGATTCAGGCAATTGAAAGAGAAGGTAGATATGAACATTCACTAATTGCCAACATTGCTTTGTTCTGACAAGAGCTGCACTATACAAGCGTCTTCTAGATTCAAGCAGAGCATACCGTGCGATGGGGGACCGTTGATGGCTTGCGGGGATGTACCAGCCCTGTGTCTCAAGGTCGGCACCACAGTGGCCCGTGCTCTTACCAGGGGTGAAATACGACATGCCCTGCAGCAGGTGTCGCCAGCTGTTCTACAGACTATGAAAAGCAGAGATCCTGACGCGCACCATCCACATGAAAAGCATGATCAGTTGTAGCCGGCGTCCCGCGACCCAAGTTGCCTTGATACTTTCAATTCACAAAGACGCCAAGTCCAAAGCCCACGATACTGAGATATGGAGGTTGGCGGCCTAGCTCTCCATGCAGCCTTGCGACCTTTTCTCATGGCTTCAGCCGACCACATGGCTCGATCGTTGCGGCCGAGGTGGGACACATTGTGAGCGGCCAGCCATACCCAGGACCGGAGCTTGCGCCTCAAGACATACAAGATCAGGCAACGAAGAGGCCTCCAGCAAGGGGGAACCGCAAGGGCATTGCTTTTTGGGACCAGGTGAAGGGCCCGGCAACAAGCCTGAAGCTGAGAATCTCGGAACAGCCGAGATTTCTTGGAGGGTATGTTCCATTTCAGATGAGCCAAATCGATGTCAATTCTATGGACCAGAGGGCTTCAAATGCCCATGTGTCGTCATAGGGCGTTCTTGCCTGTGGCCATGTGCTGAAGACCCTAGCCTATGTTGCCTAGTATTTAGTGTAAGTGGTTGGCAGCCGTCGAAAGTACCTACACAAGCTCCGATTTTAGTTAGCGAGTCCTGGAATCCAAGCTCGGCAATGAAGCGAACAATTGGGGGAGCACAGCAAAATGATTGCAGATTATGCAGCGAAGCCATAAGCCGGGACCGGAAAAATTGGGTACAGCTCAACATGAATCGGAACAAGTAGCCTGTCGAATTTTTAAATTATCCTATAGTTGTCTTTGTTGTCGCCGAAGGTTTGCTGGCTTGTGGGTGCGAGGTCGTCACGCACTAACAGTTGGCGATATGCACGCAAGTATTTCGTGCATGAACCAACAAACGACAACCAGCCCCTGCATTGCCGCTTGGGGTACCACAAAGGGAAGCACGCGAGCTTCTGCGGGAGTCCGTGGGAGCTATATATAATTGGCACGATGTCTCCCGGCAAGTTGGAAACCCAATATCAGAACGATAACATTACGTGGCGCCTGTTCCCAGCAGCCGTTGCCGTATCAGCGTGACGTATCGCCCGATCCAGAGATGGCACCACCCGTGGGCCGTTCCGCGGTCCCCCTCTCGTCAGCGTATGTTCTGGTACCTGTAGCTTGTGGCTTTAATCGTGGCTGACGATCTTCAGGGTGTTGGGGCTCGATATTGGTATGACGGCAACCCGGGCCAGTCTAGTCAACATGAGCTGGAGACCGGAGGACGAACATCCACCGATTATTGTTTCGCGGCCGGATCGAAACCTGAGAACTGAAGAGTACAAGGAGTGTGACTTTCCTGCAACTGCATATCCTTTCCAGGTGAACGACCCTCCCGAACAGTGCCTGGGCTTCTCCTCCGATCCGCATGCAGCGTCGTTCCCCCTCAAGATGTACTGTTATTTACTCCGAGCAATGGAACTAAACGCGGAGAACAAAGCGCGAAACGATATGACGAAGATTCGAAAAAATATCCCTCAGATTGACGAGTTCTGGGCTCGTCTGACGAAGCTTGACCAGACAACGCAGAATCGAGTTGCTAGCCACTTGCAGGACATATTTGAAACACATCTCCGGCTAGTCAAGGAATGCAGCGAACGTGCGGCGAGTAAGGCGCACCTAACGATCAAGAAGCTGGCTGTCACGATGCCGCCAAACTGGGACAGGGTTCTGCAGAGCAAATATGAAGCTATGCTAAGGAAGGTGTGGGTAGATATTGACATCATGGACATTGATGTCTTCCTTGAGTCTGAGGCTGTTGGTCACTGGCTTGTTCGAATGGATCCTGTTCGATGGCGATACGATACAGCCTTGAAAAGGATTGTGCTGGTCGACTTTGGCGGTCACACCATGGTTCGGAACGCCCCGTCGCCACCTCATGCTTCATCATTCTGCTATGAAACCAGACTAATTTTGATTGTGTAGAGTACCTATGCCCTCGATATCGTCCGCAGTGCCTCAACATCGGATGTTGCTTTTTTTGCGTCTGACGAGTCTGCATGTACGAGAAACCTTCTTGCTCCTTTTGACTTGAAAGGGCCGCACGCATGCTAACTGTTATCAGGTTCCCACGGCGGATCCGAGATGCACGCTTCGAGGGTTAAGCGATACCTTGACGAGGAGGTCAAAAACCGGAGGCTGAAATACAATACAGCAGAAATGCGTAATCTGCTAAATGGATGCATGAGAATGTACCGCACCGACGTACGCATGACCATCGACGGCAGCCCTTTCAGTCTGAGCGGATCGCCAGATGGAAAACTAAACCATCAGTACTTCGAAATACCCGCTCGAATCTCTACTTCAATGTACCGGGACGCGTTTAAAGAGCCTCTGAGATACCTCGAAATGGTTGTAAAGAGGAATGCGAAGAAAACGACGGACGCAGTCGTGGTAATCACCGGTGGCAGCTTTCTCAATGAAAAGGTGCGTGAGCACGCTAAACGCATGGTCGAGTCCGAGAATTTGAAATACGAGGAGTTTGAAGAAAGTAGGAGAGCAGACATTCCAAGGTAACACCGAGTCAATTCCCTTGCTGCAAGAGGTGGCGGAGGGATATGGGGTTCGGATCGATTACTAACAACAGCTATAGATCATCAATCGTTAGCTCAGGCGCAGCCCTTGCCTCAGCCTTTTCGCTGACCATGCAAGGCTTCTTGGACCGAGGAGCAGCATTTGCCGTCCATATCAAAGGAAACCCCGACAGATTGCACGTCCTGCTCCACCAGGGTCGTAGTTACACCAGAGAATTCGACATTGGCGAAATGCACGGTGCCGATGTCTACATTGTATGCGCTCCATTAGTTTCTCCCAAGAGCCTCCGGCGTATCAATTACGAAGACACGTTCGAGTTTGCACTGCTCGGCGACCTCAAGAAGGCACGATATAAATTCAACATGAAGATTGTCCAGGATGGGGCACGATATTACATGATATGCGAATCGACCAGGTATTTCAAAGACTCTACTGTCGAGGAAGGTCACATAAAGTGGCCGCTCTACTATGATCCCGGGTCATGCGTTTGTTTCATTGACTGGGACGAGATGGGGAAAACAGAGAACCTGCCCGCCAGCAGCCAGGCTTTCGTAGCCGCAAAGTCTTGGAGACACAAGAAGGGCGAAGAGCGACTGAGGCAATGGAAAAGGTTTCAGCAGGATGGTGCCAGCACGTTCTGGGAGGAAACACTCGGACGTGAACTCGAACCGAACGCCGACACACCCGAATCAAACGCCGGCACACTTGACTCAGACGCCCAAAAAGCTGTGCCCGTCCCCAGCAGAAAGAAACCAAGGTTGAAAACCCCCATAATTCCGTTAGTGGACAGGGGTGCCACCCAGAGGAATACCGTAAGAGCAACAAATGGCAAACCGCCGGGGGCCGAGTCGCGTCCAGCCACCGTGAACCAGAATGGACGCAATCGAGGGGTGTCAACGCCACTGGTGGACGACAACAGCTGGGCTGACGAATATATTTCGGAGGCACTGGTCGAAGAAGAGAGCATCACAGTCGTGGCCCATGAACATGCAGAACCCGTCCGCCAGATCCCTCCCATTGCTATCGACTCTTCTCGGGGGAAACGCCGAGCAGAAACGCCCCTCGAGCGGTCCTCCCCTTATCAAGCACCGGTTGCCAATATGCAAGTCTGATAGAGAATGCATTCATTCGCCTTTGCTTTTCTCTCACTCTATTGGTTTTCTTTGCTTTTTCTTTCCTTTCCCGGTTCCCCGGATGCATTAGCGACAGCAGTAAACCGTTTTGTGTTTGAGAAAGTAGACCATGATTAGTCAAATATACTCGATACCCACAGTCGCAACTCATGTGCCAATATGCACCGGTGACTTAACTCCATTGGCTTAAGTAAGCCGCGGTGTGAAATTTACGAATCGAGAAAGTCCTCTGGAACGCAGGCCGTCCAGGGGAAAGCGTTCGTGGGGCAAAAGGGGGAAAGATGGCCATTTTCGACAAGGCGTCCGCCTCTATTGGAATCCTACGGACTCGTTAGTTCTGCGGGCTGACTAACCTCCCCGGCGGGAGGGTGGAGAGCTAACCGGATCAAATCAGGCCCAGGCTGACGTGGAATAAGCACCCCGCATGATGTGGAGGGTTTGTGGGTTTGTGAAGGGGAAAACCAGGTTTTTAAGCTGCTTCCCAACCGCTGCAAGTCGATCCGCCCCCCACCCTCTTTCATTGGCCGTGACCAACATAGCCGACGGGAGCTCCCAGAGCGTCGATGAGCTATTGCCTTAATCTGGTAGAGATGGCTGAGCTTTGAGTCCCGCCCCTGTGGAATGGGCTACGGACCGCGATAATTGTACTAGCCCAAGTCTGAACTTAGCCTTATCTGCCTCTTTCAGCTTGGATTTTGGACGGTGAGACCGTGGAAGTATAAGGTTGCGTTGGGGTCCGGAATTCTGTGGTAGCACCCCCCCAAGATATGCGAGCCGCAGTCGATAGCGCGCCATAACGTAGGTACGCGAGCTTGTCCAACGTTTTAACTTACCATGGCCTCTGTATCGCGTCCTCCGAGCCCAGTTGCATCTCCCATGCTCGGGACTGCAGAGACCGCCACACTTAACAGTGAGAGTAGCGTGCGAGATTTCCATTGCACTCCGACCACAGGAGGTTTTGATGATGGTGATGCTCGCATGCACCACAGCCATAGCCGCAGAGACAATGACAATGACATGAAGGAGCTGCTCAAGGGCGTGAGAAGTCTTTTGAGCGCCATTGGATCGTCTGATCTCAAAATCTCCAGCGAACCCAGCCACGTGGGGAAAGATCAAACAAGAGTCGCTTACGAAGAAAAGGATCCATCGCCAGCGTACATCGCACCAGAGAGCTGGCCGACTGAGCCTCAAAAGATTGAACACAGGGGGCTTTTCTGGGCGCTGTCGTGGGGTTTAAGTATTCTACTTACTTTGCTGCCGCTCCTTTTCATTGGTTTGTTTCCCCGACGCATTCGTGTTGACGATGTTCCCAATTCTGACTTAGGGTAGCATTGGCGTGCATGGCGTTGGCTCTCGAGGGCAAGCCGCTATCTAGTTACGGTGCCGGCGTTATCGATGTCACGCGGCTTAGTCCGACCATCTACCCGATCCTCTTTGCGGCCGTGGCCAGTCGCTTCTATCGCAATTTCTCTCATTGGGCGGTCGGACGGCCTGGCGGAATCACGCTTGGAATGCTGGAACAGACCCTGGGCAGCCAGAGCTTTGCGGGAACGATAGAGCGGCTGCTCGTCATCCGCACACAGGCACTTGTGGGTGCTATCATCCTGCTTACTTGGAGTTTGTCGCCACTCGGCGGCCAAAGCTCCTCACGGCTTCTCTACATCGGGACGAATTACACAGCACATACCCAAACGGTCTATTACTCAAATCCAAGCGATCAAGTTACCCATTTCTCAGGCGCGGCCAGCTTCCAGGACGCAAAAATGGCAGCCAATACAATCTACTCGGCCAGTCTCCTGTCTTCGGCAGCACAGCACCGAGATCTGCTTGACATGTGGGGCAGGACCAAAATCCCACAATTCGACTATGAATCATCTACGGGGGATTGGGAAGATGTCGATCATGATGCCTTACAGGCTGGCCAACTTGAATACTCATCCCTGGTCGGCATAAAGATACAAGGCATCAACACCAACATGTCAACAGCAATCTTTAATTTCACCGCCGAGAGTTCGTACATCGATTTCAAATGCGTGAAGGTCGTCACGCGGGTAGAGCCAGATCGGTCTTCCGAGTATGTGACCGAAGCAGACCTGAACATAACATCACTGTTTCCTTCGGCAGAGTTTAGCAACGAGCAGACGTCTTTCATCGCCAACTTCCTGCCTCAAGATGCACGAAATGATGATTTCGATGGTCCGACCGACGGCGGTTCCGACGAGGGTTTCAGTGATGACGTCAGTGAGGCCAGCCAAGTCGTATCCACAGAACCGTATTACCTGCTATATGCTAGTCTGGACGGCGCAATGGAAAGTGAAGGGGAAGGTTTCGGGTTCTCACTCTTTAACTGTTCCATGCGCCCTACCAGAGTCGAGACCAACATCCAGTGCGGCCCGTTCCCAGCAACCAATTGTGCTGCCATCCGCCAGCGCCTGTCGCCTCGCGACAACCCGAAAGAACGGCTGCTGCCGAACATGGCGACCAATTACAGCCCGGCTCTCTCCATCAGTGTCGAGAACTGGCCGCATGCGGCAGGCACCGTAATTGATTCGTATATGGCCTCGCCCACCGACAATTTCCTGGCTGGCGACTCGTTCACATATATGGGACAAGATCACCGGGACTGGATGAACGTAAACACGTCACTCTTTTCCACACGCTTGACTACAGCGTTCAACACCATGTGGCAGTCCACGCTAGACACGACCCAAATCACGAATACGACAATCTCCGACATTCCTGCCTTCAACGAGATCGGACAGCCGGAAGAGGGCATCAATGCGACGGTAGCCATAGTCACTATGAACCACGAGGTATACCGTGTAAACTATGCCTGGGCTGTGCTTCTTCTCATCACCACCGGAGTACTGCAGGTACTCGCGTTCTTGGGATTGGCCTTGAAGTTCATGACAAGCACCCCGGATCTGCTTGGTTTTGCTAGCTCTATGACGCGAGATAATCCATACATACCGCTTCCCAATACGGGATCAATGTTTGATGGGCCAAAGCGAGCGCGATTCCTTTCGAATTTGCGAGTGCAGCTTGCGGACGTGAAGCCGAGCGAAGACCTTGGCTATATAGCATTAACAACAGTGGAGAGGGGGGCGGATGGCTTGGAGCAGAATCAGACGGGGAACTTGCAAGAGAAATGGCAATGGAGAGGACTGGGAAGGTTGCTTAGAAAGAGACTATACCTCTAATGCTGAGAGCAGGGCAGTTAGGATGAATCCGTTATTCGACGCTTTCTTCAGAATTTTACTCAACCAGTGACGTGCATGCGCACTAAACGCGACTTCATCTGGACGGTTGATTGTTCTTTCTGAAGAACGTCATACTGTACTCGCAGGATCCAGTGCATCTATACTCAAACTTGACAGCCAAGCTGTACTGATGTTCCTCTCCGATAGATGCCTTTCGGATCACAGATGACGTCCTCGGTGGATGCAAAGAATCACTCCAACCCCAACCTGGCGCTCTCATCACTGCACCTACACTCCTCGAGTGAATATTGCAGTCATCGTTCAAAGTTTGCGTCAGCGAAGAACTTGTTGTGCGACGTAGCGGAATTAACTCGTGTAGGGCGGTCCCTGTGGCTAATTAGACCACCATTCTCAGGTCGGCCTTCGGCGTTCGGAGCTCGTAGATGTTTCGTCCATCCTGTTCTTTTCCGCTCATCTGATAAAAAGAAATCTACTCGAAGATGACCAGCGAAGGAATCCTTCACGATGTGGTGGGAGAATGACACCCCTCTGCATAATATTGAACACCACCAAGCAGAGGAAGTTAAGGCAGTTATCGGGACCGAAGAATCGTGGATGCTCCATTGGTAGGTTTGCGAGAGGCCGCACGCCTGGAACGCCACTGACTTCGAAGCCCCAAGACGCTAGTAGACGCTGTGAGACTTTACAAGCATGACAAAGGGATGGATACTACTATCAGCTTACCAGAAAATCTTCTTCATTCATTTTAAAAGACAGGCATCATCTTACCAAAACTTTGATTACATAATATCAGAAGCTGGTGCCTTGATGGTATTCGCACGTGAGTCTTAGCATCGTAATTTAGTGATCCAGGTTTTTGGTTTCGGCCCCCAACATGGCCGATGCCAACCCCAAAATAGAGAAATGAGTGTAGCACTTATTAGTCAGGGTCCCGAGTTCCCTGGCGAAATCTTATGTCAGACCAAGCACCCGAGGCTTCAGCTGCGTTCGGCCCCTTAACTACTTTATTTTCAACACATCCGACTGACACGGTAGAAGCCATGCAGGCAGTCTTGAATAACGCGCATGCCGCCGAGAGCCCATTCGCCCGGCTTCCCCACAACCTGGCATGCAATGCACGCTGGGTTACTATGCCGTGCCAATATTTATTGGCAATACATGGACTTGTACTGCAGGAACATTGCAGTGACTGTTTCTTGGTGGAAGGACAGATCACAAGTTGAGCGTGAACACGTTGGAGGTCTGATGTCCTGCTGGGAAGCGCACAATATCTTATGGTAGTTTCGAGAACCGCGGCTCGTAATAAGGTTCTGATTGGGCGGACTAAGACTAAATGCTTAGAATGTTAGTACGGCCAACCCGCCTGTGCCCGATTCCGACAGCGGAAAGTGTTTCAATGCAAAGTAAGGTAGGCACCAGATGATGTATTCCCCGCGGGGCTTATATTCTCACTGCTACCCCTTTCCTGGGTCGGCCGACCCCAGCTTCTGGAAGATGCCGCCAAGGGTAGCTTCGTACCTATGTCTGGTTCTCGTAACATTACCCTAAGGGTTGTAAAGTAAGAATGGGGTACATTAATGGAAGCGCACTAGAAAGGAGGATGGACAGACTATAAGAGCAATAAGAAATCCAACGAAAGACTGCCTGTAACTCTCTCTCCCTCCCTCTCACACACACTCTCCCCAGTACACGCTTCTGCTAGTTTCTCCCACTACCAAAGTTATCTCGATCTACCAGTCAACATGAAGAACGTTTTCGCCGTCGCCACAGTCCTTCTGGGCTTTGTCTCTTCAAGCATCGCCGCTCCCGCCGTCTCTGGCCAGCCCGTCTCTCATGGTGAAGTCGTTGCAAGAATGAACTCGTCACCGGCTCCGGCAGCCCAGGCCGAGAACATGCTGAAGCGCACACCTGGCAACGTAAGTCTAGTCTGAAAATGCATGCACCAATCGTTGCATTTCCATGCCCCATGATCTCTTGCTTACTTGCTTGTCTTTAGGTCTACCTCTGCCGTGGAGAGGGCTGGCAGGACTGTGAAACCCACTCCTTCTCCCTTGATGGGCCTCTGGGTGTGTGCACGCAACTTCCCCTCAGATTTATCAACAGGCTTGGATCGATTGGCCCTGATCCGGGCGCCATTTGCCGATTGACTGCGTAAGTCATCAGGTGCAATCCCCGCATTAACGTAGATGCCACTGACACTCCATTCAAAGAACATCATTGGCGGATGGCTGCCACAACCAAGGAGATCTGATGATTTCCAACCCCGGAAATGCTGCGGTTTACACTGCACAATCTAATGGAAAGAGCGTGGGAGAATGGGCTCACCACCTGGAGTGCAAAACATGTACCGCGTGCTTGTAGTCGAATACAACAAAATGATTCCTTTAGATTTCCAAGTCTAGGCTGTTTGAGTAGTTGGCATGCAATTCTCTGTGCTTGGAGACGCCATGTTGTTCAAGTGCCATGGATATAACTATATAGAGTATACCGGTGATCAACTTCAAAACCATTCGCCCCCGTAGAATGCTCAAAGATTCCAGCTAGTACAACTCAATCTCAATGTTACTAGCATTGTCTTACGTATGTGTACCGTTAAAAGTGCGGGTAATAGGCGGGGTTGACGTTGCCAGCCTGGCAAAACGTCAGATTTTACGCGTACGCTGACAGGAACGAGCAGAATAAGCCCAGTCATGGCGGGATTCCGCCAAAACTTGGCCAATCGCCATTATTACGGACGGCGGCGCAAAAGAAACAGCCGACTCCGCCCATCTGTCTTGGTTCGCAATGGAGCAAGACTTACCAAATCATTATCGACGGACCAGTTCAGTGTTGGAGTTGAGTATACAAATGAAGTCGTGCTGGACCTGTGATAGTTGAGGCGGAACCCCGCCATGCTCAGTCCAGTCCTCGCCCTCGCGTCCCATATGACACTAGTTTCAGCAATACTACGATTTGTAATCTGCATCCTTCAAATTCTCTCTAATACTTAACCTGTGCGGCATCGATATGGTGGAGAACATGAGTGCCAGAGAGATCACTTTCTTTTCGACAGACCACGTTCACCGAGTCCTCAATCTTGCCAGACTATCTTCCTCACAATGACGTCCCCAATGGAGATGTTCAAGAACGCGAGAAACCCGCCCGCAGACCCGACGCACCTTTCCTTCAAGAACAAAACGGTCCTGGTAACCGGCGCCAACTCTGGCCTGGGCCATCAAGCTGCGATCAAGTATGCTGCGCTTGGAGCGTCGACTCTGATCCTAGCTGTTCGAACAAAGGAGAAGGGGGAAGAGGCCAAAGCTGCGATAATCCGAGAGACGAAATGTTCTCCTGACATCTTCATTATCGAGACCGTCGACCTTATTTCTTTCACCTCAGTCGTGGAGTTCTCGGACCGCATTAAGAAACGTGTCGCCAAGCTACATGTAGTGCAACTCGTTGCCGGCGTCGCGATGCCATCCTTCTCCAAGACGCAAGAAGGGTATGAGGTTGCCTTACAAGTAAACTTGTTCTCGACTACACTTATGGCCTTGCTTCTACTACCGAAGGTGAGGGAAACGGCCGATAACTCCGACGATGCATTCGTCCCATGCATCTCCATCCTAAACAGCGTTGCCTCCCTCCAAGTTGAAGAAGACTGGGTTTCGCCTGGCCAGACCATCATACAGCGCCTGAACGATGGATCCAAGTACGACGAAAAGATCCAATACTTCTTGATCAAACTAGCTGGGTGGTTCACCGTGCGAGGATTGGCTGAGCGTTCAGGCGACAAGATTGTCATCAACGCCACGTGTCCGGGGTTGTGTAAGACCAACATGGCACGAAACCACCCTTTTATCCAACGCGCCATGCAGCAAGGAATCTACATCATCTTCGGCCGCACTGCAGAGCAAGGTAGTCGAACCATGGTTAGTGCCACGGGCCTGGGACGTGAGAGTCACGGAAAATTCTGGACGAATGACAAGTATCCCCCGTACGGAGTTCCAGAATGACCGTAGCGTTGACCTTTGCTGATTTATTATTTAGCCCAAGTTCGCTGTTGAAGAGCAAGCGTGGAGAGGAACTTTACCACGAGACATGGGAAGATATTCTATCTATTTTGCGCCAGCATGTCAGCTCGGACCTGATTTGAAGCCTGTCAATAGGGACTTGGTGTAGCTGAAGTGGATTACAGAAGAATGCGCGCTGCATTGGCTATTTGTTCATAGGTAACACTATTGCACACATAGGCCGCAATGCAGCAACGAGCCATGCACGTAAGCGAGTGATGAAGTCGATAGTCTTAACGGATTTCAATCTGGGTGGATTTTGCGCTAAAAACCTGACTATGTACAAAAATCGCAATAACGCTGAAGATCCAGCGTGGTACTTTTCCTTACCCCGAAAGTCGTGAATTAGATGAGCCACGAGGAAGATGTCAACCAAACTCCATTTTAAAGAGGCTTCCCACCAATGAAGTCGGCCCATGGGCGAGCCTCTGAGGGGATCCCATCGGGTCGGGGAAGCTTCTTGGCCATACATTCCTGCGAGAGTAAGTGTCAGCGAAGCTAATGTTGTTGGTAAGTTTCAGGAGCAACTTGTTGTTGCTGAGTTTTGTCTTATGGAGCAGCTTGGAACTACCGAGGAGATCTGTGCTCCTTGAATTTGCCACTCCTCAAGAGCTCCTGAGGAAACCAAATGGGTGGGAACAACTAGGAAAGGGTGCGTACCGAGAACAAAATTGCCGTGTTGGCCTCCATCATTAAAGGCACGCCGAAGTCCTGCACGACATGTTAGTATTATGAACAATCAAAAGGAGGGTGGAGTTCCGAAGCCTGTCCCGAGAGCCAAAACCAGGCAGGTAGATGGCCCAATCCTGCTCGCGCCGATCATAGATTGGATCCATGACGACGAAATGGCCAGGGTATGCACGGGCGGAGAACGAGAGAATATGGCATAACAAAAACTCACCACTGCATTCCTCCGCATGAGGTAATCTTTGTCAAAAACATCCTGGTTGAAAAGTCAGTACACAACCTCGGAATCATGAGTTGGGGCCGGGGGTCAGGAGATCTGCGGCTCAGGGATATTCGCTTCCCATTCTTCACAAAACATATCTCTCCGCCTCCCAGGCCTCTAAAAAGAAAGGGGAGAGATGGCATACCTTCGGCCGCGATGAGCAGAGGTTAAACACACCCCGGATGTTGTTTGATTCGAAAGCGTCCCTTATTGCGATCTTGTCTACCGGCAAGTCGATCAATTTCACATCGACGCCGCCGCGGGCTGTTCTTTCGACGAGTTCCTTTACATCGGCCGACGCACAGAAAAATTTGTATCCCAGCGGGGAGAGATTGTCCACGACCTGGGTGAGCCAAGTTTTGTCGACGTCGCCGCCAAGCAGGATGCCCTCACCTGGCTCAGTGACGCGGAAGTTCATTGTCGATTGCATAGCGGTCCAGTACTTCACAGTAGTTAGTAAAAACAACAAGTACGGGGTTTGCGAAGAACGGCTAGGAGCCGCGTAGGCACTGCACCAAGAGCTGCGAGTAGCCTCCGCGCATAGTAGTGGACTGGAAAGGGGCAAGGGACACTCTTGGAAGTACTTACAGCATCAACAATATCTTGTCCAAAGCATGCAATCTCGCCACTAAGTATATGGAGTTAGTAAGTTCCAATATGAGAGTTCTAAACCGCGGGGAGAAATTCAGAGAGGCAGGAAATAACAGTGCCACCAGAGCTTTTATTCCGGGCACATTTCGGCTGCCAAGTCAAAGGAGGGTCGGAAGTTCCAAAGAAACCTGTCAATGACGTACGTAGAGCTCA
Source organism: Reticulascus tulasneorum (assembly GCA_001557505.1). Lineage (NCBI taxonomy): Eukaryota > Fungi > Ascomycota > Sordariomycetes > Glomerellales > Reticulascaceae > Reticulascus > Reticulascus tulasneorum. The sequence continues at coordinate 624,143 of LSAX01000006.1, forward strand.
TTTCAACACCAAGCATGGGGTCGGCACCCGCTAATCTCGTCCAGCCTGTGTACCTTATGTCAGTCACTGATTCTCGAGAGGTCTTGGTATCGCATTATCGCAGGAGCAGAGCAGCACGTTTTACTCCTGTGATGCAATGACCGAACTTGTGAGTTGCGAGAAGATATCATGGATGACTTACTGAATTGGGCTACCTTGACGGCGCAATAGTCGCGTTCAACTGCCATAAGATCCGTGGGCTCCGGCACGTTTTGTCCGGTGAGCGCCTTTGTCGCAATGTCGATCTACAAGATTAGCGGTTAGCAAATGGTATATGTGGAAGATATTGGACATCGAATGAGACTTTGAGTGCCAGGGCACTGTGAAATAGTTGTGCTGCGAATGAATGCACTGGGATAACATGTCCACTTCAGGCGCAATTGGATGGGGAAGAGGAAAGATAACGCACAAAGTTGGTACCCAAAGTCTTGGAAACGAAGGGGAAAGATCGGGATGCGCGCAAGTTGCACTCGATGACGAGTAGATCGGGTTGCTCGCCGTTGTCCTTATCGACCTTAATAATCTGCATGTTGAAAGGTCCTGTAATCTTCCAGGCCTTCGCAACTTTCTGGGCAATCTCCTTGACACGCTCCATGGTTTCCGTGTCGAGCTTTTGGGGCGGGAGGACTATGGTGGCATCACCAGAGTGGACACCGGCGTTCTCGATATGCTCTGAGACTGCATGTACAAGCAACGTACCCTGGGAAGCGACGGCATCAACATCGAGCTCGGCTGCGCCTTCGATAAACTTGGAGATGACAACGGGATGCTCAGTGCTGACGGAGCTAGCAGCCTCGAGCTTCTCATTGAGCTCACTCTCTGACTTAATTACTGCCATAGCTGCGCCCGAGAGCACATAGCTTGGCCTGACGAGAACTGGGTAGCCAACTCGGTCAGCGAAGATTTTCGCCTCCGCCACGCTGGTAAGCTCAGCCCACTTTGGTTGTGAAACATCGATGCTGTCGAGGATTTCGGAAAACTTCTTTCTGTCCTCAGCCTTGTCGATATCGAGAGGGTTTGTTCCAAGAATCTTTGCGCCGCCAACTTCTTGAAGTTTCAGAGCGATGTTCTGCGGCAACTGGCCACCGAAAGAGACGACAGCTGAGCCGGCATGCTCAAGCTCATAGATGTCCATGACGCGCTCATACGAAAGTTCTTCGAAGTAAAGTCTGTCCGCTACGTCGAAATCCGTTGAATATGTTTCTGGGTTGTAGTTGATCATTATGGTCTTTTTCCCTTGTTCTTTAAGAGCACGGGTGGCGCTCACGGCGCACCAATCGAACTCAACCGAAGAGCCAATTCTGTATACGCCAGAGCCCAGAATGACAGCTTGATCATGGCCTGGCTCCAGGACTACATCGTGAGTAGAGGCGTTGTAAGTGGTGTACAGATAATTGGTATCAGCAGGGAACTCTGCGGCGAGAGTATCGATCTTCTTCACCCATGGATGGATGCCTAGAGACTTGCGATAGGCCCGAACTTCGTATTCGGAGACCTTGTGACCGCCGACACTTAGAGCCATGGCGATTTGTGCATCGCTGAATCCAAGGCGTTTCGCTTTGTCTAGTCGCTCCCTCTTTAGCGACTCTAGACCATTGCTCTGTTCGATGGATTTGCTCATGTCCACAATGTTCTGCAGCTTGTACAAAAACCAGCGGTCGATTTTTGTGAGGTCATGAACCTTGTCAACTGAATATCCCTCATGCTGCATCGCCTGCCCAACCGCGATCCACCGGCGGTCCGTTGGATTAGAGAGCTCGTAGTCCAAGTCATCGAAGTGCTCCTTCTTCGCGTTGTACCAGCCAGGGTATTTGGGATCGACCATGCGGACGGCCTTTTGAATAGCTTCCTCGAATGTTCTGCCAATTGCCATTACCTCGCCAACGGATTTCATAGCCGAGCCGATACGCCTGTCAACCAATTGGAATTTGGAAAGATCCCAGCGCGGGATCTTTACTACGATGTAGTCAAGCGAGGGTTCAAAGTTAGCCGTCGTAGTTTTGGTTACGGCGTTTGGCAAGCTAGGCAACGTGCTCCCAAGGCCGATTTTAGCAGCGGTGTATGCAAGCGGATAGCCGGTGGCCTTAGAAGCGAGGGCAGAGGACCGCGACAGGCGGGCGTTGACCTCGATGACCCGGTAGTCAAGGCCATTAGGGTCTAGTGCGTACTGCAATTTCGAGAGTTAGCAAAGTTCTTATAGTGAAAGAGTCGCAGAACAAAATAGGCTTGTAAGTCATGTCTTGAGAGCGAGGCAGATTCTCGTGATGAATGAGATTCCGCACACTCTTGCAGCCTATCCTGGCCTAGAAATGATCCCAAACGGGAAACTGCTCCTGAACAACATCTCTACTCTCAAGACAGACATGAATGTAACATGGAGCAAACTAGACAAACTACGTACCTGGCAGTTACATTCTCCCACAACACCTAGATGCCGAACAATCTTGATAGCCGCAGTTCGGAGCATGTGATACTCCTCGTCTGAAAGCGTCTGCGAGGGGGCGACGACAATCGAGTCGCCAGTGTGGATGCCGAGAGGGTCAAAGTTTTCCTAAATCCCAAATAGATAAGCAACAAAGAAGCTTCGCATGGAGCGGGCGAATTTACCATGTTGCACACCGTGATACCTATTGTGAACACCTGGAGTTAGTAAAGTTTTCAAAAAGTTTTCGTGGTCCTCCCTCCCATAGCTGCCGACTTTGAGAAAATTGCGATTGAACTTACAGTTGTCCTCGGAATCTCTCACTACCTCATATTCCACCTCCTTCCAGCCCTTGAGACTTTTCTCGACCAAGATTTGAGGCGAAAGAGTGAGAGATCGGGCCGCCAGCTGCTCAAGCTCCTCCTTGTTTTCTGCGAAACCGGAACCAAGGCCACCCTAGAATGTGTTAACCAAGCCACCAATCATGAGTTTCACAAGTTGCTGCCATACCAAAGCATACGCTGCTCGAACAATAATCGGATATCCAACCTGAAGGTCTCGTGTAAGTCATCTGCCACAGTAAAAGCCAGGGTCATCCTCTCTTACCTTTTCGGCGGCTGCAAGGGCGTCGTCGACAGTCTCAGCCGCGAAGGACTTTGCTATGGGTATATTGATTTCTTCCAGAGCCTCTACAAAATCGGGAGTCAGTAAGCTTTCATTTGTGGAAAATCTTGATCAATTCTGAGCGACGTATTGGGAGCCCGACGGGCGAGGAACTACCCCGCATATGAGATCATTGCTTTCTCCCAAGATTACCTGACCTGGGCATGAAGACTGGGGGAGCATTGGAAAGCACGTACTTGCAAAGAGGTCGCGATCTTCACTGAGCTCGAGCGTTTTGACCGACGTGCCCAGCACCTTGACATTGTACTTTTCCAACAGGCCCAACTTCTGCATTTGCACGCCAAGATTGAGAGCGGTCTGCCCACCACAGGACAGCACTATACTATCGGGACGCTCGCGCTGGAGGACATGCTCGCAGTATTCGGGGGTTACGGGCAGGTAGTACACCTCGTCGGCAAGGGCGTGGCTCGTCTGAATCGTGGCAATATTGGGATTGAGAAGCACCGTGGCGATTCCCGCTTCCCTGAGGGCCTTGAGAGCCTGTGCACCTGTTCAATTGATGCGTTAGTCGACGATGCCCGCACCCAGGAAGCGGGGGTTGGAGCTCCAATGACTCATTTGGCAAACGTACCCGAATAGTCGAACTCTCCTGCCTGGCCAATGGCAAGACCACCACTTCCAATGACAAGCACCTTCTTGATATCGGAAGCGGGCTGCTTGAAGAAGGAATTGGGCAGGTTTTGCAGGTAGCTGGTGGCACTGGGAGCCGATGGGGCGGCGGTTGCGAGGCGGCGTTTGGCAGAGTGAAAGCTCCTGCGGTGAGCAATTGCCCAGCGAGGAGCGGTAGCAGCGATGCTAGCGGCTCGCAGAGAAAGGGGCACCCTCGCCGCGAGAGGCAGAGTGCTCGTCACAAACATTGTCGAGTCTTGATGCCTTCTCGTCCCTTTTTCCGCGTGTGTCGTTGGTGAGCAGGAGCAGATTTCCAGTATCTCGTGAGGAGTCGTTCCTTATCAAAGGGGAAAAAAAAACCTAGGAAGGGATAGGTCACAGTGGAGTCGACCAGTAGCAGGGCTCTAGCCCTTTTGGCTTGTGACGATTGGACAGCCCTGGGCCGGCCCCACCCAGTCATAAATCTGGAGGTCAGGTGGGTCGAAAAACAGGTACCCCACCTGTTTGCCCATAACTGCAATTATGGTGAAAGCAGCTGAGGTGTTTTCTTCCAATCCACCTGGAATAACAGAGATTTCGCAGAAAGCTTGTCACACGCTAGCCGTGCCAAGACCCGTATCATCATCGTCGAGTATAAGTATGTATGCATAAGTATTGCTTGTCCGCGGGTGCTGGGTTGAAGTTCCTCTGTGCTGGGTGCAAACATGGCCGGGGGAATTCAAGATGCCCTGGCTACCTTGCCCAAGGTACCTAGTTTAGCTACCTAGGTACCTAATTAGGGACTGGCACTGTTAATAGTTGAAGTACCTGTACTGGCAGGGCATGATTGAGTGCACTGACCAAGCCAGCCCAGTTTCCAGGCTACGTAGAGGTCCGTATCTGATCTACAAAAACTTCGCTAGAGGTGGGGTTGGTGGGGCAGGACCACCGGTAGTCGGAAGGATATGACGACGCTACAGGCACGTACCAGGCTTGTTATATGCTAGCCGCCAATAACACGGCCCAATTTCTATGTTGGTCCCCTTCCCCTCCAAGATCTGGATTGGGTGGACCTTGATGGACCTGAAAACCCTTTCACCGCCCGGCAGTGAAAATCAAAATTTTCATACCGCGCGGTCTAATTACTTCCAGCGATCGATCCCTGACTGGTGTCTGTAAAGTACCTAGGTACGACTCCACATTGTTACTTAACGCCCTGCTCCGCTCAACCAACTTGAACGCATCTCGGCCGTACCGCCTTTTCAGCAGCCCATGGACCACAGCCTAGCTTGCACATGAAATGTCCAAGGTTCCTGGCCAGAGATTGTCGTCCATGAACTTGCGTTCATCCCACAGCGTCCAGATGGCCAGCACGTAGTTGATGTTGAAAGGCGTATGCCACACTGGCAGTCGTCGGTGAGTCGTGTCAGAATCCAAGGCGCAGGTGCCATGAACTCTATCAACGTCCTCAACGTCGACCTGCCGAGCTGATTTGATCATGTTCGCGAGCACGGGGCAGAGCGCCTAACGACCAGGTAGACATGAAGTACGCCCGGTTGTCCGTGACTAATGGATTAGGATGAATGGGACTACGGGAGAGTCCCGGCTATACACCTGGACAACACACGGAGCCGATGCTTAGATCTCGAACTGTTTTCTCATGGAAAACTGTCCCGAGCACGGTGAACGGGCTAGTGGCCTTGATGTTAAGCTTGACTTGGTCTCCGCAAGCCACTCAACAAGGTCTGCCCGGTACCTATCTTGCCCGCAATGTACGTGAACAGCCATGAACAGGCCTACATTGGGGGGCGACCGGGCAATTTTCGCCGCAGCCTCATTACACGAGTCCGATGTCGAGTGCTGGTATGGGAAACCCTTGGCAGGCATGATGCTGGCAGCCGCAGTCCCGGCATCAGTAAACGGCTTCAGCAACGGCGCGGCAGCGGCAGCCTCTAACAAAGCCCCTGACCGCAATAAGGATGACAAGATTCGGATTTAGACCCACCATCAGCTTTGTAGCTGTGGGGACAGAAGGCATAGACCTCCTTCATATGCAAATCCATGGTTTCCTCGTTGGCGTCGCGAGTAGTCCTCCGGACTCTGTAGCCGCAGGCGAGAATCTCTTTTCTGATGTGCAGAGCAAGGAAACCGCTGACGCCGGACACCAAGATTCTGGACGCTTTTGTAATGTTCGATTCTGACCACAGTCATCGTTGTTATCTCGATAGGGGGGAGGTGCAAAGACCGGCTTGTGATGTTAGTTTACAGTTGAAGGGCATGTCCAAGAGGAGCATAAGATCAGCACAGTTCCCCTAGCACGTAGGTCGCATCTCTAGTGGCGCTTGTGTCTGACAGCAGGTCACGCTCAGCAACAAAACGCCGCCAACTTCATAATCACATTAATAATGAAAGCTGCTGGGCGTTTCACTCGAGGCCACATGCTCATGGGATGAAATCGGAAGGATCTTAGCAGACATGGCTGATTGTCGCAACTGTTAAGCGTTGGAAACCAAGATAGCGTACACAATGGAAGTTGAATGTTGCGAGGTTGTGAACCTGCTTTGGTTGTGGGTCCCTGCATCCATTAGATAGCTTGGCCGCAGCCCTATGATGCATTCGCCCAGTCACGAGTCAAGACAGGGCAGGGTAAGGTATCTAAACGAACTCCACCTCATAGACACGCCCATGGCCAAGTCATTAACAAGTTGCCGTGCTCTCTGCCAGTCGAAGCTACTCTAAATTCGATTTGCTCTTCTCATCGCTTCTTCCCAAATCTAGCGTCGTGGCGTCCTTTGGTAATTGCCATGCTTAGGTGTATAACTAAAACCACATCTTGGAGCAGCAAAACCCCGTATATACTATGGCTTTCCAACAGAGCTAAGTTTGAAGTGTTGACCGTCTGACTCCGAAGTGTTTGTTGTTTCGTTAGACGGCTGGCTGTGTTGCTCTACCGAAAGCCCGTATCAGGTTATCGAGACTTTAGGCATCCGTAAAGAGTTGCACCACAAGGACCCTCTTTCTTCACTTGTAAGAGTAGGTCTTTGAGGTTGGCTAAGGGTGTAGGGATTTCCCACTCCTCTAATTCTTTCGCATGATAATTACAAGGCCGAGAAGATCATGCGGACGAGACCAACGCGTCAGAAGGGCCAATGGACTTGCGATATATGGACGCCCCACAGCCTGGCGAGTCTTGGTTGAAGTGAGAAGACTAGCCACCCAAAAGTGTCGGCCGACAAGCACTTTTACGGGATCGGTACCCCATCCCCGTACTTCGACACAGAACAGTATGCCACGAACTGCCTACACGCCGCACAGGGCACACTCACACTCAAAGCGCATGACCCACTTGAAGCCATAGCGGCTGGCCGTACGCTAATAAATTGCCCGTCCTGCCCGCTTTACAATGCAAGAATGATAAACGCGGGAAGCCTGCACGTGAGCTGGCGTGTTCATTTTATTCCAGCATATTCAAAGCAAAAACAGAAGACCGTCAGGCGTGCTTGACTGGGTGGTTTCTTGTGCAACAGAGCAAATGAAAATTTTCAGACCGCCCGATAGGCTAAGGTGCCTCAGTCCTGCGTCTGAGAAGCCGTGTTCCGGTGTTAGAGCTGCTGCATCCGGCAAGGCGTAAACAAGCATTTCCTACGATTAGACGGGGGTCAAGATAACATGAGGGGGCTTATCGCACCACGACTAGGGGATGCCCCCCGGGGATAACTCCAGGCTATGTACTCCGTAGCCAGGCAGCCACTGCGGCTCGATGCAGAAGCCGTTAGAGCGGCCTAATAATATAGAGAGAGCAGCGGCAAAAGGCCCATCCGCCGGTAATTGCAGGGTAGCATCCTGAACCCACCCGGAGAACAGGGAAGAGTTCGAGGATCTTCACCTACTTATCAATGGTGACTCTTGCACCGTTGAAACCTCGAAGCCTAGAACCAGACACCCACTTTATGCACGATCCCGGATCACTGAAATCTCATCACTGAATGTGTCCTGGTGCTGCTCCGGCCCACCATGTTCAGCAGTCCTAAGCAGTCCTAACTACTTCTCAAGACGTGCTGCGGGTCTCAGAGTGATCGAGTAAACCTGCAGGCATCCACGATTCGGTCAATCTTTTTCTATTTATTGGCCGAGCCTACGCATTCGAGAGATCCTCAGCCGACGGCTTGCGTGTCGACCAGTATCAGTTCAATCGGCAGCGTTACACAATGGCATACCTTCAGCAGCCGGTTCCGCATTCAAGTGCGGAGGGCCGGTGGCCCGCCTGGCATCAAGTCTTGTGCCTACCCTCCGATGAGCGTGTGCGTACTGGATTTTCTGCCGCTCAAGGCCACCTCTCAGACAATCGTCGCGTTGAATTACTCCTTCAGGGGCTCATCGTATTTGGACCAGCAGCCTTCCTGCTTATCGCCGCTCCTATCAGAATCGCCCAATTGTACGGTGCTAAACTTGTAACTGTAGCGAACTATCGAGGAATCCCCAAGGTCGTGAGTAGAATAAGATCAGCTAGCCCTGCTCAAGAACTAATCTAACTCTAGCTTGTATCACTTACTCTCGTCGCCTTGCAATTGGCTTGTGTCATCAAGGTCGTGGGGACTGCCGACTCCACGTTGTTGACAGAGGTGCTGCTCTATTTGGCTGCCTTTGCAGTAATATGCGTGCTGTCTTTTCTCGAACATGGCCGCTCTGTTTCTCCGTCCACCGTGCTAACCTGTTATCTCGTCTTCTCAACCTTCTGCGACGTCGTCCAATTCGGCCTCCTCTATGTTGCAAGGAACCTATGTAACCCTTCGCCGCTGACGTTCGTCATTTTCGCCTTCAAGCTGGTCCTCCTCCTTCTTGAATCACAGATCAAGACGTCGATTCTGCGCGAACCCTACCAACATCTGGCACCGGAGGAAACAGATGGTTTCTTTGGGGCTGCTGTTTTCTGGTGGGTGAACCGAGTCATCGCCTTGGGTTACTCCAAGATTATGTCAGTTCAAGACATGCCACCACTGGCTTCTTATCTCAACACGATGGAGATGCGAAAGGCAATGCAACGGACATGGGATGAGAGAAGCATGCCTTTATCTACCTATACTGCTGTTGTCCCCACCACTAACCGAGCACTGTAGAAAAACCGGAGCATCGGTTTACTCTGTTGGTGACACAATTCAAGTGCTTATGGCGCCCAAACCTCGATGCAGTCCTTCCACGTGTTCTCTACACGGTTCTCCAATATTGTCAGCCTCTTCTCATTAGCCGGGCTATTGCGTATGTGACCAATGACCTGCCACCACTCGAAAACCGAAATGAAGGATTTCGATTACTTCTATTCACCTTCATTATCTACACAGGCATGGCGGTAAGTAGGAACTGCAAACCGCATCTCATGGAATCTAGTATCGTGCTGACCCGTCGTGTTCCAAGCTGTTCAAAGGAATGTATCAAATTCGCCTCAACCGTGTCACTGCCATGACCCGGATGGCCATGGTTGGGCTCATACACAACCGTTGTTTGACGATTCAGGACGGAGTGTTCGACGACTCGGCAGCCGTAACACTGATGAGCAATGACACCGAACAAATTACTTACAGTGCCGATCTAGTCCACGACCTGTGGGCCCAGACACTCCAGCTTTGTATCGGCATGTTTCTTTTAGCCACGGAGCTTGGCTGGGTGTCCATTGTGCCTCTCCTGATAGTTGCTTGTAGGTTTCTCCGCGGATACTTCCTTCTGCCATCTGCGATGTCAAATCCGGCTGATCTTTCTTAGTCACTGCCCAGGGCAGCAAATTTGTCACCGCGAATATTGCAGGCCGACAGAAAGCTTTCAGCATGGCGACCCAGACGCGCATTTCGATGACCAAAGCGATTCTAGACTCGATGAAAAATATCAAGATGATGGGTCTGGTCGAGAAGATGGAGTCCAAGATCCAGGCTGCGCGTGAACACGAACTCAAAATGTTCACTAGTTTCAACTGGCTCGTTGTCGCATTCAACGCAAGTGGTGAGTCCGGCTCTCCCCGTGGGCTGCCGTCCTGTTTGAGTGTGTGTCCCAAGTCAGTGCTGGAGAGCTAACGCAATGATGCACGATAGCCGCTACGCTCGCCATATTTAGCCCTGCTATAACTCTCATCATCTACGCTGTACAAGCAGAGCTACGCGGCGCCCGCGCAATCGATGTGAATTTGGCCTTCACCTCGCTTGCCACCATCAGTATGGTCACCAATCCCGCCAACACGATTCTCGTCATCATGCCCAACATGGCAGCATTTATTGCCGCCTTCGACCGCATCCAGAAGTATCTCGTCAGTCCAGATCGAGAAGACAAGCGACTGTTCTCAGACACAAGATACACAAATGGGTCCAGCGATCATCCAAGCAACAACGATTCTATCGAGTCGGACAATCCCCCGAGAACAACATCTGCCCTGACTTCTGATGATGGTGATGACCTTGCCATGTCCCTCGACGATGTGACTATTCGTCCAGCTTTAACGGCCGATCCTGTCTTGAAAAACATCAGCATGACTATCAAAAAGGGATCGCTCATCGTCTGTTCTGGAGCAGTAGGCACCGGCAAGACCACACTTGTCAAGGCTCTCCTCGGAGATCTCCCGCCTGACACGGGCTTGATCAAAACTGCCTTTGGCTCGATTGCGTATTGTTCGCAGACAGCCTGGATGACTAACGGGACAATCAAAGACATCATTCAAGGTCCCCCGGATACTGATATCGAGATGGACGAAGCATGGTATAAGAGGGTTGTGCACGCCTGTGATCTCGAAGAAGATCTGCAGCAGCTGCCAGATGGCGACAAGACCATCGTTGGTAGTCGCGGTATCACGCTGTCGGGTGGACAGAAGCAGCGAGTCGTAAGTGAACAATCGCCCAACGCTTTTCAATGCATAAGCACTGAGTTGTCATGATATTCGACACTAACCATTATGCAACACAGGCTCTGGCGCGTGCAGTGCATGCACACAGAAACTTGATTATCCTGGACGATATCCTAAGCGCACTGGACGCGACAACAGAGCGTCACATTGTGGACAACCTTATTGGTCCTAAGGGTTTGTTCAAAGAGCTCGGTACCACCGTCCTGCTGATTACTCACGCAAGTATGTGACCATTTTGCTGCGTTTAGCTCTAATCACGTTATGACTGACTTTCTCGTAGTTCAGCACCTGCCCCTGGCCGATCACATCGTCATAGTTAACAGTGATGGAAACATTGCAGAACAAGGCACCTGGGATGACCTTAGAGCTCAAGCGGGTTACATTAGTCAGGTCGTGCTGAAAGAGAAGCGTGACGATCCGCGAAGGCCAGACAATAGTGCCGAGACAAGGGACAAGATTCAGGCTCCCTCGTCAGAGAAGGTGGATGAGAGCCTGCAAGACCTCACTCGGAAAGCAGGAGACATCTCGCTCTATGGTACTAATCTGCTCTTTATCTTCCGGAGAGCAATGCTGACGCGTTTTTAGGCTATTATTTTGGAGCCATTGGCGCACGCAAGCTCCTTACACTTCTATCCTCAATGACAAGCTACGCCATCTTCCTAGGCTTAACGCCGTATTGGTTGAAATGGTGGGCTGAGAGTGGTGGTCAGAATATGTGGTACTACTCGGGAATTTATTTCCTGCTATCCTTCAGCGCTCTCGTCTCGGTCATGATGACGATAGGGAATGTTGTCCTGTTCATTGCTCCAGATTCGAGCAACACACTGCACGCTCGACTATTACGTGCCGTCATGGGCGCTCCCCAGTCCTACTTCACTACGACCGACACCGGCACAACACTAAACCGGTTCAGCGCGGATACTCAGATGATCGATCGCAGACTGCCTTTCGCCCTGCTACAGGTTGGCCAGGCCTTTTTCAGATTGCTCTCCCAGTGTATCCTGCTCGCTGTTGTGCTGCCAATCATGGCCATAACGCTGCCTCTCACATTCTTAGTCGTTTACTTTATACAGAAGTTTTACCTAGTTACCTCCCGCCAACTTCGATTCTTAGACCTTGAGACCAAGGCGCTGGTCAACTCCAGTTTCCTCGAGACGCTGGAAGGTGTCGCCACCATCCGTGCATTCGGGTGGCAGAGGCCATTCATCAATGACAACGTCAAGAAGCTCGACCTATCCCTGCGCCCTTCGTACATGATGATGTGCATTCAGCAGTGGCTCAGTGTGGTTCTTGATCTGACTGTTCTCGGCCTAGCCATGCTCGTTATGTCTCTCACTGTCTTCCTCAAAGGCACGGCAACGGGCGGACAGATCGGCATTGCGCTTAATGTCGTGTTGCAGGCCAATCTGTTTCTTCTCCGACTCGTCGAGGCGTGGACCACTATGGAGACTTCGCTTGGTGCCATATCGCGTCTCAGGGCCTTCGAGAAAAATACCCAGCCTGAGGACAAGCCTGGCGAGAACCATCAGCCACCCCAGATGTGGCCCGCGCATGGCGCCATTGATTTTGACCACATGTCCGCAGCGTACAATGCCGCTACACTCGCGCTTAAGGACGTGACTATCTCGATCGAACCGGGCAAGAAAGTAGGAGTCTGCGGACGGACAGGCAGTGGCAAATCCTCTCTCCTGATCAGTCTGCTCCGCCTTATCGAAATCGAGTCAGGCACTATTAAAATCGATGATCTCGATCTGCAGTCGTTCCCTCGGAATGCCATCCGAGCCAGGCTGATTACCGTCCCGCAAGATCCTATGCTCGTCATGACCGACACCGTCCGGCAAAACCTCGATATCGCCGACTCAGCTGCCTCGGACGAAGACATTGTCCGTGTATTGGAGAGAGTGAAGCTCTGGTCTGTTCTTAAGTCACGAACGAACAACGCCGAGGCAGCGGGCAAACAAGACCGGGAACTTGAAGCCGCTATGGGTGGTGGAGGTGGCGGCGCGGAAAGCAGCAGTAGCGGCGACACCACGCCAAAAGACTCCCAAACCGATAATCCTGACACTAAGGTACCGCCAGTCGAAGAGTCCATTGCTGCCAGTCTGAATATCACCATGAAGTCACTCCCCTTGTCGCAGGGTCAGCAGCAGCTGTTCTCGCTTGCGCGAGCTATGCTCATGCGTCCGACACGTGGCAAAATTGTCCTCCTGGATGAAGCGACCAGCAGTGTTGACCAGGAGACGGACACTTTAATGCAGCAGCTGATCCGGGAGGAATTTAAAGAGCACACTATCATTACCGTGGCTCATCGTCTGGATACCATCATGGACAGTGACATTGTACTAGTGCTCGAGGCCGGCAAGTTGGTGGAAGCTGGTGTTCCGTCTGAGCTGGCGCAAAAGGAGGGTGGCGTCTTTAGAGCGCTCTATGGGGAGCCATAGGACCAAGTACGTATCACATATAGAGCATGGTGTAAAACTTTGAGCTTGCGACCGCTTTTTTATCGGGGTCTTTGACCCTTTGCAACGGCTTGGGAAATATTTGTGTATTTATTTTAAGGATTTGTTTATGATTTCGGCCAACCGTGTGTCTTGTCCAGCTTATGCAACTGAGTCCGAGGACACAGAACTGAGACAAAGTTAATCAAAGCTATCAGAATAATTGCTTAAAATTATGAAGTCTATAGTACACCTGTCGCTAACTAACCTTTTCTTAGGTTTCAATATCCTTTGAGATCTTCTGCTCATCCATGCTTCTTCCACTCAAACCCGGTCCATCTCATCTCCTCGTCCTCGTCATGTTCTTCGATGCCCAAGTCCATTAAATCAACCATTCTCTTCACGCTCTGCTCTACCATCTCGTCCACGCTGGTGGGCCGCGTATAAAACGCCATAACAGGCGGAAATATCACCGCACCAGCTCTCGAAACACTACACATATTCTCCAGATGGACATCACTTAGAGGCGTCTCTCTCGCAACCAGCAGTAGCCGTCTCCGTTCTTTGAGAGTAACACCGGCCGCACGGGAGATCAAGTCTGCATCATAACCCATCCGCACTGCAGCAAGTGTTTTCATACTGCAGGGCACAATGACCATGCCATCGGAACGGAATGATCCTGAAGATGGAGGTGCCGAAACATCAGCGGCAGAGTAAGTTACTGCTGCTAGTGACGAAAGATAGGCAGATGTGTTGTTCGGTGCGTCAAGTTCGTATTTCAATGTTGCGGCCCCCCATTTCGAGAGAATCAGATGTGTCTCCACGCCGAGGCGACCCAGCCGTTTGAGAAGTGAGACTGCTAAAGGAGCGCCTGTTGCTCCTGTGACGGCCACAATGATTCTTCTAGGCCGAGGTATTCTCTTCGCTGGCAATTCTTGCGGTAGTTGTGCGGTAGATGTACTCGCGTTCAGCCGGACAGATGAGATGGCGGGAACCTTGGACACTTCTGTCGAGGAGCTCGCTTGGAGACCCGAATTGGTAAAAAAGTTCCGTCGTTGCTTTAAAATACATTGCCGACTTGAAAGTCTACAAAATTGTGAAAAAGCCCCCCAGGAGGTCGCCATTGTACGGGTCGACGATGATATCCTAGATTATTTTGTCTGCTAAGGTAGTTCAAGACAGTCTTGGTCGAACCGTAGGTTCTAAATCCTGTGATTCAAACAGTATAAATCCTCGTCATCTAAAGCTGGAGCTCCATTTACAGGGCGTAGTAATTGCTGAATAAGACTTGCAGAGTTGCTCGCCAGCTAAATGAGTCCGGCTACGCTGACCAAGTAAGTTTTTGACCAAAATTGCCACATTGGGAATTATGATAAAAAGCGTGCCGAACTCCGGCAAAACACCGAAACAAAAACAAGCCTAGAGTGCCGGAGTCTAAGCGCTGAAAGCCATGTAATGACTAAAACTACTATGTAACAGTCTCGTATTCCGAATTGCCGCATCCTTGTATCCAAAGGTGCTAGCTTTGGTCAACGAGCTTCGCTTACTCACAATGAGCGCGATTGAGGTGGTGATCCACTACGCCGGTCGATCCCTGCATGCTGATTCACTCTAGCTCTTTGGAAATGAAGGAAGCCCGATATAAGACAGAATGACCAGATAGAGTCCATAGAAAGATGCGTTAAATGCAAAGACAAGTCCTGAAGCAATTCTTATTGTGCCTTTCCAATGCCTCTATGACATTACTTGTCCAAGACTAGGGCAGGCTGGCAATCTTTACCATGCGGTCTCATTTTCTTCAAAGTCGACCACTGCGGTCCCTACACTTCAGTAGCCGACATACAGGACCTTTGAGGTGTAGACAATACTCTTCACAACCGCCTCACTTGGAATTCCGCTCCTTTGTCGATTCTCTCCGACAAGACAACGACTTAGCAGATATCAACACTGAGGTTGACCCGCACCTTGAAGTTTCCGCGATCACTCGGCGGGTTTATGAGAAGCGTGCCAAAGCACCACTGTTCAACAACGTCAAGGGAGCGCAAGATGGATTATTCCGAATTATGGGTGCTCCAGGCGGATTGTCGAGCGATCCAAAGTACCCATATCGTCGGCTAGCAAGACATCTTGCTCTACCAGCCGATGCTGGATTGGGTCAAATCATTGACAAAATGCTCTCTGCGAAGGGAATGCCTCCAATCCCTCCCATTCACGTTGCCACAGGGCCGTGCAAAGAGCGGAAGATCATTGGCGAGGACGTAGACCTCACGAAATTGCCAGCACCTCTACTAAACAAAGCGGATGGTGGAGACTATATCCAAACCCTCGGAATCAATATAATTCCTGATACTACTGGTACTTGGACGAACTGGTCCATAGCCAGAGCCATGGTGTACGACAAGACACGCATGACTGGCTTGATCATGAAACCACAGCACATCGCACGAATCTTCGCAAAGTGGAAGGAAACTGGGAAAGATGTCCCATATGCCATCGCGCTTGGTGCCCCACCCATCGCTGTGATGGCTGCAAGCATGCCACTGCCGGCGGGCGTCTCTGAAGCGGAATACGTTGGGTCTCTGTGCGGCTCTCCGCTAGAGGTAGTAAAGTGCGAGACCAACGATATTTATGTGCCTGCGAATAGTGAAATCGTGTTGGAGGGTACCATCTCGGTGCACGACACTGCCAAAGAGGGGCCTTTCGGTGAGATGCACGGTTATAGCTTCCTCGACGAGGGCTCATTGCAACCATTGTACAAAGTCAACGCTATAACATACCGAAAGGACGCCATTCTCCCCGTCTGTGTACCGGGTCGAGCAGCTGGTGGACCGGACGAAACGCACACCATGATTGGAACTCTTGCCGCTGCCGAGATGCGTCAGGTACTACAAGATAACGGCCTTCCCGTCATGCAGGTATTCACACCATACGAGACGCAGGTCATTTGGGCCGTTGTGCAAGTCGACCGCACACGACTACGTGCAATGAAAACCAACGCCAAGGATTTTTGCACCAGGATCGGCGACCTTGTGTTCCGCAACAAGTGTGGTATGCAGGTTCATCGAGTGCTCGTCGTCGGTGACGATATCAACCCTTTCGACTTCAACGATGTGACATGGGCATACGCCACGCGATGCCGACCGTCATTGGATGAATTCCACTTTGAGGACGTGCCAGCGTATCCGCTTGTTCCTTACATGAGCCATGGCCCGGGCACAAAGCTGACAGGGGGGAAGGTAGTTGACAACTGCCTCTTGCCTGGGGAGTATGAAGCTGAGCAAAATTGGGTGACATGCGATTTTGAGAATGGGTATCCTGAGGCTGTGAAGGAAAGGGTACTGGCAAGGTGGAAGGAGATGGGCCTGTGAGACTTAACAAAGACCGTGCCATCGTAACGGCCCCTTTCAACGAGAACGTTCTGTAAAACATTCTGTCCAGTCGTCCGATAAATATTTTATAAGATCCTCAAATGAGACTTAGAAGTCGAATTTATCTCCAGTTCATGGTCAAGAATAACAACCACGTGCAGTTTTGGGCTCCGTAGGCCACATACATACAAATCTCTCTTTAAACGGCAAATAAACGCGATGGTCGCCGTCTTGTGACCCCTTGGGTGTCCACGGATTCGGGACAGCCAAGACCGCCGCACTCTCCTGGGCATGCACGTGTCCCGGGCTGTGAAACAATACATGCCGTGATTCGTACGCACAATATGGGCGGTCGGCTGCCGGCTCGTCGGCAAATATGTCGCGATTGGGATATGTTGAAGCAATTTGCAGCGATAACATCCTTTCCAATATCTTGTATACAATCTAGTCCACGGCACATTCTTCGAAAGGCTTATTCCCCGCACCTATCCAACCAATGTTATAGACAAAAAATGGCAATTGATTTGATAGTCATTCGCCACACCCTGAGGATTTGAAAGGCAATTAATTTGATCGACCACATTTTGGTACACTCTCTGCGGCAGATGTCGCCTCACACGGCAAGACGGAATGATGACAGGGGTGTGTCCCTTTGATAGGGGCCACACGCCGCGGTTTATAAGTCTCTTGGTCTTACGCGCGAAATATGACCCGTTGGATGGTGCGCCTGTCTTGTACTGCTATCTAGGTACACACGCATCACATCAATATGTTCTTTTCTTGGGGCATTGTAGTGTCTTCGCTCCTCCTTGGAGCCAAGGCAAGTCCAGTTCAGAGTAGATCTGCATGGCAACAGTGAGTCTGAATGTCTATACGGCCTGCAGTGAGGTATCTAAGTTCGAATTGTTCCAGGGCCCCGCGCAATGGTCTCTATCCCCTCGATGTCGTGGACCAACTGGAAGCGGCCGCAATGCCCAAGGTTGAGGCCTGGATGGCTAAGAAAGCAGGAAAGACCAATTGCACTCTCGAGAACGCCGCAATCAGAAGGGAATGGTAAGTCTTAAAGCCTGGCATCAACCGAAGTATTCCGCGTTAGTAGTTCCTAGCGCTCATACAAAGTATAGGAGCGATCTTTCAGTTGGAGAGAGAGAAGAATATGTTGCGGCTGTTCTTTGCTTGCAGAAGAAACCTCCAAAGGCACCTAAAGACAAGGTCCCTGGCTCACTAAGTCGGTTCGACGATTTTGTTGCTACACACATGACTCAAGCGATGATGCTTCATGACCCGGTACTTTTCCTCTTCTCAGCTTAGACGATCTCATATGCTAACATAGCTACGCCACAAGACACACCTGTTTGCAAGCCACAAATACTTCATCTGGGCGTACGAGAAAGCCCTTCGGGATGAATGTGGATATAAGGGCTATCAACCTGTCAGATAATTCTTCTCAAAAGCTGAAAATTGTCCGCTGACATATGTAGTATATGAATTACGACCGTTATGCAGCAGATCCGATCAACTCCCCCATATTTAATGGAAACAAGTCAAGTATGGGCGGCAACGGTGCGCCAAGCCAATATTCAGGCGTGCCGCAAGGTTTTAGACCCCCGTACAACATGATTCCATCAGCAGGTGGGGGTGGGTGTGTCACAGAAGGGCCGTTTAAAGAGTAAGGCTCTCCGCAACTGCTGTTACCAACTTATATGATGGCGCTGACATTGAATAGCATGGTAGTGAGTCTAGGACCGATTGGAAAAATTGTCAACAACATTCCAAAGAACCCTCGCTCTGATGGCCTTGGCTCGAATCCGCGATGTATCCGACGCGACGTCAACAAGTTCTCGGCTGCTGGAGCAACAGCGAATTACACATATGACCTGATAACCAACAATCCAAAGATTGATGACTTCTATAATCGCTACCTGGGCCAGCCGCAGCTGAAAAATGATCCTCACCCGTGGGGTGTAAGTCATCCACTATTGCTGGCGTTGTGCTCGTTCACGAAACTAACTTTGGTTACCACAGCTCCACAACGCAGGTCATTATATCATTGGTGGCGATCCAGGTGGTGTTAGTACACCTCCTTCTTTAAAATCCGACCCCCGTATGCTAATCGACTCTGTTAGGATTTCTATGCATCCCCGGGTGACCCAATGTTCTACTTTCACCATGGCATGCTTGACCGCGTCTGGTGGATCTGGCAAATGCAAGATCCAGAGAATCGTGTCAATTTGATTCCAGGACAAGGCTCTATGGGCATGAATCATCCTATGGCACGCCAGACTAAGCCTGCTGAGGAGGTGATTGTCGAACTGGGATGGACAGCGCCTCCTGTCTCGCTGACAAAGTTGAACGATCAGCTTGGAGGCAACGATGGGCAATTCTGTTATATCTATGTTTAGTGTAACAATATAGAGTCTGGCTTAAACCTGACTTTATCTTGGAATCTCTGAGAGGTTGTTTTCGATTACGGCCGTGACTGAGTGCCGCAGACCACTTTGCTAAAGAGAAGAGTTTGCCAAACTAGTCGTATGGCCATATTCAAGACGCTTCAAAATAATATTATCTTTTACCAAATGAACATTTGGGTAATTAATTATACACTTGGCTTTTCGCAGAACATATTTCAGCAGAAGATAACATAAGAACTCAAACGAGGCTCAAGAAAGCTAGCCACCCAGATAGAACCCAACCCTAAAGAACAATAAGTGACGCTGTAAGGTATTACAAACTCCAATCAGACGATATCCATCCAAAATCGAAATACCACTTCCTCAACTGTTGCTTCGGTGCAGGCGGTATCAATATCGTGGCCTGGCAGAAAACAGTCAGCTATGAGACAAATTTGAGTGGTTTAAAGTTTTGTTTACCCAATGATGAAGTCGTAAGAGCTTTTGAGGATCCATAGAAATATACGCTGACCGTCGTGTTTCGGCCGCTTTTGACCTGATGCGGATAAGCGCCGTCCAGAATACTTTCTCGTACGCTCTTGAAGAGCCCCAGAAAATTAGGGCGACCGAAGTTTGTGAAAGACTTAAGGCCTGTCAGAGGATCGGTATTTGCACGGACACTGTTTAGGGTAATGTTATTGATGGTGTCTATGTCGAACTCCTGGGTCAAGTAAACGTGAATCCGAAGAAAGTCGGCCACTCGGGGCCGGGGCTTGAACATATCGTCATCCTGCGTTTCGAGCGCGGACAGAAGCGCTTGAAACCATTCGAGCGAACTTGAATCCTCGCAGATCCAAAGCAACTCCAAGCGTCGAAGCCGTATTCTCGGCGGCGAGTTAGAACCATTTCGAAGATGCCATATTTGCTTGAGGATAGACGCCCATGCTGCCATACCAAAGCCATCTGCTATTAAGATGACGACCTCCTCATTAAACACACTCCCTGGTAATATATTATATGGTCCGTTTGTGCAAAGACGGGGCATCGTATTTCCGTTCTGAAGGGCGATCTGCAAGCGATCCGATGGACCTTTCCCTTCAAGCAATTTTGCCTGTGCCGGGCCGGCGCTCAGAGCATATTTGAGATCTGTGTTGAAACCTGGCAAGGGCGGAACATGCACTGAGATGTGGGAATCAAAAGGGCAAGACGTTATTGGAAAAGGACGCCACTCATAATTAGAAATGGAAGGAACTTGGAGGAACAGCCATTGTCCTGGCTTGTACTTGAAGGAAGGTTCCAGAAACTGAATCTCGAGCACATCTGGAACAACTATCAGTCTTTGGAGTAAAGGAGGTATATGGAGTTTAGTTACCGTGCGGATGATTGATGACCCGTGTAATCGTTGCTTTTCGACGTGGGCGAATCTGATGGGAGAACCATCGAACTAAGGATCTAGTACCACTGCCATTGATTCGCGAAAATCGTTGATCAGTTCTTGTTGCAGATCTGAGAGATGCCTGATTACTGTTATTTGACTGTGACGGGTCGTTCTGGACGCTTGAAGTAGGAAGCGAGGAGCTTCCTTCGTTTCCGTATTTGTCGGATATCGGTTGTGTAGAGCCACCCGTTCCATCCTGCGCCGCTATGACGTCCGAACTAATCGGAGTAAGTGATCCTTTCACTTTCAAAGATGTAGTTGATTCACTCCGACGAAAAGGATGTTGATCATCGTCAGCGGCGTCCCATAAACCCGATTTCTGGTTCGCGCCCTTCTCAGTCACGCGGCCTTCCTTTAACCGCCTGGAGAACAGTGGCATAGTCTAGCGTTTCTTAATGAATGCCAGGATTAACGTGGGGCATCTTCCTCATCTTTAGATCTCATCTATATCAATCTCAGATTGGCCCAGAATCTGACTGAGGGACAGGGACCGTCCGATGGTGTGTTGTATCGTTGAGAAGTGACTTGCCGCGGGGTAAGCGGTCTCCTCCCTATTCACCCGGGTTGCGTTTTCAATAAATTGCATGCACGTGAAAGAAAACTTTCGTGTTGGCGACACTTGTGTTACCTTGACGCGGGAAGAAATGCTGGCCTCCTCATAGGGTAGAATACCCAATTATGCACAGACCGATAAGAATTGGGATTTGTCACGTCGAGACAGTGTCGGAGGGTGCTCACGTCGGGCAGGTTGTAGGAGCTTTTCTAGATGCAAATTCGAGGCGCTTCTTAGCTTGCTTGAAACGACACCCCCTCTTCCCTGTCCCCCGAGTCGAAAGTCATAGATCCCCTAGGTGCAATCCATAACACTAACGAATACCAATTACATCACAGTACACCGCGCTGAGGGTAGTATTTCTGGACTTGAAGTGGCAGCGCTTGTAACAGCCATTGTCCCGCACTCGGCGGCCTCGGGGTGAAATATGGGCTTGGCGGCGGAGCAATCTCAACGGGAGCACCGATACGATAACCGAGATCTGCAGGCGTCTCTGGATGGGATGACTCCACCGTGAACCTCGATTGCGACGGCTTCTTCAGGCGCGTTGGTGCGGCTTTGGACGAGCTGATGGGTCGCGTCCATTCCTGCCTGAGCTGTTTGAAATGCCACTACATAAGACACTCGAGGTTAGATAAAGTAAATAACAAATACATGGTTTCTCAGTGGAACAACCCTGTTGCGTCGAGTCTCTGACAGTACGGGTTCCGCTGAGCTGAGGATCGACTCCGTTGAACATTCAACCTGACGCCATCTGTAGAATAAGTACAGCAGTTATCAAAACCTGCTCAACTTTGAAGTTTCGCCTGATGGGACTTTCGTCCAATCCCTCGCATCATGTGAGATGATCGACCCTGGCACTGATTGTTGCAACGACGCTGGTTAGGGGAATGAATCATGAAAGTATACAGCCGATATCATCCTCCCTTCGAGCATCGTATGGATTTAACCAGCATCTTTGTGGTAACAATGGCGTTGGGCGTGCGGTTCGTTTGTTGACGTAGTGATGTCAGAACTTTATGTTGCTACTCCGGTGAGAGTCGCCGTAAAAGACAAAGAGGAACCAATATGGGTTTGTTTCTAGAGCTATTATTCTCTACTTGGATCGTCTCCAAGTGTCTGCTGCTGTATCATTGATTTACTTGCATTCATAGTGTGGATTGAGACTCGTCGAGTCAGACTGTCGAGATACTTACTATGAGGTAGTCGGGAGGGCAGGCTCTAGCAGGAGCTCCTACAGCGTTCACAGGGTCGGGACCGGCGTCTACAGCCTCAATATAACTTCTATTCTTCTGCTTACGCTGTTCGATGCCTCCTCTAAGTTCCCCTATAGCCTCAAGGCTACTGTACAATAGTTCTATAAGACGTCACCGTAGGTGTGGCTAGCTGGTATCACCTGTACCACGAACAGGGTGTTTTATAATTATATTCCCTCTTCTTTAGTAAGGTTGCTTTTAACTTTATTAGATAGCGAGAGATCTAGCCGGTTATCAGCGCCCTTATTAACCATAGCTTTATATCTTTATAACTACCGGAAATAGTTATAAGTTATTACCCTAACGTCGTAGCGGTGTTATCTTTAACGTCTTAGCGTAATATGATTCCTCAGG
The DNA here is from genome assembly GCA_001557505.1 of Reticulascus tulasneorum. Classification (NCBI taxonomy): domain Eukaryota; kingdom Fungi; phylum Ascomycota; class Sordariomycetes; order Glomerellales; family Reticulascaceae; genus Reticulascus; species Reticulascus tulasneorum. Next base: position 646,556 of record LSAX01000006.1, read on the forward strand.
CCAGAGATATTAATTATTAAAAGCTTAATAAGTTATGATATACTTAGCAAACCCCGTCTTAGCAGACATCCCGACGTTATGGTGATATCTTATATTAGACTTTATAAAGCTGAAGTTAAGCTTTAGGGCTTTTTTATTGTAGATAGATATAAATAATAATTATTATTTATTCTTTATTGTTAGATTATAGGTTATTATTTATAATTAACTAAATATAATAATATCTAGTTATTAATAATAAAATATCTATTATTCTTTTTTATTAATAAGCTAAATAATTAATAAGATTTTATATTTTCTATGATTTTATTAGCTTTTCTTCTTCTTTTTTTTCTCTTTTCTTTTTTTTTATAACAACTTTAGTAATAACAATAGCAGTAATAATAATAATAATAATAATAATAATAATAATAATAATAATAATAATAATAATAATAATAATAACTATAAATCTCTAAGGTCGTTAAGAATTATAAGAAATCATAACTAATTAATAATAAATACCTAAATAATCTGAGAAACCTAGCGTTACGCTTAAGTAGTTTAGTAACATCCACCTTTACCTTTATATCTGTTATATTAATAATATAATAAGTAATAACTATAAAATTAACGATTACTATTTCTATAAAGGTATACTATTATTCCTAAGATTCTTTACGAAATCTTATAATTTTTTACGATATTACGTAAACTAACTAACTTTATAAGAACAAGCCTCTACAACACGAAATATTAAAAATATATTACTAATAAATATAATAACGTAGAATGCTTATTATTATATACTAATATTAAGATAGCTTAAGATAACTAAGAAGTAAGTTTTTACGAATTTATACGATTTTATAATAAATCGTTAATATTCATAACCCAAGGATTATATAGAGGTAGAATATACTAAGGCTATATTAATAACAGCTCTTAAGTTATAGAAAAATCATATCAAAGTCGTCGCTAAAAAAGGCGAAGAAGAAGGTCTCCGTAAGCTCTATAAAGAGGAGCGCGCCCGCGAGGTCGAGGCCTAGGCCACGACTTCTAATATAAATAGTAAGTTATCCTACGATTTTACATAATTTCATAAAAAATCGTTAATATTCTCTAGATATTACTAATACCTTTCACAACTTCAGCAGTCAGCTCAAGCGTATAGCTAAGGTCCTTAAAGAAAATGCTAAAGCCAAAGGCGAGATTTAGGCTAAAAAGATATACCTGCTAGACCTCTAGATCGCCGAAGCAGAGAAGCGCGCCGCCGCCGACTTATAAATAGTTTAATAACATCTACCATTTTCGCTCAGAATTATTAATAATCGTAGAAAATCGGGGAAAATCATTATAGTTTACAGCTTTAAGTACAAGCTTAAGATTTATAGAATACTTATAAATAAACTAAATAATCTTATTATAATACCTTACGAATTTATATAATATCTTATAAAATTAAGTAATATCTTATAAGTTCGCTTATTACTTTGCGAAAATATTTAATATTACCTTAGATCATAATAGTTCTTTATATTAACTAAATATAACTTAATTAATAAAGCCTTTTCTTAATATCTATAAGTTCTCTAAGTCTTTATAACCTACCTACTTAATAAAAAATTCTCGTTTATTCTTTAGGCCTTTATAATCAAAGATAACCTCTACTTTATAAAATATATCTTATATAAACAAGTTATCTACCAACTCTTTAAGAGCTAACCTAGAATAATAAGGTTTTAATAATAATATTAGAAATATCTTATAAACTTAGACAAAGCTAAACAGCCTAAACTTATAAGCTAAACCTAACTTTTTAACCTTTTCTACTTGCTAAAGGCTAATATATTTATCAATAAGCTTCTTAGACGGCCTAAGTAAACAGATATTCGTAATCTTAATTAAGACCTAATCACTAATTTTAAATAGTAAGTCTAAACGTTTCTTATTATAATATTTTACTTACTAGATTTAAATATTAATAATAATATCTTTATATTTTTACCAAATATCCTTAACTTACTAAGTATATTATAAAACGTTAGTATTTATATAACCTAAAAGGTTAGCTATATAATCTAGACCAACAAGGATATAACTTATTAACGTTTTTGTTAATAATATATTAATAATTTTATAGAAACTAATATTATAAATAAATTCCGTAAATCTAAATAGTGGTACCTAGTTAGACTAATCTTAATAATAATATGTTTATAAATAATATTTAATTGTTTAGTTAAGGTTTTCTATCTAGCCGTCTATCTATAAATAGAAAGTTATATTAAGTTTCTTCTTAATAAAGAAAATAAAGTAGAACGTTACCTAAAAGTTAGATATAAATCTTAGATCTTGGTTAGAGATAATACCTTTCGGTAAGCTATATTTTTAATAAACATAAACTATAAAGATATTAGCGAATTTGTTAATAATAATCTTCTTAATCACCGGTATAAATAACATATACTTCGTAAACTAGTCTATTATTATTAAAATATTATTATAAATCTTCGTAGAAAGTAATTATTTTAACGATAAGAGGTTTATAATAAAGTTTAACAATATCTCTTACCATAATATCTCAGGAATAAACAACGGAGCTAGTTTCCTATATAATTAATATCTATAAGTTATTATTTTCTAGTAGACGTCGTAAAACCTTATATAATCTTTTATATCACGATAGACTAAAGGCTAAAAAAAACTTCGTAAAACCTAGTCTAAAATCTTCAAAACGCCTTTATATCTTACGTTATAATCATCATAATAAGATATTAATATCTTTACTTATAACGTCAAAAGAATATAAATATATTATCTTTACCAAAGAGCATTTATCTTATTATAATATTATTTAAAGTTATAACCTCTATTTAGTTCTAATAATAGCTAGTTATTAAAGTTATTATATTTTTATAACTTCTTAATAACATTAAGTAAGGTTAGGCCCTCTAAGGCTTACCGTAATATTATTATTATAACAGCCTTTTCTACTTAGTCGTTTATAGATTTTCATAATTTATTATAAATCGATATATTTACTTATAACCCTTTATAAAAAACTTTAAACCTAGATAAAAACGTAAGAAGTTATATCTATCTTTTTTTAATATACTTATCTAAGATATTATAATTATATCAGTAAGATAAAAGATTAGCTTTATTTTTAATATTTACTTAATATTTTATTATAAAGTTAAAACTATATAATTATTTAATTATATTAACTTTATAACTTAAAAGCTTAGCTTTAATCTATAAATATATATAATTTAGATAGTTAATCTATATTATAATTAAGATTTTAATATATATAAGGTAAGACCTCTAAACTTAGAAAGTTTTAACAATAATTAGCAACTTAACATCCAACATATTATAATAGATCTTAACATTAATTCGTTTATATAAAAGATATATTACTAAGTATTATCTTCTATCTATTAACTATAATAATATTCTCTTAATTATAAAGTCTAAAATATTAATTTTAACTTACCTTAATAAAATAAGATCGAAATACGTTAAGATAAATACGCTTTAAAATATATTTTTTAACTTATTAAAAATATCTACTTATTTTACTTTAAAAGTAAAAGGTATATTAACCTTTATTAAGTCTATTAATAATATTACGATCTTATTATAATCTTTAATAAACCTTTAGTAAAACTTATAAAAACCTAAGAATATATAAACATCTTAGATATTATTAAGCTCTAGCTAATCCTTAATAACTTCGACCTTCTAAAGCTCTATAATAACATCCTCCTCTAAGATATAGAACCTTAAGAAGTTTATTAATTACTTAAAAAATTTATATTTCTCTAAGTTAATAAAAAGGTTATTTTTATATAACATCTTAAATATAACCTTAATTTATTCTATAATTTCCTCGTAGGTCTTATTATAAATAAAGATATTATCTAAGAATATAATAATAAAATTATCTAAATATTTTATAAATACGTAGTTAATAAGCTCTTAGAATATAACTAACACGTTAGTAAGCCTAAATAATATAACTTAATATTTAAAATGCTTATACCAGCAACAAAAAACTATCTTCTACTTATCACTTTCTTTTATATATACTTAATAATATACGTTCCTTAGGTCTATCTTATTAAAAAATTTAACACTTTTTAACTTATCAAAGATCTTTAAAATAAAAGATAATAACGTTTAGTTCTTCTTAATTACCTTATTTAATACCTAATAGTTAACATAAAAGCAAAGCTTACTATCTTTCTTTAATATAAACAAAATTAAAATATTATATAAACTTACTAATCTCTATATCCACCTTAACGTAAATACTTTCTCTAAATATTTATATAAAGTCTTAAGCTCTTTTTCTATAAAATAATAAATAAGTCTTTAAAAAGATATTTTCTTATCTTTTAGCTTAATTATATACGTTAAGCCTTTAATAACAAAGAGGATATCTATTACTTTTTAAGAAAAAACATCTTTATAACTTTCTAACGTTCTTAATAAACATATTACTAAGCTATTTATAATTAATTATAAATCATCATAATCTGCTATAAAATCTTATAAATCTTTATAAATCATAATAATATTTATTATTTATATAGTTAATATTAAGATAATTATAATTATTATTATAATATAACTATTAAAGCTTAATATCTTTCTTAACTATTTCTTCTTAGTTATTATAGAGATTTATATAAAATTAATTAGGTACTTCTAGATATTTATACCTATATTAATAATAATATTATTAATTATATACTAATCTCTACCTAATAGCATATCATAATCTCTAATATATATAAAAACTTATAAATAAAATATTATTTACTTCTTCTTCTAACTAATATTATTATAATATTTTAATAATATTATTAACTACTTTTCTATATCTTCTAGCTTATTTATAATAAAGCTTATTAACTTTATAATAATTAGTCTTTACTTAAGCTTATTTATATATTTCCAATTAGACAAAATAATCATAATATATATACTAAAGTTAATATACGTCCAAATATTCCTCTAAACGTAGGGCTTAGTCTAGACTTAGATATTTTAAACAAGGTAATAATCTATAAACAACAACACTAAATCCTAACTACCTAATCATAGCTTATTATCTTTAAATATATTAATATATATAACGTTTAGTCTAATAATTAGTTTGCTTAGTTTTAGATATTTATTACGTTAATAGCTAATTTTACTGTAAAAGAAATAATAAGAATTTTAAAAAGTTTAAAGATCTTTTAAGTTACTTAACATCTTACTTTTACTATTATCTTTTTTTATTAAAGGTTTTATAATATCTAAGATAATTATCTTTTTTAGTTACTTATTAACCTTTAAAGAAAAATCATTATAAAGCTTTTTCTTATAGTTTAATATCTTTAAGATAATATATTAGTTTAACTAAAATCGCTAAATCTTTATAGATTATAGATTAATTATTATCTTATAAATAATAAAGTCTTTATAATCTTCTAAGTATTTTATATTTATAATCTTATAACTAAAATAATTAGGATATATATTTAGTAATAACGTAATTTAAGTTTATTTTAATAAAAAAGCTTAATAAAGTTCTTATTTTAACTTTTTAAATCTATCTTTATATTAACAAAATATATCGTTCTAATTTACCTAATATTTTATAATTACCTATATAACTTTTTAATATATAATATACTTACTTCTTAGGTTCTCTTTAAGAAATATTTAGAACTCTACCTAAATAAATAAGATATCCTTATTATTATTTAACTAACTATAATTTCTCTACTTATTTATAATTAAGATATTAAGTTAAAACATTATAAAGTAGACCTTCTTATTTTTATTAAGTTTTCTAATATATAGATATACTTACTAATTAACTATATATAACTAGTTTATCAGTTTATTATACCTATTTCCTTATAAAATAAGGATATTTAAATCTAACTTACTTAACAACCTAGCTAATATTCTCCTATCCTATTCTCTTAACATAGTCGGTATATTATTAATAAGAATATAGTCTAAATATACTAATAAGTCCTTCGGCTTATATAAGATATTTATTATTAATAACTTTATATATTCCTATTAGATATCTTCTTATTATTACTAAACCTTATATTAATACTAAAGGTCGTCTTATTCTTTTTATAAGAGGTCGAAGAAATTAACGAGCAGTCCTTTCGAAAATAGGTTAACCGCCATCACGACGCCCTACGTCTGACTATTTCCACTAAGTCTGGTTATTATCCCTAGCTTAAAGCTTTACGATTCTCTACAAATCATAACAATTCGCTACGTCTTGCTACGTATCTAGGCGTTGAAATTTGGCTATAGGAACCTCCCGATCGAGGGCACCCTTACCTTTCAAGGGGATCGAACAGAGTTATAAGGTAGTCAGGAGGGCAGGCTCTAGCAGGAGCTCCTACAACGTTCACAGGGTCGGGACCAACGTCTACAGCCTCAATATAACTTCTATTCTTCTGCTCACGCTGTTCGATGCCTCCTCCAAGTTCCCCCACAGCCTCAAGGCTGCCGTACAACAGTTCTATAAGACGCCACCACAGGTGTGGCCAGCTGGTATCACCTGTACCACGAGCAGGGTGTCTTACACTTACAAACGCCTGGATTGGATTTCTTTTCATGCAGTCACACGGTTTGAGCTCCGTCAGCACCCCCGCACTTTAGCTCCCAGGTGGCCCCACGGCGGGTGAACGTTACATGGATCGACGCCAGAATCCCGAATTAGGGAGGTGATACGGCACTTAAATAGTGTAGCTCTCTGCCAAGACCTGACAATCAGCGAAGTTTGTTATATCATTCCTCATGTGCGAGCTACTTCGGGTTGTTGGGACGGAGTCAGGCTCAGCGGCTTATCTTCAGCGCTGCTAAGCCCATACTTCTAACAAATCGTCGACTTAATCTGTTGATAGCCCACCGGTCTTCCCTCCCAACACATTTGCAACCTACACTGCTGGACACAGACACAGCATTTTCGACTCTTGAACACTAACTAAAATGGACAACGGAGCAGCGGTTCCTCGTGATATAGAATCACGAGGAGGAGACGACACAATTGAAATTGAGCCCAAGAAGACTACAACCGCTGATCCCGTCGATAATATGAAGCAAGAGCACGAACTTCGCCATATTGGTACACTAGACCGGAAACTGAAGTCCCGTCATGTTCAGTTCCTCGCACTCTCAGGTGCTATCGGCACGGGGCTGTTCGTGGGTAGCGGCCAAGTACTATCACTTGCCGGACCCCTCTCGGCGTTCATATCATACGCAATCACCGGTTTCAACCTCTATTGTGTCATCAACAGTCTAGGTGAAATGGCAGCATGGCTTCCGATTCCCGGAGCGGTCCCCATCTTCGCAGCCCGTTACGTTGATCCCGCACTCGGCTTTACGCTTGGCTGGAACTACTGGTACCAATTCGCTATCGGCGTCCCTATTGAAGTGACCGTCTCGGTTGTCATCCTCGATTACTGGGATCACCATGTGCCACAGGCCGTCTTGATCACCATCTTTTTCGTCGCCATGGTTGTGATAAACTGCTTCCCAGTGCGCATTTACGGGGAAGCCGAGTTCTTCTTTGGCGCTATCAAGCTGACGACGATCGTGGGACTTATTCTCCTCATGTTCATCATCACGGTTGGTGGTTCACCAAATGGGGATGTCATTGGATTCCGTTACTGGAAAAATCCAGGTCCTATGAATGTGTATCTACGCGACGGCGCGCTAGGCCGCTTCCTTGCCTTCTGGAAAGTCTTCATCCAAGCGACCTTTGCCTACGGGGGCAGTGAAATGGTTGTCGTTGCATCTGGTGAGACTGAAAACCCACGCCGCAACATCCCAAAAGCAATCCGTCGAGTCTTCTGGCGTATCGCTATCTTTTATGTCCTGGCAATCTTCCTCGTCGGTCTCTGCGTTTCCTCAAAAGATCCTAACCTGCTGAACGCCATCGACAGCAGTGCACCTGGTGCAGGGCAGAGTCCTTTTGTCATTGCCATCGAGAATGCCGGTATCCGGACGCTTCCATCCATAATCAATGGTGTGGTACTGTCCTCTGCGTGGTCTGCCGGCAACTCCTTCTTCTATGCCTCTACGCGAGTCCTGTACTCCGCAGCACTGGACGGCAAGGCACCGGCCATCTTAAAATTCGAACGATTTGGTGTGCCATATGCATGTGTCGCTGCTACAACTGCTGTCGGGTGCCTGAGTTATCTGAATGTCAGTAATGACGCTGCGGAGGTATTCTTCTGGATCAGTAACATTAGCGCTGTCAGTACCCTGGTCGTCTGGTCGGCCGTGTGCTACACTTACCTAAGGTTCTACTATGGCCTCAAGTACCACGGTGTTGATCGCAACACGCTGCCGTATAAGGCTCCAATGCAGCCCTTTTTGGCCTACTTTGCCATCTGCTTCTGTCTTGTTGTTGCCTTCTTCAACGGATACGATGCCTTCTTCTCGGGCCGTTTTAGTGCGAAAACGTTTATCCCGCCTTACATCAACATCCCCATCTTTTTGTGTCTGTTTTTTGGGTACAAATTTGCTATGAAAACAAAATTTGTCAAGCTGTCGGAGATGGACCTTTGGTCTGGTAAGGCCGAGATCGATCGTCTTGAGCCAATGTGGCCGGTTGTAAAGCCTAGGAATTTCCTAGAAAGGATCTGGTTCTGGATCGCGTAGTGCTTGGAATATGGGGTGGACAATCTTCTCACATACCCTAATAAGATTCTCACTGAATTCTACGCAGAACAAGAGCCGGGCGAGACAAGAATTCCCCAATGTGGATAATAGTTGCGCAAAACATCGCAGTAAGATTGACATCGATTGTCGCGCAGTACCAGGATTGAGCCTACCCCGGCCAGATAACTCCTCAGTGGCCATTTCGGTATATGGAATAAATCAATCCAAGTTTTGTAGCATAAACCGACTGCCTTCTAATCGCTCTGGCACGCCACATACCTTTGTCATATTCCCATTAGTGCTCCCGGATAACTGTGATGTATTTACTATAAAACGTTTGTACAATCTTTCAAGTTTTTTGCAGCAATATAATATCCGTGGCTGTTAACACTATAATGGCCTCGAAAATAGCATAGAATTTCAACAAGTTCTCTTGCGTTTCCATGCTTACTATTATATGTAAGTGTAGCCGTCCGGTTCCATTTTCCACTACGCAGTGCGAAAAAAGCATAGAATGCTTTCTATGTGCCCATGCCAAACCAAAGGTCTTCGATATCACATGCGGGATATGCAAGTGGTACGAGAGTCTCGAATGCCCCCCCCCCCCCCCCCCCCCCCCCCCCCCGAGAGACCGTCGAATCAGGAAATTAGATCGATATGAACAGGGAGAGTAATTCTCCGATTTGATCCTGGCACAATCCTTTGGCTATCGTTAGTGATTATATGCGAGTTGACTTAAGGGGGAATCATTCCATACAAAAGTACCATTTCCTACGGCTGCCTCCACTGGCGCCTGGGACTCAATGTTCAATGTCTTACCTCGTTGCCCCCTTCATGATTTAGCCACCATCTTTCTCGCATTTCGGCTGGTCTATTCATAGCGGGTAAGGTATGTCCACCTGCCCTTTTAACCAGTATCGCTATCTCGTGGCGCTTTTTTCAGGTCCTGCGTGACATCACATAATCCCCCGCTCGACCAGAACATGGTACTGAGTGGTCAGAATCTTACGACGTGCGTCCGCGCACATAACCCGCTCAGCAGCATCCCGCCTAACCGGCCAACAGCTGAAATAAGGTCACTTCCCGGTTTGGCAGGAGCGTCAACGCTCACGCGTCCTGCAGCATGTTAAATTGTGGCGGGAGGAAGCGAGGGGAAATGTATATGAAGGAGCCTGGCGAGCTGTCCCAGCTACTCAGGTCGCTTTCAGTCTTTTGTCCTGATCTCCACAGGCACGCAATACGTGGTACGAATAACCAGCACCATGAAGACCAGCTCCATCCTCTCGGTGGCCGCCCTCGCGCTGGCTTACACGTGCTCGGCTGAACCCATCACCGCCGACAGTGTTGAGGCAGACATCAAAACTGAAGAGTAAGCTGGTGAATCAATTCAAAGTCAATTGACTCTTTCTGGCTGACTCAATTGAAATTGACAGGCTTCGACGCGTTCTCTGGAACCTAAACAAGATCGGACGCGAGAATGACGGTACTCGAGCCTTCGGTACGCCTGGCTACAAGGCATCTGTTGACTTTGTTTTGGAGCGGGCTCAGAAGCGCTTCTCCAAGCAAATGGACACATGGGTCCAGCCATTCACTGTGGTCTACGAGGCTTTCAAATCCATTACCGTCACTGGTCCAGATGGCGAGGTCCTTGTCGTCAGCCCCCAATTCAACACCGCGACCCCGCTGCCAGGCGGCATTACAGCACCTCTCATAGACACCCCTGTCAACGACGAGACAGGATCAATGTGTCTACCTGAGCAGTGGGAGGGCATTGATGCCACTGGCAAGCTGGCCTTAGTGAAACGAGGTCTCTGCAATGTTTCTGATAAGGTAAAGCTCGCAAAAGCGCATGGGGCTCTTGGCGTAATTTTGTACAACCAAGTTCCTGGAGACGACATTATACAGCCTACTCTGGGAGACGAGAACATTGGACTGCTGATTCCGATTGGCATTGTCTCCCTTGAGACTGGTCTTGCTTGGCAGGAGTTGCTGTCTTCCAGTGGAGAAGTCGTTGTTACGCTGATTATCGACACTGCTTACGAGGAGCGTGAGACCTGGAACGTCATCTCAGAGACGAAAGCCGGGGACCCCAACAGCGTCATCATGCTCGGCGCGCACTTAGATAGCGTTCCAGAGGGACCGGGTATTAACGACGACGGAAGCGGCACCGCTGCCCTGCTCGAGATCATGGGTTCAGTCAAGAAGTACAAAGGCTTTCCGCACAAGATCCGCTTCGCCTGGTGGGGTGCCGAAGAAGTCGGCCTAAAAGGCTCGTACTACTACACTGAACATCTAACACCGGCTGAGGCGGACAAAATCAAGTATTACTTCAACTATGATATGATCGGTTCGCCAAACCCCATCTACGAGCTCTCCACGTACAATAACAGTGGCATTGGCCCGGAGCTTCTGGCCGACTATTTGGAGGCTAATGGAAAAACTGTGACTTATTCGTGAGTATCCCAAGACCCGCATTGCTCTTCAGCTTTTGCAAGGCCAGATGAATAACGTCGCGTTCTGTACAGCGAGTTTGACGACCGATCCGATTACGCGGGCTTCATCGTCCTTGGCATCCCGACCGCATCCATCTTCACAGGCGAAGGCGAGAATGACCCATGCTACCACGAGGCCTGCGACGACATTGACAACATCAACTGGGAGGCCATCACTGTCAATACCAAAGCCGCCGCCCGTGCTGCTGCAACCCTCGCCTTGTCTCTTGAGGGCGTCCCGCCACGTGCCGATACAACTCCGATCCTACGTGGCCGCGCTGCCGTGCTGCAGCAGTTCAACCGATGGAAGAGAGCATCAGTCCATTCCGGTCATGGCAAGTTGTGCGCACACAAGGACGCAAAGAAAACCATCTGAAAGGATTCGTGTAAGGAACACCCGAACACCCGAACACCAGCGATTTCTGAATGATATTATAAATCCTATTATGAGGCAGAGCTCGGTTAGAACAAGTAATCCTAATACCATTGAATCTGTCAAAATGTGGATAATGCAGATGTATCAACCTAGGCCCACGACAAGCCGTCAAGCTTCGCTTGACGGCAGCAATATTCTATTTTCTTGAAACCCCTTCTCAATCGTGCTAGATCGAGATCCTGGATATCTTGGAAGGATACTTCCTCTTCCTCCCAGAAGTGCGACAAAATGGCGTATTCCGGAAGGCGCCTCTCCTCCAGATATTCTTCGACCTCGTAAGAATCAACATTGATAAGCCGCATATTGAAATATAGCGACTGCGATACTGAGATGAATAATAAGTTTAAAGAATTGAATAGCTTGGATTGTGAGATATTGAGCACAATAAAAAAGGCCAACTGACGGCAGAGGACGAGAAACAAGGAGGATGTTATCTCTGCCCGCTCGGCGGCACAGCTTTAGGGTTTTAGAGTCCCCTGGTCTTGATCTGGGGTTCTAATTATTTCGCCCAATGATTACAGGGAACCCGCCGCAGAACGATCTGGTCGGGTGGGGTCTTATTAATTAACATTATACATACATAAGATATCCAGGGTTATCGCCAGCATTGTCCACCTGCCACAGCCTTGTCCCACAGATACTGCTCGCTGAAGCATTCTTGGAGCTACACCCGCCTCGGATAGCGTGTATGCCCAGGCGAAGTTTGCTGCGCAGCCAGAAAGCAGAGCCGGGGAGGCATGCTGTCTGTATCAACGAACACTATTATGTTCCCAACAGCAGGTCATTACGCTGCCAGTGAAATTGAAATTGGAATATCGTAGGTCCCTCAAACTCACTTCGAAGCAGAGATCCCGCTATCCGTCCGTGCTAGGTGTCGCAAACATTCTCGACCCTTGACTGATAAGCCATACTCTTGCAGCAGATTGAAAGAGCTGCTGATACTAATGACAGCCGAAAGGCAAAGCTTGCAACAGCTTCCTTTCTTCTTTTCCTAATGCCTTTTTGTTAAGTTGTAAATTACAATAGGGCAGAGTGTAGAGGTCCAGCTCCTGCGCATCTGTCCTCTCCCTTGCACAATCACTCTGCCAATAGGGCCATCAGCACAGCCTTCTTGCTGTCAATCAGGGCGCCAAGGCGACAGAGTCGAAGGAGATGATGAGGGAGGAAGATAAGAAACTCTAATGCTTGGTAATTGGGCAGCTTCACTGCAACGCCAACCAACATCCACTAAACATTGTGAACTGTTAGAGGTCAGCATTGCTGCTTGATCCCTATACTTGTCTATCAACATGATCAAAATGCTTTGGTAGTATCAATATCGGTGGCATGTACTACCTGTATGGCAGCATCCGCAGCGATACATACTTTGTATAGTTACACCTCAGTCTCAACCTCACCACCTTTTGTGTGGTGACCAAGCGCGCTAGAGACCTTGCCAGGCACCATTTTGTCCAGCTTATGACCAGCCCATTTAGCAGTGCGCGGAATCTGTGGAGGCACGTCAGTATCGCTCGCGCTCTTAGGGCTTTCTTGTTTGTAAATACCTTCCATTGCATGACGCCTCGTTGCCGCCTATGCAATCCCTTGTCATGCTTCTTGTAGTCTTTTATGCGGTCAATTGGCCCCTGCTTGTCATTGGAGCTTCCATCTGGGACAGTGCCATTATGAGTCTCGTGATCTGAATCTTCGCTGTCGACATCGCTGCCGGAGGAGAGTTCTTCGTCAACAATGCCGACTTGCTTCTCCTTCTCCCCGGTGTCGAGATTATCGCGGGCCGCGTCAATAACTTCTACGACGTCTCGGAGGTTCTCGTCCTTGCTTGCCCATTTTGAGTGTGCGCCCCCCTACATACATGTTGTCAGTGCATCTGTGATATCTCGATGGAGGGAAAGTGTGAGTGGGAAAAAACTAACCAATCCAGACCAGAAAGTGAGCTTCACCTTGAGCGAACCAACTCGCTCGCCACACTCCTCGAGACAGCAAGCCCTTGCGCGTTCGAAATCACCCTTCCAAATCGGAAGCTCGAGCTCCTGTTCTTCTTCGTCTGGCACCTGCTTCAGCCAAAGAACGCTGAATGCATTGATGCCACTTCCCACAACGCCCTTTTCCACAAATGCAATCGACAAACAACTGCCATACCGCTTCTGAACGGCAAGCTTCAGAGAGTTCCCTTTTTTCGTGCTCCATTTCTGCTCCCCTTTCTGGGCGTACATCTTACCAGCACTTATGTTTGTTTGGAACCTCAACTTTGTGGCCTGGACGTTCTGTGAGATATCTGAACTGAATGCGGTTGGCTGGACTTCAATAGTGCCGTAGTCCCACCCGAGCATGCTGGGCGGTGCTTGGAGTTGCAAGCTCCGCCAGACCATGGAGATTCTGATCTTGCCATGCCCAACACCACCGGCGATGGGATAGACTCCCATGACCTGTGTCCGCTCCTGGAAAATGTCGCTTAGCGGCAAGTAAACAATGCCTAGCAGCGCATGGTCTTCGTGTACCCGCGCATCCCGGACAGCGACGAAAACCTCGCAGTTCCTCCAATCCCTGATGAAGCGCTCGCATCCGGCGTTGTAGAATGGCTTGGAATTCTGCGGCTTCGTCCTCGTTTTGAAAACCTTGCGATGATTTACGATGATCGTGCAATAGGCGCTGGGTAAGCCTTCGCCGACTTCCGCTTCATCAGTTGCTTCCGCATCCTTGTCTGCTTGTTTCTTGCTAAGCTTCTCAAGTTCAAGACTTGTGATTTCGTGTATTTGTATGCTGAAGAGGCCGCTGGGATAATCGTCTGGTGGCGGGGCTGAGATGATGATTGCGTCTTGCTCTGCCTTGAACTCTTGCGCCTTTTGCTGTTCCAGTTCACCTTCAGCGCCTTCTCGACCATCTTTGATCATGGCCTCACGCAATTTTCGCTCACAGGACTTTGACACCTTCTCCCTTAGTTGGTCCATGGAGCGAATCTCGGGATCGTGAGTCTGCTGTTCGAGTTGGCATGGCTGAAGCCGCGTTTTGGAAAAGTAGCCGACGCTCCAATCCAGCTTCCCGGGCATATCCTCGCCGGACTTGAGTGCCCTGAACCCATCAGTACGATGCCACAACTGGCCATTGGACTCTGGGCTTTTCATTAAAGCTTTTAGATCAACTTCAATGCGCCCAAGGTCGTCGTCAGCGGTGAACCGGTCCGAGTCCCACAACTGCAGCCGCAACCTTTCATCCACGTTCATCTCCTCGGGGGTAACGAGCAAGAAGATAGTTTCGTCCCACGAGGGTTCCATCTCTCCTTTCAGCAGACGAGTGCTCCAGATAACCTTGCCAAACTTCGCCCAGCCGACAGAGACATAAGGATCTGATGCGTCGTCCTTGATTAGGGGTATGCCGGTATCGCCAATCTTGAAATCATAGCCTCGCTTGATGTTGATCATTAAAACGCCCTTGGCGATAGTGTCCTTCTTGAAATCATCGCCAGCGAGCATTTCCTTAAGATTGAGTGTCAAACTCTTCGGAGCCACATACTGTGCCATCGCGGCGTCAACAGAAGATTGGACGAAGTTGCTGATGAGGGGCACGTCCATAATGTTGAGGCCATGCTTGCTGAGAGGCACACAGCTTATATCGACCTTGGGCTGGCCTAAGAACGTAATTGTGCAGAGCTCGACGAATGGTGGATCCGGGGTCAGCTGAAGCCGCATCCTCATCGTCCCAATAATGCCTCGAAGGTCCACCCAAACCGGAAACTTGATATTTCCGGGAAGATAGAATGCTAGGTAAAGATGCATATCTTTTGTCCGCTCTTTGAGTGTCTTGGAGCTGGACCGAGTCCTATACGCAAATGCCACCTCAAGGTTGACAAAGTCACCCTCCTCCGCATCCATCTCTTCGGCGTTCGCGTCGCCATCGCCATCTTGGGGTTTTCCGGTGTTATCGGTCTTTTGACTATTCTGCTGGCCCCCGTTTGCCGAATCGTCCTTTGCCTTGAGGCTGCCATCCTGTCGTACAGACTTTCCGGCAGCACCCGCGGGTAGCCATCGAACTCCTAGGATTCGGATTGCCTCACTGCCCTGGCCAATGTCGTCAACACTGATCATGCGTACAAATTTCGGAAGCGACGCCTGCATGACGTCTTCAAGGGTATCCGCTAGGCTCGTGAAAAGGTCAGGATTGGCGAGGGGCCAGATCGAGCCGATCAAGGAGTTCAGCCAGGCCGTTGTTTCAGTCTCGTGCTTGGACGCCTCCTTGCCCATTTGCTGATGCTGCGCGTCCCATACTTCATCAAGAAAGATACTGTTGATCTTCCGACCAGTCCAATCCTGGACGCCAATAATCAAGACATACAGAGCGCCAATGCTCGCTGCTATCAGGAGTAGGGGAGCGACACCAATGAGGGACTTGAAGCCAGACTCGTCTGAGTTATTCGCAGCCATATGCCTCCCACGCAGCAGCCTCTCAGCGCTCAAAGCAGCACCAATGATCACCACAGCCCCACCGAGTCCAGCAGTAACACCAAGCTTGCTTATAGTGGCGACTTCCTGGCGTAGGGCATCGAAATCTGGGGGTGGAAATCGAGTGATCAAGGCATCGTGGCTGGTCTGAGACAGCCTTCCCTCCTCCTTCAACTGTTCGCCAGATTTCTTCTCGCCTGTTGCAGTCTCCTGGGTCAAGCCATAGGCGGGGTCGTCGATCTCTAGATCTCGAAGTGCCTCGTCGGTAAAGTCTTGGATGGTGACGGGGAGGTGGGTGACTGGGTCGGTAACCTCGCGCTCTGCACGTTCCTTTTTCCTGTTCTTCATACCCTTCCGCAGCTGCTTTGGATCCGACGAGCCAGGATCGACTTCAGAGGTGTCCTGCATCTCTTGTTTCTCGCCTTCTCGACCCGCACCAGCGCCTCCATTTTGTTGGCCGCGATTGGCATCCGAGGGCTGCTCATTGGACCCTGGACCTGCCTTCGTCTCCTGTGGTTTCGTTTCGTCGGGTTGGGATCGCGATTCGGAGTCAGAGCCAAGGGCGTTTTCCTGTCTAGCTGCTCTCTCTTCTCGGTACTTGGAAATGGTCGGAATGGGATTCTTGGAGCTGTAGGGAGCCTTGTAGTGGCGAACCTCTTCGGCGTCGTCTTTCCCAGACATGACCGGGCTTGTCGCGATCGACGGAAGAAAACAGAGAAAGCAATACTAGTTGGAGGCAGGAAGATTGACCGGGAGACAATAGTTCTCAATCATTCCTCGATCGGTCTTTCTTGATTGTGTTTGTCAGAGAGAGTCTTGCGAGTATTCGAACTTGAATGAATGAATAAATGTTGGCAAGATGACGACGCGACCTTGGAAGCTCCCGTACCTTACCAAGCCGTACAGAGGTACGTCATTTTTGAGCTCGAACGTTTGGGCGTGTTTGTGGGCCCTCTGGGCGAGCTATCACGTGGGCAAATTCGGTACCGCATATTTGCAGGGCATTCCTGTTGACTCCGAATCAAAGAGATGAAACAGCCCTGCAAAGGACTACTAGGACTGCCTGAAGGTAAAGTCACTGGATAGGTCCGTAAGTAATTACTGCTCAAGTCTGGTACTGTGTACATTTATTGGAGTCGGGGAAAAAACTTGGGCAATGGGGAAAAAAAGAAAGGGTGTGGGCTGGCCCCGCTTTCCCCGCATTTGACGTCTAATTATGCGGAGCTGGACTTCGCCTTAGCGTACCCGACGCTGTTAACGGCAGTGCTGAGATCTGGAATTTGGCACAACCCGCCGCAACTCTCTGGCAGCTGATGCACGTTCACCTGCGTTTATAGCCAAAAAAAAATACCGACCCAAGTACCTTCATTCACACAATGAGATAAACGCTCATCCCCCGCTCCCATCGCAGAAGCGCATCGTGTCTTCGAGGCTATCCGATCCCCTTATTATCAAAGGATGTAAATCAACCCCAATTCTTTCTGAAGATCCAAGCCTGGTCCTAATTCGACCGACTGCTGGGTATAAATTTGGAGAGTCGCAGAAACCACTGCTACTGAAAGTACTTCAAGATACCTGAGACGACTTTGACAATGTTTTGCGGGCGAGGATGAGTGACCCCGGGCTTGCCGGAGAACGGCCAGAGGGTTGGATGGATTGGATCTACAAGAATGATATCGAGGAGGTATGGAACGACTATGCTGCATCTGAGAAGGAAACACAGTTGGTCAGTCAAACTGCGACAGAGATTGTGTGCACAAATATCAATTAAAATCTTTCAAGCTCGGAGGTAAATAGAGCCGAGAGGCATGGAAACACAAATTCTGAATATTGGATATCGACAAGAGCTCAACTTTTTCAAACAGTCGTTTACACTTGAGATATCTAGATACTGGATCTCTACCATTCGTGACTAGCGACATCTTCGGAGGTACTCAAGGTTGAACCATGAAAGACAGGGTGTGTTCTACTTTGTTCATATCTTATTATTCAGAGTCCAAACACTTTGTGTCTCTCTTGTCACTACCAGCAGTAGTCATCACTAATTATAACTGAGTTTGAGTAGTCGAAGAAGCATTTGATGCGGATCCCATGCTCTCCGCCCCAGAAATAGCAGCGAATATGAGAGCAGTGCTCGGGTTCACACTACAAACTTGCTCCTCTTTCGCAATGCTGGCCCCAGGAAGTATAGAACGTACATCAGGACCGAACAGATACACATTAGTCCGGCCAGCAGGCTTACGCCCCCTCCAATGCCCAAAGCTAAGTACATGGGACGAGCAAACAGTACTGCTGCTCCAGCCAGGAGAGATCTGGCAGCAGCATTGGCAGCAAAGAGTGACGCAGCGTAGGTCGGATAGATGCGAGGAATGTAAGTGAATAGGCCATTAGAGATATGATAGGATCCACCTTGGAAGATAGCTACCCCTAGGAGAGGAACAGCCCAATGGATGGTAGGTGACGATGTCCATGCTAATTTTATATCTGTTAGTGCATATACCAGGAAATTGAAAAGGGAGGAATACCAAAGATGAACAGCCCAATAGGCCCGAATACATTCCCGATCAAAGCCGGTCGTAGCCAATATTCTGGGGCCGGTTGACCGTTTTTGATGAGGAAAGGTTCGGCGTAAAAGTAGTAGTGAAGAAGTTGAGCTGGGATAGCAATCATAAGACCAATCGGCACAGCAATAAATGCCAAACCAGTCTCACCAAGCCCAAAACCATGCATAACTGGGAAAACCAGGGGGAAAGCCTCGAAAAATGTGTAGAATATCGAGTAACAGAGCGAAACATAAACAGTTGAGAATAAGATGGCAGGATCGAGAGCATTAAGTTGCCACGGTTTGATCAAGGCGTTGTAGGTGATTGAACGCGGTGACATATTAGCCTGCTTCAGTTCGGACTGCGATTTGTAGAAAGGGTTGCCGGTCAATTTTCGCAGGCGTGCGGCGCGTCGGAGGAGAATATTGTCGGAGGAGGTTTCGGGAAGGAAGAAAAAGAGGAAGACAAAAAGTGGTGAGCACAGCCATAGCAGTTCAAGTAAACTCCAGTGCCAATTCTTGGCCTCGACAGCATATCCTCCTATCAAGGGGCCAATGGCGGGTGCCAGGTATGCTTTTGTGATCTTTAGTGAAGAGAATGTAGGAAGATCTGCGGAAATGAACTTACCAGACGAAGACCAAAGTGTTACGACGTATGGAAGTTTTCGGAATTCCATAATATCTCCAAAGGAAGCTGGTCCCGTGGACAAACTTGGTGAGCCTATTGTTGCATTGCATTAGCAGTAAACACCTCACAGTAGGTATGGGAAGATAAAACATACTGAAAAATCCAATAAGGAATCGCAGAACAAAGAAACCTGCAAGATTGTTTGTCAAAGCTGCTGGAATCATCAGCAATACTGAAATGAAGAGCGTGCCAATGTAAAGTCCATTTCTCCCTATTGCTGGAATTTCGCTTAGAGGTGACCATAACAATGGTCCCAAACCATCTGTGCTGATCATCAGAACTTTCCTGAAAAGGGATGGAAATAAAGGCTTACAGGCCATAACGTAAAGAGCTAATCCAAGAGATGCTACAACTTCTGAAACACCGAATTGCTCTGACACCCCTGGAATGCTAGGTGTGTAGGCGGATGATCCGACGTAGATGGCAAAGGTTAGGGAGCTTCAAATCGGTCAATGTCAGCTGCGGACACATACTTTAATACAACCGCAGGAAGTCACTTACCATATCTCAGCAGAAACCAACGCTTTTTTCTTGCCACTCCAATTTTGCGGGTTTGCTGGATCATCTTTTATCTGTCAGTTTGTACATGATGGGTAGTATTAACTTTCTCATACTGACCTAGCGAGTACCAATCCACCAGAATGATGCCATCTTTAGTCTGCTCCAGATTTATAACTTTCGATTGAGCCAAGTGTAGCGCGTTGTCGAGGTCTGCAGACTGAATTTCATCACTCCCAACAAGATGAAGTCCACCTCTGCCTTGCTCTGCCACCCCTTGATCTTGTGGCTTTTCTTCATAGTATGCAGGAGTGGTAGATAGTTCAGAGAAATTGACCGGCGTCTCTGCGCCGGACTCGGTGGGGTTGTCGCGTCTAGATGGAAGTTCAAATGCAGGATCCTCTTCTGGAAATTGTAGGAATCTTTTGCCTGAAATTAAACGTATGAAGTAGCCGGCTGCCGTTTCGCGGAGTAAATCGGTCATGGTGGTAGGCGAGGGCTGGTTTGGTTGCAGAAATATGCTGGTGGGATGGTCGCACGTAGGAAGCCGTCCATCTTTATACATATAGATTCTTCCCAGAAAACGATCCAGATTGATCTTGGCTAGGCACTCGTCTTGGTTTGGGTACAGAAATATTTCAAACATCAAAATGATTACAAGACTTGAAACGGCTAGAGATGATTTATAATGCCTGCTAGCTCTTGGATCCTCAACCTGACGTTCACTACTGTCAAGATTTGTTGGTAAATCCGGATCCGTTATTCTGGAGGCGATGGTTGCGCTTACACCTGCCCAAAGCGTCAAAATAGGATTTGTAATGCAAGCCAACGGGGTTCCGAGTGCCATGCTACGTTTTCCAGCAAAAGAGGCAGCTGTACCCTATGGCAAGACCTTCCCAAAATATACCTTGACCATGAAGAGTTTGGAGGGAGAGATGAGAAGAAGTTGGTAAAACCCGACCCCTACGCTGCACGAAATGTAAAGATTTTCCTTTAACAGTTTTCACTACATTCTTAACAAGATTCTCAATTCTCTTGCCTGTCGGCTTGTTTCCCATCCCGTCGCAATCTCGATCTCTTCGAGGTGTTTTAATATGGCGAGCTTCTCCTCGTGCAGAATAAAATGTTTTGCGCCAAGGAAAATGGGCTGTATGTTGTTGATCCAATTCGCACTTCAAGTTGTTAGAATATATTTCTTCAACTTCTTGAAGTCAGTAAATAGGTTTCTTACTGAATTTTGTTGGTTGTTGAAATGCCACCTATTCTCCGCGCATGACAAACTGGTGCACCCTAGTTCCAAAAGAAACTCGTTAATAACAGTCAAGCTCATCCGATAGAAGAACCAAACGTACAATAGCCGCCAACGACGGGGGCAAAGAAGGGAGTAGCCCACTTTCTAGCAGTAATATGCAACTAGCGTGGTAAAAGATGTTTCCACAAACTGCGTTGTCCATCTATCAGATACATACTGGAGGTAATGATCGGAGTTACTTGCCCGCTGATGAATTGCTGAAAAGAATTACAGGAAATGGGTTGGCGTCGGTTTCATCAAGCTCGAGTATCGGCCGTACAGATGGTGGTCTTAAAGCACCCCAAGTTTGTATTTCACTCCAGAGCATCTCTACTTCCCGAGAAAGCGTGGCGTTGGAAGATTGCAAGTCTGCTGGAAGCCCGTGAAGAGCGTTGCAAATTCGTGCAAAAATGGAAGCTACGAGGTTACAATATTGGTCTTGTAATGAAGTTCTCTCCGTTTGGTTTGTCTCAAGTGCACCTCTCCAAACACTTGTCGGAATTAGAGTCTTTTGCTTGGTCGCAACCGCATTGATTATATCTATTCAGTCAGTGGATATCTGGTGATGTGGGAAGAAGCGAGCTACCCATGTATGCAAAGACCCAGAAACCAACAGAGAGAAATGGACTTGGGGAAGTCCAACTGCGAAGTTCAATACTTGCTGCAAACTTCTGGAGTTGTATCCGTGCTGTCTTCACGTCTCCAGACATTGTAGAAAATGTGCCCAAAAGAATTTGGATTATGAGATTTGCTTCGTAACCTTGAGATGCGTGTTCATCAGGACTATGTGCACCTATGACGAACTGATAGAGACTATGTGTATGTGGTGACTTTGAGCCTGCCAGTCTATCCCGATGATTGGAGGCGAGAGCCATTGCAGCTGCCGGCAATAGCGGCGAGCTGATGGCCAACTGGTTAAAGTGATCTAAGAAAAGTCGCCGTGAATCTGCAACTTCGAACCATCTCGAGGTCTCTTGAAGATATTGCACGAGAAGGCTTGCTGCTTTATATTTATTGACCACATTCTGAGAGAGTTGGTCAGAAATGGGTTTTGGCGCAGCCACCGCCGGAAGAGTGGACGAAGGGAGCAAGACGGCCCTCCCAACTGGTGTGAGAACTGTTGTTGATGAAGATCCTGCTGTGTTATTTGAGCTGTTACTTTTGCCAACAGAAGTTTGAACGTCGTCGCTTTTGCATCCAACGCCAGTGTATCCTTGCTCAATCTCAAGAGTGTTATCCACAAACTAGACTTGGTTAGGTTATTTGCACTTGAAACCCCCAAAGCCAAGTTTTGCTGCAACGAACCGTGAGCCGACCAATATAGCCTGTGTTGGTTTCCACTGTGGCCAGTCCTCGTTCGTCTTCTTCGGACAATTGGTGCATTCGAGAGGCATGGAACGAAGCCCGGATCCCCCATTCGCACACTCTATGCAAACGGCTGCAAGTGCCACACTTGGGCTTTTTCTCATCGCCTCCATCTTTAATTAGCCTCTTCGGTTAGTCTTAGTGTCCAATGCTCACATTTCCATCGCTGGGACCGGCAAGTGAGGCTATTTGGGTAAGTCAGCACGGAGCATGTGAAGACCATTGCCGGGAAATGGGATGACTTACCACCCTTTCCGCGATCGACTATGAGAAGGTCTAGCCGCTCGTGGGTCGCTCATGTCAATTGAGCTGAAAACAGGTTATTCTGTAAAACCTGCTGTAAAGTTTGACCGAGCTTCGTTGTTTTCAAACGGAGACGCAAACCTGAGCACAGAATCCGGAGCAAATGGAAGCATCGCTTATACTTGCCGGATCGTCCGGATCGCAATGATTGGGCCAATAGCAGCCCATCCAATTACCAATACAATATTTCCTTCTTGGATTAGCGATCACAATTATTACAAATACGAATCTGGCACAATTAATGAATTCGATGCATTCCGAATCGACAGCCTACTTAGCATGCCCTTGTTTGATTGGGCTCCTCAAATGTCACCAAAGGCACACGTGCAAAAGTGGCAAAGACGATCTGCCTCTTCCTTCTCTTCTTTGACCTTGGTTCCAAGCATACCCAAAACTCGTGTATCAACTGATACACAAGGTAACACCTCTACCGATATCAAACATTTAAACACTGTCATCATTACTGCATTACCTGCCTCCTTCGACCTCCGAGAAACTTCATCGTGGGCTCTTGATTGTTAAGCTGCTGTTAGATATCGTCGATAAAGGCCGGAAGAGAAGGGTAGTGCATAACGCGGTGGATATAGCTGATATTAGCAACGGACGTACCCAGAAGCACCTTAGCTTCGTCGTGCCGTGGTAGCCACACACATCGCGTCAGCTTGTTTGATTACACCATGAAACTTGGTGCTCTGGGAATGGCCTGGATGTAGTCACATCTCTTCGAGTTTAGGATGCTTAAGCTAAAGCAACTTTGGTGTATACGATTTGGTGGGTATGGAGGGAAACCAAGACAAGTAGAATCCTTTTATCTCGTTCAGCCAGAGCTCGGATATTCAATTCTCTCAAGTTCAATGCTTATTGACACCCCATCCATGTTCTCGCGCCACCGCCCACCAGCCAAACTTGTCCTTCTTCAATGCTCGCAGAAACTGAAGGTGTTCTAGCAGACGGTTAATGGTCAACCTAGTAGTCACAGGGAATGGCTCCCTTACTATGTTATGGAATTCTTCAGCCTTTTCATTATGGCGTCCCCTCTCCTCCATAAGTGTCAGCCGTCCCCTGAGAGCATCGTCCCAGCTTACAGGCTGACCCATAGACTCGAATATGGTTTCAATAATCTCATTGGGAAGAGTCGTAAATATATCAGTTTCCCGAAGCTCGTCGAGAAACTCCTGTTGCCACTGTTGCTGTTGGGGCGGGACATTCGCCGTTGACAAGACTGGCCGGTGAGGATCAATGAGGAACATGGCTAGAATCTTGCGATGGCCATCTTTCGTCTTGTCTTCCAGCTCGAATGGCTGTACCTGATGCTGAAGACAGTTAGGGAAGACTAGCACGCGGTCTTCCCGTGTATCTACTTGGCCGAGCTTTTGGATAGGTGGGCCGCATGGTTCTACACCTATGAATGCTTCCAGGCTCCAGAATTCGGACTGTGGAGGCCAGTTCTCAATGTCTTTCTTGTCCATGAGTTGGCGAAATGCTAAACTACTCTCGGTGATGTTTTCGTTATCGTAATAGTACAGAGCTGTGGAGCATATCATATCGTTCATCGCCCCTTCGACATGCCAGCTACCGCCTGTATATTCCGGTTTCGACGGAGTGAGGTGAATATTGGCAAGTTTGAAGATGATCTGGAGGCCCTCTGGAAACTGGACCTTCAAGTTCACTGTCTTCGGCGCAGCAATATCGTCGGCGATGCCATCCTTTGGTGCATACTCTCTCGGTTCTGGCCATCGCAGAACATGCTTAGATATCATTTCTTCGGTCCAAGTCTCCCATGATTCCAAGGCTTCATCATCAGACCATGCGTCGAAGTCATCAGGATCTATCCACGCCTCGGGACTCTCTCTGCCAGGCATTCGAAACTTGATTTCTTTTGGCAGACCGAAATCCGTTTCATTCATGTTCCCGAACCCGACGCGATCTCGATCAAAATAGCCAGATAAGCAAACCTCCCATAACGGAATAGTGGCCGAAACTAGCTCCTCTAGGACGTGGTAGAGTTCTTTGTGGTGAACAGGATGAAGGTTGTTGATGTAATTGACAATTTTGGCTCCAGAATCTGACAACTTGACCTCAGATGGCAGCCATTGACAAGTCCCCCACATATCCGGCGCGGGGTTAATGCTCCAATTCTCAAACCTTGATGGCACATCAACTAGAGCATCGTCGCAACCTGTTCCGACAATCTCCCCTTTTCCAATATAGGATAAGCAAGTCTGCAGAGAAACAGTCTCGGTCGGCATGGCTCTAGTTTTCCCGTAGAAAACGGGAAACAGGGAAGGGTGGAGAAGATCGAGAACTATCTGGTTCGAATCCGGATGCCAGTCCTTTTCGTGCTCGGGGATGTCTTCAAGCAGTCGGACGCAGCGACGCAAGCTCTCCTTCAGAGACATCGGCACTGCTGAGTCAGACTTGACCACGGTGACCTCGGCATCTAGGATGATGACATATCCACAGCTCCTGAACTGTTTTGCTTTGCCTCGAAGTTCTGTGATACACTATTCAATGTGACGTTAGCAAGAGAACCCAAAATGCGATGGGAGTACGTGACTAACAAAATCAAACATTGGCATAGACATGTGCACGTCCGACCTATCAGCTCCATGCTTATCTGGTGAAAAGTCCACCCTGGGAAGGGCTTTTGCCTCGGCTCTCCATTTTGCGACAATATCTTCGTCAAACACTTTCTTCTCCCAATCTGGCTTATCCGTTATCTGGTTGACAAACGCCAGCATTCGTATTTCGCGATTCGTCACAGCGCAGCTCAACCAATCGCCATCAATGCTCAGAGGAAATCGTTGCTGAGGGCGTGCAGCTTCATGGTAGTTGATTGGAAGGCCGAATGCGGGCAGCCGGACCCTGCCATCTTGGCCGACTGACTTGCTAATCTTCTCGCGCCAGCTGCAATGACTGGGTGAGTCAGTATCGTCTTCTGAAGACATCCTAGCAGATTGAAAGACGACAAGTTAGAAAGAGATTGCCTGTGTTGGCTGCGGGATGAGAGAATATTTATGTTTTCTCTCAAGCCGTTGTGTTTTGGTATTTTCCTGCGGTTGGTTGGCCCAAGTCCGGAAGGGAGGCGTTTAATTGGTTATCAAGCATTCTGTGACAGGCTCCAGCTGTGTCAGTTCGCGACTTCGCACCAACAACCTGGAACGGCAGCTGGTGCGACAACCCGGAAGGACAATGAACCGGCGGTTAAATTCTGCAACTCAGACAGACTTGAGAGAGTAACAAGAAAGAGTCGACAAGAGTCTAGCCGGATTCACACGATGTAGTAAGAATAGCAATGGGAGGAATGGATTTGGTGCGGCCTCATGGTCAATTCCCAGTCATACTCGCAGATGCCCGCATATCAGAGTATATGCAGAAGGTGCCGCTAGTCGCAACCTTCTTGTTCCAATCTGGACGACGTGTCTAAAGCCTTTACAGATGCAGGAACTTAAGACCAATGCTTGACGCTGTGATATGAATTGGCAAACTAAATTCACTTGCGCAGGGTAAAGTGCATGATTGCAGCGCGCAACTCTGATGTAACACGGACTCTCAGTGAATCCGAGTCTAAGACTTTTGGTTTGTAAATTTGAGTGTGCTATTCTCGGGCTCGCAGGAATAGCTACAGAGTCTGTATATTGAACATTTGAGCAAGTTGCTCGTACTTCGAAGCTAGCTTCCTTGCATCTATTCCCCCGCGCATAAGCTTCTCATGAAACTGTACCTATGGCCTTGGCAAGACCGTGATCTCTGGAGTTTTCCAGACAGCCCAATTGTCGGCTCTCTCAGGGACGCCGAATGGACGAAGAGCCGCAAAGCGGAACCTATAAAGACGCAGGGCCCCATGTCAGTCATTGGGCAACGGAAGAACGTAGCAAGTCAGATCAGATGAGGAGAGTTGGAGACAGTGGAGGTGGATAAGAATATGTGGTTTGTGTAGTTCCTGCAGAGATGGGAGGTATTTTGACTCACGAGTACGTGCCCGGGGCAAGATATGTCCCGTTGGCTAACTTTCCAAACCACCAGAACTGGTGATCAGGCCAGGAGTAAGGCGAGCTTCTTACGAGGTCGAAGATTGGGAATGATACTGTACTCTCTGGGTCCATTATCGTGGGATCCCACCACGACCATAGCTCGGAATCAATGAAGCTAGTGGCGGAGCCAATATACCCGTTCTCACCTACTACGGGAGGATATTTCCAGTTGCGCTCCCTCCAACCTGACTCGTAAATCTATAATAAATATGGCTTGTCAGCAAACTTGCTTTCATACATCTGGAGAAGGGCCTGAAGACTAACATCCGCACGAAGTTGCGCTGTGCCGAATTTGAGGGCAACGTGAAAGTTCGGCCAGTCGCCGTTTTCCACACTTGTGTCGAAGGTATAGCTGGGAAATATTTAGCTTCATAAAAGTCGCAGCTCGTCTCACTGATAACCAGGAGTCCCTTTGGAAACTTACGCGTGATGCACATCGATGTCTTCGCCATCCTTACCTGCAGTCTGTCGCGGGCTGTCCTGCTCATAAACACTGTCGAATCGCTTCTTTATGTCAAATGCCGCGCCTAAGAGAAATTTAGATTCCAAAAAGGAATAAAGCGAGAAAGGGAATATCTCAAACCCAAGTATGGAACCGACAGCTCTTCGCCATTGCTACCGGAGATCAGAACCTTGCCACCGTAGAAAGGCATATTGTTCTGATTAAGCCCCTCGGGTATGCTAAAACTGAATCTATGATGCCACGTGTTAGAAAGCTCTTGAATGAGACTTCCGGGGGAAGATTGAGCGAGCCTTACTTTGCTGTCTTCGTCGCACCAGCTGCCACTTTGAACGTCCCTGTTGGGAATGATACCTTGGGAACAATGTTTAAAGGCTCAAGGGTGAACACTGGGGATAAACTCCAGTCATCGGCACTAATTGCTTCAAATCCAGCAGCGGGCTGTAACGTGAAGTTATAGGTGACTGGGACCTTAGCGTTATTCGTGATTTCAACCTGATGATATCTACTGAAATGAAGCGTGTCATTCAGTACGAATTTGTCGTATTTCAGTGTCGTTGTGTAGTTCAGCAGCTTCCACGCGTTGATCATACCACCACCAACTTGCACTGGTGGTGCCCAGAACCCATAGTCTTTCGGTATCACATCAGGACTCATGATATCGGCTGTATTCCACGGTACGGCGCCACCGCTTGCGATAATGCGCTGCTGCATCTCCTTTCCGAAACCACGGCCATGAACGCTTCGGCCACCATACTTGCCGATGTAGAGCGCTGCTACACCTGCAACATAAGGACATGCCATTGAAGTACCGCTAAGAATCGCCCAAGCCCCTCCGGGGAAAGTGCTGAAGATTGTGCCACCTGGTGCTGCGATATCTGGCTTGATATCGAGGTCATAGGTTGGGCCCCAAGACGTCCACTGGTCTGGTAGTCCGCCGGCAGAGTTGAAAGCGCCGACTCTGTATGATGGTTGTTCTGAAAAGTTTACAGTAACGTTTCCGCCTGCTGCAAATGCCGAAAGAAGTACATCGCCTGCATGTTTATCCGTTAATGCCAAGTCAGGCGACCAGTAATACGGGTATGGTGGATTCTGAAGGTTGAAAGGCTCATCGTTGTTGTAGAACAACACATGCTCTGCATTGTATTCGTAGGTATTCAATTGGACCTGCCAGGGCCAGCACACCGAACCCGAGACCTTCGGAATAAGTAGCACCTTGCCAGTGAAGTCATAGTCCCCGGGAGGTAGTGGCGTGCATCCATCAGCGCCGCCAGGCAGCTGCACAAGCGGCCAGTCCTTCATTTTCCACTGCTTATAGTCAAGATCAATGTACTGGAAATATCCGAAGGTCAGTGTATTGGATACGCCATCGACTGTGATGGTCGCTTTGTAGGGTATGACGGGCACCGTGGATGCCTCAATGGAGGCAACCCCGAGCACGTTCTTCCCTGACGATCCGGACCCAAAGAAGAAAGGCCCGTCACGACCACTATTACCAGCGGAAATCGTGACCACAACCCCCTCTTCAACTAGACGGGATGCAACAGTCGCCCAAGCACCGGTGGCCCAGCCGCTGGGCATGCCAATGCTGGAGGTGATGATATCGGCCTGTTCCGAGATATTAGTCGTGTCACTGAGCGAGGTTCTAGGGATTGCCTACGCCGGCCTCGTACGCCATGAGGAAAGCTTCTACTAGGGTGTCTTCATCAGTGCCGCTCTATGACGGTGTCAGCCAAATTTTTCCATCCACGCGTTGTGGATAGAAAATAGCCTACTTCGAGAGAAAACACTTTATAAGATAAAATCTCGGCCTCGGGCGCGACTCCGGTAAAACTAGAGTATCTTAGGATCTGGACGTAAGATGGTGAGCTGCCAGGACTCTTCACGTACGAATCTGTCTTTCCAGCTATTATGCCGGAGACGTGGGTGCCGTGGCCTGCCGTATCGAGTGGATCGCTATCGGGCTCTTTCTCGTAGCCGTAGTTTCCCGGAGCCCAGTCTATAATTGTAAGTATATATATCCAAGAATTAAAGGTATCAGACGTAAGAAATTGACGAGGAATACTTACGGCTATCGCCAACAAGGTCCCAACCACCAGAAACCTTGAAACCAGGACCAAATCCTCCTCCGAGCTAAGTCATGCTATTAACACGGCTCGGTAGACGGTTGTTCAGAGGACCCACAGCTGGATGATTGTAGTCCACTCCAGTATCTACAACTGCAATCTTGACTCCCTTGCCAAAGTATCCAGCTTCATGGGCCAAGTCAACCCCAGTAGACCAATGTATAGAGTAGTTTTTGGCAGAAAGATCGTCAGGGAAAGCTTGCTTGACATCTAGAGGTGCAAGCTGGATCCTGCTGGCGGGCCATACTTGAGAAACTTCAATGAGATTCACGAGTGAATCGAAGTTTTCAGTCACCGATTCTACACTTAAGCCGGTAAACACATCGGTTTTGAACGTCTTCAACACTTTGTTTCCTGTCGCTGCACCTAGCGTTTGCGATAGCGCTTCCACATCGGCGCCCTTTTACATCAGAATTAGTTATCGTTCGGCCACATGGCAGCTGTTTAATATTACTAGCAAGAGATGGGGTATTGTACCGGAACGACCTCAATGATGTATTTCTTTGCGCCGGCGGCACCAGGCTCGGTACCAAATGCACTCCCTTGTCGGCGGGATACAGCCGTAGCACTACCGGCTAGAACTAGCACGGGGAGAACAGCGCGGAGATGCATGTTGATCTTCATCCGATACGAACCACTGGATGTCAACGTTCGAATTTGCGTGGGTTGCATCAGAGGGCTACCATTGGGGTTCTTATATAATCTGGATGGCTGTCGAAGGGCTACCATATCCTCCCTCCCTGCATATGACACGTCGGGTGACATTCAATCGACGGAGTGCCATGACATCGTATTTACCTCCTTGCTAAACAAGCAAACGATTGGCTCATATACTCACTACCTACCAGTTCGAGGACAGGTATCAATAATCTCAAGGTTGTTTGCCATATCCCGTGCACCCCCCGCGAATCGGATCAAGTAACAGGACCACTGATGCCCATGCGTTCGAAGCTCAGACCATATTATCTTTATGACGAATTATATTCGCTGCCTTCGTCAATCTTAGTGCGACACAAAGTCGCGACATGCAGGCACGACAGGCTCTTCAACCATGGGTATTCGTATTTGTACAAGATTTCGCGCATATGGAAGCTAAGTTTAGAGTGGCAGGCGTCCCGGGATGCG
Source organism: Reticulascus tulasneorum (assembly GCA_001557505.1). Lineage (NCBI taxonomy): Eukaryota > Fungi > Ascomycota > Sordariomycetes > Glomerellales > Reticulascaceae > Reticulascus > Reticulascus tulasneorum. The sequence goes on from LSAX01000006.1 coordinate 677,031, forward strand.
GGCGTGTGGGTGTGATCCGGATCGAAGAGTATCTCAAAAACAGCCAGACACATAAGATTGCAGTCAAAAGAATCCGAAGCTCCAATCACAAGGAAAGATTGCAGCTCACCTTCTTTTAAGGGAATCCAACCACTGGACTGGTATGACGTCTGTAGAAAAGCGACGCTGGTGCGTCTCGAGCAAGTTGTCCTGCCGGATTCGTATCCTGGGACGAGATCATAAGACCCTAGCCCAGCGTCGCTTCTCAAATACTACTCGCAGCAGGGGCTGTTGATAAGCCCGATCATGAATACCATATATCTGGATAGGGCTGGTTTGCTGTTGCGGATTCCGAGATCCTCCTGGCGGATATTTCGGCAGCAGCAGAACAACAAGTCATATCAAGTAACTTTACTTAAATCAAACGTGTTATTTCTCGATTTTCCCCCGTTGAGTCCATTATTGGCCGAATATTCACTCAGTCAGGTGTGTCAGACCAGCCATGAATACGAGAATGACAGGGCCTCATCTCATTCACAGGTTAGACACCTAATATGGCTAGGACGTTGGTTGGGGCTGGCTTGCAGATCGACCAATGGGTTCCCAGGTGGGGGCCAAGGGTTCGGCCACGGACATTTAGGAACCAAGGTGGGGCTTTGCCCTGTGCTAGTGGCCCTTGAGAAGCATCTATCAAGTGACGCAATCGCATGGTCAAATGAGGCTGAATTTAGAAAGCGTGCCCAGCCCAAGAAGAGATCTCGTCAGGACTTGAGATATCAAGTTGCGGGTGATTGTTATTGTTTTGCAGATGCTGTCCGATTTCGAATCCCAGAGAACATTCGTCTTTAGTGCAACATGATGCAATAAAGTGGGACAGAAATAACCCCGCCATTTTTTTTTAGCTGGTCGTGTTTCCTTTATGTCGATCACCAAAATAATAGTAACGAATGTAATCTGCAGCATCGGCGACCTTCCTTAATTAGTTACTCCCATCATGATTGCTGCAACATTCTAGCCCTCATCTGAGCATTGGTTTGCTGAATCATCTATAGCAGCGGAACTCCGCAACCCGGTGCATGGGCGGCGTCAATGATATCTTTCCGGCCCTCGGGCGCCTTGCGATGTTCCGACTACATCCCCAACGCCAGATTCCTCGCAAATGGACGAATGACTGTCACCACAGGCATGTACCAGATTTTCCCAATCGCATGCTGTATTGGGCTTGTCCAAATACTTGACTAGTATGACTATATACAGTTGAGGTAGAATAATACTCGCCGGAGATGGCTGGCTGTAGACGACTAATCGCTTGCGCCTAAATGCCTGCGCCCTCCCAGCTTGGCGAAAACTTGAGGAAAGCGAACATATATGCAAAATTTGGAACAGATGTCGACCATTCAGCCAGATAAAGAGTCCATATCTGATTTCCCTCGACACTCGACCACCCATGATCAAACATCAATGCCAGTAGACCTTAAGCGGGAGACTCAACATTGACACGTGCCTGTCCAGCGCTGCGGTAGCCCTCAGTCGCGACGATCATATAGTCATGGGTTCCCAAGCGCATGCCTGCCTGCTGCCAGGCATTGAAAAAGTTGCCAGTCGTGACGGTACCGCCTGTCCTCTTTTGCGTGCGGATAGCCCAGTACTGCTGGAACGTCTTGGTGCCTTCAATCGACGGTTGGTTGGTGCGTGTGCTCTCGAAGAGTTGATAAGTTCCCCCGTCGCTTGTGACCTGACCCTTTGCTCGTGCCGAGTTTCCAGGGTTATACTCGCCGAAGTTCTCGATAATGTAGTACTCAACCAGTGGGTTCCTGGTCCAGCCGTACACGCAGAGGTACTAAAGAATCGAAGTCAGTCAGCCATGGATGCAATTAGTTGTACGGAAGTATCCCGAGTTTGCCATGGTGCTGCTCATGTCTGCCATGCCTATGACTTACACTGTTACCGTTGTTCACGGGTTGAAAGGAGCCGGAGTATGTAATGGTTCTACAATATTGTCAGATTCGATGCCAAAAGCACAAATACATGAGCACAACGTCCTACCTCGGACCACCGGGGTTCCATCCCTTTCCGCCGACAAAGTTGCCGCCAGATTGCCATCGGACACTGTAGGCGCCAGCGGCCTCATTGGTGTACGTTACGGGAGAAGCACCATCGGTCCACCAAGAGTAGTAGTAGCCGTTGTGACGGCCTGTGGCGCTGGGCGTCGATTGTCTCTTCATGAGCTCTTCGAACTCAGTGAAGTTGGCCGGCGCAGCGAAGACGCCAGTAATGGCCACGCATGCAGCAAACAGATACGAAAATGAGACCATGATTTCAGTTATCGAATGGGTATCGAGTAAGACTCTTGGAAATCTCGTTTTTCAAATGCTGGCTATTGACTCACACAGCGCAGATCCTCCTCAATCTTATACTCTCCGAAAGCAGTGGCAAGAGGCTGACTACGGAGAGTCAACCGCCGCGGCCTCCTATCATGGAGCAACCAGACATTGCTTCCCCAACAATGCCCAGACATGCTACACACCCATTTTCCTTGGGACTATGGCAAATTTCTTTCGAGAACTGACATGTGCACTGACGCAATGTGGAGAAAATGTCTGGGGACTATCTTCAATTCACCAACCGAGCCCAGGCGTGCATATGACCCACTCCACCGACAATGAGAAGGGCCCACGTGGGACGAGGACATCTGTATCTTAGAAGACATGCTGATATTATCTTTTGAGTATACTGGATACCAGAAACAAATGATACCAGGTCAAATCAAACACACATTTGAAGATTTGCTGTCTCTCAGCCCTGGCCATAGCGGCTTGCCTCGCGTCCCACTGCATCTACAAACATCCACGGCATATTCGAACATGAAATAGGAGATAGTGGATAACGCGGTATATATCTGGCTGACTCTCGTAACCCCAAAGTGATATAGTGAGCCAAGCTCTCCAAGCCGGCATCATGGTCCTACCACTCGCAATCCTTTCATCCGCCGCACGCACTAGCACGGAAGTTCGTGAACAAATATCCACCTTAAGAGATCAACCCACTAATTCAGCAGCGTGCGTGGCTTGCAGAAATCCGGGGTAAGTGGTAGGTGCCGTTGGTTGCTGCCGATCACGAGGCTGGTACGATTTAGCCGGAACTAACAAGGCCTATCAGATTCTCCATTGCATATCGGCAAAATCCCAATAGATTTGGCAAGTCAGATTGCATCTCTTGGCCTGTCGTCACTACCGACGTGGAAGGAGAGGGAAGCGGCTGTACTGGTTCTGCGAGAGGTGCCCATGGACCGCATACCTGCCAGAGCAGTGATGGTATCTGCTTTGAATTTGGCAGAATTTGCTCCCCAGCCTCAGCCACGCCGCCAAATAGCCAGCAGTTTTGAAAACCTCTTCTTTCAGACGGCATCGTTAGACAAATGTGGAGGGAGCTCGTTTTCGATATGTCGAAATATCATGTCACATGGTAGCCTAAATATGAAACAGCAACAGCAGTTGTACACTGTTTGATGTTGCAACGCCAACTAAGTAGGACGATTTCTGATATTATCCAGGAATCAAATTTTTATTTTCTTAGATTAAATGGAACCCACGCGACAATAATCGTGCTCATTGAGGATTGCGCCGCATTTTGTGCTCTACCTGTACGCCGGAAGCTCCTCAGGTATTTCCTAACTCGGGTATCGCTTACTAGGAAGATTGGGTAACACAAAGGGGAAGTCAAAGTTTCGCGTCTAGGAGGCAACGGAAGAATGGTGTGACTCGTCTATCATAAGTCACCTTTCCAGAACCTGGGATCCTGTTAGTATCTGTCTCATCCTCCACATTACTTTATCGTCGTAGGAGGCTCCAGAACCCGGAAAAGACATTAGAATTGCTCAGAAATATAGCCTAAGATCATTTATGCCATACTGTCCAATATGGCTGGAAGACCAGCATCTGAAGCACAGAGGATTCGACAATCGATGTCGACAGTGTTGCACCCCACGCAATTTCATTCCTTGGAGAGATAGATACCACCACACCTCCAATACCCCGCATCAGTAAGCAAACAATGATTAGGTGGTATCAGCTACGAGATTGCTTACCTGTGCCTTGCTTTGTCGTTCCTTACTCTTACTTGAATCAGATTGGACGGGAACACTTTGAAATCTCGCACCCGGGTTATGAAGACCCAGCCCGCCACGGAAGGACAAAACCGTTGGCAAGATAGTTGGGCAAAGAATGCCGACCCCTAGGAATTGATGATCTATCTGTAGGAGTACTCTATGTGGCCCTGCGAGCTTGTGCTTGTTCATTGCTCACCATATGAGAATTATGCAAGGTTGCCAAGCTGGTTCTAAGTACACAAGAGCGTGACTCACGTGAACACGAGATGTTTTCATTTGATCATTATGTTGTTTGATTTTTAGCTTGTAGCTGCATAAAGGCAGCATCAGTCAGCAACGCGTGGTAGAACGGTGACAACGTAGCAGACACCAGAAGGAACCCCTCAACTACCGGTTGTGTGATTTGACTCCCACACGTCTCTACGGATATCAATCATACGCCCAGGACTCGCTTGCAGTTCTTCTCTATAAATATTAGCACCAAGTTACACAACTGTTTATCATACAACAGCGCCAATTCGGGTGTGGTCTGGATGCTTTCTCATTAGACAGAAGATGTTGGTGTAAGAAGGATTCACTATGAATCTTAGCTAGAGAAGAATACTATGCCCGGGGATATTGAGTTGGGGCAAATAGGGTTACTGGAGTCTCACGCCAAAGAATTTGATACTTCGGAACGTGACATGTCGTGATCATGGCCACCGTACTGTGGCACCGCTTCGTGATGCGTGACCGTCTTCTCCCGGTTCTTGTCAGATCCATCAGAGTCTTGACCAGGGTTCACCTCGCGCCAACGTAACCACAAAAGAAGTTCGTAGAAGGCACAGGCCAGCAAAGACCCAAGTGCTGGCCCTACCCAGTAGATCCAGAAATATTCTGGGAATGAACGCTTCACAACGGCCGGGCCAAGGGAGCGAGCAGGATTGAGTGAGCCACCAGTGTAGTAGACGCCTATTTGGTCCCCAATTAGTCAGCCAATTTATGGAGAAATATGTATGCAGTGACGTACCAACAAGTTCAGCTAGAAAGAAAGCAATTCCTATGCCAACCGGTGCCAGAAACGTCGACCGATGCTTTTCAACAGCGAGCATGAGGATCACAAACACAAGCTCCGCAGTGAGGAACATCTCTATAAAGAGACCTTGGGCAGTGCTGGCCCCACCTCCAAGAGTTGTAGAAACAGTCATCGGACCTGGGAAGAGAGCAGAGACAACCCCGGCGGCTGCGATGCCACCAAGGAGTTGCGCGGGGAAGACCAGAATGCTTCGGATGGTGGGTAATCCGCCGCTCAACCAAAGAGCCAGGGTTACCTAGTCGCTGTCAGCTTGATCTTTAAATAGAAGAGAACATTGGTGTGCAGACCGCTGGGTTGAAAAGGCCACCGGTAATTCGATAAAATGCCCAAACGTTTGCTGTAAGCGAAACCCCGAACGCCAGAGCAATGAAGATGAGGCTGGCGGGATTTGGGTCTGAGCCCGAAGGCGCCAGGGGAGTATTGGCTATCTGTGTACCCGCAAAGGAAAAGAACAAAAACAAGAAGGTGCCCACGAACTCCCCTAGAATGGCGACAATACTGATACGTATAGTCTCTGGGAGGTGGAGCATCGGAAGCGCTCCGCTCGTTGGTGCTGTTGGTGACCTTGGCGTCATAGGCCCGGACCTGGAGGCCGGCGAATGAAGATGGAAGATGCGATAACTCATTTTGCAAGGACGTAAAGAGAATTTAGATGTGGTGTTTAGATGTGGTGAGTGGTTTTTGAGAAAGACAACAGCTAAGAATCTTCATGCCCATCTTTATCAACGATGTCCACGCCCGTTATGGTATGACGAATGAGTACCCGTGTTACACTACGACCTCAATTGGACACATCCAGTTCATATATCAATTACCTCATGACTGGAATTACATCATGACTGCATGTAGCCATATCGCTAGGCCTTGTCACTGGCCTCGCATGGAGAACTAGACGTTGACCTACCGTGCCAAGTAGATTGTAAGCGGCGAGCTAAGGGCTGAGGGCCGCTTCCGCGCTGCTTTTCCTGCGGTAGTCGTTACACTAGCAAGATTGCTAGCCCGAACACTTGCATGGAGTAGCACAAATGCCAATCAGTTTGCAAAATGAGGGCTAAGCCACGGAAGTTGCCTTCGTCTGCTATGGTGACGAAGATGATTTTCCGTACTTCGAGGCCTGCGCCATTATTTGGCACTCAGTCAACTCCTCAATTTGCTAGGTCTCCCAATTCTTTGATCGACAGCCTAATTATTTGATGGGATTTCCCTACACGATACCCCGGTTCAGAGATTCCTGCTAGTGCTGGTCGCTCCGTAAGTACGTACTCATGGCCCCCAGGTCACCGCCGGGTGTGCTTTCGTTTATGTAGGTGTGAAAACAAGCAGTGCTACACTACCTCATGCTATTACCTATGAAGCAAACCTCCGATCTAGGCTTTGCGATTTGAAGGTTCTCTGAAGAGAAAAGAACCAAGGATCGATAGAAGAACAATCCAATATTAATTGATCGCAAGATCGAGCTGTTTATATGACAAGTTGTGAGGCGTGACACGCGTGCTCATATCATTTGGACGCGGTTGTTGGCGGCGGTTGAAGAATCACTGCTATACAAGATTAGCCCTAAACTGGATGCGCACCATTTTATCCAGCCCTGTTTTCGCCGCTTTAAAAGGTTAAACCAGTCTATCAAAAGGGATTTTGCCCAATTCTACCGCAACCTCATATTACCTATTTTGCCGGCGGCGTGGAGATGTCAGCTTGATAACCTTCGCCGTTATATAATGGCTCTCCCACCACTAGATCGATGCGAGATGGTAAGTTAAATCCCGCATCGTCATATATGAGCCATCAATTATGAGGTCTATTGTGATTTGTCTTCTTGCGTGCCTCACAACTTTCTTGTACGGTGGCGCCAATGCATTCTACAAGGAGAATTGCAGATGCATTCCGGGTGATGAGTGCTGGCCTCTGGATGCTGACTGGAAGCTCCTTAATTCGACGGTTGGAGGGAGATTGATTAAGACGAGATTGCTAGCAGAGGTCTGTCATGATTCGCTTTATAGTGCGAGTGCGTGCCAAGATTTAAAGGTAGCCTGGGATGTGGGAGCAACACAGTAAGTGGAATAGGCGTTCTCCAACATATTCGCAATCGGATATGCTTCCTGTGCGTGCTTTGAGGACCATTCCTATAAATCTAACCAGTGGGTAGATTCTCACGTCCAGAGGCTTTTATGGCACCTGTTTTTCAGAATCAATCCTGTGATCCCTTCACTCCGCAAGCAAAGCCATGCACTCTAGGCAATCACGCAGCCTACTCAATCAATGTCAGTTCTGCGAGTGATACCATTGCAGGTATAAAGTTTGCACATGACAAGAACATACGACTAGTGATCAAAAATACTGGCCATGAGTATGTCCCCCCTTCCAAGATTTCGTTCAGAAATACTAAGCTGTGCGTAGCTATCTTGGGAAATCTTCGGGGAAGGGTTCCCTCTCGCTCTGGACTCACAATCTCAAGTCCATTACATTTACAAACTACAGCTCCCCCCACTATATTGGACCAGCAATCAAGATGGGAGCTGGGGTACAGGGCTACGAAGCATATACAGCCGCCAACACTCGCGGTTTCCGGGTTGTGGGAGGTGAGTGCCCCACAGTAGGCCTTGCAGGCGGATTCACGTCAGGTGGAGGTCACTCCTCGTTCACTTCCATCTACGGTATGGCCGCCGACCAAGCCCTAGAGTGGGAGGTTGTTACTGCCAATGGTACTTATCTCATCGCTACCCCTACCCAAAATTCGGACCTCTACTGGGCACTCAGTGGCGGCGGCGCAGGTACATACGCCGTTGTATTGAGCCTCACAAGCAAAGTTTATCCAGATGACATCTTTGGCGGCGCAAGTCTATCAATCTCTAGCAGCAATCTCCCGAGTATAACTTTCTACGCCGCGGTAGAATTATGGGAGGCATTCCAACTTGATATCGTTGACGCTGGGGGCGTAGCAACCTGGTTCATATTCCCCTTCGGCTTATTTGTAAATCCTCTCGGCTTGCCTGGCAAAACTGTGTCAGAGGTCAATAGCTTTCTTGCGCCTTTCCTCGCTAAGCTCTCCTCACTCGGCATCACACTAGCCTCGGGCCACCTGCAGTTTAACCCGACCTCTTTCCCAACATTCTTTGATCATTATTTCAACTACAATGGACCGTATCCTTACGGCACCATCTCTGCCTCTCAGGTCTCAGGCGGGCGTCTGCTTCCCCGCTCCACGTTTGAGAACTCCAGAGACGCCCTGACAAATGTTACAAAGCTCATATCTAGCATTCCCGGCATGGCTTTTGGCGGCTTTACTGGCTACCCTACACTCGCCGCAGGTAACACCACTGTCACCAGTAACGCCGTGCTGCCTGTGTGGAGAGAGTCAGTGATTACGGTGTTCATCATTGGAACTTGGAATTACACGGCGTCGCTTGCGAATAACCTAAAGCTGCAACAGATTATGACAGAAACGGTGGATCCGGCATTGAAGAGCATCTCACCTGGAAGCGGCGCGTATCTGAACGAGGCAAACTTTCAAGAGCCGAATTGGAAAAACGAGTTCTATGGGGTGAACTACCGGAAGCTTGTAGAGATCAAGAGGAACTATGATCCCGAAAACCTGTTCTATGCCATAACGGCTGTTGGAAGTGATAGCTGGGAGCAAGACGGCGATGGGAGATTGTGTCACGTTTCTGGAGATGTTGAAAGTCAACTTGGGAATTGACCCCCATGACTTGGATATGGTGTGTCTCTTGTGGCAATTGGGTATGTTAATGCCTTGATTGGCAATGTCCAGGCTGGGCTTGCGGACGTTATCTATCTCACCGATGGGAAAGATGAGTCCTTCCATGAAATAGATGAGTAAAAGGCACTGCGGACTCTAGCGATGCAGAAATGGTACTAAACGAGGTGCCCGAATCCGCGATGGGGAGGCGTCGGACCTGGTCTAAAAGTGATGGGTTCGTCTACCACCTGATAAGCTCGCATTTCACACACGCAGGTTCGAGAAATTCATCTTCTAGATTCAATGCACTGTTAACATTACAACAAAAGAGATATATAAGTCGTACAGTCCTCTACTATGATGTAGAATTTAGAAATCAATACGAAGCCAGATCTGCAAGCCTATTCACGTAGTGATCCGTGGGAATTTGCAGGGCGAGTTCACCGCGGTAGGGCGACGGAACACGTATAAAACTTAATATTAGGAGCTCCCCCGGGCCTGACTATGCATTCAGACTAGCCAGACGTAGATGGTTGATCTTGTTTGTATATATTATTTATTCTTGTCTATTCTTCTTCAAATTGCTACGCTAAAGATGTATTGATTTGACGAAGAGAATTTATCAATTCTTTCCTGTAGCTCATTCATTATACAAGATACATCCTCGACTGTTCTGGCCTGTGTACGAAGAGTACACCAGGTCAGTGCTCGTGAAATCGCTTATGGTGACATCCCACCACCATGACTCAATGCTTGGAGTATTATACACGCCAGAGTACTGCAGTATTACAGCCTGAATCGCGGCCCGGCCGGCTACGAATCCCTCTGGTACTGATAACCCGGGAATTGACACGTTGTAACTTCCCGTAAGAGAACCTGCTCGAGGTTAGCGGCTGGCGAATTTCCCCAGGAGACCACCGAGTGGGAGCAAGGATTGTGTCTGTCGTCAACGATGATACTTACGTCCAAGATCAAAAGTTTGCATCAACGTCGTACCAACGCTTCCAGGGGAAGGATAGTTTCCCCATTCTTCATCATAGGTAGCTATGCCAAAAGTCATTGTGTACTGACGAGGCTGGCTGATGAGTGAATGGCCGAAGGCGGTGAAAACATCTCCTGGTTTGATAGTGGAAGGAATACCAAGATCTGACAGCCGGGCATCCACGGCGGTTGCCGCCATGAATACCGCTGCGACGACGAAACCTGAAAATTGCATGTTGAGTCTGTGAGATGAGCCTAAGCTAGGATAAGGTAGTTTGAGAGTGAATGATGGTGTTGAATATTCGGGCTTACGAAAGTTGGCCAGTGGGGGATAGTCTTATTAACAATGCTTCAGTCGCTATTGTGGAGATCCTTCAGGATCAAGCAAAAGTTCGTTCAGACTTACGAAGGATGACCAGCAGGGGCAGTGTTACTACCATCAGGACCAAACAAAGATCTAGACTGGTCGCTGTGATTGAACTTGGGGTCTACAATGCAACCCCAGTTAAATTATTCCCTGCGCGAGGCAATTAAAACGGTTGATGAACGGGCCGCATTGGCCGCTAGACATCATCCCGCAGCCGCTAATTAGTCATAGACGCGGAAAGAATTTTTCTTCTTGCATTACGTGTTGTTTGTCTTCGCTTGATGCGGCGCTATGGAGTAGCAGCCTTTTGGGCTAATGATGACGATTTTGCTGGCTGCTTAAGGTGAGGAAGTGGTCTCCAATGCAGAAGCAGAACGCCTGGGATTACTGGCAAAGAGCTGCCTCGGTTTGGCAATATTCCAGTTACTATCTCTACTAATGCCCGTCATAATTGTTATGGCACTATGTGCCTTATGTTTATAGAATCATTGCAAAGGCTTTCGAAACTAGAATCGCGAAGGGCTTCGCTTAGTGATTATGTTACATTTTGCCACTTATCGCAACGGGCACGGATCATGCAGACTGTAGTTATGCTAGCAAGTATTTGCCCCTACGGGGTCAACCTGCCACAACCCTTGATTGTTCGTCGTCCGTAATTATAGCACTGCGGTAACTGTAGTTGCTCTGTTGGCTGTAAGAATGAGTAAGGCATGAAGGGATACCCCCTTTTGGTCGAAGCCCGAGTCTCCCTAAATCAACTGCTGAGAGAGTGTTTAGTAGATCCAGCCTCTCTCGAAGTTGCCACACGACCAGCAGTCGAATTAGAGTTCCAATCTTATTAATATAACTCACCAAGAGACTCTATTATTAGAACCTCTCTAACTATGATGCCTACATGCATGCACTAACATCTATACCACGTGCTTCCAGCTCTAACTAAACTGCTTAATAACACTTTCAGTATTTTTAGGCTAGCCAACGTAGGTAGTAAGTTAGCGGTCGAAGCCGTCTAAAGCGGCGGCTAACTCCACCTAATCCGGCGGACAAAATCACATCACTCAGCTTTATGTTATTATCTCAGTAACGCGGCCCGAGGAAGGAACTCTAGATTTCTGAACCCGAAAGTCAACCAAGAGATGCAAGACCACGTCTTCCTTGTCCTTCTCGCGTCCCAGGCAGTCATGGACATTTAAAAGGGTGCAACATCTGCTTCAGCGACGGCGAATTCGTGCCAGGGGCGAGAACACGACCATATGGATTTTCCTCAGGACCATCTCTCGCAAGCCACCTTGAAGCGGCCTCTAATTACTAGACAGCTTGACTAGACAGCTTGGGGCAAGAGAAATTGTGATTAAGCAGTGAGGAATGCGTATAGACGAAAAGTCCACATTATTCAAGAACGATTATTTCCGAAACAACACGAGATAACCCCATCGTCTCGCCCTCCATGAGTCCCAGGATGATGCATTCGCCGACAATGAGATATCGGCCGCCTTCCACTGGACGGATGGCGTACGGGAGCTCCATACCGTCAAAGACGCAGATAAAATCTCCCTCCTCGGCGATCGGTGGTAGCCAGCCTATTCTCACGTTTTCCGTACGGCCAAACCGCCGGTGCAGTTTTTCCGCTATCATGATTTCAAGGAGATGGCTTGATTTGAGGCTGACGCTTGCCATCATAGCGGATAACCAGCTGTCATGGTCTTTTTCGTATGCCATTGCTCTATAGAGACGTAGCTGAGTAGAAAATTCGCTCTTGAGCACTGACAGGCTCTGATGTAGCTCTTTGTTGATGAGGAAGTCGCTCAGCAGTGCCTTTTGGAAAGCTTCCTCGTCATTGGCGGTGCTCGTATTCTTCGCGATGGCTAGGCATTCTTGTAGCCATTGGTACTTCTGTCTCTGCATCGTTTGGAGATTCCCCCTAAAGATATTGATATCCCTGTTCATCACGGTTTTGACGATACGAGCGTCGCCAAGCCTTCGGTTGTCCGACCCGAGAAGTTGAAGCCTGTCGACGATGCGGCCCCGGATCATCAGCATATTCCCGCCATCGTCCAAATGCGTTTGCAGAACCGTGTCTCCAGATGCGTTGTAGTCTCTGTACTGCTGTACCGAGAACTGGGAAGCCAAGATGCTCCCGTCCCTGTCCGCCAGCACACTTTCGAGGTTGGGCACCCAGGAAAGCACCCGGGACTTCAACGGCGCAAGGTAGACAAGAGACCATAGCAATTTGAGGCTCATGCTATCGGAAATACAAGCGTACGCGAGCTCTCTGCAGACCTTCTCCATCGAGCTTCCGTAGTCAATAAGATCGAAGCGGTCTGCATCGGACGCGATCCCCACCATCGCAAAGACGTGATCGCGGGGGTCAACACATCTAAACCCCAGCGTCTTCACGATGAGAAACAGCAAGAGCTGCTTCTCTGGGACCGCAATCTGCGTGAGAAGTGTAGCCCGCAGCATGCTCATTCCCAGCACCTTCGTATCCGCATCTAGAGGCTGGGGGCAGAATCGCATGAAAATTTCCTTCAAGTTTGGACACCACTCGATGAAGTCCATCCAGGCAGCCAACAGCGCCCACGGGAGAGTTTTTCTGCCAGCTACCAGCAGTGGCGTTTGCGAGTTGACTAGCTCTTGAATGATCCATTTCCGTGTAAACCACGGACGGTTGAGCAGATCCCATATATGTTGAAAAGCAGCTGCCCGGTACCTGCCGAACGCCGCCTGCAACGTCCTCTCGGCCCGATTTTCGGTAATAAAGGCTGCGTCTCTCGATGCGGGCGGATCAGACTCCAACGAGTCCCAAGCCACGGCGAACCTGCGCAACCAGCCAAAAGCCATTTGGACTTCGCTCGACTCCTCGCCAAGCCAGATTGCTGTAGAGCACGCCGCGGCGTAGATGTCGCCCATCATTCTAACTTGCTCGCTGCGCTCCGGGATATCCTCTTGGTTGATGCAGAGCGCATCCGCCCAGAGGAAAGTCTCACAGGCCGGCTGTCGGAGATGCTTTAAGGCGCTGTGCAGGCTGGGGCCGATGTCAAATTCGAGGCCGGAGCAGCAAATTGCTTTTCGGGGCTGCGAGTCGCCCCATGCGTAGGACAGCGCGATGAAGGATGGCGCTTTGTCGAGGGAGGTATGCACTAGCTCACCGGACAACTCACCCGGCTCTGCTCCGGCATAGAGCTTCAGGAGGCGAATTTGGCGAGCCTGTGTGAGCGGGGAATACTGGTATTGTTTCATTCTACTAAATTACTGAATGGCAGGGTTCCTTGGACTATTCGGAGAGGGTTGAAGACTATGAGTTTCTAGGAAGGAGGTGAGCGTAGGTTGACGAAAGGTTCCAAGCTAACAGTGTGGCTCCAACTAGATGCTCGGTCCTAAGGAAGTCACCTTCAAAGACTTCGTTAATAGTACCACCACTTCGATTACGAGGTGTGCGAAAGAGCGAATCAAGTAAGGAGCCTCTGACAACTAACCCCTCAGAGCTTCCAGGTTATTGCACTTTCCAGCGCCACCCGATTTCACGTGATATTATTAGGCATCGATTCGCTTTATCAGGCTGGATCGGTCAAGCACAGCCTTCAGGTTCGCATTCTACAGCACACACTGGCTTGTTAAATGCCCATCGTCTATTTACATCATGGCACGTAAAGGAAGTAAGAATAGCGGGTGCTACGCTGTTGTTAAGGGACGAATAGATGAACCAACGATCTTTTCATCCCGGCACCCCTTCTTTCGGCTATTTTTGTAAGAGGCAACTGTTAACTACTTCTAATAGGGGCAATGCGCACCCGCGGGTGACTGTGTGTTCCGCTTTATTGAAAGGCCTCGCTTTGATTGAAGAGGCACGTGAATATATGAAGAAGAATAGAGTGAAAAAACATAAGGAGGTTATCAAAGAGGGAGCCGGGGAAACTACTCCTCTATGCAATAGCAAGACTTTCTATGCTGTTGCGCACGGTGACTCCCCTGGAGTATAATCGTACTGGCAGTATGAAACCTTTATATTGACAGGCTATCGAATATCGCTGACAATTTATTTGTGGTGGAGAGATAGAGCCAGCTGTTAAAGAGGCCAATGGTGCTTGTTTATAAACAATTCAGAACTTCTGAGCAAGCCACGGCTTTCATTGAGGACTGGAAGCAGTCATTTGCTGACGTGTATCGGAGAGCGATAAAGGAAGCACTGGATCGAGACCTCAGGCCTTATGATATGAAACTAAGCATTAAGGATATACTACACGAGACTGAAACTAAGGAAGAAAGTTCGGATATCTTTGACAAATTAAACATAGGAAAATAAAGGATAGAATAGTTGTAGGAGTCTAGATAGCCTCAAACTCGTGACGAGAAACCAAATTCTTCCGCGGGCAACTTCTCTAACCCTATCTCTCTATATTCAAGGACCTGAACGCACGCCGACCCGTAACATCTCCTGAATATGGTTTGCAAATTCCTTGATGTCTGTGTTTGGTAGCATCTTTTGATTTTAGATCAGTTCGAACAACTGCAGAACAGTGGAAAGACAATAGTATGGTAAATCATTCACCAAGCTGAGTCAGCTCAATTAGAGCGATCGAAGGATTCTAATTAAGGATTCTAAGGATTCACAAGGGTTTGCTGCTCTTGGCAGATCATTCAATTTCAAGAAGAATACGAGTACCTTGCTTTGTTGCGTCCACCTATTCCCCAAGATATGCGATTTTCAAGTCTTTGACAGCCGTTCTGCATTAGATGCACCTGCAACCTCGCTATCCAGCGATGGTATTACTAGTAGTGTCTGTATCAACTGTGATCGTCGATGGTGGCCTGATCTTCTCCACTTGATTACCCCATTGTAGGAGGGGTTTTGTGTCTGTGCGCCGTAAATTATAATAAAGTACGACTTGCGGCAAATCGGGAAAGATTCGGTAGAAAGGCGACCATTAACGCGAATATTGCTCAAAGGTAGTCAGTGTCAGGACAGCATGGAGAAGACCAAAACTGTACAGGTCGCGCTGCCCTTGCGTTTACTGACTCAATCCAATTCTATGCCGGTAATCCCCATGGTTGAAGTTCGGTGATTTTACGATCTAATCTCGCTAAGCGCTCTATCATGTTCCCCTAATAAGGAATGGAAAGGTACGACGATATTACAGTCAGATTGCTGTGCTCATCCTTACGTCAGTCACATGGATCATTTGTCGCGTCCCGTGTACCTTGAAAGTGGGTCAGGGAGAAGTCCTAGTCAATAAACGGATCGCACACCCAGGCAATACATCAAGGCCGTCATCTTCCAACTCTGTCCTTTTCTGCTCTTCTATGTAATCCCAATTCTCGCAGCTATGGTCAACATCACCGCTGCAGCACATGCGGCCATTGCGGCGTACGCGGCAGCTGTCCAAATGGGCGGCAACACGTCAATTCCACTCACCGAAACTGCCGCTGCTATGGCAGAGCTCTACCTGCCGGGTTTCACAAGCTTCACTCTGGGAGCCATTACCATTTTCCCGAACGAGTCCTTCGCAGCGACGAGTATTGGTGGCCAGTTGTCACTTTACAATCAGAGTGGCCTTGGGACAGATTTTCGGTTCGAG
This sequence comes from Reticulascus tulasneorum, assembly GCA_001557505.1. NCBI lineage: Eukaryota > Fungi > Ascomycota > Sordariomycetes > Glomerellales > Reticulascaceae > Reticulascus > Reticulascus tulasneorum. The sequence goes on from LSAX01000006.1 coordinate 692,814, forward strand.
ACCTCCCGCATTGACCCCGTCTCTTCTCTGAGTGCAATCTGTTGGATTACCTGGAAAATCTTCCCCAAAAACTGTCTGGAGCCATGGGATTTTGTCGATGTGTATGGGTTCAGGATTGCGCCTAACCGGACCAATGGACTAGAGGGAGGCTGGGAACTTTCAAATGCGGACGATGAATATCAAAAGCTGCTTGAGCATGTACCCAACTTCTTTGGGAAGAAGCGTCATCTTCTATGAGAGCTAAACACTCCGAGTACAGGTCGGAAGGAACCACAAGCTCAGATCGCGAGCGAGCAACATTTCCAATGGGATCTACCGCAATTGTTCTCGACCTGGTCCTCGATATGAGATTTAGGGCGAATAATCACGCAGTCAAGTGTAACCAACAGAACAATTTGTAAACTTTCAATAAGACACGATATATCGTGGTACTTGAATGCTATATTACTTCTAGACCTGCCAGAATCTGAAGAGCAGTCTAGGGGTAAGCCACGCCACCCAGAATCTCGAGCGGCTCGTCGTGGGTATCACTGTACCCGACCTCTCTGTCTCAACTACGAATAATTTCCAGCATCGCAGCAACCAGAGACTCGCCGCTCCGGTTACGAACATGCAGCCCACAAACACTTGCGCTTTCTTGAAGCTGCGGCTACCCCCAGCACTCGTCACAACAAGCTGCATCGCCACCGGCTCTGCAAAAGTAGTCGGCAGCACCATGGACAGGCAGATTACGCCGAATGTGCTCGCAAGCTTCCGCATCCCGACAACTTCCACAAGCACGGGAGTTAGAGTGGACCAAAATGTGCCGCACAATGCACCCGCGAGCATTGCAAAAATAGCCAGGAGCACGAATGTTTGCGCGGGAATCCAGAGCGTGAAACAGATCACCGCACAGAGCGCGGTCATGGCGAGTGCCATGTTGATGCGGCCGAGAGTGTCGCTGAAATAGCCCACAAGCGGTCTTCCAAGACCGAGCCCCAAGTTGAGCAGAGCATTAGCAATAGAGCCCTGTGTCGCAGTCAATCCTATCGAAGATGCATAGCTTGGCAGAGAGTAGAGTAGCGTAATGTACCCAAGCTCCGTCGTCACCCCCCAGATAACCACGAGCAAAATCTCCACACGCCCAAATAGTCGGTGATTAAACCGTAATTCGTCGTGCAAAATCTGTCTTCTACCGCCACATTCTCTGAGTAGTAGAGATGAAAGGAGATTGGCTGCCAGCGCACAGCATGCCAGGATACGATATGCCCAGCCAACCCCAAGAGATTGAATGGCAGCGTTTGTTGCCAAACTGTAAACCAGACCGCCAATACCTGAGCCAGATGTCGCGAGGCCAACGGCCAAGCTTCTCCTTGTTGAAAACCACGGTGGGAGGAGGGCAGATGCAGTAACATACAGGAATCCCATGCCCCAACCAAAGCAGAGCCCTTGTGTGAGGAAGAGGTGCCAAATGTGGGTCGCAATTGACGAAGCCATGAGTCCAATGAATATTAAAGCTGTTCCGAGCAGTAGCGTAGAGCGTAAACCGAAGTGCTTGTGGCATGCCGTTACCACAGGTGACAGTATGAGCGCCTGAGAGAGGGCTAGCCCGCCAATGAGAGCAAACTCTAGGTGTGTAGCCACAATTTGAGTCGGGTTTAGTGAGTAGTGTGCCATTATGACTGCCCATGACTGCGAAACAAGGTGAGTTCCAGGGGGTGTAGAGGAGAAAGGTGGAGCGGGCATACACTATTGATGCCCCAAGTGTGAGCGTTAATAAGAAACACGCCCAGTGTGCATATCCACCCGTATCCTCCATTCGGAGGCACTGGTTCTAGCAAGGCTAGGTTTGCCAGGTGATCGTTCCTTGGCAGGCCTTGCTCGTTTGATTCGCTGTTGAGCGACTCGAGCCGCAACAGTTCTCTCCCCAGCTGACTTTCCACAACCAAATCTGCGTTGTGAGACATGATGAGGCCTATTAGTCATGGAATTTTTATCTCAAGATCAGCAAGATAGAATTCCGAGAGGGGAACCGTCCTACAAATGGTTTCATATAGTAGTGAAGATGTCTTCTGATAATTCATAAACGGTCGCGGGCCACCTCCGCCAGCAGTAACGTGCGTCCGTGATCGGTCTTGGCATGCCATGTATTTGATAAACTCCAGACATTGACCTATAGGAGCTATTGACTATCAGCATGTGACCTTGTGAGCCTGACCGTTAGGGTAGGACAACAGGCTCCTCGTCTCTCATCCCTTGCTCCTTCCATACGAATAGATGGGGGCCCGGAACTATGTTCCTACTGGCTACAGACGGGCTAGGTGTATATCCTCTCTCCTGGTTTGGATAGTTCTTGGGGTGCGAATGGGATGAATGCCGGAGAGAGGATGCGTCAAAGAGTGACCCTGGCAATCGATGCCTTCAGAATCTGTATTTCACCGATCTTATGCCCTGGTTACGATTCATGGTCTCACGGTATCGCATGAGCTAGGGTGGGGTCAACTCCTCAATGAACCACCTGTAGTTTGATGTTTATAGTCGATATTTGCAGAGGGAATGCGGAAACTACGGAGTTCCTCTTGCTTTCTGGTTCACTGCAGCGAGTGATGAGACTCTGATATATATGTAGGCAGTATGAAGCTACGGTGGGCGAACCTAGAAACGCTTTACGAAGTAGCTGGAGATTGAGCTAAAGAGAAAGATGAAAATACAATTGAAACAATACATACTTGAACCGGATGAACAAAAACCACCACATGTCAATGTTGATGCCTACCAGTTTTGGCTCACTTAGAGCCATGAGCTCCTGCGAAAACCCCCAATCACAGCACTGTAATGGTTGCGTAAAGGGCTGCCATTTTAAACCTTGGATCTACTAGTTGTTCGACAAGAGTCTTGATTTCCACTGCTGGAACTATTGATTTAGCAATGCAGTGCAATGCAGTAGCTCTTCTGCAGCCCCTCTTCATTGAAAGAAGTGGGGGTAGTTAATCATCAGCCCCCCTCCCCGCCACGCAATCCTGCATGGCTGCCTTTCAACCCTCCACATCCAGCCTGGCAGCTGAGATCACTCTTAAGGTGGCACCAAACGATTTTGTTCGTTCTTCGAGAACTCCCTATCAGCATCGATCTCCTACTATAGCACTCACCGGGGCATAACGTCACAGTAATAACGCCATTGTTTCTCTGCTTGGGTGGAACGAGGTCGAGTGCCGCTCTTCCAACCCCGCCTTCAAGATGCGGTTTGTAAATACAAGGACGTTGTTGCTGGAGGATTTCATCGGCCGAGAAGAACCTCCGTATGCAATATTATCTCACATGTGGCAGCAAGATGAGATCACACTTCAAGAAATGGAAGCAGCATCGAAACGACCAGAAGAGCAGACGGTCAAGGAGAGGGCAATCAGCGGTAAAGCTGGATTCACCAAGATAGTTGAGTGCGCAAACATCGCAGCAAGCGAAGGGTTCGAGTACGTTTGGATTGACACCTGCTGCATCGACAAGTCCAGCAGCGCCGAGCTCTCGGAGGCTATCAACTCTATGTACAACTGGTACAAGAGATCCCAGGTATGCTACACGTATCTCGCAGATGTTCCAGACTGCACGGTCGAAGACATCGACGATGCGGGGCTCGTCAAGCGCGACCCTTCCGATCCCTACTGTTCCCGGTTCCCATGGATCACTGAGGCTAGAATTCCTAAGCATCCGTTTTCTCGCAGCCGCTGGTTTACGCGAGGCTGGACGCTCCAGGAGCTGATCGCTCCGAGAATAGTGCATTTTTACTCCAAGAACTGGAAGTTCATCGGTACAAAGGCTCACCTCTTGGAACACGTTGAAGCCGCGTCTGGCGTTTATAATGACGTTCTCACCAGCTGTGATGCCTCAATGACCAGCGTAGCAAGGCGAATGTCTTGGGCCTCGCAACGAGTAACCACAAGAGTTGAAGACATGGCCTACTGCCTCCTCGGTATATTTGACGTGAATATGCCACTACTATACGGGGAGGGCGAGAAGGCTTTCGTCAGATTGCAAGAAGAGATTACAAAGAAGACAGACGACCAATCAATCTTCGCCTGGAGAGTTCCGGATTCGGGTGCAGCCTGGTCGTCCTCCTTGTATCGCGGACTTCTAGCTCGGTCTCCTGCTGAATTTGACTTTTCCGGGTTGGCAAGACTCAGAGATGTCAACATGTATACAGCATTCAACAGCACGAACCAGGGGTATAATGTCATTTTACCACTGGCGTCACTAGCTTCGACTGAGGTACAGCAAGCCTTGAGCATCTTCCCCACTGACCCTGCCAATCGGTTTCTGGGGCTTCTAAACTGCGGTGGATGGCAGAACAAACGAGCGATTATGCTGGAACGACTGTCGCCTCATGACACGCAGTATATAAGGGTTCATGCCGACCAACTTCTGCAGCTGGACGACAAGGATATCTCCAAGGTGCGTTGGGACCGACACTCGATACACGTTCGGCAGGTTCCCGAGGTCTCCCCAACTCATCAATCAAATACAGTAGGGGCGATCGTCGTCAGTTATTTGGTTCACCCCCTTGAAGACAACCTTGAGGTCTGGTCCTTGCACGGCGCTTGGGACCCTCAGACACGAATGATTCGATTCCCCTTAAACCCAAAGCGACACAACGGTCTTATCGGACAGTTGGGCTTTCCAAGGTTACTGATTCCATTTTTCATCCGTTTTGGAATTGATCCTACACAACAACTGCCAGTGATTCAAGTTGTAGATGGGAATAGTAACACTTCATCCGTGGCGGAACTAGTTAGGACCCCAACATGGGAGCCATCATGGACCCCGCTAAAACCAAGTCAAACTGATAGCACCGCAGGTTGGATGGTTAATCATCTGGTTAGATCCAGTGGCAATATCATGCTTGTTCACGTCAGGGCCCGTATGGCTGTCGTTGATGGAACGCTCGCCGTACTTTTAAATGTTACTTTGGGAGTGGCCGACCGAAAGAAACTCCGAGCGAAGCTACCAAGCAACACCCGAAGCAGCCCTTAGTACACAGTTTGTCTTGGGAGTCTTTTCAGAAATAAGACATGGCTGGACACTCTCCACGTTAGGCCAGAGGAATCACAAAGTCCACTGCCCTCTCGAAGTGACTTCTTGACGGCGCGCCAGACTGCCCTCTATACTTCAATGGAGATCAAATGAAGGGTCTAAAAGATGCATAGGTTTGATTAGATCTTTCAAAGCGGGAAGTGCTGGTCTAAAAACATCTTGCAATAAGACGACTTCCAGTGACTGTGAATGGGAAGTCCCCTAGAAGTAAATATGTACATGTGAGTGAACTGAACAAGACCCTGGCAAAGGGCCGGCCCTGTTTGCTTTTAGCGCTCGGCGCAATCATGCGAACAGACTATGAATTGTGGTCGATTGCGTGTGATTATCTGGCCATTACCAGACAGACGATTGAGGTTGACCTCAGTTGCGAAGTGCGGCCCTGTGGGCGCGGCGGGGCCGACGGCCGGGGCGCTTTCGCTTGCAATCGTCCTTGTTGGGAGCCTCAATAATGCTGGATTGGGAGGGCGCAGCCGGCGTGGGCGCTGGATCAGAGATGGTGACCGAAATAGTCGTGGTTGGATCAGGAGATGTCGACACGTTCTTAGTTGAAGTCGCTAGCGTTTCTGTGATGGTCGAAGTTCCGGGTCCTGTGGTCTCGCTCGGCAAAGTTGCAGAGGTTGAAGTCGTCAAGAATTGGCTCATAGATGCCGGGATCGTCGAGGACGGGGTTGTGGTAGGTGCTGGAGCGGGAGCATCCGGCACCGTGTCGCCTTCCACGAAAATATCGTTCTGTCTTCCGGGTAGATAGCCCATATTGGCGTTGTACCCAGGTGAATAGCCGATGTCGGGAACATTATTTCCTTCCGCCTCTGCATTGAAGTTAGTTGCTGTACCAAAGAGTACAAGGTTGAAGCTGCACTGACGGTTCCACGCAATCATCTGCTTGGGTCCAGAGACGCACTTGCTGGCGTCGCCCCGACATGGGAGTGGAACCTGAGCAACGCCAAGCTTTTTCGTAGATACCACGCTGGTTACGTTGCACTTGAAGTTCTGCATGTACCTAGCGTTCTGTTAGTGAACCACTTTGGTATGGGATCAAGTCTAGCACACATGTTAGGTTGTCCGCCTATAATTCAGTCAGCCGCGATCTATAATGAGGGACTTTGCTCCTCTTACATCCATCAGGAACCCACAACCATGCGCAATAACAACCTCCTTCGGGGCACGCAGGCAGATCGGCAGGAACTTGGTACGTGGCGAGTCGCTTCCAGGGGGTGCTGAGATGCCATATTCAGTATGGTGCCTCCGTGGCAGGACTGCTAAACTTACTGCTCAGCGACGGAGAAAACCACGAGATTTTCCAGAGTCACTTTGCTGATGTCTGACTCGTAGCTAATGGCCCAAGCCGTGCCAGCAGTGGTGGAGAAGTTGTGTGTGTGCAAGGCACCACCCGAACCATCGGGGTTATCATTCAAGCATGTCGTAGGCGAGGGACTGTGCCAGTCCTCGGGATGCTCCTCGCCGTCTGGCCATTGAGTGGTGAGCCTGCCATCGTAGGAGAGAGTCGTGAAGGCACGGTTGATGCCTATTTCGACTGTAAACTCTGCTCCAGCTGGTATGTTAAGGAACTCGCCCTCTGGTGGAGGGACCTTGTCACATCCGCGATCTGCTTGCATCCACCATTGAGACTTGGGTAGATCGTACAGAGGGTTGACAATGAGGTTGGTGTTTTGATCATCCTTGCTGGGGTCGTTTCCGCCCTGTTCGCACAGGTGAGTACACATTTTGGTTCGGGCGTCAGTCCAAAATGGAACTTACACGACAATACATGCCATCAGTCCAGACTCCGGAATGTGCCTTGGCAGCGACAGCCAGCGAAAGAACCACAGCGAGAGAAGACCACATGGCGAGACCTTGGAGCTGTTTTAACGGTATGAAGTGTATGCCCAGTGAGTGCGAAATGGGATTTACGAAAAGAATGATAGTCCGGCCTGGCCGCAAAGGAGTGTGTATCGTTGATCCTAGCTCAACGGGAAGAAAAAGAACGACAGTGATGCAGAAAAGAGCGACTGGTAACTTGAGAACGGTGCAGCTGAACCTCGTGTGTCCATTCCATCATCGTGGTGAGACTACGCAGTCTTTAAAGGCGGCTCCCCCATCCCCCATCTTCGTGGCGGTGCGGAAATTGGCCGTTGGCGGGGATGTGAGTAGTGCTGACCTCCACTGTTTCAATACAGAGTACTGATCAATATGAACGGCAAGGACCCTTGGTTGGTGCGTTGTACCCCAGATGCTCGTGCTTGGCGAACAAGAACGATTGGGTCGGTGGGCTAGAGGAGTTGGACATCATGAGCATTGTCAGCGATGCAGCAGTGTGTGATGTGATAAGTTCCTAGCCCCTGAGTTTACTACTAGTAGGCGGGTGGCCTTAAATATGCGGATTCCCGCCAAATCAGCCAGGGCCAAGGGGGGGACGATGAAACGGAACTGTCTTTCAAGTGCACACGCTAGCAACCAACACGAGGTGGAGTAATTAAACGGGACCCCGGGTCCAAAAATAAGAATGGGAGAAAAGCACCACAGTCGCATTGGATCGAAGTCCAGGGTCATTAATTGCCCGACGTCCCGCGCCCCATCCCTGCCGCGAAGATCGAAAGGTTTCTTTCGTAGTTCGCCTCTCTCCTCTTCGGAACACACTCCTTTGCTGCGTCAATTATTTAGCTTGTCTGAGCTTTTGCCAGGGTGGCAGGCACGCTTTCAGCTCAACAAAATAACGTGGGGGACTTCGTCGAAGTTCTGCCAGGTCGAATAAGTAGGGGAATGAAATTCTCACGTACGGGGGTGGAGTCTGACAGCACGCGCCAGTTCCTGAAATTGACAAAGAAGCGTGCATGAATGAGAATTGAGTCTTTTCTCTAAATTAGGATTCAGAACGGCAGCACCACAGGGCTTGAAAGCATGTTAATTTGTAGTCCATGGCGCAGACGGCACAATGACAGCTATTTTCGATGAAGTGACTCCAGTCAGCAAGTCGATTGCGAGCTCGCCGTCACGTTCGATCCCCTACGCCCCGATTGCGCGTTATCTCGAAAGAGGAAGATTACCGATCTCAGAGAGTGCTCCCTTACAAATCATGGCTGGCGGGCATGGTTGTCGCCCTGGCCAACAAGCCAAGCCAAGCCATCGCAGCGCGCACGCCACCCTATTCTACGACACAACGTGACAACCTCACATGAACTGGCGGCCGCGCATGAGCAGTGTTCCCAACGAGTAGCACGATGACTGCAATCTTTTCTTCGTGGAGGTGCTGAAACCCAAACGGTATCAATCGTCATCAGAACAAACAAACTCCTTGTAGTCTCCATAATAAAACTCGAGGGCGATATCCGAATTGTCTCTATTGGTACTGCTAGTGTATCATTATTATTTTATACCCTAAACTATCTGCACTGTCTCCATGATCAAAAGGAAGTGAGAATACATGACTATGTTCACCCGAAGGTCCATAAATTGCATATGTACCGGGTCACCAGGCAATCAAGTGCCAATGTTTACCAAAAGCTCTGATGTGCCCAGTAGGATAGAGCACCCAAGCAAGGAAGACCAGACATGCGCGAGTCGCCACTCGTTTGATAGGCAAGGGTGCTTGTTTGTTTGCTTGTTTGTTTGTCCAAGGCACGGAAAAAGCCCAGTAAAAGAACGCATTACGGAAACCACCACAAACATGAGACTGACTGCGAGCGACGGTCTTCCTCAGGCCAAGGAATCAAACTACGTCCCTGCACCCTACACCTATGTCCAGGCACCGTCAGGAATCATCGAAGATTGAACATAGATCAGGCGCGAAGATGTGTCTACGTACAATATTCTCTTGGATTCTTGTGAAAATGACAAGTGCTCTTTCTTGAAACGAGTCAAACGTGTTGTTGGATGATAACTCGGCGCTAAGTTGTTAAGCCGAACATTCTGGTCCGAGGGATTTTGGCCGAAGGCCAGATTGGCTTGGAATGAGAAAAGTTGATAGATACTTGTGTACAGGCCTTAGAGTCCATGTGACAAAAAGGGCATGCTGTTTGTAGCAGGTCGGACCGAGACCCCTTTTATTGAATCGCTGATCGCGTAGCAGCTGGGAGCAGCATGAACTGGTTCCGACACACGCACACGCCAGGCTGCTCATCCATCCCAGGACTGGATGAGTTTGGACAGTATTGCCACTTGCGCTTCGTTGAGCACTTCTTTGATCTAGACATCTCATTGTTAAGAAGAGTGGTATGCACGTGAGGTAATCCTGGGCTGAGTCCCCCCGGAGGAAGACCCCGTGCCTTTTATTCTTTTCTGTTTTGTAATTGGAATCCTCCCCGAGGAGATGAGACCCGAGCAAGTGCCACGAGAACTTTTATGCTGCAAGTATGATATCATGATCTCACGTTAGCGAACAGCCCTTTGCATGGGCCTGCATTGTAGTCAGAGAGGCGAAAGCGGCGCTGCATCCGGGCACAAATTCCAAATTTGCAAGGATGTATAACTTACAATGTGTGCTGCATAAGCTAACTCGTGACAACCAGGTTTCGATCAGCCTTATTGATCCACTAATTTGGTTTCAATGTAGATCCAACGTATGTCTCCGAAGTCTGCATTCTGTCAGTTGCTGTGCCCTCCCGGTATCAATCCTTCTCGTCCGGCGCCATAGATCGCGAACTCTGGTTCGTTGTCAGCATTTAGTCCCATCTTTTCGCTCCTGCCGCCCAAACAAATCGTAGGCATCAGCATTTCCGCACTTGATGGTTCAGTTCCGAACTCCAGTTTCCTTCTAGAACTTGCCTCTACGCCTTTTGCAAGCACGTGGCTTGCCAGGATTGACACGTTTCTAGCACACAATCAGACCAGATGATTCGTATCCGCGTTGTACTTCTAATGTGGTGTTTTGGGAGTTTCAGCCCTTGTCTGGATTGTATTTCTTGCCATGCTACCAAGAGGATTTACCTAATAACAACATCGGTCCGTACTTCAAGCAGTCTCTCCAACACGAGGGACTATGATTTCTGAATTATGATTCGCTCTTGCTGAACAGCTTCAGCCAGAACAGAGGAGGCTACAGACCCTGACTGTTTCAGGATTTAGGATGGGGTCGCCTCTCCCGTACTGGCGAGAAATGGCACAGCGCTCGTGGCTTAGAACTTGCGGGACGTTCGGATTTATCTATCATGCCTCTTAAAAGGCGCGAGGATGGCAGCTGATCTGAGTAGCAGTAAGCGCTATCATCCTTCGCCATAGGTCGTATAGAACAATTCAGAAGGTGAATGTTACCATAGTTGGTCGAGAAGGTCTCGGTGCCAAAGATCAGTTTGAAGCGAGTATATATACTGGCAACCTGTCCTGCCTTTCTATCACAATAACTTCTGCCAGTAGACCCTTACAACCAAAGGATCACGAACTATCATCAAACATCATTGATAACTATTCTTTACTATTCTTCATCATGAAGTTTCCAATATTCCTCGCCACCATCGCTGGCACAGTGTCCGGTTTGAAGGTCATGGTCCCGATCTACGTATATCCCGTGCTCTGGGACGAAACAAGCGTCCAGTTCGCCCAATGGAAAGACTTGAATGACGCTGTCAACAACCATCCTACAGTACAATTTCAAGTAATTATCAACCCGGGTAATGGCAGGGATGATATCTTGAACGTTCCCGACATCGGCCCTGATACAAATTGGATAAAGGTTATTTCCGACTTGAACAAGAAGCCGAACGTCCAAACCTTCGGTTACGTATACACTCTTTATGGGAATAGAAGCGCAGCCGAAGTAAGACAGAACATGACGAGCTACGCTGGGTACTCGAACTATCCAGATGCGGATATATCCATTCATGGCATCTTCTTCGACGAAGTTGCAGCAGACGGACTACCAGGCAACACGTCATACTATCAAGGCTTGACCAAAGATGCCCAGGACATCTTCGGCTTCCCAGTCGACCGAATTCTGAACCCCGGGTCGCTGCCATCGCCCGACACGGTACTGTGGGACTCCTGCGAATACATGGTTGCCTTTGAAAGCTGCTTCCGGAAGAACGCAGGTACCATCGCCACTTGTGAAAGCGCGTCTGAGTACCGGGGCCAAGCAACCATCGATCTGATCAAGGGCACCGTGGGCGAGGCTCGTCTACCCAAGACCGCGATCCTTGTCCATGACTATACGGGTCCCGAGGGGACGATTGAGGAGTTGAACAGACTCACCGCAAATATGAAGCAAAATAACATCGGAAGCGCAATCATCAGTAGCACGTTGAAGGACTGGAACATGACTGCTCTGCAGCCTGCCAGCGTTAACAACTTTGCGCAGGCTGTTCAGTTGGCGGGTTAGGTGAAAGAGGTTGGGACTAGTGAGCGTCTGGATCGGTTTTGGCAGAAAACAAGCTGGCCTCTTTTCTTAAAGATCTGCAGCTTATGTTCATGTAAATTACCAGCCTTGTTCTGCATCTTTCCTATGTCCATTATGCAGTACCATGGAATTCTCCGAGTCGTTATCTGCTGCCTACCTTGCTCTGGGATTGGTTTAATACTGTTCATGCAGATTAAAAGTTTATACTAGAGTTTCTAAATCCAGGAGTATGTGGAGGCGCCGTTTGAAAACACTTATCAGACATTTCGCTGGATAGCCGATTGGCAGATTGATTAGTACCCAGCTAGCCTAGTCGAAATGGTATGCGGCTGGTGCCAGGATTGTGACAACTCTTCCGCAGCTATTTACGTTTTTCATGCGATCTCGTTTCCCTTAGAGGACCCATATTGGGCAGGGAGGGAGCGCTCACCAAGTTGGCCATCGGATATGGAATGCGGAAGCCCCTCAATCCTATACTGGCCGATCCTCCCTTCAATGCAGTATATCTAATTGTGGCTTAAATAAAAGCCATGGCTGCTAAATATGTGGCGCTATAGGTAGGGAAAGCTTGAATAGGCATGTTTTCCTCTATGGAATGTAGTCAGGACGCGGTTCCACAAACTCTATTATGTAGGATTACAACAAAGCTCCGTACCAGGCAGGCTTTAGCTCGCGGGCCGGAGCTACAAGAATCATGTTTTAATCTTACTCATACGAGAAGGACGCTATGGCTTTGGTCGGCCAGAGTTTGTACTGCCTGGTTGCTTGTGTTTTATTTTATTCCAGCAGTTGGGTATCCTCCGCACACCCCACGTTTTACTTAAGATTCCAGCCACCCTGCGATCTCTTTGCCTCGTCTTCTGCGTTTCTTGCTGCAGAAGATAGAGAAGTTTGGACGCTGTGCCTAGATTCCCGTCTCTCGTCCGCCATGTGGTCGAGCATCATCCGCTACTTAGCAGTCGTTGCAGCCATCGCCCATCTTTGCCGAGGAATCACTATTGAGCCATTTACTCCATTTGGTGGATTGGATCTAGCAAACAAAGCAATTGCTGGTTCAAATCTGACGTGGAATTATCTCGGCGTAAACGGGGATACTGACAGCCTGGGAACTTTCACCGACGGCCCCCTTGGAATAGGAAATGGGGTCCTATTAACCACCGGACTCGCACTTAACGCTTTACCGGGGGCCAATCCACGATTATCGTCTTCCCGTGGGAGGATTGGCGACGCGAGATGCAAAGGGGGTTTGAATGACAAAGATGCGGTGCGCGTGGACCTTCGGGTATTTGTCCCAGTTGGATTGCAACAGTTATCACTAAAATTCATCTTCGCGAGCTCTGAATTCGGATTAGGGTGGGTCGAAAATATTTCACAGACCACAGACCACAGACATGCACACTAGCTAACAAAAAATAGCACGCGCGGTGATAACATGGGGATCTTTTTCGACGATCAGCAAATTGCGAAGGATAGTTTAGGAAATAGGATTACAGACCTGTCTCCTGAGTTCGCGGCCGGAATAGCACTTACTCCACCGGGCAGTGGCACATCTTACCAAGGGTCCTCTTCGCTGATGACGCTGTTGATTCCAACAAACTCTGGAACTCACAACTTTACGTTTATTGTCTGTGACGCTGTCGATGACACATTGGACTCGGCTCTTTTGTTCAGCTTCAACGACTCGATCTTTGGATCCGTCTTGACAAGCTCGTCTACGGGCTCGGATACTTCTACAACCACTTCCACAGCTACTTCCAGCCCATCTTCCACAGCTACCTCCCTCTTAACAACAATTACTTCAAGCACTACGCTTACTACTTCCCTCCCAATGATAGACACTTCAAGTACCACTTCCGCAACCACTTCCGGGACGAATTCGATGACTACTTCTAGCATTTCTTCTGGTACCCCTTTTACAATCTCATCTTTCACCTCGGCTACGACAAATTCAATAGCTATTACCAAGTCCACTGACCAAGTTTCTTCCACGCAAGCCAGCTCTTTGGCATCGGGACAACCGTCAAACTTACCTGTGATTGGGCGTTATGCCCACGCTGGATGCTTAGGATCATTTGCCAATTATCCGACCTTTCGCGCGCTCAGTACTGATGATGGAATGACTACTGTCATGTGCGTATCGATGGCTCAGGGACTAAAATATGCTGGAATTTTCAACAGGTATGTGCTGGCCGTCTCAAGGGCTGACAACGCGATTTGAATTTGACACTTTTATTAGGACCTGTTACGGGGCAGATACTCTCGATGGCGCAAGTTCCGTCGTGTCAGGCCGTTGTAATTTATCCTGCCCTGGTAACAGACTACTCCTTTGCGGCGGGCTAACCGACTCGAACGTAACTTCTCTTGATCGACGGTCCCATGAGAAACTCTCTTTCGATCGTCGCGACGCACCTTCCGGAATATTACTAACACTCTATGTGTTAATTGAGGACGTGGTCTTGGGGTCTCCGTCTCCGGTGATCGTAAACCCTAACAGCATGACTATCGGGCCTGCTGTACCTATCAGCAAAACCATCACATCTTATGTCACGACGATAGTGTATACTACCATAGACACTGCCAACCCCGCTTCCTGGGCTATTGTTGAGTTCTGCACAACGTTAGAGTTCCATTTATGCGGTGGTTGTGCTGACGAGATAGCTCCAACCGTGGAGATGGCCACAGTGACGGCTGCCTGCGACGCTTGTGGAGCAAACGGGGAGGATTGGCATCTTCTCACGGTTCCAGCTGCTGCTATGGGCGCGTCAGCGACTGCTCCTGGCCATCCTGCTAAATTTGTTCACTTACTGAGCGGTCAGCCGGCTCGAACAGAGGATGGATATCTTCGACATCCACCCAGTCCTGAGATGGGATTATGGCGAGGTGCAACCACTTCAAGCTCATCCACGACGAGTCTCCAGTCAGGCGACGGCCTAGCGGGCAGTCCAAGACCAAACGTGGTTACGGTTTCTGGCGCAGGTACGCGTTGGCACATGATAAGCAATATGTATCTTTTCCCCCTAGGATTCATCGGCGGTAGGATTTTGTTTGGGTGAAGCCCCTTCGTGTATATTTTAGGCAGTTCACTTCTCTGTCAGATATGCCTTGGGTCGTCTGGCAGTCGGCGGTTGAATTCAGGTAAGTTTCATTGACTCCTAGTCTGCAGCCCTGTGCTGCGTGGTTTGAACCAGCTTGATCGTGGCGCTCGTGGTGGACCGAGTGGCGCCGTTACTAGCAGCCACCAGCGCTTATGAGGCACGTGGGGTCGGTCCGTCAACCCCTCAAAGCCACTCGGCCTCCTGTTTGAAATGGGCGGACCGAACGCCTCAGCTGAAAAACAGAATAACCCCCGAAACATAATTACCCCTTTCTTACTTCCGTTCTTCAGCAAAATTCGCCGCGAACCCAGAGCCTCAGTAGCCAAACTTGTTGGGAATGAGACCAAATGAGCCAACCGGACCCACCGGGCCTCAAATACTGCAAGCTGGATTACAAGCGCTTCGATTATTTCGTGCAGCACGTTTCTGATGGAAGACTAGCTGGAAACACGATGCAAGCACATGGCCTCTGGATTATGCTTACACAATCACCATCGGTGGATGCTTCTTCGGGTTGTTGATACACTTTGTACTTCACTGTTGTGGGATTCAGCGTGATCCAGGATTTATTTGTATAATGTCTTTCTCTTTGCAGCTCTGATCTATGCTCCATCGTCCATTTTCTTGGCCAGCTATTACTGTCAGGACCTGGACCTTAGCAGGGTTGAAGATATCTTCGGCGTTGGTGCCTATATCAGCTGGGTCCTCACCGCCGTCAGCACATTCCTACAACACGAGCTGCGGGCTGCTGGCGTCTTCTATCATTCTACCTCTAACATTCGAGACCAACCGCCGTCTCAGGACGAGAGCCGACCTGCAACAAGAATCAGGTCAATAACCGGTTACGCGCGCCGTATCGTTGATATCTTGGTCCCGAAGGAAGTGGCTTCTTCCTCACGACATGCGTCGTCATTGTAAATTACATTGTCAAAGCCAAATCCGGGGAGTCGGGCCTCGTGGCGGAGGCTCCGGAGAGGGTGCTATGCTACGCTGTCATCTATATATCCTACCTCATTCTAGGCGCTGCCCGTCTAGAGACGAACTCTGAGCGCAGGAAATGGAGGCTGGCTTGTTGGTGGATCCTTCATGTGACGTCCGCTCTAACGGCTGCCTGGGCAAGTTCCTCCTTAGATATATACCTCCTTCCTCCCTCGGATTTATGTTTCTCTCCGCTCTATTTGTTGTGAGGGTCTTCCTAGGGTATAGAGAGGAGGATCCCGAGATTAGTAGATTCTTGTTGATTTTCCAAATTGTGTCTACGAATAGTCTGGCATTTGTAGTTGACAGCGGTCGGCGGCAGCCATTTTTTGGACTCGTATGAACGCTACCCCGAAGAGATGAAACAGAAATGCGGCTATTCATACTCGTTGTCTCCGCTCTCCACGCAGGGACTGTCGCAATGGGTCAGGCTCTTTGCTTGGGACTGACTCTGGTCTCGCTTGCCGTGTTTATTATTCCCGGGGTTGAGGGAGCCATGCGAGATCTAGGCAAAAGGGCTTGGAGTGCGGCTAGGCAGCTATTGTCAAGAATACATGTTTGTGAGGTAGATGCAGACGGCATCGAACTAGGCCCTCAACCATCATCCAGTGACACGGAGAACGCGGGGGATGAAGAGTCTGGGTTCGACCCGGGTGACCACGACAGCGATCTATTACTCAATGAGGTGTAGTGAGTTGGTGTAGAATACCTGGCAAATCATAATGAGATAATAGACGAGGGCGGAATATTTGTTAGCGGTATCTTAGCTGCGATGCTCGCCACGCTCTGATGAAGCACGCCATTGTCTACATGAACAAGACAATCTGTAAAAATTAGCTGAATGGCCAGCAATTGAGGTTTCATCACTGTGATCCCCATTGCTTCGTCTCATCATCAACTTCCCAGGCTTCTACTTTGGCTGGTAGATCTGGCGCAACCGGAGAGTCAGCATGCCAACCGATGCTTACTCCCGCCCGTATGTTGCCAGGCGGTCTCAGTTCTCCCGCCGCGCTCCAAGGTTGAGGAGAGCGTAAAGCGGCAAAGCTCCAATAAGCAATGCTCACCTGTCTTAGTCAATCGCTGTATTGAGGTAAGTAAGGTAAGCTGAAGAAACCCCACGAGTAAGCCTAGGGAGACGGGATCACTTCGATTGGCGGACAAGACTCCATACCCGGCGCCGACAGTACATACAGTGCCCGTGGTGGTTGAAACGGTATGCGGGGCTGTGGGGTCTTCCCCTCCAGAAGGTAATTATGGAACTAGATACGTAGACCCACAGAAAAACTTATTCCATCCATCCATGCCCCTGGTCTGCAATGGGTCCCCGAGCGTTTCCTTACGACCCCCGTAGGGCTGCAGCTAAAATTCCGCGCTGATTACGAATACGGAGTCGCTGACGGGCTGATACATTAATCGGACGATGGACCTTGTGCGATTCATTCATTTCCTCTGTCTCCCTCCGAAGGATTACGACTTCCTCACCTCAATCGAGGTCGTTGATCCACCATGGCAGCCAGTCTTCACGAGCAGCTGTTCGAAGCGATGACCACTGGTCGGGTCATTGCCGCAATCTTCCTGTTCTTGGCCGGATCCCTCGTCGTCGATTTCACCTGGAAGCCGACATACCCGAGCCAAATACCTACCGTTGGATACGGAAAAGGAACGATAGCCGGCATCAAGAACTTCTTTGGGTATATCATACACTATCGGGACTGGGTCAAGGACGGGTACGAGAAGGTAACGTCGCCACATGCCGAGACAGCGTGACTGGTGGGGAAGAAACACGCTGACAGGCAAACAAATGAACAGTACTCCAAGCATGGCCGAGCTTTCATCGTCCCCTCCACCGCAAGTCGACCTCCAGACATCGTCCTGCCACGATCCCAAACCATGTGGTTGTTCGAACACCCCGACGACGAAGTGTCCACGCACCAGGCGCACAACGCGATCCTCTACAGCGAGTATAACTTCCTCGGCAAGGCGTACTCGGACGATGTCTTCCATACCAAGGTGATACACAAGAGCTTGGCTCGTCATCTGAATGTCCTGATCCCCGGCATGGAAGAGGAGGTAAATCACTCGGTGGACGACGTGTTTGGAACCGACACGGAAGAATGGAAGACGGTCAATCTGTGGGATGCATGGCTCGGCATCGTGCCCAAAGTGACAAACCGAATGCTCATTGGAGAGGGTGTGTGTCGAAGCGAGAAGCTGAAGGATTCCATGGTTGCTTTTGTGGATATCGTGGTCCGAAACTGCTTCTTGCTGAACATGGTACCCAAAATCATACACCCGGTTGTTGCGCCGCTATTCACGCTACCCAACTGGTGTCAGTGGCGTGCCGCAGCGAAAGTCGTCCTGCCCACAATAAAAAAGCGGCTCCATGACATGGAATTGAAAGATGCTGGGGATCCTGCTTATGAAGACTGGGCTCCACCTGAGGATTTCATCACCTGGACCATTCGACTCGCCAAAATCGAGGGGAAGCTCTCGGAGCTTGATCCTTACAACATATCGAAGCGCCTGCTCCCAATCGAGTTTGCTGCAATTCATACAACAGTTCTCACCGGCCACAGCATTGTTCTAGATCTCTTATCCTCCGACCCGTCCAGAGGCTACGTTGAAGGGATCAAGGAGGAAGCAGCACGCGTGCTCAAGGAGGAAGGCGGCCATTGGACCAAAAACGGACTCTCGCGCCTATACCGTCTCGATAGTGCGATTCGGGAGAGTCAGCGGCTGAGCAACTTCTCTACTACACTCGTAGAGCGCAAGGTCATCGCAAAGGAGGGAATAACCAACGAACACGAGGGATGGCATGTCCCATATGGCACCTTCATCACATTGAACCTGGAGGGCGTGCATCATGACCAGGACCTCTATGCAGATGCGAATGGTTACGATGCCTTTAGGACGTCGAGGCAGAGGGAGGAATACGAGTTGAAGGCACCGGAGAAGAAGGATCCGAATGAGTTGATGAGGTTAAAGAAGCTAGGGATGGTCACAACTAGCGATATGCACCTGGCATTCGGGCATGGACGTCACGCATGGTATGTCTAAACCCCAAACCATTGGACAGCGCGTGCTCTTGGGAGGGAGAAAAAGCTAACCGGATGCAGTCCTGGCCGTTTCTTCGTTGCTCACGAGCTGAAGATGGTTATTGCGAACTTATTGCTGAACTACGAGATAAAGCCAATTGCGGAACGACCAAAGCCTCAGTGGATTGGTGCTACCATTATCCCACCACTGGCAGCGTCGATACAGATCAGGAAGAGGAAGGATGTAAAAATATGAGATTCAGGGTTAGTGGTTGATTTTTAGAGCTGCATTGATGAGCGTGGCGTTGGTTTGTGTTTGTTGCTAGTTTTAATTGCTAGATTTTAGACATCAAAGACTCTTTCACCTTGATTTCGGGATGGTTTGTAGCATATGACGTTGAACTTCATGCCTGTGACATATGTTGGGTCTCGCATAGTTACTCCATGTGAGGGTGACCAGCAACAAGTCTGACATGGTCTTACAAATGTGGACGTGTTCAGCATGGGAGGAGAACTAATTAGCATTCTCCTCCTGCTGATGTTTACTGCTTTCGCCAGCCTCCGATGGTCCTTAGCCGAGACTCATCTCCATGTGTCTTGTGCTTGTCAACTTTCACTGCCAAATCATATTTCCAAGTCAGATAGCGTTATTAATTGTTGTTTTCTTCAAAGGCTTGGCAACGCATGCTTAATTATCAAAAGCAATGCCGGCGGTGGAAGCTGGTGGGTTTTTGGCCTTTCGCTTGCTCCATGGCTGCACTTGAACGCACAACCCAATTCATCCACTGGCTCTAATTTGAATGTCTAGTACTTTAGAGTGATCTTCCACGTCGATTAATTCCAATATCGTGTTCCATAGCTTATAATTCTCTGTGGCAGGCAAGCCAGCAGCATGCAGTGCATTGCCCTGCAGCGCCCCTTGGACTATCATCGTGAATTCTTGGTTGTATTCACCCGGCAAACCCGCCGATGTTCTTCGGCTTCGTCCTTGAAACATATCACAGTACCTAGGGAAAGGGCGACATGATATACCACCGTGAGTTGATGCACTGGGCCATAAAGGCCATCATATTGCATGCTTCATCCTCTACCTTCCAAGTCATGGAATTACCCAGGCACTGAAGCAGACTACAGTGTATTACTTACCGTGCGATCAGACTATTCGCACGGTGCTGTAGTCGTGGTTTCCCAGTATCTTCATCATCTTGCATGGCCGCCGTCACTGCTATCTTCTCTCCAGCTTCAGCTTTCCAACTGAAACAAACAAAGATCACTGCCTCTATCATCTCCTCCCGATACCACCCGTTCATCATTCCCAAAGCTTCTATCAATCACTCCTTTTGTCTGTTCTTCAACAGCTGGCGGCTCTCATCTCCTTCGCCACATCATCAGACCGTCACCGATATGCCAGGCCAGCAGCCCATGAACACCCTTGGTGTGTCACACCTGCGTCTGATATGTGTTCTTCTTCTCTTCCTGAGCCTTTTTCGCGCTACGATCGGAGTTTCCAACAATGCTCTCGGTCGCGATCCAGCACCGCGAGCGGCACTCGTTGCACTTGTCAAGGACTCCCAACTCGAAGCCATGGTCTCGTCCATTCAGCAACTAGAAGCCCGCTTCAATAAACGATATCAGTATGACTGGGTCTTCTTCAGTGATGAGAACCTCGGAGAGGAGTTCAGACGTGCCACGTCCAACGCCACCACCGCAACATGCAACTACGAAGTCATCCCGCAACAGCACTGGAGTGTCCCTAGCTGGGTCGACTCACGGCGCTTTGAAGCTGGTTTGGACTTGATGTAGGGCATCGGAGCCAACAAAGCTGATATCAGAACTTATCATCACATGCATCGCTGGAATGCTGGACTCTTTGCACGAGAGAAGCGTCTCAAGTCGTACGACTGGTTCTGGAAGGTTGAGCCAGGTGTAAGATCATCCATGTACTCTACTCAGGAAGTGTTGCCATTTTGGGTGCTGACAAGTATCTTAGACGCAATATACCCGCGATATCGAGTTTGACGTCTTCCGCCACATGCGAAACAAGAACATTGCCTATGGTGTGAATAAGGCAGTCCTTGATGATATTACCGGCTCGCATTCCCTCTGGCAGACCACCAGGACGTTTCTGCAAACGCACCAAGACCTAGTTCAGCCAGAAGTCGTTACTTGGGTGTTGAACAAGTCGAGCGACGAGTATGACGAACCGCATCCCGACAACGAGATTCAAGACGAGTTTGCCGACCTCACTGACGACTTCGGCGTAAACCAAAAGAGAACACTTAACATCAATGAAGATGGTGGTGCACCTCCCGGCTCTAGCCCAATGGCTGATAAGAAGCAGTGTGTGCCCGATGTTGTTGCGGATTATTACTCGACACGGCTCAGTTCAAGCTACAACAGGCGCAACCTCGACCCACCCATCGAAGTCGGCTCCCTTCGTTTCTTCCGCAGCAACGAGCATAGCACCTTTTTCGACCACCTAGATGCCTCCGGTGGCTTCTACTACCAGATTTATGGTGACGTACCTGTTCATACAATCAGTGCCGGCATGTTCCTGCCTAAGACCAGTCTATGGATGTTTGGAGTTCCGGGTTGTCACCTGCACGGGGAGGGACAGTGTCCTCCAGTTCCGCGCCCCCCTCAATTCCCAGACACCCAAGTGGGCAGTGGGTTTTTGGCTGACTTCGTCGGCAGTCAATGGTTCGGAGCAAATAGCGGCTGCCTTGCTGGATCGGGAGACTGGGCGGGCTACTTAGCGGCATACCATTGCTTCTGGGACTGGATTGTTGCGGAGTTTGCAACACATCAGCCTTCCCCAATGCTCGGTCATACGGCTATCGACGAGAGGAGCTTTCAACTCATGCCGAAACGGCGTGGAAGCCGGCCAGCTTGTCTCGCATCACAATAGCCCAGACGATGAGTAACGACAGATTAATACTCATTATGAGCTACGGCTGCGAATGGCATTGCGTATTTGGGTTCTGAAATTTTGTACTTGTTTAAGCTCAAACCGTCTTCTATCGCAAGTAGTCAACAGACTAGATGGAATGATAACCTAGAGTACCATACTTGCCGAACTTGGCCAAGTCCCCACCCGTGATGCCCTAGGCCCTCTCCTATTGGTGTCTTCTCTGTACGTCCTTCATAAGGTGGCATTGTGAATTGAAGTTGAGATCTCGCCAGCTTGACTGCCCAACTCTTGTTCAAGCGGCGGTTAGCAAACATCTTAGCGATTCTATACCGTCGCGATTCCAAAGTATTTGCAGGCCACGCATAGACCCTACGTAGCAACTCACCGCCATCGGTGTCGTTGACGGCGACAGAGCACCGAGTATTCGTGTTCTCATTCAGCCGGACGAAAGGGTGGTGCACCGTGGCGAGTTCTCCTATCGCAACATGCGGAGACGAATCTTCGGTGGACAGAGAAGGCTCGCATGTTTCATTATTAGAGACTTAGCTGGCACTGACGAGCTTGCAGAACCAGAATAGGCGGCAATTTGGACGTGGGGCACAGCTTGCGGGGACGAACGCAATCCGGCTTGCTGCCATTGCTAACGCACTCAACACCTCCCGTTTACTGCATGATCAGCATGGCCAAACATCATCCTTGTCGAGGGAACACCGCACACCCTGCCAAAGACTGCTGCAGAGTTAATATTATCGTAGCACATCAAGACCAGAGCAAAATCAAAGCAAATAAACACCCAACGCCAATCTTATTGCTTTCTGCAAGACTATGTCAGTGGTGGGTATTCCGGTCTCTGTCCTGGCTCCAAATCAAAGCTACAATTTCAACGCTCGCTCGCTCTTTTCCACAACCATTGACGCGCATTGATTGATAAACCCAGAACAATCACTGTGGGGGCTACTCTACACTCGCTTCTCGGGGGAATTCTCCTCGATTGCCTCAGCCGGGTCCTTGCCATGTTCGAGAGCGCGGGCCTCCTCCTCCAGTATCTCGGTGATCTTCTGCTTCTGTGCAGTTGGTTTGTCCTTCAATGTGGTGCGGATGCCTATTGCAGCCTGGTTAGCTCACCGTTTCAACTACTTCGTCACGTCGAGGTGGTGGGCGAACTGCGCTACTTACTGTCTAGATCCCGGCTGTTCCAGCTGTTGTAACCAGCCAGGCTGAGCGGCCAAAGAACCATGTTGTCATCGCGATGGACAAAATCCTCTGCCTTTTGAGGGCGCTTGCTGATGAGCATGTCGAGCTCCATGGCCAGGCTGTTGCAGTAACGGTCGAGGTCGAGGTCATTGACGTCTCGGCCGAAGGGGTTCTCGATTTCGCGTCCAATGGCAGCTATACCGAGGATGATATATGCAGCCACAATGGTACCGGGGATGGCGATCCAGTCGAGAGTGGAGTAGAGCTGGAAGGGGAGGACAAGGACGTAGAGCCAGGTGATCTGAGAGATGGCAATGTTGTAAGCGGCGGGGAGAGGTGTCATCAGAATACGCTCGCAACCAGTCAGGGTGTCGGCCATGATGCCGAGGGAGTTGATGGCCACAGTTTGCATGCAGGAGGTCTTGAGAGTTTCGTTCTGGATGATGCTCTCCAGATATGAGCTGAGGTAGTTTAGAACCTCGAGCGGGAGATGACCGTGATGCTTATTAGACTTCTTGATCTTTTTCATGGGATTGTCTTCGGCGCCTGGGACTCCAAGGTACGCGGCCCAGGTCTTGACAGCGGCCTTGTTCTTGGCCGGGGGTGCATTGGGCTCGTGCGCGCTCTTCGCAAAAGTGTCGAGGTTTTCGATAAGAGACTTGAGATCCTTGTAGTCGTACTCGGGCTCGAAGCGGAGCTTGTGCTTCATGGAGATACAGAAGGCGAGAATGAGGTTCATGGCGGTGCTGGAGAGGTCAGAGAAATGTCTCCTGAGAGTTCATCTCGACCTACAGTTTGCCAAGGAGATCCTCCTTCCCGAGATCACCCTCTCGTTCTTTCGCATGGATCCAAAAGACACGGCTAAGATTTCGCGCGGTGAGAGTCAACTGAGCCCAGTACCTGGCGTGGGTTAGCAGGCTGTTTCTAGATCTGCCTCTCTGCGGTCTGCTCACTTGCGGCCCTCGTTATATCGTTCATATGCGGTCGACGAGCGGAAACTCAGGGACAAACCGACGACGAAACCCAGAACGGTGAGGAGAGTGCTTGATATGCCCACTGAGATCATGTCAGCCGAAATTTCGCGGCTACGTGTGGCCGGAAAGCACTTACAATCGTACACGCGCTTGGAGATGAGTGTAACTGCAGTTGCCCACCCGGCAACAAACAGCAAAGGCAGAATCATCTTGGGCAGGACGGAGCCGTGCATACGGAGCCAATATGGCAGGTCGGAATGCTTGGACGAGTCCATAGGACCACTCTGTAGAGGATTAACCCGAGTCCGCGATCTGATGACTAGGATGCGCCATTGCTCACAAAGTAATTGTCCAGATCTATGGAGTCGTCCGTGTTGGCCCTCTTCGGGGCCGGTGGACGCGCCGTCGTGCCATTGGTGCTGCTTCCTGCCGCCATATTTTGGGGATCCGTTAGCTGCTCGGGATGGTGGTGGATAGTCGGGGATCGGGGCGGAGGCGATGAAGCCGTGATGCAGGGAATGCGTCTATGAAAGGAGGAAATGGAGAGGGAGGAGAGAAAAATAAAGGAGGACAGTATGGCTTATCTAGGGTCGTCCTTGCCTGTTTTTCGTCCTCTCGCGACCCCCTGGGCTCCAGGGCAATTCCAATGGCACACGACCACGTAGGGATCGTGGTGAATGACGTACCGTGGCTGCAGGAGGCCAGTAAAATCTGGAAAGTTGTTTGGTTCATTTACACCGAATCCCAATCTCCCTGCATCCAGAGGCGGCATGCAGGGAATTGAGGCACTCCGATTAGCTGGAAATCGCGCTAGTTGAAACAGCCAGGCCCGATGGCTGGAAGGGGCACTGTCTGTACGAAGTACTACCCATTGCTACACAGCACGCAGTACTACTGTCCCCTTTCGTACGCTGTACCGCCTGGTGAGATTGGCATTAATTCGCCCTTGGCACCACACACGGGCGCTTTGCTCCTCAGCCGGACAGGGGCTGGCTGATATTTTGTCTCAATTGAATTTGGGCCTTCACGCACAGATTACAGCGAGCCAAGACTTCCAAGCCGGCATTTCTCCGACACAAGCAACACAAGCAATTCGGCGATCTTGGGTCTAGGCCCTGGCCATGGGCCTTGGCCTTGGCTTTGTGCCAAGTTCTGTCGCCAGGAATGACGCCGCTATATTTGCTTGAATAAGCGTTCGACAGGCTGTTCATCTAAAAATATTCTACGAGACCGCTTGCCTAATTTCATAAATATCTGGTTGTCCTGCACTTCTGAGCCCCACTCTTACTCTCACTCCAAGAATTGTTACGCATTGTCTTGTTCAACTGTCGTTCGGCCGCCTTGGAAAAAACCTGGTGATTGATGTCAACTTCCCTGCCATTGGAGGATTTCGAGGCTGGACCTCCATGATCATCTCTCTCCGGAAATGGTCTACGAACTCGTGGACGGGGAAGTCACACGCATTGCAGGTGAGAAACAGACTCGTCTGCGAGAGAGTGCGTGCGGTAGAGTGGCAAGCAGAGAAATTCTGTATATTGACATCATTCTGTACGGGAGAACGTGCAACTACATGCGAAGAACCGTGTGCCGCAGCGACTGGGCCCATTAGTCCATCCCGCTTCACCAACGTAGGAGTCTGTCCCCATTGACCACGTCCCCAATCTTCCGCTGAACAGTCTCGAATCGAGTGTAGCCGCAGCTTTCGCTCTCTAGGTGATTCATAACTGCTGCAAGGCTCGTAAACTCCTTGCCACACCGGTTCCGGTTCGGACAGTGGTACAGAGCTTGCTGGTCTGGCAAAAGGCATGTTAATAAGTGCTCTAGGATATGGCGTTGGAAAGGCCTGAACATACGGACGGGGGAATTCAAGTGCTGATTCAGACCTGTCAGAGTCGAGAACTCCTTGTGGCAGAAGTAACACTCGTAGCCGTAGCCATTCCACGTGTTGCTATCAGCTTCGTACGAGGCAGAACCATGCCAGCCGATGAGTTTCTTCGATATAGCCCCGTCGGGATCCTTCGACCGCACGAGCTTGTAGACCTCGTCACGATTCATGGAGGGAGCTCTGGGACAGCTGCCACCCTCGAGATGGTGGCACAGCCCAGTGGCAGTGGCGTAGTCGTACTTGCAGAAGGGGCACTTGATGTTCGTCCCTCGGTGGACGCGAGAGTTCAGATGCTGAAAATGCTGTAAGCCACACGCTGTAGAGTTTCGCTCCAGCCCCACAGATTGATTTGGCTCACCATTCGAACATTGTTCTCGTTCTGAAAAAAACGATCGCAGTCCGCGCAGTAGAGGTGCTCGTCGAGCTCATGATCCACGCGAGCTGACTCTGCTTGGAAGGTCTCGAAACAACAGCCGCACTCGTACTGGTAGTCCCAGTGGTCCTTGGCATCCATGTGTTGTTCGAGTGCGCGATACGTCCCGAAGGCCCTCGCGCAGGTGCCGCATTCATGGTCGGGAGCGTAGTGGTTCAGGGCATCAAGGTGTCGATCTCGAGCTGAGAAGCTTCTGAACCATGCGTCGCAGGTGTCGCACATACAGAGAGGCATCTTGAAAGAGTTACCATGACAGACTGAGATATCTTCAGAGACTTGTTGCTAGAATGCTTCGGATTTGGTTGATTGTTTTGTCTTTTCGTTTGTTGGACGTTCAAGGTTGTACCTGCAGTTTGGGGCAAACGATCACGGTTGACTTGGGCAGGGGCAGCAGATACGGTTGCTGAGTACCTAATTAGCCCACGGACCACCTCATCTCACCACCTCCTGGGGCATCTTATCTTAGATGGGTGCTGTACTACCTTAGGTATCTACCTACCCTGGCGCACCAGGGTTTTCAATATCAGTTCTCCAAGAACTGAAGGCAAGCGTGATGGCACACGCCCTGTTTCGGGTCCTATTTGTGATTGTCCTTCCTACCGAATCCTTCCGAACCCCAAGTGCAACAGATTCCCGAACCATGAACTCCACCGCTGAGAAGACATCTTGCCAGTGTTTGTTGATAAAGCTGAGCTGGAGCTGGTCACAATCTGAGGGCCTGCTAGGTCCCACTTCTAAGGGAGACACTTCCGGGAAGCAATCAAAATCCAACGGATAGCTAAGTTAGCCGTTAGTGAGATTACTGGACTACAGGTCCCAGCTCAATTTCCCCATATCTTCGCTCCCCCACAGCTCTTCATTTCATTCCCGACGAAAGGCAAGATCTCGCAAAGGATCTGGATCGATCATTTCGATTACTCTAAGCATACAGTAAGTCTAAGCAAACCAACTTTGAAATGACTACGCCGTCTATAGATGCACCACCAAGCTTTGTACACGGGCATCATCGCATGCCCTACCTAGAGCCGAGCTTGTTTTCTTCATCCTCCTCTTGATTTTCTTCCGAGACAGACTTGGGAAGTTTCTTCAGCGTCAGGCCGACGGCAACCACAGTCGCCACAACCAGGATCTCAGGGATGACGGCCATACACAGCCAGATGGTAGTATTGCCGCCGAATGTGTAGAATTCGCGGTTGGCGCTGAAATCGGCAATCAAAGGGTATATGAGACGGACCGCGATCAGAGGGATGCACACTGCAAACGAACCAAGCAACCGGTTCTCGCCTTGGGGAATTAGCGCCCGTTCTCGGACTAGTCCGATGAAGATGTAGATGGCTGCGAGATAGATTACAGCGAAGATGCTGATAGCAACTTTGACGAATGTGTTCGGGGTGCCCGGCACTGTCGCCTTGGCGGCCTGGGTGCCGCCTTTGATTGCAATGCCCATGCCGACGAAACAGGCCAGAGAGACGACGCCAAAGACTTTCTTGCCAACCTGCCGAGACACAGGCAAGAAGCGGTTCCTGTAGATCATGTTAGCAAGGCTTGGCTTCACAGCCACTACCGGCATAGGGGTGGTACGTACAGCCGGGCGAGCATGCCGATGTTCAGCACCGTCAGGGGCGAGAGACCGAGGGCTTCGCAGACGAGAGCACCACCATAAATGGAGCGGCTCGGGTAGTTGATGGTAGCAAGTTGGAAACTTCCACCGAGGAGACGAAGGATGGAGAAGGTGACAAGAATCAGGAAACCCGAAGTGCGAGTCCAACCATGCCGAAGGCATAGAAGGATGCCGCAAAGCAGGTAGACGGCGAATATGATAATTTGCGCCACGGCAATGGCGTCACGGTACGTGAAAGCTGGCATTCTGAGCGTGGGTAGTATTATTGATGGTTAGTGCTCTGTGGTCGCCGCGTACAATTGCTGCTGTTGCTGATGATGCTGGAGTTGTAGAATATGAATCTGGCTGTGGAGGATAGCCATCATGAGCAAGTGAAAGCATCGTGGTTTATATAGCGTGCGTTCGTGATGCTGCTCTGGCCGACTTTTAGCGGCTGCATTTGGTGACGATAATTGTGCGTAACTGCTCTCCTGGTGGTTGGGGGGTCTGCTCGAATAGAATTTCCTCTTTGGGACAGCGCGGGAGAAATCCGTGCCATGTCGCGTGGGTGGGGCGACTCGGACTGCCCGAATACTCGGGGCGATTCGAATGGAAAGCCATTTTGGGAACCGCGCATCCACTATCGGCGCGTATGCAATTGCGGCGCAAAACCAACGTCACCTCGAATGAATTCCCGTTCTGGACATGCTGCGTCCCCCGATCTCAGCCAGAGCCCGCCGCCGGCAACGTAGTCACTGCGGGTTCGCCGAAAGCCGCAGAGATGGAACGGAATGGACGGCAGCGAAAGGAGTGCTGGTAGCGCGCGGGCAGTGTTTTTCGCGAGCAGATCCTTGATTTTAGCTCAGATTTCCCCTGCACTGAGGCATCTCGGGTAAACTGGTATAGCAACGGATAGACACTGTATTTCGAGTATATAAGTCCCAAGAGCGACAGGATAGAGACGCAAATCTTGCTACCTTGCTCAGTTACCAGTTCAATTAAAGACGACAAACTAAAAAAGTGCAACATGAAGTCCACAAACCTCCTCACCATCCTCAGCGCCGCTCACATCGTAACTACGGTATGGCTCCCGCTGACTTGCCCAGACTTTATAGCATGCTAACATGCCTCAAGCTTGCCCAGCAGAATGCTACCAATACTGCCACTCCGCCAGCCGTCATCTTCCAGATGAGCGCTAACAGCCAATTCGCTTTTCTCCTGGAGGAGTATCTGTCCCTCGCCAATGGTGGCGGCGCCAACACCGGTGAAGGTACGTGCCTCCGTCATAACTCTTCCTTCCCAAACCACCACCATCCCTTGTTTTCCAAGGAGCTTCGTCTGAGGCTACGGCTCCCATATGCTACTCCTCCGTATCTCAATCAAATCTAAAGTGCATTCGCTGATGTTGAATGGTCTAGTCCTTCGTGCCGCCAGCCAAGTCATTCCTGGCGACTTCGAAAGCTGGTATACCGAGTTCAAGTTCCTTGCCGACGCCATCCACACCAAAGCTGTCGCCATCAACTCCACACGGTTCCCAGTATCCGCCCGGGAGGCTTACTTCCGTGCTGCCAGTTACTACCGAGGCGCGGACTTCTTCTTGCACGGCAACCAAAGCGATCCGCGCATAAACACGCTCTGGGACTCGGCCCTGGCTGACTTCGATGCCGCCACCAGTCTCCTCCCTATCCCTCCCGTAAGAACCAACTTGGATGCTACGGGTTTCAAGGTCCCCGTTATCTATTTCCCCGCCCAGAGTCCCGTTGTATCAGCACCCGGAAGCAAATTACGGTCTGGGTGCATCACCAAAAAGATTCCCACAGTCATCGTCGGCACCGGCTACGACGGTTCCCAGGAAGCTCTCTACCACTCGCTTGGACGCAGCATTCTGGATCGAGGGTGGAACTATATCAGCTACGAGGGGCCAGGACAGCCGACCGTCCGTCGGCAGCAGAACATTGGCTTTGTCGAAAACTGGTGGGACGTCATCAGCCCCATTGTTGATTATCTCCACACTCGAGACGACGTGGACACCGACCGAATCGCACTGATCGGTGAATCATTTGGCGGCATCCTGGCGCCGAGGGCGGCCTCCCGAGAGCATCGCATATCCGCGGTGCTAGCGATCGACGGACTGATGAACATGCAGAAAGTGATCGAGGCGCAGTTTCCCAGCGCCCTCACGCAGTTATTCGAGAGCGGCAATACGTTGGTATTTGATCAGATCCTGCTCGGTGCCATGAACAACGCCAGTGCGCCGACCAATCTACGGTGGGCCATTGCTCAGGGATTGTGGTCTTTCAATACAACCAGCCCCTTTGAGTGGTTCACGCAGATCGGCAAGATTACGGCCGAGGCGGATACGCTGGCAAACATCACTTGCCCCGTGTTTGTTGCCGAGGGCGAGCACGACACACTTGCACCCGGCCAAGCCGTGCCCATGTTCGAGGCACTAGGGGAACTTGGCACGTATTACCTGTTCAGGTCAGACCTGGGTGCTGGAGAGCACTGCCAGCTCGGCGCTGAGTCTCAGCTTGCCCAAGTTAGTTTCGACTGGCTGGCTGATATTTGGGATGGCGTCGAGGTTCCCAGGAATCTTACCTCTGCTGTGTAGTTAAGCATTTCTTGTTGGTTTAACATTTGGGAACTTTGTCTTGTCTCAATCTCTTTTCTACTATGGTCAACAGAAACCAAAAAAGCTTGGGCATCATAGAATCTTAAGTGAGCATGTTAGACCAGCAATTTTATTGAGCATGCACCGCATTGCACTGGGGTCACCTTTATAGATCAAACAATAGATATAGGCTTAATACAATCCTACTTACACGCCTTATTCTATTCCCAAGGTGGGCAAAATGGGAAGGAACTATCAATCGCGTATTATACTGGTCTTCGCGATTTTTCGAAAGACCGATGCATCGTGCTCCCGGGAGCAGGGTTGGTTGAGGACGTGCTGGGTTTCGCTCACGGACCGCACCTTAACTCTTCTTCTGGTCTGGCGGCACATTTAGTAGAACGATTTGCCAACATGGATCCAAATCCCTCCGAGGATCTCAAATCTGATATAATATGGAAATTAAAATTAGACAGCTATTTGAGTCACCCACATTCAATCTAACGACAGGTTAAATCCTTCTCGTCGGAACATCGAAACATCCATCAAATATTCGCATGTTTTGATCCATTATCTACTCTAACTGGGTGTCAAGACCGCAGGGTATTTATTGCCATTGACATCTACCATTATTATGTTATGACACTGGACGAATAGGGAGATGTACACTCCGCGTAGACACTGAATAGATCATGAAAACTGAGAGAGTAAAGGAAATTATGGCCCGCGTGGTGGCTGTCTTTGCATAGGCGACAAAAGAGAATCAGAAAAGACGCCACTGCTGGCAATGCTCACGCCTCCGAGGCTCGCGCCGCTAGCTCTCTGGTCCCCGGCCGAACGAGACAGCTGCCGCTGGTCACCTTGCTGGCTCTCAGACAGCCAGTTGGACCAGTTTGAGTTCGACATCTGCAGCGCATATTCTCGGTCGAGCGCATCGTCAGTCGTGGACATCGAGGAGACTGTAACTGGTGACAAATTGACCTGGTCTGCGAAGGGATTGGGGTCAAATAAGACATTAGGAAGCGGCTGTGTTTCAGCGGTAGGGGTTGTTAAGGCAAGACCCGGTATTGTTGCGATCGGAGAGATCAGTGGGGGCGGAGCAGAGCGCGTTGTGGTACCATTTGCTGAGAAGCCGCCCACCAACGTCCGCCCGGAAGAAGCTGTGGGGAGCCTCTCCTCCTTGTAGGCTCCAAAGCGAATTTCTTCTTGCACCGGAGAGTTTGGACCGGAGCGAACCAGCTCGCCATCCGCAGATCGACGCTTCGTCGCTTGTGGTTTCAAGACTGTCTGGGCTGCAAATGTACCGTGGTGGTCCCAAAACAGAAGGCTGCTTGCCCTCTTGGAGTTCCTGTTCGAGCGGCCGAGCAACGCGCCGGTCTCGCTCATGGGCTGATAGGCTTTTCCATCTCGTGAGAACATGGATTGAATCGCATGCCGGGGAGACCTGGCTTCGGGATCTTTGTTGTTTCGGGACCGACGCCAACGAACAAGGAAGAAGATAAAGATGATTGCGACAATCGCAGCAACTGGGAGGGAGTGTTAGTTATATATAGATTAGATTGATGGAGAAGTCATTGCTCTTACCCGTTACGCCAACTGCAATACCCACGATCGGAACGCCGGGCCCCTTGCCACCATCATCCGAAGCAGCTGATTCATGGCCGGGAATCCCTGTGGGAGCTCCGTGATCACCCGTGACCGAAGTCTGGAATCCAGTAGGCGTTTCTGTTGCAGATGCGAAAGGTCGTCCGGTCGTCTGGCTCGCGGAGCCCGGTGAGCTAGGAGTGCCTTGATCATCGTCATCAACCTCGGCAGCGAGCCCAGCCCCGGACTCGTTCCCAGCTTCAGAGCCTTCGTCATGGTCGCCGGATCCCTGCTGGCCTGGAACCGCACTCGGGCGAGGGCGGCCGCCGCTCTGAGTGTCGCTCGGAACCGCGTTGTTATTTATCGCTTGCTGAATCGGGCTTTCCGGTGTTGCTGGTTTGGTAGTTGGAACGGGTGTTGGATTTCCTTTTGCTGGCGCATCTGCAGCCCGGGTCTTTGGAGGAGAGACTTGAGTCGGTGTTGAACCCGATCCATTCCCATTCCCGCTTCCTCCTTCATTTCCACCTCCATTGGCGGGAGGAGGCGCTGGAGCCTGCGCGGGAGGTGGTGGAGGCTGCGGTGCTGGTGCTGAAGGGGGCGGTGGAGTAGGAGCTGGAGGCGGCGGCGTCGAAGGAGGAGGAGGAGGCGGCGGCGGTGGTGGTGCAGGAACAGGAGGTGGTGATGATGCTGGTGGCGGCGGCGGCGGTGGTGGTGGTGGTGGAGGAGGAGGAAGGGTGACTGGCGGAGTTACTCCATCATCTTTGCCTCCGAGGCCAGTCAGATCGCCCAGCAAGTCCCCAACTCCCTTCAACAGGTCTGGTATTAAGCCCATTCTCACTTGTCACGTCGTGACTTGACTTTGAAGCCGTTGCTGGTCTCAGCTCTTTGGAATGACTTGCGAATGGAGAGTTCGCGAGCAGCACCGTGCCCGTCTTCAATAACGTATTCACGTCTATGTCTGTGCCACAAGAAACTGCATTTTTAGAACCAGAAGGAGCAATGATTGTCGATGTAAAAGGAGAGAATATGTGAAAGAAAGTGAAGCGAGTGGATGGCGAGAGCGCGCGAGAACACAGTCTGACGAGATCGACGAGATCGTGGATCCCCCGATGGGAGTACATAAAGGCCGTGAGTAAATGATATTTATGACCATCTGTTCCTGACATGACCGGGTCCCAATCCGGAAGAAATTGGGGAGCCGAATTGAGGTTGTCTTCATGTCGATCTTACTGTTAAGGAATAGATTCCCTGGCCTGTCTAGTTGTTTCATGAGAGCGGGAGCGCAGGCCGTTGACAGAATACAACGTTAAGGTGATAGTGCCGGGATAGTTAGCGCGGGGGCCGTTGTTTATCTGCAAGGGGCACCCTGCACGATGTCACGTCCCAACTTTTTGTCATCACTGGGACGAGGAGCCAAAATCCCGGGAAGAAGAGCACGGAAGTGAGGAAACAAACCCCTCAGAGACCCTCATACTACGTAGTAATGGGCGGGAGTTGTGCAATAATACTCGCCATGCTGGATTTTGTGCACAAGCAACCGTTCATAAGACCCGCTCACCCCCGGCACTCGTGATGCCCAGGCGCCCTGGGTCCCCCATGCGTCGAGGCGCGCGAGTCCCTGTAGAATATCGGTCTTTCTACGGCCAGCCGAGCGAACGCTGTGGGGACCCTACAAATTAAGATAGACTCGGGGAAACCCAAGAGGGATTTCGAGGGCTCTAAAAGTAAGACGCAGCCCCAGCTTTGAGATGGGCGCATGGAGCAGCACAGCACACTGGCGTCATGCACCCACGGCGAACATGGTCTTGATTGCTAAGGATGACCTTGGGCAGCCTTGCACTACCGACAAGGGCTGTCATGACAGCAAAATATTGCCAACGTGCCAACCGTCCGGCGGCGCAGTTGAATACACCTGCAACACTCCGCTGCATGCAACCAAGTGAGGTCTGCTAATTATATTCCCAAAGTATCTGAACCCTCTCGCCATCAATCCAAGAAGAGTCAAAGTATTTCCATTTCTTTTCGCGTAACACTGGTAGTGTAACGAGACATGCCGTGCCCGCGAGCCCAAGTGAGAAGTCACAGGAGCCAGTCCAGTCACGTCTACGCGAATGTACCTCCTAGTTAGTAGGCGGGTGTGGCGCTCGCGCGGCGAAGAGCTGTGATCCTACTATGGAGGCGGACCCTGGAAGCTTGGCAGGGGCATACTTTTGCTCCACCAGGTGCATAGCCTATTGCGGATTACTCAAGAGAGGTTGACATGACGAGGGATCTACACGCATGGCCAATATTGCGATAATGCAAACTTATTTCGAAGAATTAAAATGAGTTTTCAAAGTCCCGCATTCGTCCGCGTACATGTTTGTTCAAACTGGGTATGGCCCGATTTCCATGCCCCATGTTTCTACCTGGCAGATGGCACGTAACAGTATAACACTCAGAACGTCGAAAATTAATTAATAGCCAAATACATAGCAGTCAGCGGCATGTTAGAGCACATGAGCGTGGGAGGGAGAGCATTTGGTGCTTCGTAAGATTAAAATGAATATATTTCAGTCCCCAAGCATCCCCCAAGAAGCGTCCAAGGGGATACTTGTTTTTGTATTAACAAATCCGCCATTTTTAATTAACACCTCCTGCCTCAGCAGGTACTCGCTATCGGCGCTAGTCTCTCCATAATGCCCTTTGTGTAGCTGGTAGTCGGCGCAGTGTAGTCGATCGTGTAAAGCGATATGGCAACCTTGCCGTGCTCGACTATGTACGTCTCACCAGGCATTGAGCAGTCACCATTTATGCACGTATTGACACCCGCGGCGTACGGCTTGATGTTTGCCCAATCGAATGTTCCGTCCGCTGGGTCAAGGACAGCCTCGTTGACGTGCGCATTGCCGGTAAATCGAGTCTGGATGATCTTTGGGTCTGTGAAGTTCGCGGTTAGAACAGGGATGTTGATATTGGCGCCATAACCCAGTGGAAGGATTGGACTCCCTGGGGGAGCGCTGTCGATGAAAGTCCGGGCGATTTTAGTCGAGACTTTGGCTGCCCACGTGGCTGGGTTCGTCTCGTTCACGATGTCAAGATATGAGATGGCCCGGTTGCTCGCCGAGAACGCGAGTGCAGGGATGCTGCGATGGGTGGCCGCGTATCTAGGGGGATTGTGTCAGCGAACAGGACCAGAACGGGAGGTGAGCAGTACTCACGCAGCACCAGCCGTGCCGGAGAGCGTCCAGACGAAAGGTCCGAGATTTGTGCCATAGTTCGGACCGGTGACCACCAGATCAGGAACACTGAAATCTGCGAAGCGCGGCAGGACGTAGTCGAGGGCGACGAAGACGCAAGCCGCCGGCGTGCCGTTGTAGTACCATATCTGGCTATCAATCGGATCGCTCCCCACCTAAATCAGACGTCAGCAGTCTTCCTTATTCATGGGCACTGCGGAGAATACTCACGGATGGCGCGCCCGCGGGAATGAGATTGTATTGCGCCGGGCCAGTAAGGTTTGCTTGTTCAGCGAAGAACGACCGACCGCCTTGGCCACTTTGCGGCAGCGCTGGGGCAACAACCCAGACTTCAGAGGTTCGAGGTTAGTCTCCGAATCATTTGCTTGCGATGGAATTCACGCTTACCATTGTGGCCCTCGTCTTTTAGCATCCGGTACATCTCGCGCAAATTAGCAGATCCGAAGCCATCGTCGTTGCTCATCAAAATGTTAATGGCTCCGACGTGAGATGAGAGGAACAGGGCGGCGCCGGCGGCGAGAATGGCAGAGAGACGCATTGTCAAAGATTGAGCACGGATGAAATGGTAGACGCCCGGGACACCCAGCAATCCAACGCGATCGAGGCGTTGTATTATATTTACTCTCCTCCGCAGCCCAATGCCATTCGAACCTTACAGACCGATTCCATCGCATGCAGGAACGCATCATTGATCCACTTCGATCTGGTCGGTCAAGCCCGCCAGCGCGTTCTCCTTCCTACCTGGGTTTGGCGTTATCCATCTTCGTAGCTAAATCCATCAGATTTGATCGATAACGGGTGTGTATGCCGGGATTGCCATTGCCATTGCGCACCAATCACCCCGCAATTTGGCGCACTGATCATCGGAGGTCACCGTCCAGCGCCTGTCAATCCCATTATGGTATCCGGTCGCGTGCTCTCTGGGCGGCTCTTATCAACCTCTAGGGGCCGCCAGCGTCCCTCTATAGAAGAGGATCCCTTCGGCGCTCCGCCCCCGTCCGCTCGAAGTGGTCCCTTTGTCCCCACAGCCGCACCCCAACCGCCCGCCGCGGGCACGCCTGGCGAGCTGAGGTATGCCTCCCTAAGCAGGATCGCCGCCCACTTTGAGCCCTTGCCCACGCCGTCGACCATTAACGAGTACCCCGGACTGAGCCGCCAACCGAGTGAGCACTAGGCCAAGGCTACGCCGCGAACCCCCAACAGGCCCGTGGCTGATATCGTGTACCGCGTGGTCCTCTCCCGCCTCCCGATCTACTCGGCCCAGGGATGGGAGCCGAGCCGGAAACTGGAGAAGATGTCTTTTCGCGAGTTTATGGACGAAGTGCCGCTGGAAGGCGGCATCGGCGGGCTCATTTTCACCGTTGAGGGCCCAGGCCTGAAGGTCGTGGAGTAGATCCGCCGCGGGGGCGAAACAAGTTTTAGCGTCCTGAGGAAGCTAATCAAGAAGGTGATCACTGTCCAGTGGGCCATTCGCACGTCGGATGCGCCATTAGAGTTTGTGATTGAGCTCGAGGCCATGCCCGATGATGCTACCAGCAAGGACGAGGAGATGGATGAGGATGAGTTTACGATTTAGCTGATGTTATACGGAGCGGGGCTACTGGCACCCGCAACTGGGGGGAGTCTGGGATTGTACATCATCACGACGTTGACTATGACATAAACTGTAGTTTGAGATTACTTGGTCGGGAAAGATAATGATATTCACAGAGGATATGCGTAGCGACAAGTCTCTTAAGTGTCTAATCATGATAATGACCACCTGGTTAGGGATTTGCGGGATTTGTCGTGGAAAAAGTTGTACCTCGTAATGCTACAGTAAGAGCCGAGTCCCTGCTGTCAAACTCATCGGGCATGTGTCGCATTCGAGGTTTGAGGGACGTCGGCGTCGTTACTTAAGTCGAAATGAATGCCTGAGCTGTTTATATCTTCCTAGATTGCAAATGGCTGGTTTTACGTTGTTGCTTCCCGTAGAAACTTGGTGCAGAAGGCAAATCCTCCAATGGGCATCCTGACGGTTGTGAAACCCTCTCAATTCCGCTTGACGTCATACATGCTACCTACTGAATCTCTAGAGGGCTCTTATATAGGAAAGAGCCTGCATGTCGAGGAAGGCATCGCTATTGACAGTAATTCTGGACATCGCTTGTCCGATGTATGTGCGGACCGGCATCATGCATCGCGCTGGTCACCTGACTATCCAGGTCACCTGAAAACCTGCTTCAGCCACACATCACACCAGATACTGTGTACCTTAGGTACTTCTTACCACTGTACAGCAGACTCGAAGGCGGCACAAAGGAAAGGCCACTTCGTTAGCGTCTGCAATTCAACGAAAACGAGCAGAATTTTTGATGGAATATATCTAGTAAGTGATTGCATGTGCACTCACCTCGTTGGGGGGCCGGGCGGTAGTCAAGATGTTCACCTTTCGACGGAAATTGTGCATGCTTGTATTTGCCATGCTCCTGTCCACTGAACA
Source organism: Reticulascus tulasneorum (assembly GCA_001557505.1). Taxonomy (NCBI): domain Eukaryota; kingdom Fungi; phylum Ascomycota; class Sordariomycetes; order Glomerellales; family Reticulascaceae; genus Reticulascus; species Reticulascus tulasneorum. The sequence goes on from LSAX01000006.1 coordinate 730,227, forward strand.
TTACCAATCTCACATCAGATTTACATCAGCACAGTATCCTTTTGACAACTTTCCAGGCGCGATTCATGGATCTCAAGATGTGACACCCTTACTCCGCCAATCGAAACGCACGTCCGTGTGGTTTCCACGACCTGTCAAACCCTGTACCGCGTGCCTGTCTCTCGGTTCGTGTTGGAACATAACTGATAATCACTCTCCTGAAGATATCCGGCTGGTCTACGGTTTCAGATATTGATTTGGCAATAGCACCAACTGGCCAGCCACTGGCAACGATTCAAAGGGCCAACGATAACACCCATGACAAGCCTACCCGATGGTGTTCCCCCGTTCGGGACCTTGGGCATCTTCCGATAGTGATTCTCCCTCTTGCGCTGGCAGCTTGCCGCCGGTACGGACCAGTGGATATGTTGCGGCTTGTTTCAAGCCTGTTTGGTGTTCCGGCAAGCCGTCGGTTTCATAGCTCGGGGGCTCGCTCGGTAGAATCCTGTAATTCTTCGGCATGCGTTCCTCGAACCCGCCTTCGATGCCGACTGTAGTTGATAATTAATAGTTTGGTTCTCCTTTTACCCTTGCTTGCCATGAAAGATGCTGGCAACGATCGGTCGGCATGAAATCTCAACTTACAGATATTGATGTAGATGTACTTGGCAATTGTAGGCGCCCAAACCATGACGGCAATAAGCTGGCCGAAGGTCCACATCCTGAGGTCCAAGATGCTTACCCTGGACGAAGCGTAGAGAAGCGATGAATAGTACCAACAAGTGCACAAAAGAGGAGTGACTTGGATGGAGAACCAGTATGCGTCGCGCAACCAAGGCCACATTCTGCCGGCAGTCCTCTTAATTCTCGAGCCATGGCCTCGCTGAACAAACCTGTCAGCCCAAGCTGGATGCCAGACGCGTATTCCATGGGGTGAATTGGTCAACGGCAAGACCAAAATAAGCCAGCGATCCAATAAGAGCGAGAATATATCCCGATCCCCAGGGATAGGCAGAGACGAGCGACAGGTCGCAGTAAGTCACCGGGCTGGGGTTGCCGCCACAAGCAGGCACCAGCGCGTCTTCTTTGAACTTCTCCCACAAGGCACCCAGCGGCGGCATGAGCGAGTCTCCCCGGGCGACGATTGCCAGGGCGAGCGCAAACAGAACCGTCACCAGAATGAAGAAGTACCACCAGCGCGTTGCCTCGCGGTGCAGGCAGACTTGGTAGAGTAGGACAGAGTAGACGCCGCTCACGCTGAGGATGTGGGCCACAATAGAGTTGAAAAGCGCGCTGCCGGTGTCGGGGTTGTTTGGGTTGAATCTGACGAGGGCCGCGACCTGGATGGAGCCGAGGAAGTAGCGCTAAACTTCGTGGAACTCGACGAGGGATAAGATGAGGGCGGCGCCGGTGCGGGACGAGGTGAGGCGAGCCTGGAGACGCCGGCCTTTTTCCCGGAGGGGGGCGCGCCAGTGCCCCAGGAAGCTCAATATTTCGCGGGGCCAAACGGTGAAGAGCTTGACGAGGAGGTAAAGGAGGAGGACAATGCTGGTCTGGAAGATATCGGACCTACTTTCACATGGCACCCGGAGCACAATAATTTCTGGGTCCAGAGCCGGTCTCAAACTCCGTGACCTGACGTTTTTGTTGCCCTTTACTACATTCCATTTTTTGCCATCGTCGTCCAGGTCCTTGTTTCAGCGGCCGCACGCCCCTCTATTCTTCGCCACATCCCTGGTTTCGTAAGGCGCGGCGTCGAGGAAATCGGCTTCTGGTTCCATAATGGGAAAACAATACTCTCAATACCCTTCTCCTTGCTGTACCTGCTTCCAATCGCCTTGCAAATACGCATTTTTCGGACCGAAGTACGCGGTTCGCGGATTTACGAGCTGTCGTACAACAGCAAACGTAGGCTTTCTCAGGGACATGTTGCCTGCTTACAGACTGTGGAAAGATCAACCACATCAGTGGGCTTTACCATTGTCAAAACGTAGATGTATATCAAGCGCCTTCTCCTTAGAAAAGATGCGAGTACAGTGACCAAATTTCTGTCAGAGTTAATAGGGGATCGGCCTCTAATGGTTCAATGATCCCTCCGATTGGCTTATTCTCCACGGGGGTATGTATGAATTCGTGGTCTGTCCGTGTACGATGTGACGGATAGAGTACATTGCAATACTTTGCAGCGATACCTCCTCGAATAAATAGAAGGGTTCCACGCGAGCTCTGCGTTTCCTGTTGCATCATCGCCTAGCCCCATAGCAGCTAGTCTTTTTACTGTTTCTTGATGGCTTCCACGATGGTGTTGCTAAATTACCAACAGTAGTTGTGCCAGCTTAATGGTTTTTTTTTTAGACTACCTATAGGTAGTCTCTACCCATGTAGGCCTTGGTACATTTGTGGAGTCCGCAAATTAAAACTGGGTTGTGTTTTTCCATGTGTCCAGTCAACTGCTTGTTGGTTGCCCAGTTTCCCCTTTTGTGAGAGCTTGGTCGCTGGTCGTAATGTGTTGTCTGCGAGGCGCGGGGTCAATTTGCGATAAGCCCTTAACACTGTTAACACATAACCTAGCTATCGCGGGACCTAACACAACTCCGTGCCTTATAAACTTCCACGTAGCTTGCTACAGTAGTCTCATCCCTGTGGCTATAGCGTGTGATGGCGACCACTACGGAAAAGCTGGTTGTAATAGCGGCCCATCTAAGATGATTATTAATTAAATGGCCATTATACAGGACCTGACCCCATGATCGGGCTCAGCCACGAGATGGCACTGTACCTCGATCCCACCTTCAGCTTTGGCGCGTATTTTGTAACTGTTGAGGCGAGAGTGAAGATGATGTATCCGCAGCCATAGACGCAACAGGTAACTGTAGGAAAAAGGGGTGTGGTAGTAAATGCAGCTATCACACCATCACAGCTGCAATCTACACATCATACCTTCTGCAGAGTAATCACATTAGTTTTCGGATGGTTTTTATGCCATCTCGAATGCTTATTTGGATGGGGGTTCCCCCCATACTACTGTGACTTCATCCTGACTACAGACTACTTAACCCACACATTAGGTGCTTACAGTAACATTGCCAGTGAAGGCTCGTTAAGCGTGCTATCACCCGCCGGGACAACACCTACACAGGGACATCATCCGATACCCCAGCACTTTTCATACCACCACTTTTCTGGGGACAGCTCTACCAGGACAGCACTCATCGAGCGACAGTACCCACCAGGGGACATCACCCACTGGGACTAACAGCAAAATCAACGTCCAAGATTGCGTTGCGCGGATAAGAGAGTTGCGTGGGTATCAATTGCCGGGATTATACACATCCTCACTCCGCCCCTTCCATGCAAATTGTTGGAGTCGCTGCCTACAGGAGAGCTAGAACCTCGCAAATGTCCTTCTAGAAATAATCCACGATCACAGCAGTTGCTTTTAATGCGGATATCGACGGCGAATCAAGGAAACCTAAAGTCAGTTACTCGATAGTTTGCTGTCACGTTTCATGCCATAAATCGAGCCCATTGTCTTGTCAAGCGTTTTCAACATCGACGAAGACATCAGAATATTAAATACTGAAATGGATAAACTCTTCAAAAAGCTACGTCTTTCGAAGAAGGGGTAAGATATCATTTTCAATAGCGCAAAGCCAGAGCAACTGGCAGGATATTCTAGAGCTAATGGCGACCCTACTGGTAGAACTCCTCTGCTTTCGCATTGCTCGACTTGCTATTCCTTGGACGCACGAAGGGCCCCAGCTGACACGAGACGCTACGACTGGGCTGGAGAAGAGTATAATGTGGCAGCTGGAACAACAAGCAGCAAGCTTTCTATCAAACACACCCAGCTCCTAGCTAGTTCAAATTCCGGATGCGTATACTGTATTTTGCTTTGCAAATCCCTCAGCACAATGCGACCGGGATGGGAGACTCAAGACTCATTTATCACACTTCACCTAGCTCTCGACCTGCCAGTAGTCGTGAGGTGGGTCAATGGATCGACCGTCACTATGGATCCTGTGTGGGAGGAAATTCTTGGAGCAAATATTCAACACCGGATTGAACTCAAAACTGCCAAAACTCCAGGTTATATTGAGCCAGATGTTGAGTTTGAGATTTACCGGCCTGAAGTACCGCCACCGATGAGCAGCAAGGGTGAGTGGTTAAGCCTGTCCCATGATTCGCACTTCAAGTTCTAATTCTCATGTATAGATGCTTCCCTAACTTCTCTGGTGAGCCACATCGGTACCGCTGGTGAGCGTGCTGGTCACCCTGGATTAGTTGAATGTTTCCAGTTCATTCAAGAACAAGCAACAACATGTCTGCAAAATCATAATTGCGGAAGCAGGATGCCTTTGCTACCTGACCGTGTCATTTGGGTCAAGCCAGATAACAGCGGAGAGATACGATTAGTAGAGCCTCAGGATGTCCATGCACAATACATCGCTCTCAGCTATTGCTGGGGTCCAGTACATCCTGATACCTTTCTCACAAATGCGGCAACTTATGAAAAACGAAAAGCTGGCATTAATGCTACCGATCTACCACCTCAGTTCATAGGTATTCTCAACTGTGCCCGCATGCTCAAGATTCAGTATATCTGGATCGACCGACTTTGTATCATTCAAGGCGACGAAAAGGATTTTGCAACACAAGCACCAAAGATGGGCCAGTACTACGGCAATGCAACAATTACATTCGCGACTGCATGCGCAAACTCTGAGATGGACGATATTCTCACAGAGAGGGATGTAAAATGGGGAGGTTATGATATTACGTTGTCTCTTAACCAGCTTGGGTCATTGCCTCTTCGAATCCGTTTAAGGCAATACAAATTGGGCACAGAAGCACAAGGAGGCGACTATGGCAAAGTGTCTACAAGAGCATGGATCTGGCAGGAACGATTACTCGCTGCGCGGACTATATTCTTCACCCCAGCCGCGCTGAAGTTTGAGTGCCATCACCACTCAATCTGGGAAGGCTACCGTCCCAATCTCACCAGTCCATCATGGTCTTCTCGCATAGATAAGGTAACACACCTGGAGTGGTTGACACTCGTAGAAGAGTTCACGAAAAGAGAAATCACTCGCTCCTCTGACAGACTACCAGCTATCAGCTCGGTGATGCAACGCATTGCCAATGCGAATAGGTGGGTCCCGCTCTGGGGCATGTGGAAAGAGTTTGTAAATAAGAGCCTTGCCTGGTCAGTAAATGATTCTGGTGAAGCGTCTGGAAAGCACACTTGTCGTATGCACTCCAGGTATCTTGCTCCGAGCTGGAGCTGGGCAAGCATCGACGGTCCCGTTGACTTTGGACACTGCAGGCCTTTACATGGCTTCGAGGAAGACGATCCTTTTCGAAGCACGTTGGATATCCTCGATTTGGACTCTACTAGCGGGGTTTTGACTGTTCGTGCGCACTGGAATTTTGTTCTGATCAGTTGCCAAGTCAAACGACCATACACAACACCACAGGTTCTATACCACTATGCGTGTCCAAGTGTTCGCCTTCCCGATTTAGCTGGTATGCCTCGCGAGACACCGGTTCGGGCCGACGTCGCCTTGCAACCTGTCAAAAAAACACTGTCAATGTTGGAAGATGGAACGATCGTGCGTATGCCGGATGGGGGAAAGCTTCCCGAGGAGACTTGGACGTGTAAATGTCTTTGCATCATGCTGGGACATAGACGAATGATGGCTACTGCTCTCTTGCTTGGTGAGTCTCAAAGAATACCGGGTGCTTACGAGCGGTTTGGTTTAGCGTCTGCTTGGCCACCTGGAATGTTCACAGAGAATGAACGGATATCATTCAAGATCGCTTGATGTTATATGAATTCGTACAATTGTAAATTCTTGTCAGCTCAATTGTCACAACATACTCTGTTAAGACATGCTTGTCAATTGGAGAAAATCCAACATCACAGTACATTGATGTGGATTCTCAGGCGTTTAGACTGATATTTAATCTGATTATGTCACTTTTCCCCTTCCCATTAAGTTAAATCTCCAACGCCTGCTTCCGATCATTCAAGAGTTAACAAGATTCAGACCTTCAGATCGAATCTCGGCAGCCGAGGCACTGGACATGATCGCCCAGGGCGAAACTCGAAATTCGTTGGGAAGAGTAGTTTTAGAGTTACATAAGGTATTATTCCACATAATATGAAAGCAAACCTTCTCCAAAGTGTTCTATCCCTTTCTTATCTTGTCCTGAAGATCTTCTGCGTCACACGCGATGCTGTGGTTAGAAGGGGGGGCAAAGAAGTGGGTAGGCAGCTGAAAAAGTGGATCATCATCACCACCTAATTTATTTCCAGCCCCGTGAGTGAACTCCTCAGGGAGTACGGTGACGCTACAGGATGCTAAAGCTAGGTGACATGGTACTTGGCCATGATGATCGTCTGTCCTCGTGGTTGTGGTGCAATTGATCAATGGAATGTGTTGCAGTAGGCCTGTGGCGCTCGCGAGCTTGGGGCTGTACTCGACACGACCCATAGGGACAAAAAGAACATGAAGCTAAAGGACAACTAGTTCCCCAAGTAGCCTCGCAAGAAGCGTGCTCGTAAGACCCCGTCACCTTCTAGACCACTAGGCAACCTAACTCTTCGGATTCGCCGAGCAATTTCAAGGAGGCGCTACTAATTATTTAGTGTCCTGTCACCCTCTTCCAGACTCTTATCAATACCTTCAAGTCATATATCTACAAATTGACTCTGCCTCCCCGATTTCTTCTTTAACGGTTTACTATATGAACTACTGCCTACATTCGGAAAAGATGGAGCATATCTGGCCCTCCTGCATACGGGCAAGTCGAAAGAACCAGCCGAAATGTTTCCCTGTAGGTGCGGAAAAGCTTATAGTCGGAAGGAGCATGTTTTACGCCGTATTTCGTACTCTCCTCTACGTCAACGAGCTCAATCAAAAACCGACAGCGACCTGACTATCAACAGTAAAGGCGCGCCCGAAAATCCACCTCTAGATATGGCTCTTGTCACATGCGGTGGTGACTCTGCCCTCAGAGAAGATATTGCGCCTGACAACCACAGGAGTTCCATCGACCTTCTCATTGACAGATGTTCTACGTTCAACAGCAAGGCATTGAGTTTCGGGGAAATCTGCGGGCAGCGTTCCAACATGTTTGATCCCCTGCAATCAACACCCGATAATGGCCAAGTTCATTACCGGTCCAGTACACCTTACAACCATGTTGCGCTCAGCGGCCCAGTTACATGTGACGATGGCCCGGCTTTCGATAAGACAACACAATCACAAGGTTTCGAGAGGAACGCACATCTCTATTTGTCCAGGTAGCCTTGGCTGGTTCCGAGAACGACCCCAATGTCGGCCCACGCTCCGGTAACAACACGCTCCCCCTTTCCAGGTATGGATGTCCTATTCTGGAGATAGATGGGAACCTTCGGCTCTGGCAGGGATTTACAGCTTGCGGTGGTCGCACCTATCACGGTGCCACGCTCATATCTTGGGCTGTCGGTAACTCTAATATTGCTACAATGCGCCGCCACCTCCACCAGACTTCGACAGGACGGTTATTGACAGCGATCCTGTACCCCCAAGAGTGTGGCATAACAACTAAAACAAAGGATTGGGTGCACAATGTTGGCACTAGATATATAGATCTTTCGGTATCATCTCCGGCTATTCGGATAGTCGAGGATCGACAGACAGACAGTGATCTACCTGGTGTCGTGCAGGAGTTAAGGACAATACAAGATCAAAGAACTATTCCTGTGGGTTGCGAAGATGATATCGAGAGTACCCAGCCTGCAGTCAACGTGCAGAACTCCGTGGTTCCGCAAGGCGATGGAAGAACTGTCTGTGGAGGTAGTCAGGACGGTCTCGAGAGCAACACATCCACCGTCGACGTATAGGAACCAGGGAGGTTACAGTGTCGGTGACCAGGAATCCCCCGTTACGTTCCCGGCAAATTATCATTTCCACGGATACACACCCTAGGCATTTACAACAGAGTATCCACACTTATAAAAGCCCGGTCCTTACACGTTATAATAAGCCGTCGGTCCCCTGGAGCAGTGCGCATGGAGAAACTAGATCCACCATCATTATATGTTTCCTTATAACCCCCTTCTCATACTCTCTGGTGGCAACTGCCTACGATCGGTTGCACGGATAGCCCATCCAGCGCTCAACTTTATAGTTCACGATCCAGTTATACATGGCCTCCTCGCCCGGGCACACTGGAATGGTGGCCACACCGGGGATCACCATGTCCCCCTCCGCAAAGAAATTAAACATGAAGTCCATGTTCGCAGTTGGATCGGGCAGTTCGTAGCCTTTACCGTTGCCGTTTCTCTTGGACCAGGTGTACGCGCTGCAAGATGGCACAAAGGGTGTTAGATGGGAGTTCCAAGTTTCGCAAGGGGGAAAACTAGACAGAATACACACCTTCGCGCGAGATCTTCACGGGTTACGCCTCCCCATTTGCCTTTCAGATCGTCGAGCCCTGGCAATGGAGTGAACCATAAGCCAAAACAAATTTCTTCGTTCCCCGAACCCCAGCATTCATCCTCCGGGTTCCCGTGCGGGTCGACGAGGTAGTGAAGCTTGTTCTCCATGCACACATGAGTCTTCCCTGCAGTGCTAGCCTCAATGAAATCCCCAACACCCGCGCCGATATCATCGCAACCAGCATCCATGCTAATCAAGACGGGTGTAATCCCGCGCAGATGCCATGCCGCGGGAATTAGCGCCATGTAGAGCGACTTGCTGTTCCGCCAGTCTAGATCAAGTGCGCCATACTGGGTCACCCGGTCTGGGTCCCCTGACGAACCTCTGCCGTCTATAAACTTTCCGTCAAAGATCAATTGCCAAAGCAGCAAAGTGTGGTTAGGCTCGCCATCAAAAAGCTTCCTACCCATGTTACTGATTACCCTTTTCCATGCGCCGATCGTGGTATTGATTGCCAAGCTTACTTGCGGCACAACGCTCTCTGTTTCCGGTATGAGCTCGCCGCCGATACCTGTGGCAAATCCGACGAGACTTGAAACACCATCCTTTAACGCGTCCATCCCAGCAGGATTTCTGGTATACATAGCCGTTGACAGCAGCACTAGCATGGTTAGTCAAGTTTATACCCTAGCTTTACGCCTCGGATGGCCATTGAGATGCACCTACCGTTGGCATACAATGGTCCGGTTGCCATGCCCGCAGCGAAGCTGACGAGACCTAGCAAGATTTTGAGGAACAGGCGTTTGTCGGGGTCTGCCTCTGGCGCAAAAGTCTTCACAAACGTGTCAACGGTCGCGTCTATTGAATTGTGGACGCGTTCCAGCGAAGCGAACACATTGAAAAGAAACTATTACCATAGAAATTTCCAGTTAGCACGAACATGATTTTGTTTGACCGGCAACAGATTGGAAGCAGAAATTGCCCTCCTAAATCTCGGGCGCGTTTTGTAAAAAGGCAAGGCTTGTGAAACGTACCGAGCTGATTGCCACATAAGAGTTGATGATTAGCTGCCCAGCTACACCTTTCTTGTCGTCGCCGTATAGAGAAAAGCACGTGAAAGCTTGGTGGCAGTTGTTATCGTCGATGACAATGTCGCAGCGGAGGGCGGGGACATCGGGGGCGAGCATTTTGGCCGTATATTGAACGAAGGGTACGTTCGGTTTGTTTGTGTAGTATTTTGCAATTGCATAGTCGAAAGCCCTCTGAGTATCCAAGGCTTCCCATCTGTCGGTCTTCTTCATGTCGTAGTTGTTGACTGCAGGTTCTGAACAGTCCATCTGATCCCACCTCTTCTTGTAGCCGCCGTTACCATCCGGCTCTTTGTGCTCAAAGAAGATGGCTGGGTGGCCTCGGTCACCGTACTGAAAGGTTTCCAGGTCAACTGCCCAGTCACTGATTCCGCCAAAATTGAGTGCTTTGTATCGATTAATCCGCGATTGTTTGGTACTTGCCGACATGTACGCGACCCATTGATCCTCGTTGAAAACCATAATATCGGAATCGGTATTGTCCTTCCATCTACGCACGCCTTTGAATCGATCAGGATAGTCAACGATGGCTTGAATCTCGGCGTTGGAGATGTACCCTGCTGTTTGAGTGCACCATCCTGGCATGGCGCTTGACAAGGGTCCTGCAAAAGTGCAGAGTGGTCCACTGCAGTTTGGATTCGTCATCTTGAACGATCTCCCGTAACTAGTCACGCCGATAATAAGCTTCGTGGATGGTACGCCTGCTTTTGTGATCATTGACAGTGCATTGAGTGTCTCAGTCAAGTTGACATGGGAACGCAAACAATCACCACTTGGACAAGCCTTTCTTTTCGTCAGCTTAGAACAACATGAAAGACTGGCACGGATCCGCAGGGAACCGCACAAGAGAGAGAGAGACGCACCGGTGAAGTCCAATTATTACCATAATCCCATTGACCTTGGCGGGCAAGTCAGTATATAAGAACCCATACACCTAGGGCATCCGTACAGTACTTACCGTGAAGGTCGTAGGTCATGTAAACAATGTAGTCAACCACCTTTCCGATGCGCTCAATGGGGAATCCTTTGAGATACCAATGTGATGCTGGCGCAGCGATGGAAAGAGTCTTGGGTTTGGGGAGCAATGCGCGTAGAAGGACCAGGAAATCATGGAATGCCGGTCCTTCGACAGGCTCACCTTTGGGGATGCCTGGAATGTCGGGGGCAGATGGGTATTCCCAGTCCACATCGACACCGTCAAGGTCCCACTGTTTTGCAAAGTTGGCTACATTGGTCGCGAATTTAAGGCGATTAGCAGGTTTGACAGCGTCGCGGAATATCCAATACGTGCTCGGCTCGGTAGACGCAGCCCAGCCGCCGAAGGCAATAACCCGCTTGACAGATCTCATCGCAACAAACTTTTCGAATTGGGCCTTAGTTTTCGAGATATCAACCGTAAAGCTTGGTGTAATATCTGCGAAGGAGAAGTGAACATGCGTGTATCGGCTCGTATCAATGGCTGTAACATCCATTCTCAGGCAAGGTCGGGACGGATTCCAAGCTCCAAAGTACCCGACACTTATGAATTGTGATGGTGGGCTACCGTTATTCACAATGTCCATACCACAATTTGAGATGCATCCAGTGGTACCCGGGGCCACATTTCCGGGAGATCCGTTTCCGGTCACGGTACAAAACTCGGCAGTGGTACCACATTGTCCCCAGATATTGCAACAGGCGTTAAGGGGACAAGGGTTCAGGGCAGCCAAGGTCGACATGGTCATCTGAGAAGGTTTTGGTGTCCCCGGAGCTTGCGGTCCGCAAAGAGCGTTTGGGATGGGCTCGGGCATTGGTGGCGAGCCGGTACTGAGGCAGAGTTTCACACCAACAAACAGGTTACCGCAGCCTGTAAAACCCCATACCTTGCCCTTGTTTAGGGACTCCAGTTCAGTGAGAGTAAGCCCATTTTGGGAGGCAATCTTATCACACCAATCTCCAGCGATGGCGGTATGAGTAGCACACGAACCGTCTGCGTTGGGCTTCGGTCGAAAGTCAGGTAGCTTCCCAGACGAACAGCAGACGTGCTGGCCGACGCGTAAAGTGGAGCAAAGATTAGCAGTACCCGAGTTATGCTTCGCAAAATCGGGTCCACTGATTTTGCATTTCGCGGCGAGTGTAGCGCAAGAATCACCAGAAACCACCTGGATGACAGCGCAAGTGCCATCCGGGTTTTGAGGTGGCCCTGTACTAGGCAGAGTACCCGAAGAGCAGCATACTTGTTGGCCAGCTTGGAGTTTAGAGCAGAAATCCCCACCGCCGTTGAACTTGGAAAGATCGCTCTCAGAAATCCCACACCGGTTTGCGACGGCCCAGCATCCTTCGCCGGAATTGACCGTGGCGGTTTTACATTCAGCACGAGGGACGAGACTTCGTCGAGATGGCGAGGAGGTGTTGTTGCCCAGTCCACTACTTGGCAGTGAGGATATCGAATCCAAAGATGCGGCGTCGCTTTGGGACAACCAAATGGCAGTCTCTCCAAGGCTGCTCTTACTCTCCAGACCGTCTACGCACTCGGCCTTGCTCCATGCCACAACAGCTTTTTGGACGGCTGGGAACGCTGAATCGCCACTAGTGTCGATGGCGATCCCGACAGTGTAATCGGAAGTTCTGTTCTTGCCGCATATTTGAAACAACAGAGTTCGAGACGGTGAATTTGTCAAGAAGTAGTCTCTCAACCGTTGGAGGAGGGTTGTGGCTGTACGGGGACCATCGATTCGGCCTCCTACGTAGACGCCCACAACAGTTTTACCGTAGTGGGCGAATGCGGTAGTACTATTCCCTGAGCAACCGACATCTTCGACCAGACGGGCTTGAATTTCCTGAAGAGCTCCGATTGCTTGTCCTGGAATAGTTCTTTCGCTGGAGCTTGTGAACTCAACGTCAAGCTGGACGGGGAGTTTGACAGCAGCAGAGCAACGGGGATATGCCAGCTGTTCAGTGACGGAGGTATTGGAAGCGAGGAGCCTGCGGATTGTACGTTGGAGTTGTTCGCCCTTGATAGATGCGCATGACCGTATGACAGTAGTGGTATTGGGGTCTTGAAGAGGGTTTCGGAGACTGAAGTCGAGCAGTTTGACCTTGCGGTTGCATCGTGCTGCCTGGCTTATGGTGTAAAAGCCCGTCCAGTTTCCTGGGTTTGAGCCGGTCAAGGCGCAGTCCTCGGGACAAATCTTCACACCATTTGACTCGAAGAGCTCTTGGTCAAGTCCAGGTCGTGCTCCAAAAGCCAGAACTGTCGAGGCCCCGGTAAGACACAGTGCTATGGCCAAGAAACGAGAAAGTCCGGAAAGCAGCATCGTACCGGCAGCTAATTTGAATCTTGAACCAGAGTAAGAAGGAGACGTACTGAACCTTTACGGATGGTAGCAGATGAACAGTTACGTTTTTTTGGTTCCTCAAGCTCGTCGGGACATTGCAATGAAGGCAAGAAGACTGATTATTGTACTCCTGGGCAAGGCATATATCGATAGCCAGTTGTGTAATCAGCTTAGCAGCAGAGAGCCGTGTCTGTTGTAGAAGCTTACCCAAGCTGCCTAGCTATTTCCCAAAAGCATGTGCCAAGAATTGGCCATTTGCACCAACGTGTGCTTCACATCGGAGCGGCGCATCAGCCATATCCACCACAATGAGAGGACAAAAAGCGCATCGGCGTTATTCTTGGGGCCGCTGCATGACAATGGTTGCCGCGGCGCGAGCGGATATGCCGTTGGTTGCACCAGGACGAGATTGTAACATCGCGATGACCCAAGCGGTGAGAAGGCTTTCTTGACGAATGGTGCCTGGATAGGGTTGATATTATTGGAACAGGGGAACCATCCCAAACCGTCTGGCCGAGATTACAGAATAGTCTATGATCTGTAATAGGCAAGACACTGGAGACGACAAAACTCTTCGATATGCAGTTGGTGGTTAGGTGCATTCTGCGTAGTAACCATATTATTGGAGACCAAAATCGAGGGTACCATTCTAAAAAAGGGTCCAGGGTCCGGATCGATCCCGCGACAGGCCTACCACCAGCATGTGGTACTCACCATCCATGATGCCTGTAAGCAGTGCCCGGACTTCGAAGTGTAAGAATATGGGGGCAACGGAGTTTGGTGAGGCGTCCGTCAATTAGCGCCAACAACCCAACACCTCAGTCTCGGCGCGCATCTAGCAGGGTAGGTTTTGACACTCAATCTGGGAGCCAAGCCCGACTGAGCGGCCGCTCGTATAGGTTTGGTAAGGCTTTTGCTTGAATCATATGAGGGATAGAAATTCGGGGTATGCTTCAATGAAAAAGGGTCAAATAAATGTTCTTTCCTTGGCTTCCAGCTATTCGACCTCGTGAGTAACCGTTCTCCGGTGACGCGCTGCTCAAATGGTCTGATCCTGACCGTTACATCACTGGCGGATTTGGAAGGGTATTGAAAGATTAGCTGCCGGCTTGACGGGGACTAAATTAGCGAGTTCTGCGCCACGGCCCGAGGTGTGCTTGGCGCAATTCATACCATGCTCGTTATCACGCAGGTGACATGCGACCTTGCCGCGCTCCCCTTTCCACATAAACAAAGATGAGGAACGCTCTCATCCTGAGCTCTCTGAACCTCCACGAGCTGTATTCCACCGCCTCTCTTCATCCCGATTTCCCTTCGCAATGCACCATTTCGCCTGGGCCCTGTCGCTATTTGCCCTGACCCGACAGGTTGGTGCACAGCAAACGATGCTACCTGCATCCACAGTCGAGCTCGACCTTATGTTTCCTGTTAATGGTAGTATCTACCAGCCTGTCTACCCCTTCCCTATTGCCTTCGCCCTTCGCAATGCCGGTGCCGCCTGGAATTACACCTTGAGCTTCCACTGGGTGATGTTCCCAACCAGCAAGGGAATGGTAGCCACTTTTCACCGGGGGACTTGGGATTACCCTCTCAGCAACCTAAAGACCAACGACTTTGAGATCCCGCCACCTGATCGGCATCTTCTCATTGACAGTACTGATAACTTCGTCAATGGAACGACAGAAGGCAGCATCACACTCCAGTGGTATTACGGCTTTTTTTTACATTGTACCCCTGACGGAAAGACTATCAACGACGGTTTGGACGATTCAGGCATTTACATGCCGATGTCCATCTCTTTCAATCTCAGCCGCGCAGAGAACACGCCACTGCCACATATCCCGGTCGATAACTCATGTCCGCTCGTTGCTGGCGTTGTCGGCATGGCCGGCCTGTCTTTGAACAATGGGTACCAGTGTCCAGTTATTGCAGAGCCCCGACCCGAGGCTGCCCCTTGTGGATTTCCTCGGGATGCTTCTGTCGCAGCAAACATCACCGCCCGGATGTTGGAGGCTGCTCGTTGCACCACCGGCTCTTGGCCGGACCCAACAGGGCTAGTCGGGCGCTGTAACCATGACATGAGCGCTTCAAATCGTCTGTCAGCCGCCACCCTAGCTGCTATGTGGGTTGCACTTGGTTGTGGACTTTTGACCGCCATCGGTTTATAAAGGTTGCATCAATGATACAAGTACTGGTTAGAGTACCACTATGATAGCGCACTTACTAATCCATTTGCAATGATGCCTCATTCTTGTATCTTTCAACGTAATGATAAAATTGATTCAATCGGGGCTCGTCCTATGTCCTTTGACATCGCGTTTACGACAGGGGCCCGGGAGACCGATGCCTGTCCATGCAACTCCTACTGGGTGAGCTCCGCGGATTATAGCCAATGCTAAGCATACTGACACAACCTAGCCCGCATTAGCGTCTCTGAGGTCGTATTGGGAATATGGCAGCCTCTACTTCGTACCCAGCTACGTGAGAACACCCGAGTTGCAGTCAGAAACATTCCGGGAACTGACCGAGGCGATATTTGTGAGGATAGCCTTACCTTGAAATCCCTTTGTTGGGCTAAGCCACGATATCGTTGCATCGTATAGTTACATTGTAGCACAGGTTCCTCGGAACAGGGACAAACCACATGGGGTAGCAGTATTGGCCTCGCTGCCTTGTAAATCGGCATAATCATTGAACGAAGACTGCGGCTCGCACAACGCGACGTGGTGACATGGTTGGGTAGAGCGTTGCCGGGATATATCAACCGATGCGCGAGACAATATTGACAGCATTTGACTCATACTGCAGTTATTCCTCAATCTAGGCCCTCGTAGATTCAGATATTCCCGCTTGCATGCACCAACCGTGGACCAACTTCCATGAGGGACCTCAAGGGGCGACAATGAGCCCACGAGGCGGACTCCGATATAGCTCTCTTCTCATAAACTATTATAATGATATTGTTACTCCCTGCTACTCATCCTAGACCCACCGATACATCAAAGATACGTGTGGATTGTGCTAAGATGCTTTCTTTGACCAAAGCCCTTCCTCTTCTGTCTCTAGCCCTCAGCGCGGCCGCAGCTGTAGCTCCCAGTCACGTTGAACCTCGTCGCGACTTCGAGCCCAGCTTACCCTTTGACCCCAACACAACTCAATACTGCAGTTATTGGTGGGACAATCGTGGCGAGTTTTCGTGTCTGGATCTCATTATCATACTGAATCTATCTCTGGAAGACTTTCTCCGATGGGTAAGACCATCACCAAGAATCAGTAGCCGGGCTTGATCTTAAAATGAATCTAACACATATTCACGTTGCAGAACCCTTCACTCACTCCAGAATGCGGGAATTACCAGAATGACAGGTCGTACTGCGTGGAGGCCGTCCTGGAACCGCCATCTGGGGGTTACTCTACGACCTCCACTTCCAAACTCTCATCGACATTGTCAACCAAACCCGGTACCACTACCTCTACTACCTCTCGGTTGAGCACGACCCGCATCGCAACAACTGCAACAACCACAATAGTCACAACTACATCATCGCGCGCCAGCAGTACCACAACTACTGGAAATGGAATTCCGACGCCAAGCCCAATCCAACCGGGCATAGTCAACAACTGCAATAAATTCTACTATGTGCAGTCTGGTAACCAATGCGCCACGATCGCATCTTCTCATGGAATCTCGCTCGCACAGTTCTACTCCTGGAATCCTTCAGTCGGCGAGACGTGTAACACTTTATGGGCTGATGTTTACGTCTGCGTCGGCATCATCGGTTCTACTCCAACCCCTACATTGCCAAGCAACGGCATCCCGACCCCACAGCCAACGCAGCCCGGCATCGTAGCCAACTGCTATAAGTTCTACCTTGCCAAAGTAGGTGATATCTGTGCCAATATTGCGGCCACTCAAGGCACCTCTGTCAGCCAGCTGATCGCATGGAATCCCTCGATTGGGAGTACCTGTGGTGGACTGTGGGCTGGAACTTACATCTGTGTTGGTGCCAGCAGCGCCATCCCTCGCTTCAACTCATATGGATGCTATAATGAAGTGGCAAATCGCGCTCTTGGCGCGGCAAGCCTCACCGGACAGCCTGCAATGACAGTCGAGGCCTGCGCCATCTTCTGCATCGCCGAACGGGGCCGCTCACTCTTTGGCGTCCAGTTTGGCGGTGAGTGCTTTTGCGGAGACGTACTTACCGTTGGTAGTGTCAAGGTGCCCGCTGGGCAGTGCGACAAGGCCTGTACAGGCAACCCGGGCCAGAAGTGTGGTGGCACCAGTCGCCTTAACATCTACGGCTCCTCGTCAACAGCGCCACTCTCTTACAAACACCACGGATGCTATACTGAGGGGACCAACACCCGAGCGCTGGGGATCGCAAGCTTTTTCACGGACACCTTGACGGCGGCGCAATGCGCCAACTTCTGCTTGCGTGACCGCGGCGCGAGCAAATTTGGTCTGCAGTTTGGCCGCGAATGCTGGTGCGGCAACAACCTCGGCATTGGCGCCGTGGCTACTCCTCAGGGGGAGTGTAGCATGCCGTGTGCAGGGGATGCTTCACAACGGTGCGGCGCTGCCAGCAGACTGAACCTTTACACGAGGGAAATAGATGCGCCGCCTATGAACTTCAGGTACCAGGGTTGCTATACGGAGCTCACAAATGGTCGGGCCTTGAGTGGTGGTGAGTGTGTTCTCTGATTTGTTTGACTTGGTGTCTCTAACCCTTCATCAGCGCAGACAGTGAGCGCGACTGCCATGACCGTCGAGCTCTGCGGCAAGTTCTGCATTGACCGCGGCTTTAAAATCTTTGCCGTCCAGTTCGCGTCCGAATGTTACTGCGGCAACACGCGGGCTGCCGGGTCAGTCCTCGCCGCAGAAGCGCAGTGCAGTATGGCGTGCAAGGGCAATGCTGCGGAGAAGTGTGGCGGGGACGCCCGGATGAACAGCTACATGTGGAATTAATGACAGTATTGAAATGCCACTCTCCTTAGCATGTACCATCTGCCAACAACTTGTTGCCACATGGTTAAATATACAACGTGAAGAGATATGGAATGCATGTTCCGCATAGCTCCTGCCTCTCTCAGTGTAGCGACTAAATTAGAATTAAGGTTTGGGGATGCTTTTCTATGGATCTCAACATGGTATAATTATACTCTTCGTCCCTATTCTTTCTTTCTGATGCCGTAAATAGCGTCAAACTTCTGCCGATTTGATAGCCATATTCTAAGGTTATCCAAGTGTCTTAATGCCCTCTCATGGAAACCCCCATATTACTTTCCATTTTGCCGAAGGAATTGACGGGCTTGATCCCCCAAATCCGGTTAGGCCATATAAGGTCTATTCCCCAATTCAAGCCTTGGCTGCTTCATCCTCAACTTCCTGTCAGCCTTGCCAGCTTCACCGTCCGAGGTCTGTGCACATCCAAGGCCGTATGCTGAGGGCGACACTGCAACACCAGAACGTCTCAAAATGATGTGTCAATGGAAGGGGGACGGGACTGAAAGGGAACTCGCGGGCCCCTCGCTGGGTGGAAGCCAAACGATAAGTATGCACTCCAAAGGACACCTAGCTTCAACCTTCACTCAGAGCTCTTTCACGGACCCAAAAGTCACTGATTGTAATCAAACATGGCTTGAGCAACGGTATCTTTTCCAGAGCAGCTCGTCCAGTTAATGAATTATTCAACCACTTATCTACCTAGCCTGTCTCTTTGTATTGCTACCTAGGTACCTACACGGAATATGCTGCCCTTACTCCACGACAGGAATGCGAGGATAGGTAAGGTAGGTAGTTACACAGCGGCTTAGTGGGCCAATCAAAGCCGGCTCATAAGCATGTACCTTTGATTATCATTACCCCTCTTTTAAAGTTTCTTTTTTTCCTGTAACCTCTGTGGTTGACTCACCGTCCTCGTCCCCAAACGCAGATTTTGGGGAGGCATCCTTTGTTAAATTTCTTTTGTTTTTTTCCTCCTTTCTTGAAGCGTCGTGGCTCTGGCAACAACACCACCAGTCTCAAAGGAAACTGACATAAACCAAGCATTAAATGGTTGGGCTCCTTTCCCGCTCTTCTGAATCATATAAATATTATTGCCATGGTTGATAGCCTGGATCGAGCGGAGGTATCCGACACTGAAGCCCATCTTACAGGCGGCAGCTCTCGGACTGCGAAGGAAGAAGAGTTTGGTGAGATCATACCGCCGCCGCTGCATTTACTCTTGTCGTCGCTAACTAACACCCCGACCAAAGAGATCCTAGGGACGGAAAACAGTGGAAATGTGAAAATTGATGGTGTCGAATGCGAAAGCGTCGAAGGACAGCCCAAGCGCGACAGATCGGATTCGGGCAACAAAATGGCCAAGAAGCTTAAAACGGATCCAGACATTCAGATCGTAGAACACTGCGAACAATGGGTAGAAAAAGATGACGACTTCGTGTTCGATAAGACCAAGATCATCATCCGACAAGGCGATTCCGTCTTCATGGCTACAACGGACAAGATGGAGTCGGGATTGAGAGGGCTGGACGTAGGAGCCCTCGAGCGTATTCGAATCCCGCCAGAGAACTTCTGCCCGGAGTTCAAAGAAGGCCTTACTCAGATTTCAGTCCCTTACCCTGGTGACATATATGTCAAGAGACCTAGACTTATTTCTTGGCACCCCAAAGACGGATGCAGCATCGCTGCTCTTGTCTTGCAGGAAGCTGAAGTGTGCGAGACTCTCAAGAAGCATCCGCACCCTAACATTGCGCAGTATCATGGCTGCCTCGTCGAAGATGGCATAATCACCGGACTTTGCTTCACAAAGTACGAATCGAGCCTCGAGGAAGCACTCACGGAAAGGAACGCCATTACGATGGCTGAAAAGATTGCATACTCCAAGGCCATCGAAGGAGGCATTTGCCACCTACATCAGCTCGGACTAGCACACAACGACATCAATCCGTCCAACATTATGATGGATGCTAGAAAACCTGTCATCATAGACTTTGATTCTTCTAGGCCCATTGGAGAGAAACTCGGCACCAAGGTTGGGACATTCGAGTGGGAGTTGGAGGGTGCAGAGTTCTCTGAGGCTGAGAACGACTTCTACGGGCTGAGGCAGATCCAGGATAGGGTTCTTCATTTCAAGCCAGAACCGATATAATCTCGATATTTGGTTGTGCTACAGCCCTAGCTCAGCACCGCGTAGTCACGGAGCTCGGAATAGTGATAGACCTATCCGTAAAGTAGCGAGATAACAACTTCCCGTGTGCCTTAGAGCTACATTCCATTCATCCGACTCGGCGACTAGACTTTGAAATACTGCCTTAGGCGACATTAGACATGCACCAACCATAAGCTGGTATGGGCGTAACTTACAGTCCCAGAACTAGACTTCGCAGTCGCAGGCTTCCTTGCCGAAGTCGACAGAATATTTGCACGCCACGCCATGGCAATCTCTAGATTTGTAGCGGTAAGTGGTACCGTCCGTTCGTCTTCCTGTCGCCCAGCGACAATGATCCACCGGGACGATGATCTCGGCTACAGCCATGACTTGGTTATGAACTGCACGATTTGAGAATGGATTGTGACGTTTCTTGTTTGGTGATTTCCTAATGAATAAATTCAGTTCACTAACTCCCTTGATATGATATCATAAAGGCGTCGGGCTGTCTGGAGAGAGAAATCATGGAGTCAGAAAGGGAGTGCAGCTTGGTTACTATTGTTAAATAATGCCAGATGAGGCTCTTCTCAAATCACCCGGTCGTGAACCAAAGCCTTATCAAAGGAGCCCAACACCTCTCTAGATGCAAACAGGGTGGTACAACATAAATCCTTCGGTCCGACTGACCTGCACGCTTGAACTGATAGGCGGGATTCCGCTTACATTATGAAGGCTCAGAGGGTCATTGCACATCTCATACAACTCTTGCTACATTATTGGCGCGGGCGCACCCTCCAGGAAATGTAGTTCAAGTGGTGTAGGAGGTTGAGGCTCAGGGCTGGACCCGCACTCAAACAAGGTAGTTGCCAGGATATTCTACGTTAACGAGCGCTAATCACATAGCTGGGAGATAGGAGGCACTATTTGACGCCTCGAATCTATCAAAACTTTGTGCCGACTTGCGAATACAAGCAAAGAGCTAGTTGAAATGTCGTGCAAAGCTTCAAGTACAAATTCGCACCCATGTCCATACTTGCGGCTCCCAGGCGATGGCAGCAGGGTACGGACTCATGTCGAAGGACTGTGGCCCTACACAAGATATGGCACACCCACAGATTAGAGAGTAGTATTATTCAAAGACCCCTCATCAGAAGGAACCAATGCGATTGTGATTCATATAAGAAAACCTCGAATAATCATTCCCAATTAGCCGATGTCCAGCAGGCTGCAGGCTTCTGCTTTGCCAAGGAATGAATCATTGATTAGACATCACTGCTTACAAATCAGGCTACAGGGACGCAAGTTCAACAGGCCTAACAGCAGACAAATCCACCCTCCCGAGAGAGAGACAATTGGCCCGCCCATTACTGGTGGTTGTGTTGCACCACTGATGGTTGGGTTTCTTGCAGGGTACATTCGTGCACAACGGGCTGTTGAAACTGTAGAAACCAAAGTAAAAGTCAACATTGCGAAGCGGGGTCCGTTTGCTGCCAGATACGGCGGTTTCTGTCATTTCCTAATGTCTTCGGGCCTCCTAAGACGTCCGCCAAGCCATATCGTCAGGTACCCTGATGTACCAGCCACACGATGAGCCGCAGCCTTGTTGCAACAGGTTGAATACCGAAACGGCTACCTTTGGTATGCATTTTAGTAACATATTTATTTCTCTGATATGCCGTCGGATTGCTTCGAAACGCGGCCTGTAATGTGGTGCTTGGATGCCTTTTGTACTATTAATGTAGAATATTTGGATTATGTAGTTGCCAGTGGCGTTCTCAAATACACTTGTCTTTAGGACCTTACTGTTTTGGTATAGCTGTGATAATTCTGGCCGCCAGGGCTACTCTGATCACATCCAACAGTTCCGATGCAGCAACGGATAGGGTTAGAATGACTTAATCTGTGGCAAGGCGGCGGCGGCGGCGGTTGCAGGTGAGCTCAACACTCGACCGATCATGGCCTCGATATCAACAGCCAATATGGCGTTGCTCGGCTTCACAAACCCTTCTTCGTATGGAATGCGTTCTTGCTCTACATCCAGAAGGTTAGTTTGCTCACCCACTCGTCGCAAACAAATCCCCGAGCACAACAACACAATGTCCCACAAAACTTACCAAATATAGTCCTAAGAAACTGAACGCTGGCATTTCCTTCGACGCGATCCCCAAACACAAGCAAGTATAGTGCCGTCTCCCCTATGCTATTCATGGTGTTCGATTCATTAAGCACGAATTGCGGGTTGACAGCTTGTGCAGCGGCAATACGGTCGACCCGGACCTTGGCGGCTTGGTCGATGCTGACAGTGGGTCCGGTAAATGTGGAGACGACGGTATTCCAGACGTCCTGGTTGAAGCGTAGATTATCACTGAAGAATACGTCGTTTCGACTGAGACTACCATCATGCTCGAGGGCGACATTGTGCTTCAGCGTGTCGACAAGATTGAAGGAGCCATCGAGGTTGCCAGCTGTAGATAGGGCAGCTGCTGTGGGGGCCTCAAGGGCGCCTCGTTCGAAATTGAACGACTCTTCGAAGCCAGCCTCGAGGAGTTCGCGCGTTATAGAACGGCCGTCTCGAGGAAGGAAGCCATGGTTTGCGAGTGCATTGAGCCAAGGACAGGGAGAGCGGCCTTGGAATAGAACTAGTTAGTTAATGTGTAGGTTACTGAATGTGGGTTTGCTCTACTGACTATCTGACTGGCCTGGGGCTATAAATTCTCTGCCCGGTGGAGGCCCGCCTTGCGCGAGGACTCCGACAACAACAAGGCACGAAACTGAGAGGAAGAAGTAAACCTGCTGCATGGCGGCGACAACTCGACTAAGACACGGACTGTGAGAAAATAGCTGAACGAATGTAAACTGAGCGATACCAGCACTCATAAGGACCCAAAATAAAAATAGCAGTCGAGGTGCGGACCAGACAAAACCTCGGAGCGAGTGCGGTAGATTATAGAGAGCATCACTCGAAAATTTTCGGGTCGAGAGCAACGAGAGGGTTGTTATATAGCAGCATATTCCATGATCGCTCACAAATATACGAAGGATTATGATGAGTTACACAATTCTACTTCTGGCTGGCCGGGCCCATGCAACCACGCGGCGGGGGTATGTGCGGATCTCTAGTCAACTATTCCAAGCCTAGGGTACGCTAAGGACTGGCGCTTTTTTGCTAGGGTCTTGGCGTGGAGAGTGATTGATCAGCTGAGACCAGATGGCTGAGCTTACGAATTGGGGGATGTTGAGTGGACGATCACCGCCTTGCATCATGTATGTAGGTGCTGCTTACTGGGACTGAAATCTTTTTTGTTTCAGGACATCCTACATTGTCGATATCCCTAATTCGATCGTCCGTGAGTGATTGATCACCAGTGAGTCTCTTGGCAGGACTGCACTCTTTGTACAATCCTTCGGCAAACATTCATTCTAGCACGTCCATGCTGCCATGTGTCGAACGAACATGATAATCTCCTGCCAGCAATCTCCTGCCATGAAATGACAGGACCACACTTACTATTCTTGTGAGATATCATAGAAGCGTTGTTATAAGAATCGAGTGCTGTTGGTACTACCCGGCGTGGCCAGTTGATGGGATGACCATGGGTAAGCTGCGACGACAGAGGCTCATCGCTGGCGGCGGCAAAGAAATCAATGAATAAATACTAATTAACGCTTTATGTGACAGTCTAAACCCCTGACTACCGGTGATATCCGTCCCCCTGCTGCTGAACATCATCTCTCGCCTGCCCCTGTTGCCATTCCTGGGTACGCCCCGGAGCGGTATCTATTTCGTGCACTGTTTGGGTAGGTAGTTCTGCCGGCGGCGTCCATTGCTGGTGAAAGCTTGGATGTGACGCCATGTCTGGGCTAGCCATCTGGGAATTCCGATCCATCTGATTTTGATACGTCGTGTTGGTAATCTCGGAAGCCGGATGGCCAGTGGAATAATACGACATGTGCGGGTCTTTCATGGAATGTGGTGATGCCTGATCGAATGTCGGAGATAGCTGCTGTTGATTCCATGCTGACGCCGGCCCATCTGCTGTGGGAGGGGGCGACTTGCGTCGTTTCTTGAGGAAGAACACCAGCGCGATGACAGCGAGGAGAACGACAGCTGCACCTCCAATTGCGACACCCGCGATCCCACCAACGCTCAAAGTATTGGATGATGATGCTGGTGGTGGGGTGGAGGATGACGATGGTGAGGAGGTTGTTGTGGAGGAAGCACCCGCAGACACCGACGCCGTCGCTGTGGCAGTCGCGTAAATCGTGGTTGGGTTACTGCTTGGGATTGCATTGGCAGTCAAGTTTACGTACGCGTCGCAGTCGCTCACTGGTGCCGCAAGTGGACACGTCGGGTTCTGGCACAAGCTCAGCAGCTGAGGGCCTGACGCAGGATTGAATGTGACTGGCGGTGCGCAGCGGACGTTGTACAGACTGTTCAGTCGCGTGCGCAATGTCTCGGCGTCTTGAACAGAGAAGCCGAAGTGAATCGTTGCTTGAGTGAGCTGGAAGATGAAGTACCCGAGTTGGTTGTATTCCAGATTCATGAACTTGTGTGCGTAGGCCAGGCCGACTGGACCGTCCCTGTTTGGCAGAGGTGGAAACGGACGAGTGCAGCCGAAGGCTCGACTAAAAGCGACGAAGAAATTACCAAAGAGATGACTACAGCAGCGTTCTTTATTAGTATGATACTCTCACGAGACTGTGGCTGGTCCATGGCAAGTGGTCTTACTGTTGATTCGAATCGTTGGCTAGAAGAAGGGTCTCTGTCTCGCCGGTCAAGAAAGCAGAAAGAGGAGCTGGACCACCTTCGTCTAGCCAGTTGATGCCAATGGGTGCGTTATTGACATTTGTCGAAGCCTTTGATCCATTGAACCACGGCAGTAAGTCGATATCTTCGCCTCCGAACGTCCCAGGCCGTAGGATTCCTGTCATCTCGGACGAGACATTTGTCAGGTTGGTTCCTCCTTCGAAGGCGAGAGCCACGATGTGCTTCACAAGGTTCTGCTGTGTGTCGCTGCTGTTCGTCCCATAAAGGGCCTCAGCGTAATAATCACATACCGATGCATTACTAGGCCGCTGGGCGAGACTCAATCCGACGAAGAGGGCGAGCAGAGACGTGATCATGGTCGAGAAGTGAAGTCTTTTTGATTTCGCCATGGCGGCAGCCCAACATCAGTCCAGAGGAAAGCAGCCATTCTAGAAGCCAAGGACGTGGGCGAGCTCTGTTGATAAGGGGCGCCTGCTGACCTGCTCAGCTTCCGTTCGCGTATGAAGGCGTCGATGTGCATGGATGTGTGGCTTGTGGCGTCCTGTAGGTTGGCTGCTAAAGCGTTGCTTTGAGCTAGACCAGCCTGTAGACTGGAGGCTAACCTGACCCATGGTGGCAGATACGCGAGCACTATGAATGTGGCGGTCCAAAATTTGCAGCAGGCAATAGCCAAGTATTCCAGTACAAATTACAGCTCGTACCATGACCCTTTGAGATATTTTTAATCTTCAATTGAATGCGTACCTCTATCACTACGTAGTAAACTACCTTTTGAGTTAGGTTTCGACAAATCTTCAAGCCCAACTTTTAGCAGTCCGCAGCTGAGCCTCTGCGTCGAATGGCTAGCGGCTTGGCGTTTTTGGGCTGATACCAGCAATCGGATTGGCCTTACTCAATTGAGGTATAATTTCTGACTGCCGAGAAATCTTGATGGGACAGCAGCATACCTCTTTTGGACTAGGGGAATGAGTGGCGCAGATTTTCTTCCAACCATCAAACCAAAACCAAGGATCTCGTCCTGGTCTTTTCGAAGGTTGGCGCTTCTCCTAAATTTGTTGCTAACGCTTTACGCTTGTTTCTCAAGCCCGTACGTTCAGCGGCCTCTATTATACGACATGGTGTATAGATATCTCTGGGCTTTGACTCCTGCTCAGAGAAAAGCACTGGCACAGAGATCGCCGCTGTGCGTGCCACCCATAATCAAACTGACTGGCGCAGCGCCATTGGTTAATATTCCCCGATAACTTTCGGGCCACTCTGACACTTCAAATTACACCGGCTTATGAACACTCCCCTTAATAATGGCGCTATGTCGGTCTGCGACACGGGACTCTCAACCTGGGTAAACTTTACGAGCAGCTTGTACTACGTAGTATGGAGTGCCCACAGGAAGGCTATGGTGACAAAGCACTATGTGGTTAGCACCGGCTTTTTCAAAGGGCTCGAAGACGAGACAGCTCTCCCTATGCAAGACTGGGCTGTCGTTACCAGTGGACTGCGTGTTGCATGCAAAGACGAGTCTGCGGGAGAGCAGCTGCTTTTGTAACGCGCAGCCATGGGTGCTGAGGATGTTGCCACTCATTGCATGGTTTCTGATGTCCTTTCAATAGACCGAGGCAGGTACAGCCACCTGGTCTATCTGGTCGAGCGGGTAAGATTTGCCGCGTAAGGACATGAGTCGGAGGAGAAGCAGCTCTGAGAAGCAGCTACGGACTGGGTTGCAGTAATGGGCCAACTGGTTATCTCTTGGTAGATCTAGTCCAATCTGTGCTGTTTCAATCTGCTGCTGCGC
The DNA here is from genome assembly GCA_001557505.1 of Reticulascus tulasneorum. NCBI lineage: Eukaryota > Fungi > Ascomycota > Sordariomycetes > Glomerellales > Reticulascaceae > Reticulascus > Reticulascus tulasneorum. The sequence continues at coordinate 756,751 of LSAX01000006.1, forward strand.
TTCGTCATTTGAATGATCAACCTTCGAATCCCAGATGATGATTGTCAGTTCAATGGTAACATAGCGTATCGATCCAAGCACTTGTGGTCCAAGCGCCTGTACCATACTTTTAGCATCTGCACAAGTTTCTGGAAATGGGTTGGATAAGAACTCCTTGTTAAACTTCGCGAAGGTGTCCTTTGTTGCGGGCAGCGGTGGCGATAGGCCTTGACAGGGACCAAGAGCAGCATATCCCATTGTGACCATCGTAGCGTTCGTATAACTAGTTGTGGTTTGTGTCGAGGGGATAGTCACAAGGCCGTAGAGGGGTGGACGGTAAGGGTTGGCATCTACGGTGCGCAATATGGGACATGCACCTGGTATACACGACTGGATGCGTGATCTTTTGACTGACGGTCGTCGTAGGGTTCTTCCATGTCGGCTATGATGCAGGAGCATCTACTCAAAGGCAATGTGAGAATTCGCTTGGGAACTCCGGATGCTATCAATTGGGATCCCATGCATGCGTTTCACCGGTGCGGAAAAAATGACTCCGTGGAACTTATTGTCTGCCTAGGAAGCCATGCCTTGCCTGATATTATCGGTGACCGGTGTGTGGAATGATGGAGCCCGGAGTGTCTGTCGGCCATTTGATCGACTTCTGAGCAGAACGGACAAGGATCGACCGCTACCCGTCTTCATCTTGAAACTTGATCTTGAAGTGTAGTATCGAGTAGCATTGGGGGGGTAACGTAGACGGAGAACGTAGGCGTCGCAAGTATTGGTGGGTGGACTGCGGACTCATAGGACTGGACAACGACATACTTAGTTGTCGAGACTAGGAACTGGAGTAAGGTTGCATTAGCAAACAATTAAAACTCGACTACGGACTACTGTGCGTGTCAGTCTTTAGTCTTTGTGCTTGATAAGTGGGTCGGAGGTCTCCGAAGAGGAGATTGCTCCGGACGCGGGTCCGTAATTGCGTGCTCACACGTGACCACTTCTAATCAAGGCATACATCCCGCAATCGAAGCTCAAACTGCGCAAGATGAGCAGAAATAATTTGAATACTAATCTTTTGTCTGACTTGATTTCTGTTTGTTTTTTTGAGACTTTTCTTCTTTCTGACCTTGCAGCCAGCATATTGGAATCACCATGGCAGCCGTTGGAAGGGTGTCTCCAGTCTCTGGGGTCTCTCTCCTCAGAGCCGTCTGGCAGAATCCTCCCTTGGCAGCGAGAAGAAGTTTCGCTACATCGTCCCCAGCCACGGCGCATCACAGCATCGTCATCATTGGCGGCGGAACTGCCGGTGTGACCGTTGCTGCCCAGCTGATGCGTGCAAAGCAGCTGGAGAAGCCTGATATTGCAATTCTAGACCCCGCATCAACACATCACTACCAGGTGAGAGTTATAGACTCTGAAAACCATGGCTGTTAACTTACACCTGTGTATAGCCCGGGTGGACGCTAGTTGGCGCAGGGCTCAAGCCTCTCTCTTCTATGCAAAAGCCATTATCTTCAGTCATTCCGCCTGGTGTAAAGCACCACGCCGTCAACGTGTCTGCTTTTGACCCGGCAAACAACGTAGTGAAGACTAGCGAAGGCATTGATGTTTCTTACGACTACCTGATTGTTGCCCCTGGCCTAGAGACCAATTTCTCTGCTGTTTCCGGTCTATCCGAAGCCCTCCAGGACCCGGAGAGTCTAGTTTCATCCATCTACTCGAGTCAAACAGTCGAACAGGTATGGAAGAACATTCAATCGTTCAAGCGGGGGAATGCCATCTTCACCCAGCCAGCCGGTATCATCAAGTGTGCTGGTGCACCGCAGAAGGTCCTTTGGATGGCTCTGTCGCAATGGTCCCGGGACAATGTTCGAGGCGGAGTTGATGCAACTTTCGCCACTGGCGCACCCAGTAAGACCAGCCTCCCCCCTAAACAATGTGCCATTCATGGCCTCTTTATTGAATGATTTGTAATTGACGCATTATATAGCAATGTTTGCGGTGCCCAAGTATTCGCAGGCACTCGATACGCTCCGCCAGCAACGCAATGTCGAAGGTTTATTCCAGCACAACCTTGTCAAGGTTGACTCGAAAGGCAAGATCGCAACTTTCAAGAATCTGGCCGAAGACGGCAAGGAAGTACAGAAGAAGTACGACTTCCTGCATGTCGTACCACCTCAGAAACCTTGGGATTGGGTTGCAAAGTCGCCTCTAGGTAAGTTGATTACTACCAACAGTTTGCCACCAACTCGTATCAATTGTATTCGGAGGGTGATTCACTGGGAGATTAGAATAAGATGACTAACCAGTTTCCTTCTCGTAGCGGATGCTGCAGGTTGGGTAGACGTCCACAAGTCCACAATGCAACACAACAAGTAAGTCAAACCTGTTGGAAAGATCAACCGTATAGCCTACCAGGGGGTATACGGGAAGCTAGCGTTTGGCTACGATTTGTTGACACGAGAGACTCTCAAGATTCTCGAACGTCTTCTCCCTCGGCGATGCGTCGAGCCTCCCAAACAGCAAAACAGCCGCGGCCATCACGGTACAAGCACCAGCCCTCGTCCACAACCTGATCTCCGTCATAAATGGAAACCAACTGAAGGCCGAGTACGACGGTTATGCGAGCTGCCCACTTCTAACAGGGCACAACGAGCTCATGCTATGTGAGTTCAAGTACGGCGGCGTGCCGAAGGAAACCTTTGCAGGCGTAGTCGGCGGCCAGGAGAAACCAAGACGAGCATTTTACCATTTGAAAAAGGACTTTTTCGTAAGTACAACCAAATCCTCACATCTCAAAATCCGAGCTCACCGTTTTCTTTCAAGCCGTACATCTACTGGAGCAAATTCCTGAAAGGGACATGGTTTGGACCCAAGGCGTTCTCACAACCGAAGTATGAGTAGCCGCAGCGTAGTGCTTTATTACATTGGCACCTTTTTGCGGTGCATTGGCGCTCTTTCTCAAAAATAGTAGATCCGAGATCAAAATTGGTTTCGTGTGCTGGCAGATGTAGAGTGTCAAATCATTGTTGCCAGGTTGTTAAGGTGTTCAAATCGCACGCTTTTGGACTGCACTATATAATTATGTATCTCTTAAATGCGGGAGGGTGATTTGAAGCGGGCTGTAGCCGGTACTTAGATTGGCTTTGGAGTATCCTGCAATAACATCCCGTCTGTCATGCATAACAAGCTTTCGCTACCTAGTGGGTATTGAACCGCGCCTTCAGCCTGAAGGCTACTAGACATATAAGTTAGAACGTCGAGCTCACCTTGAAAACTCTCGTGCATACCCATTTCGCTCGATAATCTCACAATCTGCGGTGGGAATTTGATCATGCGAGCTCTTGTTCTGTCAGTTCTTGCAGCGACCACCATTGGCTGTGTCGCTGCCGAGGAGCTCAAAATCGACATAACGTATGCGGTCGTGTGCGACAGGAAGACTAAAAACAATGACATCATCTCGGTCAATTACAATGGGACATTCATTGATGGAGGATTGTTTGATTCAAGTGCGCCCTTGTTTCGTCCAGCTTCCATTTCTTCCTCTAACGATGAATACAGGTTACAGCAGTAATAGCTCGGACCCATTCAGCTTCACGCTTGGAGGAGGCGAGGTGATAAAAGGGTACGCTTAGTCAAGCGAGCCATATTTATAGATCTGACACAATCGCAGCTGGGACCTAGGACTGTTGGATATGTGTATCGGGGACAAGAGGTATGACATCCCTATCAATTCCACACATCAGCATACTCGCAACTTGTTGTCATTATGCAATACAGTCGGATGCTCTGGACTTGTGATGACCACGACTTTTGACTAACAACTGTTAGGACTTTGACTTTGCCCCCCGAATATGCCTATGGTAACCGGACTGTTGGCCCTATTCCAGCAAATTCGACTCTCAGTAAGTTGTACCACTCAGACCAATAAATCGCACTAACCATCTATGCTCACAGTATTCTACACCGAACTAATGGGCATTGACGGTGTCACCCCGCCGAGCCATGATCACAGCTAAACCCACAAAACTTGCCTTCTAAAGTGGAGATGCTAAGATGAGCCTGGAAGGCTTTCTCCCGTAGCACCGCGTGCCATATCGGGCATCCAAGAGGATCTGGCCAAAAATTCACTGGTGGCGAATTGCTTCTAAGTCAAAGGAATCCAGGGTAATCTCGGCGGCATGGATGAGAATTGTGTATCGGGACAATGCGCTGTAGGCGGTGAAGCTGACATGACCTATTTTGCGGTTGTTAGAGTACATATTTATCAAGAGTGATGTCACTATGGCGTCGTGAAGAGCGATACAGCCGAGCCCATAGCCGAGTTTGACCCTGTACAATTCGGTCTCGGCCGAGGTATGGGACGACACAACTGTTAAGAATAATGCACTACGCAACTGGGCCAGTCTACTTTTCGCATTCGTGAATATTACTCAAGGAACCTCAAGACCGACCTACCCAACATTTTGTCCACTTCCGTCGTGTAGTTGCGGTGAAGCCAGACATCTAGGAACGCCCCGATATAAATTTCCGACAACGAGGAGCGGTTTGAAAGCGAGCGACGACACACCGCAAGTTCGGACTGTTGTCATTCAGCTAACCCAGGTGCGGAATTTGACCCACGGAAGCACATTCTGCGGACTTCGGTACATATGAACACCCGAAAGGCGAAAAACCCGAGACGCGAAGGGCGCGAAGGACTAGGGTTGCTTCCTTCGGATGGGGGAATCAGGAGGCGCCAGAAGGGTGACAGCCATGTTCGGGATGCGGTACAAATGTGGGCTGGTGTACATGTAGTTCCATGCTGGATAATCAGCGCTAGTTCTATGAGTTCTGAACTTCGGTTTGCCCGGACGTTAAGGATTCGCTAATCCTGAGCTAAGCCAAGTAACTTGGCGTTATGTATCAACGAGCCGACACATCGTAACGCCGATCCTACCGTTTAAGGCGTTTACTTTATAAGCGTGGAATCTGTCGATAGCATTTGCCTGGCTTGGTATAGTGTAACGGCTGTAAACATCGCCAGCTAGAAACACCATCCCATCAGTCATTTCGACCACAGAGGTCCAAGAGAAATATTCCCTACAAGAAACATTTCAAAGATGGCTTCAAAGGTCTGGGATAGCTTCTTCGAGAAGCACCAGTCAATCAAGCACTACACCTCCGACTCCCCCGAGTTTGAGTCAATAAAAGCGACTTTCATCATTCAGCAGCACAAGATCCCATCCATCATTGCACGTCCTCAGACCGCCGAAGATGTTTCTGCGCTTGTTACGCACTCAATAGCCAACTCCCTGCCTTTCGTCGTCCGATCTGGTGGTCACGATCTCAACGGACGGTCCATCGTTTCCGGAATTTTGCAGATGGACATGCGAGATATTAACTATGTAACCGTTAGCGCGAATGCGAAGACCGCTCGGGTTGGTGGCGGCATCCTCAATGAATCGTTGCTTGCCAAATTGGAAAAGCATAGCCTAATGGCCGCGACAGGAAGTATTGGCACAGTTGGCTTCGGTGGTTGGTCAACGCTAGGAGGGTATGGTCCATACTCGCCAAGCTTGGGGTTGGGAGTAGATCAAATTGTTGGGGCAACAGTCGTGAATTCAGAAGGACGCATTGTTGAAGCGAGTGAGAAGATGCTGAAAGGAATCAGAGGTGCAGGTGGTAATTTCGGTGTTGTGGTTGAGTTTCTCATCAAAGTCTATCCATCTCACGATGTACGTGTTTCTTTGAAGGCTATGTTCAGGTACAAGATGCTGATATAAACAGATACAAGCCGGTATGATTCTCTTCGACTCGTCATCCCTGGAGGGTACTATTCGGACTTACTTTGCGAATCTTAACGACCTCTTGGCCGCTTCAACTCTCCCTACGAAATTGTACTTCCAGACAATGATCTTCACCATTCCGAACATGGGAAAGACAATAGGGGTCGGTTTCGTGTGGAATGGTCCGCTAGACGACAACGCCAGGGAATGGCAAGAACAGATATCATCTCTCGCACCAGTCATGGCAAACATGGTCAAGACTACCACGCCCTTGGCATATATCACCGAAGTCACCAAGGTAGTTCCGCCTCACGCCTACAATGGGAAATCACAAACTGCCAGCCTCCGAGGGCTCGCACTCTCGCAACCTGCCATCGACGTGCTTGTCAAGCATGTTGATCTACAACCAGGCAAGGGCGCGATGATCAATATACATTCCCTACATGGAGTTCCGACCAAAGCCCCATTTCCGGAAAGCGTGTTTCGCAATCGGGAGACCCACCTGATGATGGAGATTGTGGGCACAGGGCCCACGCCAGAGGTTGGTACAGCGGGGCTGGTCTGGGCAGATGGATTCTCAGCTGAGATAAACGGCGTTGAGGAGGCGATGGAACCACGTTATTTTTCACTTACACCAGCTGATGAAGTTGATTTGGGGAAAACTTATGGGGAGCACTTGGAGGCAGTTGCCAAGTTGAAAGAGGAGTTCGATCCGAAGAACGTATTCAAATACGCTTTGCCTCAGCTTCGGCAGGTCTGAGCCGACCACTTGCACGGTTCGTCGATGGCAGCAGAGGAAATTCCGCACTCCTCTTGATGAAATTGGGCGAAGACGGGAATATATTTATAAGCACAAAGCCTGATCCAAAGACTCTGGCCAGTCTGTCCCTTATAAACTGGGTTTCCCTGGGTGGAATCGCTCCATGACTTGTCACCACACAAAGGCTTAATAGGGAATACAAAGTTTTATACCTAGTCACGTCAATATCTGGAGCCCCAGCTGTAGTGGCGATCCGAACCATTCAGTTTGAGGATCTCCTTAAATTAGGGAATCAGAAAAATCACCCCGGGGGGATAAGACATCGGGAATCCTGCGCTACTGCACTTAGAATCAGCCACTTGGAACTGACCCACAAGCATGGAAAGATGGACCACTGCCGAGTATGGTGATGTTTACACGGGAGCGGCTACGTGAAATCATGGCGGGAAAGGCGCGTAAAGAGGGGCTTCGGACCAGAGATTAAAGCGACTTTTGCATCCCGGGCCTATGCATCGCTCCGCCAATGACGGATTGCGGAGTAATAAAAACGACATCCCGAGAGCGATACACAAATTACAAGGACAAGACTGGCAGCCCAATCTGCTACCCAGTGGAGGCCCCACGCAAAACTGATCTACGTAGGCCCTATCGGCGGGACCTAGCGGCCATGCCGGTTGAATCGGGTCTGCTGGGTATGCCCTTACCTGATCGCTGAGGAGGTCTCCGAGGGTAGTGTCCGTACGATTGTACTGACATGTGGCTGATCGGCGCTTTAGCTTCTCGCTGCTAGTGTCAAAGCTGCGGCTGCACTCTCTAGCCTCGCGGGTTAAATGGCCGTAGGCGCTCCACTCATAGGTACGTTGTGGTGTTGTTGCTGTCAAAGTGCGTACAGGTGGCAACAGGTGACACGGGAGTAACTTGGATTGGAGGAGGCATCAGTCAGCGTATTGATAAGAACAGACATGAGGAGACTATGTATTACACCATTAAGACCCGGTGAATGCTGTAGAACCTCTAACCAAGAGCCTACTAACCGGTACACCTCGGACGATCCGCCGCAGGTCGCTTTATCAGGGGTTGCCTCTGCAAGCAGCAACTGCCTCGCGGGCCTGATGTCACGCTGGAATTGAAGTACCGTCGGTCGCAACCACGTGTTGTCTCGCAAGGCCGTATCACAGGAATAATTCGGCAAGTGGTTATCTCTCTTGTAGTTTCGATGCCGTTCGGGATTAAGTTGTGGTGGCCGATGGTGGTTCAAGTCGCACGAGATTCGTGGATTCTACGCACAGTCAGCGCTCCCGCCTAAATCTCCTAATATATAAGCGTGTGGGTCGAGATTAAACAGATTATCAAGAGTAGCACCCGACGGCATATAGAAGGGTTTTACTATGGGAAGTGGCGACGGGACCGTATTATAGAGGAGCCATGATCCAGGTTATGGCAGATAACATCCTTTCTTTTCCATTCCAACTTCGATTCGCACCGACACCGACATCACCATTCATTTCGTCAAGATGCAGTGGAAGGCTCTCGCACTGGCGCTTCTCGCGGAGCGCGGCTCTGGCCAAGCCCTTTCGCCGATGATGCGCTTTAGTTGCTCGCAGCTCGTCGTCGACCGCATCGACCCGCTGGTCAACCCCGGCGTGGTGCCGTCGCCGCATCTCCACCAGATTGTGGGGGGCAACTCCTTTAACGCGTCTATGGACCACGATCTCCCTACAGTGTCTACGTGCACTAGTTGCACATTCTCCGAGGACTTTTCTAACTACTGGACCGCGGTTTTATATTTCCGAGCTCGCAACGGAACATACCGGCGTGTACCGCAGATCGTGAGCGAGGGTCTTCAGGGCATCGGCGGTATCACAGTCTACTATATCCCGTCGACTAATAATAAAACAACGGTCACCGCCTTCAAACCCGGCTTCCGCATGCTTGTCGGAGACGCCACGCGCGACTCGTCAGGCCCGGAGCGCAAGGTATGCCACCGATGCATGCCTGCGTCTGGAGACAATAGAAATATCAACTGCGGGGCCCCGGACGCCCAGACGCTCCCCGATAGCTTTTGTGTTGGCGGCATACGCTCGATCATTACGTTTCCTACATGTTGGGACGGTAAGAACACGGACAGCGCGGACCACAAAAGCCACGTTGCATACGCGACGGGCTCGGGATCCTACGACGTCGGCCCGACCGGTAGCTGCCCAGCAAGCCATCCAGTGGTTATACCCCAAGTGATGTACGAGGTCGTGTGGGATGTACGTGTTGTAATTTCATCTTCCGGCGTCTTCCCACGAGTCGTGGGCTCGACTTGCATATCTCAGCTTGTGCTACGACGGCCTATTCTGGTGCTCGAGGCACAACTCAATTCGCTACATTAGTAGTTATTCGCTAACTCTGTATACACCAGACTCGACCCTTCAATGACAAAGAGTTATGGCCTGAGGATGGCTCGCAGCCTTTTGTCTGGAGCACGGGCGACAAGTAAGTTTTTACCAGGCAGCGCAACTCGCAGTCGGACGGTAACCCTAACATCAATGTTCAGGCATGGATACTCGCAGCACGGAGACTATGTCTTCGGTTGGAAAGGCGACTCTCTCCAACGCGCTATGGACGCCCGCTGCAACGGCGACGTCTGCAAGGTTCTGGAGACTCAGTCCGCGGAGGATTCGATAAAATGTACCACGGCGCGGGTTGTCGAAGAGGATATTGACGGATGTGAGTTACCCCTGACCGTCTTGAAGAGCTCACGAGATCATTTTGCTGACCACCTCACAGGGCTGACTACTCTTCCGGGTGATCGTGTAGTATTCTAGATTAGTTTCTGTAAGAAGGTCTTAAGCAATATAGTGAGTATTCATGACCGCACAATGCGAAAGTGGCCCAGCGGAGGAGGCTCATGCTCAGGACTTCGCAAGCGGATAGCCTCGTTGCAAAAGCTCTGCCTACCCGCATCCATCAGTGTCAAGTTCTTGTCCGTACCCATCCTCTGATGAATTTCAGGTGATTTCTCCCTAAATTGAACAATTATTCTGGTTTATTATGTTACTTACCACTATCATTATTCGTGTAGGTTGTCCGGGAACGGGGTGGATGAGTGGGGGATGAACGGTGCTCGTGATATTGCCGAAGGATCTGCTTACTGATATAGGCAGCGGTATCTGGCTAGCATGACCCCGTAAGCAGGCGCTCATCCAAAGTCCCACGGCTTCCAGCGGGCCAAGATTTGTTCAGCTGATTGAGGAGTTCCGAGTCGAAACCCAGAATCCAGAATCAAAGGTCGCGCCAGGATTTTGAAGTTAGTCAGACTCACCTCGTCCGACGCACTCTACCACTTTCTGGCGCTTGGGTCTTATACTTTCTGGCGCGCAATACTCGGCAAGATAAAAATTCATCTTGGTGAGCTATCTGAGATAGGTGTAGTCTTTCCAGGTAGATTAGCCAAGTGAATATACGTTCTGTTGTTACATTATTGACCAACCTCTGACCACTTCAGAAACTCCTGCGTATAGGTCACTAAGTTGTGCAATCCCGATCAAGACACACACACATTCAAATGCTGACAGCTTCACTCCTTCACAAAATCCTACCCAAAAGTATAAGCCCCCTTTTGTCGGTAGCAATGGAATTTGCTACAGGAGTATAGAAATATGACCATATTCCGTATCATCAGTCAGATTTTCCCCAATGCCTCGTGCTCCCAACTGCATCACCATACTGTGGCGGTAACTGGGTCGGATGCTTCCCCGTGAGAAAATGGTCACCTTGAAACTTCCTTCGGACAAGGCAAGGCCATTCAAGTCGGTGGCGTAAGGCTCAACCCCTGCAGAGACTGGCAGGGGTTGCTTCACTGGCTTCAAAGCCCCCTACCATTTCTTCGTTGCTTGAATTAATGCGAGGATGTCGCACGGCTTGCATTGCTTCCAGTTCCCCGGATTGCCGCCAGGGTCGGCTACTGGGCGATTTTTGAGGCTCTGAGGCACAGGTAGCCCAAACCCCGGTAGTGCATTCCCCTGGATCGGAAGCCAGGACGAAGGATGTTCATCCCACCTCCCGGGTCATAAATAACTCATAAATGCATGATTTACGGCGTCCGCATTACATGCTATAACCTATTCTGGCATTTGGCGATGAGGCTGACATTCGGAGAATGCCACAAAGTTGAGCAGAGACACTCATGGACGAGTACGGCTCTAAGCTTGTCCCCGCCTGGGAAGCTATCCCTTGTCCCGAGAGCACACACCAAGAAGGAGTCTCACACACATCACACGCATGCTCTAGTGACGGATTCTTCGGTGATAAGCCTGAGATGGCCCCTGTCCCCGCGGATGGTACACGACGTAATATACTGCCACCCGAGGCACACTCGGGTGGTAATGATGTGTATCGGGTTCTAAAGCAGTTGGAAGCCCGATGGAGGCATGCCGACTTCCGAGTGCGCTTTATGGCATTATGATAACCAACTTCTACTCTGGTGGGTATTTTATGCCGCCGCTAAGCTCCCCTCTCGATGGTCAGCCGTGGGCCATAATTAGAAGAAACGAGAAGTATAAGAACCGAGTGCGCCGCTTCTCATGATGAAGTATATCTACAGCAAGTCAAACAAGTTAGGTCAATCTGTTTTAACACGAAGAGTCCAAGATGAGAAACCAACTATCTGCCATTGTGCTTGCGTCGCTGTCTCTGTTGGGACGATCTGTCCTGGCGCAGGACGAATGCCGATGCTTTCCTGGAGACCTTTGTTGGCCGTCGGACACAGATTGGAGTGATTTCAACACCACTGTTAGTGGGAAGCTGGTCAAGACGGTCCCGGTGGCAAGTGTCTGCCATGACCCTACCTACGACGAAGCGGCCTGTAACGCTCTCCGAGGCGTATGGATGAACCCCATGACCCAGTCAGTACCTCCATTAGTAGTTCAGTACTCTTACGCGGCTTATTCTGACCACCAATCCCATAGCATACAAACCTCTCATTCTCCCCAGGCTGCTTTCTACGCGAACCGGAGCTGTGATCCGTTTACGGATCGAACCGCACAATGCGTCATCGGAGCATATGTCCAATATGCGGTCAGGGCCACGACCCAAGACGACGTAATCAAAACAGTAAAGTTTGCAGCCGCCAAGAACATCCGCTTCGTTATTCGTAACACAGCCCACGAGTTTGCCATCCCAAATCCCTAACTCTGACAAGCTGTAGTACTGACTCTGTATGAAGTTATAGCGGCAAGTCCACGGGGACGGGCGCCTTAGCTATCTGGACGCACTTCCTCACAAACCATACGGTCCTGGATTGGGACGACGAGTTTTACCGTGGCAAAGCGCTCAAGGCCGGCAGCGGCATTCTGGCGATCGATGCTGTGTCGTTCGCCTCCGAGAACGGGTTCGCCGTCCTCGGCGGGACTTGCCCCACGGTGGGGGCCGCGGGCGGTTTCATTCAAGGCGGAGGGCACTCCCCGCTCTCGTCGAAGTGGGGCATGGCCGCTGATCAGACGCTCGAGTTTGAGGTCGTCGACGGCTCAGGAAAATATCTGATCGCCAACCGCAAGGAGAACAGTGATCTTTACTGGGCCATCAGCGGCGGCGGTGGCAGCTCTTACGGCGTGATTTTGTCCGTCACGTTCCGCGCCTATGATGACCAGCCGATGACTGTAGGCAACATCACCTTTACCAACGCGGGAATTAGCGCCGACACGTATATCTCTGCAATTCAGGCCTGGCAGGCCTTCCTGCCTACCGTTGTGGCAGCCAACTGCACGGCCGTGTACAGCATGGCTCGAACCCAGTTCTCCGTGTCGGCCTTAACGGCGCCAGACCACACGCCCGACTCACTCAGGACCCTCATTACACCGTACCTGGCACAGCTTGACGCCCTCGGCGTCCCATACACCACTGGTGCCGAGGCCTTCAGCGGCTGGAACGACACCTACTGGCGCGTCGCGGGAAACCAGCTGACCGGCGTCTCGGGACGGAGCTGGATCGGCAGCTGGTTCCTGCCCAAGAGTGTCATGGAAGACACGGCAACTGGCACCAGCTTCATCAATGACTGTTTGTCGATCACGGACGCCGGCTCACGTATGATGTTCATGGCCCTCGACGCGTCTAAGAAAACCGACATCGTCGGAGACGTAGACAATGCCGTATTCCCCGGCTGGAGGGATACGCTCGTCCACGCCATCATCAGATCGTATGTGTTCCTTTCTTTCGATTTCTCAATGCTAACCTTCTATATTGTAGGCCGTACAACGCCACTGCGCCTTGGGAGCAAATTCTCGAGTTGCAAAACACCATGACCAACACGTTCATGCCCAAACTTCAAAAATATGCCCCAGATCTAGGAACATATCTTAATGAGGTCAGTGTAGCTCTCATCCTGTCTCTCCCGTCTCGAGAATAGAGTGTAAGGCAAATTCAGCCACTAACAAGACTTCACAGCCTGACCCAAACGATCCAAACTGGAAAAAGGATTTTTACGGTACCAACTATGATAGACTGTTCAGTATTAAGCAGAAGTATGACCCCAGTCACGTATTCTACGCGAGGACGGCCGTTGGCGGTGACCTCTGGGCCGAGGACGCCGACAAAAGACTTTGCAAGACTTCTTAAACGGGGTCTCTGCTTCGAAATGTGGTTTATAGCCAATGATTTATCGGAAACAAGGAGTTGGGATTTTCGATTACACATGTGATGGGACATCTGGCTGGCTCAGAAGGTAAAAAATCAAGGTCTATAGATTTTCTTATCACATTGGATCACAACTCGCTTTGAAAAATTTACCACTAGAAGCCGCCTGAACCCAATCAAGATATCTAGCTGGGCTGATCATTCTTCCTCAATGCAAGCAGAGTTTGCCCGGCAGAGCACCTTTCCACGTGAGGTTAGCTGGTTGATATTTAGTGTTGAACGTCTCCAGTGTATTAGTGTTAGTGGATGTGCATGCTCAATTGCCTCGACAGCCGTTGGACTTTTCTTTGCACCAACCGCTTGGCCATGTAGTATAGATATAGATGTTGGTTCTTTTATTCCACAGTCGGAGATCATCACTTGGCTGCCGGTAATTTTTCTGCTGGATGTCATGTGTCTAAATAAGAGTAGAGAAACCTGGCGCCACGCGTTCGAGTGTTGCTAAATGCCAGCAGCTAGTTACCCGAACCACTACCAATTCAAGCGAGTAGGTATCTGCTAGCCTAGCAGCTGAATTGCATACGGGATAGGGCAGAGAGTTCTGCACCAGCAGCGACCCCAAATCGAATCCCGCAGATTTCATTTGTGTATCTCATCCTGGAACTGCATCCACTTTGAGTAGGGCATATGTTAATGGTTAGGCTGACCAGTATTCCTAGTGTGTGGCACAGCACTAAGGCTGAGGCCTTTACGGACGTACATAAAGCTCTACCAATAGATGCAAGTCGGGGTTACAAAAAGACCGGTCGCTGTCTCGAATCCTTCTGTTCGGCCAATGGTAGCCCGGCTGCGTGATCCAAATAAAAGTAAAGGGAGTGAGGACAAAAGATCTTTCGCTGTTGTCGCCCCTATTAGAACTGACCTGCAGAGCAAAAAAGAAGGAGCTACATTTGTCAGCTACGAGATATTACAACCGCTTAGAGCTTAGTGTTCGAGAAGGATGCAATACGCTCACTAATACGCAATTGCCTAGTGTCAACGCAAGGCAACCAATCTCTATAAGTCCATATGCAGCCTGGCAGGCCCCTATTTGCCGGGGAGGCGCGAATACCTGCTGCGTCTCTCGCTCCTTTGACGACGCGTAGATTATTCTGAAGGCAAAGTGACCTGCATTTGGTGGCGGGGAGGAATAAAATATGAAATGTGAAGAGTGAGGAATGAAGATAAAGATCTAAATATTTCCCGAGATTGTCCAATAATGGCGCTCGCAACCGGATACTGGGCTTGGCTGGCTTTGGACACGCAGCATACACAGAGACGGTACCTGGTACACTTTGGCTTCTTCTCCATCCGTTTCAAGGCTCTTACCTAACCTCTTCACGCGTCGTAATGGGACTGTATGGAGAGCCACTAAGAAGAGATACCGAGCATGTAAGCTAAGGCCGTTCGCTCGTCTTTCCTAGTAGAGAAGCGCTATTGCTTTTTTGCATGCATATCGACTTCTTTGAAGTTGGGGTTGAGTAGTACTGGCAGGTAGTACTGGCGATCCTGCGAGCCCGGGGAAACCGCGGCAGGATCGTAACGGTGGTTCGGTAGTGCCCCATGTTTATGTTCAAACTTGCCGCCGCCTGCCGTGCTGGGCGTCAATTGGGGGCTGGAATTGCTCGATAATTGCAGTTGTGATGGGTTCATTGGAGGTTTCGCTGCCCTCTGTCAACGCAACTTGACAAAGGTTCCCTCCCTGGCGTGACATCGCAAAGCCCTCGGCTGACGATATACGACTGCAAGCTACTCCTATAGCATTTGAATGGATTGGATGCTTTGGAGGGATTCTCGTGCTCGTACTACTCTGCGCGGCTTCTGGACGGCACGCATCCCTGCATAGAAGTCACAAGGACTTCACCCATTTTCGAGAAGATCCGCCTATCAGACAACCAATTAGAGCAAATCTAGCTCGATATGTACAGCAGTACAATAAAAGGCTTAAGCGGTCGGGGTCGACTGAACCCTTATAGATGGAGTATAAATACGCCGCTGATTGCCAACTTCAGAGGGAGAAGGAGACAGAGAGAAAGCTGAACATACCAACTTGACAGAGTCAGTCACCAGTCGCCACCGCCTAGTACTTCTTTACTCAATTCCTTTCCGCAAACCGCTCTGCTACCGTGATAATGGTCCACTTTACCATTTCGGGCGCAGTGGCAATGCTTCAGCTTTGCTCTGTCGTAGCCGGCTCCCCCGTAGCCAGCTCAAGGCCTGCTAATCTTCACTCCGGCCTCAACTACGATCCAAGACTGGCGTGGGATGATTCTCAAATTCCCAATCCTCAGCTTGTAGAAGCCCTACCTCGTGAGCTCAGGCTAGCACCAAACGCCTCTCTTACGGCACCACCTTCTGATTTCCATGGCCCCTCGAACATTGAGACTAAGAGGGGTGTTATTGGCGAAGACAACCGTATTCTCCTTGTTTCGGATGATTTTCCCTTCCATTCAGTAGGGAAGATCATCTGGGCCAACGGAGTAAGTTGTACGGGAGCATTAGTTGGACCTCGCCATGTTTTGACGGCACGGCATTGTGTCCCACAGAATGGCATGGGCGCCCGGTTTAGTAAGTCTATATTCCTCGTCTTACGCTATTTATCCATGTAAAATCTTGAGCATGCTTTATTCCTGCTTTTGCAGAACACGCCAGTCCCAACACAATAGTTCCAATGCAACGGATACAATAGCCCCGCATCCTCGTCACTCTTCTTACGCTATAAGAAAGACATTGTAACTATTAGCTAACGTCATTGTAGTACCACGCTACGATAATGGCGCTGCTCCTTTTGGCGTTGGCAACTTACAACTAGCCACCTGGATTGACTATGGCTACGCCCCTAACTCGCAGTGTGAATGGAAAGAAGATTGGTCTCTTTGGATAATTGACCAACGCTTGGGTGATAGCCTTGGGTACTTTGGCGTGAAGACTTGGACTGCTGCCGAGATGGACCGACCTATTATGTTTACGAGTGGATATCCTGGCGACCGAGATAATGCGCAACGGCCCTACCACATGAACTCAATTACCGTTAAAACGCCGAGATCATTTATGTGCGACACTTTCGGCCCTTTGTATAATGATGCCGATGCATTCAGCGGTCAAAGCGGAAGCCCTCTTTGGGAGAAAGACGCTGCTAACAACCGATACATTTGGGGAACTATAGCTGTCTCCTCAACTACTGAAACGGTTATCGGAAGTGGAAACTTCATGGTTGATACTGTTAACCGCATGCGCTCTGAGTTTCCGTAAACTACTTAGTTACATTGATCATATCACATAACGTTCTGCACGCATGCCCGGTTAGGGTACAATGTCCCTGCTTCTGCCTGGCTAGCCCGTTACGCTTGGTAATGCCGCTCTCTGTACAAAGGTTTACTTGTTCTGGTTTCGACTGATGGTGTAGTTTTCAGGACACATAAAAGATATCAAAATCGCCAAGGCGAAGAACTAAGTGATTCAGAGTTCCACAAATGATTGTTTCTAAGCTTCTTGTTACTTACCTTATCAAAAAATTGAATTCTTCATGTCCACGGTCAGGCCATGCAGCTAAACTGAACTGGGGACTTTTTTAATGTCACTCAATGTGCCAGCCACCTGATTGGCGCAGCCTGCGAATCACATATACCTCTGGCACGTGCATATGTTCGGTATTGGCAACGCCACGTCGCACCATCTCCAATCCACCATGCTGCAGATGGATAAACACCTCAGACTACTTCCCAGACAGTTGGGACCCGGTAGTACCAACTACAAGAAACAAGCAGTCAAATCAGCCCACTCTGTAACCGGGCATCACGTTTCAGGCTCCATTCAAAACCTCATCATCGCCACACTCGTGCACCGCTTTGCCCGATATAGAAGCATTCCAAACTTAACAGTCTGCCCCCGTTCTCGTAATGCGCCTGGTCAATGTGAGGACGTATGAGCTCCATGAGTTTGTTGAGCATCCGCCTCCTTATGCCATCCTCTCGCACACGTGGGGTGATGAAGAGGTCACGTTCCAAGACATGGCCAATATCGCGCCGCCAAGGAGAAAAACGGCATTCAACAAGATTCGCGGGTGCTGTCGGCAGGCAATACGCGATGGCCTGGAGTACTGCTGGGTGGACACGTGCTGCATCGACAAGACGTCTAGCGCGGAGCTCTCCGAGACGATCAACTCCATGTTCATTTGGTATGGAAGAGCCATGGCATGCTACGCATACCTTGATGATGTCTCGGCGCGAGGAGAAGGTGATCTGAATAGTTTGACGAGTTCTAAGCAACTGTCGGCCAACGGCGTCTCACTGGATGGAGTTACGTCGTTGGTTTTCAACTCCAGGTGGTGGAGCCGGGGATGGACACTGCAAGAACTGATCGCGCCATACGACGTTATCTTCTTCGACATGCACTGGGAGGCTATGATGACGAAGAGGGGCACAACGCCGAAATAAGTGCGCGGTTCAAGATCGACTCTGATATCCTGGTCCATTCAAAGCCGTTCTCGGCTGTGTGTGTCGCCGAGAGAATGTCCTGGGCTGGCTGTCGTAAGACCACCCGGTCCGAGGACACGGCCTACTGTCTCCTTGGCATCTTCGGCATCAGCATGGCGCTTCTGTATGGCGAGGGCGGCCCACGTGCCTTCTCTAGGCTGCAAGAGGAGATTCTCAAGGTCACCGAGGATTATAGTCTTCTAGCATGGGGCCTAGACCCGCATTCAAAATTCAAGACAAACCGGCTCTATGATACTATATGTAGCGTCTTGGCCAGATCCCCGGATGATTTTATTGATCGGAAAGTATGTTTGTCTTGGCGAGAGAGACAGGAGCACACGCTGGTTGGCGAGCCGCCACTGATGACCGGTAGAGGGCTTCGACTTCCCATGTTTCTAAAACGCTTGACGGCTAACGACTTGCCGAACACGAAAGCCAAAGGTAAAAAATGGCTCGACGATGTCATAGATTACGTAGCCCGATTGCACACCTCTAAGTCCAAGGGAGTCAGGTCCGTCCTTGAACTGGATGAAGGCGGCACAGGACTGAGTTTTCACGTTGGGGCGCTCCAGTGCTTTAGCGTATTGGCTCCAGATCACCCAGCACCCTGCCTCTTTCTGGTCACGGCTGGCATTCCGCCGTCTGGAGAGGGAAGAGGGCCGTCGCTCATGTTTGCAAGAATTTCGACCCTTTTAACCCAAGTTGCGCGTCGAGAAGTTGAAGGAAACACGACCTGGAAGTTGACGACGTGCTATCTGAAGTCGACAATCGAACCCTCAGTGTTGCACCGAGAGATCGGCCTCAGGCCACATCTTGACACTTCCTTTGACAATATACGATGGCGATCAAACAAGGTATTCCCTCTCACAATCCGCCAACATGTCAACCCGGAGGGCTGGCCGATGCTAGGGCAATATTATGTCATCCAGCTCGAAGGAACGGTTCCTCGCTGCGCCATTGCGATCGCTATAGGCGGTGGACGAGTATGGGTCGAAGAGAAGCTCGACCCCAAGCAAGGAGATCTAGTGTCATGGTTTGATGAGAGGGTCCAGAAAGGCGACTCTTCTGGCTTTGTGGTACCGACGGCCAAAACGATCGGAACGATTGCAGAGCGGCGGATCAGGCTAGAGTCCGGAGAATTAACTATGACTCTTACGGTGGAGGAGAAAGAAGGCCGAATAAACTATGTCCCGTGGCTGTTGTTTAGAGATAACATGTCAAATACGGGGTAGGCCTTCTTCTTAGTTTTTGTTGGTAATCTCAATAGAGTTCCCCGTACTTGCTCGCATGTGAGTCCTCGGCTTCCTCCACCTCCGTCTATCTCGTCTAGTGCATTGATCTGCATCGTCATTATGAGCAATGGGTCACTACTTTTCCTTGGACGTTCCAGACATTCTGGTTTAGTATTTTGGGTTGCTCCGCCTCGGATTCACAACCAAGTCGTCGCCGTGTTAGATGAGATGCCTAGATCAGCGGAAAGTTAGCAACTCTAGACTATCTCAATAGCCAAAATCCAATCTGCAGTTCCTTCCAGCCGTAAACATGGCTGAGGTATAGGGCCCCTGGCTGGTGAAGGGGCGAGGGAAAGTCGGTAAGAGCTGCTGGGAAAGTGAGTATGCAACTAAGCCATCTTAGCCCCGCACATACAGGGATAGAGATGCAATTTCCGTATCTATGCAAATACATATTGGGGACCGGGAATGGAAGCTTAAACCCGCGGGATTCAAGCCCAAAAGTAGGTCTATTGCATGAACAGGTTGGAAACCATCCTTGCCTCCTGCTGCAGATGCAACGCTTGCACTGGTAATATCCCGAAATGTAGCTGAGAACTAGAGTAATGACATTTCGGCCAGGCCCTATATAAGATGGTGGTGCTCTCTTCCTTCTCGAACTTGGAGCCCACCACGATTGGCAGGATAATTGCAGAGCAACTCAAATCAACACAAAGTCGTCTTGTAGAACGTGCTTCTCCAGCAACTATTCCTCCATTACGTCTTCATTTTCTCTACAGCTAATTTAACAGAGGAAGTATATTAAGATGCCGGGTACCATAAGCTTCATGAAACAATCCTTTCCGGGAACGCCAAACTTCACCGAAGAGGATGTCCCAGACTTGACGGACAAGGTGAGTCGCACATTTGCGTTCTGCAACTCTTCACACATGTGCTGATCATGATACTAGGTAGTGATTGTCACTGGTTCCAACACTGGTGTTGGCAAGGAAACAGCACAGATTCTCTACTCTAAGCATGCCACAGTTTACCTCATGGCACGCTTCGAGGACAAGACCAAGAAGGCCATCGAGAACATCAAAGCCGCCGTGCCCAAGTCCAACGGAAAGCTGATCTTTCTTCCCCTTGATCTCTCCGATCTCATAGCGATCAAGGCCGCTGCAGAGGAGTTCCTCCGAAGGGAGACGAACCTCCACGTCCTCATCAACAACGCTGGCGTAGGATACCCTGAGAAGGGTTCTAAGACGAAACAGGGCTATGAGCTGCAGTTGGGTGTCAACGCCATCGGCACCTTCGCCTTTACCAATTATCTAACACCTGCGCTTGTCGCGACCGTCAAGATATCTCCACTTGACACGGTCCGCGTGGTCTGGATCTCATCCTCGGCTGCGGAATCTATCAGTCCCCAGGGCTTATTAGAGAGTCTGCCGAAAGTCGACGATATGGGTGCTCTCGAGCAGTACGGTATCAGCAAACTGGGCATGTATTTCCATGCCACCGAGTTCGCGGCTCGGCACAAGGTCGATGGCGTCTTATCCATGCCCGTCAACCCCGGAAACCTGAATTCCGACTTCTGGCGCACGCAGGGAGCTCTCATGACGTGCGTGCTTCAGAAGACGCTCCTGCACCCGCCCATCTTCGGGTCATACACTACGCTGTTTGCGGCGTTTTCGCCCGAGGTCACGATCGAGAAGTCGGGCATGTTTGGTGAGTAACTTTCTCGTGGAACCTGTCGCCGATTATGGGAATCATAATGACTGTGCTCTAGTTGCGCCATGGGGCAGGCTCTGGATGGTTTCGAAGGAGATGCTCGAGGGTAATAATACGAAGGCTCAGGGTGGGACTGGGATCGCAAGCAGCTTCTGGGAATGGACTGAGGCTCAGCTCAAACTGCACTCATGAGGAAGGATTGGTGATTGGGTGGGAGTGGCTCTTTGTGGATTCTCGAGTGTGGCGGTTTGTAGCTTTAAGTCGTGGTTACGTCGTCCGTTGCATCGTCATCTTTAGATTTTGGTTTCTTTGCATTATCCGCTGAGCAGTGGATGCAAGCGTATTACTTCATGAAGAAAAGGAACAATAAGAAGCGTTGACCTACCCTCTCCCAAACCCCGAATCCCGCCTTTGAAAATAGCAATTTCTCATGCAGTGGAGTAAAGGCAAATGTTTTCAAGAGTGTCCCTAGTCACGAGTGAATGGTTGTAGAAACAGTGCCCAAGCATCCAGTGATTTACAATTGCCCCGAGGACCCTTAGTTACGGAGCAAGAAGGTCATGAATACCAGTACCGCTTTGTGACCTGGATATTCAAGTACGTACCTAGCTATTCATGGAAATACTGTAATGAATATATCGTAAAATATCAAGATATTCAAGTAGCTATTCATGGGAATACCGTGATGAATATGTGAGCATATAGGAATGATTGGAATATTTGACAACTTCTTACACAATTTTCATTTTACATACTTTCCCCGAGAGAGTTGCCCGCAACTGGCGGAAATGAATCTGCCAGCTTTTTGGTCCCCCCAGGGGAGCGGCACTGATTGTTCACAACCCAATTCCGAGGTGGGATTCGAGCTTCGCTCAGACCCACTTTACGACGTGGTTGACCTATCAAGAGAGGTAAACTGAGAGTTTAATTAGCACCCCCCCCCCCCCCCCCCCCCCCACCCCCTCTCAGTCGCAATGAGGCGGGGTAGAGGAGTGAAGGCAGTAAAAGAATCCTGAATCAGCCAATTGTTTCCGAGCTCATTTCTAAAACACTTCTGCTCCAGCCGTGAGATTTTTCTTATCGGTGCGAACACAGACATGGCGCCGGCCGGAACAGAGTTGCTCACTCCGGCGCCTTATGGACGCGCATGTGTGGGGTGCTCTCGCGCCAAGTGCAAGTGTTTCTACCGTGCTGCGAGGGCTGAGTGTGAACGGTGAGTTCTGATGGGCATGTCTTAGTCTAGCCACATATTAGAAGCTGAGGATACTGCAGGTGTCATCGCCTTGGCAAGACTTGCACAGAACCCGCGGCGGTACGTAAGCGCAAAGCTGCGACGCCGCCTTCACCACTTTCGCCAGTGCCGCCCCCGGCGCCCTCTGGTCGACTCGAGGAGAAACTTGACGACCTCGTCACCCTTCTGCGTTCCCAGGCCGAAGAGAAGAAGCTTGAAAGCTCGCGGCATACGCCACAATCACAGGTCACATCATCGACTCATAACACACGTACCATTTACGGCGAGTCTCTGACCTCGAATGATAATCATGGGGTGGAGCAGAACACGAATCACGGCATCTTCGATCCCCAACATCTAACAAATATCGATGCTTCTCAGTTATCCGTTCTCGACTATGTATCCCTTCACAACATTCCATCTGAGGTAGCAGAAGAGCAATTGGGCACCTTCCGCCGCGCGTTTATCCCCATGTTCCCATTCGTTGTTATTCCAATTGATATGAGTGAATCGGAACTACGTCATTGGCGGCCTTTCCTCTGGCTTGTTATAATGAGCTTGACGACTAAACAGGTGGCCCATCAATTTGAACTTGAGGAGACTATCTGGCGCATCGTATCGCAGAAGATCGTGACGCAACATTGTGCTGATCTAGATCTGCTTCTTGGTGTCGTTTGTTTTGGCTCTTGGTCTGTGTTTCGTGTCTACGATCTCCAGTTAGATGTCATTATCCATATAAGCTGACTTCGAACAGGGCTCACTATTTTAAAAAGGAAAAACCCTTCATGGGGATGCTCTCTCAGTTGGCTGTATCGCTTGCTTTCGATCTTGGCCTTCATCATAACGCATCTACCAGTATCGCACAGCGTACTAAGTCCCACCGGCTTCTTGTCGATCAACCCGCGAATGAACGGACCACAGAAGAACGACGGTCGATGCTTGCTGTATTCCATCTTACGTCTTCGTACGCAACTCTAGCCCCTAGTGGCGCCCTTTCATGCAGGGCGCTGGAGTAAAGTTCCGATATTGCTAACATAGTACTATAGCACATGGTCAACATATAGGGAGATAGAAGCGCTTCGTTGGACACCCTACCTAGACGACTGCCTCCGCATCATCAGCGAAGGAAAAGAGACGCCAATGGATGTTAGATTGGCCGCTCACATCAAATGTCAGATCATCATGAATTATCTGATACGTTCTCCCTCAGACGAGCTAGTGGAAGGAGGAAATTCCAACAAAGCCTCCCCCATCTTGATTACATCTTTGCTTGGGCAAGTCAGGGATGTACGAGACGGCTTACCAGATCATACTCAGTTTGATAGTGAGAAGCGTCGCCACCTTCTAGCATCCATGACTTGAGCAAAATCTTATGTGTCATAGGATATACACAATTTTACATGTGTAGCGCAGAACTTCGTATCCGAGAATCCTGTCTCGGCCGATCTAGCACTCAAACCCAGACAAGTCTTTCCAACTTCCAACGGCTCCAGGACTTAGACGCACTTCTGAACTGTGCTGAGCGCTGGCTATCAGCCTTTCATGAAATGCCCCTAGTAGACTGGGTTGGTATTACAGTAGACAACTTCATTCAATTCTCACACTGCGTCATCGTTATTTTCAAGCTCACAATACTCGACGAGCCAGGTTGGGATCTGGACGAGGTACGGAGGCGGGCGGACGTGTTTGCCATTCTGGATCGCTACTGCGAGTCCATCGACAGCGTTTCTATGGCAGTGGGAATCGTGGACGCACCTGGGGAGCGTAGGGGGCTCTTCTTTAAAACGGCATTCTTGCTCCGGACCATGAAGGGCTTGTTCCTGGAGGAGATGGCACCAGAGAAACTGCCAGGTGTCTTGCAGTTGCCTGGAAGTGGAGAAATTAACGGACATGGCGGAAACGCCGCCTTAGCGGTGACGCCAACTCAACTTCAGGATGGATTGCTGTTGAGCTTATCGGATGACCCGTGGCTATCGGACATATGGAGTTCGTCGTGGGACCTTTTGGGAACAGATTCTCTCCAGATTCCGTACGTGAACTTTAGTAACTAAATGGATAATCAGGAATATAATTCACTTATGTGACTACTACACGTAGACTTTTAGTGCTTCCCAACAAGACATTTGAGACTCACGCTCATGAGAACGAAATTTGGTCAAGATCGTGATCAACCTAGTGTCACTCCATGCCAGACACAATTTGAGGGTTTCGTTGAAAAGTAAGGGACGTCTTTCTATAATCCATTTTGCATCTCATTTTATTTGGCACTTCTCCATAACCACGTAGACGCTTTCCTCAGCTGGTTAGTTGAAGAGACCTTATCTTACAAACATGTCCGATGCAGCTCGGCCTGGTGCCCGTTCCAGAAAGAATTTGTTGCGAGCCATATTGATCAATAAGGTCTCTAGCCATTCATATACACAGTCTTTACCTTAATCTTATATGTTGTCTGTCGGGGCAGTGCAGGCAAGAGACAAGACTCAAGATCTTACAACTACTGCTGCCAACACATGATATGAGTTTACGGCAGAGGATTGGATGTAAATCGCCAGTGACTCAAGTTAGCCACGCGTTT
This sequence comes from Reticulascus tulasneorum, assembly GCA_001557505.1. Taxonomy (NCBI): domain Eukaryota; kingdom Fungi; phylum Ascomycota; class Sordariomycetes; order Glomerellales; family Reticulascaceae; genus Reticulascus; species Reticulascus tulasneorum. Next base: position 781,141 of record LSAX01000006.1, read on the forward strand.
ATTGTTGACGAAAGAAGGTTTAAAGACATCTTTACTCTCAAAGAAGCTCGTAACGACATAATTAAATGAGTCCAACTACTCCGTATTAAAGGGAGCTATGCTTTGGTATAGTCTTCGAGGTCTTATTCTAATACTTAAGAGCCACCAGGATCATCTAACCTGATTAAAAATCACACCATCCACGATGTACAAACAAGACTATCGTCCTGCAGAATGCATACAGATACACAAACAAATTAAGTACATATTGAGTCCCAGGGACCAGAAACAGATGATACAAGGATATGCTAGTTGCGTCTAAATCACGACATAGCTTGCCGGGAGTCGCCATTGACTCATGCCAGCGTCTCACTTGGAGATGTACCACTTGAAGGCCCTGGAGTGGCCCCAATTCAGCCAATTGGTAATATAGATATCTATGGACTCGGCAGTACTTTCCAGATTTTGCGCTTTGTTGGCAGGGCAGTGTATTATCATGGCCGCAACATGCAGTAGTAGTTCTGTTGTTTCAACCCTGCTCGCCTCCGATCTGTCTGTACATAATTGGGGCTACTCAGCTTTACCGCCGTGCTTGATCAACAGCTTAACAGTGGCATCATTCCTGCCACCCACATAAGCCCAAAATAACGGCGTACGGCCATTATTATCTTTCGAGTCAAGCTTCGCGCCGTAATCGATTAATATCTCAATAATGTTATTCCAGCCAAATTGAGCAGCCAGCGATAATGGCGTTCGGCCAGTATTATCTCTTGAGTCAAGCTCAGCGCCACGATCAAGTAATAGCTTAATAGTGTTAATCCGGCCAGAGTAAGCAGCTAGCGATAATGGCGTTTGGCCAGTGTTATCTCTCGAGTCAAGCTCAGCGCCATGATCAAGTAATAGCTTAATAGTATTGTTCTGGCCCTGGCGAGCAGCCCATGATAATGGCGTTTTGCTAGTATTATCTTTCAAGTCAAGCTTTGCGCCGTAATCGATTAGTATCTCAATAGTGTTCTTCCAGCCTTTATAAGCAGCCCATGATAATGGCGTCATGCCAATATTATCTCTCGAGTCAAGCTTAGCGCCACGATCAAGTAATATCTTCATACTGTCGCTCTGGCCGTGGCAAGCAGCCCATGATAATGGCGTCCTGCTTATGTCATCTCTCGAGTCCAGCTCAGCGCCATGATCAAGTAACATCTTCATACTATCGCTCTGGCCGTAGTAAGCAGCCCATGATAATGGCGTCTTGCCAGTATTATCTTTCAAGTCAAGCTTCGCGCCGTAATCGATTAATATCTTCATAATATTTTTCTGGCCGTAGCGAATAGTGAACGATAATGGCGTCTGCCCAGTATTATCTCTCAAGTCAAGCTTAACGTTATAATCGATTAATAACTTAACAAGAATATCTTGGTCTTTCTCAATAGCCCAAAATAAAGGCGTACGGTCAGATTTATCTCTCAAGTCAAGCTTAGCGCCATAGTCGATTAATAGCTTAACTGTAAAATCTTGATCATTCTTAATAGCCCAGAATAACGGCGTCAGGCTAATATCATCTCTCGAGTCCAGCTCAGCGCCATGATCGATTAATAACTTAAGTGTGGTATCTTGGCCATTCTCAGCAGCCCACGACAATGGCGTCCGGCCAATTTTGTCTCTCGAGTCAAGCTTAGCGCCATGGTCGATCAGTAGCTTAACGATATCATCTTGGCCAAGCCTAGCAGCCCACAACAATGGTGTCTGGCCTTTATGATCATCTCCTAGGTCGGTCTTGGCGCCGTAATCAATTAATAGTTTACTAGCAGCTGTATAACCATTCTCAGCAGCGTATGATAGCGGAGTGCGGCCAGTAAGATCTTCTAAATTGATATCGACCTTGTCTGAAGAATGTATGTATGACATGACAAATATCTCGTCACCGTACTCTGCAAGGTAGGAAAGGATGCCTCTCTTCCTTGAAAAGATGAAATGACGTCCCAAGTTTTTCCGTCTGTTTCTAGCCTGAGTATTTCGCCCGAGTATACTATGAAGAGGGTATGACGGGACGCTGATCTTAATATGTGCATCCCAAAATGCTTGAACTGTCTCATGGCTATTGGTAGCCAAAGCTGCAAGTATTGGAGCCCCGCAACGCTCATCACCTAATTCAAAGCAGGCTAGGCTTGGTGATAGGGTTTTGATAAGATTACCCAAGTTAAGCTCTGCGAGTACATATACGAGCCTCGTATTTGGATTGCGCCTGCGTACAGCGAATTTCTCACACAGATTATCGAGCTTGATCCAGCAGGCGAGGTCGAAAGTGCTTATAAAGCTTGTCTGACTGGTTCCGCCTGCTTCTGCCGCATCTGCATGGTACAAAATTTGTCGTGTAGCATATTCTAGGAACGGAAATGCTTGACTTGCCAACAGTAAGAGTTCATCAGCGCGCTGGGCCGACTCTCTCGGCGATTGCTCAGCAAAATTCAGATGCGTAGCAATATCCAAACTTATGTAGTTGAGACAGCACAGTTTTAGTCGTTCGTGACTTTGTCCCCGAAATTGTGGTCCCAGGTCTGTCCAAATCTCTGCTAACCCATTTTCTCTGAGAAGAAAATCCTTCACAGACTCATGGATGAACTGAATCGTGGGATTTTTGGATTTAGTGACCTCGGCGAGACCTTTCGAAGAATGTAGGATGAATCTCTCCATGTCGGATTTCTTGATCTCGTCGGGATCCCAGGCAGATAATGCGGTTGGTTCAATGCCACAAAGAATGGCAAAGTATAACTCCTCTGGCTTCAACGGCTGCCTGGCGAAAAGAATCCACTGAATACATATGAGTAATTCGCCCTTGTGCTGGTGGTCGCGAGTTAAGATCTCGCGGAACAGATCATGTAGATCCTTGGGAATTTCTTTTAGTCTTTGTCGAAGAGCATGAATGCGGCCACCATCATGCTCCCGGTTAAGAATTTCCACGACCAGAACAACCCACATAAAGACCCCAGAAGACTTTTCTTGAATGTCGATGCGGATCTGCTGGGCAAGCTTACTTTGCCCGATCTTAAGCTCACTGTCCAGATAGCTGACTATATCTTGGCTGTGTCCTTCTTGTCCTTCGAGAACCAGATTTAATCCATTTGCAATTGTAATATGAGGGTAGTGTCTGCTTGAGAAGCAGACTCGGAAATTGATACCAGATGAAGTAGTAACCTTGCCAATATGTTCGAGAAATGATACCATATCCCGCACCTGACGGTCGTCACATTCATCTAAGGCGTCAACAAAACACAGTAGGGAAGATTTCCCAAGACTTCGTATAGCTTGCTCAAATAAAGCCTTCAACGACTCCACGCTCCACTCGTAATGTTTTCCCTCCCAGAAAACCAAACCGAGCGAGTCGAAAACTTCTTGAAGGGCTGGAATTCGTTCAAGAACCTGCAGTAGCAAGGATCGATACATTCCAATCGTTGACTTCTCTAGGCCATCTCCTCGCGCGTTGAAGAAGAATGAGATAACGACTTTATCTTTCATTTTCCTCCGCGCATTGGCATGAGCGAACTTCATCAGCGTTGACTTTCCGGCACCTGGCTTTCCTTTAATCCATAAGAAGCCATGATGTTCGCTAAGCTTACTAGGGTTAAGCCAATCAAGGTACTCAGACTTTCCCAATAGCCACTTGCACGTCTTGGCATGTGCGTTTTTAACTGTCATCTGGCGGGCATCAATCTGGTCGAACCTCAAGGATTCTAGGAGAATTTGCTTTTGCTCCTCGCTTAATGACGACGCGCCGGCTTTAGCAGGTCGATTGCAAACTACAGCTGTCATTCTGCAAAGAGCAGCGGCAACCTTTTTGTATTCAACGTCCTCAAGACCAGTGAACCGACACATCTCCCTATGATCGCGCCCAATATGCTCAACGGTCTCGATGGCGGATATATTGAGATAGGATGATGTGTCCTCTACCACCTGCGAGCGTGGTTAGCTTTGGGCAATAGCGATATTTTGGTTGTGCGTACTTTTTGTCCGCTGAGAACACGAACACCATATTGTTCCTGGAAAGAATGTATAATCCAATTCTGCTGTACAGCCATTGGGGTGAACTCATCCCTCAGCTCTCTGAGGCGTTCAGCCGTCGGTAACAGTGTATCGATGATCTGTTTATTCATGGAGAAGCCAGCAACTTTCATCGTCCTCTCCACAACGCTTCGTAAGAATCCCTGTGGGTCGGCCCCACCATGAGGTGTGCCAAAGAACATAATACCGATTGTCTGTTCGAATATGCTACGGAGATGAGATTGGCCAGCGAGACAGCCTTTTGACCTCCGCAGCATCTCTTTGACAACAATTCCACCGAGACTATGTACCACGAACATTATCGGTGTTGAAGGCTCTTCCCGGCGCGCGGCTTCCAAGGCGACTAGCAAGTTCCAAGCTATGTCGTAAACTGTGTTCTTGCTCTCGGCTGGGCCTGCCCAATGTCGAATGTGCGTATCGTACCCGTATGTTAAGACTCGCGCAGTGGGTAATGTTATCGGGGCCAAATCTCGCGGCCAGTAGATATTCACATGGTCGTTCGTACGGTGGTGACTAGTTGAAAATGGATTCAGTCGTCGAATTTTGGATGGTGGTTCGGCGGAATCGTCAGCCCTATGTTCGCTGGCCTGAGGTCGCACCTCGCCGCCCTTGTGAGTCCATGTGCGTTCCGGGTGTCCTGTAAATCCATGTATGAATACGATGCTTTCTGGTCAGCATGCCATGCTAAGTATAATATTACGTTAGACACTCACTCAAGAGAACGCTCGTCGGGGTCATGAAGAGTGGTCAATCCTGCTGCTGGAATAGCCCCGTGGCCACCGCTGCCAGCTGGCGATTCCATCATCATGCAGGGGTCCTAATCTCAGTCCTGCCTTTGGTTGCAGTACAGGTACCTTTCCACGTGATGGGATCAGGGCGTTATGGTATCTGCTGCCCTAGACCCCATAGGCAACTGGTTCCCTACCCCCGGCGGTTATCGATCTTTGGAATATCGCTGAGCAGCGCTGAGTTCCTCTAAACATGTGGGAAAATCGTGGTAAAAAGAGGCGACACTTTAGATATGCCAACCTGTAGAAAAATGTTGGGAGGGGACGGAAAAGAAAACAGCTCAGCCAGAGCCTCGCGACGTCGTTCGACATAGCCTCAGGCGTTAGGCATCCAAGGCAGCACAGCCATCAGTCACCCCACCAACTAGTTAGCCTGGTAATTAAGCTACAGAGCTGACTGGTTCAGACAGACAAACGCTGGCGAATCGGGTACTCTATTACTTTGAATTTTAAAAGTGCTGGAAACTCCCAACCTGTCTCCCCCACTTGTTCGTCCAGGTGAGCCTCGCTGCAGATCCTTGCACAGCACGGGCGGTCCAACCGCCTTGCAGCAATGTTCATGGCCTTGCACGGACGTATTTCAACCACAATTGAACCCCACCGTGTCAAATCCTTAACAGTTTTAAGGTACGGTACGGTACAAAATAGCTGAGGATACCACACAGGTGTCATACGCCTTGGCAAGACTTGCACACAACCCGCGGCAGTTCGTAAGCGCAAAGCTAAGATGCCAACTTCACCACGATCGAGAATATCAAAGCCGCCGTGCCCTAGTGCAACGGAAAGCTAATCCTTCTTCCGCTTAATCTCTCTAATCTCGTAGCGACTAAGGCTATTGCCGAGGAGTTCCTCCGAAGGGAGGCGAACCTCAACGTCTTTATCAATAACGCCGGCGTAGGATATCCTAGGAAGGGCTCTAAGACGAAATAGGGTTATAAGTTACAACTGGGTGTGAACGTTATTAACACCTTCGCTTTTACTAAGCACCTAATACCTACGTTCGTCGTAACCGTTAAGATATCGCTACCTAACACGGTCCGCGTGGTCTGGTAACATCAAGGACTACATTTAGGCCGAATCACTTCATACCAGAGCCCTCACTGCTCTAGCTCCTTCAGGGCCTGGTTAAGGAACTCCTCGCGCCGTTCGGTAAGCAGTTCGGCCGTCAGGTCAGGACGGCCCTGGTCCGCCATCGCCGGCTGAAACCAGCCTATATTAGGCGGGCTGGCGAGGGCCGCCACCACGTCCCAGTACGCCACGTCCAGTGCAGGACGCCCGGCTTCCTCTTCCCATCCCGACAGGACCTCCGCCGCAGCGGACGGGCCGTAGCAAAGGGCAGCATCGAAGCGGAGCGACCCCAGATCAATTCCCGGGGAGCCAATTCCGGAAGCGTCCCAATCGAGAATCGCAGTCAGCTTGATACCGTCCCACAGCGTGTTGCCATGCCACAGATCGCCATGTACGAACACCACCCGAGTGTCGGCAGGCTTGACGTGCTCGACTGCCTCCGTTGCCCTCCACAGCACTGTTGAGGCGCCATGCTTTCGCCGCAATCCGGCCCAGTCCACGTCTCCGATTGGTCCAGTCCGTGGCGGCAAGGTCGCCAGAGAAGGAACATCCGCAGCGCTGATCCGCGCGGCAGCGGCGCCCAGCGTCCGCAGTCGCTTGCCATCAGGTTCTATCGGAATCCGGCTAGACCCGGCCAGATACGAAGTCAGCACGAGCGCGAATCCGGCCGCGGCACCATCATCGTGACCGAGGACCTCCGGCACTGCCAGACCGGCCATTGCCGCATGCCGCATCGCGGCTACCTCGGTCCTGACCTGCCCCGAGTTCGCCTGCGGTGCAATGCGCAACACCGCAGGGTTGCCAGCCGCCCGGATCAGCCAGGGCGACCCGCCTTCGCGGAGCCCGCGGTCCACGGTCACGTCACCGCCCAGCACTGTCGCTGCCCACGCCAGAGCAGCCTTATCCGGACGAGCCATCCAGTAAGCGTAGTCCTCTTCGACTGTCGGCCGCAGGATGAGCTATTCGAATCGCGCCGACAGCAAGCCGGTCTAGGGAAGGTGCTCTCGCCTGCGCGTGTACTCCTTTCAGTAGAACAGCCAGAAGGCGGACTGGACGTAGTTCATAAATGCAGTTGGTTGCTTAAGGCGAGGGTAGTTACCGATTCTGGAAGGATAAGCGCATCGACAAAACATAAACGCGACAACCGGGTGCCTGCCTTCTTCACTCCTCGAGATTAGCGTCGTATTAAGAAACGCTGCAGGGGAAGAAAAAGTCAGTAAGGGTTGCCGCTCCCTGTCTTATAGACGACCACTTGTGGAGTCATTATATAGGTCGGGCGGTGTCTACATGACTGGCAGCGAAATCAGGTCAGCTCGGGGGAACTTCAAATTTGAATGCACCCGGTCCGGTCACTAATAAGTGAAATGTGACAAGATGACCAACCCCCCCCCCCCCCCCCCCCTTCCTTGTAACCAGACTATTGCCCCACTATTTATTTTTGTAGACACACCTAACCTGACCATACTTCGTCGGTATAAAGCAGCTATATATTGATTTGATTGGTTAGAGATTAAGGCTTCTATGCAAATGGTCACCTTGTATGTAGTCTCGTCACTAACCGTGCCACGCCCCACCCTGTGAAATCCTTCAAACTCTTTTAACATAAGTACACCATGAACATAAGCATGCAGCTCTCATAAGCTTTACAACCTCGAAAGGCAAGGACACGTCGTTAGAACTAACGTATCCATGTGAGAAAGCAGTCCATGCTTGACCATATATCCCTTCACAGGATTTCGTCTAAGGTAACAGAAGGGCAACGCAGCAGTCGTGCTACCGGCCACCCCCAGAGCATGCCCCGCCACATATCAAGCCTGCTACCGTGTCCACCATTGAATCCAAGCTTGAGCACAGCCTTTCATTTCCCATGATACGAGCCGACTTGGTTGATTCTGGCTAAAATTGATAGGGATCGCATGTGTTCTGATAGTTTCTCGCCAAATAGTTTCCGGTGGAGAGCCCGCGCAAACTTGGCATCCCTGAGGTTGAAGTGACGGAAAAGACCGTACTCTTCAAAAGCGAGGGGATAGATGCCCGAAATGCCCCAGCCGAGAATAGCAACTGGATCCCGGGGCAGATTGAACCGTGAAGGTCGCAGTGGCAGATACAACGCTGATCGGGCAGCTCGGCCCTCTCCTTGCGCCTGTTGTCCTCTAGCTTCGTGTTCATCCAGTCTTGCAGGTCACTGGTGCTCTCAAAGGTCTGGGCAGCACCGTAGTCTGAGAAGAAGGATATCGGGGTCGGTCTTTTCGTGCACATGCTGCTGCAATATCGCTTCGGCCTCGGCCATGCCCATGCATACTTGATCTAGATGTTATCGTTGTAGGGGACACCATTTGTTTTAGGGCCGCTACGTTCGCAAGCCGCTAGATCTTGGGCGCGCGATGGAACAGGCGCCTCGTCCATGGCGCTACTGATGGTGTACAGAGCTGGGCCAAGTCAAGAATATGTGGGACCAACTTTGATATTGGCAGAAGGAAAAGCAGCAACGGTGGATCGTGGATGGCAGCCGGCGGTGAGATTCTGCCGGGTTTGCAGTTTAGCGTTCAGTTAAACCATTTGTTCGAAGGTCTCTACTCCGTAGGTTATCTGTATTGTCGATACACATCTCGAGGTTCGCTTTTGCCCCTTCCTCTACTTCTGCAGAACACAATAGACCTGGAACACCAAGTTCAGCACAATGGGATACAATGACCCCGTTTTCTGTTTGCATTGCGGGCTTCATACAATTGCGCGCTGTCAAACTAGAAACGCTCCACAGCGTGTCAAACCTTCCTAACGCTGCAACAATCTTCAATTCCTGCTCGTAGGCGGGGCTGCACATGCCTATCCGCTCTTGACCAAGAGAGATCGTTTGGGAAGCGCCGATCAAAACTTTAGAGTAGTGGGGATGAAAAGACCTGACGGGATCACAGTTGCAGGAAATTTATTTCATATGGGATCACAAGCACATATAGTTCAATCTGAGCTTTCAGCATCTCCCCTTCATTAGAATGGCAGCCAGTATCCCTACCGGAATGAAGCATACCCTCTACCAACAGCTAGTAACAGACCATCTCATACATTCCGATTAAATGATGCAAATGGTCTCCTCTACCCGAAGCAGCCTCCACGCTTCCCACTTTGCTGCGCCCTGGAACCGGAATGTTCCAACTCGCCTGTAGCTTCCTTCTCTTCCAACTATGGGCTTCAGCACCAACCCACTGCCGGAAGCAATCCTTGACAGACCCTCGAGCTTTCCATTAGGCAGTTTTCTCATACCCTCCTCGGATGTTTCCGACTCTGACAATGTTAAAAGACATAGCTCATCGCCCTGGAAAACCTCGGCATACTCATCCAACACGTCCGGTTCAAAATCAGCCTGCGCAGAACTCGCGCCTCCATCCCTATTGACCAGGAGGCCTCCATTCGTTGAAGATTGCAAGGGCAGATCCTTCTGTTTGCCTTGAAGTAACGCGGTGGCCACGAACCCTTGCACTATCAAAGAGGCAAACTGGACTGGACCGAACGGATTCACCCCGGATCTAACGACCTGAATGTTTACTACTTTCAGTAGGCCACCGCCTTCCTTTTCTTTCCAGCTTGTCTCACCCTTGTTAAGGGGGTAGGGCCGTTTCCACACAGTGCCCATTGGACTCTCCTCCCCCAAGCCTTCGTATTTCACTGGAGCAATGACAGATGCCCACGACCAGGAGGGTGCATAGTGTCCGCCTTGGTGTCTTCGGGGCACCATCATAAGTGCATGCTCACGAATAAAGCGGTAATCCGGCTTCCAAAAGAGAAAAACTTGGATCTTGTCCCTCCACATTCCGCAGATATAATCGTTCTCTGCTGTGCGGGACATTCGCTTGGCCAGGCCGGACAGGGCTGGAAGGAGATCCTGGGACTTGGTGAGGTTTCGGTGGGTGAACTCTTGAATGATGTTGCTCCACATCCATCGTTTCTCCGCAGCGATACCGGCCGAAGAGGCACCTTCCGGAGAGTCCTGCCAAGCAAAGTTGACTAGCTGTGCTTTATATCGGGATTCCGTGTCTGTCTGGGTTTGGACGGTTTGGCATTCGCAGGCCCGCTTTCCCGCACACTCCCAACCCACTTCTGACTTTCCAAAATGGAGTGTTCGTGGTGCTAAGATGCGTTCCTGCAGAGTCCAGCCACGCTTGTCAAGAGCACTGGGCCGAAAGCCATTCTCGGTACTATACAGCCTATGACAGATCTCTCCTCGGTCGTCACTAAGCAGGTTATTGAGCCTGAAATGTACCTTGGACTTTCTCCCTCCGGGGCCCTCGACGCCTAACGCAAAGCTCTGGCCACCGTGGGGGACACTTGGGGGAAAGCATCCGCCGTGGCAGTTTGCCGAGTACTCGGCCGCTATCATGACGTAGCCATTTTCGTAGATGGCACTCATGTTGAGAGCCTCTCTTTCCCAATCTTCCCGACTATCTTGCAGGATACAAAGTGAGTCAATCCACAAGTAGCGGACGCCAAGATCTCTGGTGATCAAGATTGCATCTTGAAACGTTTTCGGAAGAGTGGAAAGCTGGATGCCCATAGTGCGGCTTTCAATGGTGGCGAGAGTTGTAGTTATTGGACTAGACCCGCCCCAGCAATGACTGAGGGTAACATATCGTCCGACATCGCCGTTCGTGATGAGAAGGCGAGGAGCTGTTGTATTTGAGCCAACATCAAGTACTCTCGAAGGCAATGCGGCATCCTTATAAGAGCATGTCGAATGTTTCGTTATGCATTCTTCAAGAAATCCACGGACAAGACTTCTTCGGTGATCCGACCATGGAGCCGCCCGTATATCCCTTGACATTCCAACAACAGGCCAGGTGACTGGCGACCCTAGTTATACATTAAAGTAGTCAGCAAATCATTCTAGTTGACAGTTGGGTGTCTTTGCAGAATTGTGCATACCTGGCTGGGAATAGATTTCTGCTCGTACAGTCGGCACCCCAAGAAGCCCGTCACCACAAGCCACGTACAAGGGTCCTCCGTGAACTGTGGATAACAGCTGACACGGCTTGGTCGCTGTCCTCCAAGCCGCCAATCTTTCTCCATAAATAGAGGCTAGATGCTGCAGACATCTCAAAATCATCTCGCATCCAGGGCAGCCACGACTAGCCGCGTCAGCCACGTTGCCTTGTAAGGCCCAATGGATAACTTCGGCGTCCTTCGGTACGCCTCGACGAAAGTCGAGGTCCTGGCATACGTGACACTGTGCAGGAAAGCCACCTGGCTTTGGGTTCGCCATCATTCTCCGCTTCGATGACAAAGTCGTGCTTAGTGACAGAGTCCAGGCCAACGATACAGGGTCGATGGAGTCCTCTATCGGAAGATTTGGGTTGCGGCTAGACAATGGAATTGTGCCCTCGAGAAGCCCAACTATACGGTCATGATCCTGTTCGCCAGCAAGTTCCGCGGAATGTCGTGGGTGGCCGCTATAGATACCCGCTTTGGCTCCCCTCTTCAAAAGCAAGATGATGACATTCTCGTGACTGTACAATGCTGCCAAGTCAAGTCCAGAGAATCCGTTGTCCGTTATATTCACATCAAAACCTTCATCAAGCAGTAGATCGGTAACATCGGTTCGACCCGTTCCTGCTGCCGATATCATGACACGAGCCTTTTGCGTCTCCGTCAAGAGGTGCAGGCTTTTGCGGAGCAAGAGCTCGGTTGCCCGCTTCTTTCCATGCATAGCAGCAACGCAGAGTGCCGTGTCGCCGTGCGGCGTGGCAGCCATGATGTCGGCTCCTCGCTCCAGCAGCAGCTCGCACATATCGACCTGGTCATACTGCGCGGCGCTGTGCAGAGCCGTTTTACCATCGGCATAGCGAGCATTGACGTCTGCGCCGGCGTCAAGCAGCGTCCGCGCCGCGCTATCGAATCCGTACCATGCGGCGATATGCAGCGGCGTTTGGCCTGCGGGCTTGGTACCGGCAGCATTGACATCGAGTCCGGCCGCCAGGAGCCGCGGCAGCAGCTCGTCTTTCCATGCCGCTACTGCCATGTGGAGTGCCGTCTCACCGCGCCCCGTGTCAGCCGCGATCAAGGCATGCGGATTGGCACCCATATCCAGGAGGGCGTCAACAAGCTCCTCGGACCCGCTGGACACAGCGAGGTGAAACGGTGTCGCACCTGTTGGGGCAGACTCGATATCAGCACCGTGGGCGACGAGAAGGCGGGAGAGTCGCACATCCCTAGCCCCGACCGCGAAGTGGAGAGCTTGAAGATTGCCAGCAACTGATGTAGAAACCGAAGCACCCCTGGAAAGCAGGAGGTGGACGACGGGCTCGTGGCCCTGCTGGACAGCAAAATGGAGCGGAGCCCACCCCCTACTACCCCTTGCGTCGACAGGTACACCTCCGTCGAGCAGGAGCTGGACAAGTTGGACGGATCCTGCAGATGCTGCCTTACAAAGCTCTTCAGGGCTGTTTGCTGGCCTAAATGGTAACACAATCACCGAGCCAGGAAATGCATTCTGCGCCTGAGCCCCCACAGGCGCCTGTGCTACGATCGGAACTTGTGCTGCCACTGGACGACGTGGCGCCACCGAACCAGATGATGCAGCAGATGCTTGCGGTGTACTTGAATTCCGTGCTGCAGCCTGGTTCTGTGGTGGCCTATTCTTCGCCGTGTCTGGCTGCCGAGACCGCCGGAAAAGCCGTCGCATTGCCGTTGATCTTGTATTGTAATAAGAAGGGGATTGACAACCGGCAAAGCGTCTCAGGTGCGCGAGACCGTGATCGCTTAGTTCGAGATGCTACAGGTAAAATTTCCTCTCATCCAAAGCTTTCAGCTTCTTTAAATATCAGCAGCAGTGACTGTAGTGTATCTTGGCATTGCAACAATACCCTGTCCCTTGATGCACACTCGGCGTGATTACTTCCGATTCTTACCAGTTGCCCTGGGCGTTCACGGGCCTGTCAGACCCACCAGCCAGCTGAAAAGCGAGGATTAATAGCATGGTTGGATAGCTGTGGTGATTGACAAGCTTGGCAGCAAGGAAACGGGTTGTTAACTCTAGTCTTATCCTCTCGGCAGTAACTTGGTTTGTTACGGCATATTATCAGCACCAGATGAAGATTTATAACTACAAGGTACTAGGTTTGTATTGCAATTGACAGTTCAGGTTCGGGTTGCAAAGTCATAAGCTCCACTGGTCTATCGATTCTTGCTTTGCGTATTTGGACGGACAGGCAGCGAGACATGATTGAGAAATGTCAAACAGCAGAATGAGGAATAAAGAAGGCACTGCGATTGTTGCCAGCTATGTTTCCGTCTCTGTGCCTGACTCTAAATCTAGAGCAGCCGCGACACCGTTATTCGTTTCCTGGCCACGCCCGTACGGTTCACAATGTTTCCACTCTCGTGTACTCCAACATAGAGCATCAAAGCTCTTCGGTCTCCAGATCGAGGCTCTCAACATCCAGTCTAGTCTTGGATTCATCGACTTCCACTCTTCCAAAGTCACGGGTGAGAGCCTCGTCTATCAAACCCGCAGGAGCTATCGCCTGTCTCCATGGCACGCTAGCAGACGTCTGAAGATGTCTCTCTGCTCGGTCCAAGGCCACAGCAAAGACACGATAATCGCTCAGGTCGTCTCGAAGCGCATCGGCGGCGAAGGTGAAGCTTGTCTCGAACGAAGCTCTAGTTCGTTGTCCCAGACGGGACGTCTTGGTCTTCCCTTCAACTGCCGAAACGAGATAGAACTCCCAGGCCTTTGTGACCGTGTCTCCATTCCAAGAGACGTATATGGTAATTTCATGAGCAGCCTCGTCATGCAAGGCAACTATCGCTGGCGTCTCACTGGAATGGCCTTCCCATTCGAACCGGAAGCCTCGATAGCTCTGCACCCCATGAGATAAGATATCCGAGTCGAGGTAAGCATGAAAGATGGCATCACTGTCGTTCGCTCGGAACTCAGAGACAGCGCCGGCTTGGCCCCAGTTGATAAAGTAGTTGCCATTGGGAAGGAGCTGCGCATTACCCTGAGAGAAAGCTGTGATGTTGTCGGGAGGAACGAAACGATTCAACTGAGTTACCGTGTGGTCTGTGTGGTTAATCTGATATACTCGGCCAGAAGAGTAGGGCTGTACGCGATCATAGCCGCCTCCAGGCTTTATGTTGGGTGAGCCGGCCCCGTTGTCGAACAGCGAAATCACCTCGATCTGCCCATCGGCGGATTTATAATGGAAGCGTGCATCATGTTGCCAACCGAATTCCAGTTCGCGAGAAATTTTAAAGTCCGAACTTTTCCCTCCTAATCTCCAGATGACAGAGCCATTCTGACCGTTGATTTTGTATATGGTGCTCGTATGCCGTCCAGAAATAAGATAGTTTCCTTCTTCGTCCTTGTCAACGCTGTTGACGTGGATGTAGTCCCATGCATCGAAAGAATCGAGCCCAACAGGAGTATCTCCGTTTTTTAGTGGCTGTATGCTTTCTTCAAGGAGTCATGTTAAAATTAGACCGCGTCCGTCATGCCCTAGCAGAATTAGGCAGACACATACCTTCTGGGCTAGCAAAACTGAGAGTGTTGACCTCGAATTCAACTTCCCCTGTTGCAATATCTACCTCTAGAGAATTGGTAAGCCGCAAATAATCTGATCCGAACTAGAATGAAACTCTCTTCCGAGCCCGAGAACATACCTTGAATGATACCGTCCACAATCCATTGCTGCTGCTTTGTGCCTCCCCAAGGCGAAAGATCATAAGGAATTGGCTGGTAAATATCGAATAGAGCGGATTTGCCATTCACGATACGAAACTCGTGCAGATCTAGCAATCTGTGATCAAGTGGCTCAACCTTGGCGATTTGCCTGTAGTGCTGGTCGAGTATCACAGGTGATCCAAATCCATGGCCATGCAATGGGTCCACGACGCCCTGGTAAGCTTGCAGAGCAGGCTTTCCTTGATAATGAACCGCTTGCAGGTTGGCAACCAAGCCTGCGAGGTGGCCCAGACTAGACCACACCAGATCACCATCGTCTCGGAAAATATAGCCGGCTTGCTGCTCGGGTCCACCACGAGGCCCAGCAAATCCAGGATATGGGGTCACAAAGAGATAGCCAGGTGCGACATCTTTGCCCGCGGAAATCGTAATGTTCAGTCGCGGGGGAGAAAGATCCGGTCGAGACCGATACTGCCAATCTCCAAAAGCCACAGAGGAAAACACTACTAGTATGATAAAGGAAGCCTTCATGTTTAATGATAAAATAAAAATATTCTATTCCGCATGCAAAGCGTGATTAAAGAGCGTAGCATAGAGATTCTGAACAGATCAACCCAGGCGAGGGGATGCCCGACAACTAATGTTAACCAAATGACTTGGCTGTCGTGATCTGATAACGTGCTTTCGGGTCTGAATGGAAACATTGAGGCCCACTACAGAATGGGCCTAGCTCTCGACCTAACCCCGAAACCCACCCGGCGCCGGAATTAGCTGCTTGCGCACAAACTGTGCTTGTGCCTACATTTAAATGGTAATTGTAGGAGCCACAGTAGCCAAAAAGTAAAAGTTGGATTAGAGTCCAGGCGAAAACCCTTTATTCATCACTTTGTTCGGAGGCTGCCATTCGTAGGAATCCAAACCAAGCAATTTTGGAAGCCTTTGATCAGAACTAAAGGATTTAATGGGCATTGGGCGAGACTCGCCCTATTCATATGACCGACGAACAACCTCATCCGCTTGCTCCTCGGCTTGTTGAACGACAGCCTCCAGCGACACAGGCCCTAGCACTCGTGTCTCTTTCATAATCGTTCTGATCTTCCAAATCTTTCCGTTCCCATCAAAGTCGTGAGTGACATAAGACAACACCATTACGATATCATCTGCGCTACCGTCCTCAAAGTGGAGTTTGTGGCCGCTGAGGTGAGATTCGTATCGGAATATGGATGCGAATCTGCAGAGTATCTGACCATCTTCGTTGCTATGATTTATCATGACCGGGATAACAGCTACCAGTCCTTTCGGTCGCTGCAACGGGTGAAAAAAGTTGGGGTCTCTCGTGACGGAATACCAGTCGAAAGCCTCAAAGAGATTGATGTCATCCGCCCAGTGCTTGGCGGCAGTATCCCAGTCATTTTCGTCTATAGCTCTCACGTAGTCCCGGAAAGTAGACACAGTATTCTTGAGAGTATTCCTCCTAGAGATGGATTCGTATATACCCGCATTCTTGAGCGCAGAGACAGGCATGGCGAGAGGCGAGAGCTAGCTTCGCATATATAATCGTCGTTGAGGTTTGTCCTGGTGTCGTAATTCCACAGCATCGACAGTTTACTGGGGAGAGCCTGCAAGATATAGGGGGTCTTGCAAAGTTGAACGGGGTGGTGTTTCTGCAACGCTTTGTTCGACACAATGCCTTGTTCATAGGATATATGAGATCCATTGCTAATTACTGGACAAGGCAAAGGCAGAGGCTCATTCAGTGTGACTCAAAGGCTTCAATTGTCGAGGCTGTTCATGCACAAAGAGAACAGACTGCAGAACAAAGCTTCATCCTCATTGTGAACGGAACAGACTAGTTCGGGCAAAGAATTAGTTTGCGCCGCTAAGGTTACATCGAGATTGTTAACCACAACATGAGCCAAGGTCAACCAATGACTTCGACAGGTGTGTTTTATTGCGAAATAGGTGAGCAATTCTGAGCACCGACTGTGATAGGTGACTCTTGGCGAACAGATTTTCTCTGCTTCCTATTTCACATGTCCGTGTTTGAGCTTCAATGTACCGCATTATTCTAGATAGTCCTATGATAGGGAGAAGCTGACTCAACTCTGACTGCTACCAGATCCATCCCTTCGTTTGCACCGAGTGGTTTCCGTCTCGACTTGAAGGAGTGTAGCCATAGTTTCTTTAATTTAGGCGTTAACTATCACTGCAGCCGGAGCATGGCAGTCAAGGAGTGTCCGCCGGGCTAACTGCCTGGTACTATGTGGATCGTGTCCCAGCCCAGACGCCGAGCTGCGAGTTGTTTCAGATTAATTTTCTTGCATTCAGAGATGTACCTATTCTATGAAAGCCCACGTCTAGATATCATAGCTGCGTCACTGGAACTGTTGAGCACCTAGCTCGCCAGTCAAGTCAATCGTGAGCAAGTTCTTGCTGGTGATCTCCTCCTTTCTCGCCAGTAAATCTTCAACATCCCACTGGCTGGCGATGGTTCTCCCAGTCAAAAAGTGAGCATGTGGATGGCTCAACCAGACCGTCAGACCGCCTACCAACGCCGGGGTTTCCAAGTTGAAGTGTCGGAAAGCATCCATCAGCATGTCGGTGTCGACTAAACCAGGGTGCAGAGAGACTGCAGTAATATTTGGGTATGCCGCAGCGACGTGCTGGCTTATGCCGATGACGGTCGCCTTGGAAAGGCTGTAGCCAGATATTGAAGGGATCACCAGCCAAGCAGCGCTAGTAGTGAGATTGACGATCGTTGCGGCAGTATCCTTCGATGGAAGTTGTCGAATGAAACCCCGTGACATGAGGAACGTGCCCTTGGCGTTCACCTCAAAGTTTGGCCACCATGCGTCCAACTCCTCGTCACCAAGCAGATTCCCATTGCCTTCAGTGTTAACTCCTGCGTTGTTGATCAGGATATCGGCGTGTCCGAAGGTATCCGTGATTTTCTTAAATGCGGCTTCAACCGACTCAAAGCTTGATATATCCGCGCCGACCGTGAGGATCTGCACCTCGGAATTAATCTCCTTGAGCTCACTTTCCACCGCTTTCAGCTTTTCCTCATTTGTAGCTATCAGGACCAATCCCTTGACCCCTGCTTTAGCAAATGCTGGAGCTATACCCTGCAAACTTCGTGATTAGTATCGAGCCAAGGACGATGCGCCAAACATGTATACCTTAGCACCAACGCCCCTACTGGCACCAGTTATGATGACCACCTTGCCAGCTAGCGAGAGCCCCGAACTTGAAGGGTCAATTGCAGCGTATTGGTCTTGATGGACATGACGGGTGAACTGGAGAGTGGTCACGAAATGGTCTTTAGGAAGAGAATCCATTGTGAAGAGCCGGTGCGAGTGAGTCGGTTATGAATCTCAGATGAATTATGGCTACACAATGTAAAGTGAGCAAAGTATCGTGCTTGCTGTTGATGCGTTGGAGCTGTGCTGTCGTGCCATTACCTCGAAGGTTGGAGGAGAGGCACTTATATACATAAATTGCTAGGTAAGAAGTACGTCACTTCATCTCCATAATCTCACAGTGACTAATTGCAAGATGGACTCCCAGGCGTCGCTTGTTTGTGAACTTGTAATCTGCCTGTATTTCTCAGCAGTAGCGCGATGGAACAGCTAACAGCTTACTCAGACGAGGCCATTTGCCCTGCCAGACCGGGCAGCTTATGCACGGACCAAGCAGGCGCATGCGGGGGCAGCAGCACCACTTCCCTGTTAGGGAAGCAGGTGGATCTCACGACTCGGGATTCAACTGGTAAGGCTGGGCCCTGCGGTGCGACCCCTCGTCGAGGGCCTCGACTAGCGAATGACAAGATCCGCCCTGGGTATGTACTAAGAGATTAGTAATGGAAACTTGACATCGCCGACTGCTCTTTGGTATCCAACTCGTAGATAAGTTCGAAGGTTACATTGAAAGGGGCGTTGATGGACGAAACCATGGAAGTGAGCCAATTGAGACAAACGCCTGATCCAAAACAGGACGCAGAGGGCATCATTGCCCGGAAAAAACGAGCCTCGGCCGTTTGCGATCGTTCTAAGGTCCACTTGATCGTGGGGCTCGCCCCCAATGAAAGAGGATGATTGTGACAGTATCATGAGGCCACTAGACAAGTGTGCCCCATAGTATGATAAGAGTATTTGTGGTATCGAGTTGGAGGCTTCTCCCCGAAGCGCGCATTGCGAAAGCTATAATCACACTGGGCTTCCCGGGTTGTCGGCATCGGCTACCGTGGATCACAGTATTGCTGACTAACAATGAAGGAAGGGCCAAAAGCTAGGAAGAGCACGTTAATTCAGCCTAGATATGTTGACTGGGGATACTAGGCATGGAGAGAGTGAGGACTTCATGTGTGGGGGTTTAGAAAAGTGTGAAAATGCTTGGCTACCTATCCACATTGCATGCCCAAGAACACCCGCAGTTCGGGAGCGATCGCAACCATGGTGTCTCCACAAGCGAGGAAATGTGCCCCTTGGCGAGTGCCGCGCAATCAGGTTGCGGGAAATAAGCTGCGACCAATGGCCTGTGGGAGACTGAACGGGTCTTTAAAACACCAGCGGCACAGATGTGATCATATTGGATGGACTCCTTGCTCTCCAGGTGCATGTTAAGGTGTGTGCACGGCGTTCATCAAATGCAACATGCAGAGCCAAGATGCCTCAGCTACATGCAGTAACATTTCTAAATTAGAGTTCTATTTGTTCGCCGACCAAGATAACAAAATAAGGTTCAGAGATGCGATGGTCATTATTGCATCGTTGTTTTGCCCCATATTTATGGCGCAACAACCACTCCTCGATATCTCATCTTGCCATCTCTCAGCTTCTGCATCGCCTCCGTGATACCGGCTTGGGTCATGGGAAACTTCTCAATCTGAGGCTTGACATCATGCTTCGCAGCAAATGCCAGCATGGCTCGGATGCTGTTGGTCGGAGCTATTCCCGATCCAACCAAGATCAGGTTGCCCAGAATCAACGACAGAGGAGAAATCTGAAGAGCCTCAGTGCTGATGGTAAGGGGGAACACCTTCGCCCCGGGTGCCAAGATTGGGAAGTACCTAGGGAGACATTGTGAGTTTGCATGTAATTCGGCTGCTTGAAAAAAAGACTCACTGTGACAAGTGCGGGTTGACGTTGCTGGTGATCAAGAGAGCATCCAACTTGCCAATGTGGCCGAGCTTTTCGACTCCGCTGGTGACATGGAACTCTGATGCACCAAAATTCAAGGCCTCCTGCTTCTTGGAATCTGTACCCGAGAATACGACGACTTCCATTCCGATTTTGGATGCGAATTGGATAGCTAGATGGCCAAGCCCACCGACGCCAATGATGCCGACGCGATCACCAGCCTTCAAACCGTTATCATAGAGGGCACTCCACACAGTGGCGCCTGCACACATCAGCGGACCAGCATTCTCGGATGAAAGCCCGTCTGGGATCTTGTAAAGCGCAGACACGTCCCAGGCGACGGCAGACCCGAAGCAGCCCTGGTCCCAATCGGCGCTACCAAAGCCCGTGCTATTGGGACAGTAATCCTGACGACCTGCGAAAAGCTCAGCATCTAGTCCAAGTTTATTTGGTTAATGTTGATGGCGTGAGAATTACCTGTGACACACGATTTGCAATAGCCACAGAACTTGTGGTACCAGCTCATGCCAACTCGGTCACCAACTCGAAACTCGGAGACATCGTGGACAGAGGAGCCGACTTCGATGATGGTTCCGACGCCTTCGTGTCCGAGACCCTGGTCATAACCACGGTAGTGCTCATCGGTGCCACAAACGCCGCAGTGCGATATCTTGACGATGACCTCGGTCGGCCTTGCGTCGCGATGGCCTTCAGCCTCGACGATATCCCCGCTCTTCGACCCTTTGAAGACCTTGAAGTCGATACCCATGGCTGATAATGTAGTAGTAGTGATGATATAGCTTTTAACAAAGAGTCAGGTGTGCGTGATGATTCGTTTCTAGTTGTCTTGATGAACCGAGTGAAGCTTGTTGTCCAGTAGTACAATCTACTAGAGCGGGATCGTTCACCTTTAAATACTCCATGTTGCAGACCTGTAGAGCCAACAAGACTTGTAGGATTTTCGTATTAGAATTGTTCTTAATAATCCACACTTTCAAAGTGGTGATGGCAAGATTGTCGAAGTGATTCCACTTTTGCCCGCACGCACGAGCCTTACGCTACATTCTGGGGTTTTATGGTTGTCCATTCCCAGAGGCTCTCCACTTCTGCCCGCACCAGGCGATGCTCCACTTCTGCCCACTTCTGCCCGCTTCCTGAATCAGCATTCGTATACAAGCAAGCCTGCACATCCTCCGGATATAAATTCAAATTAGCTCCTGGAATCGTGAATACTAAGCATACACGGGGCTCCTAATTATTCAGCAGCCTCTTGCAGGCATCACTTTAGCAGCACTAGATAAGTCTTGCAACTCGAAAGCGCAACTTGCTTATTTCTTGTTCCCGAAGTCCTTTTGCGGCTGGCACGGTCGCAAGATGAACGCTTTAAGACATGGCTAAGATGTATTTTCCAAGTGAATGGAGACTCCCAAAGTAAGAATAAAGCTTAATTTAACGATTAGAAGTGGATCTATATTTGTACAAATCCCGGCCTGGCGATGCCAACTGGGTCCCGAGAACCTCCCCGCTCACAACTTGGGCATGCTAGGTATGCATTCAAAATGCCTAGTCCATCACGTGCACGGAACTAAAGAAAGCCTCAAAGTGATCGATCCCTTTACAGCCTACCAGGAGCAACTTCTGGATCGGGTCAACCTCTCTCCGAGGTGCGGCAGCCCAGAGCAGGGCGAAGTCACCATGAGGCAGCGTGTCGTCCTGCTTCGGATACAGCTGGTACACCTCCTGCGAGTCCCACGCACCCTGCTTTGTGGATATAGGTAATAGTCGCACCGCTTCGATCTCGGAGCAAAACCCGTATATGAAGCTTGAATATGTCGTATACAACTTAAAAAGTATAATGACAGTTCGACGGATGCTTTCGGCCAAGATCCAGGTTTCCCAAGTCTGCTGTGCGCTTCGCAGCTCAGCTCCCGCTCGTCGGAGAAGCGCAAGCCCAGCATTTCGAATCAGGTACTCTTGTCGTTCAGCAAGGACCCGCTGCTCGAAGCCGCCATAGAAGATCCTGACAATCTGATATAACACGGTAGCCTGTAGTCTGACCAAAGCCTCCAGTAGCGTAGTCGTGGAGACTGGCGTTAGCAGCTCCGACATCTCAGCATCTACGGCTTGAAACAGCAACGCGCTATTGCGCTCATTTATGGAGACGCACGCAGCGCAGATCCCAAAGGCTACCCGTAATGATCGAGGCAACGAATTGCGGTGCAGACTCTTGTGAATGAATATCGTTTCTGCCTTCCTGGCAAATGAGAGCGGATAGCCTCGGATCTGGTCAAAGACCCACGTAGAACTCGCTCCACCCGGTAAGGGTGGAAATTCGCCCAGATTACCGAGCCCCTTCGGTACACTGGGTTGTCGCATCGGGTTCCATTGCAATATCCCGTTCCTGGTGAGTTGAAACAGCGTGTCGTGTCTATCCCAGGTTCGCCCAACACAGCCTCTAGGATAAGAGACGGAGCCAGAAGAGATCCCCTCAGTCGCAGGCAGAATTACGATGGCCTCGGCTCCATTGGCCGGTTTATTCGTTACAAGCTGTGGGGGGTATGGATAATCACACTCCTTGCTGGTTCGTTGGCATCTTTCGCAAATTGGATAGGTTTGATCGCACTTCCGTCTCGCTCGGAAGCACTGGTCGCACGATTTTCGACGAATTGACATCTTGACTTTTCGTTTAGTTCTAGCAACTTTAAAAACTCAAGAGAGGCGGCTCTAATATGGTGTTGCGCACTATTCGCATGTTTAGATATTAGACCTCTCGTTGCGCTGACAAATTGTACATGCGGCGGGTTGATTATTAATGTGCATTACTGGCGATGCACTGTAAGGTACTACGGCAGTGCTAGCTCCGGCCCACATGCGCTAAAGAGCTGGTGGGCAGACACGATCTGCCTGTCCATGGATGGTAGGTCTGTGGTGAGAACAGACATAATCATGGATGAGAAGGCTGAATCAAATGGGATAAGATGTTACCTGTGCCCAGCTATGTAAAGACTATTGAACCGTTTTGTGGAAGAGACTTTGGATTATGAAGCTGGGGTTGGATTGTTGCCACAGTTCTCTGTACCTTGATGACTAAGCCTCTGCTCTAATTACGGCCCAAACTCGGGATTGCTAGCAAAGGTCTTGCTTCCCACACCCGACTACGCTAGCTAATCCACATGTCTTATCTGTTAGTTGAGCTTACATGTAGGGAAGAGCCGATCTTGCACACTTTAACGATCCATCTTGGGATCGATCATATATTTACAAAATCATTTGATTTTGTTGATACAGACAAGTAACCTTTTAAGAACCGGATTGACACAAATTGACCTGGATCTGATGAGCTTTAAGCTTAAATCAAGATATCATCAGACAAGCTGCTCGTCAAAGGAGGTGTCATAGATTGTGCAATAGTTGAATACGACAGTGGAATTTTCTAGTTGGGTTTCTTTGCAATGATGGGGGCGTTGCACGGGGTTGCGGCAACATGAGATTGCGATGCAAGAAAGTATAAGTTCCCCTTTCCTAAAGCGAAGGTTACATATGAGCCCTGAATATGTGTTCTCAAGCAAGGCCTGGCGGCGTACTTTCCAACCACGTTACACCTTTCTACCGGTTATCCCATTTTTCCGAGCCTCATCGAAGAGGACTTCGTCGCGCAGCCAGCTTACAGCCATTATGGTAGCGCCAGGCCCCACAAATATGGATAGGAGGGCAGAGACGGCACCCAAGGTGGTCCAACTGACGTGCCGGAAGGTTTCCGAGAAACGAAGGACGTTGCGGAGCTGTACGAGAAAGACTAGCAGCACCAGCGCGTACCCAACGACCTGATCCCACAGCATGAATCCATGAATCCCGTCACCAACTGTTTTACCCTTCGGGAGGGAGACTGGCGGAATAGCAAGGGACAGTGGAGCAAGCTCTTGAACGTGATTGTTGTTAAATAGAGGAGGAAATAGTGCGGCTGAGAATGATACCGAGGCCACGGCGACATGTAAGGCGAAGCCGACGGCGATCGAGACAGCGCCGAGCCATCTCACAACACGCAGATGTGCCTGCTGTCTGGAAAGGGAGGCATTTGACGAAGAGGGCGGGATTACCGCGCTCAGATATCGGTCGCCGAGGGTGATGATTGCGAACATAATGAGAGGGAAGGTATTCCAGATGACTATGGCCCACTGCTGAAAGCCGTTGGACACAAGTGCTGGAGACGGAAGGCCCATAAGAATTATGGGCAACACATATCCAATAAGCGTAGCCGGAAGCAAGAGCCAGGCAGCCGGCACTGAGGATATAAGTGAGGCACGCTGCAGGCCGTCAAGCGAAATAGCTGCCGATGCGGTAGGCGAGGCACCCGTGTACACGGCTGCCCAGACTGCGCCACTGCACCCGATGGCTGCGGCTCCGAAGAGAAGGAACCATAAGGACGGTTTGAGAGTGGAAGGTCCATTCCCCTTGCGAAGGCCATCAAGGTAGATGGCGATGATTATGGGAAATAGCTGGCCGACGAAGTAGATGCCCGTCGCCGTGACAGCAGGGTGAGAGCCATCCACAGCTTCCCAAAAGAAGACGACTAAAGTTCGAAACAGATAGTCGAGAGGCCAAATGCCCGTGAAGCTGTTGCGGAGCTCCGAGTCAGTCCCTGGGAGGATGTATTTCCCGCCATTGCCGTGCAGGGCGTCCAAGAGATGCCCCTGAGTGCCGTCTGCACCGCTGCGGCCCCAGGTCAGGACTGTCCCAAGCAGTCCGAGGCCCCAGAAGAGTCCTCTTAGAGGTTTACCACCGGAACCGGCGTTTCCACTGGACATGATGGGCAACTAGAGGCAAGACGCACGTCTGGCCAGGTTTGGTATAGAGGTCAGATGTGCGTTTCTGTTTAACTGTGATAGGGAGCTAAAAGTCTCTGAAGAAAGGAGTAGAGTAGAGAGAGGATGCCCTATGCTGAGAGTCCACCAAGTTCGAGGTAGGCGCTGGCGTTCCGAGTCAAATATGCGAATGCTGCATCTTTTCGGGCCAACGGCGGCTAGCTAATGTAACTCAACTTGGACGGGGAGGTATGGGGCCGAGCGGACCGGGCCGAGCAGCTTCTCGCTTGGGCGGGGAGATATCCCTTGAACCCCGATCGGCGCGGTCCGGCCTGGCCGTCCATCCATCTCTCCTATCTTGCATGAGGGAGGCTCGGTGAATATCATATGCAGAAGGAATTGCGACATCCTGCAGACTACCTTATTGGGCTCTGGTATACCCCAAATGGCTACCCTCCCAGATGCACACGAACGCATGTAGATCCCGCATGTAAATCCCTCAGGCAGAGAGCACTCGGCCTCCATTCTACATGTAGAAGAAGTACATGGATCGTGGAGAGGTCTCGGGATGCCGAGCGGGCGCGTCGAGGTCGTGATACGGGGAAGGCAGAGACGCGGATCGGGGCAGGCTAAGTCTGGGACGCTCTAGTTGCGCGTGCCTGCCACGTCTCGCCAAGTAGTCACGCCATCCAGTACCGCCTGCCGGGCTCACGGTTTAGGAACAACCCGTCGCTTGAACGATCAGCGAAACAAGGTTTGGGGATCAACACTGCTGTGTAACTGGGACCGTTAGACAGGTGGCGGACCGTTTCTACTCTATGACGCAACGCATACATCGAAGAAGATTATACTGCAGGTGCTAGTCGGCTCTGCCTTATGCAGGTCTATCGCAACTGAAGAGTATTAAAGCAGGGGTCGGGCTGAGCAGCAATCACGAGACAACCATGTGATGGATGTGCGAGAGCTCAGAGAGATAGCCTTGAAAGATGCTTGAATTTAGAAGGATCAACTTGCAGATTTCAGCCACCTTCGCCTTCGCCAATGAGGATATCGGATGTGTGTTATCAGTGCCTTTGTAAATCTGAAATTTGCAATGGCCGTTCGCCCGGTCTTGAAGCACGCCATCCCTGATTCTCCCGTTGCCATTATTGGCCCACGAGTCATGCGAACCACGCCGCCGATGTCGGTGAATACCGTACCCCCACATCTCGCTCTCTTGTTCCGTCTCTCACACCCGTCTCGCTCCGTCTCGGTGATTAACCGGATTCGATCTGATACTGAGATTCATCGCTACTGGGAATTGGTGGATTGGGGGCTACTTCCCTTCTTCGCGCCAGGCCCGTGTGGTACGTTCTGTGCCTGCTCCGAGAGCAGGGCGCAAGCATTGTAGCGTGTTTGGAAGAATTTGGCCACGTCGGCGGACTTCTTCTGGAACTCCTCTTCCAGGCCGCTCAAGCTGTTGCACGCCGAACTGCCGGCCGGGCCAAGCGCCTCGAGCGACGTGACCATCTCGCGAAAGGCGGCCTGTGGCCCTGTCTGGGCCATTTCGCGCATCTCGCGGAGCCGGCTCTCGATCGTCTCCAGCACGTTCACGTACACGAGGCTGGTGTTTGGCGGGGCAATGCCCGCCGGCACCTTCCGCATCCATGAAATGTACTCGGCCACTGCGAAAGCAATCCCGGCAATCTCAGCCTGGGTGTGGAAGACGGCCGATGAAAAGGTTGCGAGGTGGGTGGCGATGGCTGCACTGTGATCTTCGCTCTGTCTGGATGAACGCGACCCGTCTTGTAAGGGGGCAGATGAAGAAGATCCGGTGACGCTGCTGCCAGATGATGACATGAGATTCACATCGACGTATCCTTGACTCAAGTGATTGTGTCCGTCTCCCGGAAAAGAAGGGAACCCCATCTTTTCCGACATGACCGTGTCAGAGGTATCGATGATATCTTCGTCGTCATCGTCCCCACGGAAGTTTATGGAGTCGTTTCTTCCCACGATCGTGCGAGGGCTGGTTGACTGCAACGAATCCAAAAAGTCACTGTTCAGGCCGCCGGGCGAGTTTGGCTTGTGTGTGGATTGATAGAACATAACCGGATAGCCGCTGCCCTGGCTTGAGGGGGGATCTGCCTCGGCGGTGGCAGATGCCGAGCTCGTGAAAGGCGGTAGCGGACAATGAAAAGCTGAAGGAGCCGAGAACTCTGTGGTCGTGGGCCACGTAGCGCTGTAGAAAGCTTGCTGGGGCTGGGGCTGGGCGATGACGGTGGGTTTGCTGGGTTGGGGGGCCATTCTCGAAATACGGGCTTCTGCCTCATCTGATGGAAGCAAAGACGCACCGACAAGGTCAGCCCTCAATTCTCACAGCTTCGGCTTCGAAAGGGGTGGTGGACTTGGAAGGGAAATACCTACATAATCGCTTTTGCAGAGACTCGACCGTGTGAGTGAGATCAGCTCTTGTCGGCCGCTGGGTTGGGAGGTAGATGCACTCCTCGCCAGCGCGACGGCACTTTTCGCATGCTGGTTGTTCGCCATCGCACCGCACCTTGCGGTCGCGACAGTATTTGCATGCTGTGTGTCTCGAATTATTGATGGTCATTTGGGTATCGGAGGTTGTCATGACTTATGCGTGCTAGCGCCGCACAATTGAATGTGGGTACGTCTTAGATGGATATCGACGATGGCTCCATCGGTTTGGCAAAAGTAAAAGTAAATAAGAAGCGAAAGATGGGGAGCACTTGGGCTTCTTTTATCGCTGTCGCTAAAGCATTGCACCATACGGGCGGTAGGTACCTTGGGGCAGCCTGCCCGGATTTGTCAGGGAGCATACCGTGTAGAGGAGGGCCGGGGGCAAATCCAGCCCACAGGGCGTTAAGATAGACATTATTTAGAGCCTGGAGCCCGGCCTTGCCAAGGATGAAGCACTGACCCAGCAGCTGAGGGGCTCCCCCACCCGCTGTGGTTTCCAGTTAGGGTCACCACGGGTTACTTCGCTAACAAGTTCCCGCCATAATTAGCCCTCGAGCAAGCGAACCCCCCCCGCCATGAGTTCCCCCCACAGAACCCACAGAACACCCCCCGCAGAAGCCTCTTAAGTTTTAACCCTTCAAGGTTGCACCTCACGCAGTCCTACGCCAACCCCCCCCCAACGACACCCCAAACCCGATCCCCTCAGCCTGGCTTTTCACCCATCAGCAGGGAAAACCCCACCTCCGTAAGTGGCTTAGTTCCAGGTCCCGTCATTGATCTTCGAAATTACGGGATGCCGTGGCTGCTGACAGACGAGTTCTGATATCAAAAACGCTTAAAAAGTGGGTTGCAATCGACTGCTTCACAACACCCTCTCAAGCCTCCAGCTCTTTAATTGACACCCGTGTCCTTTGTTTCCAAGCCTGATACATCAAATGCCGGCCCGGACGCTGGAAGGCGTTTTATTGCATCTATACTTCTCTCCAAGGCAGCTACGTCATTCGTACAGAGGAAATATATCTCGGAAGCAGTCGGAGCCTGCGTTGAAACGGTCGTCAATACGTACCCGACGATACATTAGATCTACTTCCGCACTTCACTGTTTTTAATAACCTTATACAACCTTATACACCTATAGGGTTGTGTCCGCCGAGCCGCTAATTAATGTCAATCCCTAAAGTCCCTAGAGCGAGGCTGTTCTGGACCCCGTTTTAAGTACGCAAACAAAGCTTGGTCGCCACCGGCATTGATCTTAGTACCACTTGGCACGCCAGGCAATCAACTAATAGGGAGCCTAGACGTCCCTTGTTTAGACGATCCCTCTGTCCTCCTTCTGATTTAGGGTCTGTTCGGAGCCTTCGCAGAGACGGCACTGGTTCGAACCATGTCAGCTGTTGTGCCACATAAAAACATGCGACGGCGCTAAAACCAGGCCACATCTTGCGAGCAAACGGAATGGGGGTTAGTGCCGGACTTCCCACAGCAGGGTCGGCTCCGTCGAAGGAGGGCTTCCATGCTAATGCGCGATCGATGCGTCGTACCCGTATATTGGCTGCGGGACACTGGGTTACAGCGCGCCTTGATGCTTCCGATTTTTATATAGCTTCTAAGACGCAATACACTAGCTATTGGCTGATTCAGTAAGGTAAAAAGTACTTTGCTATTCACACAGTTTTGGCGAGATGATGGGGACACGGGGGTAGTCGCCCACATACACCCCACGCAAGTGTGCTTTCTAATCTGACCTTCCAGTCCGTTCATACGGTTCACACACACGGGTGGGAAGCACGACATCTGCGTAAGATGGCCTATATTTGTACCGCATCGTACCGTAACGTTTCCGTATAACCCACCAGATCGATCGACAGAGTGCTGTACGGCTTTCTGGAGCTGTTTTTTGCTCCAGCGCCTAGCACAATGCATGATTGGGGGTTTTTTTTTTAAAAATACGTCTTCATATATGTCTTAGATACGTCTGGCTTGAGATATAATCTCCGTCTTTTTTTCCGAATACGGACCGTTTCCAACTCGGAGAGACAGAAATTACGACACGATGCGAGGCGTCAAGTTAAAACGACATGCCACCATCAATGGGGATGACGGCCCCGCTGATGAAACCGCTCTGCGGACTCAAGAGGAACGCAATCAGTTCGGCCACCTCATCGGCATCCCCCAGGCGGCCCAATGCAGGTGAAGGACCCGCCCCAAACATGGCCGCGGACAAAGATGTACCCAGTGCTTCAGCGACCCGATCCAGTAATGGTGTGTCGATCATAGCCCTGCAGCCACACACTTAAGACAATGTTACACAGACAAACGGGGAATCGAGAGGAAAACTCACGGCGCAATCGCATTCACACGTATCGCTCTTGCTCCTTCCTCCTTCGCCGCCGTGCGTGTAATTCCAATCACAGCATGTTTGCTAGACGAATACGGCATGTATCCTGGCAAGCCTATGAGCCCTGAAAGACTCGAGGCGTTGACGATGGATCCACCCCCGCGTCCCCCTTCGCCCTCCTGCAGGTGCGGAAGCTCGGCGCGTAGACAATTGATGATGCCCTTCACGTTGACGCCCCACACAAGATCAATCTCTGCGTCGGCCACATCGCGGCTGGGGCCGGGCGTGCCCGTCACACCCGCCAAGTTAGCCGCAGCAGCGATCGGACGCCCCTCGAAGTGCGCCACCGTGCCACGAATCCAGGCATGACACGCATCCTGCGAGCGGACGTCGACGACGGTGGCGATGGGATTGCTCGATGGCGCGATCTGCTTGATTTCTGCCGTGACGGCCTCGAGGCTGGTTGCGTCAATGTCGGAGATCGAGAGCAGGGCACCGCGACTGGCGAGGAGCTTGGCTGTCGCTCTGCCAATGCCCGATGCTGCACCGCTGATAACGACGACTTTGTTTTCGAAAGATGACATTTTTTGGGAGGGCGCCGCGGCTCGGATGAAATTGGTGACAGGCACACACACTCTCTCTCTCTTTCTCTCACACACACAGTCAACTGCTGGGGTTGTGGTTGTCTGGTCTTTCATATCCCCCATCCATTGCCTTGCTTGTGTTACATCCCGGCGACTGATTACCGATCTGATGACGCACATCTCTCGACGGCCCGGTCCACTCGGAAGCCTCGACGGGTCGGTCCGCGATGCGAGCCCCCGGCCCGCAACAGAAACACATCCCGGACCGGGGTTTCCCGAATTCCGAGTCGTTCCGCACTGGGACCAACAGTGGCATGATACCAAGCTGTGTGTATTTCGATGAGCTTGTTATTTAATATCGTTTATCGCTACGCATGTGGATGGCTAGGGTTTCATGTGGATTTCAGGAAACCATCCAACCAACTATCTGCTACTCAATTTGACACTAGTAAACAAACAGACACAATGACTTCCTCAGAATCTTCAGGGTTTCCGGCATTGAAGCCGGCAATCATCACCAAAGTCAATGTTGACGTTAGCAAGATCCATCCGTTCGGTAAGTTACACTCCTACTATACCAGACTTGATGTGCATCTGACTTATGCCAACACAGGACCCAGCCACAACGGATCTACATTGACACATTTCGTATGTGGCCGACCGTTTCAGCTCAAACATCAAGCTGGCCATATATGTATTGGGCTGACAGTATGCTTTCTCCTGTTTAGGAAGTTCCCAGTGGAACCATCGAAACCGTGCCGGGCTTTGAGCCGGCCTTCCGCGCCACCATCACGTTCGGTGGAGACTGGTTCTCCATGGACGCGGATGGGAAGCATGGGCGTGTCAACTTCCGAGGAATCGCAAAGTAAGCCCGCATATGACAACTGATAGCTGACATGGCAAATCGCCGATCCACTCGTATTTCGCATATGACTAACGTGTTCGTAACCAATTATAGGACTGAAGATGGCCATGAGATTGATGTTCGTACCTTCGGCATTATTGACATGGTACCAGCAGCTGCCAAGGTCTTCACCTTGCAGCCCGATATGGCTTCTGTCCCTTTCGGCCACGCAGGTAAGTCACACATTTCGTGTCTTCCCTCCCGCTCCGAGGAGAAGCAGAGAGCCTTGGTGCAGTGACTGACATTGCGCGTGTTCTTGAAGCTGCGAGAACCGAATATCTAGTTGCCGATCCCAAGTTGAAGTTCTTGGAGAACAGCTTCCTTGTTGGTAACGCACAGGTTATCATTGATGAGACCGGGGTTTCGATTGAGAACAGACAATCCATTGTGCTTACTCCCACGGTCGAGTAACTTGGTGGCGGTTAAGCTGGACGAGCAAGTGAAGTGATATTTAGTATTCAAATGAAAGTCCCCGGTGAACGGGATAGTTCTCCACTCAAAATTCAGCGCAGAGGTGTCAAGTCTATTATATGACTGTATTGAGGATAAGGCCCAGTGATGTGATCCGACCCTGTAGTGACCGCAGCGGTCTGCCTTCTCAGCTGGTCTGGTCTACGCATCAAATCGATGGCACCACGGCTGCATGATCGTGAGCCTGCCACCGACTCCTCTCGGCTGGGTATTGCCAGTACACGATACCGCTTATAAAGAACCCCCCACCCCGGGCCAAAGAGTCCCACATAGAGGTGCGCCGTTTTATGCCCAAACCTTTCAAAGTAGAACAGAATGGCCAGTGTTTCCCTTCCACAGGTCAGAGATCTTTTGTAAGCTCATTGCATGCATATCTTGGCGCTTTCTCTAATACGAGATTGATAAGAGGTCGTCTCTCGCTTGCAATCATCATTTGAACGTTTGTTACAAACCCAGTCGCCAGTTCCGCCCGCAGTGGAATCTTTCCGTGGCCAAATTGGTCGAGGTGCGCGTTTGTAACGGTACGTACAGAGCTCAATTTTCGACGGGGGGATTGTTGCGCCGGCTCGGGCCGAGACGACCGAGCTGGAACGTCTTGCCCGGCCGCTAATCTCCGCAGCTCTTGGCGATCAATCCAAACGGGCCAGGCAAACCGAGGCCGCCCGCCCCCTTGGACTTTGGGCACCTGCGCCGGGGATATGGCTGTTGCGTGCTTGCACAAGGTAGGTAGAGCAGCGAAGAGGTAGCTAATCAAAGCGTATAAGAAAAGAATGACGAGCAAGTTTTATGTGATGGTGGATACGAATTCATAATTGAAAGTCTTGTATGCACGGCTGGATTTCGCGCCGATTATTGGCCAAGAAAAATGTCGTCCACTGAAACCCCATTCCGTGTTATCGTTGTTGGTGCTGGTGTGTCTGGGCTGGCAGCATCACATGCATGTAAGTTTATTGGCACTCCGTTTTACTTCCATTATTCCCCAAGGACTTCAGTCCCGCCCTTAGCATTAAAGCCATGCTTCCAAAGGACTATTTCATAATTTGGGGGACGTCCCTGCAAACGTTTTATCTCAAACCCCAGCAAGGATATTGCCGTAGATATTCTACGAAACGGCCTCTGCTAATGTTGTGTCTTTGCAGTCCAGAAAGCCGGCATTGAACATGTGGTACTCGAACGGCGTTCTACCGTAGCACCACCAGAAGGCGCCAGCATCGCCATGTACCCGCATGGCGCCCGCGTCTTGCATCAACTGGGCTGTCTGGCTGCAGTGCAGAAACACTGCACACCACCCGGTCGGTGGCGTGCTCTGCTACCTAGCGGGAAGACGATTGCGAATAATGGCGTATTCCGCGTTCTCGAAGAGAAGTGAGCTCGCTCCCCAGCCCAATCCCAGTTCTATAATAGAGCCTCCCGAGCAAACCAGGCCCCTGGGTCCGTGATGCCAACCTCCTTTTCTTCAGTATCCGCATTTTGGAGAGTCTCCTTCTAACAGAGTATCTTTCCGCACAAGCGCAGCCATGGATCCGGGTTGCTTCTCATAGAAAGAAGGCAGTTTCTTCAAGAATTATACGACACGTTGCCGGACAAGACACCCATCAAAACTTCCTCTGCCATAGTTGACATTAAGCAAGATGCCAAAGGGGTAGAGGTCACACTAAGTAACGGTGATGTTGAGAGGGGTGATTTGGTCGTAGGCTGCGATGGAGTATACAGCTCGGTGCGGCAGATCATGTGGGATCATGCCAACAAGACCACACCGGGACTGATCACGGTACAGGAGAAGCTGGGTATGTCAACTTTCACTGCACGATCGCATTTGCCTACCTCCAGACATGCCCCCAGCGATTTCAAGGAATCAATACTGATACTGGGATGTTTCACAGCTATCAAAGCAGACTGGAAATGCCTTGTAGTCACGACACCGGCAATTCCAGAGCTCGGCGACCGCGATCTAACGGTGGTACACAACAACAACTACTCGCACATGTTCACCATGACGCCCAATTTTGGATTCTTCTTCGTCTTCTTCCGCCTTGACGAGCCCTGCACATTCCCCTCACGACCAAGATACACGGCCCAAGATGCCGAGGACCTGGCAAACCAGATTGCCAACCACCCTATTTCCAGTACCGTCGTGTTTGGCGAAGTCTGGAAACGTCGCCTCCGTGCAGCCGTCGTCAACCTGGAGGAGGGCGTTCTGGACCATTGGTATAACGGGAGGATCGCTCTGGTGGGGGATTCTGTGCACAAGGTGAGTGAGACAATTGCGGGGGATCGACCCCGTGCTACTACCAATACGACCAGGACTGAAATCAAACTCAGGTAACCCCAAATATGGCATTTGGGGGCAACTCGGGACTTGAGTCCGTTGCAGTCCTGACCAACCATCTACGCCGGATGTTGGTCGACAAGAACTGGGCCAAGCCGACTGTCAAGGAACTCGAGAAGACGCTCGCCGGCTACCAAGAGGAACGCCTAGCTCGCATGAAATACATCATGAAATTTTCCGGCGACATTACCAGAGTGCAGGCGTGGCACACGTGGTTTGACAAGTTTTTCGCGACTTGGTTGGTGCCGGTGCTACCGGACCGAACCTTCGCGGACCAGCTGGGCGCCATCATCTGCGCAGCCCCAAAGCTAGATTTCATCGACGCCAGCGCCTTCCCCTCGGGACGCATGTCTTGGAAGGACGAAGCTGCTGCTGCGAAGACCAAAGTCGTGAAGTGGGGAGGAAAGGGAGATGAGCAGGCGGACGCCGTCAAGGTACTGATTAGCAAGAACCGGGTGGGCTGGGTGAGCGCTGTTGCAGCCTTCTTGATGGTCTTTTACGCTGCGAGCTTTTTCCCTCTCACTGCTCATGTTTGAGCTGAAATGCCCCCTTAAGTGTAGCTTTTTTGGCTGGATCATTTGCAATGCGGATAGCGGATTTCCTACAGCGCCCCTCGGGTTGTATGAACAAGTACCTGTCAGGTTATGAATCTCAATAATCGTTTCTGAGCAGCCCATAACTGGTCCTCGAACTCATGTCTCGTGATTTAACTGCCCAAACTTGGAATGTTCACTACGAAGCCCAGTCGGATTTGATACCAGCTGGATGATGATAGATTTAATTGTAGCAAGCGTGGCTGTTGCAGCGGTGGAAGTATCGATCACTGTAGCGCATCATCCCCTGGTGCCTGCAGTGGAATCCGGTACCTGAGTCCCTGTGCTCTAGCGGATGAGTCGCCACTGTAATTTAGTCAAACTCACTGAAGCTGGGCACTGTTGCTTGCTGTGCAGTCCAGTTAGTGGGTGTGTCGTAGCAGGGTTATGCCGTTGTAATCCTTGTCAAAGTACTTTGGTACCGCTACTTTAGCTCCCGCAACTAGTGTTTCTTCCCGAGCCCGATCGTGCATTTTATGCAAAAGTGCACCAGAGGCTGCCACCGGAAAGTGTGTTTGCTGTCGCCAATTTGTCAATTGACCGGTAGGGCTTGAGATCCATGTAGGCAGCGTATGAACAGACCAGTTCAATGACCAAAGAATGTTTGGACGGGCTTCTGAGGGCCGGTCAAGACAAATCATTAGTCACATAGATCAGTCGAGGCGGTCAGGGCAGTCACGGTGGGTCCAGACTTTTCCAGGGCACTTGCCCCCGCCGTGCCGTGAAGTTCGGGCCGGCCTGCCCCGCGGACAGCGGGCAGGAGTCAAGCCGATGGTTAATGCTTAGAAATGTCATTGTTGTTGGTTTCAAACTTCTTTTTCTTTCCTTACCTCTCTCACAAAGCACCTAACAGATAAAACCAACTTGCATACGTCCGAAAGGTGGCAATATGGTCGATTTGCAGCCTCAACCAGCTCAACGAAACACAGCAGAAGAAGACCTTCCCCACGTGACGAAGTCCAACGAGATGGCAACAGACAGCAGCAGTACTGGCAGCGTGCCGCTCGAAAAGCCTATTGACGAGGAGAAGCTTTCAACTCGAGATGATATCTCGGAGCCCAAGACTGAGCTTGGGGGAGACCTCGCCGTCTCCACCACCCCGAAGGATGAGCCGGCGACCCCTGCTCCCGAGGCGAAGAGGGCCATCACAGGCTTGAAGGTGAGCATCCTTCTCCATATTATCTTCGTCAGGCCGTGTTGAAGCCAACCTTGACATGATGGATCGGCTGACAAGTTATTTGTTCTCTCATTTAGTGGTTCTTCGCCTACGGCGCCCTCCTGTCGACCGTTCTACTATTCGCACTGGACGGTACCATCGTGAGCAGAGCGACCAATCCTGGCGTGTAGGATTTGAATCGTATCTGACAGCTCCCCAGGTCGCGAATCTACAGCCCTCGATTGTCGAAACTTTCCGAACCGAGCAGAACTTGGCGTGGATCGGAGTCAGCTTCATGCTTGGCAATACTACAATCTTGCCTCTGTGCGTGAATACCTTGTCACTCATCCTCCATAAGGTGCTGATTTTAAGCGTACAGTGCGAAGGCGTTCGGAACATTCAACATGAAATGGGTTTTCATCATCTGCCTCATCCTCTTCGAGATCGGCAGCGCCCTCTGTGGCGCCGCGCCGAATATGAGCGCTCTCATTATCGGCCGAGTCATTGCCGGCATCGGGGGGTGCGGAATATATGCCGGAGGACTGGCCTACGTCGCTGTATTAACAACGAATCATGAGCGCCCGCTATATCTTGCCGGCATCTACTCGATATGGGGTATCGGCTGTGTCCTCGGGCCTATTGTTGGCGGCTCCTTCGCCGAGAGCAGCGCGACCTGGCGCTGGGGCTTTTACATCAATCTTCCCATAGCCGCCGTGTTCGCACCCGCCTACGTCTTCTGTCTTCCCAGCATCGACGCCCTTCCGAACGCGTCCGTTGGAGAGAAACTTCGCCTGCAGGACTGGATCGGCATGACCGTGTTCCTGGCTGGCTGCACCTGCTTCAGCATGGCCATCAACTTTGGCGGTACCCTCTACGCCTGGAACAGCGGATCCGAGATTGCCCTGCTGGTCCTGGCTGCTGTTCTTCTGGTTGCATTTGTCCTTGTCACCATCTATCACCCAGGAGTGTCGGTGGAAAACAAGCTGCTACCGGTGGAATTCATGCGCACCTTCGACCTTGTTGTCCTGCCCATTCAGGGAGCCATCGTCGCAGGAGCTATGGTCACATCCATCTACTACACCCCGCTGCTGTTCCAGTTTACCAAAGGTGACGGACCATTGGAGGGCGGCGTACGCATTCTGCCCCTCATCTGCTCACTCGTTGTGTTCGCCCTGTTGAATGCTTTCCTGATGCCCAAACTCGGGTATTACATTCCTTGGTATGTTCTCGGCAACGCCGCCATTGTCGTGGGCTCTGCTCTGATGCGTAAGTCTGGCCTCTCGTAAAGAAGACGTGAAAATTCAAAGTTTTCTGACATGTAACTTCGTTTCTGACGTTAACAGTCACCATCGACGCAAACACCGCAGCAGCAAATATTTATGGTTATACGGTTCTCATTGGAATTGGAGTCGGCTGCTTCCAGAGTGCTGGTGTGGCCGTCGTGTCAGCAATCGCTTCACCGTCCGACGTTAACCATGCTGTGAGCATTATGACAATCGGTAAGGGGGATACCGTTTAAGATTTAGTCAGTCTTTATTAAGTGCGATCTACGTGGCTAACGACCCATGTCCATACAGCACAAGTATCTGGTATTCTCGCGGCTCTGTCCATCACTGGGGCCATCTACCAGAACATTGTCGTGAAAAAAGTCGGCTCGGTGCTTACAGGCTACTCACTCGATGAGATTGTCCACCTTACAACTGGTACCAGCAGTTCTCTGTTTCAGAGCCTCACCCCCGATCTGAAGAAAGAGGTCATCGCGCAAGTGACGGACTCGATCCGGCATGCTTTCATGTACCTGCTTGCTGTCTCTTCGCTGGGGTTCGTTCTCTCTTTTCTCCTTAGCGTAAGTGACGAAATGCCCTTTACGAGACCATGGCTGGGCCGGGCTCGATGTGATAACTAGACTTCTAACCTTGTTTCCCTCTTTAGCGCAAGAAACTCTATCTTGCCGGCGGCAAGGTGGCTTCTTAGGTCGACCAAAGTACTGAGATCTGTCTGAATAATGGATCTTCAGGTGAGGGGAGCATCACAAAATGCAGAAGAAACTATGGCAAGAGAGGTTATCGAATTGAATCTCACGGGGCGGAGGCTGGTCGTGGAAATTACGCGGTTCTGGGACTGTTTGGGCGCCTTCAATCCTGTACAACACCGAGTAACGGAAACAGATTAGAATGGACTTGAGCTCGTAGCGCTGTCTGCGCTGGTAATATTTCATTCAGAACATGTATCAAGATCGGTGATTGGAAGCAGTACTAAAAGCACGGCTTGACTTGGAACAAAAACAAAGGATTTTGTGTCTCAAAGTGCAATCTTCACGTTGAGGTTGCTTTGTGTTCACGTATCAGACTGTAGACAAGCATGAAATCAAAATGAGGAACGATGTTGTATCTATCGGACGACCATTAACTTCAGCAATTCCAACCCCAGACGCAAATTTATCCCATCAGATTTTCCTCGCAGCATATGCACATTTGAATTCATCCACCAATCCTCGATAAATTCTTGGGTGAGCTGGCAGGAACAGGTCCGCCAGGGGGTTGCTTCTACGTCTCGTATTGATACCGAGGTCGTCAAGCAGTGTGTCAATGTACTGTATGATGAAACAGATGTAGTGATTAGCATATGTACTACTCGAACGAGTATATTGCGGTAGATCACTTACGGAAAGGAAGTCATAGATGGCGTATGCGTGCTTTCTGCCTTGCGCCAGATACCTCTTCCGGCACCACACGTTCCATTCAGCAACC
Organism: Reticulascus tulasneorum; assembly: GCA_001557505.1. Lineage (NCBI taxonomy): Eukaryota > Fungi > Ascomycota > Sordariomycetes > Glomerellales > Reticulascaceae > Reticulascus > Reticulascus tulasneorum. The sequence goes on from LSAX01000006.1 coordinate 819,234, forward strand.
TCTCTTTCCAGATCTTCCTGAGGCCCGAGATCAAGCAGACCGAGCAGGAACGCCGAGCCCCAAAGGGCCTGCACCTCCGAGACTAATGGGGTGTAGATGGAGTGAATGAAACCGGGGAAAATGATGGAGCGGTCGCCCCGGGCCGCGAGCCTGGGCTCGACCAATCGCCTGTAGTGGCGGCTCGGACCGTGCAGCAGCTTTTCCTCGGTGCTGTCCCACCCCGTTTGCTCGTGAATCGTTGGCGGCACGGGCGATCGCTTGAGGGCAGGGAGCAGGTCATCGACTGTCTCCTCGGCGCGGGCGTCCAGCTCGGCCCACTTTTTTCGGTCCCGAGGGTCCGGATCTGGCGTGAGGCCAAGTTCGTGCTGCAGATCGGAGCTGAATGGTTGGTAGGATTTGTCGAAACCCGTGCAGAGAATGACGTAATCTGTTTCGAACTGGGCCCCATTGCGTAGTGTTACAGTATTGCCGTCTCTGAATGATTCGATTTCGGACCTGTGTACTGTGCAGTCTCCTTCGTGGAACACCTTCCAGAAGTCGGGGACGCTGGCGCAGCCGAGGCCCGCGTTGGCCCAGAAGATTCCATTACCGTGTGGAAGAGGCTTCAGCTGCTGAGCGTTGGGAGATTTGGCATAGCCGGCGTGCATTCCAGCAATCAGCGTCACGGTTTTCCAGAACGTCTTCGCCAGCGACCTTCCCAGTCGGGTCTTCTGGAAAAAGCGGTAGCCGGGCCCTTTGGTGTACATGATGCTTGAGCCGAGCACTGCCATTGCCTTTGTCGATATCACGTCCATTGAGTTAACCAGGCCGAAAATAGTGGGAGGCATAATGGCCAGCGGCCCTGTTCCGTCTGCCCGGATCACCCAGTTGACCTGGATGCCGTCTCTGAGGAGCAGAAAGATGGTGTCATAAGCAGATTTGGCACCTCCCACAACAGTCGCTCTCCGAATCCTTTTCAGCGCTCCAAGATGAGCTCCAGTGTCTGAAGAGTGGATGATGGGTGTCTTGAAGTTGGGTGATTTCGGAAATGCTGGCATGACAGGATGAGAAGTCGCTCCAGATGCATATATCAGCTTAGCACACTCGATTGAGGGCTTGCCATCATCCATATCTAGTCTCCAGCCGCCGGTCTCCGGTACGCGCTCTACCTTGACAACCTTGGTCCTGAAGCGTGTCCGCCGGAATAGATCGTAGTCGTGGGCAAACTCGTTCAAGTACGTATTGATTGTCTCGCCTGAGATGTAGCCATCGGACGTGATGCCTTCTCGACGCATGGGGTAGAAGGAATACTCAAATAAGCCAAACTTGATCTGAGCAAAGAGGCTTGGATAAATCTTCTCAGCGCTCCAGACGCCGCCTATTGAGGCTTGCTCTTCGACCAACACGAGCTTGGCATTTGGCTCGAACTCGAGATATGTTTTTGCCGAAATGAGTCCATTCCACCCTATATTCGCATGAAGCTGTTAGCAAGTGCTTCTTGAGTTCATTGATTCTGGTATCTACGCGAAGCTACGCAAGTTGCATAGGCCAAGCAGGAGACAAGCGGAAGAACGCATACCGGTTCCTACAACAATGACATCGACTCGGTCTAGTGCCATTTTCTGTTCAATATTGATCGATTGACTAGTAATTCGAGCGCTTTACTGGGTCATGACAAATGCATTAAGCTGGTTCTTAACCATCCAAAGACACTATTTCGCACTTGGAGAAGCCCATTCTACCAGTTTTCCACTATATTGTTTGCAGACTGTCAGTCCGGGCCGGTCAGCCCTTTTCGAAGTGCCTGCACTCTCCGTTCGAAATGTGGTGGAAACTCGATCATGTTTCTCCGATGGGCCGGTAGCACAAAGCCTGTGTCTCTCCCATAAGTCAGAACACAATGAAACGGACGGACATTCCGGGCCGCGACGGCCAGCATGCCGCGGGTCCCCGATTACCAATCCCGAAATACACATTAGATTTCAGGGTGGCGACTAGCTTTAGGTCCTCCATCAAACATCCCTCGTCTGCTCTGGTCTTCAGACCTGTGGTCGAACATTATCCTCGAATATTATGATTTCCGCGCTTACCGCCTTCGTATCTCAAAGATGGCAACGCCCAGACTCTATTCATCTATTTTCACCGGCTTGAGTGTTCTGGCATTTTTGCTGCTATGGGCGCTCATGGGCGTCAATGGCACCCTGGTGGCTCTGCTCCGGACAGCATGGTCTGGCACGTTTCCGGATGGCGCTCCACTCAAGACCAGCTACACTGGGGTTATGCCATTCGACTTTCTTCTGAGCATTCTCGTCGCCTTCTTCTATGGACTCCAAAATCTGGTGGAAACCGCTCCGTACCTGATGTTGGTCGATCTTGTTGGAGCACTCATTGTCATAAACATGATGACATTGGTTGAGAGCTATCGCCCAACGACATCGAAGTGGCTACGCTCGTATGTAACTTCCTTTGCCCACTGTTTTATCCCCTATCTTTTGTTCCTGAACACATCTGATAGGGTCTGACTACCTGCCACAGGTCACTCTTGTGGCAATATCTCTGGAACCTTGCAGGCGTCGCCCTCTTTCTTCCAATCTACTCCCTGCTTCACGTCAAGCAGAGATATACAGGCATTCCGATATCGCATTTGCCTGCGCCCAAGGCTCAGGTTCTTCCTTTAACCGCCATCTGGAGTCTGGTACTTCCCATCCCTCTCCTCTTGCCGGCTCTGGTTCATGCCGCACCGTTTAGGATCCAAGACTGCTTTGTTTTGTATCTCCTCACGCCTGCCCTACTCGTATTTTTCCATCTTGTCGCTTGCAAAACCATCTCGATGAATCTGCCATCAGATAAGGGTTTCCGACAGCCCGTGAAGACCACCTACTGCTTTGTCGGCGCAGCGAGCGCGTTAACACATTTGGGCATTGTCTCGTATGTCCTCTTCTTTCCTGGACACAACATATCACTGGGCAGCTTGTACTTCCCGAGGAACAAGATCGTCCAGTGGGGGCAACCGGATATTCTCACTGCGGGTGCTCTTCTCTTTTTCCAGTGGGATTTTATTATCATCAATTTGGCGGTGATAGTTCATGGAATTACTCTATTTCAGCAGACGCCTCGCAAGGCTCGGAAGAGCAGCCATAGACTCGATAATCCGATTTTGACACTGGTCATCATGACTTTAATCCTTGGTCCTGGTGCTGGACTAGCATTTGCGTTATGGTATGAAGAAGGCCGGCTAGAGGTCGTTTCTAGTGAAGAAGGCAAGCGTACATATGAAACATAGCTTTGGGGCAACTTTTAATTATTCTCAGAAGATATAGAGCACGTATCTAGCAGCTCCCGGTATCAGTGAAGGTGTATCGATTTCAAGATTGATTTTCTTCTGCGCTAAGTATTAGGAAACGCGACAATCTACTTGGAAATAGGAGCCTTGTACGGTCTGTAAGACTTTTTAAACAAGAAAACAATGATAATTTGGAGTTGGAAACAGCCTAGTAGATAACTTGATTTCTCAGAGCTCATGATCTCTGAGTATTGTGACTTGTTTGCGAGCTTGGCTCAAAATCAATGACTAATTATCCGAGCGATCACCTGTCATCGTCTGAGTTTTGGAGGGTTTATGCAGAGATAAGATGATCATGACTTCTCTGGTATCATTGGTAATAAATACGGGATGCTTCTAAATGGATGAAATGGACACAGTTCCGTCATTATGTGAATTTTCTAGTTAGGCAACTTGACGATTGCTGGTGCACTCCAAGAAGCCTCGGGATCTTTACTACTCCCTGTGAAGCATAGGTATCTGATCCGCTGCCACACAACAACATCCTGGTGCAAAGCATTCGTTAATCTGAGCAGTGAGGCATTTTTTCTGATTTGGTATTCTTCACGTGAAGTTGCGTCAATGTTTAGCGCCCTCACGTGCAGATGGTATCGGAATTTCTCGATGGCCTCATACCTCTAGCCCTCTCCTTCGTTCGGCGTGACGGACTCCCCGGTCCCCAGTCCTAGTCGCACTCGGAGTATGGGAACCAGACGGTTTAGTAGGCCCGGTCAGGCCGCCCTTATTTTGACATATTGCATGCAACGTTATTATCTCTGGCCGGTGGCGCTGCAACGGTTTTATGGAGGCGAAATATCCAGACGGCCTGGCCCGGTCCGACCCTCCCGTGCAATGCATGTTGTTGAACGCCGCAACATATGTTAACAGGGACGCTTATTGTAATATTTATGATCTCATATCTGGTGCTCAACAAGAGGGTACAAGACAGGACTTGACCAGCAACGGTTGAGAAGCCAAATAACGGTCTGCTAAATCAGGTTACAGACGCCTCACCTGATCTGACAGACACGAATAGCTGGCGGATCTACCATTTCCCCAGACTTCTCAACTAGTCTTCATTTTTATGTACAATTCTCGTTAGTTATCCATATCACTAGACAGAGAGTGAGAAAGACCTTCAGCATTTCGCATCACCATGCCTGGCCTGCTGAGGACCACAAGGTCCTCGTCATCATCGGATGATGATGGCAACGGCACCACCAGATCCTCCGGTGCTAGATCCGACGACAGTAGAACTTCTCCATCGGGTTCAATCCCAGGCTATGCCGAGAAACCGATCGAAGAGCAGCTGGAGCCTATTGCTGTTGTTGGCATGGGTAAGTACAATTTCATTACTACAGCAATCGTGGGCATATCAAGCAAATATCGCCGAACAAGAGCTGAAACAAATATACAAAACCAAACTAACGGACCGCTTTCACTCGCCAGGCTGCCGATTACCAGGAGATGTCAAGTCGGCTGCCGACTTTTGGGACATGATGGTTAACAAAGGCACTGGACACACGCCGAAAGTGCCATCATCGCGTTTCAATATCGACGCTCATTACCACAAGAATAATGACCGCCCGGGAAGCTTCGGTGTCCTTGGGGGCTATTTCCTCACTGAGGACTTGACAGACTTTGATCCAGGTTTATTCGGAATAACCCCGATCGAGGCTTTATGGATGGACCCGCAACAACGGAAGTTGCTAGAAGTGGTTTATGAAGCGCTAGAGTCAGGCGGCATCTCTATGGAGGCCATTTCTGGTACTCGAACTGCCGTATTCGCCGCCAGCTTTACGGCTGACTGGCAGCAAATGGCCTTCAAGGAGCCTTCATTCCGGCATAGCTTGGCAGCAACAGGCGTAGACCCGGGAATCATCAGTAACCGGATCAGTCACGTCTTTAACCTGAATGGCCCTAGCATCGTCTGCAATACAGCATGCTCATCATCGGTGTATGCTTTACACAACGCCTGCAATGCTCTACGAAATAACGAAGCAGAAGGTGCCATCGTCGGGGGCGTTAATCTTATCATTACTGTCGACCAGCATATGAACACTGCCAAGCTAGGCGTGCTGTCTCCGACATCGACTTGTCACACGTTCGACGAGAGTGCTGATGGTTATGGGCGGGCTGATGCTGTTGGTGCCGTCTACTTGAAGCGTCTATCGGACGCTATCCGAGATGGTGATCCGATCCGAGGGGTGATTCGGTCCAGCGCTGTCAACTCCAACGGCAAGGTTCCTGCAGTTGGCATCACGCATCCAAACCGTGAAGGACAAGCCGACGTCATTTCGCATGCGTATAAGCGTGGCGGTGACCTCGACCCTCGTTTAACGGGATATTTTGAGTGTCACGGCACCGGAACCGCTGTCGGCGATCCCCTAGAAGTGCATGCCGTCTCGATGGCCATGAACAAAAATCGCGGTCCGGGAGAAGATCCGCTTTGGATTGGCGCTGTCAAAACAAACATTGGACATAGTGAGGCAGCCAGCGGCCTGTCGGCTCTCATCAAGGCTATTCTCATTGTTGAGCGTGGCATTATTCCACCCACCCGCGGTGTTGTCAAGCCTAGCCCCAGCATCAAGTGGGATGAGTGGCAGGTCAAGGTTGTGACCGAGCCTGTGCCATTTCCTGCTCACTTGCCCGTGAAGCGCGCTTCCATTAACAGCTTTGGGTACGGAGGAACCAATGCACATATCATCGTCGAAGGCGCCGGGTCACTGTTGAGAGGGCAGGGCAAGCCGTACAAGTATATCGATGAAAGCCTCAACAGCGCCGAAAAGCACAAGAATAAGAAGCTTGCCCCACGCCGCGCAGCGTATCGCAAGCGACCATTCCTCTTGCCGTTCTCAGCGCACGATAAGCCCACACTGCAACGAAACATCGAGGCGCACGGCCGAGTGGCTGATAAGTACAGTCTCCTCGACCTTTCGCATACGCTAGCCAATCGTCGCAGCAAGCTCGCGAGCAAGGCCTTCACAGTTGCCAGCCAGATCACGCTCAGCGACTCCTTCGCCAATGTTGCTTCTTCATTCACCTTTGGCGAGAACAAAAGAAAGGTTACCACTGTTGGCTTCGTGTTCACTGGCCAGGGTGCCCAGTGGCCGGGTATGGGTGCCGAGTTGATCAAATATAGCCCCCGCTTCCTCGCCTCTATCCGTGCTCTCGACCGCGCTCTAGAAGAGCTAAGCGACGGCCCAGAATGGTCCATCGAAGACGTCTTGCTCGAGGATGCTAAGACATCGCCAGTTAACCAGGCCGAGTTTTCCCAGCCATTGTGCACTGCAATTCAGGTGGCCCTCGTGCAACTGTTAAATCATTGGGGCATCCAACCCGCCGTCACAGTTGGCCATTCGTCAGGTGAGATAGCGGCTGCCTATGCTGCCGGGCTGATCTCCGCCAAGGAGGCGATCACGGCGGCGTATTACAGAGGACAGGTTGTGCGGGATGTTGAAACGGACGGAGCGATGCTTGCTGTTGGCCTTGGGGCTGAAGCCGTGGAGCAATATCTTGATGGTAACGCCAAGGGCAAGGTCGTCGTTGCTTGCCACAATTCACCCGCCGGCGTGACGCTTAGTGGAGATGCCGAGGTCATAGAGACCGTGAAGGCCAAGCTCGATGAAGACAAGGTTTTCGCACGGGTTGTGAAGACAAACGGCAAGGCGTATCACTCTCATCACATGGGTCCCGTCGCGGAAAAATACGAAGCACTTGTTCGTGTTGCAAGGGCACAGGCGTGGGACGACAGTGAGACCGACCTGGAGGATTTGACTTGGACTACTGCCAAGATGGTGTCTTCGGTAACTAACAGTATCCTGCCTCAAACAACACATCTGGATGAATCGTACTGGAGCAAAAACCTCCGAAGCCCGGTCCTCTTCAACCAGGCTGTACAGACACTCTTGACTACGGATGAGTTGACGTCGGAAGTCGACCTCTTGATTGAAATCGGGCCTCATTCAGCCATGGCTGGTCCAATCAAACAGATCAAGGCGGAGCTTCAAGCCGAGAAACTCGACTACTTGCCTACACTTTTGCGAGGCACTGACAGCGCTGCACAGCTGCTCAAGTTAGTCGGTGAACTATTCCTCCGCAGCTACCCTGTGGACATGGAGCGCGTCACACGCACCTACATCGAAGATAATAAGCGGACGGGAGCCGCCAAGGGCTGCACCATCGTCGATCTCCCTCCGTACCAATGGAACTACACGCGGCCATTCTGGGCCGAGAACCGTGCGAGCCGCGAGCAGCGCCTGCCGAAGTATCCCCGGCACGACGTACTTGGCCAGCTAGTTATTGGATCCTCGCTCGCGGAGCCTACGTGGCGTAACGTGCTGCGGGTGCGCGATCTGCCGTGGTTGAACGACCACTCGTTAGGCGGCGAGGCTGTGTTCCCAGCAGCCGGTTACTTTTCCATGGCCGTCGAGGCTATCACGCAGCTCCATGAATTGAGCGGTTTGACCAAGCCCATCGAAAGCTATGTTCTACGTGACGTATCTATCAAGAAGGCACTTGTGACGCCTGATAACGATGATGGTATCGAGGTCATGTTAAACATGCGTGCTTCTGTGCATGGCCAAGAGTGGTGGGACTTCAGTGTTTCATCGATCGATGCGGAACAGATCCAGAAGGAACATATGGCCGGCAGCATTAGCATCAACACCAGTCCACGAGGGTCAAAGGCGCCCCGACCTGTGCCATCGTTTCCCCAGCGGGCCAGCGGGAAGGCCTGGAATCAGGCTCTTCGAGCAGTCGGGTTTGATTATGGCCCCACCTTTCAGGATATGGACGACATTCGATTCGACGGCAAACGCTACGAAGCCAGCTGCCGCACTGCGATCAGGCAGCAAGTTGACGCCTCGCTCGGCGAGTCGCGGTACGTGCTGCACCCCGCCTCAGTAGATTCTGTTCTACAGCTTAGTATCGCCGCCATCCATGCCGGTCGCACTAACGCAATGGATTATGGTGTTGTACCGATTCAGGCCGATGAGGTGACCATATGGCCACCGACCGAGGCGCAAGTTGCGGCCGTCACAGCTGGAGGATATGCCTGGGTTCCACGGCGAGGCCACCGGTCTTTCGAGGGCTGCGCTCAAATGACGGCACATGACGGCGAAATGTTGCTAGAAATTGTAAACGTTCGGACCACAAGTTATGAGGCAGCTGTTCCTCAAAAGGCTGAAACATCATTTGAAGGTGCCGCTGGTCCCTACGGAGAGATGTCTTGGCAACTAGATGTCGACAGCCTCAAGAACGGGGCCTCGGGCATCAACCTGTCTCTCCCTGATCTAGTCAGTCTGGCCCTGTTCAAATACCCAGGGCTAAAGGTTTTTGAGCTAGGCACAGAGAGCGCGCTGCAAATTCTCCAGAAGCATCCTCAGGTCTCATACACTTCCGCTGCTTCCGTTGACGAAGAACAAATCAAATCAACCCAGGAATCTATCAAGAAGTATGCTAATGCAAAGGTGGTTCCTCTGGATGCAACGCAGGATCTGGAGTCGCAGTCATTCAAGCCGGCAACTTACGATATTCTCGTAGTATCTCCTGACGGGCCGTCGGCGTCTGTGGAGCTACTTCTCCCATCGTTGCGTAGCCTCCTCAAGCCAGGTGGATATGCATTTGTTTCCGAGGCGGCAGCGGCAACTTGGGAGGCAGTCGACCCCGCCAACTTCGATCGTACCTTCAACAGCACCACCGGTGCTTCGATCTGGCGTCCATTGTCTACAGATAAACCGCAGTCGGTGGCAGACGAGAAGAAGCACCATGTTCAGTTGGTCTATCGTGCTAACCCGGCCTCAGTGGTAGCTGGGGTGAAAACCGCATTGGAGGCGCTTCAATGGAACGTCACTGTCGTTAAACTGGGCGAGGTGGTCCCAACTGACCATGTTATCGTACTTGCCGATTTTGAGGGTCCGCTCCTGTTTACTCTGGCAGAAGCAGAGTTTCTAGCAATCCAAGAAATCACTAACTCTGCTTCAGCCCTTCTCTGGGTTACAACTGGCGGTCTGCTGGAGGGTAAGCAGCCTGAATTTGCAATGGCACAGGGTCTTGCACGCTCTGTAGCCTCCGAACAGGCATCTCTCGACTTCCGAACCCTCGACGTGAATCTTGACAACGTCACGCCTGCTCAGATCGTCCAGTCAGTTGCGAAGATCGCTCGCCTGCAGATCGATGGCGCAGAGGACGCACAGTTACCGCGTGAGCGAGAATTCCGCCTGTCGAATGATAACGTGTATATCAGCCGCCTAGTGCGCAACCAAGAGCTGAACAACACTTTCACTGCGTCGCAGGAGTCCGAAGCAAAAGAGTTTAGCCCCGGAGATGCTATCGTCGGTAAAGTCTTGACTCAGGGCAAAGTTGTCTTTGAACAACAGCTGGCCCAGGACAGTACCGCAGGCAAAGAACTCAAGCCAAGACACGTCGAAGTACAAATCCAGGCTAGCGGCTTGACGAGAGAGGGCGTTCTGTCTATAACTGGCGCTGACTATCCAACAACGTTTAGTCACGAGATTGGTGGCGTTGTCACCAAGATCGGACCCGGAGTTACAACTCTTCAGGCCGGTGACAGAGTAGTTGGTTTTCACATAGACAGATTCGCAAGCTATCAGCAGGTCCCAGTCACTATGCTGCACAAGCTCGAGGACAAAGATCATATCACCGCGGTGGTGAGCCTGTTGGTAGCATATGCCAATGCTTTGTACGGTCTCGAGACCCTAGCAAGCTTGCAGGCTAAGGAGACTGTCCTCATCCTCAATAACACAGGTACGAGTGGTGTTGCTGCGATAAAGGTCGCTCAGGTCAAAGGCGCAATCCCGTACGTCGTGGCCCAGACAGATGAGGAGGCTATCTTCCTTCAGAGTCAGCTCGGGCTCAGCGAGAAACAAATCATTCGTGCTTCGGACGGTCCTGTCTCCGCGCGTCTTGAAGAGCTGACAAATAAGCATGGGGCAGATGTTATCTTCAGTACCGGCAGCAGCGTCGAATCAAGCGCTGCGCGTGAAGCCTGGCGTTGCATCGCCCGATTTGGCCGATTCGTCGACGCCGGTCGCAAGGATGTGCTGAGTCGGAGTGCAATCGACACGCTTCCAATTGCTCGCAGCGCCAGCTACTTGCCATTTGACGTGCTCGATTTGTACGAAGCCAAACCAGAAGCCCTCTCCCGGTTGCTTCCGACCATCATCGACCTTTTCCATCAAGGTTTTATCGAAGCTCTGAACACAGTTCAACCAATTCACCTCGGTGATCTCGACGAGGCGGTATCGACATTTTCAGAATCATTTGGTGCCGCCAAGCCGGTAGTCCAGTACGAGGCATCCGAGAAACCCATTCAGGCATTGCCCCCCGGCCGCATTCGGCCTCGTTTCAGTCCTGATAGCACGTATCTGCTGGTCGGCTGCTTGGGCGGTTTAGGACGTAGCTTGACGGCGTGGATGATGGAATCGGGCGCGCGCAGATTTACATTCCTCTCTCGTTCAGGCACAGACTCCGAATCTGCCGCCACGTTGATCAAGGATATCGAGGCTGCTGGGGCTATTGTCCAAGTGGTAAGAGGCGACGCTACCTCCCGATCGGATGTTGTTCGTGCTGTTCAAGAAATACCAGCCGAATACCCAATCCGCGGTGTAGTTCATGCTGCCATGGTCTTACGAGTAAGTGACCAACCCAAATGACACAGCAGTAGCCTTCTAAAGAAACTCACTAACAATCATCGCAGGATGGCATGTTCCACTCCATGACATATGAGAATTGGAAGGCAGTTGTTGGCCCTAAGGTATCGGGTGCCATGAACCTGCACTCGGTCCTCGCAGGCACGCCGCTCGACTTCTTCCTTGTGACAAGCTCCATTTCAGGGACCCTCGGAACACCAGGCCAGAGTAACTATGCGGCTGCCAATAGCTATCTTGACGCGCTTGCACGCAATCGCGTCACCACGGGAGCAGCTGCAACATCCGTCGTTCTGCCTATGATTCTCGGCGTCGGTGTCGTCGCAGAGAACTCCGAGATCGAGGAGGCTCTGAAACGCAAGGGGATCTACGGAATCGACGAAGAGCAGCTCCTTGAGTCGTTCGAAGTCTCTATCACGGCGCCTAGGACGGTTGATCATGTCATTGCTGGCCTGGATCCTGCTAAGCTGGACAAGGCCATTGAAGAAGCTGCCGCAGCCGACGTCTTCTGGATCGAGGATGCGCGCTTCAGTCATGTTGTCCACGCCATGAATGCTGCCCGCAGCGGCGCCGAAGCTGCAGATGGCAATCAAAGCATCTTAGCCTCGATCCGCTCAGCCGCATCTCTCGCAGCCGCGGTCGCCGCCGTGACCGATCATTTCATTGAGAAGCTAGCGCGCATGTTGCTATTACGGCAAGAAGATTTTGAGCCACTCACTAATTCTATCGCTTCCTATGGAATTGACAGTATGATCGGGGCCGAGTTGCGAAACTGGATTTTCAAGGAGTATCGCATAGATATTCCTTTCCAGCAGCTCCTTGCGCCGACTTTGACCATTGACAAGTTTGCAACACACGTATGTGCATCTGCAGGCATCACAGCTAGAAATTGATCTTTTTGTATTTCGGTTGCACATCACTTCATATCAAAATGAAAATATGAGATTCAGGGATGCCGGTAGAGCATTTGTTGATTTCGTTTTAAGCTATCACGGCTGGAATGAGATGGTGAAGGATCCTGTACAGCATTATGCTAGATATCATGCATAGTTAGCAGTATTGTCTCTTTTGACGGGACATAGATCGTTACGGGCTAGAGTAGCCATTTCATAGGTTCTAGAATGACATTCTTTTTTTCACATTCTGCTCTTCTGATGGATTAGTTGTTTGTCACTTCATCCTAATAGCCTAGAGATGACCAATATAACCAGCACCTTGGTTGAAGAGTGTTGAAATGCGTCACATGCGGGCATGGTGCCATTGATAACCATAGGGGGTGTCGATAAGCATGAGCGCTATACCTTCCCTGGACAGACTATCACACGATTTTAAGACAAGAGCCCTTGGCAATGAGATATATATTTGTTTTTAGCTCGAGGGAAGTATGTATTCTGAAGCTATTCCTATACTCCTGCGCTGGTAGTGAATCGCCAGTCATCCATCCAGGTGAATCGAAAGATCAGCAACTAGATAGCAACAACAGCAGTCTACTTGAAAAGCTTGAATCCGCCAGGTACTCCTGTCTGGAAGAGGCCGTGTGGATCGTACTTCGCGCTGACAGACTGTAGACGCTCCTTCACGTCTTTGCCATAGCTGCCAATCGGATCCTGCAACTTATCCGCGTAGTTGAGATATTTCCAGGGATCGTATACCTTTTCTCTGCGCAGAATATCCTCATGTTTGTCAACAATGGCTTGAAGTCCCTCCCGAACTGTATCATCATCGGTTTTGTCCGCGTACGAAACGGTGATAACTGACAACACAAGGTCTTCGCCTCCCGGAGGGAGTCCAAGTGAATTCTCTCCAGTTGTGACAGGGTGTGGTTGGAGCAAGAGAGCAATTTGCAGCCCTTTAATGTCAGCGAGTGGTTTCGTGCCGTCTTCCCAAGTCTGAAAGAGTTCCGTGTAAATGGCAGCACTAGGATTCTTAAATGAGTACACCATATTGATAGAACTAAGTCAGAAGTAGATTAGTATACTATGAATGCAAGTATGCTTGGATAATAACACACCGTTTAGCATCTGGCGGTAGTGTACTGGCTTGCTCTGTAGAAAGATCGCTGACGTTTGTTGAACGTAAGGTATTTACTAGTGGCGATGGTATCGAAGAGAAAGGCTGGTAGACTGGGGGATTGGCAATAGGCTCTCCATAAAAGAGAACATTACCAGCAGCGTAAATACCGCCAGGATTTAGAAAGAATAGCGCGACGAACATGTCAGCCGCATCATCGAAGTTTTCGGGTTCCATGAATTGGCTGAAGGCCTTCGCTTGAACCTCCAACAGGCTCGAGGTGTACTCAAATATCAAGGTTCCTCCCCACATGCCGCCGAGTGGGCGAGTCGCGACATCGAAACGAGTGACAACACCAAAGTTGTTGGAGCCGCCTTTGAGTGCCAACCAGAGGTCTCGGTGAGAGCTGGCGGTGGCATACACAATTTCGCCACTGGCAAGGACTATCTCATACCCTACGACGTTGTCACATCCCCAGCCGTGCCTCCGTGACAAGTGGGAGATGCCGCCTTTGATAGTTGAGCTGATTGAACGAAATGTGGGTTGATAGATTGATTCGGAACTCACCTCCAGTTAAAAATCCTCCAACTCCAACGCCCGCAACTCTGCCGCCCATAACAGTCAAGTTGTGGGGTACAAGTTTTGGATATATTTCACTCCAAACTCCACCAGCACCGATCGATGCTATTTTGCGGTCTTCGCTCAGAACCATAGAGTTTAATGCTCGCAAGTCAACTGTAACGCCACCTTCGATATTTGCCGCTCCTCCAAACACAGCGTGTCCTCCGCTTCGTATAGCAAACTGCGTTGTGCTGCAGGATTGACCATCTCCAGCATCCGCACTGTCTGCGGTGACCAACTTGATGAATTGAGAAACTTCAGATGCATCCCTTGGGGTAAAGATGCACTGGGGCTTGAGCTCGCTCTCCTGACCAGAATAATAAGACGATAAGGAATCATTGTACCTCAGGCTGGTAGAATAGATAATTCTGTTCGAAATGGAGCCGTCGATACGCTCGCAGATGGTGGTAGGCCCAGGGTTTCGAAGAAACGATGCCGCCCACAAGAGGCCGAGATACAATTGAGACATTTTGGCACTTTAGAAATTGGCATTCGATACACAGCGTCCATGAGATGGGCCTGGGATTCCCATTAGCGATATATTGGAGGATCACTTCCGACATGCGTGCCAACGGCCCGAGAAATTTTGGGCTGCCGGAAACCCCTCGGTCATTACAAATCCTCTAGCAGCCGCATTTGTCATATGGTACTTCCGGGGAGATCATTTCCTAGAAAACAAGCCTGTGGTAACTTGTTTGTCCGGCTGCTTAATCCGCTACGCTGCTATCCCGGCCATTCGGGATGTTAGCCCCGAAGCACGGTACCCGGCCCGGGTCACGCCGGGCTCTGCCGGAACCCGATGAAAGTGTGGAGGAGCAAAGTAATTCGGCACAAGTAGACCAAAAGTTTTACCATTTCGCAATTGTTACCTAATATTGCTCTTAATGCAGATTGGCCGACAAGTAAAATGTTACTTCATCAGCGCAATTACAAAGGTTGAGGTGGCAGCAACGACTTAGTTGCAGATCACCATCAACATCCAGTCAATTCTAAACTTCTGCCCAGCCTTCGTTCCCTAATCATTTTTCCAATGGCAGTCACTCAAACTATCGTCCTACTGACAGGGGCAACTGGCTTCGTGGGATTCCTCACTCTTATCGATCTGCTCAAGTCAGGTTACAGCGTACGCGCCGCCATACGCTCGCAATCGAAGGGTGACAGTATCCGGGCACATCATTTGATCAAAGCCCTCGACTTGTCCCCAGACAGACTTTCGTTTGTTATAATCCCAGATTTTACCGTGCCCGGTGCCTTCGATGACGCTGTCCGAGGTGTAAATTATATCATCCACTTGGCGTCTCCCGTTCCTTCTTTTGGCGCTGGCGACCCTATAGCCTCAGAAGAATTCGACAATTACTTCGTGCGTGACGCCGTCACTTCCACCCTGGGCGTGCTCAAAAGCGCGGCGGCGGCAGCGGGCGGTTCTGTCAAGCGCGTCGTCTTGACTAGCTCGGCAGTGGCTGTCATACCGTTCGCATATCTCGCAGCATCCCCTGACGTTGACTATAGCGTTGTATTCGGTCCCGAGAGCCGCTTGCCAATTGCAGCCGGTCCTTTTGGTAGCGAGATTCAGGCCTACTCCGCTGGCAAAACGGCTGCGCTGAATGAGGCCGAGAAGTGGGTGACCGAAAATGCAAATGAGATCAAGTTCGACCTCGTAAGCATCTTGTCCGGGTGGATTTTTGGACGCGACGAACTTGTGAGCGAAGTGGAGGGCCTGAAAGCGGGCCGTACCAACTCGGTCCTACTGGGCCTCCTACTGGGCAACAGGAGTGACTGGCCCTTCAATGGGAATGCGGCTCTCGCAACCGACGTCGCCCGGGTCCATGTGCTTGCACTAGATTCCAAAGTTCAGGGTAACCAGTCATTCGTTACATCGACACCCATCGTGTGGGAGGATGCCCTTGATGTTATCCGCTCCGAATTCCCTGCTGATGTTGAGGCCGAGCGCCTAAGTGTCAATGGGAAACAGCCGACCCAGGCCATCAACTTTGATGGCTCCAAGACCGAGGAGCTGCTGGGCATTAAGTTTGCGCCGTTCCAAGAACAGGTCAGGCAGGTAGCCAGGCAATACTTGGAGCTCGTGAGCAAAGCTTGAGCATGATGTCACATTGTTACGAATTTAGGTAGCATATTTTGCAATTTCAAGTATTTTATCTGATGTAGAAACTGTAGTCAATGCACTCTTATAAGTTGCACCTGTTCACAAGGTCAAACTCAAGTGAAAGGAAGACAGTTCCGGCCCGATTATGGCCATGAGAACCGCAGAGGCAAAGCATACACAGCACACCAATAGCTATCAAACTCTCCATATCCTTGCATCCTTCTCCGAGAGGCTCCTGCTCTTCACGAAACTCTCCGCTAACCGGGTCCGCTGACACTATTCTTGACTTCACATCATTCGTGTGACTCAGAATCAGCATTTTCGAGCTCTTTCTGTCGAATCTCTTTCCTCTGCAGGAACCTCGCAACGAAGGACATGGTGATAAGCGCGATGGCTATGAATACCATTGACATGAAACCCTTGGGATATCTCGGTGCATCAACCTGTTTCCAAATCAACAAGGGCAGCCACGCCTGTATGGCAGATCCTGCGGTGTTCATGGCCGCAATTACAAAGGCACGCTCCTCGTTATCACCAGTGCAGATCTCGTTCGCCCAGGACATGACGATGGCGCCAAGCCCGTTTGGTAGACCTCCGAGAATGTAGCAAGTCCATTTCCAACCCAATGGAATGTTCCACGCTGCAAGGCTGGCGTTGATGATGATATTCGCAGCGCCTGCCAGGACGATTGGTGGCCAGCGAGCGCCGCGGAATAAGGAGTCCGAGCCCCATCCGAAGGAGAGCGCAAAGAGAACGGCGAGTGCCAGCGCAATTGTGGGATACAGATTGACCTCTCGGACCGAGTATTTTTCTGACTTCAACCACAGCTGGAAACCTGGTTGACCACCGTAGTTTCCGTTGTTGTTATATAGTGCATACATAAATACGAGGACATAAAGGTGCCAGCTCGTGAAGATTTTCTTGAACTTTGCTTTCGTTAACGGCTGCCTGGTGGCGCGTTTCTCAAGCACCATCCGTCGTTTTGCAAGCGCGACATCATCTTTGGTCAACCACCAGGCCCGCGTGATATCAGGGACGTCAGGAAGCATGAAGAAGCTCGCGACGGCGATAGGTAGCGAGATGACGGTGTTTATAATGAAGAGCCATTGCCACCCCTTGTACCCGCTGACTCCACCTAGATTGTAGGTTGCCGCCATCAGGTAACCCGAAAACATCGCCCCGACAAAACTGCTGGCCTGGAAGATACAGAGGCGTTTGGCGAGCTCATCCTTTCGATACCAGGATCCCAGGATAAATAGCATTCCTGGATTGTAGGCAGCCTCTGACAGGCCAATGAAGAAACGCAGGGCATACATCTGGTTGGCGGTGGTGCATTTGGCCATCAGTATGGTAAGGACTGACCAGGTGACTTCACAAGCCGGAATCCAGATGGATGGCCGAACGCGGGTAATAATCAAGTTGCTAGGGATCATTCCGATCACGTAACCCACGGTCCAGAAGGTGACCAGGTAGTTCAACTCATTGCCGTAGAGATTCAAGTCCTCTTTCATGCCAGAGACGAAAGCACTTAGGACGTTGATTTGATCAAGGAATTTGATAAAGCTTCCCAGACAGGCAAAAGTGAGGACTATGGCGTCGAGTTTAAACAAGAAACGTCGTTCTTCGTGTGACTTGTCCAACGAGTCCCAGATGTACGACCGCCATGTTTGCTTCGGATTCTTGGCCACTGGCACATCGGAGCCAGCGGTTTCAGACTCGGAGCCAGTGTGGCCAGTCGTCTTCGCTGCGATTTCGTGAGGACTTTTCTCGTAGTCCACTGCGAGGGTTTCCCCAGCTTTTGCGCCCATTTTAAAAATCAGATGGTCAAGGCTTTTGTCAGATTTGGTAAAGAAGAAATGGGATGAGCATGAACTGGACGAGATTGAACAGAATGAGCATGAAATGATGAGCTCTAAGTAGTATTTCCAGCACAAGTGGTGAGCCTCAAAAACGTGGTTGTCACTTTGTGGCTTGATTTGGATCAAGTTAGACCCGGGGTGCGGACTCGTCGGCCCGGCGCCACCAACAGCAACAATCATCGAGGCTGGCCTGGATGCCGGTGCTCGCTGCACCAAATCGAATAGTTTCGCGTCATTCCTATTGGAGATGACACCAGAGATGAGTTTGGTCGCGCCATTCGCTCTGCCAACAAATCCGAGCGAAATCCAGGTCCAGAATATGACTGTCACATCTAGACCCTCGTGATCAGCAGTTCCAGACTGTCGGGGTCAATGAGGCTTCGTGATCATCGCGCTGAGAAGTACTCAAGATGATGGCTAACATACCAATTCTTTTGGCGCCGCTATTGATGTATCATAGTAAATACCGAGTCGTGAGATTTTCCCGGAATTTCCGACGCCATTTCTTGGAGAAGGAAGTGAATTTCAGTGCGAACTGTACTTCACCTTTCGCAGAACTTGATAAAACTGCCACAGTGTGCCAAGCTCGCCAGATCCACCGACTCGGTAACTTGATTGCAAATGTTCGGTCGACCCCAGCGTCGGGAAAAAGCTGGATTTTCTGATAGACTCGAGCACGCCCTTTGTGGGCGATATCTAACTGTAAATGGAAAACTTGTGTGATGGGGGCTTGCATAAATACCTGGGCGCTGACCCACGTCCGGTCCGATCACGCCGAGCGCCGGGCGGAAACCCAGCCGCAAGACGGGCATCACACAACCTGATGATCCGATCACAGCATACTTTATTGCCTGTTTTTGCCTTTCAATCTTGCACCAGATGATACTTCACCACAGAAATTGATTCGCCATGAGTTCACATGCAAAGGCATTCCACTTCTCAAACGAAATTAAACATGTTGCAGTGATTGGGGCCGGAATTAGCGGCGTAACTTCTGCTGCTCATCTTCTCCGCCAAGGGCTCACGGTGACTGTTTTTGAGCGATCGAGCGCGGCCGGTGGCGTCTGGCACTACGATCCCAGAGTGGCAGCCGAACCCCGATATCCAAACATAACCCCCCAAGCGGCGGATGCCCACATCGCAGGCGGATCCGACGATGGTTTTGGATCTCCAAAGCCACGGACTTTTAATGAAGTCTCGTTGGCACACGCACCGCCTGGGCCATGTTATAGAGGGCTCCGGAACAACATTCCGACACCAATCATGCGCAGTACACTCCTGAACTGGCCAGCGGAGGCACCGGAATATCTGGCTCATGATCTTGTGGAGAAGTACATCCAGGACCTCGCCGCTCACACTGGAGCCGACGGTTGTATTTTCTTCGATACGACTGTGAGAGCTGTGTCGAAAGATACAGCTCAAAGGTCCAAATGGCGTTTGCAAACTCGAACACTCCAAAAAACAGTTGATTCGGAATACGAGCTCAAAGATCGGGAATGGAGTTTTGATGCCGTGGTCGTGGCTAGTGGACACTACCATGAGCCGAGGATCCCAGAGCTACCCGGGTTGAAAGAGTGGAAGGAATGCCTTCCGGACAATGTCATGCACTCAAAGAGGTACCGGTCTCCGGATTCCTTCAGAGGCAAGACCGTCTTTATCATCGGTGGTGGTGTTTCGGCACTTGATATCGCGAGGGAGAGCGACAGCGTTGCAAAGAAAACCTATCAGAGCGTCAGGAATGGCAAATTTGATATTCCTGCTGGCATGTTGCCACCGGGGGTGAAGAGGGTTGGAGGCATTGACCGATTCGTGCTCAAAGAAGGTTCACAGTCGGCGGATGTGGTACTCAAGGACGGCCGCGTAATCCGTGATGTAGACGTCCTAGTACTTGGTACAGGCTACATCACGACGTACCCCTTTCTTGGTGATCTTCAAGCTCCAACCATACCGAGAGAGGAGGCAGACGAGAAGATCATCATCACTTCTGATGGCTGCATGACGCACAACCTGCACAAGGATGTATTTTACATCCCTGATCCAACCCTCGCATTCGTCGGTGTACCATATCACGCATCAGCCTTTTCATTGTTTGACTTCCAAGGTAAGGTTGTGGCACGGGTATTTGCAGGCAAGGCAGAGCTCCCAAGCCAACAGGCAATGCGGGAAGAGTATGAAGAGCGTAGAACAAGTGTCGCCAATGCAGGAGGCGTGGCATTCCATAGCCTGATGAAAAAAGATGTGCAATACATGGGCGGAATCATAGAGTGGCTCAATAGAGATGCGGCCAGGTTGGGTCATGACACCATAAGTGGGATTGACGACAGATGGCTTGAGAAATACAACGCTTTTGTTGCGGAGTTGGAGAGGCAGAGTTGGGGAGACCCGCACAAGGACACTGATCAAAAGCCTCCGTTGGTGGGAGAGGGGCCGAGGATCGCAGTTAGTGCACTGAGTGCTTGAAAAGGATCCGCTGTAATCAAATACTAGACGATCTCAAATTTGCGTTTTCTTTCTGAATACAGGGCCATAGGATTTTCAGTCTAGACGACAAGCTTGCAATATCAATATCATTCGTTGTAACTCTGTCCACCCTTACCAGGTTCAATGCTCCTCAAATTTGCCTGGGTTTGAGAATTACTCTACTTCTAACATTGCCACAGCTTAAACGGCCAGAAATAAGTGAGATCAGGAGCTACTATTAGATGTCGTTGATGGCAAGCGTCTAGGACAAAAGCGGTTACCCAAGATCCATCCTAAACTGACAACGTCAATCGAACGTTGCTCGCCGATATGCCATGTGTTCTTGATTGTCAAACCATACCGCTTTCGACTGATGATGGCTTACAGAATAGTCAAATTACAGAGTCAGATCATTCAACAGCGTTCATCTTCTAACATCTAATTAATTGGAGCAGCTTCCGATTCTAACAGACATTAGTCCAGATTGATGCATACCTTGCCCATATGCTCGCCGGATGCGACATATTTCAGAGCCGCAATGATATCATCCCGGTTGAAATCAAACGTCTTATCCACAGGCAACAGTAGCTCATGGCTCCCCATGAATCTGATTCCTTCTTCGAGCTGTTGCTTTGACCCACCCATAACCCCACGAACGACGCATGCCTTAAGTAGTGCCGACAGTGCAACATTTGGCATCTTGTCTTGAGATGGACTAGTCAGGAACCCAATCAAAGAAACGATTCCTCCATACGCAACAGAATCGATGCTCTGCTGAACCGTCCCGGCCCCGCCAATCTCTATTACGTGGTCTGCACCATGGCCGTTGGTGATGCGCAGCACTTCAGCAGCCCAGTTGGGATGTGTCTTATAGTTGACCGTGTAGTCGGCACCGAAGTTGGATTTCGCATATTCCAGCTTCTTGTCGTTGGAAGATGTGATGATTGTGGTTGCACCAGCAGCTTTGGCAAATATGAGAGCTGTCAGGGAAACTCCTCCCGTTCCTTGAATAGTGAGTTTGGTGTGCTCATAGGATCCAGCAAGACACCCATACCGAGAAGTAAAACTGTTTCGCCAGGCTTCAATGGCACATTGCCATAAAAGGCATTCCATACTGTCGAGACTGTACATACCGCAGCCGCCCATTGTGTGAAGCTATGAGACGACTTGGGCACTTTTATGATTGCATGTGCCGGCAGGGCGATATATTCCCTAAGCATACCGTCCTTAGGCCCGCCAAAGCTCTCAGAGGCATCCTTGAATGTCCCATAAAGCAGCGTAGGATTAAGCGGCGCAATAACAGAGTCCCCAACAGCAAATCCATTCACAAGATCTCCCACTTGCACAACCTCACCAGCCATGTCCGAGCCAGGAATGACGTGATCCTTCACCGGAAGGGGATATGTAGAGGTTGCGATGGCAACATCTCGGTAGTTCAATGCGACGCTGCGCACTTTGATGAGGAGTTCATATTTACCGGCTGTGGGACGCGGTTCTTTAGACGCCTGAAGACCATCAATGCCGTCTCTGGTAGCAAAACGGAATACCGTTTGTGATGCCATTTGGGGCCACAGTGGCAATAGAGTGAAGTGAGGGGAGAATTCAGATGAAAATTTGACGAACACCTCGATTATCAAAATCTAAAAGTCTGGCATCTTTCAGACATTTAGCGCTTGTGACATAGGGCTTCCCTTCGGAGACCACCAAGTGAGCGAGATTCGATGTTGATTTATGCGGTTTCATTGAATCCCCTCTTCGCCCGGAGTAGCTAAGATCTCCAGCATAACTGGGCTTGTCCTCAGAAGGATTTGTCACAATGTCTTGGAAGTTAGAGTCAGACTCGATATTCAGAGTCCCACTTGCTTACCAATTGCATTTCAACTACAGTGAATGGTAAGCAGAATTCAACTACAACTCCGGGGTATTTGATGGTGGTGTGTTGTCTCCATAAAATAATAGCCAAAGTCCCCAGGAGTCCCCATAGCTGGCTCAAAGTGAGCAGACCAAGGTCCAGAGTATTTGCCTTGAATAGAAACTGTGGTGCTTTGGGTTTGTCTGCCAATGGAGTCATGCACCAGACACAACAAGCAGGACTTATTCGAGTATGTAGTCACTGGGAGGTTTCTCTATCTTTGGAACTTTTGATATAATTCTCAATCTTGCTGCTAGCCAAATGCACGGCCGTGGAGAAGTCGAGGGTCCGCCACTTCTTGGGAGTAGAGTGTTAAACCTGCGAAGTATGTGGAAGTTTATAATACACATTTTGCATCCTCTGGCAAAGCCACACCTGCTCGCTTGGATTCTTCGCGACCGAGCATCACATTCAAAGCTCAATTCCTGATTGAGGCATGTGAAGGTGTTACACATGCCCAACCACAACTCGAGGGGGTCTCCTTAAACAGCGATTGCCTTCCAAAATAGCCTCTGCATCCTTACAGTCTCCAAGACCCACCATCTATATGCTATGGAACAGAAAAATTAACCGTATTCATACCTGTGTTGCACTTGACTACTTGTGCACTTCAGGAGGAGCACACGCGTAATCCGCGCCTGCTCTTGCTGCGGAAATTATAGGGTTGTCCCGATTTATTCTCTTGGACGGAATCAAAGCGGATAAATGTCGTGTTACCCAACAAGCAGAAGCCTCCGGCGGTAAGGATTCGGAGGGATTCGTGCTAAAGGGCCAATCCTACCGGGGGTTTTCACTCACCGTCCGTGTCCCAGGAACATGCGCCATGTCTAATTTTTGGTTTCTTTAAATCTGCCGTCAAGGGCAACCAGAACCTGATGAAAATTTACTAGTTAGCTTCGACCTCATCTCTATTTGTTTCTCGGCGTTGGCTTCGAAAGAATCAAGACATGTCCTCCAGTGAGAAGCGAGAACCGGCAGACGCGGATGTGTCAATCACTCCGCCAAGCACAACCCCGACCCACGGCTCTGATTCCGCCCAAGACCAGACACTCCAGGCCGATACTGCCAAGGAAATACAGGATGGGCAATCTCATGATATTCAGAGCCAGAAAGCGCCAACATTTGACAGAGACTGGCGATTCTGGATGATCATGTTGACCCTCGCTATCGGCATTCTTCTTGTTTCTCTCGAGAACACCATTGTCATCACCTCCCTTCCAACAATTGTCGCCGACCTCCAAATCGGAAGCAACTACATTTGGATCAGCAATGTGTTTTTCCTTACCAGGTCAGCTTCAACTCTCAGCTCTAAAGCCATCACTGACACATTTTCAGCGCTGCCTTACAACCCCTGTTTGGTCAGCTTTGTAACCTGTTTGGACGGAAGAGCGTTATGGTATTTATATTCGCTGCGTATACGCTCGGTAGTGGTATAGCTGGCGGCGCGAATGGTGCTGCTATGATCATCGCTGGGAGGGCAATCCAAGGTGTCGGCAGTGGGGGTTTGAACATGGCCGCGGAGGTGATTATTTCAGACATGGTACCGCTACGGTACCGTGGCAATTACATCGCCATGCTCCTCCTCATTGCCACTGTCGGTTTTGCCATCGGGCCATTCATCGGGGGCATCATCGTGGAGAATACGTCTTGGAGATGGGTAGGTCTTTATGCGCCGTTATGACTCAACATGCTAACCCAGTTAGGTCTTCTACCTTAATCTTCCCATCGGCGGGATAGGAATGGTTGTCTCTTACTTCTTCCTCAACCTGCGATATGACCGCGCCGAATCCGTCATGGCCAAACTGCGCCGCATCGACTACATTGGTAATATCATCCTCATCGCTTCAACCATATCGATTCTCATCGCACTGACTTGGGCTGGGCCCGTGTATCCATGGTCCGACGGCCGAGTTCTGGCCCCTCTACTTATAGGCCTCGCAGGGCTTGTCGGCTTTATCTGGTATGAGGCTTCTGGGATACCCGCCGAGCCCGTCATGCCGATCCGGTTGTTCCCGAATCGTACATCTCGCATCATCTATCTGAACACGTTTCTCAACTCGGTGCTCATCTTCTGGTGTTTCTTCTACCTTCCGCTATTCTTCCAGGGGGTGCAACTCTCGTCACCGTCGTGGTCTGGAGTGCAGCTTTTACCGGTGACGCTCATAGCCGTCCCTGGCGCTGCTATCTCTGCGATAATGCTCTCGCGCTGGGGCAAATACAAGGTCCTTCACATCCTGGGGTTCCTTCTAATGACCACCGGAGTTGGCGCCTTCGCCGTACTGGGAAAGGACAGTTCAGTGGCGGCCTGGGTCCTCATCCAGGCCGTTTCAGCAATCGGTTCAGGCTTCCTCCTGAACACGCTCCTCCCAGCCTTCCAGGCTTCACTGGCGGAAGCTGATCAGGCCGCGGCAACGGGGACGTGGGCTTTCAGCCGGTCGTTCGGCCTGATCTGGGGTGTCGCCGTTGCAGGTGCTGTCTTCAACGCCTACGTCAAGGAATACTCGTCCCTGATAGACGATCCAGCCGTACGAAAGATTATCAGCAACGGCGATGCCTATGGGAGTGCGACGCGGGCTTTTATCATGCAGTTTGACGAGCCGACGAGGGGACAGATCCAAGACGTTTTCCAAAAGGCTTTGCAGAAGGTATTCATGATTTCTGTTTCATTTGGAGGCACCGCCTTCGTTGCTGCCTTGTTTGAGAAAGATATACCTTTGAGGAAAGTTCTTGACACAAAGTACGGGCTTGAGGAACGGTCAACGACGGAGAACGAGGACACCGTGTAAACGGGTTGCCGTTCGTGTTGCAAGGTTTGTAGAATAGATCCACTGTATTCATATCTCAACTCTCCTCGGCAAAGGCTTTGTTCTGTGTGACGCAAAGAAGGAATGTAGCATGGTGGTCATTTGATGCTGTGACTTACGTGTAAACCCCCCGAACCCAAATCTCCAAAGCATCCGACTCTCCACACAAAGCTTCCGACGCCGTGAGATCCGCCCCACTTAATTAACCCCACCGTCTTCAGAGCACCCCATTCTTAAACTTGACTTCTACATCTTACATAGCTTACCACAAGCGGCGTCTTTTCACGCAGAGGTATACTGGCTTTTTTCTACGCAGGGAATTGCAGATTGTCGTTTTGAATTAGATAAGAATCAAGAGAAAGAGATGCACGCACCGCCCCACCCTAACCAGGTCCGCTCTGCCTGCGAGCGATGTCGCCAATTGAAGCTGCGATGCCTTCGCCAGACGCCAACAGACGCATCCTGCACGCGGTGTACGCGGCTCACTTTGCCCTGCCAGGCAGGTTGCCAGCGCAAAGTCGGAAGGCCACCGAGAAAAGAACTCGTCAGAAGACGACAGCCTGAAGAGCCTCAGACGCTTGACTTGAACACGGATGGCGGAATGTGCGACACTGATTTTCGATTCTTGGACGACCTAGCCAATGATATCGTCAACAAGGACTGGCCTGCGTCAGGGATCTCGCCATTTGAGTTTGACAGCTTCGACAAGATGACTCTACCGTCGGATTTTCATCCTCTAATGCAAGAACCTCAGCCACCGTACAGCGAAACGGCAGTGGTAGCAGCGTCATCTGACGTCCATTTCCAGACCCTGTCAAAGATTAACGTTGAGCTTCACGGCCTATGCAACTCCCTTTTTAGACATGCTGTGGGTCTGGACTTTGAGTCATTCGTTTGCTTGTCAGTCAATGACTTCCAAGGCATGAAGGTGTTCACCATGATCATGCGGACGGCGCAAGAGTATCTCTTCGCCATCAAGGCCTTGCACAAGACGATTGGAACCAAAAAGATTCCACCAGAGGTTCCATTAGAGACTCCGACAGCAGCCACAACGGCCTCTTCATCGACATCTCCTTTAGCATCTATGTTAGACAATTTTTACCCTACACCACCAGGAGCTCCCGCTACCTTTTCCACACCACTGCGATCCGAATCGGACCAACAACATCCTCCTCCGGTAACTCGAACTCTCGAATCCCCAATGGCATTCCTCGTCATCTCATGCTTTGTTCAACTCATTCGGCCACTTGAGTTCGTCATGACCATTCTGAACGCCTATATTACCAACACCACAGAAGAGAACCGACCGCCGGCCGGGGACATATCATTCGCGGACGTGCCCATTGTTGACTTCTTCACCCAGGCGCTCCTGGCCATCGAGCTCATCCAAAATACCGTAGGCCAGATACAGCTTGTCCTGGGACTGCCGAGTCCCTGGTCGCAGAAAAGCGTTTGGACTGGTCTGATCTCCACCCAGAAGTATCGCGATCTGTTAAACCAGGAGCTCGGCGTTGTGGAGGGCCTCTGGACTACAAGACCGGCGAGGTTGATGGAGATGATTGTTGCAACTAAAGATGTGCTTTTAGAAAGCTCTATGACAGGGGGCTGATGATTGTTGGCAAAACTCCAAAATGAGGGTTTCTTCAAAGATGCGCGTCTGGTCTTGTCGCGTGCTGTTTGTCCCGGCTGGTTTGCCAGGCTGGTTTGCTCTTGATTGGTATACGAAAAAAAGCTGGAAGGATTACTTGAAAATGCTAGTCATGGGGTACAGATGATGTACTATCATGAACACCTGACCTCGGGAATCCAGGACGGTACTTGGGCTGCGCATAATGCTTCTGGCTGGCTGGGCAACGCATCAAACCTATGGCCGCTTGGTCACTTAGGAATAGAAAGATACGACACTTGTAAAATAGGACAGAGTTAGTCCAAGGCCAAAGATACAGCCAGGGGTCTCCAAGGGAAAGATCTCATGATGAGTCTAAAAGTGTGCATTTCTATTAGACGGTTCTCATGAGTTGCGATTTTGTATATGAAACAGGGCGAGGTTCAAGAGAGGTCTTTATTGGGTATGTTCTAGATGTGGGTATGTAACCGTAATAAACTATCTTGTAACATAGATTATACCCTTTCCATGCTGTTAGTGTAAAAGGCTATATGCCAACTACTCCTCCGAACCCACCTGTAGACGACTTGTCCCTGTTCTATGAACTGTATCCCACCTTGTCTTTATTACGGGCCTACACACGCACTCAACGGTTAAGTATCAAAGTAGAATCCTTACTCCCAGCTGAATCCTTATGACATAATGGCTTAACGGTCAGATAAAGTAGCTTGAAAGAGCGGGATTCACAAGGCTAGAAACTAACTCAATAAGTTTCGAAGAGGAAAAGTGAGCCTGTCTTAAGCCCTCTGCTTTTTTGCCAGTTCAACTCCCGGTGTTGTCGGTTTTTGTGGGGTTTTATTTTTATTTCGTCTACATGCGTGCCTGCCTACCTTTCAAGTAATAAAATAGAGACAGTTGTTACCAGCTGAATCCTCAGAACGTAATGGCTTAACGGTCAAATAGCTTGAAAGAGCGAGATTCATAAGGCTAGAAACCAAAACCCAAAGAGTTTCGAAGGGGGAAAGCGAGCTTGTCTTGAGCCCCCTGCTTTTTTGCCAGTTCAATCCCCGGTACGAAGCAACTCTGTTTTTCATTATTGATTCTAATTATGTCTCTTACACTTAGGTAAGCGACCTTGTCAGCCATTATTTGACTGGGCCAGGGTAGTGCCGAACACAAGACTTGGCTTGTAGATAGTCTAAGAATCCACCGTCCGGTCCTTGAATCGGAAATCATACCCGAGCAGCAAACCTTCGAATCAGATCGGCAACTGCAAAATGACAGTTCGTTTCAGCATACCAAATAGCAGAATCGTGACCTGTCCTACCGCTCTTTTCGCTCCTCGCGCCTACACTCAATAGCAAATGTACTATATCTAACCTCCCAAGCTCAGCAGCCCCGTCGAGCGCATATCTCCCGCGCTGTCTAGAGGGCACCGTGTTGACATCTCCGCCGTACTCCAGCAGTAAGAGTACGACCTTGATATGCCCGCCCATCGCAGCAGCCTGGATAGCTGTTACACCGGACGTTTCTGCCGGCGCGGCATTCACATCTGCGCCATGGTCAATCAGATACTGGATCAGGTCCAGATCTGGTGTTTCTGCAGCGCAGGCTGCCTGAAGAGCCGTTCTACCCCAATCCGGCGCCGCAGGGCTGTTAATGTGTGCCCCATGGAGGAGAAGTTCTTTGACCATGAGCAGACTGCCGATGTCCGCTGCTGCTTGTAGAGGTGTTCTAGCCAGCTGGCCCGCACCTATTTGATTAACGTCGGCGCCAGCATCGAGGGCGCGACGTACGAGACTCAGTTCGGCCCTATTTAGGATAAGCAGGGTCAGCGCCGAGTTCCAGTCCTTGCAATAGGGACGGTTCTCGGGGCCATTGATAGTCGCACCATCGTCCAAAAGAAGACAGAACATTGCCGCCGCCTCCTCAGACAGCGAAGACGGAAATCGCGCCAGCTCCGCGAGATCGCTGTTTCCGAGACAAGTTTCGAGCAACGTCTCGCCAAGGATCTCCGGGCAGGCTTTGGCGCCACGCTTCAGCATAAACCTCGCCTGAGACCAGTGGCTGTGTGCCAAGGCGCAGTGCAACGGCGTATATCCGTCCCTGAGCCGGGGAGGAACGTTCAATTCAGCCCCGGCATCCACGAGGTAATGTATCATCTTCAGGCTCGCATCCCAGGCCAGTGCATAGTGGAGAGTCGTGCCGGCCATGCCGTTGTCGTCCAGAGGTCCATTAAGGTCCACTCCGTGACAAACCAAGAGCTCGACAGCTGCGACGTTCCCTGCCACTACAGCCTTAGCGACAGCCATGCTCCCGTGCTTCTGGACATTCACATCGTGTCTGAGGATGGTGGTGAGAATTTCAACGCCATTCGGGACAACTGCGGCAGCCAAAATCTCCCTGAAGTCGGCAGTCGCACCATATCGAAGCAGCAGGGACATGACCTCTTGGTTACCTTGGCGGATGGCTTTGAAGAGGGGAAGGTCGTGCGGCCTGCAGCTCCATGCCGGCATGTCCGGGTCGACGCCAAACCGCAGTAGCGACTCGACAGCACAGTAGTGTCGAATAGCCACGGCCACGGAAAGCGCCTTCTCAAGCATCTTGTGGTTGTCGGGCCCTGTCTGCGGAGCTCGGGATGCCAGGTACGACTGCAAATCGCCTACTCCGCTGCCGTCCGCCGCCGTGAGTATTCCGGATAGTGTCAGGCTGGTTTTTGCAACTCTGCTATAACGCAAGAGCATGGGGTAAATCTCCGGCGCTTTCTGAAACGTCCAATCGAGGAGCAACGAGTATGTGTCGAATTCGCCGGCGATTTCGTTTCTGACTTTTGGTCGCATCAAAATATCAACATCGGCACCGGCTTCCAGCAGCAGTTGGATACACTGCTTTTGGCGCCTCACCGCCTCAGCATCAAGCCGTCTCCGCTCTACCGCTGATATCAGTGGCGTTCTGCCCGAATCGGATCTCGGGTCATTAATGAATGCCCCCGCTTTAAGTAGATCTTTAAGCAGCTCAAGGTTATGCTGCCGAGCAGCGAGATGGAGGGGCGATGCGATCTCGCCCCTTTCGGCCCAGATGAGTCCTTCGGTGGCCCAATCTGGGGGGGCACCGATGTTGAGGAGTCGCTTGACATACTCTGTTCGGTTCCAGTAGGTGGCGATATTGACGCATGTGCCAGCGACCGATTCGCTCCAGAACCTCCGGCGAAAGCCGTCATCCAAGAGCCTTTCTAGAAGGTCAGTGTCGCCGAGTCTAGCAGACGTAAACAGCAGTTTCTCCCAGGAGGCTTGGATCGATGCCGACTCCGTACGAGCAACATCTTTCATCAAAACCATTGCCCATGGCTCAGTCAGGTATGGAAGCGCCTTGCCGACAGTGCATTCATCAAGAGAGTTGTTAGAGAGGAAGTATATTACCAACGGCAGCAGACGGGCAAGATCCCAGCCCGGGGCTTTGCTGGTCCCAGACGCAGCAATCAGAGTCTCTATTATCGCAATCTCTCCAGCATCAGGGATGGTGGCTTTCGCACTTATGAAAAGGCCGAGCCCTTGTGTCTCGTCAATCTGTTCGGCCATTGGCTGCATTAAGAATGCTGCTGTCCGGCTCATCGAGCCGGGCAATGAAGGCTCCCCTCGGTGAGCTGGTTGTGGTCGAAAACTTTGGCTTCGACGATCGCTTGCCCACGTTCGAGCTTTCATGTGTCAGCGGCATTAGAAGCAAGAGCAAGATCAGAATTTACTAACCCGACTTTTCTAGAAGTGCATGAAATTGGAACCACGGACCAGATTCCACGAAGATGGTGAATACGCCCTGGAATTGCGGCGATGGATCTGGCGGCCACAGTGTGGATAACAACGGTTCGATGTCCGCAGTCTGGTCGGAGTCGAGAAGTAGGGTCCATGAGGTTGCCGAAGGACTGGCCGGAAGCAAGCAGGGCGATTTCATATCACCAAAATCAAACAATTCCCGAGGAGACCATGCTGTTATGGCGTCATAAGCGGACAATAACGAACTTCATCAAACTCTCGAGTCCTTACATGATAAAATCTCGGCCCCGAAGTCTCCAGTCGCAGACAGAGTTGGCGAGACAAGAACAAAATCTGGCGATCGCGAGAATGCTTCTGGTGCCTCATCCGGGCCACGGATGATTTCGAATGGTGTACTAGCATCCGTGCTGGAGGAGTCGGTCCGACAGGGTCTGCTTGGGCTCATGGGAGGTGTACGAATCACCACGCCTTTAGGTAGCCTCGCAGTCTTCCCCGGAGCTATGATTTGGCCTATAAGCGGGATTCCAGAGCATTAGGAGGCCTTGGGTGGATTTTCTCACACGGTTCCCTGGCCTTTGCCTCTCGAGGCGTGTTTCTCAACACCTCCTTGCGCACCTTTTTCCGAGGAAGCAAGACGTCGTGGAAGTACACATCGGTATCCTTTCCATCTCGTTTCCGCTTCCTCAGGTGGGATCCGATCACTGGCCAGTCTGATTTCTTGAGCTTTTTCCTCAGGTCAAGCAGCTCTCTAAGTTTTGTCTCGTATGTCGATTCACTGGTGCGGCGTGTTAGCAACGGCAGGTGGCAGCTGTGCAAGAAGCACCCACGGCGTTATGGGAAACCCATATTTGGATTCCATCATCTGCTTTACCTCTTTCAGGGTCCTCCGTTCGACCAGGTAGAGTTGTTTCAAGGTGTCTTGATGGGCGACCCAGATGCTTTCGGCCAGCTCAGCCTTACACCTTGTTGTCATTTTGATCGTTTCAAAAGATGAATTCTATCGATCGCAAGATTCCAAGAGAGTGATCAGTGGCGATTGAAACCCAAAAGAAAGACCTGGTTTGTCTGGAGCGATTTAATGTGGTGAGGCTCTGGTGTCTGAGCATGAAGCGAAAGAGGAACAGTTATAGGAGCCCAAGTTCAGCCACCATTTGTCCAATTTCTGGTCCTAAAACCTGTCCAATATCTGGTCCCAAATCTGTAAGGCTAATGCATAAAGTGAGGCTGCGTGGCTGTGCATTCGATCATCATGATTGGCGATTGCCACATGTCTTCGGCATACCCCTGTCCAAAATCTTGCCCAAAACCTGGTGGCTTCAACATCGCCAAATCTTGTACTTTGTAAGAGAATTCCGAGGCCCAGCTATCTGCCCTTGGATGTGCTGCTGGCCTTAGTAGCTGAACTTGTTCTCGAAATGGCGCAGGACAATGTCCAAAATCTTGAGGCTCGTGCAGTCTAGAGGAATATTAACTGCCTTATCCCATTGATAAGGCTCGCCAGGGATGTCAACCATCCATCCAGATTTAGGATTGAAATTGCTGTGCCATCATGTCTCTCTCTGATGAAGTCATTGTAGGCGTGGTAGGACTCTTCTTAATGTGCACGCCGGCAATTGCATACTTTGCAAGGCTATGGCGGCGAGGACATAGCAAACCGACGATCGGTTGGCCGAAACCCACATCCGACACGCTGTGAGTTAATGCAACACGATATGTCATATCCTCAAGTACGAAGAATAATGATCCTAGGGCCTCCTATAGACAGAGCTTCAATGATGAGGAGAAGGCAACCTCAATTCCGTTGCCAAGGTTCAACAACGCGATCCAAATTGAAATATTCTGCTTCGTAGAAAATGGCTCAAATCATGCCGTTGTGAGTCAACTACGCAAATAAGCATATATTTCGTTGTCTGTCCCATTGACGTTGGCAGTTTAGACCTTTGATTTTCGGCATGTGAAACTACCCCCGACACGTACTTCGTGGGAGAGGATGCCACACGTCTTGGAGTCTGCGTGAATGTTCCGCTCGCAGGACTCACTATAGAGTATATATTGGCTTCAGCCTGCTGTATAGGACAGGACTGAAGCCGAGAAGGCCATGATTGCCTGGATTCTTATCTCAAGCTCAGGAGTTTATGGGTATTTTGGTGTCTAAACTTAGTCCTTGTGGAGGTTCGGTCAGGTGGGGATATGCGAAATACTTGACGAGACGAAAGGTTACTTATAGGGCCACGTGTGATACTGCATTGGAGACATAGCTCCTAATGCCGGCCACTCCTTAAACGGGGTTTGACAGATAACAAAATCTGGGCCAGAAGAGATTGGACATCTCGTTCTCCACAGCTGCTGAAGGACGCTGTTGCAGGACTATGAATTACAACTATCTCGTATATAAGCCATTGATCTTTCGGTTCTGTCGAACAGTTGCAACACGCGCATGCATTCCCAATTGCCCAATCTTCAGATTGCTCTTTACATCATCAAATCGATCAAGTATGCTCCTCCGCATACCAGCCAGTTTGTAAGGGACACTTCCTACTGATCCAAAACTGCTTACAATTGCGCCTTGGTTTAGCCCGGGCCAAGACGCTGTGTACATGTGTACATGTCCTCAACCCTTTCTCGATTTGGTAGTGACGAAGGCAAATGAGCCACCGATGAGCAATGCGGCGCCGCTCATGAGCCCCACAGTCCTCCTAGTAGATTTCATTGTTAGCGAAGCTACAGGACTAGCGGAGCCGGTGCGCTGGTCAAGGGTTTGATCCTAGACTCCCAAAAGATGGAAATGGGGCCTGCCAGCGATGCGGATGACCTACAAATTGAACCGAGCCGGCGATACAGTAGGAGGCGGGTCTTGGCCGCCAGGACCGCCGAGGTCGTCGTTTTTGTAATCTGCGAATTTACGCACTTGATACGCGGTTCGTCCAACAGGATATCGCATTGGCATGGCCATTGAGCCACGTGATAACGACTTGATTGACAACATTTTCGGAGAAGCTTGGATTCAGGAAGAATAGTTGGGATGGTTCAAAGGACAGCTACAGTGGCTTTACGATGTGCTTTACTTTGGGAAGGTTGTGAGATTCAGTTGAAAAGTGGCAATGCCATGAATATGACGTAGTGGTGCCACAGATAAATGTACTACGTAGTTGTAGCCGTTCAGTTGGATCGCCTCCAACACCCTGTGAGCTTGGCTGTTGCGGCGGAACTTCTTCTCCGCTCAGAGTCCGCCAGTGGAAGGCCGACTTTGCTGAAGTCGCCTAACTGGTGTGTGCTCTGGGTGATTGTTGGAGCACTGGCCCCTAAAACAAATCCATCTGATCGAGCAAGGTTCGGAACCATAGCGCCGACGCCCCGCGACCATGCCAATGGAGGATAAAAAAGGCGACTCGGTCAAGTCGCTTACCTGCCATGCGCAGATTAATGGTTTGGACTTTCGTGGTTAGACATACCTCCGTAGCAGACTTCTTATCTATCAAACACTCCACATGTGTATCTAAAGAGGAAGCTTGGTGATAAAGTCTTGGTTTTATCAGATGCGAAAGAATTTCAAGTTCCATGAGTCACAGGACGGCGGCAAAACATTGCCCCGATTGACATTATAAGGGCGCAATGATTCATGTTGCGTACAGCCAAAGTCTAAATATCTTCCATTCTGAATAGGTAGTGAAACTTGACGTATCAATTCAGCAAACCATCTGCAATCAGGATGACGCCGGACCAGATTTCCAAAAGTTGGTATCGAGACAAATATTTCATCTCAACGAATCGCGGCCTTCTTCAACTAGAGTCACTCAATGCTGCGTTCGACTCGGACTTGCTGTGGTGGGCCACAAAGCTCCCTGCCGAGCTACTCAAGAAATCAGTCGATAATTCGCTATGTCTCGGCCTCTATGTTCTTCCCGAGTCAACGTTAAGCATGGCAGGTATGTAGCCTGATGTTCGGCCGGCCCAGTGCTGACTCCAACAGGAAAATCTAACCCTGAGATGGTGGGCTTCGCCAGAATCATCACCGATTATGTCACTTTCGGGTATTTGACGGACGTTTATGTACTCAAAGAACACCAGGGGAAGGGATTGGGGCGTTGGTTGATGGAATGTCTCGATGAAGTACTGCGAGAGTGGCCGGCGTTGAGACGTTTCTTACTTCTGACATCCACTTCAGAAGCCAGCAGGTTGTACCAGAAAACCCTCGGTGCTGTTGAGTGGAATGACACCCCATCTTCAAAGCTAATATTGCTGGAGAAGCGAGGGGCGCACCTTCAGAAAGCTCCGGAATAGATAGTGCTCCTAGAATTGCCCCTGCGAATAGATAGACTCATCGAATCTTGATAAAGCCTTTTCAACCCTTCACGCCTGTCTTCCCGTAGGCACCACCGGCAGTCTTCCTTAATTCCAGTGCACGCTTGTACGGCGGCGCAGTGGGAGGCTGGACAGGGTCAAGAGAGACGTGATCTTCGGGTAATTGATAAGATGCGTCAGAGTCGAATGCTGATAAATCCCCGCATGCAATGAATGGCGCAATCCAGCGCAAGTGCTGTTCTGGCTCTTCTGATCCCTCTATCTCATCATATGCTTCGACTTCCAGTACCTCACCCGCGATATTGCTTCGAGAATGGAGTAGTGTGAAGTTCCAAACCCCCGTCGCGTCATCCTGCATGAGCGATTCAGCAACAATAGGCATTTGTGTTTTTCTATCCTCGACCATCTTTGGCAACGTGTGGCCTACCCCGAGCGGGTTTTCAAGGCTTGCTTTGAAGCCAACTGGTGGTTGGAAGTTGAGGCACACGATGAATGCTTCGACGCTACTTGCTCGTGACGATCTTGGTTTCGCAACGATGACATGCTCGAAAAAGATTTTCAGCTGTGCGTACAGGAGATCGACATTCCGGCCGCGGAATATCTTGGCAACGAACTTTCCGCCAGGCTTGAGAACACACAAGGCTAGATTGAGGGCGGCAAAGAGCAGCTGTGACTGAACATAGATGTCTAAATCGTGCAGCCCAGTAACATCTGGTGCTCCGTCGCTAAGCACTAGATCCACGGGATGTGATGCTTGCTGGCTCATGGTACCAGCGTCGAACTCGGGATCAAGTGCTCGCAAAAGGAGGGGGATGGTTGCAGGATGCGTGATGTCTGCCCGCAAAGTGATGATCCCCGGGAGTGGGCTGATGGGCTGAAGATCAATGGCCACTATCTTAACACCGTTTCGCGGCCTAAGCACTTCCGTTTCTTCCTCACCCACCACGTCTGCCTCTTGAGGGGCCTGCCCGGAGAAGACTTTCAACATTTGCTGTCGAAACTTGGCCTCCCGATCTTGCCACGCAGTACGGCCAAACTTCTCCCCCTTGATAAGAACCCTTGATAGGACTTGGGACCAGCTGCCAGGCGCCGCGCATAAATCAACCACTCGGGTGACATCAGCAAACAAGTCAAATTCTGAAGCATTTAGTAACTGGTCATTCTGGAGGATTCTGACCCTAGATACCTTCATCTAGCTGTATAAGCTTGAAAGCACTTCTCGCACGCCATCCTTGCTCCTTCGCAAGGCGGTAGTACGCATCCCGCTTGTCCTTGGATGTCTTTCCCATTTTTGGAGAGCTGTCGTGATGGTGGGATGGCGGGGTAAACTTCAGTTCAAGCAGAATTTGCTGCACCAAGTTACAGCATGGTAGGGCTGATTTAAGGTATGGCCCATGCTGAAGTGAACCCCCGCTTCGGCAGAATGTTCAGCCGTGGCCGCTAAAATTTCTAACTTCACAAACACCGCGGGGCAGAAAAGTTCAAGTTTATCGCAGTTTCTGAGGATTTCGTGACAGCGTCGCTCCAGCTAAACTATCTTTCAAAAGAGATACCGATAGCTCAGAGAGTATGGAGCGAACATCAGCAAAGAAGAAGCGGAAGAATCCGGTCGTGGAGAAGGCGCAGCCTCCCAAAAAAAGACAAAAGTCTACAGCGTCAAAACCTATCTCCTCTCAAAAGCGACGAACAGTGACCGCCAACTCATTGCAATGGCAAAAAGTCGATATTCCAGAGATGTTTGATGATGCAGAAGGCTTTTATGGCTTGGAAGTTATTGAAGGCGTGGAAATCGTCCGGGATGGCGACAAAGTCGAGTTTGTAAGTCACCAAGTCAATTGGATCTTGACGGAGCTGTGCTAATCGCATTCTAGGTTGTAGCGGATTCACCTTCAAGCGGCACGAAGCAAACAGAACGACCCGAAACACACAGCGATGATGGCGAGGACTTTGAGGGCTTCAGTGACCCTCCAAAATCTGGCGCGGGAGGGCATGAGCTGCCAGTCTCCATTGCCGATGGCAAAAGTGGCCCCGTGGAAGAGAAGCCAGCATCCAAAAAGGCCACAAAGAAAAGCGACAGCAAAGATGGCACGACAAAGAAGTTGCCTGGAAAGTCAAAAGTGAAAGAAGGCAGTAATGCCCCCGACACCAAACCCAAATCAAAGAAGGAAAAATCGAAAGCCTCGCGACCTATCGACAATGACGCAGGGTTGGAGACCAATGTATTCTCCGCGCTACAGGATACAGCCGAAGATAATGAAGAAACCGATGTATCTGCTTGGATGTCATTAGACCTTTCGCCTCAGATGATATCTTCCATAGCCCACCTCAAATTCTCCAAGCCAACAGCAATCCAAGAATCCGCAATCCCCGAGGTTCTGGCTGGCCATGATGTTATCGGGAAAGCGTCGACTGGGTCGGGGAAAACACTAGCGTTTTCTATTCCCATTGTTGAAAAGTGGTTAGAGATGCAAGAAAGAGGCTCTACCGCATCATCCGACTCGAAGACTCCATTGGCCCTGGTCCTCTCTCCCACACGAGAACTGGCTCATCAACTTACAAGTCACATTAAGGATCTCTGTGCTGCTCTCCCAACGTCGCCCTATGTATGTTCCGTTACTGGAGGTCTATCGGTTCACAAGCAGCAGCGACAGTTGCTAAAAGCCGACATTGTCGTTGGAACACCTGGCAGACTGTGGGAGGTTCTGAGCGCAAACACGACTCTGTTGAGCTCATTCAAAAAGCTCCAGTTTCTGGTTGTTGACGAAGCGGATAGAATACTAACGGACGGCCATTTCAAGGAAGCCGAAGAAATCTTCGACGCTTTAGATAGATTCGCCACCGAAGAACATGACGATGAGGATGAACATTCGCAAGCTCCTCGACAGACGTTGGTCTTCTCGGCCACCTTCCACAAAGGGCTGCAGCAGAAGCTAGCTGGAAAGGGAAAATACGGCTTGATGTCCGACACAGAATCGATGGAGTACCTATTGAAGCGTCTAAACTTTCGCGAAGAACACCCGAAATTCATTGACGTAAATCCGATATCCCAGATGGCCAAAGGGCTGAGAGAGGGACTCATTGAATGTGGCGCAATGGAAAAGGTATATGCTTGTTTTATTCTCGTGTCGTCAGGATCACATGCTGACTAGATCCAGGATCTTTACCTATACACTCTCCTCCTGATGCATCCCAATCGTCGAACGCTTGTGTTTACAAACTCCATCAGTTCTGCTCGTCGGCTGACGCCAATGCTTCAAAACCTCAACCTGAACGCTCTACCTCTTCACTCCCAAATGCCCCAAAAAGCACGGCTTCGGTCCGTTGAAAAGTTTACCGCGTCCAAGCCAAACACGTCGTGCACACTTGTCGCAACTGATGTTGCAGCCCGCGGTCTAGACATTCCTAACATCGATCAAGTTATTCACTACCATGTGCCTCGCACTGCTGATGCATATGTCCATCGATCCGGTCGCACCGCCCGAGCCGAAAATATCGGGCTCAGCGTGCTGCTCTGTGGTCCAGAGGAAGTCACCCCTACCCGGAGACTCGCAGCTAAAGTGCACCTTAAGCGAGCAGCCAGCAAACAGTACATGATCCGAACCATCGACATCGATAGAAAACTTGCCTCTCGTCTGAAGCCGAGACTAGATCTGGCCAAAACGATTGCTGACTCGATGCTGGCTAAAGAAAAAGGCAACAAAGATGATGATTGGGCCAGAGCTGCGGCCGAGGAACTTGGGGTTGAATATGATAGCGAAGAGCTGGATATGGCTAGCAGCTGGGGTGGTAGAGGTAGCGGGCGGAAGAAGAAGGAAAAGGCGTCGAGGGACTTGACGAAAGGTGAACTTGGTGTCATGAGGGCACAGCTCCGCGAGCTGCTATCGAGGAGGATCAACTCTGGAGTGAGCGAGAAGTATATTACTGGTGGAAGGCTGGATATCGATGAGCTACTCAGGGGAGGGACAGAAAGTGCGTTCCTTGGTAAGGTTGATGGGTTGGACTTGGGCGATCTATAGCAGAGTTGCCAGAGTCAGTTAATGCCGATCTCATGCCACAGAGAAATGCATTCTCTTGCTTTCTTGCTTTCAGATATATGTGACATTCCTTCAGGTATCCCACAATCGATGGTCACCGGCTGCTTCCAAGATCCATTTGGCTTGCTCTGGTCGCTTCTGTCGTTCGAAGGTCGATCTGCGCATCGCATACCCATACCCCCACTCAATCATCACTGACCCTACCCTCCGTACTTGTAAGGGGCCGTTGCATCATGCTCTATCCGAGGGTATGCCTGTATGTCCAAGGCGTCTTCATCATCATTGCTCTACTGTGAGTACTTAAATTGTCAGAGGCTAACTCGCCAATCAAAGAGCAGGGGTTATTTGCCCACTCCTATTGCAATGCGGGCTAGCATGGCTTCTCTGAGGCAACCAGAAGTAAAGATTCAGTGTTATACAATGCCGCAGAATTGCTGCAGAATGGTGACAAGCGGCAGTATGGCACTGCAGCTAGAAGGGCGGGAAATCGTAGTTCATAGTTCATTAGAAGAGGGCACATTTCTTTTGTGTTGCGGCCATTTGCGCGCTTATCTATCAGCTGTGGCGCATGTACAAACGGGCATGCGTTGATCCAGACCAAAAAGCATCGCGTGGTTGTCGAGCTCCATGGATCTTGGATTCCTTACTTCCGAATTTCGTGTCGTAAGTATCGACAGAACAAAGCTCATCGTGTGCCTGGAACACTTTGCACCCAAGCGCACGGCACTAATCCCAAGGTTCCCATTAAGAGCAAAGCCAAAACTGAAGCTAAGCTTTTTCGCGTGTGACGCGTGGATGCTTCTTCAGACCCACAGAAACGCAATCTCTTGAACAGACTGCACTGACAGACGGTGTACAACGATGCTTATAAAAACTACAATAAGAAGGCCTATACAGACAAGGCTGGACTGGGCCGTGTGTTAGAGCCGATGAGAGCCAGGTGCGATTGAGCTATAGCATCTCTTGGGCTGCTTGTTCCGGACCACAGCAGCATCTCTGGGCGACCTACACACCCGCATCGTATTCCCGGGAGACGGTTCTACCAAGCAATAACATCAAGTGGGACACTCTCCTATCGCCCCTGAGAAGCACAGAAGTGTTGACAATCCAACTTTCGTTGCCTGTCTCCGACTTTCATCTCGTTCAACACACACTTCGTCCAACTTTCAATGCAGTCTGCTAT
Organism: Reticulascus tulasneorum; assembly: GCA_001557505.1. NCBI lineage: Eukaryota > Fungi > Ascomycota > Sordariomycetes > Glomerellales > Reticulascaceae > Reticulascus > Reticulascus tulasneorum. The sequence goes on from LSAX01000006.1 coordinate 858,870, forward strand.
TGACTGCCATGTCGCATCTCATCAACCATTCTGGTGTCCAAATTTCTGTATCACGTTCTATGAGACGGCCACACTCTGGGCCAGCATCTGATCCTGCAACAAGCGGCCAGCTCAGGGCTACTCCTGTCACTTTGAGTCGAGGGCCAGCACTGGATAGACAACAATGGCGGTTTCTACCCAAGAATTAGACGGAGTCCATTTTGACATACCGTTTGATTCCGAACGACGACAGACACAAAATGACGGAGACACAGCTGCCGTGGAACGAAACCGGCACGATTTGGACTCCCACGAGGATCAGCGACGACTTTCAGTGATCAAGGCATACGAGTTCCTGGAGCATTTTGTGCAGACTAGATGGGAGGAGAACCTGACGTACGTCAAGATCCATTGCGATTTGACGCTGGATGAAGTCATGGCTTTGGGTCGGCTGGATCAGCCGGACGGCGTCCGCGAGTGTCGGAAGCTTCTCAGCGCCCCTGTGATTCACGACGAGATGGGCTACACACTCTGGAGAGAGCTGGCAAAGAGGGCCGAAGAGGCCGAAGAACAACTCCGTTCCAAAAACATACGGCAGCCGTCGGTGGATGTAACGGGCGCGCTGCATCAAAGTTTAGACAATACGCATCTGGATGACGAGCCAGTATCGCCCAGAGACATCAGAGCTGGAAGGAGACTATCGCCGAGGGCAAAGGGGAAGACGTCAGTGGCAGCAGAGGAGTCCAAAGTGGTTTGCAACAGTTGTGGGAGCAAGGCCGCACCAAGCGAAAGAGTCGGCAGCATGTCTTCAGTGATCGAAGAGGTTAGCGATGAGGAGGAGATGTCAAAGCGGCCAATCTTGACCCGAAAATTATCTTTGAAGGGTGTCAAAGGCGCGGTGTCCGCATTTGGAGAGAGCCTATCACATGGATACGGAGGACGAACACGCAATTAAATCCACGAAATTTTAATAGTATAGAATCATGATTGTTTTTGCCATTTGATGTTGGATTTCGAGGAACACGGGCTTTGGTGGTGAGGGGGTGTGATGGTTTGGTGGTCCAGTGGGTTGGCAAAGTGAAAAGCCGCCGGCAAATCCCGAAGCTGGTTAGTCATCTTACTTCCCCCCACGACTGTCATGGCGGGAATTTGGTAGTTATCGTCGTTGATCAGCTCGCTCATGTTGCGAATCTTGTCTCCTGCATCCTCATGTGGGCTATCGAGCGAATAGCCATGCCGGCCTTTGGGCGCTTTGCCACATAGGAACTGGCGTGTTGCAAGCTTTCCAAGTGTCAAAGCCGTCCTGCGACTCAGCCAATGGCCACACCTGCCCCTTTTTCACTTCCTGCAGGCTCCCGTCTGGTGGCGTCCCCCTTAAGGCCTGGGTCATTTCACCTAGCTTTTGGCATCCGACCGCCAACCCACCATCGTTCCCCGGCGTCGTTTAGCTTCTGCCAGTGACATTGGCAAATCTCCTGCTCTGAACGCGATCGAGTGACGACGGCGGGCCGCCAAATGGGGATGACGGGGTTTTCTCGTCGCTTGACGATGAATGGGATGAGATGATACCACGCAGGATATCCCGGACAGGCCAAGCGGCTCGCTTTGCAAGGGGGCTTCATTAAGCGGGTACAGTATCCTCGCTAATCTTTCGTAGCAAGAAGGTAGGGCTGCATGTTTTTATTGCACTCATATCAAGTGATATTTTTAACTACGCCATCGGCTCAAATGCATCAGGCAGGATGGATGGCAGCGAGGAACCTGGAAGTACCAGTATCTGGCACCTGAATGTGCTCGTAGCCGTATCGGCGTTCGCACTGGTTTCCCGGCTGCATCAGTTTCCCGTACCACAAACCCATTTATCTCAACGGTTGGATTAAGCTTGCCAATCGCAAGGTGATTTCAGCGAAGCTGAACCGGGCGAACTTTGTGTCTAGCTTACTGCCTCGGGTGGCCCTTGACCACGCTTGACGTTGCTAGGTCTGGTCTGATTGGGGCCGTTTTCAGCTGGCAGGGATTGCTCGATACTAGAACAGGGGGGTCTTCCTAGGTTTTGGGGATCGTCTACCACCTCCTTCTTCACTCGCGATGGGCAAAACATGCGGCTAAGGGGAAAGCGGGATTGGTGGCTTGCCCTCTGTTATGTGAATTGATCGCAGCAGCCATGCCCCCCGCCCGCCACTTGGTGATATTTTCCTCCAGGCAGAGGTAGGTGACAACTCTTTCCTTCTACCTTTCCCGGAATTTGGCTTGAGACCTGTCGTACTGCTCCCGTTGACGGCCCGACTTTTTTCGACTTACATCGACTCTCTTTCCTTTGGGTGTCATTCAAAGTTTGAGATGCGGCGAATACTTCTTAAGCCCCTCCTGGGACTGTTCCTCAGCGACGCGCTCGTTGCTGCCGTTGACCTGGTTTACGTGACCGATCTTGCCATATACACCCTTCTCGTGAGTTTAGTCCATTGAAAGGAGTGACTCGGAGTCTATATCGGCGATGAGAATGCGACATGGCTGACTGTCCTAGGCTCCATGTGCCCAGTATGCTCTGTCCTCCAATATCCAAGGACAAACTGCCTCTGCCTGTGGTGAAGCAGTGTCCGACCTCCAGTCCTGCGTCTGCACGAAGAACAATAACTTTGCGGCGATTTCGACTGCCATCTCGAGTTCAGTGAGCTGGAGCTGCGGCTCAACGGCATCGGAGGACCAAACGAGCGCTCAGATCGTGTATAGCCAGTATTGCAATCCCGACAAAACCTTCACATTCGCGACCCCGACTGCCAATATCGTCACCGAATATGTCACCGATGTCCCCGCCTTCTCTAACATGGCGCCATGCGCTCAATCCGGCGTGTCTTGGGCAGTCTCGTAAGTCGCTTGGCTCAAGCTCCATCTCAATCCATCCACCCATACTAACACTTCGCAGGAGCATGGTAAGATCCAATAACCACCACAGATATGTCGTTTTGTGTGGGATTAACATTGCAAGCTAGAGCTCGCTCTGCCCGGAGCCTGCGAGTCTTATGGCGCCATGTATTTGCGGAAAGAATCAAAACTCTCTCAGAGTTAGCCAGGTCATCAACACGTCCGTCAAATATTCATGCTCGAACAGCGAAGATATCACGTCCGCTCAACGGTTCTTCTCGGCATACTGCGATATGAACGCCGGCACCACGTCCTTCCCACAGCCCTCTCCGCCACCTGGCGACAGTATGTCCAGTCACGAACACTCTGGTGGGTCGCATGGCTAACTTGATGAACAGTGTCGTACTACATTACCGCGCTTACAGAGTACAGCGCTCTCGCACCATGTGCCCAGTCTGGTCTGGCATATGCCTTCAGCTCAGTAAGCGAAGCCCAAGAAGGAGTGAATTCAACAGGACCAAGTTCGCTCGCTAACCTGCTTGCTAGCAAACGGCGTATTTGTGTCCCGATGGGCCACAAGCTTTGGCATCATGCGTCTGTATCAAGGATGGAATGTATCCCATTGTATCGAGCACCTTGACCTCCGACGTTAAGTACTATTGCTCGTCAACCGCGAGTGAGGATGTCTCGTCCGCTCTTGCTGTAATGGACTACTATTGTAGCGCTGCAAGGAATGAGGTGGTTGCAACAGTTGCTGAATCAAGTAAGTCTACGGAAATGCCGGATATGGAGACTCCGTACTAATTACGGCGTCGCAGTTGCGCAATCATATCCTGCTCCGACCACTGGTTCCGGTACACAGACAACAAATCCGAAGTCAACATCTTCTGCTGGAGGAGGAGGAGGGGGCGGAGGGGGTTCAAATGGAGGCAGCGATAGCGACAACGCGAAATCGGGTCGAGTAAGCGTTCCCGTAATAGCAGCCTGTGTCGCGGGTGTCGCCGGGGGTCTTATAATTGTCGCAATCGCTGGCTTCTTCTTGTACAAGCGCAAGAAGAATCGAGCAAACACTGCGTCTGAGCAACTGCCTTCCTCGGATGGACCTGGAGATATCTCGGGCAAACCAGAACTCGCGGGCACGATGCTTTCTCCTCTGCCACCCAGCAGTCCCCATCCGAGCATGGCCAAGAACGGGTCCCCACGAACCGACAACGTCTCCCCCGTATCTGCATATGGGAAAACAAATCATTCTGCATTCACACCGCCGCCGATGCCATCCGAGTTGCACAATCATTCCCCGATGCCTTCTGAGCTGCACAACAATCCGCCGATGCCATCCGAATTGCACAGCCAATCGCCAATGCCGCCAGAGCTGCAGGGTGGACAAGGATATGGCATGTATCACGGTCAACAAATGCCCCCGGAGTTACAAGCTCAGCAACACTACCAGCGATATGGACAGCCTATGCCATCTGAGATGCAGGGTAGTCAGTATCCTAGACCGCCGGGGCAGCCCTTACCCGCTGAGGCCTATGGTCAACCGATATACCAGATGCCTGCCCATCCTCAACAGCAGGTATATGAAGCGTATGGGCACCCAAGGGCGGAATTGCAAGGGGGATGGCAGCCAAATCAAGCGCAAGGATATCAGGAGCTTGACTCGAATGGTCATCGGCGGTAGTAGCTATTGAAGCGCCGGTTATTGGCAGGTAGAGCCAGAGGAGATTTGGCTCGCTAATGTAGGTTGCCTTTGCTATATGGTTGAAGATGGTGTTTGAAGGTAATCGGGCGAGGTTATGCATTTTGTCTGAATTGGGGTTCATTCATGGTTAAGAAGCGTGGAGTTGGAAGCCTCCTCATGTTATATTAAACTATATGTTATGTAAATGCTAAATGATAGACTTGGGACTCAAAGCGACGCATAACTAGTCAGAATGTAGGAAGATCTTGAGGTTCGAGCCCATGATAAACTGATCGACTTCGCACTTTCTACAGATGTACGTACAGTGCGTATCTCCGCATTTGTTCTCTGTCTGGATGCCCCACTTTGTCGAAATAGGGAAGGCTGGGTCTCGCAAAGATCGTGACTCAGCCGGATGAATCTCGGCAGAATAGCTCATTGTTCTCCCTTTCCACTGATTGGCCTAGAATTTCTTTGTTGGCCCATCAATAGCAGCGCTGGAGCAGCCTTGCTCTTGGTCGGTCGCTTAGCTCCGAAAACAGTGAGGCATCGCGCATTCCAAAACCACTGGGTAAAGATTTCTTTCAGCACCACCCAACCCTCCTTTCCCAAGTCGCCTTCAATTCGTTTTCGACGAAGGCATTGCGCATCGATTTTCGACGACAGAGGGACCATTTTATTTTGTCCTGCTGTGATTCTCACACTCCTTTGACCTTTCCCTTCGCAGGTGGGGTCTGCGAGAGCAGCTCGACGCGACAACAAACGAGCAACCTCGACCAAACCTTCCCGACCTGACAGCCCCTCATCAGTCACCAGCCTTCTTGTCCCTCATGTTGAACATCGAGAAGTAGAGGATTCTTCACCATGGCAGCTGCGGAAGTGGACGTGGGATACGTCGCTGGCCATCTGGGCTTGTCCGAAACCGTCGTGTCGACTGTGACGACCGAACCCACACCGGAGCTTGTCGCGCAAATTCTTCAGGCTGTCATCGCGAAGGCTCAAGAGTTTGATGAGCTCTATGCTGCAAAATTGCAGGTCGACATCGAGCTCGAAAGCGCCCATCACAGCGCGGAGACAAGATGTCAATCTTTCAAGGCGACAGCGGATAAAGCGTTGAAGGAAGTAGAGGAAGTCCGCCAGAAGCTGAAGGAAGAAGGTATACACCATACATTGCTCACATATTTGTCCCATCCATAGGAAAACGTCCTCTAACCACCTCCATAGAAACCACAAGGCAGACGGTCGAGAACGAGCTCCAGTCCTTGAAGTCGAGAGGATCTGATCATGACTCCGAGATCAGCACTCTCCGAGACCGAGTGGAATCGCTCCAAGCATCAAACCGAGCAAACATGGCTCTGCTGGAGTCACGAAATACCCGCGACGCAGAACTCTCCGAGGAGCTTGCAAAACAACACCAGAAAAATGTCCAGCTCAACAAAGAGATCGCCTCACTCCAGCAATCCATACAAACAGCCCAGTCCGCAGCCAGCAGTGCCAAATATCGAGAAGAATCATTACAACAACAACTGGACCTGGCTCGGAGAAACAGCGAGTGGTTTGAGAATGAGCTCAAGACGAAGAGTGACGAAGCTTTGAAGTACCGAAAGGAGAAAGGGGCGCGCATCGCCGAACTCCAACGCCAAAATGACGAAGCGAAGTCGGATGTCGAAGCACTCCGGCGGACGGAGAAGCAGCTTAGAGATCGACTCGAGGTCGCACAAGCGAAGGCTGACGAAGCCCTCACCAAGGTTCAACAGCAACAAGAGTACTTTGCTCGTAGCGAAGAGAGCTATAAGCTGGAGCTCGAAAGCAGACAGCGACTTGTGGAGATGAAGGACCAGTCGGTAGAAAGGGAGAAAGAGCGCGTCAAGACGATGGAGGCCGAACGGACAACCTACAGAACCAACCATGCGAACGAGATGCGCTCCGTCCAGCTCGAGCTTGAGCGGGAAAAACAAAATGGTCAGGATCTGGAGGAAAGAATCCAGCAACTGGAGGGCGAAGTCGACGAGCTTCACGCCAGAATGGAGCATGGCGCCGCCCCACCAGGCTCAGCACCACAGACGCCCCGTGGTCTCAATGGCTCATTCCTTGGTCGAGCAGGCTCACCTTTCGCGACTCCAGGCTCAATACGCAGCAAATCAGCCATTACTGCCACACAAGCAATCGACGAACTCTACAAAGTGAAAGGACAGTTGTCCGGGGAGAAGCGCCGCAATCAGCAGCTATCTGAGGAGTTGGACAACATGATGTCTATCTTGGAAGCCAAGACTCCTGAGCTTAACGAACTTCAAGCAGAGGCTGACAGCCTTCGGACTGAGATCTCGAAGATGTCTCAGATGTCGCAGCAAAGCTTCGAAGAGCGGGACGCAGCTAAGAAGTTGGCAAGGAAGGCTGAGAGCGCCCTCTCCACTGCCCAGGCTGAATCCAGGATACTCCGAACCCAACTTCGGGACCTTAGCACCCAGATCCAGATGCTGGTGTTCAACATGCACGCTCGCGAGAAGGGATTGGACGAGTTGACGCGGGAAGAAACTATTCGACTTGAGCAGCTATCGAGAGGAGAGATCACCGAGAACGCTCTTGTTGATATGTCCGACACCCACCAATTCATTACTCAGAAGTTTGTTGTTTTCAAGGATATCCAGGAGCTTCAGTCGAAGAACCAAGAGCTCCTCCGCGTGACGAGAGAGTTGGCCGAGCAGATGGAAAGTGATGAGGCTGTGGCTGCCAAGTACCAGGCTCTTGAAGATCACAACGCGGTCGAGAGACTTCGCCAGGAACTCACCAATATGAATGACGAAGCCAGATCTCTGAAGACGACGATGGAGAGTTACAAAGCGGAGCGAGACATGTTCCGCCGACTACTGCAGCAAAAAGCTTCAGCGGGAGAACTTGCCTCGATTTTAGGCAGTTCTGTGGACGACAGCCAACGCCCGCCTCTCGCTAGCATTGAGACCGAGCAGGACAACGGTGTAACAAGCCCCGCGTACCGGACTCTGCAGACAGAGTACGATGACTATCGAAACGATCAAGAAGGAGTACGGCAGTCAATGCGAGATCAGATTGATCAAATCTCGACTGAAAGGAACAATCTACATGGCGAAGTAGCAAGGATAACCAGCCAACTGACGCTGGCATCTGAGCGGTACGAAATGCTTCATTCGAATTATGTAGCTTTGCAGACCGAAAATAAGGAGCTGCAGAGACGAAGTCAAACGCTCTCCGAGACTGCTGCCAAGCAAGATATCCGGACGCAACAAGTTGCAGAGGAACTGATCGAGGCCCGCGGGCTTTTGGAGAGTATGAGAAACGAAGCGGCAAATCTGAAGGCGGAGAAGAAGTTGTGGAAAGACATTCAGGATCGCCTCAGTCAAGACAATGAGAGTCTCATGCAAGAAAAGTCTCGACTCAACAACCTTGTTGCTACCCAGCAGTCAATGCAAAACGAACGTGATATCTCAGAGTCAGAATCCCGGAGAAAATCACAAGCCAAGATCGAGAGCCTAGAGACAGAGCTCGCGTCCACAAAGCGCAAGCTGTCCGATGAGATTGACGAGGGAAAGAAGCTCCAGCTCCGAAAGGAATTCGACGCACGAGAGTCGCAGAAGCGAATTGACGAACTCTCGTCAAGCTTGAGCCAGATTCGTGAGGAGCACGTCAGTGTTAAAACCAGCCGTGACCATTTGCAGGCGCGCGTCGATGAACTCACAGTCGAGCTGCGCAATGCCGAGGAGCGGTTTGGTAGATTGCAGCCCCGACCAACCCCACGCCCAGGCAGTATGGCCGCACCGCCTTCTCAAGCCCAAGAAGAAGCTGAAGCAGAGATGCGGGAACTGATCAATGAAGTGTCAGACGTTAAACGGGATCTAGAAATGGCCAAGGCACAGCTTGAAAATGCGAAGGAGCAAGCTGAGCAGTATCGACAGCTGAGCCAGCAAAACGAGGAAGCGCTTACTGAGTTTACTTCGTCTCAAGAACAATACCGAGAGGAGATGGACGCCATCATCCACAGCAAGGATTCCAAGATCAAGGAACTCGAGCAACGGGTAGAAGACCTTTCGACTGAGTTGGCAAGCTCGAATACAGAGCTCTCCGCCCTGCGCGATTCACAGGGCGAGGTGCTTCGACGATTTGAGGAAGAGAAGAACATCCTGGACGAGGAAGTCAAACGACTAAAGGATGAATCAGAAAGATACTCCGAAGCCTCAAAATTCCATCAGCAAGACCTGCGCGCTCAAGCGGAAATCACGGCTAAGGCACAACAAGATTATGAGCACGAATTAGTCAAGCATGCTGAAGCTGCCAAGTTGGTTCAGAGCCTCCGCATCGAATACAACCAGCTAAAGAGTCAATCTGCAGCTCTGAGGGCCGATGCAGAATCTGCCAAAGTTGCTTTGGCGCAGAGCGAGACCTCATGGGAGGAGAGACGACTGCAGCTTGAGCAAGAGATTTCAGAGTTGAAGACGAGATACAACGACGTAAACGCCCAGAACAAGCTCTTGCACCAACAACTTGAGGGCATTACTGGCCAGTTCTCAGCCTTGAAACAAGGCCGAAATTCTCTGACCGATGAGAGTAACGGAACCAACGGCAGCGGTACTGATACTGCCGCGGAGGGCCTGCGCGAGCTCAACAACTACCTAAGACGTGAGAAGGAAATCCTTGAAGTTCAATATGATCTTAAGGTTCAAGAATCCAAGCGCTTGCAGCAGCAATTAGAGTACTCTCAGTCGCAGCTCGATGAGGCACGCCTCAGGCTAGACCAGGAAAGAAGATCGCAGGCTGAAAGCGGTCAGGCCTCCATCGCTCACAAAGACTTGATGGACAAGCTCAACGAATTAAATCTGTATCGGGAAGCCAGTGCCACACTGCGGAACGAGCTAGCTCAAGCCAAGTCGCAACTTGCCGAGAAGAACGCAAAGATTGACGAGCTGGAAGGCAAGGTCCAGCCACTTGAGGCCAAGATCGAGGAGTTGCAGACGCAGCAGGGCTTCTTGCAGGAAGAGCTAAAGCAAATCCAAGAAGACCGTGATAGGTGGCAGAAGCGAACAGAGGGTATACTTACTAAGTATGGCCGTGTCGATCCCGCCGAAATGGAGCAGCTCAAGCAAACCATCGAAAGCCTTGAGAAGGAACGCGACGCGCTCAAGCAATCTGAGGAGCCACTCAAAGCGAAGGTAGAGGAAGTCCAACAAGCCCTGGAGACCGAGCGGGCGAACTGGGTAGCGACACGGCAAAAGATCGAGATCCAGTTCAAGGAGCGGTCAAGGAAGATCACTGGCGACCGCAACGATGCCCTTACGCAGAAGAATCAGCTGCAAGAGCAGCTCGATGCCTCAAAGACGCAGCTTGAGGCTACGCATCAAGAGTTGGAAAGTACCAAACAGCAGAGCTCCATCATGGAACAACAAGTTCAGAGCTTCCAGCAGCAAGTGGAGAGGTTGAGGCAGGAGGCTCAGGTGAACCAGGCCGGCAATCAGCCAGCAACGGATACATCCGCCTCTGTTTCTACGGAAGTTGCGACACTTTTGGAACAACAGCTGACGGCGATTCGACAACAGCTCGATGCTATTACAGTCGAGAAGACGGCTGCCGAGCGAGAATTGGAGAGTCTAAGGTCTCAACTTCAAACTGTGGTCTCAGAAAGAGATCACGCTCTACAAAACGCCCAGCAAGCTCTTCGACCCGAAAGTACAGAGCCCGGCGAAGTCACAATGCAAAACGGCTCTGGCGGACTTTCTGACGCAGATCGCAAACTCCTCGAGGAGAAGATCGCGGCTGCTGAAGCCAAGGCTGTCGAAGCCGAGAGGAAAGCTCAGGAGGTTGAAGCCACAATTAACCAAACGATCAAAGAACGGTCCGATAAGATGAGGAATGCTCTTAATGAGAAGCTAAAAGACAGCCGGGCAAAGATTGAGTCTGACCTCAAGACAAAATTGGAGGACGAGTTCAAGACGAGACTTGAGCAAGCGCGAGTCATTTGGAATGTCGAGAACCCACCAGCACCGGCAGCTCAATCCACCGTCCAACCAGCCCAACCCCCTGCCACACCTGTGAAGCAGCAGGATGCCGAGCAGCCGCCTGGCACGCCTACATCGACCACGCCGGCAGACTTGTCTCAACTCCCTGATAACGAGGTTCGCAAACTCTTGGCCACAAACCCGACTGTGCGGAACATTATGACTTCCAATCTGAAGAAGAGAGTGGAAACGGAACTTGCCAAAGCTAAGGCGGAACTGGAGCAGAGCCAAAAGACCGAAAACGAGCAGAGGGTTGCGGTTGCCCGAGAAGAGGGGCAAATGCTTGCCCAACAAAAATCTAAGCTCATGTTGAATATGGCTGAGAACAAGTTCCGAGCGGCTAATGCCAAGATTGAGGTCGTAGCTGCTGCTGCGACTGAAACTCCAGAACGGCCAGTTGGGGAAGTATGGGAGGTGGCGAAGAATGCCAAACCAGCACCGCTACCGCAACAGACTATTGCTCGGCCGGCTCCTAACGCACAGGCAAACGCCAGTCTTCCTGCCACTGTAACTCCGTCGTCGCCTGCTGTTCCCGCTGTCTCAGCTGCGTCCAAGGCTGGTAAGTCAGCACTAAACCAAAGCATCCCACCTTATGTTGCGTCTCCTCACACCAAGCCAGCCCCCAGTGCCTTGAACTCAGCATCTAGCGATTTGCAAACTACGCAGCCAGTTGCAAGTGGAATACCACAGCTGAATCGACCCGCAGCCGCAGCTACTGCGACGACCGCCCCTCCAGCTAGCAATCCTTTCGCCCCCAGCGAACCAACAACAGCTTCGGCACCGAATCCTTTTGCAGCGAGTGCGAATGCTAATACTGCCGCAAATCCATTCGCACAAGCCACCACCAATGCTCAACCGCAACAGCAACAGAGGACAAGCAGCATTCCAATCCCCGGTGCAAGAGGTGGCGCAGCCAGCCGTGGACGAGGTACATATGTCCCTCCTCAGGGCAATAGGGTCTCTACTGGCGGGCCAAATGAAAGGGGTGGCTTTGGAGGGAACTCGGATCGCGGCCGAGGCGGACATGGTGGACGTGGGCGAGGTGGACATGGTCCAGGAGGGTTAAACCCGGGTGTCAGTGATTTCCAACCCGGAAACAAGAGACCCAGAGGAGACTCGGAGATCGGTGGAGGTGCAAAGAGAGCCAGAGGCAATCACTAGGGAAAGACACCCTGAATTTATTTGCATGGATGGGCATTTTGGAAGCTGCCTGCTTGTATTGATATGTTAAAAGGAAGGGGAGTGGATACGGCCAAGGACAAAACCAAAGCAGACTTGTAGTAGTCCGCCTTTGTACTGTTAGGACATTTGACGAATGTTATTTCTTTGAGTCCATGAACATAGGACTGCTCTGTTCTCACACCATTCATGATCATCCTATCATGCTTTCGGCGACGGCAACGACTTGGCATACTCTTCACCCACCGCCGCCGATGTGCTTGCATCGGCTGGGTTTAGATTTGGCCATGATGTGGGCGTCGTCGAATGTGATACTGTGCCTTGGAGTGATGGAGGTTATCAGGGGAAGGGATGCTGTGTCATGGCATGTGATGGTTTACTGGCTTCCTAAGATACAGATATCAAATACTTGACTGCCACTAAAGGAGGAGTAGATACAGATGGCAAGGGACTTTGATCGTCCAGATTCTAAAAAGCCACGCTGTTGGGCCATATGTACGTGTCAACAGTACATATACAAACGGCGGGCGCAATAAGGCTGCATGGCTTCTAGAAGTTCATCCTGTTCGACAACAGCCACAACCTTGTTAGCTTCGGTTGACCATGAGGTTCTCCAAACCAGGTGGTGGGTCTTTGGCTTGATTGTCTGACATGATACAATTTTCCCCAGTTCTTGTCCCAAGCTCACAAATGGTAAAATATCCCGTTTGATGGCAGCTTACCCAGGCAGTTCTGAGATCTTGGCAAGCGCCACACTACCAATCGGGGTGATTGGCGTTCCTGGGTCATTCAGCTGCTCGGTTCACGAGGCTATCGATTGGCCACTACCTGGATCTAGCCCAACTGGGAATATGAATATTGACAGGCATCTTGGTCGAGACCGACCGAGAGTTTTGGCAGGCCGTTGGTGGCGAGGCTGCATGTTATGTGTGGTGGAATACTTAACTCGAGAGTATGGCCTCACTTTGAGGGTTTTCCGGTCGATGCTGTTGGTCACGTCTACCCATCGACTGGGCTGTCAGACTCATAGTCATGGCGACCTACCACCAGGCACAAATGTATAATCCCGGCTACGATGAATCGCGGACGTCCTACTTCTCTGGCGTTGGAGAAAGTGTGTCGGGCTACATGTCTCCCGCGAAAGCCACCCAAGTCCACGTCTCTGGAATCTCGACTAACAATATGTTACCACCGAAACAGCTCAGTAAACTGGGCCGAAAATGGGTCACCCTACGATTGGTTGCGGTTGTCCTTGTGTCATGCATTGTGCTCACCGGGGCCATCATGTACGGTGTGACCGGCTGGTTTGGGGCAACCAGGCGGACGATGGAGATTACCGATGATCTCTGCGACAGGGAGGCGGCATCGAGAGCAGAGCAGAATTTTCTGATTGACGCCCGTTTTGGTGGGAGTCTCTCCTTCGCTGAAGCGAAGATGATTGACATTGCATGGGATCTCGTCGTGGGACAGGGAGGGCGATTCCTCCATGCATGGATCCTCTACCGATTCGTGATCGCCGATGCGCTGACTTGGACGATGGAACACTCGGCCGTGCCCTATCACTACTACGTCAACCTATCCTTTTCGACGGTGTCGTTCACAGCCCTCTGGTCGCTGGCCAAGATGCTGGCCAGGCGGCCCAAGGTCAGGACCATATTGTCCACGCTCTGGATGGTGTACGCCATCTCGTACACGCTTGCGTTCGCAACGTACTGGAGTGCAGCAACAGGTTACTTGGCGCCAAGTACCCGCTTTTATACCATGCCGGATGGGACGTTGGCACCAATTGACTCTTCCGCCCTGAACCTTTGCTGGGTGCTGGATGGCGAGCGACTTGGGCTGGAGGCCGACCACATCGAGCCGGGCCCGACATTGAAAACCCTGTACGACTTACAGGTGACGAGACACACGGGATTCGACTTTTCGTCTTCGACAAGCGACGTCTGGTGGAATATAGATGCGGAAACTGACCCAAATGTCGAGCTCTCAGACGGTTTTCGAAACGTCTACGCCTGTATGTAACCACTCCGGCTGCCCTCAGAAGCGTGAGCTGACATTGTATGCTTCCCAGATGCCAAAGCCGTTCGTGACATCCAATTCTACCTCAACCACACAGGTGCGGCCAAGTCATACTACGATACCGTCCTGACGGGGCAGCCTCTTTCTATAGTGTACAATATGACAGAAGACGATGATTATGGGCTTCAAGCCGACGACGATTCCCCACCCGACAGTCACCCGGCCAAGAATCCTCCATCTGGGCTCCCTCTCGTACTCAAGGGCTGGCAGTACACTGGCATCGACCAAGAATTTGAAGAAGGCATCGAGCTAGTAACCGACTACCTCACTTGGGACATCCTCGCGTACCACGCTACTTTCAATCTAGACACAACTGTCAAGCCCGGCCCCGGCATAGTTCCCTACAACTCCACATTTTGGTACTCCGACCGCTCACTCGCCCTGTCCGCCCCATTCCTCGATATTGGCAAGGGCTGCAGCGGCCACAGCAACTACTACACCTCCCTCGGCTCCTGCGTCTGCTACCGCGGCGAGCCAATCCCCACGGACTGGTACAACAACAAGAATCTCGTATGCGTCAACAAGCGCGGCTATGCCTGGGGCTTTTCGAGCTTCCTCGCGCTCCTGGGCCTCATCTTCGAGGCCATTTGGGCCATCGGGTGCTGTGGGGTGTGGTTCGACGCGCAGGTGAATAGCGAGTTGGTCAAATACCGACGGCTGGGGGCGGGCACGCTGCGAAACGTGCTGGACCTGGCGGAGGCGGTGAACCGAGACCTTGGGGGCTATACGTGTGCTTATTCTGACGGGGAGCTGGAGAAGGAGTTGGATAAGTGCGACGAGGTAGGATATTCGGTGGAGGACCGGGGTGGAGTCTCACACATCGGGGTTGTGCCAGAGGGTTTACGGGAGAGGCCGGCGATACACTATGGGAGACTCTATGGCGGTTGCAGAGGTTAGTTCTTGATAAAAACTTCAAGTTCCGAACAACAATGAATGAATCGACGATTTACGTACAATGTGGGGAAAACTGCAGCCTTGCTTGTATGTCAAAGGCTGTTTGATGGGCCGGCATGTCCTGGACATCCAGCTAGAGTGGTTTGGTTCTTGCGTGCATTCGATGTACCATATCCGCTGGCACAGTTCGATTGCCAGAAATGAATCGGCGATATACTCTTTTCCCAAGCGCAGCGTAGAGCCTCTTCCCACGATCTCAAATCGCGGGCGTGACTGGAGCCAAAGTCTAATGCTACTCGTTTAGAGTAAGGATTGGCAAGCCCACTGTCAATCCAGCGATTGTCCCGACAAAGAGCATCATCAGCCTGCTTCTGGCCGTCCGTCCCGCGATCAGACCGAGCATCATTGCAACCGTAATAAACGAGAATATGAAAGGTACGAAAGCGAAACAGACCACTCCACAGCAGAATCCAAAAAACCACCATTTCTCTCTCTTGAGCCACTGCAAGAAGCCATGGCGGAAGGTGAATCCGGGGTCGGCGAGCTTCTTCTCCTTGAACGAGACGGACCCGCCCCGTAGGCGTCTACGGATCTGCCGTTTGAGCTGGTGGTCTGTAAGGCTCCTCGGGTTGATGTCGTTCTCCTTAAGCTCTTGGGCCATGGCATTTGCCATCTCAATGACGCATCTCCATCCGCGGGGTACCTCTGGTTCGTCTTGCAGAGGGAGTTTGAGATGGGCTTTGAGCCACATGATATATATGCCGCAGGTCCATATATACAGGAACACGAGGCCGAGGAAAGCCTGGATGTAAGAGAAGCCCCACTGATATAGTGAAGCGCCGTTTCCCTAGGAGTGTTCTGGTCAGTAACCACATTCTGGTAACTTGGCAGTCGCTTATCTATCGGTACATACATCCTGGAGTGACGGGCAGCTTCCATGGCTCTGGATATAGCTCAGCATGTATATCTGATCGGACATGATCCAAGCCGTCTGCGACGAGTTGCGGAAAGGGTCGCGGCCTGTCAAAGGATCGATCCAGCCGCCCATATCTGGTAGATAAAATGCAGATATGTTAAGTGCAGGGGGTGCCAAGTATGTGCCATTGAATCGGGTGGCTGTGTCGTTCCGCCCCCAGAAGCCGTATGTGGTGGTGTCTAGTGGTTCCAATTAGTAGGCATTCGTGGAAATGGGCCGACATATTATAGCACACAGTTAGTTACCACATCCAAAAGACACCCATAATCCTCTGCTCTGGGCTCTTTGTAACCACAATCGTCATATGAAATGTCAAATTGCGATTTATCGTCCTCCTCGTAGCTGACCATGTAATTATCTACCAATCTAGTCAGTATCATCCCATAGCTGATGTCTTTGGGTTGGGAGGTCTTACAAGTGCTTAGGCTGGCATTCTGGAAAGGCATGGCAAAGTCCGCAGTCTTGTTGATTCTCTCGCCATCGTGAATGACATATGCAAGTAATCGAAAGTTGGAGAACGGAACCAGGTTGCCATCAAAGTCTTGGACGAAATCCGCGTTGTTTGTAGTGTATCCAGTCATGGCGCTGGCGAGGGTTGGGAAGGCAAGGACATAGGTCATAGTCACGATGATGAATGTCATAGCCACCTTAGAGTGAAGGCCACGACCACGGACGAATTCGCGAACGAGATGGAACATGGACACCAGCGAAGGCTCCTGGTGCAAGAAAATAATCCAGAACGTCCTGTAAGCGACGGGTGCAGCGACCATGGCGGTCGCGATGTAATAAGAGAACACATGCCATGAGGCCAGGGCCAGAATGGACTGCCCGACTCGCCCTACGATCTTGGCACGAAAATGAGTCAACATCACTCCAGAATGGCCAGATATACCGGGAAACCCTACCACATCCCAAATGATGTCAATCACCTTGGCAGCAGTAAAAGACAGATTTCCGAATCCGATCGTTATCTGGAAGAAGCCGGTGGATGACCAGTGATTGTAGCTACCCAAAATCGGGCTAAAGTTGCTATCAGGCTGACATGCTGACTCGCGGAACGTCCAGCCATAAGTAGGGTAAAGGGACAGGTAAATGATGGCCGCTAACAGCGCAGCGGCCCAGGAGAAATAGAGAACCGCGCCCCATAACCGAAGCCATCTGACAGCCCACAAGTCGTCGAATGCCTCTCGGGAAGCGGCTTTGGATTGCGTCAGGACATACTGCCAGACCTTTTCCTTCCGGGATAACCTTCGGTCGCTTAACCGGGTGTTGTTGTCGGCGCTTTCCAGGATGAACGGTTCTATAGATGAGGAGTAGGATCGCGCCATCGGGCCCGCATGGTCACTGCAAGCGTCGTGTTCTGAGAAGTCATGGAGGTTTTACAAGATTCAATTGAGAGAGAGCAGCCACAGATAGATATACGTAGAACGTTGTGGCGCGGGCAGGAAGGATCCAACCCGAGCGCTTAATGTGTTGGGGGGACCTTGCAGGATCTGTAGCAGTAAAACCTGCCTATGAGAACATTCCCCCTTCGTGTAACATCAGCGCGGATACTGCGCCTTCCAGTTATGTAGATCCAGTCGATCCCCCCATAACACCTAAGAGATCGACGCTGTGAAAATCCATCGCGAGGCAAAACATAACTTTGGAATTGTGCAACACCCTCTCATTACTCCGCACAGAAGCAGAGGAAGCGAAGGCATATAGCCAGTAGTGAGGAGGTACGAACTCTGTACATATTGGTTGGTGTTGGTGTTGGTGTTGGTGGTTAAAAAGGGGGGCTCAGCACGGGGATGCAATCGTCACGTGATAATAGATAAAGGTGCAAAAGTTGGTTGTTGGAAGTTCGTGGCATCTTGGCGAGATGATTCGTTCTCCAAAGATGCCGTTCATGAACCCCTTTGGCTTATTATTTGGTGGCATCACGGGACTGAAAACGGCCAGCAGGAACACGAATTATCGACTGCCAACTGGCCAGCCCCGTATTCCTTGTGGGCGAGCGAAGCGACGCGGGAATCTGTCGCCTTGCTGAGGAGCACGCCGCGCATATGGTAGACATGGGCGGTATTGTGCTTCCCCCACCGTTCGAGAACATCAACAGACACCCTGACTAATGCTAATACCTCGTAGGCTGACTTGGAAAAGCTATCTAGGTGAGCTTCTCGATGTACTATCAGAGGAACTTGGCATTTTATGTGAGCCATTTCCCGAGCCGACCTGGTGGGACGCAGTGGACTCCCGTGCAGATAAACATGGCCGCCCAGTCAACGGTAGACTTCATGTCCATGCCTTGTCAAGCACCTCGTCCTCGTATTTAATTCGCACTCACGTGTGACACTCTGAATAGAAATTTGACTAGACACCTACTTAGGTGATAGCTAAATAAATGCTTGCAGCATCGTGACTCAAAGCCATCAACCCCCGATCACTGCGCCACAGTGGATGGTGCTGGTGCTGGTGCTGGGGAATGGCGGGGGTGGTGAGGCTCTGAGAGAGAGAGTGTGTACTGCGCTGTACGAATTACCAGTCTCCCGTCCCGTTAGATGAGACAAGATTCCAGCAGCGTGGCTTGCATGAGGCTTTCAAGGCGTTGGAATGCTTGCTTTCGGGTTGAACGCAGGCTGGACAAGAATAGTCTTGCAATTTTGCCCCCCTCAAACACTAGTGGATATGAGGGGAATAGACGAACCAAATCGACGTCGTTTCCCAAAAGAAAGCGAGGGTCCCTCGGGGATGACTTAAGCTGTCGCCGGGGCGGGTTTAATTTAAACATGATCCCCTGGAATCGGGATCAAATTAAGCGGTGATCCCGCTAAAGCAGCCTGCCAACCACTGCTTATTAGGTGGGTTTCGATTTCCCGGACCGCCAAACAGGTGCCATTCTAATCGGGAGCCTAACTGCCTTACCTTACCTTACGTAGGTATGTAACGGGCGGGTGATCATCATGACATCGTTTCTTGTTTTTCTCATTTTTCTATTTAGATCGATCAACAACACGTTTCTGCCTTCATGAACCGTCCCACCCACTTCCCACGTCCGCATAGTCGCATCCGCAATGAGGCAGTGCGGTGCTGGGTTGCAGTAGCCTTGCATGCCTTGCCAGCACAAGAACACTGCACTGCAAAATCGGGCACGCCCAAAGAGATGGGCAAACTTTTGGTCAAGGTGCCGTGCCCCATTTCCATCACACGCAGGTTCAGCCGCATGCAAGATTACTTCGCACCCGCCGTTCATCTCTGAGCACACCCACTCAATGTCACACAGAAATTTCCCTTGCAGGTGGGCCGGCGCGGGGTTGTCGATCCTCTCGCTCATTTGGCTTTCGCTTGGCTGCTGCTTTGGTTGGGCAGCACTTGTCTGGGCGGGCAGCTTTGGTGGGCCAGGTTAGCCACCCCCCTTCGCTCGAGTCAAACAGTTCGCGAGTCCAAGGCCAGGCTCCTCCCCGTCAACCTCGGATGCGCGAAGCCTAGATTGCTCCCTTGCTCCCGTTCAACATGTTTGTCTCTCGGCAGTATGAGCAAACACATCTGCCTGCTGCGGCATGACTCCAGCAGAGTCCAGAAGCCTGGACATCTCCCATCCACGGGGTCCAACGGAACCAAGGCCGCACCCCGGATCGTGACTCGAGGTGGCTGTGCCCCATCCATGGAAACCTAATCACAACCGCAAAACCTGGCGTCCAGTCGCTGACACCACGACTACCAAATATCGACAAGGGGCCCGGGCCAAGCCCACGCCCTATTCGATGCCCGCCAAGGATCTAGACACGCTAACCCTGCACTTGTTTTGCTGTACAGGCCCCAGCCGCAATATCGGGTTTGAATTAGTGGCGTCAATCCCTTCTGCTTTTTCATCGCGGAAATCCATTGCTCCGATTTTGGGGTAAGCAAACGGTCGGGAGCGGCGTCGCAAATGGGCAAGATATCCGGTTCGTTCCTTCTGTCTTCCTTTGAGCTCTGTCACTGGCAGTTCCTGGGCTCGACAAAGAGATTGCCAGAAATGACGCTGCCCAGGTGGTCCAGCCGAGGCAGATCGTCCAGGCAGGGCGGTGGGTGTAAGTACAAATCGCTCTCCCGGGAGACGTACCCAGGCCAAGCGACCAGGCACTACTCCTCACCGCATGTCAGTCAGGATTGAGAGGAACCTAGTCCAGCAAGCTGCGCGTCGAAAATGTGTGTCAACGTGGGAAAAAGAGAGATATTTTTGGTGGCGTTACTGCAGCATTAGCTCCATCATAGCTTCCCATTGCAAGGCTCTCCAGTTCCCGGGGCTGAAATATGCCTCGTCCAAGTCCTTCATTCGCTGCCTATGACCGCCTCCATTACGCTAATTGACGCCATCCAGTGGGTGGTGCCAGGGACAGGGCCATAAGGCTCTGGGATGAGTACAACGTTGTACGTGGTAGTCACGTTGATAGTTTTCATTGTTTGCTATTCCTGGACCGGCCCATCGTCCCCTGGGATACATAAACCGCGACCCCCTCGCGGTTGCGCCGGGGGAGCGCCTTTCTTCAAGCCCTTCTTCTCCTGCTTCCCTTCAGACTCGAGGACCCAGTTCATCAAGTCCTCATTCAGAATGCGACAATCAACAGCCACCATCCTCGCGGTGCTGGGCTTGGCCCACGCACAAGGCCAAACGCCAATGAGCAATGGCAAACGCGCTCACCAGCCCTTCCTGCTCCCCGGCATTGGCTCTTCCTTCATTTCGATGGGTGCCGCTGCTACCTGTGACTTTGCCGAGCAGCCGTGCGATGGATACTGTATCCCGCTCCTTGGAGAGTGCTGCAACACTGGCTCTGGTGGCTGGTGTGACCTCGATAAGTACTGCACCAACGGAGGATGTTGTCCCTTGGGGAAGACCTGTACCGGCCCACCTACCGGCTGCGACGACGACCGGGTCTTGTGCAACGGCTACTGCAACCCATTGGGCAGTGTCTGCTGCAGCGACGGCACGTACTGCGATGCCGGGGAGACTTGCTCGGGCGCTTTCTGCATACCGGCCGGTGGAGGTGGTGGTGGTGGCGGCGGTGGCGGTGGGAGCTGCGACCCCGGCCTGACATCTTGCGGAACGGGCTGCATGCCCTCCGGCCAAGTCTGCTGCTCGACATACTACTGTGATGCTGGCGAGACCTGCGCCGGCGATGGCTTCTGCAACACCGGAAGCGGCGGCGGCGGCGGTGGTGGCGGCGGCGGCAGCTCCTGCCTACCCAGCCAAGAGGAGTGTGGCGTGGGCTGCATGCCCTTGGGTGACACCTGCTGCTCGACATACTACTGCCCATCAACCAGCACCTGCGGAAGCAGCTACCTGGCATGCAACAGCGGTGGTGGTGGTGGTGGCGGCGGCGGCGGTGGAGGAGGTAGTGATGATACCACCAGCACCACCACCACAACTACCAGACGACGAACAACAACAACCACCACCTCAGAAGAGGAGACGACGACCTCGGAGACCACCACATCCGATTTCTTCCCCTTCACCACCTCAACAGACCTCCCTACCTTCACGCCGCCGAGCAAGGCGAACCGCCACATCGACGGCGCCGCCCTCATGGCCGGCCTGATGGCCGTCGCACCCCTCGTGCTTTGAAGCAAATTTATCCATCATGCATTATTCCGGTTAGGACGGGGCGGTGGACATTAATGACTACCAAAGGGGGGGACAGTCAGAGGCGGGTTTATAATATTCTTCATGTATCCATTGGTCGTGGAGCTTGGATACGTAAGCACGAATAAGTTTGTAATGAGAATTCAATATACCCACTTTTTCCAGAGTCAATCTTGATGCGTTGAAGACGTGATGCGTTGAAAACGTGATGCTCCCAGCCTTGATATCTTCGATCTCTCTAGTCTGCGATCAAGTACCATCAGCTCATGCACCGGTGGTCCACCCTAGAGATACCTTGCCCTCTCTTTATCTTCATCTTCATCCAGATTCAGATCCAAATTATACTTGGCCCACCACTTCCGCACTTCGGCCTCTTCGTCAGAAAAGTCCAGCATCTCCCTGATATCAGAGGCCAGGAACCAGACGTGTTGCCGCCGCCCCTCCATGCCTTCCAGCTCCCCGTGCGCGAACCGCCGCCACCACTCCAGCACGTCGACGTGCTCGAACATTGTTGGCCGGACGAGCACTTGGTTATTGAACTCAATATCGTTGTGCCCCTTGAGCCGGCGCCAGAGCTCGAGCACCTCGACCTGCCCCCAACGGCTGGCCGTCGCTGCTAACCTATCATGGGTAAATGACATGCCTGAAGCAGCCCACCAGCGTATTACGTTAAGCTGTCCGTGCTTCGCTGCCAATACGACGGCGTTTCCCGGGCGGAGGACTATTTCGCCATCTTGAGCGGCGGCTTCCTTCCACCAGTCTAGGACCGCGATATGGCCGTTCGCCGAGGCTTGTTCGAGCGCTGCTTTCGTGAAGCGGAGGGGCAGCCCCGAGCGGCGCCACCACCAGTCCAGAACATTGACGAAGCCGTTTGCCGATGCACCGTCGACGGCCTCATGATTGTAGTGCTGCAGATGATTACCGCGGAAGTAACGGCTCTGTTTCCAATAGTCAAGAATCTCGGTGCGGCCGTAGCAAGTAGATGCCTTGTCGACAAGAAACCCGCCGTCAAAAGCTCTGAAGAGGTCTAGCCGGTTCTCTTCCAAGTAGGCTAGAACGTCGACTAGGGAGAAGCGGACGACAAGCCTCAGAATGAGCGCGTCTAACTCGTTGAACTCTGGCGGTGAATGCAAGAGCTTCCTGCAAATCGCCGTAGTATCGCAGCCCAGCACGATCCATTCCAGCTCGTGTTCGTAGACTTCCATCGGATCACTTGGGTCTCTTGGTCGCAGGGTCCAAGGGTTGGGCATTGGCAGGTTCGTGTGTATGCCCAATGCCTGAGCAAGTTCCCAGTCTTGCGTGTATTCGAGGATGATTGCCCAAATCTCTGGCGGCAGTCCTGAATTTACTTTTGAATCGCCAAGCGTGAGATCTCCAAGATTGGCTACGACATCGACTTCACTGCCGAGCCTTAGCAGGTTGGCTTCGTTGTGTACCTTGCTGAGGACATCTTTGAAGCCGTCCCAGTTCACGGCGCGCTTGGGATTCTTGGAGGTTCCTTCGTAGTGCCATAGAATTGGCGGCATCACTCTTATCCAGTTCCACTTACGATCTAGCTCGGTCATCTGCCGTCCCGTAAGTGGGCTCTCCCACATATGCGTGCTCATACCCGGAACAAGCAATATCTTCTTCGAGACATCCCAGCCTCGTAGCACCTCCAGTAAGAACGTATCGGCCAGGCCGCATATCATCTTCGCGATGCAGTCTGCGTCGATCGGCGCCAGGACCATCAGGTCTGCCCACTCAACAAGCTCAAAGGCCTGCTGGCGGTAGAACTCGACATCATCACTCTCAGAGGCAGTATTCAACGGCAGCGTGCTCCGGTTCTGCATCACGATGCAAGTCTGGCTGAGGCGGGAGGGCGCATCGTCGACAATTGCGCGCATCTCGAGGCCCTCGTTCTTGGACAGGCGGACGACCAGAGATTGCGCCGAGGAAACATCGCGGGGTCCGGTGGAGGCGACAAGAAGGTGCAGTTTGCGGGGTTTGGATTGCGGGGAGCCCGAGTCGGAACCCAGAGACCGCGACCTTATGCGGCGGACTGGGAGTCTGTCAATCGCATCCATCGGCCATGCTTGGTCAGATGCTTGGGATATGAGTTGCATCCAGTAGCATGAGGGAGGGGAATGATGTCTCTCTCGGTGCTCCGTGTTCGACGTTCAGGACTGCTCGCGGGGTGTGGGCCGCAGCAGCCAGCAAAGGTCGAACATTGCAGTAACAAGGAATCAAGGCAGATTTTAAAAGTGAGAAAAGCACCGTAATACAAGGAATACAATATTTTGCTCCTGATGCCTTCAACTAGTTAAGATATTATCGGGCCTACATATCCTCTGATCTAAACAGTTTATTCCCCATGTCGCTTGACATCAAGGTGGCCAATGTGTTGCGGGCATGCCTCCACCGTACCGATGCTTCCGAGATCCCAATTAACGGAATGCAGCCAGACTGCAGGAGGCCTAACCCACGACGACCGATTGTTAATTCCCAGCCAATGAAGTCCAACTTCCAGCGACCTTGAACCGTGAAGCTCGACATCCACGAAGCTCGTCTTCGTTCCCATATACAGATTACATGATCCCGCTTCGTTGCGTATCCTTTGACCCTGTCACATCGTATTCAGCTTTGATGCCTCGCTTATCACACTCGCCGCTTCGGACCATTCAGGATATAATGCTCACTGGCTGCCTCAACATGCCGCAATCGAGACAGACTTCGTACCAGCGAGCGAATGTCCCAAACAACCACTTTGGCTCTTTGCTTTTCTTTTCTTTGTCGTTGGCAGAGTGTCATTTGGATCACGAAAGTAGAGGCCGTATTTGATCAATCAATCAAATCATGCTCAGTATGCATGTGTGTGTACTTCACTATCTGGATCTGACAAAAGTTGAACCAAACTGACCAGCACCCGCCTCCTCCTTCGAACTTAGCATGGAGTTTGAACTGTCGCTGAGTTTCTGCTCGTCGACGTTGGCGACAAAGGCGGAGTAGAACTTAGACGAGATAGTTCGAGAATTTCGGCAGTGTTACTCTCACTCGTCTTCAGCCTCTCCGACTCGTCTACCAAAGTGGCCCCTCCAGGTGCCATCTGCACTACACCCGACTGTTGCGGCGGTTTGACAAGAACCGGATGTTCCGGGCACGAGATATCTAACATTCCCAGAGGCTCTCCACACTTCGTGATAGGGACGTGACTGTCAGCGCGAGACCATATCCCAAGCCCAAGTTCCTCATGCGTTAGGCGTTGCAACTGCAGGTAACCGTTGGTGTGCCACTCGAGCTGCTGAAAGCACATGATACCCCAACGCTTCCCGAGCATGGCCATCAAAGGGTCGAGGCCGTAGGACGTTAGAATAAGGATCCCGCCTAGCGCAACGACGAATGAGAGGCCAAATACGCTGAAGGAGACGTAAGCAGTGCTTATAATTTTCTATTCACGACCTGTTAGCATAATCCCCTCTGGATAAGTAGATATTACAGCAGCTTACTTGATTGCCACACAGCTTGACCTCCTCAGTGCTAGAAGGACGCATGTACCACTGCTCCAAATTTATATCCGAAACCCCAGAAGCAGTAGATAGCATACTCCACTGCATAGATGCCAAACTCGTCTCATGCCACCGCTGTACATCTCGCATCCACTGATCATCCGGAATGGGGCCCTGCCTGCCGTTGGACATAAAGTCGCGACTGGCTAATAGCTGGCTCCCTAAGGCGCTGAGATTATCTGGGATCATTCCATAAAACCCGAAAGCAGATAACCAAAACCAGGCAAAGCGAATTTGGGCGGCCTCGTCCTCTGGCCAGATAAGCCGAAGCGCTTCATCCTGCGAGTCTATATTCGACGTCAACCCGGTACATTTAGATTGGCTGCAATATTGCTCCTGACTTTTACAAGCCATCACGGAAGCAGGTTCATTCTGGCGAAACACGTCGGCGCCTCGCAACGTCGTCTCATGCTCGAGATCTAGTACAACTTGTTTGGAAACTTGTATGGTTGCGTTATACCACGGGTCTCGGGCAGGGCCTAGGAAGAGCACCTTGTTCGCGGCGAGGGTGATAAGAAATAAATCGCCGGATGTATCTAGGAGCTCTGGAATAGGTTTAACAGTTGAGATGCTATCCATTGTTCCATTGAAATAGAATGCATGCTTGATACTATTTGATAGGTGTCATTTAGCAAGTGGGAAGTATAAGACAGAATTACTTACCCAATTTCAAAATCTAAATCGTCACGGTTCCATTCCTCGGCCATCCGGTCATTAAGCTCATCATTTGACGCCTCAAAAGTATAATTAACCGCGTATGTAAGATCATTACTAGGTGTCATACCATAATGATATCGTGTAAATGACCGCTCCGTCGACCGATTATAGATGGAGATATACCCATCTGCAACGAGCGGTGCACAATGCAACACTTTTCGAAATTGAAAGCGCTCGCTAGGTGGCGTATTAATACCTAAATCAGCATGGGTATCTAGTAGTCCGGTGTCTAATATGATATTTTTATCTTGGGATTTGCAGATTTTAGGATGAAAGGGGCAGCTCGCGTTAGTCTGAATAGTTGACGTTAATGTAGTCCTGACAAAGGTTCCACATCCTAAGGCGCCGGGACTGCTAACAGTGTAACACTGTTTTGCGTAAGCAACCGCTGCCTCGCGTTGCCGGTTCAGATATGGGTTCAAGGATAGGCTCCTTCCTTCTGGGTCGACCGTCCAATAGGCTGTTTGATCGGGTGCCATGCACCTTGACCCAGAGATTAATACCTCATCCCCAATAGATATCTGCGAGGAGAAACCAGAGGCAACAGTAAACCCCGCTATGTTCAACAGAGCGAAGAGAAGTAAAACAAGTAAGCGTAAACTTATGTTCCACGCCATGTCTTTCCACGACCAGAGCACCGCTAGCAAAGTCCCAAGTGCGTTTTCAGGGTTGGAACTGTTCCGTAGAAGGACTTGCCTTTGTTGATAAATGGCGTCGCCTCCTTTCCGAGACGAGTAACTATAGTGCAAAACGAGACACATAATCCTCCACACGCGCGTGCCCACTTATTATATAACTAGCGTCAGCATCTGTGTAAAGATGTCGTGGAAGAATATCTGGCAGCAATAGTAGTTGGCCAGGCTAACGGGGACGGGAAAGAACATACCCCAGGCGACAAAGAATGCAACAAAGGCAATCAGCAAATTGGCAGCATCACGTTGAATCGTTAGGGTCGAGCCCATAACGGCACCGCGAGACCAGTTGGTCCATACTCCTAGATATACTGGATATTCGTCGTTCGAATTAGAGCTCATGATGGCCAACTTTCATAGGAACAAGCGATTGTGATTGAAGAATGCAACTGTTCGGCCGAATAACTTCAGACCGATCTTTCGGGGCTGCCTTGCTACGTAGCAGCACGTTCCATTTCTTCAACACCACCGTCAATATATACACGCCAGCGACAGTATAAAACTCTCTGGCAATTCGCTTTGCTCTCCAAGCTAGGAACGGGGAGGGCAGGCGAGGATGCAATGCGGACGCAGGACAGGGATATTGCTTACGTGAGTGACAGTCTGAAATTCCCGGGAATCACATCACCATTCACTAGCAGCCCGCTAGGCCACTCTTGTGAGGACCCCACGACCTTATCTTATTAGCGTGCGGTAGTGACATGATCTAGACCTGGAAGCTCACCTTCAGCCAACCCTCTACGAGCTCCTTTCTATTTCACGATACTCTGCCAAGAAACCAGGCATAACTTGGTAGGTGGGGAAGATTGGGAAGATCGCCGTACAGTCGGGTCTCTATGGTCCGAGGAAAGCCCCCAACGCCAAGTTATCAACTGAGTAATTATCCAAGTCTATCGCGCCGCGGAGGCTGGGTGTGACTCAGCACCGCTGAAAGCTCTCCTCCTTGTCAATAGTGTCAGTCGCGAGCATCACAATGCCTTGGATCTTGCAGACGTCCCGTCGATCACGGGTTCATAAGTGGTCGGCTCCGACAAGGAAACCCCAAGCTTATCAATACCCCTCCTCTTAGTAAACAAGAGGGTGCATCTGTTCGAGCCAAGAACGCCCGTTTCATGCTTAATATACCAATAAACGATATTTTGCTGCAGGATGTGTAAACTCTGCAACCATCGATGTACATAAGCTTGGAGCTAAATTCGTCGCCTAATATGCTGGCTTGGGTTTGTTGGCTTGGGGTTGTCATCGTTGGTAGTGAGAATCGCGGCGAGGCTGTCCCTTGAAAACCGCGCCTTTGATCGAATAACCCTAACCCTAACTGTATTTTCCGGCCCATGTATTCTGGTATTCGACTGGGCTGGTTGACAAGACAGTGGGAACTAACAGGCTTGCCAAACGAAACAAAGTCCAGGCGTTAAAAGGCGGCAACACCGACGCTTTGCCCTCGTCATGTCACCAAGCAGTTCCAAACAAGTAGAGAAACAACTACCCAATCAAAAGCCGAGCTTGACAGGTTCCCGACGTGCTTGGATGAGTGCTGATCATGGTGTCACGTAAAGATATAGCATTTTGTGGTGTAAAATGCAAATGCGGACTGAGGCTTAACACCGCGTTCGATGCTTCCATTTAGCTACTTCCGCTGGGCCACATAGTGCTATTTCCTAGCAGCGGACAATTGCAAAGGCAAGTACCGTCCGTCTCCATTATCAAGCAGATGACCTGTGCAGATTTACCAGTACTGAGCGGCATCAGTTGCAGCCCTTTGCTGGTAGGTTTTGAAGAATGTAAAATTACAGAAATCAAAGGAAGGATAATAAACACGCACGTAAGTAAGATTGGATGATTGAATTGAAGTTGGTTCTGGACATGTGTACCGCCATATCTTGAAACTGTATTTTAGCAGTTCACAAGCACAAATAGAGGACAAATGTCAGTGCGTAGCAATAAAAGTCATGTAGTCATGCAGCTTTTATTGCTATTTTGACGTATCAGTACATATTGTGTAAGCCTAAACGCATTACTGATCAGATACCGTGAGATGCCCCTTCCCGCAATCCTGCTGCGTACGCTTCAAAGACTTTGCGAATGTCATCTCGCACACGGCGAAACTCTGCTAACACATGCTCGTCACTGCCCTTGGCATGCGCAGGATCGTCGAAGCCCCAGTGATAGCGGTTGACTTGGCCTGGAAAAAACGGGCAGACCTGGTCAACATTGCCGCAGACGGTGATAACAGTCGCAATTGGGCGATCAAGAAAAGTGTCCATGTGCTTCGAGGCATGGGCACTAATGTCTATGTCGATCTCTTTGAGCACCTCAATTGCCTTAGGGTGAACGAAACCAGCGGGATTCGAGCCTGCGCTGTGCACGGTGATGAGATCACCAGCGACAGCATTGAGAATCCCCTCAGCCATATGACTTCGGCAGGAGTTGCCCGTGCAGAGAATGAGGACGTTGGGCTTCATTTCAAAGCAGAATTGATGACTGAGTAGAATGTTGTTCAAAGTATGAGGCTCTATAATATCAATGGCAGATTAAATCGGGATTTGAGCCGATGTACTTTTGTGTCGGATCTTAAACGGAAAAGCTGAAGTTGCAGGACGATTGAAGAAAAAAAACCCCCCAAAAAAAACAGGGCTACTTTAATAACTACATGCTACATCTGTTTGAGAGCCATCAGCCTAAGCACG
This sequence comes from Reticulascus tulasneorum, assembly GCA_001557505.1. Lineage (NCBI taxonomy): Eukaryota > Fungi > Ascomycota > Sordariomycetes > Glomerellales > Reticulascaceae > Reticulascus > Reticulascus tulasneorum. The sequence goes on from LSAX01000006.1 coordinate 887,789, forward strand.
GAACGTGTACTTGGAAACTCGGACGCCATTTGCGCTAAATCCACCGCCAACTCGACACTATCACGGACACACCCTGAAATCTATGGACGTGGGTACTTTTCATACATGACTGTAGCTGAAATCAATTAAAGATGTGTCGCCTTAGAGCTACCGATTGTGGGCTGAGGTTTTTTTTTTTTTTTTTTTTGGATTTTTCTTTTTGGATAGAGTGACACACCGGCCTCATGAGATTGGTTCGATATCTAGTTTAATAGCTCATACCCAACTCTACATGCGCTGCGCAGGGTTCGGAGGGGTTGTCGGCATCCACTTGCACGGTTTTCGTACGCAGCAGTCAATACCACTGATGCAAGCTAAAATATCAAGCAGCTTCAGGCAGGCCCCCAACCAATGAGATCTTGAGTATGACATGCTCCTTTTTCACGCCTTCTCAGGGCCCACGAAACTGGTGGCTACTTATCCGCACGTGTATCCTCCGCCTTAGTATTCGTAGTCGGGCTACGCCGCGGCTTACTAAATATGGCGCGAAATTTTGTACCCGGGCAGCAAAGAATAAACAATAAAAGGGGTTGTTGCCTGGTCCCATCAAAGGACCCCTTCTGGGCTTTCACTTAGTAGGATATCACTTAGCTGCCAGCTAGAATTCTAGTCAGATAGAACCTCCGTCACAGCATGGGTTCTCACATAGTGTGATGCCTTTTCGCATTTGGCCCACATCCATCTGGTAACTGGGGATCGCCTTCCTCCCACTCACCCTAGAGTCCTCAGATCATTTAAGAATCAATGGATGTCCTGGTAGATTATGCGTACCTATAATCTCGTATCATCCGGCAGCTGCAGCCACTTTCTGTTATAATCGTTCCCTCTTCCTCTGACTTTCTATCTCCTCCATCTTGTTTCCCTGCTCTCGATCCCCTGTACGTGGCGTTCCGATCCTCCATGGGCGACGACGCACAAACTCTTGTGAACTATTCTCTTTAGTGGATGGACTGAACCGAAGTTCAAGTGTGAGAGGCTACTCGGCTGTAGCGTTAACTACAATTACATCAACAAGAAATTGCGAAGCATTTGGTTTGAGCAACGGACTCGGAAATATGCGTAGCAAGATTGTCAGCATGTATACATATTTCCTGTCCCTAATGTCGACGAGTTCAGACTTTACTAACTCGCGACTTCTGTAGTCATCGGCTCGGGGCCTGCAGCCCATACTGCCGCCATTTATCTAGCACGTGCCGAGCTGAAGCGTAAATAACTCTCAATTCCAGCGCGATATTGATTGTGGTTCAGCCGGTGCTAAAGGACTCCTCAGCCATTCTCTAAGAGGGCTTCATGGCCAACGGCATCGCAGCGGGCGGCCAGCTGACGACAACGACTGATATAGAACACTTCCCTGGTTGTCCTGAGGGTGTGTAATGGGGGGAGATCTTATGAAAAAGTTGCGTTCGCAATCGCTTCGGTTTGGCACCAAGATAGTCTCCGAGACAGTGTCCAAGCTTGACCTCTCGCAGCTGCCTTTCCGGTATTCGCTTGAGTGGTCGCCCAAGGAGACGCACACAGCGGACGCCATTATATTGGCTACAGGCGCATCGGCGCGCCGCCTTGGCATTGCCGGTGAGGACAAGTACTGGCAGAGCGGCATCTCGGCCTGCGCCGTATGCGACGGCGCCGTACCTATCTACCGCAATAAACCTCTATATGTCATCGGCAGCGGCGACTCGGCCGCAGAGGAGGCCCTCTTCCTGACAAAGTACGCCAGCCATTTTACCGTCCTCGTCCGCCGTGACAACCTCCGCGCCAGCGCTATCATGGCTAAGCGCCTGCTCAACCACCAAAAGGTCACTGTTCGCTATAACGCCGGCGCCCGCGAGGCAAAGGGGGACAACATGGGTCTTATGTCCCACCTGGTGGTCTTTAACACCACCACCGGCGCTGAGGAGATAGTCGAGGCCAACGGCCTCTTTTACGCTATTGGCCATGAGCCTGCCATTTCCCTCGTTAAAAGCCAGCTCGACACTGACTCTGAAGGCTACGTCATCACCAAGCCCGGCACACCGTTGACCACTATTAGGGGTGTCTTTGCTGCTGGTGATGTTCAGGATAAGCGGTACAGACACGCCATTACCAGTGCTTGTAAGTCATAGAATCTTTGGCTTCATCTTCTTTGCCTGCTGTTCATTGGGCCGCACGGCCCGGTTGGATGAGCATTCGTACTAATCTTTTGGTGCAGGCTCTGGATGCGAGGCCGCCTTGGACGCCGAAAAGTACATTGCCGAGCTTGAGATGGACGCCGCCCCTGAGTCCGCGATTGACTAGATCTGTATCTGTTACGGTCGATGAGCGGTAGCATTTCCGTGCGTCCTCGGAACATGACGAGCAACAGATATTACAATTAACAGCTGATGGATATCTGGAAAGAGAGGAGGGGTATTTGTAGTCTTTGAATTGCAGCGATGGGAGATGCTGCTGCTGAGGGCACGACCAAAATGGATGACCACCGCTGGCAGTAGTTTCTACAACGCAGAATCATGCAGAACCGTCTGTCATTAGTATTGAAACATCCGCTGCAGTGCATGTAAAGGTAGACTTGTGACTTTTGCTTTTAAGTTCTTGTGCGAATTCCCTCGTTCAATTTGACGCAGACGTTTTTGATTGATGAGGCAGATGTGATTAGACGCCGCCGTGCGAGGGCGTTCATCTCGGCGATGTCCCAGACATTGAGACAAGCTTGATAGTTCGTTTCCCGCTCGACCCTTTGTAGAACCTCCTTGGAAAACTTTGCCTTCGGGAGATGTTTGCGGCAAGCTTCGTATCGTGGCAAGTTAAAGAAAGTCGAATCGTATACTACGCGTACGGCTCTAAGCCCCCTAAGCCAGGTTCAAGCAGAAATCCATTTCCGACTCAATCATCGATAAATATGCACGTCATCTTCCCTCAATACGCCCGCTGCTCGCGACGGCGATTGTGAGACAACAGAAGATTTGGCCGGCTTCCCGTGTAGTGATGCAGTAAACGAAGAAAACGACGAGTTCGAGGAATTGATTCAAGACTTTGCAATATCAACACATAATTCAATAAAAAACTTAAGTACGGGTGCATCCTCGGCAGTTCAGGAATCACAGGGAAATTTTGAGAGGCGAGCAGCCTTGCCCTCCAAGATCATCTCATTCCGTGCGGCTTCAGGACAGACGAGGAGTGTAAATTGCGAGTGTGCCACAGAACAGGCTCAGCACCCTCTTCGCGATCCTGCTGGACGCACTGCCGAACGGAATGCCAGAGAGCATGACATATAAAGCTCAGGACAATAACATAACATGCTGGAGAACGGCCGCTTGAATCTGTACTCCAGTGTGCTCATTAAGCAAGCTATTTCGTCTCCTCACACACAGCTCGTATTTCTCCGCGTCGGTCCTGCAGAAGAGGTCATGACGAAACTATGTGACTAGTTGAAAATGGGCAGTCTTAAGTACATTGAGATGGTCATCTATTTCGTCGGCAGCACTTTCATCGGGCGACATTTTCTCACTGGGAGCACTTGTACATGGGATGATGGGGTCACTCGATTTAACAGCTGCCATGGTGTTGTTTTCGGGTATGAAGTCGTTAAAGGTGGTAGCAAATCGTGGGAGAGAATTGATTGATTGCTTGATCGGAACTTAATCGCGGGTGAGGTACAGTTGGTACATCCACTCAGATACAACGAAGCGACAGATGGCTGATGCGAAGCCCGAAGCCCACACAACCCGGCAGGGACACCACTCATAACATCAGAACAAGGTGGATAATGCCAATATACCTGAGCAAGTGCAGCGACGGCCCTGTACGTTTTGACCCCGGGTAGCACTGGAACCTGGCTTGTTCAGCAACATTCATATCATGGTCAGAACAAATTGGTTAGATCCCACCATCACTGCGATGGACTGCAAACTAACCTTGCGAACTCTCGGCCAGCGAATGCATATGTTCATCATTACCAGTCAGAGATCGGTGCCTGGGACATGCACACAATTCATCCTTAAGAAAGCTCAGTAGTAGATACAGAGCTTCAACTGTGGCCGCCCTGATGACTACATGGGAGCAGTCAATTATACATTGCTCATATTCTCAAGTTTTTCTTGAAAGAGGCCATCGAACGTTGTTGGCAGCGAGTTTCACAGACAGGGTAGCGCAAATTAGCTGCAGTTTTAAAGGCGATATTCACCAAACCCATCCTCGATTTTCCTGTCTTAAAGCTACATAATGAACGTAATAGATAGCATCAGCTTCAGCACTGTTATTCAACAGCCTAGTCCTTCTCGTTGACTATCAACTAAGCGCGCTCCTGCCTGCGAGTACCGTCTGGCCACTGGATCACCTTCAACCGTCGATTATATTTGTACAGAACCACAACAAAGAACGTAAATTGTAAAACAAAACAGGTTATAGTAACGGCGGTGTATGTGACACTCCGCAACGTATAGTGGCAATATTCCTGGATCCCTACAACTGCAGAACACATATTTCCAGGAGTCAAGTGCGTACTCTGGTAGCTGCTTGGATCTGAGACCAAGGCCGTGGTGCGAGCGAAGATGAGCATAACAACGATTGTGAAGTCGGTATCTTTCGCCAGCATGGCTGAGGAACGAAACTCACTACTAACGAACAAATCTGTCGCCAGGAAGAGCACGACGCTTAGAAGACAAATAGCGGAAAGACTAAGAGGTGAAATTTCCTGATGGACGACGTTCTCGGACACACCATTCCAAGACAGCATCATTGTGGCTGCAGCTGCAAGCGTGACTGGAATTGCAGCCGCGACCGCGACGGTCGGAAGGCATGAACTGGCTGTCCTCAAGGTTGAAGCATGCAAATACCCAAGGGCAATCAATGTCAGCCGTGAGCTCGTGCTGCAGCGGACCTCGATAATGAGATATTTTCATCCACTGAAGACGGGATGTGATGGAAGTGTCTGCTGCTTCCTCCTTAGCTAGGCCGTCCTCTAAGACAGTTGCATCAGCGAACCGCCTTATTGCAGGCCTGTCAAGCGATATGCGATCGGAGAGACCCCATACTGCCACTTAGCATAGCCAACGGCATGAGGCACGACATCATCGTCCCTGCAGCGGAGGATTTTTGAAGCGGAAGGCGTTGATCAGAAAGCATGTGGCACCAGATTGCGAAATGTAGAGAGACATTTGGTCGGGCTACCACGTGTCCCACGATATAGCACGAGGGAATCTGGCTCCTCCACTGACACTTGCATCGTCCCCGTGAGGGCGCCGAACAGGTGATTCCAGACCGTCGTCTGGGCGTCAAGGATAAACTCCCCTGGGAAGCTGAGGACGTCCGTGGGAGGTTCTGACTGTGTGTAAGGTAAGAAATCAGCAGTTTTGGTTGCTTCAATAGTTCGTTTCTGTCCGAAAGGTCTTGAACAGTCACAAATGTCCGTAATAAGTATTTGATAGATGCTGTCAGCCGAGGAGTCGACCGCCACCTGTCGAAATATGACTTGGGTTTTCCAAAGGAAGGGGGGAGCTGACTGCAACACGGGGGACTGTCGTGGCCACTCAGAACGCTAGTGCTGGGGCATAATGAAGTTGAAACCAAACTTATGGACGTTTTGCTGAGTATTGCGAGCTTGCACAGGGTGTTCGATATCCAGAAACTAAATATGATCTCTTTAGTGACGTGGAGGGCCTGGATTTGGAAAACATTGTGCGAACCTTCCCCGCGGACCAAATCTCAGCCATACTCCACATCTCGGGGGATGGCGACGTGATGTTAGCCTGATGGCCGTCCATTAGAATACGCAGCAAAGACCTCCATTTGGAACGCACCTTGTAGCCTGACTTCAACATTGACCATGTGCAGGTCTGATGCACCGGAAATAACGACCTGGCCTTCTAACGAGTCGTCCAGTCGTACAGGGCCTAGATCGGATTGACATGCGCTGCAACGGAATATCTCGATTGCTAGTTGTAGATTGCCATCAACGATCTCCATAGGATCGGTCATATTCATAAACGTTTGCGGTATGAGGTTCGTTGTCATGTTTTGTTCAAGGTCAACTGAACGTCTCAAATCCAAGATTGATTAAGAAGACAGACGATCAGTTGTGATGAGTGGCCAATCATTCGTTTTATCGTTTTACTTTGCGAGACCAACGCCACAAACCAGAGGAATGCGTGCTGGAAGGCCAAGTCCCGACCAATCGTTAATCCCCCACAACCAAACCACCTTTTGAGGTAGCCCAGGCGACCCCACTCAATAGTGGCCCGGCCCCATTTACCTCATGCTTGCAACTACCGCCCTGCTTCAGAAGCTGTGCAGGGATATTGTCAACCCTCTATTCCTCTTGGACCAAACGGGCGGCGAATTTAGTCGAAAGGCATCGTTCGCCGTTAGGAGATATTCAGCCCCTCGAGTCAAACATGTCCAACGAAACCTATCACTGTATAAAGCCAGCAACGTGCAGTCACTCCGTAAACATTTGTGGCATGAACGTCAATTCGTTGACATCGCAAATATGTCACAATCGCAAACAACACCTAATTAGTTGCCTGATGTTACAGAGCATTTGGATATTGAAATACGCACGCTCGCCGATCTATTTGCCGTGAGGAGACGTTAGTAAGTCAAGCACACCAGGTTACGCAATTTCTTTCAAATACATGCGTGGAAGATCAGGCTCGGTATCCACAAATACCACAGCACTTACAAGAAAGCGACAGACGAGAATGCTAGTGCGACACCACAGTCATTCTAGGCTGACTAATTTCATTACGCCGGTCCGACACCTAGATTCCTGGTACAGGAACAACTTCATACTTATTGGTTGCCAAAAACTTGAGTTTTCCTGCTCTCCGTTGCTGTTCAGGATCTACATAAATCTCAAGCCCTGTCAGCTCTGTGCCAAGGTTGAAGACGCGGAAAACGATATAGATCTCTCGTTGGTTGTCGCCCCCAGAAGGGCCATTTGTAGTTGTAAGCATCTGTATAAAGAAAAAGAGTAACGAGTCAGCTTTGAACTTATGTGGTGGTCTGGGATACTACGAACCAGAGCAGCTTGCTTATTGCCGACAATGAATGGTGTTGCACATGTGCTCAGCGTAGTCTTGACCTCAATATAATACCTCGGACGTACGGAGTTATCAACCAGGATAGGAGGCGCCGGGGCAGCGTGTAGATTAATAAACCTTATCCTAACCCTATTACTTAAACACATGTTTTCCCTCTATAATATAATTATGGTGTTATTATAACTATATATTATAGAACTAACGATGCTAGAAGTATTAACTAGAATCAAATAGCTCTCTGTTATGTTAATGTGGCTATAGTAGCTTTAATGAACTTTGTTGCCTCTTGATTAAAAGTAGTGAAGTCGAAGACCTGAAATGGCGGCAGGGCAGAAGAAGGTGATTGTCGCAGCGCCGTTTTGAAAGTCCTATTGCTGAGCGCTGGTGATTCTGGCCTCGACGACTAACTTAGAATCCGATGGGGAAGAGGCTTGGGAGAAGGGCACCAGAATAGTGGACACCCCCATGGCGTTTAATTAGGATAGCCTGGTTGAACTCAATATATCGCTTACTTCGAGCTATTCATTCCGACCCAATTTTGTAATTGACCAGTAGCGGCGGGGTCGAATATCTTGAGACGCGGTTCAACCTAGGACTGTGCTCGACTTGAGGTCATTCTTCCGATGAGTTGGAATGTCACAGGATCTATATGGCGGTTAGGGTTCATATGTAGCCAAAGGCTACGAGCACCCCTAGCTAGTCGTGGTGGTTTTGAGTTTGAAAGAAGGACCGTATGCTATTTTCGTTTCTCATTACTTCAACTATGTCAAGACTAGCAACTCCACCAATACCTCATCTCGCTTAAGCCTGAATTCGCTAAAACTACACGCTGAGTCTTTGGTACCATCACCGACTCCGCAGGCCATCGAGTTGACCACCGAACCACCCATCGCACCAGAAAGCAACGCTACACGATGAGCGACCCTCACAAACAGGCATACACTTGTCCACAGAAGAGGGGTCGATATCACGGACTTTGTACTTGGAACCCGTGCAGTACGCCGAGTCCCACACTGCTAGCTTCGCCTCGGTCCCATTCTCGCACTTTGCGTTCGAAAATATCTTCCAATCTACACTCAGTGGCATATCAATGCATCTTTCTGAGCCAGCCCGGAGAATGATTGGCGCCACCGTTTCTTCGGTACTTGGGCCTAGCCAGCCCTTTCCTTGCTCGATGGCGCAACCATTCAATGTGAATATGGCTCGTCTCTCGGATTCACCTCTGTCCTCTGACTGAGTGGCAGGACCGTCACACCAGAACATATAGCTCATCTCATCGATTCTGTCCCACCTGAGACAGCCGCCGAGAATGCCACGATCCACGTCTTGGATCGACAGCGGCAGCTCATTCTGACAGCCGTGTGCTTCCCATATTGCTAAACGAGCAGGAGTTCCATCTGGGCAGACCGGGCCCATAAGCACCCGTACTCCGTGGCCTTTGGCGAGGTTGACGCATTGCTTGGCTTTCGGATACATGAAGGTTGGCGGTCGAGGAGAGTCTTCCCATGTCCAGGGCGCTATCTCTGTCGGGCAGATGCTGTGCGAAACTATACCCATGGCTAGCGGCGGCTTGGGGTCAGGTTCTGACTTCTCGTTGCGGCAGAAGAACATGAAACCCAAGGCTTTGCCAGTGCCTCCCCGCACAAGCGGCAGGTCCGATATCTTCAAGCATTGCTGAATATCCGAGTCTTGGATAATCATGAAGCTATTTTCGAACGTTATGTTGTAGTCATTACAGCCATACTTTGATGGTTCAACTCCCGTGTCTTCGAATAAGACCATCTTCGCGCGAGAGCCATCAGCACACACGGCAGGCGATAAGATCTCTATCGACTCCAGGGGCAGGGGGCTGAGTGGCCAGTAACAACCATTGACCAACCGCGGAAAGAATGACGAACTGTTGGCTCTGCTGCTGTGACATTGCCATTCGTTGTGGAATTTCAAGAAACCCGGAGTAGGCTTGGAAAGTGCTTGAACCGTTTTTTGTAGGTCCGTAGTCTGGTAGGATTTGGCTCCATCCGTCTCAGCGGCGCATCGATAAATGAGGGACCAGTAGTATGGGGGTATTGGGAGCGCTTTCTTGGACCAGAGGCACTCCTGTGGTGCTGGCATATCGCTTGTCGATAGAAGCGGGTTGCCAGTGCAACCTCCGTTTGGGTAGAACTCGAATTTTGGTTTCGAGCCATCTGCGCACGCCGGCTCTTCCAGCACCTTGAGGCAGTCCCTCAGGTAGTAGTCCCCGCTGAGGCACACGTCTGGCGCAAGTTCGATTGTCGACGTGAGCGCATCGTCAGAACAGGCTTGTCGAGGCGCTAATAGGGGATATATATCTTTTAGGTCATCCGGAAACAAGCGAGATGCGGCATAGAGAGCAATTGTTGCATTCTTTCCTTGGCCAATCTGCACAGTAGGGTTGTCGACCTCTTTCAACATCGGCTTTTGGTCGAAGGGTACCAGGTGAGCGGCGACATAATAGAGCAACAAAAATCCGCAGAACACGCCTCGAAATTGGGTAACCATTTCGTTAGTAACTTGTACGTGCTGTTGCTGTGATGGTGTTGATGTAGATTAGTGGCAGATGCAAAAATGTTCCCATGATAGGTTTTTCCAACAAAACACGTGCCAAGGAGGAGAATGCCGTTAACATGCATACACGGGCAATACGTGAAGCCTCCCGCACCTGACAGCTGGGCGACTATTAATGATTCTCAACCAATCCCCTAATCACTACTAACTGGTGTTTCGCCAGGAAATTACTTGGCGTGTGAAATTGTCGAATGGCTCCAGAGGGATACCCCAAGGCATGGACGCCACAATCTAAAGGGCCACCAGAGGTCAGGCCTAAAGTTGCCTGCCTGGTTTTACTGCTTCTGATTAGTAAATGGGTCAAAGAGCTTGATTACTTGAGGTTCAGCTAGCTGTCTACAGGAGGATATAGCCTTCTTTATGTACAGCTACAGTGGGCCGCCAGCAGTTTGTACACACATCACGTACTTGACCTTCCGGCTAGCCTTTATCCAGCTAGTGGAATGCTGCCGCTTTTACTTTGATTTCTAAATAATTTCGTCCACCTCTTTGCAACCGCTGGTAAAGCCTGCTCGTCCTTCGCTTCCAAGTACATAGGTCATCGAGACACCTAACCTCTACGATGATGAATAGAGTAGACGTAATGACAGCAGCTAATGGCTGGTATACAAAATATTGAAGCTATTCAGAAATCGAAGTAAAAGCGGCATCAGAACGCTAGCTGGATCAGGCTAGCCAGGGTGGATCTGGTACGCAATATGTGGACAAATTAATGGCGGCACACTGTAGCTACCAGTAGCTCATGGCAGTGCAGTGGCTTGCGGCTGGAAAGCAAAACCTTAATCTGAGACATACGAGGAAGCCTGTAGGCGCTTATAACGTTTGAGTCATACTGCTTTCGTCTCTTTCTCGTGACCGAAGATGACACATATAGTTCAAAGCTACGAACTTAGACTACACTTATCCATCAGGAATCCATAGCTCCCCAGTCTCCTGTGCCTCCGCTACGAGCTTGTTGTAGATAGCCACCTTGTCCTGGTACTCCTGAAGAACGTCCTCTCGTTTCCCTGGTGTGGCATCGCCGCCTCCAAATGCCCTCACTGCAGCATAGTACACATCCGCCAGAGCTTTGCAAATGCTCTGGACGCTGGAAGATCTGCATTGATAGTAAAGACTTTGCGGGCCTGTGTCAGCTGTATATCCAGGTTGTGATATTAGGGGAAAGGTGTACATACTCTGCCTTGAAGTTGTCATCGATCCTCAGCTTGGCGCTCTGGGTAAATCGGCTTTGTGCTCTGTAGTTGGTGTACCCAAAATCATGACGGTTGCATGCTGGCACGAACGGGAATCCGAACGGATTGTCAGGCGATGAGGTGCAGCCATCCGATGTCCAGTCTAGAGTCGCTGGGTTTCGAGCATTGCGACGGGCGGTGAAATCGGGGAGGGAGATACTGAAGAGAAGCTGGTCCGTGACCGTGGTGCTCTGGCGTTTCGAGACACCGGGGCTGCTGCTGCTGCCAGGGAGAGCCAGGGCAGCCGGAATGAGACCGAAAAAAAGGGTGGTGAACTTCATTGCGTAGTAGACAACCTTTGACTGATGCAGGGGGATGAGCTTGACAGCCTGTTAGGATCGAACGAGGGGAAGTCTGGCTTTCTATAGCTGTTTGAAGCTACGGAGACAACTATAGTAAACGTCCCAAGACTCCATGTCGGCCAAACCCAGATCGAATTGACCGGTGCGTGGTGCTACCTGCCGGAAGCAGAAACGATCTCAACGCCATCGCTGCATGGCCAAGGCACGATCATGTAAGGCTTACGGCGATTTGCCCAAGAACAAAAGCAGATGCGGCCCCAGGTTATGCCACGTTCTGGAGTAGGCGATGCGCTATTGGTCGACGACCCGAGGCTCGGCGCCTCCTCCCCGTGCGGAGGCGGCGGCAGATGGGACGCATGCGATGCAGTTGATTTATGTGCCGTAAGCTAGTTCGCCTCCGTTGGTGCGGAGAAATGTCTCGAATTGGAGTGTGCCTTGCCTGTAAGCCGGTCTTGGTGGACGCATCTTAAAGGTCTTTGCAGCCGTTAGAATTGAGTTGCACCAATAGGGCTCGTGAAACACGGTGGGTGGTTAGGTCACTGTAACGGCTGGGCAAGATTCTCCGCAGACCTCGGTGGCGAACTGGGCTAGCGGGCACATGTGATCGACCAAAGGCCCGGTGCTATGCCCAGATCCATTTCTGAAGGGTAGTTGACTTTGTCAAAGCGTGTATTTGAGTGACATTCACGATGCAAATAAGCTTACCTTTATCTACAAACTGCTGACAACAAGGTGGGAAAAGAAATCACTCGGAAACGGATGCATGGTCGGATTTCAATCTATCTTCCACGTTCAGGTTCAATTCGCTACTAGGCCCTGTCGAGCCAGACCAATTGATATTCTATAAACAGCGCGAAAATGGTATTTGCGCTGGTTTGCCTTTCTGCGGTATAGTGGTGTACAAGACGCCATGGATGCCACAAGCACGCTGTGTTATGTTGATTACGTTGACAAATGCGAGAATCAAGGTCGGAGTATATATGCTCCTCTATTGCCTTCTCGTGAAGTACTATGGTGTAAACTAAATGCATATCCGCCAAATCCTTAAGTAACTCCTTCAGGATCCTCCTATAATTGAACATGGGTCTTGCCTCGGTGTACGGAGCAGCGGACGTGTGCCCGGCGGCGATCATTACCTTACGTCGTCTAAACTCCTCGCCTTATCAGCACCACGGGGGCTTCCGACATTGTGTTCGTGGCTCTTACCAGGCCGGCTACGAAAAAAAGTTACAACTACACCATAGAATAACGAAAATGGGTTCAACTATCATGAGTCTCTGACAGGCATCGCATTACTTCAATCCGGGATATTTACTAGTGGCGCCATGTGAGGAAACTGTTTCGCGAATGAGGTATCAAGCGATCAATTGACGGGATCTTGGCTGTCTCCAAGGAGCAAAAGCTCGGAAAGAAGGGGTCTACATGATATTGATGCCGGGAACGTATTGAACTGCAGCGTGCCCCACCAGGGTCGTGAACATGGCCTTCCTAAAACAAACGCCAAACTAATGAAGCTAAGTATGACCTCGGCAGGACAAGATGGTTCTTGGAGTTAGGCGGGGAATGGTGAAAAAGGGGGGGAAAGACCCGACCTGCGATTCTGCCGAACGCCATAGAGTGAGCTGGAGGGAGCCGTCGTCGTGACCAGAAATGACTGTCAACAGGCCTGGCGTGATGGCGACTGCCTCCATCAATAGTAGATCCTGACCTCTGTATCCGGAGCCTTCTAATCTATCGAGGCGCCAGTCTTGCGCTAGGCTGCTTTCTGCGCGGTCATCCTAGGCGTCAGCTCGAGATTTGGATCAGTACCTTGGCTCTGAACTACCACAGTAGCGTTGGTTGGAATATGCAGCGACGACTAGTAAGCGTACCATCTTTTGATACCGGTTCAAAGCCTTATTTTGTCGCGTCTTGAACCAATTGCCCTGTTGTCAGCGGCAGTTGCGGATAGCGGCGTGCTGCTGGCGAATCCCGCTGTGCTAATCATTATGGGGCATAGGTGCCGAATGTGTAATTAAGGGCGGCATGTGTGCGGCGCGGTGAAGTTTAATCGTTTGTGTAACGACAGATTTAATGAAATCTAGAGTCATAAGAGTGGTATCATTGCTAAGCCACCCTATAGTCTCGGTCACACGCACAATATCTTTGGGAATGCAGCATATAAAGAACGGGATCTATATGACAATCTAGACAGACCATCCATGGTGTTCTGTAGTCATATGACGAAAAGCCCCCGTGTATCCTTTGGTCAATTGTGAAACCCCACCTTGGCTCTGGTAATATATCATTGGAAAGAAGGAAGTTTTCCGTCAGTCTGGATATCACAGCTTGCAGAAACACCAAAGCTTTAGTTTACCGCATCCTTTCTGGGCCTCACAAAAGTCGAAATATGGCCGCCAAATTCGCTCTCTCTGTGCTTGTCCTTATGATACAGACTCACAGTGTCATTGCCGCCGGAATACTGAATTCAAGGCCTGCTCCACCTAATAACTTTAGTATATATGCCTACGGGTATGGTATACCTGGACTAGCGATATTCTTCGGCAATGGAAAGGCCTTTTTAGCAACCATCGGTGCTGCAAATGATTCAGAGACCCTTGTTCCAGTTTTATGTGAGCAACTCCATACAAGCATATATGTTCCAGCGGTATGTCATGCTAAGCTGTTTCCTCGTAGTCAGACCGACACCGGCTATCAATCCCACCTACACTTTGACGGCCATTCCCAACACCACATCTAGTGTCGAGAATAATGCCACAATTTACTCGCCATTCGAGGCCGTATTACTTTACGTACCAAAGGCCAGCTCACCATCCAGAGAAGTCGGGTTTCTCTCAGACCTGGCCGCTGCCCCAGATGACGCCTTAATCGACGGATTCATCCTGTCTGGTGATACTTATGTCAGAGTCCTGCAACCTCGACCGGAAGGAGGAGGCAGGGTTCATTTGGCACTCTGGTGCGCATTCCCCACGGATACCCCTGGGGTATGGTCCCTCAGTTGGAACGAGACAGAGAGGCAATCAGATGGGCATATGGTTTTAATGAGAGATCGACCCCGTCAGAGTAACAGCCAGTTCGATGGGAACCCTAAATGTCGCTCCGACTAGCAGAGGCTTTTGGAAAATACACAGCATTGTTGCAGTATTACACTATGTGCGCTATTAATCCCTGCTTCCTTCGTATACGCCCCAAGACAGGCTCATATAGGCTGCAAAGAACATTGGCGTAAAAGAGGAGAAAATAGGGTTCGTTGAAGAACGACTGATGATGTCTTCGATGCGGTGTGTTGGTATGGAACTTTGTCCATCACATATGCTCAATGCCTATATAGATGTAGCAGGCAGCAGATGATACTCTACACCGCGGGGCGAATGGGAAACGATGAAAGGGAACGTAAGCACTAGCAGTTTACACTGCAGCTAATTATGGGTTCAAGTTAGAAAATGTTCCTGCACACACGTGATATATGTGACAATCGTATTTGATTGCAAGCTGTGCCACGGCAAGTGGCTAGAAGGCCGAGGGAACATCACGGGCTCTTACCGGCCGGCTCTCAATAAAAGTCACAACTATGGGACAAGATGACGAAAATATTGTTGAAGTAGGTAGCGTGAGTTTAGCCAGGCATATTGCCTAGGCTTTGCTGACAATAGAAAAACTCAAATACCAACTACCATACGGGAGTAAACGGGCTATTACCTGATTTGCAGATCAGATGATAAGCCCGGTCACTCAAAAGAAAGTACTCTTAGGGCTAGAATGATCTTCACCCATATCACAACAACGTGGCCCGACCAGGATCCTAAATGTTGCTTGAAACTATGATAGCAACTTAATTCTCGCTCATTTAATGACAGGAGGACCTCCGTTGTAGCAATCAAAAGACGAGAAAAGATCATTCCAATGATAATCATATGGGTCATCAAGTCGATCGATGAATTCTCCTACTTCAATATAGAAAGTTTTTCCTTTGCAGTTGGGGTGCCTATACAAGAGAGTTCCATGTCAGTAATGCTGTAGTGCTTTAACGCTCTTATCTATTAAAGGACGCCTACTCGAAGAAACGGCAATGTCCGGTCTCACCGCCAAATCCGCTTCTCAGGTCGATAGAGCTGATTTTATCCTCGAATTCGGAAGCGATTGGCTCTAAGAAGTTTGTGAGTAGTCGCGTTTTCGAAGTTTTGATGCGTTTGGCTTGCACATACCGCATCCTTTGTTTTTGTTTGTCCAAAACTCCTGGCATTTGCCCCCAAAGCTTTTATCCATGCAGAATTTCATATGGACTTCATCGCCTCGCGTTTCAAGGGCAGGAGCAGCGTTGACAAGGGACAAGCCTGTCAAGCTAGCGACGAGCAGCTGAAAGTACATGACGATGAAAGATACTGGATGAGGGTGTTTCAGGGAAGTTGTTATGTCAAAAGTCTGTCTCTTGACTGTCTGTTTTAACTGGGAAACTGCGAAATTTATAGTTTTCGAATGCTCAGCTCTTTGTTCTCCGCCTGATCCGTGTGGAATATATGAGGCCTCTCGGAAATGTTGGTATTCACAGCCAAGGACTGCAAGAAGCAGCGTAGTTGTGCATCCCATAATACTGCCCCATGTCGTACAACCAGCCCAATCAAAGTTTTGGAAAATTTACTTGAAGGCTGAACTGTCAATGCTCAACCTTTTATTCAACTTCTTACTTTACTCGCTGGCCACCTTCTGACATGATGTTACAGCCCGGTCGTAAATTTCTCCAATAATTTTAAGGTGACATAATCCCTGGGATTGTGACTGTACTTGGCAGGCTTCGGTCCGACTTTCTGAACTCGAATATTGACAATCCCTATCTGATGTGACCGCAGGTCGTATATTGCCCCCAATTAGGGTCAGAGAGAATTGATGATTGGTGATAAAGCTGTCGTTGATTGATCTTGGTCTGACGTCTGCCTAGTTCACCGACAGCCACTACATAATATCACGTCCAGGTCGTATTTGCCTCCAATCGGTGAAAAGTGGCATAGATCCAAAGGAACTGACTGGTACGTGTTAATTTTAACCCGCGCTCTCATTTACTGTTCAAACCTAGCTGGCCTGTCACGGTACTGTCGGTATCTTCGTCTACTCTGGTTTAGAGAGAAATGATACTTAGAGATCCCAATATTGTCGGCAGACTTTGGTTCTGAATCTTACAAAGTTACCCATGTGGACTCGGAGAGCCGGATGTCTTTGCCAGCATTTGCATCCTTTAACAAGGTGCAACACATCTCAAGCGTAATTTATCTTGCAAGACTTTTGGTGCCTTAACAGCCCCCAAGGCAGACTGCGCGCTATTTTGGGGCAAGGGCGGAATATATGATCGGTGGATGGGTGGATGGATGCATCACGTATGCTACTGAGCTCAGGGCTTCCCCAGAAACTTGTCCGCCGTATAGAGGTCGTCCGTACTATGAAAGTCGCAATAAACATCATCTCACCCATGTCATTGAAGGCTTACTTCTGCTCTTCCTTTTGGCACGCTTCGAATCCCGGCAATCCCAAACTCTGCGTGACATCGTGTCCCTACGAATATCGCTGTACCGCAATTTGGTAGCACCTTCCAGTGCGGTCCTAACCAATTCAAATGGAACCTTGACGTTAAAGCGGTTTTGACCATTAACTTGGACAGCCGTTGCAAAGCTCATATCAATAGAGACTTCATAAAATCATAGCGGCCTAACGTTGCCGAGTTCCTGGACGAAAGAAGCAGGTCAGCAGGACAGGCCATCGATTGCAGTTACTGTCACTCGAAGGGATAGCATTCGGAAAGGATGCATAGGAGTGGAACCTGGGTTGTAAGAGGCCCAGTTGCAAGTTCGTGCAGACGGCAGTGAACTAGACGCTGCGTCTCCTGTCCACACCACCAGCAGTTAACGTTCTCCGGCTCGTCCGCAAATCCAGCCATCTCCATCGCAGTCACTCCAGATCGAGGTAATTGTATTGACTTGCTTGTTCGGAGCTCTGAGAATGCAAGAGAGGCAGTAGGCTTCCTGCTTACACAAGGTTCCATGCATAATTTATATCAGTCCGGTGCACCCACCGGACCTCTAAATCATGCGGCCGACCTATAAGAGGGTCGCCTGTTCTGAGTAACATCCCGAAATGGAAGGTAACGAATAATTTCCCAAGCTCTAAATTGCACAATATCTGTTTCAAATTTTGTGGTCAAAGAACATAATTAGTCTCAACCTCGACGGGAAGGATTAGCATGTAAAAGTTATCAATCATGGTCGACACAGGGACTCGAACGAGGATTCAAACTTCGGCATAAATTTGGAAACGAGAAATGGCCTGGAGCAAATGGCTGCAGTGTAGGACCAAACCACGTTAAGAACAAAGGTCCCACTGGAGACAGTATGCCAGTCCCCTTTAAAGCCGAAGCCTAACAAAGTGGTGCTCGGGAATCGGGATGGTGTCAAGACCATAAATCCCCCGCACGTATCATATCTACCAACGTAATACACAGCAAGGTCATCAGATCGGCAGATGTAGATTGCGGGGTACATAACCAAAGTTACCAATCCCTACCTTGTTGGGCAGGTCAAACGAGAATAAGTGTGATACCGGCAGGTGGCACAGTGGTTCGCAGGACGCGCAAATGCAGAGCAATTCGCACATGCACCACCTGCCTTCATCATATATCGTATAGGCTGTACTTTCCTAGGTGACTTGAAAGGATGTAACGTTAACACGGCCGAGATAAGATATCGGCAGATCGGAAAAGCATCACATGCATCCACTGTGGTCCACAATATATCGGCCGCTTTTCCACCGGAGCAGACATGATGATGGTCGGTCGCGGGGATGCTGCTGTGGCCCCACGGCAAGTTATCTTATTCCCGAGTTCAAAATGGCTTTCTCCGTCATTCATTTGTTCTTTTTGTAAAGTTTAATTCTTGCCAGTCGCGCCTGCTTGCCGTTTCGCACTCCTGAAAAGATTAGCAAGTGTCGCTCGTCAACATGGCTGGGACGGATGAGATCACGGACGACGGGGTGGCGCCGGCCAAGTCGGACCATGAAAAGAACCCACCCCGAGCCGAGCGCATTGGAGATCAGATCTCTCACGAGATGCTCGAAGTGCTGGCGCCCAATGGCGAAGGGGAGTATATCTTGGACAAGATCAACAACATGACCGAGGACGAAGCGTTGAACATCGTAGAGGAGTCTATCAGGTTCCATGCCGATGATTGGAACTTCCCCACCGACATGAGGGACCGCATGAAGAGGCTGATGGAGGGGCCAAAGCTGTACGGTGACAACTATGACCGAGATCTGAGAATCGACGCGGTCATGATGAGGTACTCGTCTCCCTATCCAGGAGTCCGCGCCGTCGCCGAGGTCCTGGATGATACTCATGTCCCCATCGAAACCATCCGGGCTTACTTCTTGGGCATCGGCTGGGCCGTCATTGGCACATTTATGTCGACGTTCTTCAACAGTCGATTCCCGTCCATCAGTAAGGCTAGAACAAGCTTAATTTCGCGGTCATTGACTAACCTCGATCAAAGGTTTGAGTGGCTCGGTGATCCAAATTCTGCTGTTCCCATGTGCCAAATTCCTCGAATTCATATTGCCCGACTGGGGATTCACCGCGTTTGGCGTCCGCCACTCGCTGAATCCTGGCCCATGGACTTTCAAAGAGCAGATGTTCGCGACGATTACGTACAATATCGCAATCTACACGACGAACAGTTATGGAATGATCCTAGTCCAAAAGTCGCCTGTCTACTATGGCCAGACATTTGTCACATTTGGGTATCAGTTGATGTTGACGCTGTTCGTCCAGCTTATGGGAATGGGATTTGCTGGCTATTTGAGACGATTCAGGTCAGTATTGAGAGCCTTTCAAACCCCTCTGTATCATGCTATAAATACCTGTATTTGGGTATACTCCTGCAGCTAGATACCAAAAAACCGTGACTTGATTCTTCCGAGGTCTACGAGCAGAGTTTTAAACTGACATTCGGTTCCGAATTAGTGTATACCCGGTCAAGGCTCTGTGGCCGACGATCCTCCCTACCATTGCAATGAATCGAGCCCTGACACGGCCTGAACCAAAGGAGAATATCAATGGCTGGACCATTTCGCGGTACAGGTTCTTCTTTGTTGTGTTCGTCGGCATGTTCTTCTACTACTGGTTCCCTGGATATCTGTTCCAAGCTTTGTCTACCTGTACGTATATCATAGCTTTTGAGCCTCTCCCACAGCTGCAGATGGAACTAAACTACCACACAATCCTCGAACGTGAACAGCTTTCCCTTTATTGAGAAACGGGCTAACGAAGTACTAGTCAACTGGATGACATGGATCGCGCCACAAAATCTCACTTTGGCAATTCTCACTGGATCCTCGTTGGGATTGGGCCTGTTCAATCCGATCACGACTTTTGACTGGAACGTCGCTACATCCTCGTATGCTGCGCTGGCCGCGCCCTTCTTCAGCACATGCACCCAGTGGCTCGGTAGTATTCTCGGCGGTCTCATCATCCTCGGCATCTACTACAACAACATGTACAACACCAAGTACCTGCCCATCAACTCATCGTCAGCGTTTGCAAATGACGGCAAGCCGTATGTAGTACAGAAAGTCATTATCAACAACAAACTGGATGAGAAACTGTATCAGCAATACTCGCCTCCATTCTACTCCGCCGGATACGTCTTGACAGTCGGGGCGAACTATGCCTTTTACCCAGTTTACTTTCTCTACATCATGGGCAACCAATGGATCACTGTGTCGCAAGCATATGTCGATTTCTACAAGGGACTCAGGCACGGCAAAGGCAACTATGAAGGAGCCACAGACGTACACAGCCGCTCCATGGCGAAATATAAAGAGGTTCCAGACTGGTGGTTCTTGGTTATTCTACTTGCAGCCATTGTTGTCTCTGTCATTTTCCTTAGAATATACCCGCTCGACACCCCTGTATGGCTTGTCTTCCTCATGATTGCCATCAACCTGGTCTTCGCCGTTCCACTCTCACTCTTGTCGGCAACCACGGGGACTAATCTGGGATTGGGATCGCTGATCCAGGTCATCACCGGTTTCATTCTGCCGAACAACCCCAACGCTTTCCTTTTTGCGCAGACTCTCGGCTCCTGGGCTCTGGCTGGTTATGGGGATAACTATGTCCAGGATCAAAAGATGGCTCATTACTGCAAGATTGCTCCGCGTTCGGTCTTCAGGAGCCAGATTGGGACGATCATCATTACTTGTTTTGTGGCTGTTGGCACGCAAGACTTCATCCTCAACAATGTTAAAGGACTCTGCACGCCAACCCAGCCCAGCAGGTTTACATGTGCCAATGATGGAGCACCTCTGTATTCCAGCTCGCTAATGTGGGGCCTTCTCGGATCTGACCGGATGTTCAACTCGATGTACCCTCTGTTCAAATGGTGCTTCCTTATTGGAACCGGAATTGCTGTTGTGTTCTTGGTGGGACAAGGCTATGGTCCGAAGTACCTGCCTGGCGTGAGGGAGAAATTGCGCCTGAAGCTCAAGCCGCGAACGTTTGCGTTCATGGACCGGACACTCTTTCCATTTGTAGGGTCACTGCTGTGGTTGAACCCCATCCTGGTTATCCAAGGCATACAACATTGTAAGACACCCATTTCATTTTATTTCTTGTCTTGTCCGGCAAAGCTATGGTTTTGAGTCGTGGGGCTGGAGGACTACCGCATCATATTCAGGCTATTCTCTTTGTGACATTTGCTAACCTTGCAACTCTATAGGGGCTCCTTCCAACTTGGCGTACAAGACTCCAGGCATGATTCTATCCTTCATCTTCATGTACTGGCTGCCGCGGCATCGGCTTGCATGGTGGGAGAAATACAACTACGTCTTGTCTGCGGCGTTGTCGGCTGGATTGGCTGTTAGCGCGCTTGTCATCTTCTTTGCCGTAGGGTACAACCCAATCAGTCTTAAGTGGTGGGGTAATACTGTCTCCTCATCAGGACTCGACGGTTCAAGCACTGGCGTCCTCCCAATACCTGAAAGGGGGTATTTCGGTCCTGAAAAGGGAAGTTTCCCATACTAGATATCGCATCACGCCTAGTATAAAGATAGTCAGTAGGCTAGCTGGCGATACACATTTACATTGAAAGTTTGACAAGCTCTAATAAAGTCATCCTCTTGCTAAACACAGAACGAAGCGAATGAGTAACTCGAGTACTCGGGGCAAAGCGTAAAGCCTTCCAATCATGTAAACTTCCACTTGATTTCTTAACCCTTTCCATGTACCTGCCCTGTATATCATCTTCTGCATAGTAAAAATTTCTTGGCCTTGTCGAGTGATACACTAATTCCTACGCCTTCTGATGAGTGGCTTGTAGTTGTAAAACCCAACCCGTCCCGCGTGGATCCAGGCCTGCAAGAACCCCCCGGAGGTGGCGCAGAATCGGGACCCTTAGCAGGCCAGTGCTTCCGATACGCTTTAGCGTCAATATCTTTGTCAGCTAGCATGCATCGAGCCGGTTCTCCAACAGCCTACACTAAACTACTTTGGAATGCTGCAATGATGTTGTGTGGAAGGGAAGTTGTAAGATCTAAGATAGGTCTCATTGCTCGCATCCCCCCCATTCTACTTCTGATAGTCTAGCCTACGTAGTACTACAAAGAATATAGCCATCTCTCAAGTTTGGATCGCGTATGCCATGGCCATACTGGTTCTTGCAAGGACGAAACTGATGAACAGCTTCCGCAAATTTTGTCCTGGTCTGGCCCATATCCGCAGTTTCTCAAAGCAGGCCGGTCCGGGCAGTCCCAAGACCATAGTGCCAAGCTCTTAAGACCCTGACTCCCCGTTCCCACGCATCTGTCGGCAATGCTTGCTTTTCGTCGAGGTCCGCCGATATCTCAGTCGTCCCCCATCCGCTCTCTCTCCCCACAGGCTGAATTGCCACAGACCCCTGGAAGGGAAGGCCGAGACCACGCAAGAGCCGCCAGCGGTGGCTGGCAGGAAGAGCGATTAATGAGAGCAATAGGTGAATTTGACGCTCACGTGGGGTGGCCATTACCAAATGAGAACAAAATTTTCCAAGGACCGTGCCGTTGGAAACGGGGACGCGCGGGGGCACCGGCCAGCCAGACAGACAGTTGACGTGCGAAAAATCTCAACTCTGCGCTTCTGCTGATGCAAGAAACATGTCGTTCTGCAGCATCACGCATGGCATTGTGGGCCAACCACAGAGACCCGGCTTGAATCGCCTAAATTCCGCTGCCTTATCTGCTCATTGGTGTCCGACGTCGGCAGCCTTCCCAATTACACCAGGTGATTCGCCCATTCCGTATCTGAATTTACGATCTTCTCCCCTCCACAACGAATGACGCCCTCCCCCCCGAACCACCGAGACACAATCCAGATGTAGGGGACTGTACCATTACTGATGCCGCGGCGCATAACAATGAAGGTCCTTTATTGTTATCAGCCGTGGACTGCTCTCGCTGTAGACATTGTATCATGGCGGTACATGCCGAGCGGTGGTTGTGTTGTATCGTGTGCCCATACCAGAGAGTGTGTGCGGGGCCGATAAGGCCTCTTTTGATTCTCTCTCTTGCTGTATGGCTATTGGCGGCAGCAAATCTCAACGAGTCGGCTCGATTACTTTCATGTCATGTCTTATCGGCCCGGACACTTTAGAATAATACATACCTAGTTGGGACCATAAGTGTTGGTACATACGTACAGACCAGTATCCGCCCATGAAGAAGGGGGGGGGGGGTGGTCATGCAGCGCAGAGTGCAGGGGACCACTTTCTCCCCTCACTGAAAATTGCAAGACAGGTCTTTCGCCACTAGGTCATGATTGGACTTGGACGAAGTTCTCGTTCACTGATAGCATTGAAAAGAGCCCGCTTGCTAAGTTGACAAGTCAATTGTGTTGTCAACTGTGTTGCTATTCTTTCGTCGAGAGCATCAACCATAATCTACGTGTGGGGATACGAGAACACGACATGGTGAATCGCACCCATTCAGACGGCCTCTCCACCCCTCCGGACGTAGATGAGACATCTCCGTTGTTGGCAACGCAAGTTGCGAAGGCAGACTATGTAACTTTTCCAGAGTCTCCCTCAGAGGTCCATTGGAAACCCTCGAAGGGCTTCTGGTTGATCGAGACTGGTACGTCGCGCATCCTCCACAAGTTGTGGTTCACAACTGACGCGAGGGTCGATTTACAGCACTGTGGGCCAATGTGTTCCTATCCGGCTTCGATGGGACCATCACGGCCTCAACATATGCTCTGATCAGCTCTGACTTCAGTGCTGCGAACAATGCTTCCTGGCTAACTACTTCCTACCTGATCACGTGCACCGCATTCCAGCCATTGTACGGACGCTTCTCTGATGTCTTCGGAAGACGATTATGCTTCTTCGTGTCTACTATAAGCTTCATGGCCGGCTGCCTCGGGTGTTCGGTTGCAACGACCATGTTGCAGCTAAATCTCATGAGAGCACTAACAGGATTTGGTGGCGGGGGGCTAATCACAATGGGTAAGTTACCAGGAGAATTTTGCTGGCAGAGGCATACTAAAGGGGGTTAGCAACCATAATCAACTCCGACATGATTCCTTTTCGTCATAGAGGAATGTATCAAGCAATGCAGAACATCCTCGTGGGCTTTGGCGCCATCTCAGCAGCCTCCCTAGGAGGAATCATCGCTGAGAGTATTGGCTGGAGATGGTGTTTCCTCCTCCAAGTCCCAGTGTCGTTCCTGGCATTGGTGGTCGGCTATTTCGTACTTGAGAATCCCTCAGATATCGTTCTCGAGATCACTCGGGGAGCGAGTCTTTTCTCTTCTCTAAAACACTTGGACATCTCCGGAGCCTTTGTTCTCGTTCTCGGCCTCGTTTCACAGTTGGTTGGGCTGAGCTTCGGAGGCAATGAATATTCTTGGGGTAGCATCCCAGTCGTGGGGAGCTTAGTGTCGAGTTGTGTCATCTTGACCTTGTTCGTCGTCGTGGAAGCAAAAACCTCCGCAATTCCCGTTATTCCACTCCGGATGCTGAGAGGCTGGCAGCCTGTGGCCATTCAGTTGACCAATCTCTTCGCAGGGACGGCATCGTATGCTGTGAGGACTCCCGCTTCTCTTTTTTGCCCCAATTGTTGCTGACAAGTCTCTCCTAGTATATGTTTATGATCCCATTATATTTCCAGGCTGTTCGAGGCGACACGCCGTCGGCTGCAGGTGTTCGACTCATGATTCCGGCCCTCGCAACGCCAATAGGAGGTGTTATCGCTGGATATCTGATGCATTATGGGTATCGTCTCTCGATTAATATTCGCGCGGGTACTGCAATGATGCTTCTCGGAAACGTTCTGGCGGCGACTCTGGGTACGCACGGCTCTCGGTGGAAGGAGTTTTTCTATTTGCTTCCCGCAAATCTGGGATTGGGGCTCACAAATCCGAGCGTCCTGTTTGGTTTCGTGTCATTATTCGAACACAGAGGTAATTAACAAGACCCGGTCAGTTTCTCGAATCCAAAAGCTTACCTTTTCTAGAACAAGCTGTGGCCACTTCCACAGTATACTTGATTCGATCTATGGGCACGATATATGGTGTGACCCTCACATCTGCGGTGGTCCAGAATGTGCTCGCATGGAAGTTGCCGGGAGCCTTGGGAGATGCAGCCAGCGATGAGGTAAGTTTCGACGGCTCGATGGCATCAAGATTGACCGTTTTGTACTACCGACTGACTTACGCATCTGCAGATAATCGAGAAACTGAGACGCTCCATCTTCGCTCTTGGTGATCTCCCACCAGAACTCCAGGCCGCAGCGCGAGGGGTGTACGGCGATGCCCTGCGGATTGCATTTCTCGTGTCAAGTGGTTTTGCGCTGCTCTCGTTCGTCTTCTCCTGGGGAGTCAAGTCAGGAAGCTTGAAACGCAAGTCACCTTGCTAAACTGCCTTCGTAACTGGGGCGGCTGTGCAGGGCAGCTGCCGCCGCAGACCGAATAAAGACCGGGTTGGACTCCCTGAATGACTTCAATGCGGTCTGAAAGATATAGAGAAAGAGTGACAGAAAAGGTTGTCAAATGGAAGCATGTCGTCGTAATCGTAGCATGAAAGAGTCCAAGAAGGACCTCGGATATATCCCGAAACTTGGTGGTGTTTAGTCGGCAAAGGGCAGACTTATGAACAAATTCAATTCGAAAATATGCCAAAAGACAAATGCCACAAAGATTGTAGGACTTGATGCTTGATATGTGATCGAGAATGGATGCAGAGAGGGGGTTCCAACTTTTGCCAGAATTGTAGAGTACAGTTGTTGTTGTCGTTCGGATGAATCCCGAAATGGCGTGCGATGCTTATCGATTGCGACATGGATTGCGACAACGTCGCTAGCAATTGCGCTTGAGGATTTCCTCCAAAGCAACCACATCACGTGTTCAGAACCATCAATTGTAAACGTTCATGGCTTGATATATCAGTTGAAGAGGTCAATAGATTACCAATAAACTTCAGGATTACTTCGGCAGTTTGAACCAAGAAGTTCATGATGTTAGAATGGGGCTCCGGGACAGTGTGCAAATGTTGCATTGCGGTATAAGACCTTGTACAAATCACCACGTACTTCAAAGACGCCGATTTTCAACCACAGGCATGACTAAAGACTACAAGGCCGTCGCTTGTGCTCTCCAGACGGGTCTTGGGGGCAATCGAGGCGTGCTCAGTGCGGGAATGACGTTGGTTGGTTGAACTAACCCCAGTCTGCTCTGGTGTATGTCATGCTGCTTGCGTGGAGTGTGGACGATCCCAAGGGCCCGCACTGCTCATACGAAGCTGAAATGGCATTAGTACTCAGGCAGGACGTATCGCCAGATATAGGGAAGATGGCTCATGGCCAACATGCACTGACCACGTATTAAGTAAGCAAGAAAGAGGCGCCGCCACATCAGAGGCAACATCATGTGCTTCAGCTCATGGCGGACTTCAGCCGCAGATGCGCATCTCAAACTCGACTCAGATATAGAACGATTTCGTACCAAGTGTGTCAAATTACCCATATCTGATAGGCTTTAGCAGAGATTTTGATCGCGGATTTCAATTGTCACACTCTCTTGTCAACAGTGGCCACGATGGGCTTGTCTAAATTGTTCAAACGAATCTTGCCCCAATCACGAATCCCGGAATCGCTTGACAATGAAGCAGAAGGAAGCACCGTTACTTCAGTAGTTGTCCCGCCCGCTCGCTCCCAATCGCTCACCCCGGAACCGGTTGATAATGAGCCTGAGCCGACCCTCATCGCCCCAGTAGCTGTCGCACCCCCCCGCCGCCAAACACGATCCGAAGAGGCACGCCGGCGATACCCGTGCGAGGCTGCAGAATGTAGCAGCCAGTCAGGCCAGCCTCGAGTATATGAGTACAAAAAAATGCGAAACACCAAGACCTGCTTTCGACTCCTCAACCTTCATAGAGGATCCGGAAGAGCTCCCATTGACGGTGATTTGCTTGAGCACAGCCTCGAAGGCCCAGAAGTATACAACACCCTCTCCTACCGATGGATGGACATCAGCGTGGCGGAGAACCACCACATTCACATAAACAAGCGTCAATTTGCCGTCAGTGCCGATGTGCTAGAAGCTCTATTTGTTTTCAGACACAGCGATCGGCCTCGCAAGCTCTGGATCGATCAAATTTGTATCAAACAGGTCAAGGACTCGGATAAAGACTTCGAGAAAGAACACCAAGTAGAGAACATGGGCAAGATATACAGTAACGCACAATCTACTCTGATCTGGCTCGGGCCGAATCCGAGTGACAACGATAGATCCACCATCGAACTGATTCGGCTGTTTCGACCGTTTCGCGAGCAAGTGAGTGCGATTGCGGACGAGCAATATGCCGCCATGCTCTCTATACGCTCGAGGGCGGCAAGAGCTGGTATTACCGGGATAGATAACACCCTCCACGAGAACGAAAAAGCGATCCGGGCTTCGCTTTCAAATACAATTTCACTAGATTTGAACACTACCGAACTTGTGGAAACAGGCGCTCCCGCTGCAGCAACCTTACCACAGCTAAAGGAATACAAGATCAAGCAAATTGCATTCTTCTTCCAAGCACCGTGGTTCCGTCGCACATGGCCTATTCAGGAAGTGATCCTGTCCCGAGAAAAGGTTGTGCACTATGGTAATCTTGAAATCGACTGGGCTGATATTGGCTGGTTTGCACGCTGGATCGTCCACAAATACAAACATGTAGAGCTGTACTCGTCTGATGAGGAAAGAGTCAAAAGCGCAATGTGGGTTTATGATCAAGATATACAATACTCGCAACGCCTACCCCTGACGACAATGTTGAGGATGTCCCGTAAATTCGAGGCGTCGGATAAGAAGGACAACGTTTATGCTGTCTACGGCATGGTTGATTTCAACCTAGACTCCGAGGGCAAGCCCTTTGACCCATCACGAACTGTTGTGAGCACAGTCCCCGCGGAGCTCAAACCTAATTACCACCCATCCAAGAGCGTTGATGATGTGTATTACGATGTCGCTCGCTATCTGCTTTCCAAAGAGAAGAGCTTAGCCATTTTGACGGCCAACCAGCGCATACAATATTTCAATTCCTGGAACCCAAGCTGGGTTCCAAACTGGGATAGGGCAGAGGTCGGCCAACCAGTATGGCTGCCGCACGCATTAGCAGATAATTTCTCTGCTTGCGCGATTCCTGACCCCCAAATAACTTGCAGGATTGTTGACGTTGACCAACCCAAGAAGCGCTTTTACACATGTACCGTCCACGGCAAAAGAATCGGGACCATTTCGAAGATTTACCGATTCAAAAAGAACCCGAAAGTGAACGTTATCACGCACCTAAACGAGAAAGATTGGGTTATAATTGTCCTTCGCATTGTGTCCTCTCTGGTGACTTCGCTCTCCAAATCGCAGTTTGCCAAGGGGAAAGAGAAGCTAGTCATCGCACTGGCTCTTCTACTTACCGCCGGCCGTGCAAAGAGCGGGACCATCGTCAAAGATTCGTACGCCGGCTCTGTGGCTGGAAAGTCGGTGACTGAGCATGTGGCAGATTTTGTGGACTTTATTCTGGACCTGAGGGAGTCAACGGCCGAAACACTGCGTAGCCGTGAGACAGGGGCGTTCCGAAAACTGGTTGAGTATCTAGAAAGCCTACCACACCCCGGGCTCGCCAACGCGCGACAAGGATCCTACGCCCACAGGTGTCGCGAAGCAACCCTTGAAAAGACGGTCTTCCGCACGCACTCGGGCATGCTCGGCCTGGGTCCGTCTGGCCCGACAGGTTTTACTGGCGCTATAGTCGGCGATCATATTATGGTTTTAAAAGGTGGCAGAGTCCCGTTTATACTCAGGCCAGTGAACCGAGATGCGGATTGCGTGGGCGTCGGAACTCATCGGCTGGTTGGGGAATGTTACGTGTATGGTGCAATGGACAAAGAGTTTGAGGGAGAGGTAATACAGGATCCAAACGAGTTCATCCTTGTTTAAATGGCAAGTATGGTAGACTTGTATTGCTCAGGTTTCATTATTGCCTAATATCTGCAGTCTTTAGTAAAGTAAATCATACTATTAAGTCAAAATCCATCGAGTGTTTTCTTATGTCAGCTCATCCGCCGCTGACTACGCAATTAAGGAGATCAAGATATCGTATCATTCTCCTACGGTAAACCAATTTGCATTGAACTTGTGACAGTCAATATAGAACACATCGTAACCCTCGATTAGTAACTCGCATGTGTTCTTCCTGGCTTGATATTTTCTCTGTTTCCCACGACTTGATATACTCAACCATTCCGGTGCCACTAGCCAAATAGCTACGTGTGTATCGCACCGATGAACGGTACGTTTAGCGTAGCTGCTTTGCTGTAGTCCTGTTAGCTTCTCTAGACTACCATCGACTTAACGTGGTGGAGAGGGCCGGAAAACGAACAATTGCATAACATTCATGAGCAGCGTCATGATGTTCCTCTCCGCTCTCATCTCAGAAATTTCCTTTGCGTCTTCGTGGATCTTGCCTTGCTCGGAGATCTGATGCTCCAACTTATCCAGCACTTTCTCAACCCTCTCGATCACAATTCCACCTGCGAAGTGAGGCTATCATGGCCATCATGATGGTCGGCATAGTGGGTGTTGAGTAGCTGCGGCTGCGCTTTCACTGACCGCCTTGAGTTCTTCAACCATCAAGCCGGTTACAGCACCTTCGCTCTGCAGCAACACGTGGTCGACATTTTTCTCGTCGGGATTCACAAACTGTATAATCTTTTCCCCTGCGTCTCCAATCGTGTTGACCTTCTCTGCACCGTCAACGAGTGTTTTGAGAGCCGCTGTGCCCGCGGCAACGATGCCAGCAACAGCACTCGTACGAACACAGACAGTACTAGGAGGTGCGGTTTCCTTCTTTGGCACTGTAGCCGGTATTGGGGCTGGGGCTGGGGCTGGGGCTGGGGCGGGAGCGCGAGCGACTACTGGGGCGCGAGATGGAACTGGAACATTGTTGGTGCAGGACTAGAGTATCTGACCAAGTTCTGAGGTCCATTACCATTCGGCTTTTCCCATGGAGCTGTGCTTCGAACCGGCACGGAAGCGCCAAACCTTGGGCCGGGTTGGTGATTGGGTGGTGGTGCTGGTCGGTTCATGAAATTAAACGGACCCGGCATATTTGGAAGATACAGTTTGTCTTTAATATCAATAAAAAGAGCTTCACTCTCCCAATTTTTCTGGGATTGCGGGAAGTAGTAATGAGGAATGTGGAATGTAGAACCTAAAACCGGGCAACGCGAGGAGGATGTAAGAATCGACGTTCACTTCGTAGTACCATCTCGGTGCCGACATCCGGGCATATTCAGAAGCTGAAAGCTGAACACCTTTCATTGATTTGGTCATGCAGAAGTGGCGTCAAATCATGTTAACCCACATCTATTTTGACAACCAAAACCGTTTGTGAAGACCGGCATTGGGACCAGAGATAAACCATTTGGGGGCTAAAACGGCACCCCTCTGAAGCCGAATAAGAATGCAGTTCGGAGGCATCATCGTCGACGCCATCTACATCATCGTCCGCTCGTAACTCGTGATATCCTGTCATGTATAGATTGTCCCTTGCCCGCCGCTCTCGATATTATATACAGCACAATATGTCTATCCGGCTGCTCCCTTGTCTAAGTCTCCAAAGTGGTTTATTCTATTGCGGATACATGCTCTAGGCGACTAGGCAGGCTAGAAGTGTATATGTCATAGCTTCAAGCGCCTTTCATGCTACCGGACTCAACATGTAGGCAGTAAGAAAATTCGCATAGAGACAATTAGTTTATGCTCAATGGGAGCGTAACGCCCTCCAGTCTCTCAATTGTCAATTTCCAAGTATTTCTTCCCTGCTGAGAGTTAAGGACGTCGTTCTGTGGAGCTCACCATTCTTAGACGATTTTCCAATCCTGAAGAGCTCTAGACCGTTCGAGATAGGCTTCTCGCCGCGAAGCAGAAGTCCAATCTCGCTCGGGTGAAACCAGTTCATCCAAACCATCACGGTGAACATGGGCACTGAATCAAAAACGTAAAGAAAGACCTCATGTCTCATGAGATAGCCGTCGTTGCCCACAAGATACTCAACGACCCTGAAAACACTTCGTATCGAAATTAACGCGCTCGTGACGTAGAGTGTTAGGAGGTAGCGGCGCCAGCGAATCTCTCGTTGGCGGGCTTTGTCAGTGAGAACCGAGGCCATTCGGCGGTGAAAGAGCGCGGCGACCACGATGAAGGTTCCGAAGCAAGCCAGCTGTACGAAGAGGCCAATAATGATGGTGTTCTCTCCAACTTCCAGCAAGTTATTCTCCGGATTGGACAACGCCATCAAGCTTCCGCCTGAAATTCCAGGTAAGAATAGAACAACCGCAAGCAGATGGATATCTTGCATCACTTACCAACAGACTGGAGCAGCAACGATAATACGTCCCCGGACACGAAAACTTTTGTGAGGAAACTTCGCTTTATGATGGCCTTGGACTCTCCATTCGTCAAGAGGATGATGCGTCCGAGAATCATATACACCGAGGCCGCCATGAATGCAGGTGCAATAAGGAGGAGAACGTTTTGGGTTATGTAAGGTCCGAGGGTCCAGCATCCTGGGTCTTCTTGGGAGCTGATACAACGGGTGATGTATCCGACGGTCTCGCCTGTCCACGTGAGAGGAGCATCGTCAGCTTTCTACACGCACCGATCATAACCAGAGCGTAACTTACAGATTCCGCCAACCACGAACGCTGTCAGGTACCAGGCTCTCGTCTTGAGCATCTGAGTCAAATGGAGAATCGTTGCAACGGCAAACAGGATGCCGAACAACGCAGCAGCCCCCAGGGATGGCTCGAACCGGTAGAGGGCGAAATCCGCTTCTTTGTAGTTCTCGATGCAGGCCATTTTGTTAGTTGCAGCAGAGCAGATTGTCTTCAGCAGAATTAAAGCGAGTTGCGCAACTTGGACGTCGGCGTCTTGGAGGGACGAGCGAGGCGAATTGAAGAAAGCATCTCTGGAATAAGTTGCAGATTGGCCCCTTTTGATGGATTCAGACCGTTGCCAAGCTTGAGCGACGCGGCCTCAATCGCAATTTCGCTGATGATAAAATCGATGCGCCGACACGCGCAGTTATACCGGAGCACTGAATGTCGGCTAGAAATGCTGCGCCACGCCGCGCAATGCCCGGATCCTCGGATTCGTATCCACGAGAGCTGTCTGCTAGGGCGCCGATTGGCCATAGCTGGCAAATACGCGTATTCGGCTCGGATTGGTATAAATATCCTCGGATCCACCAGCTTACAAGCCCTAGTGTTCCATCCCTCTCACTATTCACAATCATCTAGAATCTAAACCCGGGGGCTGATCCCTCACTGCCCTCGCGACTAGCCCTTACGATCTCGCCTCCCATTCGTTAGGGTAGTTGCATCTCGAATCATGGCCTCACGGCGAACCCATACCAAATCCAGGAACGGCTGCAGCGACTGCAAGCGTAGGAAAGTGAAGGTATGTCGCCAGCCACGTAATTCCCTGCTCGTTCTGCACGGCTTACCAGCTCTGAGTGCGATGAGTCGTATCCGACATGCTTTAACTGCGCAAGGCACGGCAACCTATGCAGTCTAGCCGATAGCCAGGGGCGCCAGTCAAGCCACTCGACATCCTCTGCCACGGCGGCGACTGAGGTGGCTAGGGACAGCGCTGATCACTTTATGCATCTAAAAATCACATCCGATGGCATCAGAACGCCGCTCGGTTATTCAGGCGGGCATGAGATGGAGCTCATGCACCATTACTCTATCTCTACGTGCAACACGTTCGCCCTAAGAGAGGACGTGCGGCATGTCTGGAGGGTCGTTATCCCCCAAGAAGGCTATAGTCACCCTTTTGTGATGCACGGCCTGCTAGCCTTAACGGCGCTACACAAGTCCTTCCTCATCCCCAGCCAGCGACAGACGTATCTAGACATCTCAAACTACCATCAAGCGTTAGGCTTAGAGGGTTTTACACCACGACTCAATAACATTAACCGAGATAACTGGAGGCCTATCTTCAGCTTTGCTTCTATTGTTATAATCTACGTGTGTTTGCTACCAGCACGATCGGAGAACCAGAAAATCCCGGCGCCTATTACTTCGGTTCTAGAGCTCTTCACTGTCGTCCGAGGGATTCAGTCCATCCTTACCCCTGTTCTTCCGGACCTACGTTCAACCAACTTTGCTCCTTTATCTTACGTGTTTATCGCGGCAGAAGACGGCCGCCGAGAAAGGTATGTCCTGCACTAAATCTTAACTCTGAATTCCGTCTCTTACCGTGACTCGCACCAGCGATCCCCCTCTCGACCAGACATACCTCCCAAAGGACGTATTTCAAGCCCTGCAACGGCTCGGCTCAACCATTGAAAGAGATATGAAGTCGCCCGCCGTTGAAGACTACCTCCAAGCAGTCAAAAAGCTCGAGCATGTTGCGAGGCTAATAGCACATGCTGGCCTCCACATCGAAGGCGGCATCATTATGTTCTGGCTATATGCTATACCAGACCGGATTTTGGTGGACATACGAGCTTTGAGCCCTCTCGCGCTACTTCTCTTATCCTACTTCTGTGTCTTCCTAACGATCATGGAAGGACAATTCTGGCTCTTCAGGGGTTGGGCGGAGCGGCTCATGACCGAGATTGACGTACATCTGGCCCATCACAGCCACTTGAGCGGCCTCTTGAAGTGGCCTAAAGACATTGTATTCAGAACGCGTATCTCTGATGGTGTTCTCTGAGCTGCTGCTGCCGTGCTTAACGATCTTTGGTAGGTTGAGACTGCTGGTGGACGCATGAGATAGAAGGCGGTGTCAGATCTAATATTTAGAGATACGCGGCCCGATTTCCTTCAAGAACTGCAATAGCCTCAATCGATCAAGAAATTTCTGTCTTAGACAGCCTGAACAATGAATAAGGATTATCAAGAAGGCAAATTAGCGCAATTCAGCTTCGAATGACAATGTTTTGCATTCAGTACAGGGTCTAAGCTACGGGGTTGCGTGCCACACATTCTAGTTGTTCGTACGTCATCGTAAATATTCCATCACGACATCGCCCAATAACTAAGAGCCTCTCCTGAGATATGACCTACTATAAAATACGACGCGGCTGGCACTTCAGGTACACCTCGCTGTCAGGCTTATTCGCTAGATGCCTGCTCCTGTCCGGCCGAGGCATCGGCTGAGCAGCTGGGTTCCCAGCTCTATCACACACATTCCATTCATACTTGGCAACTGCGTGAGCAATAATGATTATCATGGTAATTTTCGCAAACTTCGGAGAGTATGTATGTTAGTATCAACACTATCAAGTGAAGGTAGAGGGGCCAGAGAACCACTCACTCTCGCACCCACTATACGAAAAAGATGTGTAAGCAGACGCCAGTCGAACCCTTATCAGGCAAGGCAACTCACTGCATGGATATCTCCCAGCTCCCCACCCATAGTATCCGATTGGACGCTTCTTGTCTTCAGCACGATCAGCGGAATATCTGCCAGGGTCAAACTCGAAAGGTTCAGAGTAGACCTCAGGGTCCATGTGTACGTCGTCAAGCAGAAACATCTGTTGCCAGTCAACATGTCAGTGACCAGAAGACAGGTATGTCACATATGACAGGCTATGCCACGTACCGCGTATGCATCTTTGGGTATGATCTCTCCTGTCTTCCCAATAGGCACGTCGTGCCCGCTCGTGTTCTTCCGAAACGCTGCGCCGGTCGTGCCGAGCCGAACAGCTTCGCGGACACACTGTTCGAGCAGAGGAAACTCGGCTTCCCACTCTTCAAATGTGAGTGTACCGAGAACCTGCAGTACATCTTGGTCCGAACTCGATCGACGTCTTACAATGGCAGCTTCAACCTCAGTCCACACAGAGTTCTGCCATTTGGGATACTCCGCGAGGTAGCAGAGCAGCCAGGCGACGTTGATGCCGCTGTTGTTGAGGCCTGCAAATCCGGCTCCGATAACGAACTGTATAGAACAGAGATTAGCATTGAGTCGGTACGTCCCCGAGAAATCTTTGTCCAAACCCACAGCAGCGATCTTGTAAGCGGGAAGCCCCAGGTCAACCATAGCCTGCACAGAATCTACATTCCCGTTATCAGTCTTTTTTTTCCTCTCCACGACCCTGGCAATAAGCATCCCTAACCGGCCCGCTACAGCCATCCGCCATACCCACGCCGGCGTGGGCAGCCAGGGAAAGACAACGCGTGTAGGGCTCATGCTATTCTCGAACTGCTCGAACAAGCTCAGGGATTTCGAGCATAAGATCGCGTCGTCGGCAATTTCGTCCGCGCCGACAGTACGCATTGATAGCTGGTACATGAGCCGGAAGATGTCGTCGAAGGGATTGATGATTTTCCTGTCGGCTGAGGACAGTTCTTCTAGTGCTGCACGAGTGTCGCTGGTCCACTTCGGCAGCC
Organism: Reticulascus tulasneorum; assembly: GCA_001557505.1. Taxonomy (NCBI): domain Eukaryota; kingdom Fungi; phylum Ascomycota; class Sordariomycetes; order Glomerellales; family Reticulascaceae; genus Reticulascus; species Reticulascus tulasneorum. The sequence continues at coordinate 922,912 of LSAX01000006.1, forward strand.
GCGAGACTAGGCTGTTCTTGTCGAGACACTGCTTCAGATTACGGAATGCCCAAGTGTGGAAGGGCACTGTTTCGGCACCCATGGAGACGGATGGACCGCAGATGAAGAGATCATTGGTGCTATGTGAACGAATGAAGGTTAGTCCGGGAGACAACGACTTCCTTTAGATCACGATCAAGTACCCTTCCACAACATCAAGCTCCTTGCTCTCGAAATATGTCCTGCGACCTTCCTCGCCTTGTAGGCCGATGATCCGCTTCTTGCCAAAGTAGAAGCTAAAATTTCCCGTCTGGCTTGCAGCAGCGCCATCACGGAACATTTCAGGCCGAGCACTGAAGAACTTTAGCAGCCCAACTATGGGATATCCCTTCAGAAGGATTGGCGATCCAGGTGGTAAGTGCGGCTTAGAGTCAAGTTGAACCAAGGTAACGCAGACGATCAACGCTGCAAGCAGTGCAAAAGCAGAAGGGGACCAGTCTAGCTGGCGGAGAGCAAATACGACGAGTCCCATGTCTGCTGTTTTCTGAAAGCAAATAGTAGAGATCAAGGTTTACGGTAACTTGTGAGTATTATGAGCATAGAGAACAGCCTGGACTGCCGAGGAGGGCAGTAGATTATGAATACCAGGACCTAGTCTCCCATCCTCTCCCACCCGGTATGGCTCACCACAAAATGACTTATACCCCCACTCGTTCACATTGCCCAAAAGAGTCCTAACGAGCTTTGCACCATGTCGACCCGTGTTCTAGGAACGGCGTAACTGAAATGCCGAGTAGCCCAGCCCAGACTCCCTAACCTTCCGATGCAGTATCCCGTGTGATCGGATAGACTTCCTGGAGCCGGTTTGCTAAACACAGAAGGCAACCTCTGCTAGCCAATTAAACACAAGATCATTTCCAGCATTAGGATCCTTCCATGGCAGATTCCAGACTACATTTTAGAGTATGCAACAGGAGCCGCCATCAATTGGACGCCACCCGAGGAACTTCGGTGGTGAGTTTGACCATTTCTCTTTCTGATACCTTTCCTTCTCCCGCCATTTACCAACCGATTCTGATACTCGCCCAATCGCCACGCCATAGTCCTCTTTGTGATCCAATGACAGGGAGCGCCGCGCTCGATAAGACGTCAGAGTTCGGTCCCCAACCCCCTGCGATGTGGTTGGACCATTGCGTGGCTTTCAGATTCGCGGGCAGCTGAGAAAGTGCTTAAAATCCTTTCGGTTATGCCCGTGTCAAGTAGTAAAATAAGCTTTGCTACCCGATGGAAGTGGTTGACTTAAGGTTCGTACGTAATACTTGCATTCGACAATTTCACGATCACAAAAAAATACCGTATGAACATATGCTGGGAGGCGAGAATAGCGCGAGAATTGCATCACATATGAACCTGAATCGAGGAAGATTTCACGTACACGGTCGGCAACTCAATAGATTGGAGACAGTTGCCATAAATAGGCTGTTGTGTCCAATATTAAACACTAGCATTGGTTATCTCAATGTCTCCAGGCGCTGAATATCTCACTATATGGTGGCGGAGCGTCCAGCGGCAGGATATTGTGCCGCATCGAGTCTATCCTGTTGTAACCTCAGTCAGGATCGCGCTCCCGACAGCCAATAGCGGAGCCTGCCGGATTGTTCGGATGCCCACATCCATGAGTTTGACACTCCACACCAGGTCCGAGCGGAATCATTCACTTGCAGCTTGAAGCTCCAAGAACTCAGATGGGTCTCATCGCCTTCAGGAAGGGATAACTGACTCCACCGATTCATGCATCAGTGCTCTTTCTCTCCTCTCCAGAAATGTGATATCCGATTATGTTCGACTGCTGTCTTCCTGATTTGCAGTCTGCGCTGTCATGCTGCTTGTTTCTGCTTCGTTACAGTTGGTGCCTTCTGTCACCCACAAGCTGGCCACGCATGCAAGTGCTGCGAGGCCGGCAATGAACCAAAACCCTAGCCCAACCAGCCCGATCCTTAGGCCAAAGCCGAATATTGCGAATGCTGCGGGCGGGAATATCGAGCGACTCAGACTGCTCACGATGGTTCCCGTAGTGTGAATTGTTGCCCTCACGCTTGGATGTGGTGCGCAGTCGTTGATGAGCAGTGAGGTGGCCGGAGCTACCCCCGTGCGGCCAACAACGGATAGGAAGAGCACAAACAACACCGATGCCCAGACAGCTACGCGTCCAGAACCATCCTCTGATATCTTTGATCGATCGAGGGTGTAGAAACTCACCAATGCGCAAAAGGGGGCAAGGAAATACGCGATCGGGAAGACAAAAAGAGCAGCGCGCCACAGACGTATCGTCCCAAACCGGTCATTTAGTGTAGGATATAACATGACCTGCGTTGCTACTCCAATTGCACCTTGGAGGGCCATAGCTGTGCCGACGCCCCGCGGATCCATACCGAGACCTCCATACAACCGAAACGGAGGGTGCTGCTTTTTGTTCATCTCTACGGGAGCACTGAGGAATATGGCCCACAAGCTTGGGAACGTGCCCATGTGACCAGATATGATGAAGTAAGTGAACAAGGTACTAACAACATTAAATGTCCACATCTGGCGGAACGGTAACCTGTCACGTGTGGTTGGCGTTGGAGGATTATTCGGGGCCAGTGTTGGAGGAGATGCACCGGCATCCCGAGTATCGGAAAGAAGAGGCGTCGATTCGTCCCTCAGATTAGCAGTGGAACTTGCATCGCGATCTGACTGTTCTGTTGAAGAGCTGGTCCGTCGCAACCGGCTCCAGATACCTTGCCAGCCACCAGAGCCGGAGCGACGGGCATTTTCAAGGGTTTCCTCAAGAACAAACACAGCCCCCAGTGCAGCAAGAATGTGGACTGCAGCTATTACGATGTTCGGAGCCGCGTAAGGGTACCTGCTTACAAACCCAGTGGATAACTGTTGGCTTTCGGAAGCCGCTAGAAAGCCTCCAATAAGAGGACCAAGGAAATGCCCAACATTCGTGCAAAGAGGAAGAAGAGTCAAAGCACGAGCCCGGTACCTATGACAGGTTAGACACATAACTTCTAGGTTCTGAGTTGTACATTGTTGGACCTACCGTTTCTGCGGGTTCAATTCTGCAGTAACGCAACGCACCATGGAGACGGTGCCGTTCATGGCACCGTCAACGATCTGCCAAGCGATCGCGGCAGCGAATGACTCAGAAAAGCCGTAGCCTAGCATTGAGATAGCTGAAGCCATGAGTCCGATCACAAGAACCATCTTCCTCCCTCCATAGTCGGAGTCAGCTAAGCGGCCCCATAGCAGCCCAGTGCAGACATGTGCGGCGGTCTTAGCGCCAACCATGACACCTGCCCGGGCGGATATCGTCGCGGGCGATGCTGACGGATCGAAATGTTGCAGTTGGAAGAAAAGATACGACTGCAAATTATTAGCGGTAGGTCTGTCTGGCCGCAGCCGGGTCGGACGTGATGTAGATGCCTACCTGAATCGATGACGCCGCGAGTGGTTCAGCCAGACGAGCAAGCATTAGGACCGCCAGTTGAGACTGCACTCGGTTGTTAGAAGCCATTTCTCTGGGGTATCTTAAAATAAAGAACACGGCTCAAGAGCTTGCTTACCTTATGCGGTAGGGACATATATGAGACCTTGTTTTTGCGCGACGATAGAGCTTGGGTTTCAATCGCCGGGTCCATGGTGGAATTCCCCTCACGTGGACCTGCGCTGCATCGCCGATGCAAGTCAGTCGTTTCCGACATATCTCAGATTCCGAGGGCTTCGATCGGGTACCGAATCCCCCAAGGATGTGAAATATGCACGCGAGCGATTAACTTTATAGATCTCGGGAGCCGATGTAATCTGATCATCTGATAAGAAATTTGCAGTCTAGGCCCGATCCTCGGGATGGATACTCGGGGTACCTTAAGGTAGGGTAGGCTTGTTGTGTACGTAATTACGCATTAGCTTGCTTCTGCAAGATGCTCGGAAATGCTGATAGCTCCGAGTCATTCCACCGACCACGGTTCTCGGGACGGACAAAACTATTCCCCTCTCGATGATCTGGATTGCGTTTGTGGCCTAAATAGACAAAAATATACAAATGATTTTGGCTGGTCTCAAGCCATCGCCACAATGCGCTCTGAACCCTCGTCTTGGCGGGCCCGGCTCGCAGCAGAGAGCGGCTTTACGGTGATCGTCCATTCAAGCCGAGATACCAAGGTGCTCTGTCTGCAGCGATTTGTCCGCTTGTTTGCCTACGGCGCCTCATTTCTTATCCTGGTGCACTTCTTATCCGGCCTAGGCTTCTCAGATGAGCGCATCGGCCTCTTTATGACTCTGACTCTCCTTGGCGATGTCGTTATTAGCTTCGTGCTCACCACCATCACCGATCAGGTCGGGCGCCGGCGAATACTTGCTGCGGGAGCCGCAGGCATGGTGCTCAGTGGAGCCGTGTTTGCCTTCAGTGGAAATTACTGGTTCCTGGTGTTCGCCAGCGTTGTAGGAGTCATCAGTCCCAGCGGAAATGAGATCGGCCCGTTCCGCGCCGTGGAGGAATCCATTCTCGCACAGCTTACGGACAAAGAGAAGCGGAGCGACATCTTTGCTTGGTACACGCTATTCGGCACTGCAGGCGCAGCGTTGGGGACGCTGACTTGTGGGTGGATGGTTCAAGCGCTGAAGGGCATCGAATCCTGGACGGAGAGCACAGCATACAGGGTCGTGTTCATCGTCTATGCAGCCCTCGGCGTCTTAAAGCTCGTTCTCATTTTTGCACTTAGTTCCGGAGTTGAGGTGGAGCGGCCGGAAACCCAGTATCAGGAAGTGGCTTTTGAGCTTGAAGATGAGATTGAAGGTCTCCTCTCTGACGACTCGGGCGACGAAGAGGAAGCCAGACGGCCGGACACGCAGCCAAAAGCTGTGCCAAACCCTCCTCGGGCAAATACCTTCCTACAACGCATCCAGTCCCTGATCCCTTACATTTCTCCCCTATCCCGCAACATTCTCTTCCGGCTGCTTTTCCTATTCGCCATTGACTCCTTCGCCTCCGGGATGGCATCGCCCTCCTGGATGACTTACTTCTTCACCACCATTCACTCACTCCAGCCGTCTTCCTTGGGAACCCTATTTCTTGTTACCAACCTCCTAGCCACTCTCTCTAATCTTCTCGCTCTGCCCCTTGCCCGCCGTCTTGGTCCCCTCAAGACAATGGTCTTCACACATCTACCCTCGGCCATATTCCTCGCCATGATTCCCCTCCCTTCCGCCTCGCCTTCTGGGACGTGGTTCTCCATGGCCTTTCTAGCCTTGCGGGCATGCACGCAGAGTATGGATCAAGCCCCAAGGCAGGCCTTCTTAGCGGCAGCAGTTCTCCCGGCGGAGCGAACGGCTGTCTTGGGCTTCGTGAACGTTGCAAAGACACTGGCGCAGGCTGGGGGGATTGGCTCTGCGGGTTTGTTGGCTGGCAAGAATCTGTGGATCGTGGTTCTAGGAGGGGCGGGAGCGATGAAGGCGTGTTATGATTTGCTGATGCTCTGGATGTTTCTAGGTCTAAAAGATCGAGAGGATGATACGTGAACTGGGAGGACAAGATGAAGCTTGACGATAAGGAGGCCAGCCAATGGGAGAAGCATGGTGCGAGCTAACATGGTCCTCTACTATGATACAAGATCTTGAAATCATCCATGACCATTTTGAGGGCTTGGTTGATTAGGAAGTGCTTGGTACTTTACCTGCCGAGTCCTCCATCGAATGGAGAACTTGCTGCAGCAGAAAGTGGGTATTGGATACTGTCCGGGCTGGAGGTCTACTGTGACGGCGCCCAGCCTAAAGAAGGCGTTAGGATCGTCTGCCGTCATCAGCGCATACTCCCCATCACGGGGGCAATGGAACCTCGCCACGACCGTTTGTGGCCAGAGAATTCTCATCCATCACAGGCAGTCAGGCAGTAACTATGAGTAGAAAGAATAGCCACTCCAAAACTGTTGTTCTTTCTGTAACCTTTATTCCTATATATCACTGTTCCTGTCTTGTGATTAAGTAGCAATAACACACAACAGTACAGAGGGTCATTGGCAACAGTTGTTTGGTGGGATTGCAAGACCATTTTTGATGGATTGCACGACCTGTCACCGGTAGAGTCCGTTTGCATGTGTGTCTCTGCAACCTGACGCGCCTCTACACCGTTTGTCGGTTACAAACTCCGAACATGCCTTGGATATAGAATGCAGTAAATAGGCAACTCCAAGTTCATTGGAACTTGGCAGGGTTGCTGGGTATCATTTTCCTCAAAACCTCGATCTGCCGTGCTTGGGCTTTGTGCTTCAGATCCGCGACCCCACGCCTGTCTGTCCTTCGCCGGTTGTTCGAGTACAGCACTGTAAAATCTGGTATCTTCTCCCCAGAAGCTACGGTCGATTTCGGCGTGATTGTGCAATGCTATCCTCATCAGCCTCGTCTCGATTAGGTAAAGTTGTCACCTCACTTTGCCCAGAACTGCACCACTGCCTATCCTTGCTCCTATGCCGATAGTACATCCCTCCCCAATTTCTGTACCTCCGGCCTCAATTACAGCGGCCACTTCGACAGTGACATAATCTCCAAGCGTGACCCCTCCGTTCTCATCCGTAGTGTTTGAGCCGATGTGGGTACGCTCATGGATTATGCAGCGTCTTCCAATGATTATTTCCCCGCTTGTGGACTCGAGCCTCGCTCTTGGATGCACCACAGTCTCTGACTTGATGGTGATAGAGTGTGCTCCTGTCAGGATCGCATTGTCGGAGATTGTGAGGGATGAGGAGAAGTTTACTGGCGCTCGAGGTCCGGCTTGGGATACTGGTGGAAGGATCGAATGCCGCTTATTTGTGGATGACATCGTTTATAGCTAGAGCCCTTAGCTCTGATTATATCAGTTATCTGTCTGGAGGTCGAAAACACATCATCAGCGCTTGTGGTTCTGCAACAAATGGCACCAGCCGTGAGTTTGACGTATGATCTGGAAATCTAAGGCTCCAGAAGAATATCAGATGCATGAGTATGCATAGTTGCATAAACTGCTTATACAGATTTGATCTGGTTGCACGTGACCTTGAATATGCATTGACCAATCAAAAACGGCAAGTTCCTAAGCGTCATGGATCTCGGAATAGAGCTCTCGCAACCTCAAACATCCGGCAAACACGTTACTTCCTACATCGCCATCGGCAACAATGGCTGCTTCTCGCCGCTTGCCCGCGCAAGCCGCGCGAAACTTCGCGACGGTGCGAAGCTATGGAGGTCTCAAGGACCAGGATCGAATCTTTCAGAACCTGTACGGCCGATACCCACCGGATCTAGCTTCCGCAAAGAAGATGGGAGATTGGCATAAGACGAAGGAGATCCTTTTGAAGGGCCATGACTGGATTATCGGAGAGGTCAAGGCTTCAGGACTGAGAGGACGAGGAGGTGCTGGCTTCCCTTCTGGCTTGAAATGGGTTTGTTGATTTCGGAGGTCCACGGAAGGGAGACGTGCTAACAGTTTTAAGTCATTCATGAACTTCAAGGATTGGGACAAGGATACGAAGCCGAGGTACCTAGTCGTGAATGCCGATGAAGGCGAGCCTGGGACCTGCAAAGATCGAGAGATCATGCGAAAGGACCCACACAAGCTGGTAGAGGGCTGCCTCGTTGCTGGCCGAGCCATGAATGCATCCGCGGCATACATCTATATCCGAGGAGAATTTATCCACGAAGCAGCCGTTCTCCAGAACGCCATCAACGAAGCATACAAGGACGGTTTAATTGGCAAGAACGCGTGTGGATCCGGTTATGACTTCGATGTTTTCATCCACCGTGGAGCAGGAGCATACGTCTGCGGCGAAGAGACATCTCTCATTGAATCCCTTGAAGGCAAGCCCGGCAAGCCGCGTCTTAAGCCTCCATTCCCTGCCGCAGTGGGTCTCTTTGGTTGCCCGTCTACTGTCGCGAACGTTGAAACCATTGCTGTGGCACCAACGATCTGCCGACGAGGAGGGAACTGGTTTGCTGGCTTCGGCCGCGAACGGAACCAGGGAACAAAGCTGTTCTGTATTTCTGGCCACGTTAATAACCCCGCGACAGTCGAAGAAGAGATGTCGATACCGCTGCGAGAGCTGATCGACAAGCACTGCGGCGGTGTTCGTGGCGGGTGGGATAACCTACTTGCTATCATCCCTGGTGGATCTTCGACACCAATCCTACCAAAGGCGATTTGCGACAGCCAATTGATGGACTTTGATGCATTGAAAGACAGTCAGTCCGGTCTCGGTACCGCAGCCGTCATCGTTATGGACAAGAGCGCCGACGTCGTCCGTGCGATCAGCCGATTGAGTCATTTCTATCGCCATGAAAGTTGTGGACAGTGCACACCATGCAGAGAGGGCAGCAAATGGACGGAGCAGATCATGAGCCGGTTCGAGAAAGGTCAGGGCCGACCGAGAGAGATTGATATGCTGCAGGAGCTCACCAAACAGGTTGAGGGCCACACCATTTGTGGTAAGTTACATTTCTATCTTTAATGTCTAAAGAGTCTAGTTGCTAACCAAACCACCACAGCTCTTGGAGAGGCTTTCGCCTGGCCAATTCAGGGTCTCATCCGGCATTTTCGTCCCGAACTTGAAAAGCGAATGGAGCAGTTTGCTGCGCAGAATGGCGGGTCAGCTTTGGCTGGTGGATGGCAGCATGATACTCGGGCTCAAGGCAAGTTGGTCTCACCTGGACAGTAGATTGTTGGGAAAGGCGTGGTTTAGACAAAGCCTAAGGGCATGTATATATTAGTATCGTACATTATGGAAGTGCTATAGCCCCATGGCTATTATCTATCCTGTGTCCAAAAACCAATGGCCAGCACTCGCTTGCCAGTCCCTTACATTATGAGTATCTACCTTCGGATGTTTCTCCAGACACAAAGCCTGGGCCTTACTAGATGCTTTCGACAAAGAGTGAAGCTGTACCTGTGGAACAGGATGGAGTCAATGCTTAGGATCACACGCAATACAATATCATACTGAAGTGCCGATCCTGGCTCCACAGCCTTGATTTCCACCTTCCGCAATTCCGATCCTTGCCCCAATCATACTTTGCGTACTCAGTGCCATTCGCATCCCATGCATGCTGTTCACGATCAGATCCATTGAGCTGCGGGTACTCTGGTGGGGTCTGATACGCCTTTACCACAGTCAACTGGGTATGTCAACCTCCGAAGTGGGAGTATCAAATACGGGAGACATATCGCATTGGTTGAGACATTGGCCATGAGGATATAGAATTCAATATTTGTGACTTTGTCCGTCTAAGATATTTCCCACGGGTTCCGCCAGGTGATAGATTTGAAACGGATTATCGCACAGTGTGAATCTATCTCAATCACTGGCTATAGGTTCATATTGAGAAATCCCCCAACTCTTGTGTAAAAACCCGCATACTCCGTGAATTATCCCCACGGAAAGCCTCAGTCTGAGGTTAGAACCTCTTGGTATACTTACCCTGTGTCAAGACTGATGCATGGGGTTTGATTGGAATTGGTTTAACGCATACCTGTACGCTGCACCCTGCTGGGGAATTCAGCGCCAGCAGCGTCATGTCTTCATATACGTTTGAACAGTTTGTCGCCTTCGGGACAGACATTGGTGAGTTAGGTGCTCTTTTTATTGTCTATAAAACGGCCGTATGAAACTATGGCTCAGGCTCTGAGCGAGTAGTATCGTCGTGAGCTTAAGACATGGTTGAGCCGGAATACCGGGAGTCGTCAATATTTATTCTCCCGGGTGCGCTCTTCTCGTCACTAACACCCTCTCAGTCGGTGTCGAACGCATCATCCGAGGTCTTCAAGCTGTAACCCAGATCATGATATCCTTTCCCACTCTCCTGTCCCTCCTCCTCGGCTTCCTATCATATACCGCTCTCCTCCGATCCAACGCAACCCCTTCCTCCTCCCAACTCTATACCACCGTCACCACTACTCTTTCCATCCTCAAAACCCGATTCACCCTTGCCCGTCGCTTCCTCCGCCTCTTCCGCTTTCTGGAGTCATTTCACGTCGCCCACATCACATACACCACCGTGTCCGACAAGCCACTGGAGGCATGGCTCGACATCTCCAACCGCAGTCTGATGGGCATGTACGGGCTCCTCGAGTCTGTCACACTCCCCGATCTGCTCGACGTTCCAGGCCTCGAGATATGGGGAGCCGAACGCACGCGGATGCTTAATGTGGAGGCACAGCGGTTTTGGTTACTGGCGTTGGTGTGCGGGGTCCTCAGTGGAGGGGTCAAGATCCTGAGGGTGTTTGCGTATGCACCCGTGCCGAGGGAAGGGGCGGGGTATGGGACAGGCGAGAATGAAAAAGAAGGGGAGGCAGAGAAGATGGATTGGGAGAAGGAACGAGAACGATTGAAACGGATTGTAGATGCAAGGAGGGAGGAGAGAATTCGGTGGCGGAAAGAGGTGAGAGTGAGAGTGAAGGCTTTGGGGCGGCGAGTCCTGGCTGACGCCTTGGACTGTGTGATTCCTGGCGTAGTTGTTGGATGGATTCATGTACAGCCTGGAACTGTCGGACTGGTTACGCTGGTTACTACAGTATTGACCGGGCTGGAGGTTTGGGAGCGGTGCGGCTTGTATGTCAGAGCCAGGCACGGTATATAGGCTCCAATTCCAAGCTGTCTCATACTTTATTCAGGATTATAGCCAAATTCAATAGCAGGCGGCTGACCTGTGACAGTTGCACCCTAAGCAAGAAGGCCATGATAAGAAATGCCCCATAGCCAAGTCCAGATAGAGCAAACCGAAGAACTTTCTACGACGAATTCCAAGTACCAACACTCAACCGTAACGAAAGTGTTCATCACTACACCAAGTAATCCGTGCGATTCCTTCTCTCAAGCTCTCCTTGACACACCGCAAGCAGACGGCCCCTTCTACTATACCTACTTCTCTAATCCTGGGCTAGTCACCACGAGGTCATTCTGATCAAGTGGACTGATACAGGATCCCTTCATCTTGAAAGCGATGCCCACTCAGGCAGCAACTGAGATCAGGTCGCTTCGCTTCTTCATATCCGGATCCTTGGGCAGCTGAATCCGATAATTGAAGTCCGCTCCCTCCTCTTCCTCCTCGTAGATATAAATCGTTGTCTTCTTGACGATGGAGAAGAGCATGAGGAGAAAAATAACTAGCTCCAGTGACCTGAGAGAGGACATGTTAGCACAGTATCCCCGAATAGGAACGAAGAGAAGAGCTTGAGAATGAAACTTACGCAACTGTCGCAAACAACCCCGTGAGAGATTGCTTGTCCCAGTCCCACCAAACTTCGGTCATGGCAGAAACAAAGGCCCCAATGAAGAAGATCGTCAAGAAAGTGAAATCAATCAGCGAAGCAATATACGGCCGATCTTTCTTTTCCCCGCCGTTGTCCTCATGCCCCTGACCTTCTCCGTAGATAAACTTCAGAGGCCCAAACTCCACCGTGCATCCTCTCCGCTGATTATTGGCCTTGCGAGACTTTCTGTTTCGGAGGAATAGAATCCAAAATAAATTCCAGAAGAGGCGAATGAACGCCACCACGACGAAGAAGATGCCATCGTGCCGAGAACAGAGCGCAACGGCGATGAGGGCGATTACCAGAGCTGCCTCAATGAGACGGATGAAGCCCACGATGGTGTTAAGGCTGAAGTGCAGAAGGAGTTTGCCAGTGGGAGCATCGTCTTGAGGACTAATGGAGACTGGTGTATGGGTCAGAGGGCGGTGGATCATGTCTGGATTGAGAGGGCGGCGTTCTTCGGAGGAGGAGGAGGCCATGTTCATGAAGTGCTGATAGTGATGGATGAGTGACAGGGAGTGATAGAAGAGATGGCGGTTGGGATCTGATCGTGCAATTGAAAGAGTAGGATAAGAGTCTAGAGGATATATATCGATCCTACATGAAGTGTGGATAAACAACAGAGGGGGTGAGTATCCGTGTATTGAATAGAGGAGGTGAAAGTAGGGTGTTGATGTAGAATGTTAGTGCTTACATGCTGAGACACTGCGAATCGCTATCGTGTGCTAACAGGGAAGCCCGAATCTCGGTGCCTAAACACTCGACCATCACACCAATCCAGATCTGCATTAAAGCCCCCAACTTCATTGGCTACAAGCAGAGTTAAAACAACATACTCCGCAGAATCGAACGGTTTGATTCGACTTCGGCGGCTGGATTATGCCCCTCGGAGAATCGGTGCTGCGGTTGGCGCAGTGAAGGATGCGGGCTCTTGCGGCGCGGCGAGGCTCTCCTCAGTATTTGCCCGTTTAGGATCTGTTGGTTCCCCAGTCAGGTAAGGCAGCAGGATTTTGTCTGGAGGCTATGGAGTTGACTATAATAGCTTGCGTCACCCCCCCTTCAAGCTCGGCGAAGCGCACGCGTTGCTCGTCGTTGGTGCATCCTGGTTTGTGGGGTCTACGCCGCTGTATTGGAATAGATGTCGTGTTTTGATGCATGTTATTTCTTAATGAGAGGTCCCAGATTCACTTGACGTATACAATGTCTCGTGTTTGCAGTTAAGGTGCATGAGATGGTACCCAAGCTGTCTTGTTGCCTGGGAACCATGACGTGCCAGAATAACTACATGGAAATTCATGCCCGGGATGCCGGGTACGGTATGTATCAACATGAGATACTGGCCCGCGCGAGCGTGTAAAGCGCTTAGTAAAACTACCTGAAATCACTTGAGACGCTCACATGGAAAAACAGGGAATTGCCAGTCTTGGCTCACGATGTCCAACTTGCTCTACCAAGTATCCTAATCCCAAGCTTGTGTACAACGGAAACATTGGCATATACGGTCAATTCTGATTCTATAGCATCGGGTATCTCCAGCAAGGTCCTAGCAACTCGCTCACTCTTAAACATGAGTTGTCCTAAACCCAAATCTAGCCTAACATCCAGAATCATGATGGCATAACATGCCACAGTCGAAACATCGCCTCGACTTCGCAGATGCGAATAATCAGGCCGCGCTATACAGGTGCCTAATGGAAATCGGCAGCGCTAGCTTCCAGCGTCAGCCCTGCAACCATACTGAATGGCGGTACCCGCTCACGGTCTGCGACTAGCACATCGTATATCCCGCATCCGCTGGGTCAGCGCCGACCTGTGATCCTGAAACGGCCAGTCTCGATGGCGACCTTCCACCCATCTGCAATCAAAGCGGGAGCAACACTTTTTCTCAATTGAGAAACACCCCCAGCACTATGCCGGCCCAGGCCAGTGATGATTGTGAAGCCCTCCTTGGCCTCCTTTTGCCGATACTCACCCAAGCTTCTCCACCATGCCCACGTACGTTCTTTGGCGATCCGTACTCCATCGCTTACCTCGACACCGTGAAGGTCGATCGAGTTTCCGCTGCTGCCTTCAGAAACGAGGATATCGGCTGCCGCACTCTTGGCCTTTGCGTAGACCCTCGCTTCCTCTCGTCCCCGCTCAGCATAGAATCCTGCTGCCTGCTTGAAAAGAGGGTTGGAGTTGCCCTTTTTGTGAGCTTGCGATGCTGCTTGATATGATTGGTGGCTAGCCGTGGCATAGCTGTTGGCCACATGCATTGCCGTTTCGTATGTTTGGGGTCTGCCCGTGGGCATGGGGGACCTTGATCGGGACTTCAGAGACGAAACCGAGTTGTAGTCTACAATTTCGTCGTCCACAAGCGGGGCAATTCTGTAGTCGATATCCAGTTTCCGAGGCGGGAACTTGGAGAAATGCCGTTCCAGCAGGCTCGCGAGATCTTGCGCTCTTTCAGACGCACTTCCCGTAATTTCGGCCACCGGCTTCAAGTATTGTTCAGGAACCTGGCGATACCTCTTTGAGAGTCTCTCCAAACTTTGCTTTCCGATATCGTCGGTTGGCTGAATGCCCTCTGCAATATATCGATCCAGGATTGCGACAAGGGTCTTCTCTTTCGAACCGTTGTTCTTATAGAAGTCTCCGGATATTTCGTTGCTAGGCAATCCTAGCCTCTCGGCCAGGAACTGCACATCCTCAATCGCTGAGTCTACTTGTTAGCTTCTTCCGGCCCAGTATCTTCGAGGGGAGGGCGGGCGTTAGCAAGCACAGGATCTTACACTTGAGACCAGTTCTATCACCTCCGAACTCACTCCATTCGTTGAAGCTGCTCGAGCTTGAAGAGTTGACAGCAGATTTTTGTCGCTTTTGTTTTCCCTTCTTCTTCGTTGTGGTAGAAAAGTCATCGTCAAGCTGGAAGAAACCGTTAATGCCCTTCAGGCGCTGCCCGGTCGATTCTAGATATTGAAGGTTGAGCAGATATTCCAAGGCATTCTGGAAATCTCCTTTTGTTTTCTTCAGTGCGAGAGTGATATCATGATTCTTCAGGTCCGCAAACATCTCTCTCAAAACGTTCGCTTTTTCCTCGTCAGTCTGTCCTTCTAGCGACGGGATTCGAGCTACGGCAGACACATTGGATTCGGGAACAGGACTCGTGATTCCTGTGCTGAATGAATCGCAGTCTCTGGCCGAAGATCCAGCTCTAGCCGATGTAGCCGTTGAGCTATCCTTGTGGTCATTGGCGCCATCCAAAGAACCGAAGGTATCAGCTATTCCGCTGGGGTTGAATCCAGTGGCCTCTTCGGCTGGGACATTCTTGGCTAACTCTTGCAGACTTGCTCGAACAGCCTCATAAGTGGTCGGATCATCTAGATCCTGCTCGCTAGCAATCGCAATGACGAGTCCTTCGTCAAGCAGGGAGCTGAACTCGACCTTCACAGCATACAAGTTAGCGATGTCAGGGTAGAGAGGTGCAAAACCAGGCGAGGTGCTGCGCTCCACATCCATGACACTTTGCATTATGGAGGGGCGATCCGAATACTATCCATATAAAACAAGAACGGGGACATGCGGTCGGAACAAAGTGCTGCCACATCCCACATTTGTGGGAAGGAAGAAAGACGTTGTCTATGACGCGATCGTTGACTCTAGCAGCTAGATGAAGCAAGGAAACCCAATTCAGAAGACAAAGATACTAAAATGAGCTCATAGACCACTCACAGCTAGAACTTGGATCTTAGAGGCCGTCATCTGATCGTCAAGTTGCCTCCGGTGGGATATGCTGAGGTGAAGCGCGATATGTGGGTGTACGATCGTCTGCTGTCTTATTCATAATTGCAAGAGAAAAAGGATTGGCAGTGAGGCGATAGTCCAAGAAGTATCTCTTGATCTCTCGGAAAGATCGGGTCCTCTCTATCTAGGGGCTTGGTTGTGAGGTGAGGTGGAAGAAATCTTGAGCCAATCTACGAAGACAGAGTGAAATCGATAATGAAGCTAGGCTAGAAATCCACTAGGACTTCCACGAGGACCTCTCTGGTTTTGCCGAGGCTTTTCCGGTACACACTTTGCGAAGAATTAAGGAAACATCCAACCTTCGATATCGAGAGATGATATATAGTGCACTCTGGCTTCGACTTGTGCTGGCTGATGAGTCTTTCTGTTGACGGAGTCATCGGTTATGACTGGAGCCCATCCGTTTTGCGAGAAGGCTGCTGACATCATCCTTCACTGCGCTGCGCGAAGAGGAGTTTCAGGTCTGTGGCCAGTGAGTCCTTGAGCCTCCCTCGCTTAAATGCAGCCACTAATTCCTACCTACGTAGGCAGCATAAGTGGCGACACTAGCGCCATGGCTCTGTTATGCCCGAAGTTCTTTTCTCTAAATCCCCTCGGGCGGCCGAGGAACCCGAATGAACGCGTCCTGTCCATCTCCTGACACACCGACTAGTTTGTGACTGCAGAGTTTTGATTACCCTTTAGAGGCATTAGTGAATCCATATCTGTTCTTTCTGCTGGATTTCAGAAGACAGATAATCGCTTGGCCAAGACAATCGTTGAATATCTATCTTGTTGCAGCCAGGTTGCAACAGTCAACTCTCACTGTCTTGCATCTTCAAACATCACTGTACAACGGAAGCAAATTGCCAATTGCTATATATCTTCTCGCATGACACCGAATGCTCAGCACTACACCAGCTATATAAGATTTGGCCTTACTTTCAGTTTATTATCTTCCTGTTCCACTATCCAGTAAGATCTCCTCGATCTGAAGGATCGCTGAGTACCAAGCACGCTCTGCAAACATTTGAACACGATGGCTTCCAATAAGCCGAGGCGGTTCATCAACTATCCTGATCCAAAGGCAGGGTGAGTGACATTTACGCTTGAGCGAACTCAGCATGTATATCAAATCAGCATTGCAGTTGCTCACTTCAACAGTCCGGCAGTCCCATATCGAAATGATCGAAAGCCCAATCCAGCCATTCGAGGCGTAGCGATGGTGGTGTCAGCTTTTCTGCAAGTAGATTCCCATGTGTTTAAAGTGAATTATGCTAACGTTGACCCAGAATGGAGTGGTTGGGGATTGTGCGATCAACGGTCTGGCGGAATGGAGGCTTTGGTGATCTGAAGGGAATTCGAACCTTCATAGAAGATTACGAACCCCGTTTTGATCCTACCGTCATTCCTGTACCATCTGAAGATGAAACGGAAGCTGAGGTTGCTCACAAACAAAGCACTCTTCCCGCCCACCCAGACGGCCCTTCACAGTATTATTCTGTGGCAGACTACCATGAGATGTATTTGTCTGGCGAGTTGACTCCATTAGCAGTGGTAAAGGCAATTCTGCCTTTGATTCGGAGAGACACATCTCCTCCTGGTGAACATTCCATGGCCTGGTTTGACACCAAAGTTGATCTGGTCCTGAAAGCTGCCGAGGCATCAACGCTGAGGTATAAGGAGAACAAGTCGTTGGGTTTGCTAGATGGAGTGCCAACCGCGGTGAAGGATGAGTATGATATTGAAGGCTACACAACCAGCCTGGGATCCCGGAATGATTACACAGAACGTACTAGCGACGGTAAAGGTGTCACTAGCTGGTGCGTGCGAAAGCTGGAAGATGCTGGTGCCATCGTCTTGGGAAAACTGTCCATGCACGAGTTTGGTTTAGGTGCGTTTGAAGTTTTCTGCGGCTGCACTTGATCATCTCCCTCTGTCAAGCAAGCAAGCTGACCATGCCATAGATACCACGGGTAACAACCCGATCTGGGGCACTCCTCGGAATCCTTACAACCCTCAGTACTACACGGGCGGAAGCTCGTCCGGTTCCGCGTATGCTGTTGCTGCGGGTCTTCTGCCCGTGGCATTGGGAAGTGATGGCGGAGGCAGTATCCGCATTCCTTCTGCCTTTTGCGGTGTTTTTGGATTGAAGCCAACACATGGACGGGTGTCTTTCTCTCCTGGGCCGAACCATTCTTTGACCTGCGCCGTGAAAGGGCCTATTGCAGCAGATATGCGATCTCTCGCGGCCTTCTTTGACGTCATCGGGGCACCTGATCCACAATCCCAATTCCCGCAAGCCTCGCCTTTAATACTGTCGCCAAGCGAGAAGCGTGGGAAGGTCCTGGGTATTCCCGAGGTCTGGTTTTCCCAATCCACCCCGGCAATCCAGCAACTATGTCGATCTATGATCTCCAGGCTCGTCTCCGAGTATGGATATTCAACAGTCCCCATCGAAATTCCTTTTCTTGTCGAGGGCCAAATTGCCCACGCAATGACAGTGTTGACGGATGGTTCTACTCTGCTTCCCGACACGAATGGGCTGACCCCGGGAAATAAGATATTGTTGGCCATAGGCAGGACGACACCCGCAACAGATTATCTGCTTGCGCAGAAACTGCGAGCACTGTTGATGCGACATCTTGCGTCTCTTTGGAAAACGTATCCTGGCATGATCATCGTAACCCCAACGACAAAATGCGCAGGCTGGCAGATCCGGACTGAGGCAGAGCTGAAGTATGGTGTCTGCGATGGCGACACGACAATCGATACCATGGCGTACGTGTGGATGGGCAATTTCTGCGGTCTCCCAGGCTTGAATGTTCCTGCCGGCTACATAGTTCCTGAGGGACGGCCAGGCGCAGGCGAAATCGCCAACACGGAAACAATAGGGAAAGTCCCTGTTGGACTTATGGCAATGGGAGAATGGACGGATGAGCACAGCCTGCTCCATTTTGGACTAGATAGCGAGGGCATTTTTGCCGAAGAACGAAGCCGACCTCCCAACTGGGTGGATGTTGTACAAAGGGCGAAGGATGTAATGAGGAACGGAGAAGAAGATTTGATAGAGCTGCAGACTTGATAGAAGACCAGCAAGCACCTAGTAGCCTACTACATATATAGACATTGAGAAGCATACGTAACCCGTGCTTCTTGGACAGTGAAATGAGATGCTTATTTTTAGGCTACTCAGTTGCATGTCTCCTGTCAGCGTATGTGCGTGTGGCTGGAGGATGACAGTGGCGTCGACTGTTGCACAAATTACCTAGGTTCAGTCTGTCTTCCCCAAACATGGGTACTGTAAGTCCGGAAACTAAGAGCAGCATTGTTTCGCCCGGTGAACAATCATATGGCACTTTATAGCTCAACATAAAAGTTACATATTAGCTAGGAGACTAACCAGTGGCCATCATGATTGCGGCAATACCAAGTAATCGTCCATACAACAGCATGGGGGGCCATCACGTGACTAAGATCGTGACAACCGTTAGGTCCCCCAAACGCTATGGCCGTTGCGTGGCATTTTTGTGGCACGAGTCTCCCCAGGTTGCCCAGCCGAGGAGGACCCACCTGCAAGCCATTGATTAACGAATGACGCAGCACATTACCTGGGCCAACACACCCAAGGCACATGGTCCACACGACCACGAGCTCCTTCCGAACCACAAGCTTACCAGCGCATCGACTACATGGCTTTGGGGAGCAACCGCTAAGCTCCAAGTCCATGACCACTACATCGCACCTTTCACCAAACATCATTCTTGGAGTCCATCGATTGATTACGGGTGAAACAAGTCGACCACTACCTCTCTTCTAGTGCCGCCGTGCGGCCAGAGTCCTCGACATGACTCAACTACGCAAGCTCGTCGCAGCGAGCGCGCTGCTCCTGGCGGGCTTAGGAAGCGCTGAACTGTATACTCCGAAGCATGAGGCTGGTCGTTGTGCCATGCGCGGCCACTGCGGCTCCAAGGGCTTCTTTGGAAAGCAGCTGCCTTGCCCCGACAATGGACTGGCTGAAGAACCCGATGACAAGCTGCGCCAGCAGATCGTCGATCTCTGTGGACCGAAATGGAGCACAGGACCTGTGTGTTGCACTGCCGATCAGGTTCGTTCCAATGTCTGTTCCTGATAGTCCGTAGCTGACGTTCTTGTAGGTGAAATCCCTGGCATCCGAGCTCGGTACCCCGAACCAGATCGTATCCTCCTGCCCTGCCTGCAAAGACAATTTCTTCAACCTCTTCTGCACCTTTTCATGTTCGCCCGATCAATCGCTATTCCTGAACATAACAAGCGTCTCTGAGAAGAATGGAAAGGATATGGTTGAGGAGCTTGATCAGTTGATATCCAGCAAGTACGGAGGTGGATTTTTCGACAGCTGCAAGGATGTGAAGTTCGGCCCGTCGAATGCGAAAGCCATCGATTTCATCGGAGGTGGTGCCCAAAATTACTCTGAGCTCCTGAAGTTCTTGGGAGACAAGAAGGCCATCGGGTCACCATTCCAGATAAACTTCCCGACGGAATACTCGGAGCCGGGCATGTCGCCGGTAGACATGACGCCGAAGAAGTGCAACGATGACGATCCGAACTTCAGATGCGCTTGTGTAGACTGCCCAGCGGTCTGTCCAGAGCTTCCGGCTGTCTCGAAGCCGGGGTCGTGCCACGTCGGAGTGCTGCCTTGCCTCTCATTTGCCTCCATTTTCACCTATAGTATCTTGCTCTTCTCCTTCATCGCGGCCATCGTCGGCCATGTTGCATGGCGACGGCATGCCAAGCGCCGGAGCGAGCGACTGAGGTTGCTACAAGATGCATCTCCGAGCGACGACGAAGATGAGGGAGACCTGGTGCAAAATGGGGCCATGTTCGACCGGCCGCAACGTTATTACAAGATCAACACCTGGTGTGACTCCGCCTTCTACAAGCTTGGTCATATGGCGGCACGATTTCCCGCCCTGACTATAATCAGCAGCTTTCTCTTCGTTGTTATTCTTAGCGCCGGATGGGTTAGGTTCGACATCGAGAAAGACCCAGCTCGACTATGGGTTAGCCCGACTTCGGCGGCTGCCGAAGAGAAGGCTTTCTTTGATGATAACTTTGGTCCCTTCTACCGTGCTGAGAAGATCTTTCTGGTAAACGATACCCTCCCTTCCGGCCCCGGTCCCGTTCTGAGCTACGAAACATTGCTTTGGTGGCTGGATGTAGAGAAAAGCGTCAAGCAGCTCAAGGGACCTAAATTTGGTGCCATGCTCGAGGATGTCTGCTTCCAGCCAACAGGTACCGGTTGCGTGGTCCAGTCAGTCGCCGCTTATTGGAGCAATGAGCCAGCCCTCATCGGTCGAAACTCCTGGAAAGCCGATCTCCGGAATTGCGCCAAGTCTCCAGTTGAATGCCGCCCTGATTATGGTCAGCCAATCGAGCCAAACATGATTCTTGGGGGCTATGACTCCGATGTGGTTGACGCAAAGGCCATTACTGTCACTTGGGTTGTCAGCAATGCGGCCGAAGGGACACCGGAAGTCACTCGCGCCATGGACTGGGAACTGGCTCTCCGCGACAGACTGCTCGAAGTCCAGGAAGAGGCAGCGGCTCGTGGTCTTCGACTTTCATTCTCTACTGAGATCAGCTTGGAGCAAGAACTTAATAAGACCACAAACACGGACGCCAAGATCGTCATTATAAGCTACATCATCATGTTTCTCTACGCGTCATTCGCTTTGGGTTCGACTACCCTTTCTCTACGCGACACGTTGAGGAATCCAGCTGTGGCTCTTGTTCAGTCCAAATTCACCTTGGGCGTGGTTGGCATTCTGATCGTGCTCATGTCCATCAGCGCTTCGATCGGACTTTTCTCCTGGGTAGGCCTCAAGGCCACCCTCATTATTGCGGAGGTCATCCCGTTCATTGTTCTCGCTGTCGGCGTGGACAACATTTTCTTGATTGTGCACGAGTTTGAGCGTGTCAATATTAGCCATCCGGATGAGATGGTCGAGGAGAGGATTGCAAAAGCACTGGGACGTATGGGCCCATCCATCCTATTCTCGGCCCTCACAGAAACCATCTCGTTTGCCCTGGGTGTCTTCGTTGGCATGCCTGCCGTCCGTAACTTCGCCGCATACGCCGCCGGTGCGGTGTTCATCAACGCCATTCTTCAAATAACCATGTTTGTGTCAGTTTTGGCCATGAACCAGATGCGCGTGGAAGACCATCGAGCAGACTGCGTACCATGCATTCAAGTCAAGGCTGCGCGCGTACAGCTCAGTGGTAGCAACGGTAACGCTAACGCTAGATTCTACGAGGTACCCGAGGAGAGCATGTTGCAGCAGTTCATTCGCAGACAATACGCCCCAGGGATCCTTGGAAAGAAAGCGAAGGTTGCAATCATCGCCATCTTCCTCGGTTTCTTCGCAGCCGGAATAGCCCTGATCCCGGAGGTCCAACTTGGACTGGATCAGCGCGTTGCGATCCCCGATGATTCCTATCTGATTCAGTATTTCAATGACTTGTACAGTTACTTAGACACCGGGCCGCCCGTGTACTTTGTTACCAGGGAACTCAATGTGACGGATCGGAAGAACCAGCAGGAACTTTGCGCCAGGTTTACGACCTGTGACCAAATGTCGTT
This sequence comes from Reticulascus tulasneorum, assembly GCA_001557505.1. NCBI lineage: Eukaryota > Fungi > Ascomycota > Sordariomycetes > Glomerellales > Reticulascaceae > Reticulascus > Reticulascus tulasneorum. The sequence continues at coordinate 944,598 of LSAX01000006.1, forward strand.
GGCCAACATCTTGGAGGGCGAGAGGAAACGACCCGAAGTTTCCTTTATCTCATCACCAACGGGAAGTTGGCTGGACGATTTCTTCTTGTGGCTCAATCCCGATCTTGGTGATCAGTGCTGCGTAGAGCATGGGTCAGCTTGCTTCGCCAACCGCGACCCGGCATGGAATATCACTCTTGCTGGAATGCCGGAAGGAGACGAGTTCGTGCACTATCTTCAAAAGTTCCTTACTTCCCCAACCAACGACGATTGCCCATTAGGAGGTCAAGCGTCTTACGGAGCATCCGTCGTCATTGACGCTGAGAAGGACACGATCCCGGCCAGCCATTTCAGGACTATGCACTCTCCTTTAAGAAGCCAGGACGACTTTATAAATGCATACGCAGCAGCTCGCCGCATCGCTTCAGACATCACAGAAAGGACTGGGGTCAAGGTCTTCCCGTACAGCGTTTTCTACATCTTTTTCGATCAATACGCCAGCATCGTGCCACTCACCGCCACGCTACTCGCCTCCGCTGTTGGCATTATCTTCATTGTCGCATCAGTCCTCCTGGGCTCGGTATTTACGGCACTTGTCGTGTGTGTGACGGTCGTGATGACCGTCGTCGACATCATTGGGGCCATGGCAGTGTTCGGTGTATCGCTCAACGCTGTCTCTCTCGTCAACTTGATTATTTGCGTCGGCATATCGGTGGAGTTCTGCGCCCATATTGCCAGGGCATTCATGTTCCCGTCACGGACCGTCATGGAACGAGCCAAGAACCGATTCAGAGGTCGTGATGCGCGAGCCTGGACGGCACTTGTCAATGTTGGCAGCTCCGTCTTCTCGGGAATCACGGTCACCAAGCTTCTCGGGGTCTGTGTCCTTGCCTTCACCCGATCCAAAATCTTCGAGATCTATTACTTCCGTGTCTGGCTTGCGCTGGTCGTTTTTGCTGCCACGCATGCGCTCATCTTCCTGCCAGTCGCACTCAGTCTTGCTGGAGGTGATGGATACGTGGATCCCGAGAGCGAAGGGGGTCTCGAGGAAGATCTTGCTAGTAGGAGATACAGAGCACTCGTGCCTGACGACGACACAGACTCGGACGACGACTATTAGGTGGGACTCTTGTCTTCCTCCTGAAGGCGGATAGTGCCAGCTCACTGCACAGCTGCCACAGATGCGCCGGAGAGATGAACTCGATCTGAGGAACATCACTACTGCACCTTCACCCATCCTGGATCAGCCTAACTTTGGGCTCGCTTATCGTTTTTCGACAAAATATCAGAATATCTGTGCTTCTTACGGCAAATCCCACAAATGCCAAAGTCAGCCCGACGTGTGGGACAATGAACGATGAATGCTGGAAATCTCAGGCTGCGGGCCTCTCCTGTAAAACATCGGCGGTCGAAAATTTCGTGACGGGAACAGACAAGGAGCAGTATACGGGAACACGAATGGATGCTGGGTTGATGGCTGGTCCGGCGCATTGGAGCTTGTGGACTCAGCGGTGGATTTTTGGATACCTGCACATAGTTTTACTTTGTATCAACACAGCAAAAATAGATAGTAATGACAGCGGGATGTGTATTTCCCCTTGAGCCCATCATGATTCAAACATGCTATGCTTTGCAACCACTCGGCGGTGTCAATTGAGTTGGGTCAATTTAGCTCGCAGCCTTCGACATGGTGATTTCAAGCACAGTGTATTCTAGCTCGGCCTTTGTGGAAGCGCGCTCACCGCTTGTGGCCATTGTAGATCACCTGAACAAATCCATACGTATGATGTCGGGCACAAGGCTAGAGGCTGCATGAACAGGTAGTAGCACGTATTAGTTGGACGTGCCCCCCGCCAACGACGAGGTGCCACATCACCGAATGGGAGGGGAGTGTGGGTGGGAAGGGGGGTTGAACGCATGTGGACATGGCCGTGCCAGCACATGGCGGCATGAGTCGTGGGCATATCGGTTGGGCTGGTGGAGCGACTGGAACTGACCCGTTTCGTTCCTTGATGCCCAGTGTTGAGAAGTATGTAGGTTTCCGGGAATCTGAAGAGTAGCTGTTTGTGTGTTGATGAAGGGGCGGGTGTTTCGTGGATTAGGAACCCTACTGGACAATGGATGGACACTCACTGGATTGGGTTCAGGAAAGGTTAGGTTGAGAACGGGGCCCAGTGGCCGTCGTGTCCGCTGCCCTGGTCCTGGACGCGATGGACCCTGCGTCAGCTCTTCCCTATCCTCACATACACGCTGATTTTAAATGTCGGGATGCCATGTATTTGTAGAACGAATCCCAGTGCATACGAAGTAAGGTAGTCAAGTAGTCAAGTACTCAGGTAGTCAAACGAAGCACAGTCATTTGCCAGAAGTCCAGACCGCGCGCCAGGAAACTAACTTGCAGGTGTCGCCGAAAAGGTAAAATTAATTGGACGACGCGCACGGCCAGCCAGTGAGTTGGGGCCTCTTTATTACTCGTAACTTTTTCCAGGTTGGCGATCTAGTACTTTAATAGCGTGGCCTCATTTCACGAAATTGATTGACAGAAACGCGGGTCGGTATTGGAAGGGGGAGGGAGAGAGAGAGTTCGCGCGTCGCCGGGAGCTACCTGAAGATGGGCTAGCTCAGGGGGGGCGTCTTTGTCGTCGTAGCACATTGGACTATCGGATTACTTGGGTGGTAGTGGTAATAAAGTTACATATGTACCACCTTACGTACTCGTGAGTGGTAATTACTGTGTACTTTTGTTGAAGGCATTCGGAGCTTTTTTGTCTTGCTTGCAGGGAGCAACAGACTGGTGGTGGGATTCTTTATCCGGATTGTCGAACAGTCTGGAAAGATAGCCGTCAATGCCTTTTCGGTTGATCAGGAACGTCATGAGTCTGAAGGCTGATGTCTTGGGGGGGATTTTGATTTGGGGGGTTAGCGAGGAGGGGGGCGAGAGAGTGATTTGAGAGAAGCTTGATTAAATTGAAACGGCTGCGCATGAAGCTGATCCAGGTTCTTTCTCAAACATCATCCCAACTCCCGCCCTTCATCCATGATGACTTACATCTGGATACCTTACGCCGTTCGTAGGGTATTAGGTACCTAAGGTAAGGTAATAACTCGGGGCCCAGGTATCTCAGGCATCTCTTTTAGGCAGATTGGGTACTGTGAATGCCTCTAGTAGGTAGGAAACCACCTGGCAGTTATTAGTCTGAGGTATAAGGTATTAAGTTGCAGTGGGGAGCGGACTAACAGGTAGGCTGGCATTATTAGCGACCTAATAACAGTTTTGGTGCTTAAATGCCCCCCCTGTCTACCTGTTAGCACTGCACTGTCTGCCTCAAGGTCCCGTCCACCCACTCACCCCCGGAAGACCCGCCAAGGTGCCCACCTCAGAACCCTGCAGTGGCCGAGCTAGGCGTCCATGCTCCCTCCAAGCCGTTCCAAGCCCTCCCTGAACAATGAAACAGCTTTTTGTAAACCTACCTTGCCTACCCAGATCTTCACCGACTCACACATCATCCTCTTCCGTCCTTTCTGATTTATCAATCGGTGCGACGAGTGTGATTCAGCATCCAAGTCGATCTCCTCAGCGCTTCTTTTTGTCTCGGTTCTCCCTGCTCTTTTCTTGACCCGTCTTGCTCCAGGAGGTTCCGTCCTTCTTGCTTTGCCAGGGCGCTTAACCTTCGGATCAGATACCAAAAGAAAAAAGGAGTTCTTCGCAAGGTGAGCAGGCTTCCTTCGCGCCCCAATTGCTACGCTCTGGTCGTGCCACTTGTGAGCGCGTTGCCAGACGCGCTCTACAAAGCTCGGCATACTCGTATTCTTGCATCTTGGTTGCTTTTGGCTGCCGTGCCTTCAAACACGCTGTCGCTTCCCGCTGTCTGCCTATTCTGGAGCTATCTAGCTAACCCTTGCTCCCGCGACCAGCTCCATCCCTTTGTCCGTTCCAATCCCACGAGAAATCAATTCATCATGTCCGATGCCGACGGTTTCGAGGTCGTCCAGCACGACGACGCCCCCCCTGTCTCTGCGCCTGCGCCGACAAAGGAGACCCCGACCTCCCCCGATGCGAAGTCCACCGGCGACGCTGCACCAGTGAAGAAGCCGGCCGGTACCACCTCCGCCGTTCGTCGCCCAGGAATTGCTGCCCCGACAGGGACGAAGCCATCCGCCAGCACGACGGGCACGCGCGCCCCGGGTGGTTTGAGCAAGCCTCCCACTCGACCACCTGGCACCACCACCGTCAAGCGCCCGGCCGCCGCCTCTTCTTCAACCCCAACAACCCATCGATCGCAGCCTAGTGTGTCTGCGTCCGAGGACGAGACCAAGAAGAAAACCTTGGCCACCCATGCCCGTCGCACCTCGACGCTGCCGGGTAGCAGCGCGACTAGCTCGCCAGGCAAGGAGAAGAAGGTGTCGACCACTACCACGGGCGCCGCCACTGCTGCGGCCAGGAGGACAGCTCCGCCCACGGGCACCTCATCGCCGAAGCCGACCAGTACCGCCACCAAGTCTTCGATCGGTGGCCCTACCGCTTCTACGCGCACCGCGACTACTAGACCTGCCGGTACCGGGGCCGTCGCCGAAGCCAAGAAGCGACTATCCAACGTGGCAGGCCCTGGTGCCAGCGGAAGCGCTCCCAGAGTTGCGCGACCTTCTCTCAAGCCAGACACCTCTGCTGCGTCGGAGGCATCTGCAAAGGAGGTTGAGAACCTGAAGACTAAGCTAGCCGAGAGCGAAACCGAAGTCCAGGCGCTCAAGGACCAGATCCAATCGTCGCAGGACAAGATATCGGAACTCGGCGAAAAGTTGACAGAGGAAGCGGCTGTTGTGCAGAGCGCCTCTGACAACATCCGTAAAGAGCACGAGGATATCGTTTCGGGACTAAAGAGCAGCCACGAATCTGCCGTGTCCGACCTCGAGGCCCAGATTGCAGAGGCTACGGAGAAGTTGCAGGCTGCTGAAGCGGAGCTTGAGAAGCAAAAGACGGAATATAAAGAGGTCGTCTCTGCTAAGGAAACAGCGCAATCCGAGCTTGCTTCCGTCAAGGAATCGATCGAGTCGCTCCAGGCTGACCATGAGGAGAAGGTCAAAGCGAGCGAGTCTGCGCTGAGCCAAGCTCAGTCGGAACACGCATCTAGGCTGGAGGAGATGCAGAGCTCTCTGCTTGGTCAAAAACAAGCGGCAATTGAGGCTTTGGAGGCCAAACATGCCGAGGAGCTTGGCAAGGGCCAAGCTGCAACCGCAGACCAAGAGACAGCCCTTGCGAAGCTCAAGTCGAGTCACGAATCTGCAATCGGAAACCTTCAGAAAAAGATTGAGGATCTCAACGCGTCTCAGACCGCGCTAGAGGCTGCTCACGGGAAAAAGCTTAGCTCGGCTCAGGAAGCGCATACTTCGCAGCTTAAAACCCTGGAGGGCGATGTCGCCAAGCTGAAGAGCAGCCTCGAGGCCGCCGAGAAGTCAGCGAAGGCGGCTAAGGCTGATTTGGAAGCCAAGACTGCCGAGTTGACGGGCCTGAAAGCCAGTGTTACTAAGCTGGAGGCCGACCTTGGGGCCGCCAAAGCAGAGTTGGCACAGGCAAAGAATGATGTAGAACAGTTCCAGAAGAAGATTGATGGTCTCGTGCAAGAAAACAGCGCCAAGGATGCTGCACTCGCAAAGGCAAAGGATGCACAGGCAGCTACTCAGACCAAACACGCCAAGCAGCTAGAGCAAGTCACGAAAGATTACGAGGAGGAGATTGAATCTCTGAAGGGGGATGCATTCTTCAAACGAAAGTTCCAAGAGCTGGAGCCCAAGTATAACGAGCTGACGCAAACTCACACCACTACAGTTGAGAGTCACGCGAAGTCGCTGGAAACAGCCAAGGGAGAGCATGCTGCTGCCGTCGCCGCACTCAAGGCGAAGGAAGCTGACCATCAGAAGGCGCTGGATTCCCTACGTGCCAGCCTTGCCGAGGAGTTGGAGGCAGCCAAGAGTAGTGCTTCGACCAACAAGGAAAGCTACGTAAGTGAGCTTCAAGCTCTGAAGGATAGCCACGCCAAGCAGGTCCAGATCCTAAAGACAGAGGGCCAGAGTTCTCTTGCCAAGGAGTTGGAAACTCTCAAGGCGTCTCATTCGAAGGCCATCTCGTCCGTCAAGTCCGAGAGCCTAAGTGAGAAGGAGAAGCTCTCCGCGGCTCACGCGGCTGAATTGGAGGCCGCCAAGAAGGCTAGCGATAGCGCTCACTCTGCGGAGCTCGCGAAGCTGAAAAAGGATCTCCAAGCTGCCGTGGCCGAAATCGAGAAGTCTCAAGCTAGCCATACCGATGCGCTCAAGGCCGCGAAGAAGGACCTCGAGTCGGCGCATAATGCGGAGGTCGAGAAGTTGATTACGCTCCACGCCGAGGCTATAGACTCGTTGAAGAAGGAAGGGGCTAGCTCACAAGGGATCGTCGAGAAGCTGAAGGCTTCGCATGCCAGCGCCATCAAGACGTTGACAAGCGACTTTGAGAAGAAGAGCGCAGCTCTTACTACCGAAATCACCAAGCACCAGTCTTCCACCTCGGAGCTTGAGAAGGCTGTCACGGCCGCAAAGGCATCCGCCGATAAAGCGCAAAAAGAACTCGAGGAATTGAGTCAGCAACTTGCTCAGGAGAAGATGGAGCGAGCCGAGGCACAAGCCGCCCTCGACGCCGTCAAGAACCAAAAGCCAGATACATCGGAGGCGGATGCGCTGAAGGAGCAGTTCGAGACTGCCAAGAAGGGGTTCAACGACGAGCTCAAGATTCTGCAGAGCAGTCTTGTGATCGCGAAGCAGGAGTCGGAAGATTTACAGGCTGATCTCAAGATGACATTGAAGGACCTTGAAGCGTATAAGCTCGAGTCAGACGCGAAGCAGAAGACCAGCAAGGCGGATTACGAAGATATGCACGAGACCATGACGAAGCTGGTCGAGGAGGAGCAGAAGAAGGCAGCAGATTTAGAGGAGAAGATCGCAGAGATCACCAAGACGATTGTTGATAAGGAGAAGATTGTGGAGGAGCTCGAAGCGAAGTTGAAGGTGAAGGACGCGGAAATAGCCGAGGCCAAGGTACGTTCCAAGGAAACCACCTCTTCTCGGAGCAACGAAGAAGAGGGAGCGAGAATAGCAACTAACAAGATGCGTATAGGCCAACGCAGCTTCAGCCCCGGCACCGTCAAAGCCAAAGGCAAAGGGCCTAGCGGCTAGTAGATTCGCGGAGGCCGAAGATGATGATGACGGCGCCGCCGCGTGGGAAGGGGAACCGGCTGCGGGGGAAGGTGAGAGTGATGATCATTCTTCTGCGGCATTAGCTTCGGTGCGAGCGCCCTTTGCTTGATGCAACCCTTACATCCCTTGACCTTCAGCAAGATTCCTTTCAGTCGAGTTATGTAAAAAGCAGAAGCAGAAGCTAACTCTCTCGTGTCAACAGCTAGCAAAAGCTCGGACTAGCGCCAAGCACATGTCGAATATGGATAAGGAGATGCAGGATCGCAACATGCAGATGTTGTCGTCCATTACCGATCTACGACCTCAACCGACGCAATCGGCCCAGAGCTGAGCACTCAACACCGCGCACCTTGACTCGTCTGCAAGTCGAGACGCGACTCTACACATTCTGGCTAGCGGGCTCATAGCCTTACAAAAAACAACGCGAGCTCTTTAGCTTTCTCCTCTGCCAAGCGTGGTAGCAGGTCCTGTTTAATACAGCGCCGGAGCGTCTTTTCAGCACGGCTCTTTCTTACTTTCGGCCTGGGGGGGGAGATGAGGAGAGAGGTTAGTTGGTGGATTTGAGTACGGTACAGATTGTTCAATTCTTGTAGGAGGGGTTGACGGAAAGATGGATGGGGATTTTGGAGGTGAAGCTTGCGTGTCATGGTGGTGTAATTACTGAGGAATGTGTGTACGGATGAAAGCAGACAATGGACGATACCCCTTTCTTCTAACTGAAGCCTTGAATGAATATTTGCCTCAACTGCCGATAGTTCTCCATATTCTTCCCGCCTCACTTGTGCTATCCGACGTGGTTGAGATTACTCTATCATCCCGCATATCCTGGTGACAACTTCGAATCCTGATTACGGAGTGCGACCGGAGTACTTAATGATTTATCATCTGCGCTAGGTTCGATGTGATACAGCTCATGTGGAGTGAAAATGCATTACAAATGGTTCAGCTTAGGTAGGTATGGAATGTGAGGCGTCAAAAGTGTCTCGAAATCAAGTGGGGTTGTCCTATATAGCTACCCTCGACGGCCCATCCACACATGTCCCATATTCCCCGAGTCATCCGATCACCAACCCATCCTATATCCCAATTCCAGTCGTTGTAGCAATGGAAAACAGCACAAATGGCACCGAGCAAGCGCTCCCAATCCTCTACCGTGATACAACCCCGCCAGCCGAGTTTCAGGCCGCAGTCTGGTCCCGCGTCCACAACGCAATCCGGGATATCCGGCTGCCTCGTGCGGTGGTCAAGGCCACGGAGCCGGGGCACGTCGTTGCCGCGGTAAAGCTTGCGGCGAAGGAGGGGTGGAAGGTCAGCGTTAGGAGCGGGGGGCACAGCTGGGCTGCGTGGAGTGTGCGGGACGGGGCTCTGTTGCTTGACCTTGCGGCCTTGAGGAAGAGCGGAAACGAAGATGGGAGGGGCGATGCGCTGGGAATTGGCTACGATGCGGAGACCGGGGTGGTCAGCTGCTCGCCCAGTATTACTTCCAACGAATTAAACCTCTGGTTGGGCGAGGAGGGGAGAGGGAGGTTCTTCGCCGGCGGACACTGTCCTGATGTCGGCCTGGGAGGCTTCCTTCTCCAAGGCGGGATGGGATGGAACGCCAAGGCGAGTTGAACTACCATTTTGGGCTTCCAGAGTCTCATGAGCCTGTGCTAACTGCTCCAGAACTGGGGCTGGGCATGCGAGTCCGTCGTCGGGATCGACGTCGTGACAGCCGACGCTCGCGAGCTGCACTGCAGCGAAAAGGAGAACACGGATCTCTTCTGGGCGGCGAGGGGCGCTGGGCCCGGTAAGTTTCGCTGCGCTCCTGTCTACGGCTGGGACTGACGGGACAGGCTTCCCGGCTATCGTGACAAGGTTCCATCTCAAGACGCGGCCGTCGACGGGGCTGTGGCAGAGCTTGTATTTCTACCCTGCCGAGGACTTCCGCAAGGTTTTGCAGTGGGTTACTGATGTACTTCCCCTTTTCTGCCACTCTAGACCAGCGACTTACACTCTCAGGTCTCCCCGACAGCAGACCCCGAAACCGAAATAGTCTGCCTGGCGCTCTACCCGCCGTTCTCCAGCTCCATCCACATTCTCGCCAACTTCCTCACCTTCCAGCCCACCCTCGCCGCCGGGAATGCCGCGCTCGCTCCCCTCCACGCCTCTCGCCCCCCCGGCGCAGTCACAGAGGTCTTCTGCACCGAGACGAGCCTCGAAGCCCAGTGCGCGAACCAGACCGCCGCCGCGCCGTTGAACCACCGCTACGCCTCGGAGAATGCCTACGTCGCCAACGACGAGGACGTGGGCCGCGTGCTGGAGAAGGCGTTCACGACGCTGCCGAGCATCAAGAGCTATGCGTTGTATCTGAGCATGAACCCGACTTCAAGGAGGGACTTAGGTGAGATGTCGCTGTCGTTGCAGAGTGATCACTACTTTGCCCTCTACGCCGTCTGGGAGGACGAGCGCCAAGACGCGGCGTGCAAGGCGTGGATCAAGGACAGCATCGGGGAAGTCGAGAGGCATAGTGTGGGGAGCTATCTTGGCGATGCAGATTTCCGGTCCCGAAAGACGAAGTTTTGGGGAGAGAAGGAGGGGAAGAAGCTCATGGAGGTTAGGAAGAAGCGGGATCCGGAAGCGAGAATCTGCGGGTTTCTTGATGGGGACGATGGGGGGGAGGGAAGTGGAGAGTTGAGGAACGAGTTTGAGTGGGATACCCAAGACGGAAAGGACAATGTCAAACCGTAATGTCGTCTAGAGCGACCTGATGGCCAGACATTGTATCGCAGATGAAGTGCGGATAGACGCAAGACATTTCGGCATTTTAAATATCACCAAAGGAATATAGCAACACTTCAACGCAAGTCATGCCGACGGTGAGGATCAGAGATGCTTAATTTTTCCTTCATCCGGCTTCTGCTATCCTCGGACTTGGATCAACAGCAGTATTTTCATAAACGCGTGAAGGTCATAAAACCCAGTCCCATATCATACATTGACATCTTCCCATGAATCTCGCTCCGCAAGCCCAGATCTCATGTCTCGGCACTCTTCTTCTCATTCACCTCCGGTTTGACTATATCTCTCAACTCGAACTTTGCGCGGAAGTTGTTTTGCTTGACAAACCACGCGTTGACGAGCGTCCACTCTTGCGAGGGATCCTGGAAGTTAATCTGGTACACGTTAGCTTATTTCAACAAATGACTGTGGTCTCTCCCCTGCTCTTCTGGGAGAGAACTGGAGAAAAGACCAGTGCACCAAGGAATGAAGCTTACCTCGAACCTCCGTAGCAAGCTCGGCACGACTTTGTAGATCTCCAGCAAGCTGATATTCTTCCCAATGCACGTCCGGCTCCCCATACCGAACTGGAGCATCGCCCCGTTCATCTCCTTGATCCGCTTCTCCTCCTTGTCCGTATCCTTAGACTCATCCACCAACCACCGGTCCGGGCGGTACGCATCAACATCCTCGCCGAAAATCTCGGGCCGCCGATGAATCACCCACGCGCTGCAGCCGACAATCGTGCCGCCCTTGACGAAATGCCCCGCGATTTCGATGCCTTGTTCGGGTACGATGCGCTCCAACGGTAGGCCGGGGGCAGGATGCAAGCGGAAGGCTTCCTTGACGCAGGCATCAAGATAAGGGAGTTTCTGACTCTCTGTCCACGTCACGAGCCCAGTTTCGATGTCTTCGAAACCACCTTCACGACCGACTCTGTCTAACTCGTCTCTAAGCTTCTGCAACGCGGTGGGATTTCGTAGGAGATAGTAGAACACGGCAGCGAGACTGATGGCTGTGGTCTCGGAGCCCGCAAAAGCCATACTGACTGCCATCGTCTGTACGAGGGTATCACTCATAAACTCTGGGCGGGCTTCCCGGGCGGCTAGGAACTTGGAGAGTAGATCGGGTTGCTGTGCCTGCTTCTTAGTGGCTGTCACGGGCAAGAGTGGCTCCGACGAAGAGTTAAGTTCGGGGAGACGCTCGGCCATGCGTGCACGGGCGAAGCGTGCCACAGGAAACGTGGCATCGATGATCCCCCACTGCGAGAGTTGCAGGTACAGAGGGTTTTTGAGGAGAAAGCGATCGAGGATGGGAATTTGACCGATCTAGCACATGTTAGTCTATCATCCGTACAGTGGTGGCCGAAATCAATCTCACCGGCGCCACATATATGAACAGCTTGGCAAGGTACGAAACAATGCCATCAATATCCTCGTTCTTCTCCACGAAGCCATGCCGCTTGCTATACGTGATCTCGCCTATAACATCGAAGGCGTAAAACTGCAGCCATTGTGTAAAATCACATCCATCTGCCTTGCCAGCGAACAGCTTCGCAGTCTGGGAGAGGAATAACTTGGTCGTGTTGTCCACAAAAGGCTCGTATTGCACCAAGGCCGACATGGCAAAGGCGGAGTTGACGCATCGTCGGAATTGCGCATGGAAGTCGTTGTCGGTGGTGCTAAACAGGGACTGGAGGCTGTGGCCCTTTACCACAGACTGCTGAACAACATAGAAGTCGGACTAGGGGAAGATTAGCTGCATGCCAATCAGTGGCTGCGGGCCCCTCTCACCTTGATAAATCCCTTATTGAGGCCGTAGATAACTTTCAATGCTTTTGGATCCGCAAAAGAAAGGTTGTTCGGCCCCAACCGAACAACATCCCCATACTTCTCGTGGAGTGCGAGGTGGGTTACCTCAGGCCGCTGGCCCCATACGATCCAAAACCTCCACCAGTCCGTCAAAGACGCAAGCAGTGGGCCAGGATATTTGTTGAGCCCATTGTTGTACCGATTCTTCACCAGCCAGGCAAGCAGCAGCGAGGAGGCTATCGATAGCCAATGCTGAGCAACGACATGCAGCAGTGATTCAGTGAGTCCGTGCATTGTGATGGCAGTGCGGCTATCACTGACTTGCAAAGTCGAACTGGTCCCCCGAGTTTTAAGTTGTGAAAGAAGGGACTTGATCTGGGTTCCGACGCCCGTCAACCTGACCAAGTCAGCAAGCAAGTATATATGAGATGGCAACCCTTAGATCTTGTATGGACGGGTGCAGGGACTGAAGCACGGGTGTGTGGGCGGTTGAGCAGTCCCAGGTTACGTACCGGTCTGCTAATCTATGTGGTTTCTATATTGAGCCAATGCGTTACCCCGAGCTCCTCTTCAGTTGCATGCCGTGGGTGAGGGCGGTGCCGTGGTGGTGGAGATTTGGTCTAGTCTGGACGTGGAAATCCTGGTGTAGTTCGTAAGGTACGGCAGGTAATTTATCCAGGCCATGCAGCTGGCAAGGCACGATATCAATGTGCTCGAATGGGCTCGACGTAAGGCACACACATATTATGTGAAAATTGGAGTTGATGTGGCCACGCTGTGCCGCATTTTCACGGTGAGTTCTAGATCATCATGCACTTTCCGACATCTGATTCTTCCATCCACGTAATCGAGCACACGTCACAAGCCAAAGGCATATCCCGGCCAAGTCCAGGCGATGGGCCGGAGGATGGCCCTGACGACACGGTTCCTGGTGGGGCCACCATGGGCTGGTGGAAACTGGAAGGGATGCTATCGATGCTGTCATGACATCGAGTGGGTTAGGCTCGAGTAGCGCCATAAGCACGGCATAGCGTGGTCATGGCGCCGCCCTAGACTAGGCCCTACCAACATGGGAGCAGGAGGGGCATATGGTTAGTGGGAACGAGATGGGAGGGGAGATGTCATCCGCTGAAATCCACATTCGGCAGATGGTTCCTCCAACACATGTGAGAGAAAAGCTGGAGAAAGAGGCAAACCAGTCCAGGCCAAGTGCTCAGCTTTTCTGTCGTTACCAGAGACCAGTATTCAGCCCAACTGCCAGTTAAGTGGTCACACCGCCGCTTGCGGGGCTTTGACTGGGAAATAGACAGGCAGATATTGGGGACGGCAGTTGTCTTCAAGACTCCAACTCGCCAGCTTTCTCAATAACAGCAACCGAACATGGTGTAGGGTTAGACGGGTCCTCAAAGGCGAGCAAGAATAGACCACAGGTGCAGTGCCGTATATGAGAACCGAAAGCATATGCAGCTCACGCAATAGCGTCGTCAAGGTGTCCATGGATACCAGGGCAGACCCGTGTCAGGAGGATCACAGACGGGATGGCATGCACCAATCGCTAGCTGTCCCCTTCCACATCGCATTGCGACTTGCAGAAGAGCGATTCCCAGGACGAGATCCAGTGGGCCAGCGATCCAAAATTGGGGACATTGACAGCTTGGTTTCCCCGCAACTGCGTCCGGCTGGCACGCCATCACCGGGTCCAGCTTCTGAGGTGGGGTTGCAGTCATCAGAAGTTCGGCACCATAAAATTCCAGAGCCTGATAGATCATCGGCAAAACGATCCACGGCTGACGTGGTGGTCGGATACCGTCTAATTGGCTGCGCTCCTTGCCGCAACATATCATTTGAGTCAGTACCATGGCGGCAGTGACGTTTCTACCACAGGGCGCATGTGGGTACGGTTTTGTCTCTGTACTGTACGATCAGTCGCTTGGACGTTCGGTCACGTCTGTGCTGGTTGTGTTGCGGTATGCACAAGGCTGTTTTGAGAACGGGTTCGTATCTGTCCCCAATCTGCTCGTCAACAAAATGCAACAACTTATTAGGCTGGCTGGAAAGGAAATTTGTCCTAGTTTTCTCACCGATAGCCGCTGGGTGAAGAACCGGTCATGACCGTCGGCGAGAACAGTCGGCTGCTTACTCCAATAGATCTGCCGAAATTGATGGAATTGACACCAGAGCAGCATTACATGTGTGGCGTCCTAGCTCGCCGAGTTTAATGTTCGGCAGATGTCTGGGACTGATATTGTTGGCCCGTTTTGCCCATCCACTAGCGATAGATCAGATTCGGGTGCCTCTGTGCTGACATAACCGGGGATACATGCAAAATATACCACGTGGGTTCCATGAGAGCTCGCCTGTGCTGGTGAAGGATGACAGCCGAAGATGTGATGGTCGACGGAATTGTGCAAGTTGTAGATTGAAGGTCAAAAGTTTCAAATGGCAACGAAAGTAAGTCAACACCGAGATGGTGAGGAAAGAGCGCTTAGGTAATAGCAGCAAATGCTGTCTTTTAGTGCCTTTTTGGGCTTCTACCGCTTAAACGGCTAACCCTACAGCTGGCATTATTATCCAGAGATGAATCTAGCTGAACCAAACTGAACCGACCATGGGTATCATCATAGGCACAAGCCCCAAAACGCCAACCTTCCCTGGGGTTCAACCCTAGCGAAGCCTCGCAAACTCCGGAATCCGTTTGTTGGTCTCACTGGCAGTCCTCCGTGCCGCGATTTTCATCAACGTGGCCATCCCCTCGACATCTTCAACCACCCTGCCGAGTTGCACTGCTACCATCGCGAGATCTGGATTGGGTAGAATTTTGAGGACTCTCAGGAGGTACTTCTTGTCTTCGTCGGACCAAGGATCGCCTTCCACCATCTCCTGATCTTGCTCAAGCTGTTCTCCGCTAGTATTGCCGCCCCTTTCGAATCTGTCTCTGGATCCAGACATGGCGTCCTCCGATGGCCTGGGCTCTGAATGTGCCAAACCTCCAGTGTACATCTTTACGGCCATCACGAAGTCATGCCGCTCTTTTCTCTTTCTTTCTTCCTCGTCCCGCTCCCACTGTAATCTAGCTGCCTGCGCCTTCTGTACTTGTTGCGCGTAGGCCTGCTCTCGGAAAGGCTTTGCTTCGATGTATTCCACTCGCCTCCAAGCTTCTTGCATTTTCATACGGAAGTCAACGAGCAATGTCTCGAGCGAGCAGCGTTGCTTGTCCGCTTGTTCAAATACTTTTTTGGCCTTTTCCGTCTCATTCTTAGGCTCCAACGGCCGCTGTCGGAGCTCTTGGTTCATCAGGGCTGCCAGCGTGCTGGTCCAATCTACCAATCGCAGCATGATATGCAGAGTCTGCTTGGTGAACTCGAAGCCCCCATTCCTACTGCCGTCTTTGGCCTCTCCAGACATATACACTACTTCTAGGGTGAGAACCAGCATCGGTATGACTTTCTCGAATAGATCCACCACACGCGCTTTGCGTTTATTCAGATCAGTACTGTGCGTGTCAACGAGTGGCCCGAGCCGCTTCGAAGCCATGTCGACAATGAATTTATCCATCTGTCTGAACAGATTTGGCACAAGGAACACGTTAAGGTTATCTGTGCCCCGTAGGTAGTCGTACTGCTCGTCAAAATGCGGAGCCTTTGGAATGTTGCCGCAGACGTTCTTCAAAGAGTGGAGATACTTCCACATCCCGTTGCACTGTTGCGATTTTGGCTCAAGTTTCTTGCGTCTTGTCTCCGATATTCCCGGATCGTGGTTCTTCTGAATTCCCACTCTCCACTCGCTTGTCTGGCCGGTAAAGCCGCTCCCACCCATAAGTTTCACGAGGCGTTTCGGCAAGTTACTGGGCAAACCAACAGCTATTTGTGTTTCTCTTTGAGCTGGGGCACCCATGATGATGGAGTCATTCGCTCCAAGCCTGGCTTGGTTGACGGTGAAGCTCTGGCTCATGTCTGTAGCCGCGGTGGGAGGAACAGCTGTGCCGGCATCTCGACAGGAAGTGCTTGCCACAGCCGTGTTTTGCATTTCTGGAGTAGCGTTGGAACCCTCCACACGTCGACTCCATTCAGCACAGTCAATCGACGGTGTTGTCGGTCGAGGCTCCTCGGTTCTTTCAGTCTCGACAGCTCGACTCAGTAAGACCGTTTGAGAATTTGCAGGACGCAAATCTGGCGCCGGACGGCTAACGTGGGACGCTGGAGGCCTTGGGTGCTGGCCAGCTGTTTTGCCAGCACCTTTTGGAGAGATAGGTACGTCGTAAGGATCAGGTGGTCCTCGAACAATCGGAGTAGATTCCACTTCAGGATCTGGCGTATCCAATGGTTCTGAATTGCATTCTTCTTCTAGATCCGGCATCCCTATACCTGAATCAGGATTGGATCGAAGCCGCACTGCGGGATGTCTAAAACCCGGTTTGGAGGCTGGCTGCTCAGATTGGAAGCCAACAGCCAACAGCCGCTCTTCAAACGGACATTGTTGTTGCAGGCTGCTGGGACCAATGGGTTGGCTTGATGGAACGCCCTGATTGGGGCCGTCGGATAGCGTCTTGTTGATTCGATCGAAGGAGATGGCAGTGAGTGCGCAGATACTATCGTCGGCCTCCTGAGCTTCAGATGTACTGCCCAGACGTAGCTTCTTCGCTGGAGGACCATGATGTGAACGAGCGCTCGTTTGTGGTCGCTTTACCCCGGCATGCGACTTCGTGTGCGACCGAATCGATGGTTCGGCTGACTTCTTTTCGTAGTTGCCTTTGGCCCGATTTGTTGTCTTGCTGAGGAGGCGCGCATGCCACGGCTGGATGGTCGCAGGGATATCCTCCACGTCGTCGTCACTCGAAAATTCGTCCCCCGAGTGACGGACTTCATTGTTGATTTGTTTTTGGGCTGTTCTGGTATTCTGCAGAATCATAGGCTCGAAGGAATCGTCTCGATCGTCCTGACCAGTGCCGGCCTGCCTTCTCACTTGGACCGTGTCATCGTTGGCGAAAACGTAGGGCGAGTCTTTCCAGATTGGACGCCGCGCTTTGGATTTTCTCGACGGTTGCGTCCTGGCACTGAAGGTCATCTTGGCGTCTCGACATCCCCAAGGTTGGCAGGTTAGCACTGAGGCAAATTGCGTCGGAAAACGCGAAGTTGAAGGTGACATGAGTTAGCAGACGCGTATAAATAAAACGCGGCTTAACGTGGAATTGTCAGCCTTGCAGCTGGGAGTCAAGGGTAACAGTGCAAATTTAAACCGTACTGTAGATCCAACACTGTCCTTCAAAAATCAAGCAAAGCCAACGCAATAATCGACCTCCCCTAATGGCTAGAGATGTTTTACTCTTATATAACATTTAGGTAACTGACCATGTACTTCTTGCCTAGCTAGGCATTTTGAGAGCCAGCAAGTTGTCTAATCCTCACCCTGTCTTGTTGCATCTCAGCAAGCGAATGCTCAATAACATGCCCTGGTAACCATCCAGGGTACCCTTCCGAATTCATGTCGAAGTTCAGAGTTCTCAAAGGAACAGCCCCTGGCTAGAGATGTCAGATAGGGTTTCATGAAGTTCTGTAGTTCTCGTCACTTCTGCCTCACGGACAAGTTTCATCGCAGCCGAAAGAGCAAGCGGAATGTATCAGTACATGCCAGACCAAGAAATCTCAAGGACTAGGTGAAGACTCGATAGAGAAGAAAAGGCTGAGCCTGCCTTCTAAATCAGCTAGGATTATTAGTCGTTGTGAATGCTGATGTTGATGTTGATGTGTGGCAGATGCAGAAAACTCGGACGGCAGCGCCTCTCATCGCATCGCATTCACCATTGGATGCCCCAATCTAGCATGGGAAAACGTCTTTCATGTCTTTCTACACTTGCTAAGGAGTACAGTATGAGAGATCAAACGAACAACAAACACTGGGCTTTATAAGTAGCAAGCTGATAAAGTAGTCGTTTGATGCAACAGACGGAGCCTGTGTGTCCAAGAGACTCCCACTCGCTAGCTAACACTCGATACGAATCTCGAAATAAATGCCGTATATTAAGCTAAGGGTAATTGTCTGCACCCGCCCAGCATGCTATAGTATGCTACGGGATTTGGAACGAACCCGTTCGTTGTTCAACTTGTGACACGTTGAATACGTCATGAGTTTGTTGGTAATGTCATTATAATAGCCAACGAGAGCATATGTAATCGTTAGGGTGAAGTCCAGAGGACTGCAGACGAAGTCGACTAATCTTCAGATATAATGATCTCGCTCTCATCCCTCCTGGGTGACGTTACAAGACTCGCAGCCTCAAATGCCATCACCGAAAACACAGCCAAAGAAAGCACTCTGCCTGCTGACTCAGCCATTACCAACCTCATCCACTGGACTTCAGGACTTCAACCTCATACTCACCTCGGTGAATCCTCACTCAAGCAAGCAGTTTGACCCATTCTCTCGCAAAGCAATATTAATCTCTCACACGCAGAGTCGCCATGGATCCTCCGCCTGGCCCGCCGCCAAAACCAGCTTTCCCAACCCTCGCTCTGCTCCCACAACAGGAACCCCATACCTTCATCGCGCCCATCAAGCGCATCGAAGAAGGCCACGACGTGCCCTTCTTCCTCACCACCCTCGCTTATCGTGACATCGGCACCTTCATCCTCCAGCTCAACCGTGCCGTGTGTCCCAGGCGCTCTACCTCCCCCGACGGCAAGGAAAGCATCCAGACCTTCCCGCTCAGCTCGCTCTCAAAAACCCGGCTCCCGGATTCGATAAAAGGCCTGCAGGAGCTACTCGCCAAGGCAGATAGTTTTATTGATGAGGCGCCGCCAGATCCTGGACCGCGGCGGTTCGGAAACGTGAGTTTCCGGAAGTGGTCTGCGCTGCTGGAGGAGCGGGCCGGGGCGCTTCTGGAGGAAGTTCTGCCTCCTGGTGTGCTAGCTTTCGGTGGTGGGAGTGAGGATGGCAAGGTCGGACCGATGGAGGAGCTGAGGAAGTATTTCCTTGGCGGGTTTGGGAGTGCGGAAAGGTTGGACTACGGGACGGGTCATGAGTTGAGTTTCGTAGCTTTTCTAGGCTGCTTGTGGAAACTCGGAGCTTTCAGAGATGGAGAGTCAGACGAAATAGAAAGGAGTCTCGTCCTGGGCGTCATCGAGCCGTACGTTTACTCCCCTACACATTCATCATATCACGCTAACGCTGCTCAGGTATCTAAAAGTAGTCCGCCGCCTAATCCTAACCTACACCCTCGAGCCCGCGGGCTCCCACGGCGTCTGGGGCCTAGATGACCACTTCTTCATGCCGTACATCTTCGGCTCGGCGCAGCTCACCCGCCCCATCACCAGCTCGGAGGCGACGCCGGTCGAGGGCTCAGTCCGCGGCGCGCCGAAGACGGCGGACGTGGTCAAGCTCGCCGTCGTTGAGCGGCAGCGGGAGGAGAATATGTACTTCTCGGCCGTGGGATTCATCAACGACGTGAAGAAGGGCCCGTTCTGGGAACACTCGCCCATCCTATTCGATGTGTCGGGGGTGCGGGATGGGTGGGGCAAGATTAACAAGGTGAGCCTCAATCCCGAACTGGAGCCACCGAGATACGTATTCTGCGTTGGCGTGCTAATGGATTGCAGGGCATGATCAAGATGTTCAACGCAGAAGTCCTCTCCAAGTTCCCAGTAGTGCAGCACTTCCCATTCGGCACGCTGTTCTCATGGGACAGGGACCCAGAGGCCGAAGCGCCGGCTCAGACGGTGCACGTTGCGAATCAACCCACCACAGCGACGCCGCCTCCACCTCCGGCGGGGACAGCAGGAACAGCGGCGCCTTGGGCTAACGCTACGAGGATGCCGGGGTCGTCAGGACCGGGTATACCGTATTCGAGAGCACCTTGGGCAGGGACGAGCCAGGCGCCGGCTTCTACGAGACAGGTGCCTCCACCTCAAGCCCCATCTGCTGGTTCTGGGGGTGCCGATTCTCAGCTGCCGGCTACGAAAGCACCGTGGGCAAAGTGACGTGGCTCGAACAGACAATGACAGGCTGAAAAGTATGGGAAATCATGGTAGGCCAAGTTAAGACACGTGCTTGGGGTAGCCCAAGATTTTTGCTGGCCGTGTTGAAGGCTGGAAAGATGATCAGGGCTGTGGGAGGACACTGGTGGCTCAAAATGAGAGCTACTGTCGCCGGACAGCGTAGCCCTCACGCCCGGAGTTTTAGTAGTCTACCAGCAGGAGTGCAGCATATATGGCAGAAGAACCTGGGGCTGCGTTGAGACCAACACTCATAGAGTTCGTCTCTATACCGTACAAGAGGCAGACGAAGGCACGAAGAAGATGATGTATGAAGAATGTAAGATTCATTCAGCTTCACTAATGGGTATCCGACGAAATCAAACAAAATTAAAGACCAAAAAGGGTCTAAGCACAATGCAACCCCTCCATCTGCATCCCCTCGAGAAAGCAACACCTAGCATTAGGCTCATCCACATTATACTAGCAAATCAGAGACATCCTTGCATGCGTGATGGAGAATCAGGCCCGAAGTAGGCGCTGGTTGAACCAGGGCGAATCCAGATTGGAGGTCCTCATCCCGTCTAAGCAGCGGGGGTATCGACCTTCTTCTCCTCGGGCTTGGGTGCTTCGGTGGTCGCAGCGGGAGCTGGGGGCGCGGCCTCGGTGGCGGGAGCTTCGGTAGCTGGCTCGGGAGCCTTGGGGGCTTCAGTGGCAACAACCGGGGCGGGGACTGTAGTTATGTGCGTTAGCACGTCTCGCGATTCAACGCCGTACGTCTTTGGTAAATCTTACCAGGCTCGGTGGCGGGCGCCGGCTCAGTGGTAGCAGGAGCAGGAGCAGGAACCTCAGTCTCGGCGGCCTTGACTGGCTCGGTCGCGGGAACAGCGGGTTCGGCTAGTTGATGTTAGCGCCTCGTCTCATCGTGGGCATGTGGAGGTGCGTCGTGGAGAGACATACTAGGGGGCGCGGCTGGGGGAGCAGCGTCAGTCTTGGTAGCCTCCGTGACGGGAGCAGTGGTGGTGGCAGGAGCCTCTGCGGGGGCAGCAGCGTCGGGCTTCTTCGCGTCCTTCTTCTTGAAGATGGACTTGAGCTTGGCCTTGAGGTTATTCAGGGCCTCGGGTGCTAGATAGAGCATTGTCAGCACGTAGACCCAGCGGTTGTCTGGTGCGTGGCATTTCGCCAACGATGTCTCCATGATCGGCCGGGTTGAGACATTCGAAGTCGTGTTGTGGGGAGAGGAGCGAGACACAGGTCCTTATCTCTTGTCCTCGCTCCTCGTGTTGCGAGCAGCGGGCAGTACGGCAAATGGGGGATGACTCACGAACTCCAGGCATGATGACTGATTAAAGGGCTGTGAAGTCTAGAAATGGGTCCTGTTGAGTGGGAAGTTAGGGATGATGTTTTCAAAACGTTATTCCCAGAGTTACAAAGCAGACGTGATGGTTCAAGAAGAAGAAATCGGAGGAAGAGGAAGAGTGAGGAGTGAGGAGGGCGAGGATTGGTTTAATCCCCCCGACGGTCATTTGGTTGCCAGGGTCTCATCAGCCCAGCCCCCATACCCTACCTACCCTACTTCGTACATACCATGCCATGCCATAATGTGCCAAAGCAGGCCAGGCGACCATGAGACTGCGAGTGAGAGGGGAGCTTGGACACCCATGGCAGATGCACGGCCGTGGAGCTAACCGCTTTGTAATGGTACTAAGGTAGGCGGTAGGAGTCCGGTTAACGGGACACCATGGATCTATTAAGGGGACATAACATTATACCTGATTAGGTAGCTCAATTAAAAGGTACCTGGATTTTGCTAATAAACATAGCTAAATCGTAAATACTTCTCGATTAACGAACTTGACGTGTCCTGGCCTGGGAATCCCTCTGTTAGAATAGTAATAGCAAGAGTAAAATTAAAGTTATTTATAATTACCTAACTTAATAACCTCTTATCTACTTATCTTGTTTAAAATCGCTGATATTATGCTCTTATTATTACTAACTGATATATTCTAAGATATTATTAAAGATATTTTTAAATCGATTTGGCTATAGTTGATAAAGGAAGGATATATTATAAATAAACGTAAGGTACGTAAGAAGGATTAAAAGACTAGTTAATATAATTATTAAGACTTAGTTTATAACCGAAGAGGTAGGAAATATAAATATTATTTAAAAGGTCTTTAATTAATATTAACCATAAAGACTAGATACTTTTAGATTATTTCTCTCGTTTGCTTATAATTTAACTAATAAAAATAAAGTTTAATTTTAAAAGATTTTATTTATAATCATCTTATTTTAAAAGATCTAATTATTTATTTTTAATATTAAAAACTTAATAAGAACGTTATTTAGCTAATATAAGAGCTTTCTAAGGTTATAAAGTTATCTAATAAATAGATCTTAATATCTTTATAAATAATAAATTTAGAAATACTTATTAAAAAATAAGATATCTATAATTAACAAAGTAAATTACGTCATAATAAGATTAGGTTATATATATTAATAAAAACCTTAATAAAGATTTTTTAAAAATAATAGATTTAGTATTAGCTAAGATATAATATTTTAAACTATCTTAAAACACTTATTTTTACTTTTAAATAAAATCAAAAGATATAAAAATAGAATAATAAAGTTATTATCATAGATAATATTTATAATATTAATTATTATGTTTATTAATTAGGTTATTAATATTAAATTAATAACTTTTCAATAGGTTAATTAGTTTAATATACCTCTTTTCGAGATTAACAACATATCTTTTATTAATTTTACTTTTAATATAATATTTATTATAAAGTTAAAAAAGAATAAAGAATTCTTTACCTAGATCTTAGAATAAATTAACGAAATCTATATTAAAATAAAAATAGACTTACCATTTATAATACTTATTAATTTTAATATTATCTTAAAAAACTCTTTTATGATTATCTTTTTAGATATATAATAATAGATTTATTTATAATATATCTAGAAAAACGTTATTAAATATATTAAGTAGAAATAGAACAGTAAAAAAGATAATTATTTAGAAAACTTATTAATTAACGTTTTTTTAGAAGGTCTAACGTCGGTAATATTATTAATAACTATATCTTTAATTTATAATTAATATAGTTTACTAAGGATTTAGAAATAAATATCTTATACTCAAACAGAATAAGATATTAATATAAAATAATAACAACTTTACGATAAATTTCGTAAAGATTAAGAAAGTAGTTTAACATTAAAGTTATTTAGAAAGCTATTACCTTTTTAGATAAGATCTTTGTTAATAATTATTTTGATCTAGTATATATTACCTACCTTAAGAATACCTATTTCTATTAATGATTTTAATAAGCTTTTACTTAGATAAAGTAATATTAGAATTATAAAATAAAGACTATATTATATACTAAATCTACTTATTATAAACTAAAAAATTATTTAAATAACCTAAATATTAATATCTATAAGCTTTATAAGTAGATTAAGCTTATAAATAAGCTTAAAAAGCTTAAATATATTTAACAAAGTGCTAAATAAGGTTAAAAAGTAAATATGAAATTCTTACGTTATAGGCTCTTAAATGATTTAATAACTTAGCTCTTATATAAGATGTTAAATATCTTATATAATTAGTTTTTATTAACAAAAGCTTATATTTTAAATCTAACGTTATTAAAGACTTTTTATATAAGAGATTTTTATTAATAATAAGGTCTATATTATTAACATTAGATAATATTACAATATCTTAAAGAAGATTAAGATAATAATAACTAATAGATAATTAAGATCTTAAATCTTCTTAAATACTAAACGATTAACTAGCATTAGTTTTTAGAAGATAACCTTATATATTAAACTTTTATTTAGAGGTTTATATATTAATCTTTTATTAATAAGTAAATCTCAATAATCTTTACTAAGTTTAAGATCTATTAGTTATTATAAAAAAGAAAAGAACCTAAAATAAACTAATAAATCTTCCCCTAAGACCTCAAACATCATAAAAACCCTAATCTTTCTTTATTTTATAAAATAATTTATAATAGATATAATAAATCCTTTTAAGCTTTAAATTAGATCATAATAGACAAAAGATATAACTAAGAAGTTTAATAAAATAACTAATAATATAAAATTATATTACTCCTTTTATACCTTTACAAAGTAATATATATTAATAATTATAAAGGCAATCCACTAGACGTTTATAATTATCATCTTCATAGCTAATTATACTAGTTAGATTATAATTATAAAACTTAAGAAGGCAGTTAGCAAAGGTATAACCGTAAAAACAAGTTATATAATTCTAACAACTTAATAAACACTATAAATTTACTTATATCTATATTTTTCAGGTTATAAATAACTTTAATTTTGCTTTTATTATTATTATTCTAATAGAGGGATTCCTAAGCTAGGACATATTAGATTTATTAATCAAAAGGTATTTATGATTTAGCTATATTTATTAGCAAAATCTAGGTACTTTTTGATTAAGCTACCTAATTAGGTATAATATTATATCCCCTTAATAGATCCATAGTGTCCTATTAACCAGACTTAAGCGGTAAGGTAATAATATAGATGAAAACGTACGTACATACCTAAATTAACACTTAAGACCACTAGTCTTATCAAGTCTGGTTAACGGAACACCATAGATCCATTAAAGAGATATAACATTATACCTAATTAAATAGCTTAATCAAAAGGTACCTAGATTTTACTAATAAATATAACTAAATCGTAAATACCTCTCGATTAACGAACTTAATATATCCTAACTTAAGAATCCCTCCGTCAAAATAATAATAACAAGAGCAAAATTAAAGTTATTTATAACTTAAAAAACGTAGATATAAGCGAATTTATAATGTTTATTAAGCTATTAGAACTATATAACCTACTCTTATGATTATACTTTTACCGGTTACCTTTTTAAGCTTTATAACTATAATCTAACTAATATAATTAGTTATAAAGATGATAATTATAAACGCCCGGCAGATTACCTTTATAACTATTAATATACGTTATTTCGTAAAAGTATAAAAAAAGTAATATAACTTTATATCGCTGGTTATTTTATTAAGCTTTTTAGTTATATTCTCTATTTATTATAATTTAATTTAAAGCTTAAAGAGATTTACTATATCTATTATAAACTACTTTATAAAATAAAGAAAGATCGGGGTTTTTATAATATTTAAGGTCTTAGGGGAAGATTTATTAGTTTATTCTAAGTTCTTTTCTTTTTTATAATAACTAATAGATCTCGAACTTAGTAAAGATCATTAAGATCTACTTATTAATAAGAGATTAATATATAAATCTCTAAATAAGAGTTTAACGTATAAAGTTATCTTTTAGAAACTAATGTTAGTTAATCGTCCAACGCTCGAGAGGACCTAAGATCTTAACTATCTATTAGTTATTATTATCTTAATCTTCTTTAAGATATTATAATATTATCTAATATTAACAATATAGACCTTATTATTAATAAAAATCTTTTATATAAAAAGTTTTTAATAATATTAGATCTAAAATACAAACTTTTATTAATAAAAACTGATTATATAAGATATCTAATATCTTATATAAGAGTTAAGCTGTCAAATCGTTTAAGAGCTTATAACATAAGAACTTTATGCTTACTTTTTAACCTTATTTAACGTTTTGTTAAATATACTTAAGCTCTTTAAGCTTATTTATAAGCTTAATCTATTTATAAAACTTATAGATATTAATATTTAGGTTACTTAAATAACTCTTTAGCTTATGATAAGCGGATTTAGTACGTAATATAATCTTTATCTTATAATTCTAATATTATTTTATTTAAGTAAAAGCTTATTAAAATCACTAATAGAAATAAGTATTCTTAAAGTAGGTAATATATACTAGATCAAGATAACTATTAGCAAAGATCTTATCTAAAAAGGTAACAGCTTCCTAAATAGTTTTAACACTAAGCTACCTTTTTAATCTTTACGAAATTCATCGTAAAATTATTATTATTTCATATTAACATCTTATTCCGTTTAAGTATAAGATATTTATTTCTAAATCCTTAACAAATTATATTAATCATAAATTAAAGATATAGTTATTAATAATATTATTAACGTTAAACCTTCTAAAAGAACGTTAATTAATAAGTCTTCTAAATAGTTATCTCCTTTATTATTCTACTTCTATTTAATATACTTAATAACGTTCTTCTAGATATACTATAAGTAAATCTACTACTATATATCTAGAAAGATAGTCGTAAAAAAGTTCTTCAAGGTAACATCGAAATTAGTAAATATTACAAACGATAAGTTTATTTCTACCTTAATATAGATTTCGTTAATTTACTCTAAAATCTAAATAAAAAACTCTTCGTTCTCTTTTAACTTTATAATAAATATTATATTAAAGATAGAATTAATAAAAAATATATTATTAATCTCAAAAAGAAGTATATTAAACTAGTTAACTTATTAAAAAGTTATCAGTTTAATATTAATAATTTAATTAGTAAATATAATAATTAATATTATAAATATTATCTATAATAATAACCTTATTATTTTATTTCTATATCTTTTAACCTTATTTAAAAATAAAAATAAATACTTCAAGATAGTTTAAAATATTATATCTTAGCTAATATTAAATTTATTATTCTTAGAAAATCTTTATTAAGGTTCTTATTAATATATATAGCTTAATCTTATTATAACATAGTTTACTTTATTAATTATAAATATCTTACTTTTTAATAAATATTTTTAGATTTATTATTTATAAAGATATTAAGATTTATTTATTAAATAGTTTTATAACCTTAAAAAGCTTTTATATTAGCTAAATAACGTTTTTATCAAGCTTTTAATATTAAAAGTAAATAATTAGATCTTTCGAAATAAGGTAATTATAAATAAAATCTTTTAAAACTAAACTTTATTTCTATTAGTTAGATTATAAACAAATAAGAGAAATAATTTAAAGGTATCTAATCTTTATAGTTAATATTAATTAAAGACTTTTTAAACGATATTTATATTTCTTATCTCCTTAATTATAAATTAGGTCCTAATAGTTATATTAATTAGTTTTTTAGTCTTTCTTATATATCTTACGCTTATTTATAATATATCCTTCTTTTATTAACTATAACCAAATCGATTTAAAAATATCTTTAATAATATCTTAGAATATATTAGTTAGTAATAATAAGAACATAATATCAACAATTTCGAACAAGATAAGTAGATAAAGGGTTATTAAGTTAGGTAATTATAAATAACTTCAATTTTGCTCTTATTATTATTATTCTGACAGAGGGATTCCTAGGCCAGGATATGTCAGGTTCGTTAATCGAGAGGTATTTACGATTTAGCTATGTTTATTAGCAAAATCCAGGTACCTTTTGATTAAGCTACCTAATCGGGTATAATGTTATATCCCCTTAATAGATCTATGGTGTCCCGTTAACCGGACTCAGTCTCGTCGGTAGTGATTAAGCTGGTGGTGTGACAAACGATGGACAATGTGTCCCTGACAGACCGTCCGAACGGGAAGAAAGGCAAGACGAATGTGTCAGCTTATCTTGTAAACACTAAGGTAGAGGGAGCGCCAGAGACGGAAAGGAGAACGGCGAATTTGCGGCAGTGGAGGGAGAAAGAAAGAAAGTCATCCCAGGAGGCGAGTAATTAGTACCAACGATGTTCGTATTTCGATACCTGACACTCCTCGCTGCCAGCATCCAAATACATCCATACCTAGGTAGGTAATTATAGGTTTCGTTTGATGAGATGAGGCGAAGGAAAGGCCCTGAAACCCTTGGTTGCCCGGGGAATGCTGGCCCATAGCCCCCCTGTAACAATCTGCAAACATCATGGATACGAAGGGAGCTTCTAGATACTCTCTGGCACCTCCATGGCTTCTAATTTACTCAAGGTTAGTTGGGTGGGCAAAACCTGAAGCGCCATCCATCTCACATAGTTCGTAGCTTCATCAACCAGTCAATCAATCGCCCAGATTGTGACCCTGTGAAATGCCGTCATTTCAGCGCAGGGTCGCGCCCTGATAGCACTAAGCTGCTTCTGGATTCGCCCACCCAGTTTTCTTTCACCGACCTAACCTATCGTCCCACCCCCTCGTCTCTGCCATGGACAGCTGCAATGGAACCCGGGCTCCCCTCTGAATTAAACGCCCCGATCGTGCATGCCGAACCCTCACGAAAAAGCTAATTACCTACAGATTGCAAAGTACCGTGGGGGCTTGGCTTACCTGTACGTACGTGCGTACGTTCGACGAGTATTACGCGGTGTGTACTCGAGCTATACACAGATATGCCGGCTTTCATCTTATTTTCCTCTCTCCCGTTGGGTGTAAAGTATCATGCGGTTGGTCCATTTGTGGATGAGCTAGCTGAGCATGTTCCTCTTCACCTAAGTTAGGCGTCTAAAAAATTGACTATGAATGACAATTGACTGAGGCTTCGCCAAGAAGTTGGAACTTTCACAACCCCCGATATCAACTCTACTTTTCCAGGATCGCTGCATTTGCCCGACTTGGTCAAGAATTCGGGTTATTCGATTTGTATATATTTGTTGATAGTCTGCACCAGCACGGCCCACTATAGCCTAATACGCTCATCAAGCCACATGCCCACAACATCCTGACCGAGACCGTTGAGCTGCAGATTCGTGATCCCGTCACCCTCTCCGATATCACACACTCCGACCCTTCTCTCCGCCTCGGCCTCATCGTCGAAATCCTCATCCCACTTCCTCCTATCCTTGAGCTCCAGTTTCTCGACGCTTCGCCTCATGAGGCCTGCCAGCTCCAGCGCCTGCGCCTCGAAGCTGTTGCCCTTTGCTCTGCGTGGACGTGACGTAGTCGTGGTGGTTGTCTTTCGTCGCTTGGCTTGCGGAGGCAGTGAGGCTGTGTCGTGGAGGAGCAGTGCCTGGGGAATCTTCAGAGTCGATTTCCTTGGTGGAAAAACAAGGCTACCACGTCGTGGCGCCTTGAAGGGGCTGAGGTTGAGCTGGCCGGCATCGCCATCGAGGCTCATAGACGAGAGATCGTCTATCATCGACGACACGGCCGTAGATTGGTTAAACGTTGGCGGGACTAGCAGTCCTGCTGTCTGAAATAGGAGGCAAGGGCTAGCAAACGGATCGAAGAGATTGGCCGGCGTCTGGAAGAGGCCGGGCATCTGCTCCTTCAGGAGGTGCAGAGCAGTCCCCACCGTAGGCTCCGGCACCTCAATCCTGCGCCCTCTTGAAACGGACGGCTTGTTGACCTTATGGTCCGGGAGAAACATGGTCCAGTTGTAGATGCCATTGTGCGCTATGAGCCCCCGGACGGCTATGCGCTCATGCCCGTGAGATTCCGTCAGGGCGAGGGACGTCGCGAGACTGGCACCCACGTACGACCCATAGACGTACAAGTCCTTGCGGCCGTTCTGACCGTTCTTGACAGGAGACAGGTTCTCGACGACCCAGCTGTAGCCAAACAGAGTGTCATGAATAGGATTCGGCCAGTACAACGGTGCGCTGAAGTCTTCTACCTTGGCGACCGGACGGCCAGCAGGCGTGAGAGGGGAGCCGGTCCACCGGTAGTTGATGACTGCAGTCGGAAACCGCTGCAGGAAAGGCGGCAACGTGGGCTGGCTGCCTGGCTCCGGGGCGAATGGCGGTATGTATATCACCAACGGGGCTGACACAGAGTGCTGGAAGACGTTGTGGAGGCTGCATGCGCGTCAGAAAACCACAAACGGTAGTGATGCGAGGCGACGGAAGTTGCCATACTCGACCGTGATATTCCCAGACGATCCGCAGCGGACTTCCACTCGCTCAGCCTGAGATGGTGGTGTTGCCGTAGAAAGGCTTCTCTGTCTGGCGGCGAGAAATGGCCGAGACTGCAGTGCTAGTCTCCGCCATCTTCTCATCATCCGTGCCGATGTATGCACATGCTAGACCAACGGGCGTCAGTGGCCAGTCGGCTTCGACACGTTTTCGCGACTGGGTTCCTGCACACTCACCGACCTGCCCAGTCTGTCCTTCAAACCTCACAAAGGATTGTGTCCCTCTAGCACGCATGCAGCTTAGGATGAGAACAGTCTTTAAAGGTAGATAAACGCGCTTGGCGACATGATGGCTGCGCAGCTAGACTCATCCACAGACGAGCATTTAGTCGCGTCTGGGAAGCTTGTCTCCCTCCTCGGGTTAACAGAAGCACTAAGCGATCCGGCGCTGGGGCCAATCAGCTCAAGCAGAAGCCTCTTTAGGCGGTCCCATCCCCTGTAGCAGATGGGCATGTGTTATCTCCGGCATGTACACTAGGTAGATGGGCTGACTCACGGCACAAGGATGCGGTTATAATATCTCCCAGAATGGCATGAAGATGATATGTAATCAACCTTTTTAGATACGAGAGACGGA
Source organism: Reticulascus tulasneorum (assembly GCA_001557505.1). Classification (NCBI taxonomy): domain Eukaryota; kingdom Fungi; phylum Ascomycota; class Sordariomycetes; order Glomerellales; family Reticulascaceae; genus Reticulascus; species Reticulascus tulasneorum. The sequence continues at coordinate 974,793 of LSAX01000006.1, forward strand.
GGGGAAGTTCGAGACAAGCGATTCTGAGTGTTGTACACCTCCTCTCGCCGCCAAGTGGCGGTGCCAAAGGAAATGAATGCTGGGCTGGATGTACAAGCATCGGTACCTTTCCCTAACTTCCCAATGGTGGAAATCCCTGCTGGAAAGCTTGTTTCCAGGGCACACCCTCCCTGGAAGCCACACCCACGATCTTGAAATGCGACGTCATCCGCCAGCCAGGGAAGAGAGACGAAGTGGCGGTCATGTGCTCGTCTGCTGCCGGAGGGTTGGCATACTTGCTCAGGGAGTTCATAAGGAAACGGCTAGCTAGACTAACTAGTTGCTTCATCGGGTAACCAGAACTGAATAGAGACGGACCCTTTGCCACATTTTTCTGCGTTCTTCTTCAAACCAGTGCAAGTCCTACGTTTACCACTCACTAGCTGTCATTCGGCCCGGTATGCTCATTCGCTAAGGTAGGACGCTTCATAACCCACCTCTCCCCCCGGACCGAGACGTGAGAGAGAGAGAGCGCACACATCAAAGCATAGGAGGCCTGGAACAAGATGAACGACGCAGATCTCGGCCAGAACATCGAGGCGCGGGCTGGCCAGCTGGAGCAGGCCAAGGCCCATGACCGTGTATTTGAAAACGATGAGGCTCATTTGGACCCAAGGTATGTATTCGCTACGTCCAACTTCTCACCCTCCGCCCCATTCAAAGACCACGCCAGAACAGACACTGATTCATCCCCAGCCGATGGTGGTTCGCCTCTTCAGCGTTCCCCATGATCGCAGGCACTCTCGGCCCCGTAGCATCTGCCTTCAGTATCTGCGCTCTCGTCCGTCCCTGGCGCCAACATGTTCCTCCCGGCGTCGACATCACCGTCGCCGAGTTTGAGAAGGATCCGACATGGTACTCATCCCTCGACAATCTCCTGTATACATGCGTCGAGGCAAGCTAACACCCACGTAGGCTGCTGGTAGTAAATGGTATACAGCTGGTTGTCGCAATCGTCTCCAACATCTTCCTTCTGCTCAACATGGCTAGACGAGTCCGTTTCTCGATCGCACAACCCATCACTGTCGTCGGATGGTACGACCCATTAACATCCCATCTATCAGTGAAGTGTATTGACATTGGCTAGGTACATCTCGTCAATTTGTCTCCTCTCGCTCAACGCCACTGCCGCCGGCCCGCTGCTCCTCAACCCAAAGCAGGAATGGGTCTGGTCCCAGGCATTTTGGTACGGCATGTTCGCAGCTATCTTGTACTTCATCGTTGCATCCCTTATGGTCGTGACCATTTACGGGGCCTTTACGAAACAGTACGCGAAGGATTTCCAATTGACCAACAGTCAGCGGACCCTCATGCTGCAGACCATCATGTTTCTGGTCTATCTTCTGGTCGGCGCACTCGTTTTCTCGACCATCGAGGGTTGGTCGTATCTGGATGCAGTGTATTGGGCTGACGTCACGCTCTTCACCGTCGGTTTCGGTGACTTTGCATGCACAACAAACCTCGGCCGAGCCTTGGTCATTCCATACGCACTGATCGGCGTAATCAGCCTTGGTTTGGTCATCGGGTCAATACGAAGTCTTGTGCTGGAGCGAGGAAGACGGCGGCTGGATGCCAGGATGGTGGAGAAGGAGCGGCGGACCTTCATCCGCAAAATGACCAGACGCGGGACCGATGACATATTGAAGCCCATCGAATCTGATGACCGCCAAACTTCTACGGGTTCAGACAACAATTCACACGTGCCGCGTACGGAATTGGAACGCCGGGAGGAAGAGTTCAATCTCATGCGCAAGGTCCAGGACGAAGCATCCAAGCGGAGACGATGGATGGCGATGTGCATCTCCTTCGGCACATGGGTGGTACTCTGGCTAGTCGGAGCCAAGATCTTTCAAGTGTGCGAGGCTCCTTACCAAAACTGGACATATTTCGAGGGGTTCTACTTCGCCTTCGTGACCCTCACGACTATCGGATACGGCGACCGAACCCCAGTGTCCAACTGCGGCAAGGCATTCTTTGTCTTTTGGTCCCTGCTTGCCCTGCCCACCATGACAGTCATGATCTCCAACGCTGGTGACACTGTTGTCAAGAGTATCCGCGACTTCACTCTTCAGCTCGGCAACATCACTATCCTCCCCGGCGAACGGGGCTTCAAGAAGGATGTCAAGTCAATTCTTCACTCAATGACATGCGGGACCCTTTTTGCAGATGACGACGATGTCGAGGACCTGCCACCAGGTTTCCTTGGCCAAGCCAGAGTCCGGCGTGATCATAACCACTCAGACACGGAAGACGAAGATAACGAGAGGAGATACGAAGCTGAGATGATGTCACAGGACCGTGACTTTGCTCCAACCACGGGAGGACCACCCCCAATGCAAGAGCAGGCCCGCCAACCGCGATCGCAGACCGGGCATACCATGCACCTCGAACACAACGCACACAACGCACACTGCGCAACCCAGCACTCGACATACACCGCCCGAATCCGCCGCTCCCTCTCCCGAGCCCGTGATCCGCACGCCGCCCTCCCCACCAACCGCGCCGACTACCACTACCTCCTCATAGCAGAGATTGCCGCGGTGGTCGAGGACCTGAAGCTAAGCCACCCCAAGCGCTACACCTTCGCGGAATGGGCGTGGTACCTGAAGCTCATCGGAGAGGACGAGAGCTCGGCCGATAAGCACCGCAAGGCCAAGCCGCACGTGCACAAGAAGAAGCTGGAGAAGCGAAAAGCGCGTTTCGGCGACACGTTCGAGGCCGAGCCCAAGGGCAAGGAGGAGGGCGAGAAGTGGAGCTGGATGGGTAGCCGGAGCCCTCTGATGGGAAGCCAGGAGGAAAGCGAGTGGATTCTGGAGAGGCTGACGGATAAGCTGAGCGACGAGCTGCTCGAGGTCCGTAGGGAGGAGGAGGAAAACCCGAGCGTATTTGACCGGGAGCATGGGCTGGAGGATAAGAATGAGAACAAGGACGAGAACAAGCCGGTGACGGCGTAAGCATGGATATACCCGCAGCAGGAAGAGCCAGGCGCGTGAGGTTTTGTTTATAATGGGGTTTCATCCGGAGTGTCAGGACACTGTTAGGGTAATGGCGATGGGCCCGAGCCCACGGGTTCGTCCAGATTTTGTTCAGGGCATTTTGCATCATACTCCCATGGCCAGGGCAGCATTTTTTGAGACTTGAAATAGTGTTAGCAACATATGCACAAAAGCTTATATACGGTACGCTTCATGCCTCGGATGAATAGTGAAAATCATGGTTGTCATCAGAGTATTACATGCGTGCTTGGTTTTGTGATTTTACAACGGCAAATTGAAGTTAGGGACGACCCTGGAACGAGCAGACAAGTCAACATGAGCAAAAAAAACGCGGGGATAGAACTTGCAATCAGGAGCTGGGTATCATATTAGACGCTGGCGCGCTATCATACACCTAATCTAGTAGGTCTAACATTACTCTTAGCAACAAGCAACACCTTCCCGCCAAGCCAACACAGCTTCTATTCCTCCGGTTATCAGCAGGATTATGATTTGACATGCCTGCTAGTAGGCAGACGCCTATTGGCCCGACATCAACAACCTCCGATTCCGCTTGATAACTTGGTTCAAGCTCTTCTCCAACTTCTCCGTCTCCTTGCGAGCGAGAGCCAGCGCCGTTTCGGCGTCGTCGACACTCATCAGCGTCATGGGGTTCATCGGCGTCGTAGCCGGGTGTTTCGGCTGCGCGGACGTGACACTGCTCGATGGATCAGCCTCTGCTTCAGCAAGCATATGCGAATGCGGCGATGTGTTCTCTAGTCCGCCGAACGGCGTTTCGTCCGGGATATCCTTGCCCGGGCCGGTGTCAGCGGAATAGATGCCTGCTCCGGCGGCTGCGTCGTGACCGTAGATCCACGGCGCGATTGAATTCAAGCTCGCAGCGGCGGCTTCTCTATTAGACGCGGCTGCGCCCTTGTCACCGGAGCCCTGGATGAACGATTTCCAGCTGCCGGGGAATCCCATGTGGTTCGTTCCGAGGTTCAGGCGGGGAAGCACGTATTGGTTGATGTAGCTGATGGCTTCCTCGCGCTGGACTTTGATGACGGGGTCGTCGGCGAATACCTTTTGTGCGAATGGATTCGGCGGGAAGTAAGATGGCCGGCCATTTGGTACGGCGCGGCCATTGATTAGGGAAAAGCCGCCGGTCCGAGCGGCATCGCGTGGCGCGACAAAAGTGCCGGGTTGGTCGCTTGCCCGAGCAACCCTCTTTTGCAGGAATAGGAACTTCTTCTCCTCACTGTCTGACAAGTTACGCAGGGAATCGCCGTTTGGAGTGACGAGAATTTGGTGGCCATCGACCGCTTTTCTAATACACTTGCCAGCAAGGAGGCTGTCATGGTCTCGTTCATTAATGAGACCCTTGATCGAAGGCGGAGGAGTGAGGGCAGCGGCAGCGTAGTTGGCGGCGTTACTACGGTCCCCTCGGGTACTCGGGTCGCCAATTGGCTTCAACATGAGCAGGTATTCTGCACTTATCATCGTGCCAGTGCTCATGAGATCCCGAAAGACGACGTCTGGACTTGTCTTGGAATTCTCAGTAGTATCTTCAGAAACTTCCGATGAGGGACCAGTCGCAGTGGTAGGCGCAGGTGGTGCCGGAGTCGGTATAGTCGCAATCTCCTTCTCCTTGCCTTTCCCCGTCTCGTCCAGCTTGGCGATCTTCGCGGCAGCTTTGACTTTCGGAACCGGCTTGTCTTCGACAACCTTCTCAGCAACAGCTTTCGCAGCAGGCTTGGGCACCACTTTTGGTGCTTCGACTGGCGTCTTCTTTGTTTGCTTCTCTGGCTGTTTCTCACTTGGCCCGGATTCAGAGCCTGCTTGCTTTTCCCGCTTCTGCTTTTTCTTGCGGCCCATGATTGGAGCGTGCTCCTCGGGCTCAACCGGCTTTGGAGTCTCCACAATCGTGACAGTCTTTTCCTTCTGGGCATCCTTTCGGTTCTTCCGTTGTTGGCTTTTAGTCGTCACCCTCACGGGAGCAGCACCAATCCTCGAAGGTGGCGGTGAGTTCGTACGAGATGCAGAAATCGATGCAGAGACTATCGAAGCGCTATCACTAATAATTTCACTTGCGGGCGTATCCGGTCGGTTTGACAGGGCGGCAATTCGCGCGGCAGTGAGAGCTACACCAATAGTTGGTGGAACTTCCGTCTTTGGCGTAGGAACGACTCTCAGTGTCTTCGGGGCTGTTCTGGTAATGGGCGATGAAACACTAGCAGTCGTGGGAGTCGGCAAAGCAGGGAATGCAGACGCATCAGACTTGTCTGTACCAGCCGTATCGAGAGTCTGGCCTTTCGGCTGGGATGCTTTAGTAGCGGCGGCGATGTTCAATGGTCCTGGGAAGGGCTTTTTGTCCGTGGCATTCGTCATGCCAGGCTGTGGAAGTAGATCGGCTGCCGGAGTGTCTACTTGCGCCTTCTTAGTGGCTGCAGGGGCCACCTTTGGCGTAGGCATTGCCGCCATGGCTGGAGCCGCAGCTTGCTGGGTGCTTGTCTTGACGACATCCAAGGCTGGGAAGTCCTCTTCCTGCAACACAGGGTTCGCCTTGGGCTTAAACTGCGATGCAATATCGTTTGACAACCCACTCTCAACTGCCAAAGCTTTAATATTTTTCCTGGCTTCTGACCCCGGGCCCTTTTTGCGTGGGGTTTGGTCTGGAGTGATGTTGCCTGCGACGATAGGCAGTGCTGCGACCTTTGGCCCCGTTGGTATATGGGGTATTGCAGCAAGTGGCTGGATCATCACTTGATTCTGCACCGCCAATGGGTGGCCATGGGGTATCCCGATTCCAGGTGGCGGAGTCGCTACTGCAGTCAAACGGATCGAGACATCAAGCCCACCTAGAGGTCCAAAGCTGTTTGGTAGCGGGTCGTCTGATACTAATGCATCCACGGAAGTTGAGGCCTCATCGAGTGAAGGTAGTTCATCGTCATCTAGAGCCACAATTAGCGCAAGCCATGACAGATGACGATGAAGCAAGAAAAGAGGTCAAAGTTCATCAAAACAACACGCGATCAACCGGCAAGACATATATACATCGGGCCACAAGATCAAGTCACGGCTTCCGTCATCGTCTTCCAGGATGAACTGCGAATTGAGCGAAACAGTACGAGGGAACTGAGAGCAAAGATGCTATATTTTGACCATGTACCACTCCCACCCTCGGCTGGAGATTGACGTTGGTAATGTTAACGTACATTAGGGCGAATGGAAGACGATGATGGCTTGCCTGACGTGACCTTGTAAACCATGACATGCAAGTCCCAACAGAAAAGAGGTAGGAAGTCGAGAAACGAGTTTATCGTGACGACCTCCGATTGCCCAAAAAGGAAAAGAAAAGCAAAACTTGACGCCAAACGCAACCCCTGACCACTCCCCTGAGCGGCCCATGTTTTCCGCAATGCTCGCCGAAATCAATGGTGTAATAATTGTTGTGGACTTTCGAGCAGGCGATGCGCCTCTCTCTGGTATGCCTCGACGCCCCCTCATGATACATGGAATGTCAAACAGTATCCTATACAACCGACACCCCCAAAATCTATTTGCTTGTTGCCAAGCTACCATCCGGAACCGGGGAATCGTGTGTTGTACATCATGTTCGGATTGTACCCACCTTGGCTCTGTCCACCGAACAGTCCCTGTCCGACTCCGGCATTGCTCTGTGACTGGTGCTGCATTCTCGCTTGCAAGATACTCGGGTCCGCAAGATCAACTAGGCCACCTCCCCCAGAGGAGGAAGTGTTAGCATGTCTGTGCTTCTTCCCCTTCTTCTTCTGCTTTGGACCGAAGTCTTGGAATGCTCCAGGCTGGTTACCGTAGAGCGATGCCAGGAGGCCCGAAGCAGGAGCTGGGGTAGAGGAGGTAGAGGGTGGGTACTGATTAGAAAAAGAAGAGAGCATGTACTCACGCTTTCCTGCATCATGAGCCTGACTGTTGGCTCCGCCGCGACCACGAATCAGGCTCTGAAGTAACTCGGCGGAATCTTTCGACGCGGCTCCGAACGCCGCACCACCAAAAGTTGGCCCTTGACCGAACATGCTCGGGGGCGTCCCAGTGGATTTGAGTCCTGGAGGGGGGCCAGGCATAGACGATGCATAGAATTGGCCGCCAGGTTGAGAATGGAATGATGTAGGCATCATGGCCGATTGTTGTGCCATGATTCTCGGGTTCGCGGCAACTTTGACCGATGTGGATGATGATCCAGGATTTTCATTAGCAAAGCTGAATCTTGAGCCCTGTCGGTTGTGCCCTTGCTGCTGGAGGAGCGCGGATTGGCTTGGCGAGATACCTGGAGGCAAGTGGTCTGCAAATCCGCTCTGCGGTCGCATGAAAAGCTGCTGCTGGGGAGTCATTGTTCGACTGCCAATGGAGCCGACATTAGACGATCCTTGCCCAAAACTTGAGCCAAGTGCAGGCCCAAAGAGGCCATCAGTGCTCGTTCGTTGGATTGGCGGTTGGGCTGTTCGTCGTTGATCGTAGCCATGGGTTTCGCGAACTTGTTCTCGATCTTCGGGTTCGCCACCTAAGGCGAGGCTGCCGCCAGTTTCAGGTTCCCCTTCGGATGGCTCCTGAATGTCCAGTTGATCTTCTTGGTCCAGACCCAAGCGAGGCTCTTCGTCTTCTCGTAGATGTCTTCTCTTCTCGCCACCCTGGCAATCGAACATTGGTGGATATGTCTCAAGAAGCTGTGCCACATCCGTGGTTGTCCAGGTGAACGGACACGCTTCCATGGCCTTTAGGAGAGACTTGAGCAGGTGCTCTGGAATGCTCTTCCCATTGGTTTGTTCTAGTGGTTGAGAACTAGGCACCGGATCCGGGGACAATTTCTTCTCGGTGTCTGGTGTAGAGGTAGGGGACTCGGCGTCCATAGACGTCTCATCTATTGCCTCTGGCACAGATTCAGCCATCAGAGGCAATGAAGTTGAGATGGCTGGACTTGAGGCAGCGCCACTTGTAGCATAACTCCCTCTCCTGCTGCGCTGAGGATTTCGAGCCCAACTAGCCGATGATGGTAGAGCTGAGCCATCACCACCATTCTCAGAACTCTCTTTGCTCGATGTCCTTGCCATGGCCTGGGAAGCGGGCTGTGGCGGAGGTGCAGACGGTGTCATTTGTTGCCGGGATGCAGAGCGTGAAGAGCCGGCTGCTTGTAACGGGCGTTGAGTGCTGATGCTGTTTAATGATGACAAATCTTGCCTTGTGTAGCTATCCTCCTCATCTCCTAGTTCGTGGAGAAACATGCACTGTCGGTTGGCACACTGCTCATGTCTCAACCAAGCAGAGCAATATTTAGTCGTGCCAAGCTGCGCTCGGAGTACTCGCTCGCCATTTTGTGAGCCGTTCACAGCTGTGATGCATTTCGCAGCATCCTCCTTCGTCTCAAATGTGACGTAGACCCCCAGCGATTGATTGTGACCATCCGAGCTCTTCCTGTTGCTTATGGAGATCTTTTGGATATTACCATACTGGCCAAAGAATTCGGGTTTGCGTAGTGTTTTAAGTAGTTCATCTTCACGTACTGTCGGCGTCAAGCCGGTGACGTAAACCAGATTCTTTTGGACTACTCGAACGCCGACAAGATTCTTGCGATTCTCTTTCTCGGCCTCGCGTTTTTGGACCTCTTTTTGTCGCTGATCCTGTGCGCGCCTTTTCTGGTTCTTTTGTATGTTTGCTCTAAACTCGGCAATCCTGAAAATTTGTTAGCGAGGTGCAACAAGTTTCAACCAGGCAAAAGTGGACTCGACTCACTCATCTTGCGTCACGACCTTCCATTGTATTGTCTTTTCGTCGTAGGGCCGTCGACATGCTGGGCAGAGTCCATTTATATTATTCTTGATATTGTTGAAACAGAACTGGCAGACCTGGAAAGAACGTGATGGGTTAGCTGCCTGATCGATCGGGTACCGCGAAAAATGCAAGCTGCGGGTACTGTACCTGATAGCCGCAAGGACATGGTCGGAAGTTCCGATCTGAGAGGTCGAATTCTTCGATACACAACGGGCTGGGAGAACTGGTTAGCAAGCTGGCCTAATGCAGCCCAAAAGTCGAGCGACGATCGCGTCGCGCTGTACAGAAGGGGGAAGGGACATGTCAAAACATACCAAGTATCTTCCTCCTCATCGAAGAAGGTGTCTTGTGGGGCCATGTTGTTGTACGTCTGCCGTTATAATGATAACTGCTCGAACGAAGGGTTGGCGGTGGAAAGGTGTCGGATAGGAGGGAGAGAGAAGTATTTGAAGACAGCCAAAGGCTTCGGGAAATGGGCGACCAAACCGCTAGTGTAGATACGGCTTAGCGGGCCTGGTCACGTGGGCCAGCTGAGATATTTGAGTCATTTGACCTGCACGCCCCAGGGCGCCACAATCCGGTTCTTGTTCAACGAAGGCACCAGAACCTGGCCTAATGAAATTGACTAACACGCCTTTTCGATTCGCCGAAATAGGCTTCTATGACGAAAGGAGTCAAGCTCAAGGTGGTGAAATATTAGATGATGGTATAATATTCGCGATTTGTTGGTTGACGAGCACTGATTGGGTAGATGTTACTACCTGAGTCCTGAACGTGTAGACAAGCCATACAGGCGAACGTTCAGGTAAATATCACCCGAGACCCAACAGTAGATATTACAGTCCGTAGGAGACTGTTCTGTAGAATGGGCAATAGTATGCCATAAACTGCAAATGCTGCTGGATGCAGAGCGAGTGATGGAAGTGTCACCAATGCACCTCATGTTATGTGCACACCCCGCAACTGGGGTGGGGTTAGTAGATCGAGCTTCCAAATTCCCCGGCGAGTCGCAACATCATCACCTCAATCCACCTTCACAGAGGCATTGGCAAAACAACCCCTTGACACGCAACAATGGCGACGAAGCTCTACCGAAGTAGAGCTCTAGCGGGCCTACGACAGTGCCGTGGCAGCGATATCCGATGTTTCTCAACGTCAATCCCGCAATTGGTCGCTATCCCTAAAGATAGTCCAAACATGAGGCACGCTCCCCGAGCCCCAGTCGGGCCTCTGACGGCCCCGATTGTCAACCCGGCCGACAAGTACGCCTCGAAGGCAGACAGTCTTCACAAGTATGGCGCTTGGGTGATGGGCTGCCTGCCGAAATATGTCCAACAGTTCTCTGTTTGGAAGGATGAGCTCACCATCTACATCTCTCCTGCGGGAACCATCCCAGTGTTTTCCTTCTTGAAATGTTGGCCAATCCGTTACCCGCAGCCATGCTTGCTCAGATTTCTAACACGATATAGACAACACCGCTGCCGAATTCACTCAGGTCAGCGACATCACCGCGCTCGACTTCCCGTCAAGAGATCAGCGATTCGAGGTCGTTTATAATTTGCTCAGTGTTCGGCACAATGCTCGAATCCGAGTAAAGACCTATGCCGACGAGGCTTCTCCAGTCCCGAGTATTACGCCGCTGTTCGATGGAGCCAACTGGTACGAACGAGAAGTCTATGATCTCTTTGGCGTCTTCTTTACCGACCATCCTGATCTTCGTCGAATCATGACTGATTACGGTTTTGAGGGCCATCCTCTGCGAAAGGATTTCCCACTCACCGGCTACACCGAAATTCGATATGATGAGGAGAAGAAGCGAATTGTTACGGAGCCACTTGAGCTGACCCAGGCTTTCCGTAACTTCGAAGGCGGCACCAGCTCTTGGGAGCAAATTGGTCCCGGTGTGGACCGGACGCCGGATACCTTCAAGCTTCCCACCCCGAAGCCGGAGGAAAAGAAGGAGGAACCAAAGAAATAGAACCGTCTGGGCAAACCTATATATAACTGAAGTCCATGCTAGAAAAGTGTACAACTCGGAGTGCTCATTCACTTCACATTTCCCCCACGTTCCACACTTTCGGAGAAACATCTAACAGTTCCTTGTGCTATCCGTGGTCGAAAACGCGAATACTGCCTATTGTCAACGACAAATACTTCCATGTACCGGCATTTTGGTTGTGAGGTGCTGCTAAAGTGTCGATATTTATCTTGCTTTCATCGCTGTTATCCATGGTTTGGGAGAAACAAATCGTCCGCCAACCATGGAACATCGTGAAATCTCGTTTTCTCAACCACTACATTGCCTTTTGGACCTCCCAAATCCATCGGTGGTTCTGCCTCTTTTTCTTTCTGGTAATAGTATATATTGTAGACGTTTTTCCCTAGAGAAATTTCTCAGATTTCTCATTTCCATTTCTCTCGCAGACCAACCAACCATATTTCCAAAGATTGTCTAATCGTCAACGGCTGTAAACATACACTGTACAACACCAACTTGGTTACTGCTTCAAGTCTTCTCAGCCTTTACATTACAACTACAAGACTCTTGAGCTTAAACATCCCACAACTCTCTTCCCAAAGTCAAGATGTTTCGAGTTGGTAACGCAACCGCTAACTACAAGCGAAACTCCTCTTGCTCTACAATCTCGGAGCTCCAAGTCAAGAACCTTGAGCGACAGTTCTTGCATCTGCGTGATCCTCTCCTTGACTACGAAGAGGATATTGTCTTCCACGACTTCATCAGCATCGAATTACTCAAGCAAGACAGCAAAGACATGCCTACAGAGGATGTTGGAAACTCGACTTCCCAGCACAGCCTCAAAGGACTTTGGGCCCGAGTTACACGGGGACCGAAGTCTAAGAACCAACATCGTCTCTGAGAACTCACTAATAAGAGATTGCGCCATCACACAACTACAAAGCAACGACTGCCATTGCGCCAACTACTGCACGCTGCAATCGGGAACTAGACAACTCTGACGCCAGAATAAGATAGTCAGGCAACTTACAGGTCTATGAGTGTGGCGCCTCATACTCGCATTGCCTCGCATTTACGCGCAATGAAGCCTGGTCTCGTAAACCGAACTCGGTCACCACGGAAATGAAGCACTATGCTTCGCTTAGTGTTTCCTTCAACTCTTCAGTTCAAAGCTTATAACGGCTCTCGATATTTGCCAGAGGCATCTCTGAGTGTCCTGGATCCGGATACATTACGAGGTCCGTGAAAACGGAATGCATCCAGTTCATCGCCTTCCACAGTATCATATAGGCAAACGAGTTCAAGCGCACTCACACCGAGAACAACTCACAGCCAACTAAATCACGAACACATATCGATCACTGGATCCAGCCCAGACACACACAAGTACGGCGCGCACATTATGTTTGGCAATGAAGAGTCGGCCTGAGGTTCAATAAAGCTGGCACCTCGTTAAGAATGGTATAAAGACGGAAGTCCTCGTGTGGCTTCAGTCTTGGAAAGGCACGGCCTAGGATGTTTGGTACGGAAGAGGAAGCTGAGGTCCATGGATAGCTTCACTTAAGTTCAAGGACACAGGATAACAAGGAGGGCGGACAAGTGGCATTCGACACTCGAAGGATCTTGGCAGTGGCGGCTTACAACGGAATATCACATCGCTGGGGTGCTACTAAACTAGTAGACTACCTTACCAGAACTGGAACGAAGCATGGATGGTAGATTGGGTCAAGGGAGGGAATTGAGAGACAGCGAGGATACTCTTGGCTACCGTATTCACATTAGACTGTCTGCCCAAATTGAAAAACGTCTGTGGACTTGTAATCTGTACTGCTCTTCACAAATGCATTCATACAGGATCTACATACGTAGACGACCTTTTTGTGCATGTGTAGGTTTCATCAACATTCTTGAGAGTTGCAAGATTCCATGTAAAAAACGCTGCTAATCTCTAGATCAGTGATATCCCAACAACGTAAACTTCATTAAGATGGCGTTGTTGAGGAAAGATCCCACAGGCTGCTAAATGCGTGTTGCATAAAACCCCACTACTTCAATAAGTTTGACATGCATTAAGCGTTGTGTGCAATTAACGCGTCTACCTAACCCATTTACGCGACGCGCGCCACAACTCTATCGCCAGGCATGCAATAGTCCGCAAATCCGAGATCCAGGCTGCTCTTCTCCTAAAATCCCCGTGGCGAAAGCTTGGTTCGGTTTGGATAATACGTACAGATCAGTCTCCTGCGAATAGTCAAGATGCCTGCCAAAACGCGCTCCTCAGGCCAGGCACCTGCCAACCGCGTGTATAAGTCGTCGCCTGCCCTTCAACAAGCCATATTCCCAGGCCGCCGCAAGACGGTTACATATGGACGCCAACGAACATCCCGAGCCCCAGATTCGAAGCAGCAGACTTTGACACAAGGGGGGTATATTCTACCGCTAGAAATGGAGCCCATCGACCTTCTGGATGACGAGCCGGACCCTCCCAAAAAACGACGGAAGACGATGGGTGATACTCCGAGCTCCTCGTACCATACGCAGACCTTGACACAGCTATACCAATCAAAAGACGAGAGCGACGAGATGTGGCAGGTTTCGGATTCGGAGGACAAAGAACACCCAGATCTGGACCTTGATTTGGGTAGAAAAGATAGCGACGACAGTCCCACCCATGATGAGAAGAGGAACATTCAGAGCAAGAGCCCTTCAGTCATCCCTCAAACGCCGACAAACAAGCAAAAAAAGACAGAGATACCATCCTCCCAAGACACGCCTATTACGCCTATGCTCGCACGATACAGCCCAGCTCCGAGGAGGTCACCGTTGAAGGACAGATCCACCAACGTCATGTCATCAATGCCGAGGGCCACTGGGTCAGCAAAGCGTCCTCGTTTGGAGATCCAAGACTCGTATGCCACGACTAACAGTCTGCTGTCGACACTTGAGAAACAGTCCTCGCAGGAAGTTTTGGTACCAACTGTAAAGAAGCTTCGGTTTGCTACGCCCCCTGGGCGAGGCAGTATGCTCCTAGGTGAAGACCTAGACAGCCAGAGCACAACTCCCTCCCCTAAAAAGAGATGTGTTCCCAGCCAGAGGGAGATTCCAGATTCAGACGACGAGCTGGATGACGATGATGAGACTGAAGAAGTAGAGATTGACGACGACGACAAGTACGACGCTGTTGGCGAGGAGACTCAATTTCATATGGATCAGCTGCTATCTTCGTCTGAGAAGCACCTGGAAGAGTGCAGAGCAAATCCGGCTGTGCCTCCCATTAACACCGGAACGCCTGCAGGAGCAAAAGCAAGCTCAGGTGCGCTACTCCAGGTGGAGGAGCCGGAGGAACCATTATCGTTTGGTGGTCTCGATGTGCACACCGTCGAGCTCATTCCATATTCGCAAGAACCTTTGGCAGCAATGGCACCTAACCCCACGCAGGCGGCATTGTCGTCTCCAACAGCCCACAGCGCAATGGAAACCCAAGCAAAAACACAACTTTACACACAAGGGATAGACAGCCAGCGTGTCTCTCTCGACATCATCCGCGCAATGGCGCCCCAAACGAACCGCTCCGATATCTTCATCTCAATTCATCCAGAGCACGTGGAAAACATTGTGGCAGGCACGAAGAATCACGAGTTTCGCAACTACAGAATCCCAAGTCAGGTTGCCCGGATGTGGATCTACGTCACGAAGCCCGTCGCCGAACTGCAGTATATGGCTTGCATTAGCCACGCCAAAGAGCCGGGCGAGATAGAGGACGAAAGCGGGCTTGGAAATGCGGATTTCAATACGCGGCAAATGCAAACCAAGTTTGCGTATGAGCTTTTGGAGGTTTACGAGCTGAACGACCCGGTGCCACTGGCGGGTATGAAGCAGAACGGGTGGTTGGAAGCGCCGCCTCAAAAGTACAACTACGTGCCGCCCGCTGTTGTGGGCCACTTAATGGCAAATCTTCGCTGTTCTCTATTTGGAGTGGACGGCGATGAAGGGGAAGAAGAGGAGGCGGCGGCACCGACTGCGCAGGTTACAATATCTCAGGAGATTGCAGATCAGATTCGTAGTGACAACGCCGCACAGTGCCCCTCGTCCTCACACGACGTGGTACCCTCAAGCCACGACTCGCCTGGCCTAGTCGTTCAGGCCAGCGCACCAAACTCCAGCTTCAAGAGACCGTCCCTGCCTGCCAGCGCAACCCCCGGCCGGACTTACACCCGTCCATCCAACCCTACACCGAGACGAGCTACCCGGCCATCCCAAGCAACGACGGCCAGCCAGGCATCCACACCGCCCGCCTCGCCTCCGAAATCCGTTCCGCGGCCGGGTGAATGCGATTCGAGCCTCCTGCTGCTCCCGGAGGACGACGGGAGTCCAATTCGTCTCCCGCCGAGTAATTTCGAGCTCGCCTCGTCGCAGCTTCTGACAAAGAGCCAGATGCTGCCTGATAGTCTGCTGCGGGAGGATAGGCGGCCTGTTGACGTTATCTGGGACTCTGAGCAGGACGACGATGATGAGCTTTGATATGGCTAGACTGGGATTAGTGGAAGAGAAGCACGGCTGCTCTGGTTAGGCATCCTGCTGCTTGGCTGAGCTGCTTGGGGAGAGTCTCGTTTAGAACTAGATACTCAGGAGACCTGCGGCTAAGTTGCAGTTTGATAATCAGATGATTGATTGGGATTACTCCCTGACTCTAGCCAAACCCGGTCCATATGCGAGTGATATGGCTATTGCCCCTCCTTAACGGGGCTGATCGTATTGAAATGAGGGAGGTACATTCGCTTAACAACAGCCGGGCAGCTGAAAGCGAAGCTCGTTGACGTGACATTCTTGCTGCAATACGTGCAGCTCCAATATCAAATATACTAAGGCCCTAGTGCATGGACGATGGTGGGTTGGTAGACCTAGCAGGACACGTCTGTAAACCCAATATATTCGCAGCTTCATGAATTCACAAATCCGAACAGCGCTCGTAGTGAGTACGTTCGTAAATCATGCGAAACTACCTCAATACATCCCACAAGACCAATGCCACCCGTCGGCAGATAGTCAGGTGCAACTAGGTCATTAAGCGCCCTCCATTCGCGGGTATAACAGCGCCGGTAATCCACCTCGCGCCATCACTCGCCACGAACGCAACAACATCTGCAATGTCCTCCACTGTCCCCAGCCTTCCTTCTGCAGGCGTCTGCTTCGCGCGCTCCAGATCCGCTTTCTGATCCTCTTCCGGCATCTGGTCGAACATCTCGGTCTGCACGGACCCTGGACTCACGCAGTTCACCGTCACCCCGTGGCTCTGGCCGAGCTCGCGGGCCGCAACCCGGCTGAAGGCTTCGACTGCTGCTTTGCTTCCCGCATACGCGATGCTGCCCACGGCGTCGACCTTGGCCGCTACGGATGTGATGTTGATGATCCTGCCGCCGCGAGCAAGGTGAGGAATGGCGGCTTGCATCATGAAGAAGACTGCTTTGGTGTTCGTGGCAAAGATGCGATCGTAGTCTTCCGGGGTCGTCTCTTCCAGGGACGAGCTCAGTGTGCTGCCTGCATTGTTGACGAGGATGTCCAGCTGCTCAACCTGGAACGCCTGGAGAGTTCTCTGAATGACCTTGTCCGGATCATGCGCCGCATCCGCTTGGATGGCGGTGGCAGAGGAGCCGGAAGCATGAATCTCTGCTATCACTTCGTGGGCTTTCCCTATTGATGAAGCGTTCACAAACGTGAATGCGACCTTGCGATGAGTCTTAGCTACGATACCTTGACCATGTGAGAGGAACAACGCACTTTGGCTCCATCCTTGGCAAGCTTTAACGCAATGGCGGCACCGATACCTCTTGCACCGCCAGTAACAAGTGCGACTTTACCCGAAAGCGGCCCCGAGGGCTGACCCGAAACCGACATGTCTGATGCGGGCAACGGAGGCAGTGGTCTATCGAAGGGAAAGGAGGATGGGTCTCGGGGCGGGAGCTCTATTCGCAATCCACTTGTTCGGCGGCGGTCCGTCGTCGGGCTTGAACCTTTCTTAAATACTGGTGTTCTGCAGCAGATGACTTGTATGCCCTGAAGCCAATGTTCTATCCGCGCATGGAGTTCCATTCGAGGTGTCGCAGCCTCTCTTCTTTTTTTGTGGCAGGGTTATCCCGAGCTGAGTAAACGTTTCGCTGAGCTCTGGGCACGATGACCAAGCTCGAGCTTGAGCTGTGAGGCGCGTGTAGGTTCTGACTACGAAGTACAGTCTGAGTGGCGCGGGGAATATCAGCCAACCGCCACTGGGCGTTTGCCAAACGCTACATCATCGGTAGCAAACGATCCATCCATCCATCCCCAAAACTTGGTCATCGCTGAACCCCGCAACCATTTTTGAAGCTCGACATGCATTCCCTACCTACCCAACAGGGCATGGACTGGGACCCAGCTTTACTTGTAGGCCAGCACCCCTTCTCTTTGTTCCACGGAGAATTACAATGCAGAAGAGGCAACTTTAGTCTCTGCTCCTTCATTCCCGCACTAACGTGATGAAAAGAATGGGCGGCAGATGGGACAAGGGCTTGCAGAAGGCCTGGGCATCTGGTTGGTCGGCTGGCGTGCATTCAAAGGCAGTCAAGCGGGCCACAGGCGCTTCGCCGCGACGCCGAATGATAGAATGAGTGAAAAGAATGAGAATGAGAGGAGCAAGGGGAGTGAAGGAATAATGACGAACAGGGAAAGGAGGCAAAAGGTAAAATTAGATGAGATTTCCGGTTCAGGCGATTTTGGCGGGGTGGGGACGGCCTAAAAGGGGAAAACATGGCATGAACTGCCAGTAATTTTTTAAATGGCCGGTGATACTTGAGATTATTAGTTAATGTTCGATAATGAATTCCCCCATCTATCAATGTGGGGAATTGCATACCTTACGTAGACACGCTGCTCATGGGGGCCCATCATCTATATACTTAACCATATGCGTACGCAATAGTAATTAGAATGTCTATCCACCGGTTACTGACACGTTACACAGGACTGGACCATGAAAGAAAATCCTTTCCACCCAGACTTCGATGACGATTCTAGGGCCTTATTGTTACTCTGCCTATGAGACAGTTTAGTCCTAGCCATTAATTATTCGAGGGAGATAGAGATGGACAGAGTGACGGATGGATACACAAGCTAGAATCCACTGCCGACTGTTTCTTGAGGCTGGCGCCCGAAACCTTGTGTTTCACGGAAACCGTTTCTTTGTGTCTGTTTCTCTCTCCTCTCCCAGGTTTCTGGTAAGTTAGGCCCGGGCATTTTCACGTTTCGATCTTCAAATGGAGCGTGGATCCATGCCCGTTCTCAGCGGGCGACCGGGGGGGGGGGGCACTGAGTCCATCAAATTGTTTGGCTTGCAGGTTGATCTACCCACTTGTTCGTGATTGCCATGCAGAATAGGATCATGACGTTTCCCGGCGAGTCTGCAAATCCTGAGCTTCCAATTTTGCTTGGCCCATTGTGCCACGCCATGGTCATCATCCAGCTTTGCACGGCACGATGGAACATTCGGTAGCACTCGAAGCCACCTTTCGCCTCCCGCTGTCAGGTAATGAGCCGACTAGGTTGTTATCAGTTAGTTGAACTTCGTGCTGCATACGGACTACTTGACTTAATTACCTGAGGAGGTGCCTTGTCATTCCTGGTCAGCCATTTATCATCAGTTTGTTCCGAGGCTCATCCATCTCATACTGCGTACGTGTGGAGCATTTTCTTTTGGTGTCTTCTCCCGTCGAACAAAAAAACCCCCCAACCATCACTTTGCCCCCTTCCACTCAGATCCGGGAGAACAAAAGTTCATCCATCCCGTCTCTGACTTGTCACTTGAGGATCCCCCCCTCTTGCACGCCAATCAGGGTGGTCCACCGGCAATGCAAGTGCTTGCTGGGGGGGCTTTTCCACATCCAATCTCCCACCACAAAGATGCACCCTTTCCCTGCACAGCCCTCTCATGTTGGGCTGCGCACGTGATACGGAGACGTCGATTGCAAGCCGAGTTTGATTGCGCTAATGCAAAGTGGTCCGGGTACCAAGCACCCGCTGTACTTACAGCAAGAACCCAGAGGCCCCCAGGCTTACAGGCAAGGAGTGGAGGTACCGACCAACGCTTGCTAGTGACCTGTTGTTCACAAGCAAGCAGTGGCCTTGAAAGGCTGTTTGGCTAGGCTGCTATCAAACTAAGGTAGGTAGTTGGTCAAGCAGGTATCTCCATGGACTAGCAGCGATCATTCTGGCACGATGGCAGTTCGCTATGTGCTAGAGGCGCCGCTTAGCGGGGAAAGCGTGCCATAATACCGCACCTGGCAGCCTCTGCAACCTGTTCATTCAAGCACCGCAGGTATTTCGCAACATGTTCACTTCAATGGTCTTGTAACTACTGAGTAGCTTGAAAATCCAGGACGAGCTTGGATTGCTTTCTTGATCCGTCAGACATACGTGACGGGAAGACAAACCGCCATCATGCTTCATCCTCAGTTGGCTGCCTATTCCGTAAAGCTCTTCTTACAAAAGGTAGATAGATGTCTCCTTTCGTTGATTAGGTCGTGGGTCCCTTCTCTGCAGCGGGTCTACGTGACTTGGGTATTAAGGTACTTAGGCCCAGACGAGGGGCCTGCAGTGGGGTGCAACGCGGCACTGTAGGTGCTCTCCCCCTGTATTTCCAGCGCTACTATCGCCATTGCCAGGGAGGGTTTAACCCCCGGGCCCCATCCCCACCCCGTCGACTCAGGCATTCTCTTAGTTGTACCGTGCCGGTCCATCCAAATTCCAACCCCATGCATCCCATCCCATCCCATCCCAGGAACGGTGAACGACCTTGACTCTCTCTGTTCGTGACGTGCCCTCAATCAACTGCTCTTTTCTACAACCCTTCCTCTCTCTCTCTCGACTTCCCCACAAGGCGCTTCTTTGCAAACAACCCTCCCATCATTATTCACGGGCTTCCCTATTCGAGTACCATTCCCATGCGACCGTGACCATAGCGCGACCGCCTCCTGAATCGATACATGCAGTCCTAATAAGTCCGATTCTGTCGACGACAATTGCCGCCCCCATGCTCCTGTTTCTCCTCCCTTTGACCTGATGAGCGTTGTTGAGCGACACAACCCCCCGATCGAGATTCTTGTCAGACAAGGAGCCTGCCTGTGAGAGGGGATTGTTGGCTTTTTGGCCTCATTCGAGGTCATTCCTCCTCTCTAGATGATGGTGCGTCGCCCCCCCTTTGCTTGGCCGTGCTTAGAGTTTTTGGGCATCCAGGATTGGACCGGACCACTCCAACTGTGCCTCCAGAGGCTCTGTTCTCGATGCCCCAAACTTACATGCGGCCACCCGTCCCTCCCCAACCCTGTGCTGCAAAGTCTTGCCCTGCTGGTTTTGCATTTCTTTGTCTCGCTGACTCTTTCGCTGCCTGTAGACCTCATCTCGACCCCGCGGCGATGTGGGTGGTAGCTTCGCCAGTCGACGCGGTCATGGACCACAACTTTCAATCTCAGACCCGAGCCACCATGTCACCGAGGCCATTGGGACGTTGTACGGCGACGAGGACGACTACTCCAACGATCATCGCCCCATGAGCTTCCTGCAATCGCCCTATCAGGACCAGATTCACAAACAGTCCGAGACAGGCCACTCGTCCGACGACACGCGACGACCTCTGATCCGCTCCACCTCCGACAAATCACCTGCCATGATGTCCGTGAATGGCAACCCCACCATCAAGAAGTCTCATACTCTGCCTGCGCGGATACCGAGCCAGAGGAATCACTCGTTCGAGCACGGCCCCAAGTCCCCCTTGTCGCCGACGCTTTCGTTGCGAGATGTGCAAAACGACTCGTCCCAGTTCCCCATGACCAACATCGATAATCCCAATGACATCGCGCAAGAGCTGAGTAACCTGCAAGCCCTCAGGAGGATGTCGATGGACGTGGGAAATACCTCGGACCCCGATCTACTCCCTTTCTCGGGCATGTCTC
Source organism: Reticulascus tulasneorum (assembly GCA_001557505.1). Lineage (NCBI taxonomy): Eukaryota > Fungi > Ascomycota > Sordariomycetes > Glomerellales > Reticulascaceae > Reticulascus > Reticulascus tulasneorum. Next base: position 995,567 of record LSAX01000006.1, read on the forward strand.
TCATGGCCATGCCTTCGATAGCCCCCAAGGGCGGGGACGACGAAGGCGACCCTTCGAGGCTGCTCTGGGTGCCTGCCAGGGTGCATCCGGAGCTGGCGCCATCGGAGTTCAAAAGCTTCTTGGAGAACCGGGTACAATCGATCAAAAGGAGGTCGGGAGACTCATTCCTCTCGGTCGATCCTGTCGACCGTAACACCTCTGGTGGGCTGAGGAGGAAAAAGAGCATGCTGTCGAGGCAGATTGACAACTCGGGAGGCAGAGGTGCGGAAGGCTACGTCGACGGCTCTGTGAGGCTGGATAGGAAACGGTCTTCGAGTGGAGCTACCCCGGAGCTGAGCTTGGACGAGCTCGTGAAGGACCCCTCGAAGGTGGTACAGAAGCTTGCGCAGGAGAGCCAGCGGCCGGTGGAGAATGGGGGGCCGGAGAGCAGCGCGGATGACATGCCAATCCTACCCGTAGGCCCCGGCATGGGACTCCGTCGCTCCACTCGTACACAATATCGAAAGGGCGGGAGCTTACGATCGGGCGACCGTCTTCCATTTTCAAAAAGGGTGACCGCTCGGCATGGACACACAGACTCGGATTCCTCGGAAACTGCACCTCCGCCGACTTTCGAAGCACCTCCGGGGCACACACTTCAAAGGGTTCAGTCCGAGCCCGTGGCAGAGAACTTCTCACGGCCAAATCGGTCAGTGAGACGGCAGCAGAAATTCACACAAGAAAGCATATCCGTAGGCACGCGTGTAGACGGTGCGTCGCAGGAGTCGATGGAGCCTGCTTCACCAACGCGAGGTTTTCACGAGCAGCTACCTTTACGCACCTCTTCGGCGTTATCGGACTCTAGAACACCTGTCGTTCCACACATTGTGGAGACGCCGGCCCCGGAAGAAGACGCAGAGCAACAAGGCGGGCGGCCATTCCCTCAAAGATCGTCATCCCAGAAGGCTGTCCACCAAGCATCTATGGAGCAACCCATGGAGCCCCCTGCACGTTCCAGCAAGCGACCTACCGCTGGCCGTCCTCTCCAAAGCCCACCCACCGCCATGCAACAACCCCAGCAGCCACAGCCGCAGCCGCCGCCGCCGCAGCTGCAAGCAAAGCAATCTCCAGCTGCTCAGGGGCAGACCCTGAACGACATGGCCTCCCACCCGTCACCCCTACCTGGGGGCGGTGCTACTCGGACGGACAGCCTCACCTTTATCCCCACCATGTCGGCCGACGACAGGAAATCGGAGAAGAAGAAGAGGGATAAGGATGATGATAGTTCTTCTACAAAATCCACCGGCTGGCCAAAGTGGCTGAAGGGCAGCAGTGAGGATAAGGAGAAGAAGAAGAAGGATGAAGAAAAGAAGAAGGGCAAGGGCTTTGTTGAGAAAGCTCAGGACAATGCCCGATTAGATGTGTTGCAAAATTCCATCGAAGGCACTGCGACCAAGGGCCGGGAAAGCTTACTGCTCGACCGCGATAATGTTGACAGCAAGCTGGCCGAAGAGCGAAAGAAGGAAAGCAATCGAAAGGCAGATCCCAAGAAAGAGAAGGAAGGCGGTCTCTTCTCGGGCCTCTTCGGAGGCGGTAAGAAGAAGGGCGAGAAGGAAGCCAGCAGTAAGAAAGGACACCACTTACGCGTCTCAGAAGATCCACCATTCCGCCCACTCAAGCCCGATGTTGATTACCACTGGACTCGGTTCCCGCTGTTGGAGGAGCGAGCGATCTATAGGATGGCTCACATCAAGCTCGCGAACCCCCGTCGATCGCTTCTCAGTCAAGTCTTGTTGAGCAACTTCATGTACAACTACCTTGCCATAGTGCAAGCTATGCACCCGCAGATGCAAGTTCCGCAATCGCCTCAGCAGAGACGTCTGGAGGAGGAGCGACGCCGCAAGGAGCAGGAGGAGCAGTACCTTGCCCAGCAACAGCAGCAACAGCAGCAACAACAGCAGCAGCAGATGCAGCAATCTCAGGAGGCAATGGACCAAGATGCCATTGATCGTTACAACTATGAATACCACCGAGTATGAGACGCTGTTCATGCACTTTCCTGTGTTCCGTTTTACTAACTGCACCTAGGGCGACAACCAATATGGCGATAACCAATACGGCGACAACAGCTCACATGACGGCGTGGATTACGTCGATGATGCTCAGATCTACGAGTACGAGCACGGTGGCGGCGACAACGATGAGATGCGCGGGAACGGATATGCTGGTAACGATGGTTACAGTGACCAGCAACATAAGGATTATTACCAAGACGGCTATGGCCGCGATAATGGCGATGAGGGCAGGGGCCGTAATGGTCGTAACGGCCGTGACGGAAGAGATGGCCGAGAGGATATGTGGTAACCCCGGGACGAAGAGACCGGGTTTGTAGGGGGGTGGTGCCTGGGTTTAATATGCTCCTGGTGCCACGATACTTTGGGATGATCACTGGGGAGTTTTCCGCTGTGTATAGTTCTAACCACACCTTACGTGCATACGGCGGAGTTTGGAATGTGTGGCATACACTTTATGGGGCGAGTATGGATGGATCGTTCGACTCGACTCGACTCATTCAGGCCTGGCGATTGCTTCTTCAACCCTTTTTTTGTTGTAGTTTTTCGAAATGGGAGTGAAGAGTTTTTGGGGGTTGACTACCATGTACACAGCATAGCGGCCGGGAATTTGGTGGCTTGAGGAGATTAGCATATGTTGGATCTCTTGTCAACCTGGGGACTCTCTTTGTTATGTCGTTCTCGTGTTCTCATGATGTTTTGTTGTAATGGTGAGCGTCGGCTTTGATATATGAGAAGCTCATCGTGAGTGAATGTCACCCAAGCTAGCGGTGGAGCTAGCTTGTTGGATGGATTCTAGCAACCCGAAGCCTCCCCTGAGTCGACCAGGACCAAATGACCAAATCCATACCTCTCACCTCTGGACTGGACAGTCCGAATTCCAGATGCTTTGTATAAATGATGGCTAGCCCCCCACGGGCTCCTCCCATACCAAACAGGAAGCTGGTGAAGACCCAGGCTTATCAATCAATCGGGCCTACAGAACTTAGGTACCGCATGTACAGTATGCGCTGGAAGAGGCCTAAAGCTTATAGCTTATTAGGGGCCCTGGCCTGGCCTGGCCGCCGTGGACCTGCCGCCGCAGATTTTCCGGGTCGCCCCTGCCACCATGTAGCCGTGCGACACTAAGCCTAAATAGGGAAGGCCTCAGGGTGTTGGCGCGTTGCCAATTCGTCCGTTTGCTCGCTGTCCGACCTTTCTGAACTTTTCCTAACCTCCAGAAAAATATCACCAGCCTTGTAAGGAGTGCTGCCCTTTATCCGTCGCAAACATCATCACCTCCGCCTCCAGTTCTCTCTTCCATCTCCGTTGATACCCAAATCCCCCCGTTTGAATCCCCCTTTCGAGAACAAGCTCGATCGCCAGTCCACGTGCCCCGAAACAACCGACCTACAGCTTTAAAATCGCAAAAACCTCGGCGAATAGGATGGCTGCTGTGAGTTGCTCTTTCCTTTCCCGTCCGCTCACCTACCCCTCAAGACCTCTTCTCTTGTTGGGCTTGTGGTCTGCTGCGTCTAGCTAGACTCTACATTTTGATCTGGCCATCATCATGGATGACCTGCGCAAACGGCTCCTGAGTGGCCAGCGCGCTGGCAATTGGAAGAAGCAGAAGCTGACCGTGGATGAATCCCAACAGCCTCGTCAGTACAACAACCCTGGCTACCTGCCAAACGGTGCAAACGCAGTCCCACCTGGAGCAGCACCGCTGTTGCCCAACCAAGGCCGAATCATCCAGAGCGGCCCGATCAGACTCCTCTGCATAGCAGACGTTCGAGGTACGGAGCTCCGACCGCTCTCCTGTCTCCATAAACGCCCGAACCTATACTAAGTGTGATGTGACAGGAAACCTAAGGTCCTTGAACGATCTTGCCAAGCAAGCACGAGCCGATCACATCATCCACACTGGTGATTTTGGTTTCTACGATGATTCTTCCCTCGAGCGAATTGCGGAAAAGTAAACCTCTCTCCAACTGGCTTCGATGATGCCGGTATACTGATGCTCATCTACAGGACTCTCAAGCATGTTGCGCAATACTCTCCCCTGATTTCGGAGCCCGTGAAAAAAGCCATTCAACAGGGTGGACCTGGCCCAGTAAAAACCCGATTCCCACCTCACGAGCTTCCTCTGTCGGAGCTGTCGCTTCTCATCAGTGGCGAGCTGAAGCTAGAAGTCCCGGTCTACACCGTCTGGGGTGCCTGCGAGGATGTGCGAGTGTTGGAGAAGTTCAGATCTGGGGAGTACAAGGTGAATAACCTACACATTATCGACGAGGCGCGATCAATGCTCCTGGAGATCGGCGGAGTCAAGCTGCGTTTGCTTGGGTTGGGTGGTGCTGTGGTCATGCACAAACTGTTCGATAACGGCGAGGGCAGAACGACGATTGCGGGTGGGCAAGGCACAATGTGGACCACTCTGCTTCAGATGGGCGAACTAGTCGACACTGCGCACCGGGTCTACGATCCGACGGAGACCCGTGTATTCGTCACCCATGCGTCCCCTGCCCGCGAGGGTATCCTCAACCAGCTCTCGGTAACTCTCAAGGCGGATTTCTCAATTTCTGCTGGCCTGCATTTCCGATATGGAAGCTCATATAATGAGTTCAGCGTTAACCCGACGCTTGATCACTACCGAGGCAAGCTTGCTGCGTCCAAGGCATCCTTCAACGATGTGTGGGAAACAGTCAAGAACGAGGTGGAGCCGGCTATTCAACAAAACGAGGCTCAACAAAATCTACTCAACGCCGCACTCCAGATCGTCGAGAAGATGCCTACGACTGCTGCCGGCGGAAACCCCTTCGGAGGTCCCGCTGCAGGCCAAGCGGCCCTTGGCCAAGTCGACGAAAGCGCCTTCAAGAACATGTGGAACTTCAACTTGGCGGATGCGGCGTTTGGATGGCTTGTGCTAGAGATTCAGGATGGCAGAATTGGTACCGAGATGCGTGCACAAGGCTTTAACTTCTCGCACCGAGGTGCGAAGCAACAGCCGGGCGGCTCTTCCGCATCTATTGCTCCTTCCACTACGTCTGCTTCCGGTCTCCCTCCGCCTGCACCACCGAGCACGCAAAGTGCTGTCCCTCCCGCCGCCAGCAGACAACCATCGCAAGCTCCTTCTAAACCGCCTGTCGCAACACCTGTGGTAGGACAGAAGCCTTCGACCCCTCAGCCGACGAACGCATCTGCTATGGGATCCGCAAAGGACGTCGAAGTAAGAATTCCTCCCGCCGCGGCGAATGGATCGGCAAACGGCCAAGACCCAGTATCCTCGCCCGCTCCTAAGACACCCGCACAGGACATCATCGGCCTGTTTGTTATGAACGTAAACTCTGACGAGCAAACACGAGAGCTGTTTGATTCAGATTACAGGTCCAAGATTGCCAAGATAGAGAAGTGGGGCAACTCGAACAAGGTCGTGCAGTTCAAGACTATCGAGGACCGTGATGCTGCGTTGGTGAGCCTGCCGGATGACCTCAAGTCCCGAACTCAAGAGGATCGGTCGAAGCCATTGGTCAAGGTATTCCAACACCGAGAGAACAAGACTTTCCCACCACGTGGAGGTGCTGGCAACTGGGGAAGCAGCGGGCGCGGTGGAGCCTCAGCGACCACTGGCAGTGGCTACCGTAGTGCTGGCGGCGGTGCCAGCGATTCAGAGAGCACTCGACGCGGCGGACGTGGCGGAGCCAGAGGTGCTAGAGGTGGTGAGCGTGGAGGACGCGGTGGTCGTGGCAGAGGTGGATTCAAGGGCGAAGGAGGTTCTTCGTCGCCGGCGCCAACCCCGGCGACCCCAGCAGAGTAGAGAGATCATGTCCCCACACACACCAAACCCTGATATCCATGCTCACATATCACCCGCCTGACAATACCTACCGCCTGCTTTGCTTGTTCTTATTGATCTCTGGAATGGTGGAAATTGTGGATGGGACATGGAGCCAGAGAGAAGAAGAAGAAGAAGAAGAAGAAAATTTCACAACCATTGCTATCACTTCTTGTACGCGTACTTAAGAGAGATAATGGGGATCCCCTCGAGTCGGGCCACACCAGTCCTGACTGATTGAGGGGGCTGGTCCTTAGCAACTCTTTATTTTCTAACCGTTCTTTTCCTTCTATGTTGGGAGTCTATGTCGTCGAGAGAGAGAAATAAAATGATTTACAGCTTCGGTGGAGTTGAAGGTTAATATTCTGATCTTTCCCTTGTTTGTCCTGGTGCTTCGCGTGAGGGAATGTGTGTATTTGCTGGAGGGTGGTACAGTCGTGTTGAAGGTTGTTGAGGCTGGCGATGACGCTGGCGATGAGATTGCGGTACTTTTGGCGAGCGAGTCGAGGGCGGTCAAAATGCCTGTGCGCATAGGCTAAGCATATACTGTGTGCTATGCTAGGATGCAAACTAAACCCCATCCTCACTGAGTTGTTGTGCCGTCTCCTCCGCGAATTGTATATGGGCTGTCATGAGAGTCTACCAGGTGTCGGTGTGCTAGTCTAGTCTGACAAGATCTTAATGCTGTCGATGAGCATTCTTGCTGGACGCCGGTGTCCCTCTTTTGTCGACACGGACATGCAGGATTTGGAAGGTTTTCATGTTCATGGTATGCATTGTGCAGAGAGTGTCTACATATCCGTGTGACGTAGTCTAAACCTATATAGCCTTCCTGGCTGATGCTCTACTACTACAAGTTATTCAACAGAAATATACAGAATGCGAGCACTGCCTTCCACCAAACTGCCCTCGCCCAATTCCCCCGTGGGGTAACCTGCAGTCACTTGGGCAATCCTAGCCTTTACGATATCGGCTTCATGCCTTTGTGCATAGCCGCGATGCCACCAGTCAAGTCCTCGTACCCTTTACCGGCAACCACAAAGCCTGCCTCAACAATCATGTTCTTGAACTCCTCCTGGCTCGGGAATCGCTCGATGCTCTCCACGAGATACTGGTAGCTATCTCGATCCCCGGCAACAAGCTGTCCAATAAGGGGAATTGCCGCAAACGACCACCGCTTATACACTGCATTTAGCAGCGGGTATTTGTCCACCTTGCTGAATTCCAGACACGCGAACACGCCACCGGGCTTGAGGACGCGAAATGCTTCTCTGAGAGCGGCGCGTGGGTCCGTGAAGTTGCGGATGCCGAACGCTACGGTGTAGAGATCGATGCTGTTGGGGAGGATGGAGGCAGGGAGGTGCTCGGCGTTGGCTTCGAGGAAGGTTAGAGCCGCCTGCTGGGATGCCGGGAGGGAGAGGGAGCGATCCCGACCGACGGCAAGCATGGAGGGGTTGATATCGGAGATGGTGACCCGGACGTCGGGGTTGAGATGGATGTTATGTGCATGATGAAGCATGCGGAAGGCGATATCCCCGGTGCCGCCGGCTATGTCGAGGATGTGCTGGGGTGTTGGGGGAGTTGTTGCGCTTAGGCCTGGGGATAGCGAGGAGACGAATTGGTCCCTGAGGAGTGTTAGTCTCGGTGATCGTTTGATGCGAGGCACGTCGAATTAGACAAGAGTCAGGGTGAACCTACTTCCATATTCGATGCCATCCGAATGACATGAGATCATTCATGCGATCATAGGACTCCGCCACGCTGTGAAAGACGCCTGCCACGCGCTCTTGCTTCTCGGATTCCGCTACGGTTTCGTAGCCAAAATGCGTTTTGCGCTCGGGAGCCGGCGGGGGATTGGGAGATGTGTTGAGGCATTGTGAAGTCATGGAGAATGACCGGGTGAGTTGAGTTTGACCATTCAGGTGACGCGATAGAGCCCGTAGGCTTGACGCCGAGCGAAGAGCTCGTCTGGCGACCATTTTGACTGAATGGCGACGGGACCGGGATGGTTGAGAGCTGGATGAAGTCAATTTCACGTCGAGGCTGAAGGGAATAATTTTTTGGTGGAGCACTTGTGGCTGGTAATTAATGCCTGGCAGTAGCCTTGCATGGGTCGAGCCACAAGCCTTCCCACCTCGAAGTTTCCCCAAACACGATCATGAGAAGCAAGAGGTAAATGATGGCCACAGGAGAAACAGATGTCTAAATCGGAAACGTACCTTAGACTGTCGCCGTGGTCTCCGTATCCCCCTCCCTCTCCCTCTTCCGTCGCTGGCTTGCCAAGGCTTTCGCGAAAGTGTCGATTTGACCACGGCCGTAATAAACTGCAAGACCAAAGATGGCGAAGACTGTGAGGATGACTATAGCTATATTGGCAGAGGGGGACATTTCTATGTATTTATAGGTTCCGAGCTGCGAATGGAAGGATTGTTTGTCCTTGGTGTAGCCGGTTGCAAGGCTGAAGGATTCGAGGTGTGGCTGGTGGGTAGAACGGTGAAGAGAGTGTGTGTGATGGAGTTGGAGTGGAGATAGTGGTTGCGAATTTGAGTACGGTGTGAGATTTATTGATATAAGACTACGAAATGAGTGACAGAATTATCACCACTGTATAATTTACAAACCTTAGTATGCTTCGAACATACATCGTGAGTTCCCGTGAGCTCTCCTCGCAAGCCTCATCTTCGCCATCGGATCGGGTGGTTCGTTCCCCCACCAAATTTAACGAGTCCTGACACTACCGTTATCGCAATGTGGGGTACATAGATAACAGGGATCAGAGGCGCGATGCATATATGCCAGCACACTCGACTCCGACCCGTTAGATATAATAGCATGAAGATACATGAGAGCATTAAGCGTATACCGTTACTTCTTCTCAGTAAGACAGCTTTGCGCCGTTCGGATTTCTTTTTTCATCAAGGCACCAGGGGTATGAAAGTGTGCATTGTCCTTCTTCATTGGTGTTGCAACTGCGCTAGCTGTCGCTTTCTGTCGGCTCAAGATGACGTCGCTATCGCTATCGTTGGATTTCTTGACCTGTCTCGGCTCCCGGGCCAGAACTGACTGTCAGATCCCTCTTCTAATAATTAATGGGAATTGGGCCAATTCCCAACTCTTTACTCTCCAGTGCCATTGACAGCGTGGAGACATATTATTTCAATATGAAGGCTCGGATTCTCCAAACTGCTCCTCTGCGAAGGGCTTGCCTCCCCCGAGCACTGACCTCACCTGCGCCTTTCGCTATCTCGAGCCGAGCAGCGAGTGGTCTCTCACAAAGACCCAATGCCAACCATGTCTCCTTTCCTGGAGCAGTGAAGAGTGCATTCACGAATAGCCTCAAATATGAAACCCCTTCCGAGTTCCCTGCCCTGCCCACGTACCGGGTGGTAGACCAGAATGGCACCGTTGTCGACCCCACCTTCGAGCCGGACCTTAACGAGGAGGAGATCGTGAAGCTGTACATGGACATGCTGTATGTCTCGATCATGGACTTGATCATGTTCGATGCTCAACGTCAAGGCCGACTCAGTTTTTATATGGTATCTGCCGGAGAGGAGGCGCTGAGCGTGGGCTCGGCGAGTGTCTTGACCCCCGAAGACGTTATATTTTGCCAGTATCGAGAACAGGGTGTTTTCAAACAGAGAGGGTTTAAGACGGCAGACTTTATGAACCAGCTGTTTGCGAATTCAAAAGATTCGGGGCGGGGGAGAAACATGCCGGTGCACTATGGAAGCAAGGAGTTGAAAATCGTAAGTTCCCGGTAACCCGAGGCGTGGATGGGCTTTTACTCATCAGCCCGCAGCACACCATTTCCTCCCCTCTTGCGACCCAACTACCACAAGCATCTGGTGCAGCGTACGCGTTGAAGATGCAGAGGATGCAAGATCAGTCTATTCCACCACGAGTGGTAGCAGCATACTTTGGAGAAGGCGCGGCAAGCGAGGGAGACTTCCATGCAGCTCTCAACATTGCAGCCACCAGGTCTTGTCCGGTCATCTTTATATGCAGGAATAACGGCTATGCTATCTCAACACCGACACTGGAGCAATACAGAGGAGACGGAATTGCTAGCCGAGGGATAGGCTACGGTATTGACACCGTCCGTGTCGACGGTAACGATATCTGGGCGGTGCGCGAGGCTACCAAGAAAGCCCGGGAGATGGCCCTACAAGACGGCGGGCGGCCGGTCCTCATCGAAGCCATGTCGTACCGTGTCAGCCACCACAGCACGTCGGACGACTCGTTCGCATACCGTGCCAGAGTGGAGGTGGAGGACTGGAAGCGGCGGGATAATCCGATCACACGGCTACGTAAATGGATGGAGGCGAAGGGCATCTGGGATGAGGGCAAGGAGAAGGAAGCAAGGGAGGGGACGCGAAGGGAGATCCTGAAGGGATTCAACGAGGCGGAGAGGGAGAAGAAACCGCCGATCCGGAGCATGTTTGAGGATATTTATGAGGACCTGACGCCGGATTTGAAGAGCCAGATGGTACAGCTGAGGAAACACTTGGAGAAATATCCAGAGGAGTACGATTTGAGTGAGTTTGTGGGCGGAAGGGATAGCCTGAAGCCGTAGGAGGTGGAATTCTATATCGTTACTGCCATGATGTTATGCCTTAAACATATAAATTACTCGCGTTAAATCAGGGGATCAAAAAATAACGCCTGCATTTGCCCAAGATCTATTGCACGCATAACCATACTCTCTTCTTGTCTGAAGCGTCAAGTTGGGGGCAGAGCTCATCAAATGCTTCAGACTGGACTGTGCAAGACCTGTCTTAGGGTTTATCTGGTTGTGTTGTGTGGAATTTTGGTTGAGCTGCAAACTTGGGACGAATGAGCTTATCGTTCCGCATGAAGTTTTTGTGTGCAACCTTCATAGTTGCAAGTGCATAGATACATAGTCGTTAGACTACCTTACCTAGGGAGGTAAAGGGACCTACATATGCAGGCAAGTAGCCTGTAGTAGAAAATGTACACGGCATGGGAAAGCTGAGGATGTAATGTACTTGGTATGCAATGGAACAAGGCGCCTCGTTCCGCAGTCATCGAACAAGGGGACCAACCGTCTGATGATAAATCCCTGTGGGGATTGATAATCTTGTGTCAAAGATGATGCAGCGACTCATAAAACTAAGATGGCAGCTTACCACCTGTAGCACACTGTAGGTTACAAGTATAGTAATCATTTGAAGCCAGACCCGGCGGTATACGGAGCACTCACTTGGGGTAGGTCTTCCTGCTGACGCGCTGTACCTTGTGGAGGGGTTCATGTGGGAAGGGCGGAGAGCGGTGCCGTTAGTCTGCTCTGACGCAATCGCAGGGTGTTCTTGACGAAGCAGGCGAACACGCTTCAGTACTAATAGTGTAGTGACTAGTTGCCTTAGTACATGGTCGGTAGTTAATGCGTAGATAGGTATAACTAAGGTATGTATGTATGGCAATGTTTAAATGATATGCATGTTGGCGTGCCAAGGGTTGGGGTTTTGACAAAGCAGGGGTCCCCTCCCTCCCTTTGTGAGTGCATCTATCTGTCTGTGCGTGTGTCTGCTCCCTCCGATATGTAATTATAAAGTGGGCTGCCATGGAGCGTGGTGGAATCTCCGAGCCGCCTGGTGCGGTGCGGTCGGTTCAGCAAGCCAGCCCGCCAGCCAGCCAGCCCAGCCCGAGGAGCACCAGAAAGAGAAAGCCTCAAACAACCACCACCACCACCACCACCACATCTCGTGCTTTGCAAGCAACATTCCCTCAACCTCCTGCGACTGAGATCGGCAACGGAACCGAGCCGACAGCATCCACCTCCGCCGCCAAATCGATTCTTCTCCTCCATCACCTTCCTCACTACGTCTTACCATCTCGCTGATTCCAACGATTGTCACACGATCCACCGTCCGACATCTCTCCGACCACTCGAATCCGAAAGCCAAAAACCCCCTCCATCTCGTAAACCCAACTCTGAACTGCCGCCCATCGCCATCAAATCTGCCACCCCCATTTCCCAGCAGCCTCTCGTGTGCGCCCTAGCCTGGCCTGCCTCATGGCGTAATCCATGGCAGAACGAATCTCTGCAAACCCGCGCTCCAGATCGGTAGTCGATAACGAGCCATCAGTGCGACTTCCCTCAACGCCGACCATATCGTCCACCAGGACCTCTCCAGCATCCGCCGACGCCTCCATCTCCCCTGCCCTCGGAGCTCGTTCTCACTCGACCTCTACGTCGCCGTCTCAGAGGTACGGATCTCTTTTATCATATCCTCGCCCTCCCCTTTTATAATTCCTGTGCTGCTGCTGCTGCCCCCCCGAGTTATCACTTCTGGTTCTGTCCCCCGGATTCCATCCCGTTTGTGCTCCGGAGTTCGGGTACCTTTTTTTTCTTCTACGGTTCGGTGGACTGCCTCACCTGCCTGGTCCTGCGTCACTGTCCTCGACGCCGACCGTGGTTCGCTTGTGCACTGGGGGGAAGGACGTCCTTCCGGCGTTTATAAAAATTAAAAAGCAACCCTGCCTCACTCACTTCACCTGCCTTCCACCAAAACCCAAACCCACTTGTTAGCTACTTCTTCCTTCTTCCTGGTTCTCGCGCTGCCGCCATTTCAAGTAACCAGGTCTGAGGCCTCGACTGCCCCTCAAAATATCCTGGTTTCTTCCGATGGTGGCGGCATCGGAAATCCCATATCACTCTACTCTTCCCCACATGCTGTCAAATAAATAGTCACTCATGTCTCCCAGAATCACCAGAGCCTCCGCCCGTCAAGCTGCGAGCCAGGCGGCCTCATCGACCACCTCGGCTGCTTCTGGTGCTGCAGATACCTCGGCCGTACCTGCACCGAAATCTTCCACCGCCGCGCCCGCCCTGAGCCTGTCCTTGCAGTCATCCTCACGAAAGCGAAAGGCATCCGCCCAAGAGCCAAGCCCTGTCCAGGGTTCCCAACAACCACTCGACCCGTCGACTCGGCGTTCAAAGCGGCAGAAAATACCCGAACCTGCCCCTCCTCAAACTGCTACGCAACCACCTATCCCGCCTAGACTGCGAAGGAAGGGAAAAGCTCCCGTTACTATGTCCAGCCCAGAGTGAGCTTCTGAAAGAATATATTGGGTGATCCAGGTTTGTGCATGTCATGGCTAACTCGACCGTTTAGGGCTCCTGCGGGACCTGCCGGCACACAAGAGAATACTGCCCCGTCAGCTTCCTCGAGCCGAAAGTCAAGTCGCAGCAAGAAAACAAGCCTGGGTGCGCAAGGTATGATCCTGGCCCCCAAATATTACCCGACCTATGTTAGGAGTGTACTTACATTCGTGTGATAAGATTCAGCCCCGAGCGCATCGAGTTCGGCTCGCCGATCAAAGCGAAATGCCAACAACGCGGCTGATCAAGACACAACCATGACTGGCACAGACGAACCTGAAAAGGACAACGCTCCCCCGCCTCCGCCGCCCCCACCGGAGAACCATCCTGATGATGACGACAGTGACGATGTCGACGACGACGACGACGAAGACGACGAGCCTCGCCGATACGAAGGAGATGACGATGATGACCCGTTCGGCGGCTTTGGTGGGCCAGGGGGACCTGGTTCCGGTCTCTCCAGTACACTCAGAGCCCTTACCGGTATGATGTCTGGTATTTCATCTCGTCTCCGGGAGTTGTTGAACAACCTTCGGCAAAAGGACGACCCATCGATACAGCTCATTGCCTTGCAAGAGCTCTCGGAGATTCTATTAGTGTCCAACGAGGATAATCTGTCGGGACACTTCTCACCAGACTCGTTCGTCAAGGAGCTCGTGACTCTGATGCAGCCAAACGAAGTGACAGGAGAAGAAAACCCCGAGATAATGCTTCTCGCGTGTCGATGCCTCGCAAATCTTATGGAAGCTTTGCCAGCGAGCGTGGCCAACGTGGTATATGGTGGTGCGGTTCCTGTTCTCTGCCAGAAGTTGTTGGAGATCTCCTTCATCGATCTTGCCGAGCAAGCTCTGAGTACCTTGGAAAAGATATCTGCCGAGTATCCATCAAGCATTGTCCGCGAAGGAGGCTTGACAGCGTGCCTTTCGTATCTTGACTTTTTCGCCACAAGCACGCAGCGGACGGCCGTTACGACTGCCGCAAACTGTTGCCGTAATATACCTGAAGACTCGTTCCCCGTCATTCGAGATGTTATGCCAACCCTTCTGGGCGTTCTTAACAGCAACGACCAAAGAGTGGTAGAACAGGCTTCCCTCTGCGTCTCTGGAATCGTGGAAAGTTTCAAGTATCAATCCTCGAAGCTGGAAGAGCTTGTCAGCGTGGACCTGCTGAAAGCTGTCCTGCGCCTCCTTGTCCCAGGGACCACAAACCTCATTGGACCCAACATCCACACACAGTTCCTCCGTGTCTTGGCATTCACCGCACGTGCGAGCCCTCGCCTTTCCGCCGAGCTCTTCAAGCTCAAGATCGTTGAGACTCTGTACCAAATTCTGACCGGAGTGTCTCCGCCAAGCGGTACAGAAGATGTTGCTTCGAAGCTGGACAGCGTCGTCATCATGCAGGCCTTGATACATCGTCCCCGAGAACAGATCATCGAGACCCTGAACGTCATTTGCGAGCTGCTTCCGAGCCTTCCTCGCAACACCGATCCGTCCTACGGTGAGTTTGTTGAGATGAACCCTAGCGAGCCCATTACGCCGTCCTCTCTCGGTCCTGGAAAGGCTCGCAAATCTCCCAATGACAAGCGTGTCGAGCTTCTCGACGGCTGCAAGGACGAGGTTCGGCGATTTACTTTGATTCTCTTCCCGACCCTGACAGACGCGTTCTCAAGCACCGTCAATCTCAGTGTCAGGCAGAAGGTCTTAACAGCCCAGCTCAAGATGCTATCCAATCTCGATGAAGGTATCTTGGGCGAGGCACTAAAGTCTGTCCCATACGCATCTTTCCTGGCTTCGATTCTCTCTCAACAGGATCACCCTTCTTTGGTGATGCTCGCCTTGCAGGCCACCGAACTTCTCTTGAGTCGCCTGGATGACATATACCGTTACCAGCTCTATCGCGAAGGTGTCATTGCCGAGATTACCAAGCTGGCATCTGAGGAGGATATCCCCCAACCGGTCCCAGAGACGTCAGAACCGCAAGAGAACCTTGCTGAACGGAGGGATTCGGCCGATTCTGGTGAACAATCATCCGACCACGAGGATTCAGACGAAGATGAGGAAGACGAGGAACATGATGATTCGGATGATGAGAATGAGGAGGATAACGAGAATGAACCACATCCTGATGATATTTCCGGTTCGCCTGTTAGCTCCCGGGGCTCGACTATGTCTCTTGACGGACCACCTCAACATTTCCTCTCGGACGTGCAGTCCATGCGGTCGAGAATCCGGGATGTGGCCAAGAGATTCCTGGAGACTCACGAAACTGAGAAGCACGGCAAGGCCATGAAAAAGAAGGCGACTAAGATTCTTGCCAACCTTTCCAACCTTGCTGAAGAAATTGAATCTTTCTACCTCAACCGAACCTCTGGCAATCTGGCTCCCGAAAATGGTGTTGGGCTTTTCACAAAGCTTGCGTCATATTTCGACACAGATATGCTAGAGAGTGTCACTAGCGCAGAGCTTCTTGCCTCCGGCTTGGTGAGAGTTCTCTTGGGTGTCTTCAGCAATCCTGATGAGGAGCTTGCGCGCACGGCCCAGTCCACCTTTCTCGAAGTTTTCATGGGATATACCCTCAAGTCGCGGCCCAAGACTGCGACCGCAGAATCTCCAGCAACCCCGTTCAGTGTGATGACTCACAAGCTACAAGACTTGCTCAGTAGGTCCGAGCATTTTGAGGTCATAACCGTCCATCACAATACTTTTGATGGCAATCGTAGCAGCGCGGCATCTATGCTCGCCAAGCAGATTCGCCTCAAACTAGTTGCAGACGACGACTCTGAGATTCCTCGCGCATACCGCAACATCATGGTTTCCATTCATGCTATTGCGACCTTCAAATCCCTGGACGACTACCTGCGACCACGCATTACTCTGACTGACCGACCCCAGAGGTCTAGACGGGCCGATGGGCTTTCAAGAGCTCTTGCTGCTATGGCAGGATCCGCTGGTTTACCATTGAGCCATGCAACCGCAGCACGACTCGCCGAGCGAGCTTCGGCAGCTTCAGCATCAACTCCTGTGCCACCACCAAATGCGGCCACTCCATCAAGCTCGCGACCATCTCGCAAGGCAAAATCCCGATCTCTGCCGCA
The DNA here is from genome assembly GCA_001557505.1 of Reticulascus tulasneorum. NCBI lineage: Eukaryota > Fungi > Ascomycota > Sordariomycetes > Glomerellales > Reticulascaceae > Reticulascus > Reticulascus tulasneorum. The sequence continues at coordinate 1,011,649 of LSAX01000006.1, forward strand.
GCCAGATACCCCAGCCACGCCAGATCAGTCATCCAGCATGTCAAGGGAGAAGGCGGTTCTTCGAAGATCCAGCAGGCGTCATGCGGCGGCTTCTGCCGAGACGCCTCCTCCTGCCAGACCTCCTCATGACGATGACGATGATCTTCAAAACGCACTGGAGTGCGCCGATGAGAAGCAACTCACAGATGATGACGATATCGGGGGCAGCAGCGCCTTGGACGCCATCGTCGGTGAGCTGGACGAAGATATGGGCGATTCGCCGATGCCGGAGCCTTCTGCCGTCAATTTAGAAGTGGTCGCTTCTGGCAAGGTTACGGCTCGTAAAGAGGACGGTACCCGAGTTCCTACTCCCTCCCAAAGCAGCTCTACCCTGCCCAGTCGGACTAGCGCTCTTCCACCTGCTAGTACGCAAGGTACCCCAACCCCTTCGAACTCTTCGCGACCCATGTCTTATGCAGCTGCGATTCAAGCTGTTCCTCAAGACTGGCACATCGAGTTCAGCCTTGACGGGAGGGTCATTCCGAGCGAGACCACCATCTACCGGGCTGTTCACAGCTCCGCCTCGGCCTCGGAGGAGCACCTCAGCCGCAGCATCTGGTCCGCAGTGCATCCCATCAAGTTCAGACGTGCACCTGGGCCTCCGCCAGCTGAGACCTTGTCGTTCAGTTCAAACTCTGAGATCAGTACCGACGAAAATGGAGACGGCCCTATCCCGGCTTCTTTGGCCAAGAACCCATCGACTGCTGCAATCCTGCGGCTTCTCAATCTGCTTCACGACTTGAACGCCAACATTGAGGATGTCTTGGTCGAGAATAAGGATGCCATTCGACTCAACATTGAGCCACTGTCCCAGTTTGTGAACACCAAGCTTACTGCTAAGCTCAACCGACAGCTAGAGGAACCTTTGGTTGTCGCAAGCAACTGTCTGCCAAGCTGGGCCGAGGATCTCGCTAGACTCTACCCATTCCTCTTTCCTTTTGAGACTCGACACCTCTTCCTGCAGTCTACGTCGTTTGGCTATGCCCGCTCTATGACACGCTGGCAGAACTCGCAGTCCAACGACGAGTCACGCCGTGATCGTCGCGATGATCGTCCATTCTTGGGACGTCTCCAACGTCAAAAGGTCCGCATTTCTCGATCCAAGATTTTGGAATCGGCATTGAAGGTCATGGAGCTCTACGGAGCCTCCCAGAGCATCCTCGAAGTCGAATATTTCGAGGAAGTTGGTACTGGCCTGGGGCCGACACTCGAATTTTACTCGACTGTCTCCAAAGAATTCTCGAAGAAGAAGCTGAAGCTGTGGCGCGAGATGGACTCGAATGATTCCGATGAGTTTGTGTCTGGGCCTAGCGGCCTCTTCCCACGACCTCTTAGTGAGGAAGAAATCACGACTCCAAACGGTGAACGCATTCTACAGATGTTCAAAATGCTTGGAAAGTTCGTTGCCCGGTCTATGATCGATTCTCGCATCATTGATTTGAACTTTAACCCAACTTTCTTCCGCATTGGTGAAGCTTCCGCTGAGCCCAGCGTCAAGCCTTCTTTCGGCGCCGTCAGAATTGTCGATCCCGGCCTAGCCCGATCAATGAAGGCCATCAAAAAGTTCGCTCTGGCGAAGAAGGAGATCGATGAGGATCACACAAGAGCAGCTGCCCAGAAGGTGGCTGACACAGAGGATATCGTTATTGATGGAGTCAAGATCGAGGATCTTTGCCTTGACTTTACCCTACCCGGTTACCCCGAAATCGAGCTAGTATCGAATGGCTCCCAAGTCCGGGTGACCATTGACAATGTCGACTCTTACCTCGAGCGGGTCACTGACATGACTCTTGGAAGTGGTGTTCGTCGCCAGGTTGACGCTTTCCGCGCGGGATTCTCCCAAGTTTTCCCTTACTCGGCCCTGAGTGCTTTCACCCCTGACGAGTTGGTCACTCTATTCGGCAGAGTGGATGAGGATTGGTCCCTCGAGAGTCAGTTCTCTTTTGCCTCCTCTACTATGTTTTGTATGCTAACTCTGCTTAAGCTCTTATGGATTCCATCAAGGCAGATCACGGATTCAACATGGACAGCAAGACCGTAAAGAATCTGCTCCAAACCATGAGCGAACTTACGGCAACTGAGCGTCGCGAGTTCTTACAGTTCACGACTGGTAGCCCCAAGCTCCCCATTGGAGGTAAGATAAAGAGTCCTTAGAGTCTCATTTCCTGTAATCTTGTGCTAATCCGCTCCACAGGCTTCAGGAGCTTGACACCCATGTTTACGGTCGTTTGCAAGCCAAGCGAGCCGCCTTTCATGTCAGACGACTACCTCCCTAGCGTCATGACTTGCGTCAACTACCTGAAATTACCGGACTACACCAGCATTGATACCATGAGGAAACAATTGTTCACGGCGATCAAGGAAGGCCAGGGTGCTTTCCATCTATCATAGAGCAGGACACAGAGTTGTCCAACCCCCACGAACCAAAAATAGATAAAATTTGAATGATTCCTTCAAGGCTAAGAGACCACAGTTCGACGGTCAACGGCTATTCCTCGCACGAAACTCCACGACACGTAATGGATGATGAATCATCTATGGAGCTCAGAAACATTCTTCCCACGAAACCCCATTTCTTTTCACGCCTCACGAACTTCCCTAATTCGGTCAGAACATTTCACGGATGGGTAAGAGCCTGGACAATGGGCCGGCTTGGGGGGGGGGGTATCTGCAGGAGTGAGGGGACACACACATCGACTTGACTTTGCATGGACCGGTTGTTCAGGCGTAGGTTTCCTACTACCAGTCTATTTTATAGCTCCTCGACGGAGCGGGAAGGGGGTCTTTTCGTACGACTGCAGTGGCTAGCCAGGTTGGTGGACCAAGTTAGTCCCATTCCCTCGCCTTGCATGGAAGGGAAGAGATAAGTTGTTAGTTGTTAGATTGCCCCAAACAAATTGATTTGTGAGATTAGCTGTAAGATTCATGATGAGATTGTGATGTCGAGCGATTGTGTGTCACAGTTTGTGGTCAATGAGCTTGAGACAGGGAGATATGCCCGGCTTCTTCAGGGACAACAACCATCTGAGCCCCAGACTCGGCCACCTCGCTCGAACTGGTTGTCTTTGATACTGCCCAAACACGAAAGCAGCATTGGAGGCTGGCGCATACCGTTGGGCATTTAAGGAGGATCAGGAAAAGCATGCCGCAAAAGGTAGGGAGCCAAGGCTATGTTTCGGAAACACACCCAAGTTATATTGGACACATACCACGCTGATACGACGACGCCTATAGACCCAAATCCCGATAGTGCTGTTTAGTTCACATATGCACATATACCCACACACAGACACACACAAACACACATGCATACACAGGCGTACAGAGACACAAGTCTGGATTGTCTTCCATTCCGTTGCTGGCTCCCCCCCCTTTCTTGGAGCCCCCATCAAAACAGTCCCCGCTTCATCTTCCTGCTTTTGTGTACGAATAGTAATAGCTATGCAAACACATCTCCCCCCCCTCCCCTTTTCCTATTTGCGGGATGGCGCGGCAAGTATTTGCCGCGTCTTTACCCCGAGGTGCTCGTGTTAGTCATCGGAACACTTTTGCTCGCAGCTCCGCTACCTTCCTACGAAGCCGCTCTTGACATCTGCCCGGGGCCATTCAAACAGGACATCCCCGCCATAAATGTCGGCTGTGACGCGACTGATTCGCAGCTCCACGTCGCCGTAGAAGCGCTCGCTTTCCTTCAGGACACGGGCGACGAGCCCACGACTGAGATTCGGGTCATCGGCATCGCCGAAGTGTTTTTCTACCCGCTTGCGCAGGGTTTCGATGCCTTTCCGCACCTCGCGCGAGTCGTAGGCGCCTAGGATCTTGTTGAAGGTCGCCTTGGAGTTGGACGGCTGGGCAGCGATGCTAGTCCCTGCCTTGCCGGATTGCAGCTGCGCCTCGATGTTCTCGAGGTACTCGAGTAGCTTGCCGAGGGGACGGCGCATGACGGCGTTGAGATACAGCTCCATGTGTTCGTTGAGCTCGTTGGCGGCGGCCTCGCGCCATTCTTCGAGGACTTCGAGGCCGCGGGAATCGACTTCCTCCAGGAAGTGATTCATGTTCTCGATAAGGAGGATGTGGAAGTTCAGGGCCTCCTTGTCCTCTGGGTCGACGGAGCCAGCATTGACGCTGACACCTGGGTTCTCGCGCGCGATGACCTTGAGTGAGTCGAACATGCTCTTAAGAATGCGTTCGTACTCGCGATCGACTGTCTTCCGAACGGCAAGATTGCTATCGATACCGGCTAGGACGTTCTCCACGGCGGAGGAGAAGTTGGGGAAGACGCGAATGAAGGAGATGACGCCCTTGCGCTTGTTGATCTTGACTTTGGTTTCTTCGATTGCGCGGATCTGCTCATCTACGAACTTCTTGAAGCGACCCTCAAGGCTGCTATGCAGTTTTTGGAGGAGCGTGTTGAGGAAGTCTTGGTTAGATTGCGACATGTCGGCCAGTTTACGCTCCAAGACCGCGAGGACGCCAGCACCTTGTCTATATCAAGATTGTCAGTGTACTAAACAAGTCAGGAAGTGAGTTTTGAAAACATACATAGGATCGGCTGCAAGAACCCAGTCAATGAGCCTTTGCAGTTCCTGCTCCAAGGAAGAGAAGATGACTTCCATTGAACGAGTCACCCTCCGAGCCAGTTCTCGGTCTGGCTCCATGGGTCGATGCCGTCTGAGGTCGCCACTTCTCCTGTCTCTGGGCTTCATCGCAGCCACAGCATCAGGGAAGTCTGACTGGTCTAGAGTGGTTGCGTGGAAGAAATCGACGATAAAATTCTGCTCCATCTCCACCAACGGCAAAAGATCGTCTAGGACGGCATTGAAAATTTCATATGGGAGGCTGCGGCTTTCGGCCGTCTTATCAACAGCCGTCTTGCTCCCACTGTCCAATGGCGACCGCAAACTCCTAGCCAACGTTTGACTTCGCTTAACGGTAAGCTTCCTTGCTGTTGTCGCAATTCCTTCTTGTTGCTTCTCGACTTGGGAGGTGAAAAGCAGGTCGGTCGTCTCGTCGCTAGACATCTTCCTAGCATTCCGCTTCCAGGCTTCCAGGACCTCTGAAAACTCGGTTTTGTAGAGAGGATAGCTCTTTTCCTGGTAAAGCTGGACGAGGCGATTCCAATTGTTTAGATCGACATCTCGAGCATATAGAATGAGGGGGCTGTATTTCCAAAGCAGGTCCCTACCAACTTCGTGATGGCGGGAGTCGACTTTCTTCGATAGAGCCTCGCCGAGAGCTCTTTTGGTCTCGTTGTAAGCGTCGTCGAATTGCCGTGCCATGAATTCCACTAAACGACGCATGAAGGCCGTGCTTTCTTGCATGTACATCTCCCGCTTCTCCTGTACGATTCTCATCTTGCCGTAATCACTGTCGAGGCCAATAGCCTGGTCGGTCTCCATGCCGACGTCTTCGCTCTTCCTCGGCTCGCCACCAGCGAGGGTGGGATCTATCTTCATCATTGCTTTATAAAGTGTGACGAGGGCCGTTTCGATGTCTTCTAGGCCTGCCAACTTCTCCAGTGGTGCTATCCTGAGTGCATCAAGATCTGAGGTTGTTATTGCGCAGGTCTCCAGCAGGGATTCGAGCTCCTTCTTGAGCAGTTTTTGATTGGCCGTCTGGACTTGTAAACCTTGTCCTTGAGCCTCAATATACGCGATATCATCGGAAAGAGTCTAAAGTGGTGAGCGGTCATTCTAACAAGTCTCATCGGATCAACATACCGAGAGCTCAACGCTGTAGAGCGTGAGCAGGTTATCGAGCTCCTCACATTCATTCATGGCAAGATCGATACCGCGCTTGATGCCGTCTACTCTTTCGTCCTCTTCCTGAAATCGGGCAAGCCATCCGCCAGCCTGGGCTTTATTGATTTCTCGGTCAAGATCAGTCTTCAACTCCTCCACGTGTCGGGAGCGCATCTGCTCCCCGGGGACCCAGCCAAAGTAGTCGATTAACTTGGTGAACTCTGCGCTCGCATTATCAAGGATAGAAGGATCCTCGCCTAGAGTGGCCAGATATTTCGCGTCATTGCCTGCGATAATGGATCTCCGTTTCACCTCTTTTACCGCCGTGTCTTCGGTCTTCTTGGCCTCCTTGATAGAAGGCTGCAAACTTGTAGGGCGGCTAGCATTCGGAACAGTTACTTTTACTTCTGGCAGTCCGGAAGTGCGCTCGGCAGGCTTCGAGGGTTCCGGGGTTTGTGGCTTTACAGTCTCAGAAGACATGGTTCTCGAGGGTGCTGGAACAACACCTGTTATGCCGTCTGGGCCTGTGCCATTGATCCTGGGTTGTGCTAGCCGTAGTTTCTCGCCTGCGCCACCTGGTCGAGGCTTGAATGCTGACGCAGTCGATGCGGCTTTCCAGAACGCGCCGGCGATGTCCCCTTTAGACTTCTTCGACTTGATCATGGGGCCGAGGCCAGGACGCGAATCTTCGGGCTCCACGGGAGAGTCTGCAGGGATCTCTGGGGGTGTCGGAGGGACTGCTGTGCTTGAAATAGTCGAGAAGGATCCGTTTCGGGGACTCTTTAAACTGCTGGCGAGATCGTTTGTAGGCGTCTCTGCTGCTGGAGTTGTCGAGCGTTCTCTGAACGAGCTCGTGTCTGACCTCTGGGAGAGTGAGTTTTTGCGTGGCGACATACGATCAACGCTGCGTGGGGGGACAATGGGATCTCGTCTGAAACCCGGGCTCATCAACGGCGCGGGAACCAAATCTCTGTCTGCCATGCCCTGTGGTCGAGCTGGATCCATAGGAGGTCGTTTTCTTTCCGGTGGTTTTTCTCGAGACTGCACTTCTTGAGATTGAGGCATGGGCGCAGGAACAGGCGCAGGCACTGGTTCTGGGGTCTCTCCGAAACGGCCAAACGAGCCTGGTCCCGACATGCCATTCCTGGACCGGGGCGGCAAGCTCGACCCATCGTCGCTCCTTGTGGCGAGCGAAGCTGCCACCGATTCCTGGCTCTTGTTCCCTGCTGCTAGTCGTCTGAGCGCAGGCTGATTTTGAGATATACCGGAGTCGATGCTCCCTGCTGGCGAGCTCCCGCCATCTGGGATTCGAGGTCTTCGGACAGGGGTAGGCTGAGGCGGATAAGCAGCTGGTGCGTTCGGTACGCCGCCTGCAGATGAAACCGAGAGAGTGCTCTGGCTAGGAGCAGACTCCGGCATGGGCGGTCGTGAGATGGTCTGCGGGGGTGGTTGCTGAGGAGCTTGCGCGGGAGGCGGTCTCTTTACGGTGCCGAGTATCTGGTCCAGCTCGCGCTGATCGAAGCCCGAGAGCTCCGGGACCTTTCCGCCGGTATACTTGCCATAGATCTTGACCAAGCTGGCGATGAAGAATTTCTTCTCTTTATCCGTCTGGGCCTGCCAGAAATATGGCTTCCCGATGCTGACGACGAATCCAGTCTCGCCGGCCAATTGGCGTTGGATGGCAGTCGCGGGCGGGCCAGTAAAGGACTCGACGGCGGTCAAGTCGTCGAGATTCCATGTCTTGCCGATCGAAAAAGTGCCGTTCGTATTCTCTTTGGACTTGTGCATGCGAACTCGGCCGGATTTCTTGACGGCGACGATGATGACTCGTGGCTTCTCGGCGCCTGTGTTTCTTACTTCGAGGGGAGGAGGGGAGGTTGGATACGAGGAGAATTCGGTGATCTTGATGTGCGTGATGTATGTCTCGAGCACTGTGGAAGGGGGCACCACGTCAGTAACGTATCTATGGAAAGCAGAGGTAGTAGGAGTTGAGGCAGAGGTAGGGGGTCGTAGCAGATGGTTCTGGTGATGCACGGCAGAAGGGCAGGGATGGATGCTGGGTTGTTCGTACGCGATCCATCTACATCCTTCTTGGTGAAGCAGCTCTCGATGATGCGCCTCTTCTCATTCTCGAACCTCTCGGCCCTGCTGTCCATGGCTCCGTTTGGGCGGCGGTCCAATCGCTGGGCGTGGGTGAGACAATCATGAGGCTGTCGACGAGGCAATCCTAGATGGTATGCGCATCTTCATCTGTTGGCTCGAATGGAAGGTGTGTCGCGCTGGGGTGAGGATGGAAGGAGAATTGGCTAGGCTGGCTTTACGAGAGAGTGGAATTTCGAGGTCGTGTCGAGATGGGGCGAGCCAGAAGGGGACTCGTACTTCAGTACAGATTACTTTCTTTCCGGGTAGCTTGGGGGGTTGGGTTGGGTGAGGTCGAGTAAAGTAGCCCTAGAGGATGAATCTCGGCGAGGATGTTAGTGGGTTACCCGGTATTAGCGGGCTTTATCCCGCTAAGCAAAGTTCCTAGGTATCTGGAAATGCAGAATGGGGACCCGAGGGATACTCTCTGGCCCCTCCCCAGCCCAGCGTGCAGCAGTCCAGCATTCTCCCTGGAGGCTAGCTAGCGGGCCACCCAGCGAACGCTGACGCTGAACTGTTAGGGGATCCTTTTAGTCAGTCTCTTGAGGGAATCCATCAATTGCGCTTGGCACACCCCCGAGTTAGTCACACCCTCCCGACGGATAGCTAATGCCTGGCGTAATTCATTGAGGTATGCCGCCTAAGGGGTGCGTTCTTCTCATCATGGATCATCATTTACACCCCCACACCCCCCAAGAGCACTACGTACAGTATTAATTTAGTACGTACCATTCGACCATGGGGACGGACCCAAGAGCTTTGAATGTGATTGTCAGGAGCTTCGATAAGTTTTGTTGCATTCATTCTCGTCGAACCTGCAAAGAGCTACTCATCGAGCACCTTATCCATTCATCTTCTCAACGCTCTCTCGCAGCCAATGTCACAAATTCTCAGCGAGATCAACGCCCAAGCATCTCGCATTGCAGACTCGCATCCTGATGTGCCCACTCCCTTTAACAGACGTCGTTACCATGGGTTTTCTTCCCTTCAAACTCGCCTCTCCAATGGCCCCGTCTCACTTTCATGCTTCCATTGATCAATGTTTCAACCCCCCGGCTCTGTCACCTCAGTTGCAATGTTATTGGACAGAGGTTCCTCTTCGAATCCTCGAAATCCCTATCATGTCGTGTTCGGGCTGGCCATTCACCAATAATCTTGCGGTCGGGATTCTTCGTTGCTATTATAAGTCCCAAGCATGTGCATGTAAAACCCTTCCTCTGACCAGTCAGTGCCTTGCCGGGAACCTCGTGCGTATATTGTCCTTGAATGGGTTTCTCGCAGCAGCACTCCGCTGTCGCTCTAAACAACAAGAAGGCAGGAAGAATGGTAGCGTACAGTTTAGCAATCTTTTAATTCCTGAACTCAATTTAGCTACCTGTCCTTGTACGTCCTACATGCCATGCATAAATTTGTGTGCCACCGTTTAGTACTCGCGGCTAAGTGACGTAAGGCCTTCTGACATGGCACTAGGGCTCCAACGACAATGCGCTTTCGTCGTAATTGACTAGCATGCTTCTCAATGACCATAGCCATGACGACGGGCTCTAAATCTGTTTATGAAAGGAAGCAAGACCGCGGCATCGCAATAAGCTGCCTCTAACAATTAAATTCATGTTAGTCAGCAATCCACACTGGGAAAAAGGCTCTCATGTGCCGACAGCCGACCTCAAAGTCGCCTCATTCCTCTGGCCGTAGTGATTCCAAACTGAATTTCATTAACACACGATAAAAGCCATGGAAGTCAAAAATGCCCTCGCCAGGCTCTTGGTTATTCTGGCCGTCGGAAATGCCTTGGCAGACCAGATGCCAATGGTTTCTGAAGTGCCTTCAATGCAACTTGCCATGACCCCGGTGTTTGACCAAAAGGATCACAAGGCAACGGGGATCAATTTGACAATGATTTTGCTCGTTCCCGAAGCCCAGAAAGGCGATATCCTCGTCACCTTACCCCTAAGCATGGGTCCGACACCAACAGCACGGTATGATGGAGATGCAATCCGAGCTCAGGATGACGTAGGTGACCTCACTCTATCCAAGAACGACACAGATGAGTCCGACTCGTGGAGGACTTGGATCCTGGACCGAGATCCGCAAGGCCCAATCACCCTATATTTCTTCGCCCCAGCCCGGAAGACAGATCATAAAACCCAGCCGGGTCCACGAATCGATCTCAGAGCTGATCAAGGCGGTCTGTTCGGTAAGGGGCAAGGATTCATCCCATGGCCGCCCAACGAGGAGAACTGGAATGTCATTGTGTCCTGGAATCTCGAAAACGCCCCAGACGGCACCAAAGTAGCCTGGTCGATGGGCGACGAACTCCAGAACCAGGCTGTCGGTTACCCGTCCGAGCTGATCGGTGACAGCTTCTTTGCTGTCGGCCCTCTGTCTCGCTGGCCCGACTGGTCCCAACCCAAAACTGGGCATCAGTTCTCCATGTATTGGATCAATGACACTCCTTGGGACATGTCCCTCTTGCCAGCTCAGGTTGCAAGCTGCTACTACGGCATCTCCCGTTACTTCGATGACACCACCACCAACTTCGCCGTGTTCATGCGGCGAGTTGAAAATGGTGATGGCGGAACAGGAGGTTACAATAGCTTCATGCTTGAGTACCATCTCGGCTCGGAAGACGAGATGGACACGCTTGACTTGTTGGACCTCCTTGCGCATGAAATCATCCACGAGTACCCCTTACTTTCGCCGCGTGAGAGCGATGACGGCGCATGGTACGACGAAGGGGTTGCGAACTACTACGTCCCCGTTATTCTCTCCTGGTATGGCGTCATTACGCGAGAAGGCTTCTTCTCTATCCTGAACAATAATGCTCAGGCGTACTATACTAGCCCATATGTCAACGTGAGCTTGGATTGGGCAGCCGAGCACTTCTGGGACAACGTGCATATCACACGCATAGTGTACAATAGAGGCTTCATGTACCTCACCTACCTCAACGCCCTCATAAACCACGCCACAACGGGCGAGCGCTCCCTCGACGATGTCGTCAAAACTCTGTACCGCATGCGCCTGGAACACGAGCATCCTGGGGTTGTTGAATTCCTAGGCCTGGTGTCGCAGTTCATTGGAGAAGGTAAAACTGAGGCGAGTTACGCAGCCATGAAGCGCGGAGATCTGCTGGTTCCGCCGGCGGACTTGACCTTCCCTGGGTATGGGGTGCGAATGAAGAGGAGGGACTGCCACGTGTTTGACTTGGGCTTTGATGACAACTCGATGAGGGAGGGTAAGGTGCGGGGGCTGAAAAAGGGGTCTCGAGCCGAGATAGCAGGCGTGAGGGAAGGGGATGAGATTCTTGACGGGTTTATGGTCTGGGGCGTCGCAGACGTGTACGACAAGGAGATGCGGATGAGTGTCAGGCGGGAACACCATGAGGTTGTGGTGATAGAGTGGTGGCCGAGGGGGTGGGACGTGGTTGAGTGTTGGTGGTGGGAAGAGGCGGACGGGGATTCTGCATTCGACGAGCTGTAAGGAGGTTCAACAGGGATAGAATCTTTCCCATCTTGTTCTCATAGTTCATAAGAGGCCTTAATGCAAAGAACTATCAGTTGGGTCCTTGTTCATTTGGTGCGTTCGTTACCACCCGCTTCTACACGCCATCTTTTCTATAAGTGTCTTGTCACATCATTGCTACAACTTTCTTTGGCTCAGCTATCTTTTTGCAGGCTGGGCGTTCGAATGCTGTCCATGCTCCTTTTTTTTTTGCCATATCTATCCTGCAAAACCTAGCTCTGCAAGTTGCTAAAGTTTGGTTCGGCCTCGTCTCATCCATGAAGCTTCCAGCGTCTTCCTGTGTGTCCACGGCATTAGTGGCTTGCGTCAAGACTCACTGCATGCTCTATCGTTTGCTAGGTGATTCCGACTTAGCGACGGTGCTCCAATGAGCTGTATTCTTTCTTTGTATTTCTCTTTCACAGTTTGGGGTCAAATAAAGACATGCTTGCACCCGATCAGTTCCTTTGATCCAGGTTTCAAACCTGCACCAACATCTTTCTAGTCAACTGCAGAATGTTCCATACATGCATCCACAGTCGGTGCAAGGATGAGATAAAAGGAACCTCCGTTCCCTGTGCTTTTGGTCCCCAACTCATTCGCCATCTTACCTCTGGACTCTGAGCCGAATGTCAGTGATCGACATGTTCGATCAAGTCGTCGACGATGACTTCGTCGTGATCGATGGAAGTGAATTTGCAAGTTCCCCCGAACTGCAGACTGCCAGCCAGCCCGAAAGCGACACGCAGACCGGAGCCTCGGATGAACGCTGGACGGGTGACATCGTCGAGGAGTATAATAAGCTCCAAGACCAGATCTACGACCTTCAATTGCACAAAGATAACTCCGAATTCGCATTCGACACCGAATTTCTTCCCTCTGGAGAGGAAATCAAGGTCCCTCTTGGATGGCAACAACCCGTTGAGGAGCTGCTCGAGCAACTGGAACCTCTGAAGGCCGAATTGGTTTGTCGCGGTCAATTCGCAGAAACCTCTCCCTCGAACGAAGATGACGAGGCTCCTGCCAGCGAGAGTGAGTACACTAGTAGCGAACTTGCCGCTAGTCTAGAGCTTGACGGCAAGGAACTGGACATCAGCAATGGCGACCTGCTCAATCTCGCTGGCAGCGACTCATTCAGCCCCCAGTTATCCTACCCCATGGATCAACCCTATGCCTACGCCACAGAACACGAGCTCGACAGAATAAAGGGTTTGGTGGAAAGGCTGCTACAAAAGATCGCGAACCTTCACTGCCTTATTGATGAAATAATGGTATGGCAGAGAAACACGGTCGATGCGGTCCTCCTTCCCGACAACTCGCTGAGCCAGATGCTCGAGAAGCTAGCGACCGCGATACACACAGTCTACGCATTTGTGTCTGAAGAGAGCCACCTGATACTTAATGAGATTTGCTTTCGGCACACGCAACACCTGGAACAGAAAGAATGAGGAGAGTGACTAGTCAGCGCTCAAGGCCACAAATGAGGGATGGGAGATTTGTACCACTCGCTTGAGTGCCTCTGGTATTGGAACCTGGACAGACTATGCTGTTCGCATCCTCCAGTACCCTGAATAGTTTCTCTAGTAAAAAGTTGCCATTGTTAGCTCTCACACTTCGTTCTTGCAAAGGTCCAATGACCTATCGAATCAGCAGTGAAAGCTGCATGCCTAGGTACTTAGAAAGGGAAGGGGACGTTCTGTTTGGTTCTTTCCTCGCGCATCTTGTTCAACTGGAAGGGGAAGGCACTCGCTTCCCATTACTACAGCGAGAATTGGTTTAAATTACTGTGTTTCTTTCTTAACGCTCCATCTTTCTCCTCTCCTTTCACGTTCCTTCGATCTCTCTTATCGTCCTCTTCAGGAGCTAACAATTTCCTGATCTCGCTGGTCTTCATCTTCGCGCCAATTCTTGCAAACATTTGGGTATCTCAAACGCCATAACCTCATAACAGGATGTCTAGTGCCGCAAGGGGACGTCAGATACTTACAAAGAGACGTCGGCTGATTGACTCCTTCCACGATCTGACGTGAGTCAATTCTTACGAGGCAAATTGCAAGCACTTCAGGAGTGGCTGGATCCGCATGTGCCTTCTCTTCCATGTCATGAGCTGATTTGGCCTTATAAACAGTGAGGATATTACCGACAATGAATCACCCAGCCTAGCCGTTGCTGCGACGGATGGTCCTTTGAAAGTGATCAAAGGTTACAGCGGACCTCTGGAGTCGCTCGAGGCACCTTCCAAGACTCCACAAGCCGATTCTCTTGTTCAGCCTGCATCGCTACAGAATCAGACACCAGGAGCGCCAGTACAAGCAAACCACCTCTTGGAAGTTGTCAATCGCCTGCGTTGGGCCGAAGAAACTGCCACGTTGGTGATGCTTGAGCTTCGTTACCTCCGACAGCGAGAAGCAGGGAACTCTGCTACTAATGTATCCAACAAGCTCAAATCAACCGAGAATTACCTCGCAGATGTGGTCTCTGAATTATCGACCCACAGACTCGAGACAATGTGGGAGCACCATTACAAGTGCCCTTATCGAAAGGAGCAAAACTCTCTGCACTGGTGAACCAGCCTATTTGCTTCAAGATGGAAGTTTGGGGAGAGGAATGCGGTATTGACTACTTTGGGGCATCAATTACGGAGAATATGAGCAGTCTTTGCTGGAGTCGAATACCACGTGGTCAGGTTGCACAGGACTGGCGTAGTACATATTAAACAACCAGATCACCAATAGATTCAGACAGTCTCATCCTTGCTCATTTTACTCTCTTGCACGAACCCTACTGAATCTGGCTTCCCTCCTTAATTTTAGATCAGGCTTCAACCATGTACCGTTCCATGATCTCCTTTAGTCGGTCCAGAGGCAACGCCTCAATCTTCCTCCCCAAGAATCCCTCCACTGTCTCAGCCATACAAAGGGCATTGTATATGCTCTCTTCAACAGAATCCGCCGCAGCCTCTAGCAGCCCATTGATACTTGTGTTGTCTATAGCCTCAATCTTTAACGCCTTCGCCTTGTACGGATCCACATCCCGCCTATCCATCGACATCGTCTGCACGGGTATGCTGTTCCCCGTGGAGAAGGCGAGGAAAATGTCTCCAGACGGGTTATGGCCGTACCCACCCACCCTGGCCAGTCCAACGGTGGCCCGCTTCGCCAGGCGTTCACACTGTGACGGCGTCAGGGGCGCGTCGGTCGCGATGATGACGATGATGGAGCCGTCCTTCTTGTCCTTGTGCGCCGCAATGGCGGCCTGCTGTTCCGCCTTCTCCTTGGCGAAGATGCGCCCGACAGGCACGCCACCGATGCGAAGATGCTCGTTCTTGCCGTAGTTTGCCTGCACTAGCGCGGCAACAGTGTACTCCGTGGTCTCTCCCTTTGAATCAATCCCCGGCACAATGCGACTGCTCGACCCGGTCCCTCCCTTGAAGTAGTGGCAGATCATGCCCGTTCCACCACCCGTGTTCCCCTCGGACACCGCGTCAGCGGACGCAGAGTTCATGCCCTGCACGATATGCTCGGGGGTTACGCTGAACTTGCTCAAATCGTTCAAGTAGCCGTCGAACGTCTCCGCGACCACAGGGAGCAGGAACCAATCTATCTCGCCCTTGTCGTTGCTATGGTGCTTGATGGCGTACTCGTAGATGCCGCGGTACGCATCCCCGACGGAGAAAGAGTTGGTCAGCACGATGGGGGACGACAGCAGGCCGGTTTCGTTGATCCAGTGGCTGCCGGTCATCTCGCCGGAGCCGTTGAAGCTGAACAGGCCGGCATAGCAGGCTTGGTTGAACCATTGCTTGCGGGGGAGGATGACGGTCACTCCGGTGTTGACGGACGGGGATGTGTGGATAGACTGGGTAGAGACAGTGACGCCGGGCACGTCGGTGATGGAGTTCTTGGGGCCGGGCGCCCAGGTCCCAAGGTGGAGCTTGGGGAGGATGGCTCGGATCCGGGCTCGGGGCTGGGATGCGGATTGGGCGGCTGAGGATGCCATTTTGGGAGTGTTGCAGGAAACGCCTGAGTCTGCGTTACTGAGTACGTGAATCGGGGCTACGGTTGGATGAAGAACGTTAAAGTGAATAAAAAAATTATATCGAGTCTCTGAAGTCTTCTTATACTCGTTAGACCCAATTACTAACTACTGACGTTTAACAGGAAGCCTAAAGGATTCGGGTCTACGAGCGACGTTCAAATGCGAGCCATATGCGAACCCACATGCGGATTACAGGAGACAATCCATTCTTGACTCACACCGGGAAAGCAGGATTCTTAGCTTGGAACAGGATGATCGTTGCACAAACCGACTGTTAAAGCGCCTGTAAGGCGGGTGGAAACTCTCACTGCAGCAACTCGATCAGGCAGGTCGGTCGTCCAACCCGCTCGCTTCGGCAACTGGGCCGCCGGGTGCTTGCGTGTCAATGGGCTTGAGTGACGCAGCCCCTGCGGGCGAGGGGTCTGACGAAGACGAAGACGAATTCAACATTCTGCGAGGCGATTGGCATCATGGATACTAGGTACCCGATTAATGCCCAGTTATACGGATCTTCTTTTGGATGGCGAGTTCGGCTACTACGTATGAGATGCCAAGATAGAACAAGGGTTGAGAGAGGCGATGAATGCCGAGGAACGTGTGCGGATGTGGGGTTTGCCCAAGTCGTGCTGATGCGGGGAAGCTTCTTTCAACCCCCAGCTAATTACTCCTCTCTTCGCTGGCCCTGTCATTACGAAACCGAGATGGAGGAGGCTCATGATCGTGGCAATTGACCTCGAAACTTAATCTCGACATCCTACATACACCAATTGGGTCTGGCACTCATCCTGCTACTTCATCGCCAGCCTACCAATCAAATCTTCGGAGCTTGGTGAGGGACAACGACCTGAGAAGTGGAATTATAAGACAGTCCAAGATTCGAACCTCGGCTTCAGTCAAGTTTCAGTCATGACTCCAGCTATCCGGGTTGTTCCAAGTGTAAGTCAACCTCACAACTCACAACTTACGCCTGGCTCTCACTTACACATCGCAGGCTGCGAAACGAGCGGTGAATCTCCTGCGCACGATCCAGGCTCACCCGCCATCATGTCCCTGCCACTCCAACCCGGGCTACCACCAGCTCCCCAATCTCACCCCGCGAGCCCTCCGCTCCGGCTCGCGCAACTATGCGACCCCCGCGGACTCCAGCCAGGTTAAAGAGTACGCCTTTGAGATGGCGGCTTCCTCCATCCGCTTCGGCCCCGGCGTGACGCAGGAGGTCGGCATGGACTTGAAGAACATGGGCGCCCAACGTGTGGCGGTGGTGACTGATCCTACCGTCGACAAACTGTACGCCATGCAGCAGGTGCGGGAGGCGTTGCAGAGGGAGGGGATCAATTTCAAGGTGTTCAATCGGACGAGGGTGGAGCCGAAGGATAGCTCGTAAGTCAAGGTCGAGCGGGCAATTACCGCAGCTGTTGAGTGTGTCGGCGAGTGAGAAGCTGACTGTGACTGGGCAGGATCAAGGAAGCAATCGATTGGGTCCGGCCGTATAACGCCGACGCCTTCCTGGCTGTCGGCGGCGGCTCCGTCATCGACACGGCCAAGCTCATGAACCTGTACTCCAGCTACCCGGACGCCGACTTTCTCGATTTCGTCAACGCCCCGCTCGGAAAGGGCAGGCCGGTGGACAAGCCACTCAAGCCTCTGATCGCCGTGCCCACCACCGCCGGCACAGGCAGCGAGACGACCGGCACCGCAATCTTCGATCTTGTATCCAAACGCGCTAAAACCGGCGTGGCTCACCGCAATCTCAAGCCCACCCTGGGCATATGTGATCCACTTAACACCAGGACCATGTCATCGGCCGTCAAGGCCAGTTCCGGCTTGGACGTGCTCTGCCATTCGCTTGAATCGTGGACCGCCATCCCGTACCATCAGCGTGTGCCGCGGCCGTCGAATCCGATCCTGAGACCAGCATACCAAGGCGCGAATCCCATCAGCGACGTCTTCTCTTTCCATGCCTTGAGGGCCACGGTCAAGTATCTTCCGAGAGCTGTGCATAACCCCGACGATTTTGAAGCCCAGAGCGAGATGCTCCTGGCTGCTACCCTGGCCGGTGTAGGGTTCGGAAACGCAGGCGTCCATCTCTGTCACGGTATGTCCCCCACCTCCTTCGATATCTACACACCACTAACACCGCCTCAGGCATGTCCTACCCCATATCCGGCCAGAATCCAGGCTACACCCACGCAGGCTACGACGTAGACTACCCCATCATCCCGCACGGCGTCTCCGTCGCCGTCACCGCCCCGGCAGTCTTCCGATTCACAGGCGCGTCTAACCCAGAGCGCCATCTCGCCGCCGCCGAGGTCTTCGGCGTCGACATCTCCAACGTGCGCAACGAAGATGCGGGGGCTGTGCTCGCGGACGCCTTGGTCGAGTTCCTGGCGAAGCTGGGCGACCAGCCAAGCGGGCTGAAGCATCTGGGCTTCGGGAGCGGGGATCTGGACGCGTTGGTCGAGGGGACGATTCCGCAAGCGAGGGTCTTGATGCTTGCGCCCGGGCTGGATACGGATCTGGAGAGGGAGAGGGAGCAGCTTCGTGGGCTGTTCGAGGCCGCTATGGAGCATTAGCTTGTGCGACCTTGAGGCGAATGAGCATGCATGGGCGCGATTATTGCCAGTAAATTAAGTAACTCTGTTTACCTTACTCAATTAAAGGACTCGGAGTTCCGATATCACATGACCAAGTTGATGGGTTGAAGTACTCCGCGCGAGGGTGTTGTTTGAAATGGGTGGCCGGCGGTGCTGCCTACAGGCCATGATTCGCTCTCTGTCAATCGGAATCGCCACCCTACCGACGCGCTGCATCCCTTTGGACATCGGCTTGTCGCCAAGTATTGTATTTCTTTCACTCACTTGGTCTCTCTTAGTCAGACATATAATCACAACTTGAATTTGTTCAGAGCTTTGCCCCTTTATTCTTATATATTAACTTGCCAGGCCTTCCAAACATATCCCCTTTCTTCAGAAGGTGATAAATTCAACTTCACTTATTCACCTTCACCCTGTTTCCCGGTCTTTACATGCGATTACTGGCCATTCTCCCTCCCTCAAGGCCATAGTCAGGAGAATGGAAGTTCGAACGAGCATGTCAGTCGCCGACACCCCTATCCCCACGACCGAGGCAGAACCAGAGGTCGACACCATGTCTCGTCGCGCCTCAGCTTCCACCATGGCCTCCGGCGGCAGCGGACAGGACCGAATGAGGGGTCGCCGGTCGAACGCCCCAAGTCCAAAGCCCATGGTGGACAGCGGCCGGAAGAACTACGGAAAGAGGAAGAAGAGAAAGAAGCCGAAGGAAAAAAGGACGGCAAAGGAAGAAAGGATGGCGGAGGAAGAAAGGACGGCGAAGGCGAGGATGAGGGAGTGGACGAGGACGAGGATTTTGATGACGGCAAGGATGAAAGCATGAATAGAGGACTGACTGGGGAGATAAAGCATTAGGATGACAAAGCGCGAGAGTGTATGATCAGGAGACGACGACAGCGACGACAGCGACGATAGCGACGATAGCGACGATAGCGACGACCATAATGACGAGAATGATATCCCTTTTCCAAGTCCCGGAGGCGAAACTGCCCAGATAGCACCCCAAATCCCTTCTGCTCAGAATCTCCCACGTCTTCTCGCGACTCTGCCGCCATGTGATTCGCTTAGTCGCCTTGTTTTCGTCGGCCATGAATACGCCCTCTGTACAATGCGAAACCCCCTCGTCCCTCTCATCCTACCACTCCTCTTCCTTTTGTTGCCGTTTGGTAGCGAAGTTCTCTCCGTTTCTCGGACCCCCTAAGCCACGTTGTAAGTCAACAGTTGCTCGGCGCCGATGACAGTTTTGGAGCCGTTGTGAGAGCGTAACTGACACTGGTTGTTAGGCAAGCCATCCGCCTGATCTCGAGATGGCGGCTCGACCTCCTGCGTTCTTCAGCCTTGCGAACGACAACAGCTCCGAAACGAGCTCTTCGCCGCTGCCGTCTCCTCCTCCAACGCGCCCAGCGTTCCCATCCTCGTCGTCGCCATCCTCACCATACTCGCCAGCACCATCCTCATCCCCATCATCGTCATGGTCTTCCTCATTGTCCTCCTCGCCCTCACTACCCGCTTCGAGCGCAAACCACGGTCTTCGACCGCAGACTGGTCTTCAACTTTGCATGCCTTGTCGTTGCTTTCTCCTGGCTTTGGGAGTTCGCTAACACTGACATTCTGGAGAGACTGTTTCGGCTGACGTTGAGAGGGACACGGGACACAGGACGCGGTCATGGCAGGCGCTAGGAAGACCCGGAACTTGAATTGAAGCTGCGGATTGGAAAGAAAGAATGTGCTTTTGACTTAAATGCTGTGGCTAGACTGGTGCAAATGCCTCAGGCGAAAGTAAGACTTGTGTGAATGAACATCCAACGGCAACAGTTTCCCACAATCATGCCTACATAGTCGAACAAGAAAACATCATATGGACACCTCTAGTACACCTCAAGCACATACCTCCCCTCCTCCTTCAGCTTCTCAATCTCCTTCTTTGGATCGACCTTCCGCCCGCTCTGCTTGGCCTCATACGCAATAGCCTCCTTCAGGACGTCCGTCACATCCGGCACCGGCCATGTCGGGCCGCAAAGATAGAAGCTTCCTTCCTCGTGCACATATGCCTTGACCACATCACGCAGCGTCTCCCTCATGCGATCCTGGATATAGATCTTCTGAGGCTGGTCACGACTGAACGCCGCACCAAGAAGGGTGATGACACCCGCATCGAGATAGGCCTCCCATTCTTCGCCGTATAGGTACTCTTCCCGCTGATGGCGCGAGCCGAGATACAACAGGATAGATCCGATTTTGATACCCTGTGCTTTTTGCATGGCCCGGTACTGCACGAAGGCGCGGAAGGGGGCGAGACCGGTACCAAGCCCGGCCATGATGAGGGGTGCAGTGGGGGAGGTGGGGAGTTTCATGACAGACGGCTTGACGGAGACGGTCACGGTGGTGCCCACGGCAAGCTGGGCGAGGTAGCGGGTCGCTTGGCCATAGCGAGTGCGGCCTTTAGGATCGACCCAATCGACGACGACGATCATGAGTGCGACGGAGGTGGGGGTCACGGCTTGGGCGGAGGCGATGGAGTACTCGCGGCGCTTCGAAGGCGAGATGATTCGGGCAAGGTCATGGATGGCGGGTCGGGCAGAGGGGAATTCCTCCAAGACGTCGACATAGGTGACGGTGTCGACCTCGGAGCGCTTCTTGAACTCGTCGGCGCCTTCTTTGCCGCCCAATTTCTCGAGCTTCGCCTTCTCAGTCTCATCGGTGGCGAATTCCGCTAGAGCTTCGTAGAAGCGCTTGGGTGGCTTGCCGAGGATATCGATGTTTTGGACGAGCGACTGATACACGGTGCGCGTCTCCAGCACGGCCGGATCCTCGCGCGAAGGAACTTGAATCAGATCGTCAGCGTTGAGGTTGTAGAAGGCGATGAAGTCTTGGATTTGCGCCACGTCGTTATCAGCGTGGATACCGAGGGCTTCGCCGATTTTGTATGTCAGGCCGGATGTGCCGATATCGAATTCGATGTGGAAGACGTTGCGGTCGTAGTTCTGCGGCGTGAGGCGACGGTTTTCCTTGACGTTGACGGTGAACGTCTTGACGGCGAGTTCGGGGCGCAGGCTGATCTTTGTGCCGTAGGCTTCCTTGAAAACGAGGCCCTTGGCCGCGGCTTGCCAGTCAGCGAGCTGCGATTCTTGCTCCAACTCCTCTTTAACGAAGGGCACGAAGCTGGTGGTCTTGATGGTTGCAGGGAGTTGAGGGGTGGAGAAATCGGTCGGCAGTTCAGCCCACGAAGCGGGAACTTCAACCTCAATGAGGCATTGGTTGATGGCATCAACACACTCGCTAAGTGTCGGAGGGAAGTCCTCGATAAGAGCAACGCGCGCGATATCCTCGGCCGAGATATCTGGACGGGCAATCTTCAAGAAAGAGAACTCGACCAGAAGCTTGGCGGTGCTTGCGTCTTTCTCAAAGGCTGGCGAGTAAGACGAATCAAGAACAAAGAGTGCAATGGCCTTCTCCTGAATATCCCTTCGGACCGAGGCCGAGATGCGCTTCTCGATCTCCTCTTTCTTGAAGTTGGGGAGCTTCACAAGTAGCTTACCACCAGCTTTTACGCTCTTCAAGACATCGACTTCCTTTAGAAGCTTCTCATCGGCAACAACAACCACATCGGCCTCCTCGACAGCGTACGGAGCCTCAATGGACCTCTTGGAGCTTCGGATATCGGTTCGTACTACACCACCCTGGACAAGGTTGTCGTAGATCTCGTTGACGTAAACATTGCTAGTCGACTCGCGCGAGAGCAGGTTGCCCACGACGGTGGGAGAGTTGACGGACACGGAGTTATCGACATCCCAGAAGGTGTATTGCTGAGCCTGAATCAAGAATGGGAAGGCCTTGGGCTCCGCGTTCTTGTTGACGAACTTGCCGAAAACGTCGGCGATAGTCTGAGGAGTCAACGCTTCGGAAGCAGCAAACTTGATGTCTTGGACAGCCGGATCTCGAGACCACTTGTCGGAGAAGGAGACTGCGGTTAAGACATCCGAGAAGAGCGCAGACTGGATGGATGCGTCGTTCACGGCAGTCTCGTTTCTAACTTGGCCCAAAACCGCGATAGTCTTGACCGAATAAGGCAGTGCGTTTAGGAATGCCTCTTCAACGAATGGCCGGTAGACGCGGACGTTGATGGCGCCAACTTTGACCCCATCGGCGGCGAGACGAGAGACAACATACTTGGCGAGCTGCGACTCGACACTTCCAAAGACGACCAGGACGGTCTCGGGGGCCTCATGGCCATGGTACTCGAACAACTCGTATGCAGTACCGAGCTCATCGTTGAATAGCCTCAACAGCTCAACGACCTTGCCAGCAGTGTCAAGTCTCTTGTTTAGCCCAGCCGCCTCGGAAACGACGGTGTTGTAGATCTCTGCCACACCATTCTGGCTCAGAGCATCTACAACCCTCAAGCTCTCTCTGGCGAGCCGAACTCCATCATATACGTGCAGAGTTGGCAACAAAGCAGCCATCAGGGTCGCAAAGAGCGCCATATGCTGGCTCTCATACGCACTCGAGCTCGCCACGAGGCCCAATCCCAAATCCTCCGCCAATCTCAGCGCAGCGTCGTACTCGGCAACCAGCCCATGGGCCGCATCATACTCCACAGCAGACACATGGGCGACAAACGGGCTCGCGACGCCATACAGCAGGCTCAATTGGTCCAGCGCACCTCTCAGGTTCCTCAAACTCAGCGTCGGGGCAAGCAGCGACTGTGGCACGGTCCGCTTCCGAATATCAAAGTCGGGGCTGAACATGTAGCCTAGCGCAAAGGCACCGGCGCCGGTCCGCGTCTGTAGAGGAACGACGGTGGTGCTCTCGCCACGGATGTTGGGTTCCTTGCTCGCGGCCCATGACTTGACGGCGGTGTCGAGGTCGAAGGTCGGGGGCGAGTAGGAGAAGATCTTGTCGGAGAGGAGGTAGGCGATCTGCTGGACGAGGAGCTGTGCAGTTATGTAGGTAGGCCCGGAGATGGAGGCGAGCTTGACGTCCCGGCCGAATGGGAGCGTGGAGGACTGGTTTTTGGAATCCGAAGACGGGACCTTGGCGTCGAGGACGGCAGTGCCGCTGCTTTCTTGGGCCTTGAACTGCATCTTGAAGATTGGGGCCAACGGACCGGGATTCCAAGCAAATAAGGAAAGAAGACGAAGTGAGGGAATTGCAGGGACTCGAGGGAGGGGAGTAGCTCAAGTACCTGGGACAGTGATTCACCAGGCCAGAGCTATCACCACTTGGATCTATGAGTTCCAATTGCAACCTCGCAGGAAGGAGTCTTTGAGAAAGTAGAAAGGAGAAGACGGAAAGTATAGAAAGAGAGAAGAAAGAAAAGAATACCTACCCACTCGACCGGAAAAGCTCCATTACGCTCGATTAACGACCGGGCCTAGAACTACATTGGCCGCGGCTTGTGGCTGTTTTTTCGCTGCAGAACTCCCTCCCATATGGGCGAAACATGTCCGAAGGCAAATGGCTTGATGCTGGACAGAATCACGCAATCGGCCACTAGCCCGGTTGCGGCCTAGCGGGGCGTGGACCCCTGGTCCCATTGAAGAAAAAATTGCTGCCCGGCGTGCGGGAGATCTGGATCTTCTTTCTTCTGGCCCATTGGTTGGTCTGTGCTCGATGTGGAATATCAATTACCACCTGAAATTCAATCCCGCCGCAAGGAAGTACGTACAATATTGTGCTTACATAACCATCTTCCCACTTGCAGATTGCTCTTCGGGCGTCGCTCGGCCTTCAATCTCTCTGAATACATCTCTCGACTGCAGTTGACCGAACTCAGAGTGTTTCTTCTGCGCTGGATCACATCTCAAGACACCGAACAGACTAAAGACTCTAGCACGGGTCTACACTTGCTTGCTCTGCGCATCCAATGCCAATGACAAGAACGGTCCCGTCCAAACAGCTTTCTCATCAGATGTTGCCCCTCTTGTATCCCCTCCCTTAAAGATGGAATCATGCGTCAACGATGAGGATGATATCCAGGACCCAAGAATACTCCCGTTTGCCGATGAAAATCCATCGCAAGTCATGGGCACTGTTCGACACCCACGTTCATCATTCTCTTTACGACAAGCTAGATGTCATCCTGCTCTGGGTTTTCGTTCATTGAGGGGAGGCACCTTTAAGTACTCACGTAAAAGCTGCCTCGACCAATTGGCTCGTATGTGCTTGCTGTGATAACGGCTTTTGCCAAATGGCACGAGCCGTAATAGCGGGATGTACCGCTTGCATGGCCTGTGAGAAAAACTTACCACCATCGCCTATAAATCAAGTCAATCCTATACACAGCCGCTGGATCTGGATGCAATCGTTGCGCTCTTCCTGCTCACGGTCACAACGGGAGTCCCTTTGAGGGATGCAATATCAGGGCCACTGTGGAAAGTCTTGATTTATCTGGAACTAGCTCATGGATGCCGGGCATAAAAGTAGCCCATCTCCTCGTCGTTCCAGGGAGACCAGGCAGAAATAGCCGTTCTCCTCGTGTCTTCGCCATCGGTTGACCGCCACACCGGCAATCCAAACCGCACCAGCCCATCCCAAACCCCATGATGCAGTACGCTCAGAGACGGCGACCACGGCGACCACCCTTTCTGCGAGTGCTGTCGGAAGGCGTGGGGGTGACGTCCTCGATACGGCCGATTCGCATGCCGGAACGGGCGAGCGCGCGGAGAGCAGACTGGGCACCGGGTCCGGGGGTTTTGGTGGAGTTACCGCCCTGTTATGGAACTAATTAGCCAATGACAAACTGGGCGCGGAATATCAGGTGGCATTTACCGTAGCTCGGATCTTGATGTGCAGGGCGTTGATGCCAAGCTCCTTGCAACGGGTAGCGACGTCCTGAGCTGCCAACATGGCGGCGTAGGGGGAGGACTCGTCGCGATCAGCCTTGACCTTCATGCCACCGGTAACACGGCAGATGGTTTCGCGGCCACTACAATCGTCCGTGTCAGCTAGATATACCAAAAGAGCCCATGGGATTCTCGTTTTGAACGTACCTGAGATCGGTGACGTGAACGAAGGTGTCGTTGAAGCTGGCGAAAATGCGAGCAACGCCGAAGACGAGTTCGCCTGAAACCACCCGTTAGTAAAATGCTCCATCCTTCCATCCTTCCCATGAGAAAACGGGATTTTACTCACCATCTCTGACCTGAGGGCCGAGGGAGATGTTCTCCTGGGCGGGTCGGGGTGCTTTCTTGGGAGGCATTTTGTCTTTGGTGAGGCCGTCGTGGGTTGGTACAATAGCGAGCTTTCGAATTGGAGCGGTGGTGCGCAGAAGTTTGGGACGAAATTATTATGCGGTGTGGTGGGCGAAAAGCGGTGGCGGGTGGCAGAATCGGTGGGGTTGGTGGGTTAGCCCTAAAAACCCTTGGATGTTGCGCTGCTGGGCAAGACGATACAGTCAATACGGGAGGCAGGCTTACAGGTTATGGGTATGGGAAGAAACGGTGCAACTGAATGGAATGTGACATTAATTTGTCCATATGCATTTGTCTATAACTATGAGTACGAGTTGCACATTGATAATTATTCTGGCTGAGGTTTTAGTTAATGCACATCCATTGTAATCGCAATAGACCAGTGACAGCTTGAATAAGGGCGCCGGTGCAGGTGTTTATATCTCAAACGTGACGATAAAGGACGATCGATTTAGCAAATTTAGGGATACAAAACATATCAATGCCGTATCGCTGTTATTACTCCTACCCAACTATTTACCCTATTCCTCAATCCTGCCCTTGCGGAACCCAATGCCCGGAATCCTCGTTCTCAACGCCAGAGAACTCAACACGACACTAATACTGCTCAACGCCATCGCCAGACTCGCCCACACCGGGTCCAGCCGCACGTGCTTCCCGTTGTTGGTGATTGGGAACAGACACCCGGCCGCGATCGGCACCGCAAGGAGGTTGTACACCACGGCCCAGCCGAAGTTGAGCTTGATCCTCCGAAAGACGACGCTGCTCAGCTCCAGCAGCGTCACCACTGCTCGCAGATCGCTCGTCACCAGCACGAACCCGGCGGAGGAGATGGCCACGTCGCTGCCGCTGCCGATGGCGATGCCCACATCTGCGGTCGTCAGGGCGGGGGAATCGTTGATGCCGTCGCCGACCATGGCAACGGTGGCGCGTTTGGTGGTTGATTCGCCGGTTCGGCCGACGCGGGCCTTGAGAGTGGTCTGGAGGTAGGTGATCTTCTCGGCTTTCTGGGAGGGAAGGACCTCGGCGAGGACATTGGCGGGGTCGATGCCTACGAGGCGGGCAACGGCTTTGGCGGTGGTGACGTTGTCGCCCGAGAGCATCCAGACGCGAGTGCCGCGTTTGTAGAGCGCCCGGATGATGGGAATGGATTCTGGCCGGATCGGGTCCGAGATTGAGAGAGCCGCGGCGAGAGTCCAAGGAGCATCGCCGGTGGTCGTAGTGGGCTTGGTAGCGATCAGGGCGACAGATTTGGCTTCGCTCTTCCAGGTTTGTAGGAGCGAGGACACGTGCTCCGAGATAGCAACGGCGTAGTCTCGCATCAACAGCTCGTTTCCGACGATGATTTCAAAGGATAAATCCTCCTTGGTGCCACGGTAGGTAGCCTTCATGCCTTTTCCTGGTAGTTCTTGGAGACTGTCGATTTCCGCTCGTTCAGCCGTTCGCGAAATGCAGTACGAGACAATGGCTTTGGCGATCGGGTGACTGCTGTTCTCTTCCACACCTCTCATCACAGCTAGAAGGGTATTGACCTCTCCATCTTTGGTATTCTTCGTGTCCGGATAGATAGCAGCGTCTGTGATCTTCGGCTCCCCGCCAACGGTCAGCGTACCCGTCTTGTCAAAAACGACACAATCCACATTGCTCGCTTTCTCGAAGGCTTCGCCGCCACCCTTTGCCAGAATTCCATGCTTTGCCGCCAAGCCAACACCCACGAAAATCGCGGTTGGAGCTGCAAGGGCCAGCCCGCACGGGCAGGCGACGACGAAGACGGCGATGGCAAACTGAAGTGCGAAGGCTACCCACCCACTCGAGGTGTCAAGGAAGTGTCCCGGTATGGTCTTCGTGTACCCAAGAACCATCCACACGATCCAGGTGATGATGGCAATCAGGGTAATGATAGGGACAAAGTACGCCGTCAGCACATCGGCTATTCGCTCCATCGGGGCTCTCTTCGTCTGGCCTTCGCGAACGATTTTGACGATTTGGTCCAGCATCGACTGGCCAGCAACGCCAGTGATGCGTACCCGAACAGCTGCATCTTTGTTGACCGTTCCCGCGAATACCTCGTCACCGGGAGCCTTCTTGATAAGACGAGACTCTCCCGTCAGACTAGATTCATCGAAGCTGCTCTCCCCGTGGACCACCGTGCCATCTGCTGCGGGTGATGCACCATGAGGTACACGAATGATGTCTCCAAACTCGAGCACATCAACATTCACAACCGAATCAGATGCCTTCCCGGTTTTGTCCTTTTCAACTAGGATCGCGGTGCTGGGTCGAAGCTTGCCCAGCTGCTCCACCGCGTCTCCCGTTTTGGACTTGCTGTATGATTCAATCAGCCGACTGAGAAGCAGAAATAGGGTCAAGAAGACCACCGAGTCAAAGTAGAAATGCGTATCTTCAACTTCATCCGGCTTGTTTGCGGCTGCCGAGATCATTTGGCTAACCGACGAGATATATGCAATAGTCGTGCCGAGCGACATGAGCATATTCATGCTTCCAAACTTGTAGAATCGCTGGAGGATGGGTGTCCTACTTCCTCGTCTCCACAATGTTCTTACTTCTTTGAATGCACGGATGTGAAATATATCCGCGGCGAAGAAGTATACCGGAGTCGCAAGTATGAAAAGCGAGATTTGTGCTCGGCTGAGTCCAGATGTCCAGGGCTTCATGAGGTAGTGCCGCCCGTGGTTCCCCATAGGGATGAGACTCATGTATACTATACCAATGATGAAGGTTGGAATCGAAATGATGAAAGTGAGAGCGACGCGCCTGGTTAGTTGACGATGATGTTTCGCCGTGATCATCTTCGAACGTTCCTCCAGACTAGGTGGGTGATATATTGATGCGTGAAAGGCAGGATCCGCAGCTTCGATAGCGGAGAGAACATGTCGAATTGTAAAGAATGGCGCATCCGGCACGTATCGTATCTTAACCATCGGTCGCTCAATGGTGGGCTGCACGGTGATTTCCAGTTGGCGCCGGAACCCTGCTAGAGAATGCGAAACTCGTTCAGGACAGTGTTGGCAGAAGAGTCCGTCCACGAGAATCTGCACCGTTCTCTCATGGCCACTTCTGGCCTCTGCCTTGAGGCTTGTCACAGTGTCTAGCGTTGCGTCGTAGCCAAGGTCGTCGATAAGACGAACGATCTCATCCGCCTTGCCTGCTTCTGTGAAATCCACAGTAGCACTGTTGGTCACAAAATTCACGGCGACTTTGGATATCCAACTTCGCTTGTTGAGTTCTTCGGTGATCGTGTTGCTGCAGGCAGCGCAAGTCATGCCACCAACGGCTAGACTGGCTCTCCAAACCGTCGCATCTTCGTCGCTCTTGTCTTGCCCGATGGTAGTCACATCGTTGAGCGTCGCGTCATAACCAAGGTCGTCGATAGTTTCGACTATCTCGCCCTCTTTCCCCTCTACCATAAAGTCGACGGTTGCACTATTAGTAACCAGACTAACTGCGACTTTTGATACCCAGTTACGCTTGTTCAGTTCGTCGGCAATTGTGTTGACGCAAGAGGCACAGGTCATGCCTCCGACAGAAAGAGACGCACGCCATGTCGGGGTCGTGTCCCCGTCCGAGATCTGGGGCTGTTCCACGTGAGTGGAGCTGTGCATACCGGGCTTGGTGAGGATCGGATCCATGGACGAGCTGACAAGCAGTTCGTGGCCAGGCTTCGAAGATCTACATTGCTCACAATTCTCAAGGTGGGCTTTCCTGGCGTTCGATAGTGTCGGCTGGGACCTCTTAAGACCCGGAATACGCAACCACCTATCAATAGCCCCATCGCTCTGTGCAATAGCCTGACTGCTCTCTCCAAACTCGATTTGAGCTACCCTCTCCAAATCATCCTTGTCATTCGTTGCTGCTGTCGTTGTCACGCCGCATAACTCAAAGCCCGTTTCCTCTAGTGACTTGGCCATTTCCCGGATAGTGGTGGAAGCTGTCAGAGAGTTTTTGTGTTCAACCGTAACCACTGAAGTGATGATGTTTGGCGATACCCAAAAGATATCCTCTCCACATGTCTCCTCCAGGGCGTTCTTGATAGAGGAGACACATGATGGGCAATGAAGGTTGGACAGCAGGAATGAAGTAGTGATGTGAGCGGGAGCAGTCGGGGCCATATCGGCTAACACGGCGGGAAGCTCTCCTGCCCTGCACCGCTTTCCTGTTGCAGATAGAGATATTGTGCTGTAATGCTTAATATCGATGTCTTGGGCGGCGATAGATTAACGTGGTCGATGATAATCCCACTTCCAACGATCGCGTACCGTAGTCTTTGATAAGCAGATACTTCCTCCTCTCGACGCCAGAAACCCGATAATACCCACCACCGAATTGGGTCTTGGGCTTTTCTTAAATGAGTTGGAGACAATTGAGAATGCTTATTATCTCGAGGACAACGATATGGAATGTGCTAAATTTGCAATCCAGCCCCCCCGGGCACTGACTGAGACGATTAGAGTTTCCCTGTGGAAAGGCAATGGCCTTGGGCACAAAGGTACCGAACTAACAGGGAGCACTCGGGACGCCGATTTCCAGGAAGGACGGACCGGGAGTCGTGTAGATGAATGCAATATCCGGCTGAAGGCACACCTCGTGGAGAAACTGGGTCACAGTCCCAAATGTTGATTAAGGGCGAGCGTGGGGATGGATTTTTTTTTCTTTTTTCTCTCGCATCTACATAAGATCTGGGGAAGTAGTGGTGGATTTTAAGAGACAACGGGTCCGAACCGATTTTTCGCGAAATAGAAGATAAAAGACAGAAGAGAAGATTCCAGAGTTTCCTACCTGATTATCGAGCAGCAAATGGTTGATATTATTCAGAGTTGGTTTTCAGCACAAATGGCGCAGGTGTGTCAGTACCAAACAACACATTCACCGCCGCTTGAATGATTGGAGTGCGACACCGCACAAAAAACGCATCTCGTCACCGTTTCGGAGATGAAGGCTGGTCCTGTGTGGAGCACGTACGGGGGTGGGAGTTCAAGTCACATTCCCGCTCGTCTGCGTTGCGCGCTGTGTTTGAGCTCGAGGCCGGTCTGTCCTCTCCTTGTCCAACTATTGCTCGCCTCCCGCTGACCCAAAGGTGTCCGAAGGATGCGAAGGATGCTATGCCGTTGCGGAGAGCCTACAAGCTTCATCTGGGGAGGTCGCAAAAGACTTCAGGCTGTTTAGTCACCGAGCACCAGGGAGGCTCGAAAAGGAAACGATATCGAATGACTCCCCATCCGAATTGCCACTGTAGGTAAGCAGTTGTCATGACCGATGCATTCTGTTCTCATTGGGCAGGGCTGGGGGGAAGGCTTCTGTCGGCTGTTCGCAGTCCCCATTTTGTTATTAGTTGAGAAGTGATTGGATCTCCAGAAATCCGATTACTCAGTGGCGATCCACGGTGCCAACGGCCCAGATCTGACTGTAGGCTTTCTTCTCAGGTACGGACTGTGCATTCCACAGGGTCTCTTATGCAGCTCATTCGGTGACATTCAATATCATGAATGGAACCTTCTGGTCTGATCTTCTCTGTAACTCTCACCTGTCTCGCAAGTTAGTTTGTTATCGTTCGTTTCAAATGCTTCTACGGCCTCAGTTAAGACACAGCGACACACTCCCCGCATTCTGACTGTGTGCACGGACTATGTACATTCCGCCCTTTCTGTCAGAATTCGTTGCTTGCCCCCTTGTACCACCCAAATCACGACTCCAACACGTTTCCCGCTTGGGCTGGGGTCCGCCATCCAATCTACTGATATTGCTCTACAGATCACACGACACATGTTGTTGTGTGGGGTTTCCGTGTCGCTTACAACACTCTGCCGACGGCATCGAGAGCGGCAGGAACATTGTGCGACGCGAACGCCTTGTCAAGTACAGAGTACCAGGATACCTGCAAACTCGCTGGCAGCGCGACATGAAGTGAACACGTTTATTTGGCGGTTGCTATAGGTAGGTCGCCGGTGAGTTGGGCTCTGATCATGAGGTGACGTCACTGCAATCGTTTGGCAGCATGTTCGTTTGTCATCATAGGATGAGCATGAGGCAGATGAGAAAACTGCCAGAGATCAGACTGCGTGGCAATACAATACCTGGTAAACCGCAAATTTGGGTCGCCTACTGAGATATACTAAGACCTTAACACGGAGATCAAGATCTGGTTTGATGCTTGCAATATTCATGTGACTATTTTCAGGTCAGGTTACAGTTGCTACGTCCCGTGGTACAGGCTTGTCAAGTGTCAACCGAACCACACGTAGTCTGGGGAACTATCCAACACACGAAAGGATTACTTGGAGCGAGATGGTATTCACCTAGCATCAGGCAGGGCGCCATGGGAAGAGCTGGTCAAAATCCAACCCCCCCTCGGGCTTGAGATCCCCAGTATTCGATATGGGGGTTCAAGTGAACTTCCTCTGCATGCTTCTCAAGTGAGCTTTGATGAGGAGAAGACGACGACGGTTTGATGACGAGACACGCACTAAGGATGGAATTCGGGGACAGTAGGCAAACACTGGTCCTATCCCACATAAAATGGGTGTAATAGAAGCACGCCAAATCCATAAGATACCAGGTGTTGGGATTACAGGTTACGATGTGAAAGCACCACGGGTCTCCTTACGATGACTGCTGTTAGATCGAGATGGATCCCAAGGTTCGGTGCCTCTGTGTCTTCCTCCGATAGCAGTATCATTATGCAAATGAGGCTCTATGATCTCTATTTTTGAGCGCGTTCCCTCTCACAACTAATCTATCATCCCTGTTTTCTCTCCTCCTTTCGACTTTATCAAGGAGACCGGGTCGTAAGACCAATGAAGCACCTCGCCGCCATACTCGTCCTCGCCGGCGCCGCATCGGCCACCCCGCTTCAAGGCCCAGTTCTACGAGACAAGGTGCCTTACCTCACCGACGGTCTCTACTCCGTGACGGCTCATCCGGACGGGAAGATGGAGATACAGCGGGATCTCAGCGGCGAAGAGTACCTCCAGGTACGTGAGAGCCTCAACATCACGGCAGACGACTTTGAATACCCGGACGACGACGACCCCGAGTCCAAGCCTGCCCATCTGCGCCGTGACCAATCCTATACGGGTTATTTTCTCGGCATGGACCCGTTCAAATCACTCGCCCAGCACTTCCTCGAAAGTGCCCACAAGCCGTCAGTCGCAATCGGGCCCACCATTCCCGCACTCATCTCCAGTCACGAGTGCAAGAAGCCGCTCCTGGACCCCACCGAGTGGCGCAAGTCCCGCGAGATGCTCAACTACAAGTGCGACAAGTTCCACCCCCTGCTCAAGTTGCGCATGGCACAGTTCGCCATCACCGGCCAGGCCATCGCCGTGGCCTGCACGCAGGTGCACCCGAACTGGTGGAAGGATCCGTACCAGGAGCCCCACGTCGCCGGCTGTCACAGCAAGGAGTACAACTGGTGGGACCGCTGGATGAACCAGCAGTGCGGCGGGCTGAATACAGGGTACGCGACGATGAAGGACTGGTCGAAGCAGTATGCACGCCTGATCTACGGGCAGGACGACTTCTCAGTCTTCATGTTTTGCGGCCAGGGCACCGTCTACAACCATTTGATTCCTGGGTCGGGGCCGTGGGCCTGAGACCGAGCAGGTGGGGGATCGCTCGGCATGCTTATTCTGGTATCTCGTTTTCGGGGGTATATTGGGGTTTCTGTTAATTAAATACGGCCATTGTTGTTGTTGTCCTTTACGGCCTCTTCGTAATCGATGGATTATACGATCCTCTCGCACTGAAGCCACCAGAGCAAGGTAGGCACCATGGTGTGTAATTAGTAAAACCACTCAGCCACAGCAAGTTGCCGCGTCTGGCTCCCAACATTCCACATCCCATTTCACCACCTCAAATTCCTCATGAAATACCGTCATCCACCTGCCCAACAAGCCCATCGGATGCGCCTCGGAAAATAAACACAGTCTGCCCGCTCCAAGGCGACCTCCTCGCACTCTTTGCAATTTTCGTCTTAGGTCCGTCGCTCCCTGCTATCGTCAGCCTAGTGAGCCAACACTGAAGTGCCAACCCAACGGAGCCCCGTAAGCCTCGTGGCTATGCTTCAAGCCCATCAGCCCGACCAAGCTGGGGCCCTCGCAAAGACGAAAAAACACACGCAAGCCCGACGCCGCCCGGTGAGGCAACTGGTCAGAGGCTGCGAGCCTTGGGGGCCGCCTTCTCGAAGACCTGTCGGGCCAACGGGGTTCTGTTGGGATCCATGAGAAACCTAACATAGCTGTACCGGGGTTGGGCGGGCCCGTTCGCATCTTATCGATATTGAATTGAGTATCTGCGAACGCGATGACTGGTTCGTGAACGACGAAGGATGCGCTCAGCCCAAAGCCCTCTTTCTGCCCCAGGTTTAGTTTTCCGCCCACGAGGGATTGTTGTATGCCCTACCCGAGTGCGATTCCCCTGTCCGGCATGCGAATCCCGCCCTGCGCAACGGGATTTCCAGGATGGCGCAGCAGGTGCGTCGTAGGTGACAAAACATCG
Source organism: Reticulascus tulasneorum (assembly GCA_001557505.1). Taxonomy (NCBI): domain Eukaryota; kingdom Fungi; phylum Ascomycota; class Sordariomycetes; order Glomerellales; family Reticulascaceae; genus Reticulascus; species Reticulascus tulasneorum. The sequence goes on from LSAX01000006.1 coordinate 1,045,405, forward strand.
AATATCCGCGGCCCTCGCGTCGTTCGGCGTTTGGCTCGTTTAGGCAAGCATTCGGCCTTGGGCGGCGAGTGCGCCGCGGGTGGGAACAATATGTGGAATTCCATCCCTTCTGACTGCGATAGCACTCGTCTGGACTGCTTGGTCACTTGATCACTCCGTCAGCGAGGTGGGTGGCTGTCGCGGCATCGCTCACGAACCGGTTACGGCTGACGTTGGGGCATTTGTTCGCATTCGGAATGAGGTCCCTGCGTATTCGAGACGATGACTGATTGTCTTACTCCCCGAATGCCCGCTTCGAGCTATTTCGTACCCTTGCGTGTGTGCCTGACAGATGGGAAGTCAATGGAAATAGGCACCACCGTCCAAAACCCCAGTCCACATCCTAGGTACCTGGGTTGTGTAAAACAGTGCCGCTTTATTGGTGGGACAAGAAGATGGCAGATTCATTTTCGCCAGTTGCAGGCAGCTTTCCTTTGGAAAATATGTGAAAGATGAGGTAGTGCAAGATGTTATCGAACACTCTAATCTTTGCTGTGTACTCTCTTGTATTTTCTGGTAGCTATTCCCGTGAACAGATACTTGAATATTTTAACACTTCCCGAGATGTTCAGTCCAATATTCCCATGAATAGCTACTGGAATATGTTGTGTATTCATTACAATATTTCCATGAATACGTAGCTCCGCAGTTGAATATCCAGATGCCAAAGCGGCACTGTTCTTAGCGATCCACCTGCCACCCCAGGCTCGGGTTACCAATGCAAGAATTAGTTATACCGCAATTTCCGCTGACTGAGGCCAGTCTGCTTGGGTCTGCATGACTTGCGCTCATGTCATCTTCCTGACCCCATCGCGGGAAAGTCGTTGCTTTTCCCACCATCGCCCCAAAAATTCCGGGGTGCATTGTGTGGCCTCCTGGGAGATCCTTCGGACGATCCCCAGCCCCCAAAACAGATCCTCGACGTACAAATCCCTAGGTACTAACCGACCGTAACCCCCAACGATCAAAGGATGACCTTTCGGACTGTTCTGTCGGACTCGACTGGCTGCCTCATCGCGCGGTTCATGCGCGTCAAACGCAACCTCCCGCACTGAACTCTTTTGAGATGCCTTCTGATGTGGATAGCATCGTGTGACCAGGATCCGCAGCCCCCTTGTCCACAATGCATGCATGACAGGGTTCTGCCATCAAAAGTAGATACCTAAATTCCCAACCTTAAAGCCACATTTCTAGGCAGAAACCTCGAGGCAGAAGGATCACGTTGATGATTGAAGGGCACGATTTCATGAAGTTCAAGCGGGCTTGTGCCCTTGATTGTTGGGATCTCCCGATTAGAGAGTCCATGCTATGGTGCTAAGCTGTGCGACTGGCCGTCTCTGCGGCAGTGGAGCTAGACAACTTCCTATGACCTAATTCCCCTTGATCCTCTACCATGCGAGGATGAAGTAGTCAAATCCCTGCGATTCCGTACCTCTCAAAAGTCCAAAGAACACCCTCTATGTATTCCGTACCGTTGATGCAATGGAGGAATGCCGTCCCTCTCCATATACCTGACCAAGAAACCTTGTCCATTACCAAGGGAACGCCCTCCTATGTGAGGCGGGCTAAAAACAAACAAAGCAAATCTGTGCCACTCCAAATCGTTCTAGTGAACATCCAACTCCATGCTTTTTTTGGTGATAAGAAAACTCAGGATGAAACGCTCTGATATGCTGCATTACCGAACCGTGACGGCCCCGCCGAAAACTCGTCCCCACATTCCGCGTGTGCGAACTCTCTTCGCCTTGTGGTCTCCTCCTTCGGACATCACCCTCAACTCCTCGGCGCTAATCTCGTAGGGGAGAAGTGGCTTGCCCATGTCCTTCCGCTTTGGCAGTGTCGAGCTCTCGAGGATGACTTGAACTGGCGACTCATAGAGGCTGTCGTCGGCGACGTACATGTACGGCTCGTCGACTGGATCATCCAGTGGCGTCGTTGCTCGAGAATGCGATCGGCTGCTGGCGGTGGATGGCGCATATGAGCTGACTGAGCTGCTGTAGCTCAAGCCGGGTGGGGTGCTCGTGTCGCTGATGGTTCGCAGGTGTTCCGGGGTGTTCTGTCGCGAGCGCGAGTTGCCCCTGGATACTGGCGGGCTGGGGTAGGAAGCGGCGGCGTACATCTCCTCCTGTCTGCGTCGCATCTCCTCCTCCTTCAGCTTGCGTCGAGCCATGCGGCGAGCATGTCTGGCCTGGGTGTCCGCTCGGATGGGAGCCAGGAATGGCTCAAGCTCGCGGTGCAGATCCTCCTCGGTGATCCTCAATTCCCAGTCCAGAAGGAACAAAAGTTGCTTCTCCATCAAGTTGACCTCGGTCCTGCTGAAGCCGAATGAGAAAGACTCGGTGTTGATGTGGCTGTAGTTGGCCCAGTGCTTGTTCTTTGGCGAGCTGTCGTTGAGATACTTGGCAGAGAGGATGAGGGACGCAAGAAAGATGCGGTGAGTTGTGCATCGAAGACCTCTAGCCATCGGTTGCAGTCTCGACTTGAGTCTGGTGAGGTAGACCAGGGTGGACATGAGCGTTGGTACCTGGACGTTGGAGCTGAGGACCAGTTGGGTGATGAAGGCCTCGAGTGTGGGTAGATCTCCGTCTTCGGATCGGACCATGCGTGGCGACGGCGTCCGTGGAGGTGTGGGGGGGAGGCGTGCATCGACAACCTGGGGTGGCATGAGGGTCTCGTCGCAGGCGATGACATCTTGTGCTGCCTGGGCCAAGTAGGCAATCATTTCCTTGCTGACGGGTTGGTAGACGAAAGTATCGAGTGCTGCGGCGTTGAGCTCAGCAACACTGAGTAATTGTGATCGGGACTCCATGTTGATATGTGTGTGGGTGGTTGTGGTGGAAGGTGAGATGGAGTTGAGAACCGTGTAAGGGGAGGTGATGGTCCCTTAGTAAGTAAGGAAGCTTCCGTTGGGGTCGGAAAGTTGGGTTCGTCGTTGAGAGAAAAGTGACGAAGTAAGAAAAGGAAGGGAAGGGAGCGATAGGTTGATATATCAAATGTATGGGTGGGTGTGGGATTGATGGTGTGCGGCGAAGTTCATGTGCTTCGCAGCGAGTGACCCTGTAATGGCTGTGGAGGAGGTGGGAGGCAGGAGGATGGCTTTAAGGGTGACGTGCGGTCCACGAGGCTGAGCGAGGGGCCGGGTTCCAGGGGGTGCTGGGGTGCCGGGGTGTGCTGGGGTGTGATGGGAAAGGGAAAGAGGGGGGAGGGGTGTGATGCGGGTGGGGGTGTGTGAGAAAAGGGACGAGATTTAGTGCGGGTTGCCGGAAATGCCTGGGCTGGAATGATGTGTAGATCGTAGTAGGTGCGGGCTGGCCGACAAGGGGGGCTAGCGGGATGCAAGTGCTGTATTTAACCTCGGAGGCAGGGGGGGGGGGTGCCAGTTGCTGCAAATGTGGCGCACTCTTCCAGATTCGTTTGGGCGGTGGGCTTGACTAAGGCAGAAAAGGGCCAGACCAGGAGCTGGATCAGGCGGCGTCGGTGTTTTTGGCGTAGGTCGTTCGGGACGAACACGAAGGTTTTGACGGCGGCGGAGGATGCTAGCGCACTCGTTACGCTCGTGTTGTTTGGGCAAGGTCTGCAACCAAGAAACGTGTCGAGACGAGAACGAAGAACCCGAGACGGAGGTTAGGGTTGACGACGAGGACGGTAGTTCGTGATGGAGCGTGACTTTCAATGGGCGGATGGTGGGGGGCGAGTAGTGCGTGGTCGTGGTGGGCGAAGGCGAGACTGCTACCCTGCTGTCTGCAAACGGTCAAACCGAGCGAGTCAAGACGTATATTGGTAACGCCAAGGTAAGAAGGTGATGATGGCGTCAAATAAGTTGAGTAGACCAACGAGTCAGGCCGAGCTCAGTCGAGTGCGATGCACCGTTCTAAATCGGGGTCGGGGAAGGTAGCGTTGGGGATAGTGCAAAGCTTCCGAGCCAGCGGATTTGGCGGCGTTGGATTGATTGAATGAATTAATTCGAAGCTGGTATTTTTGCCTGAGTCTATCCGCGGCAGCCGTGGACAGAGATGGACGTCTGTAAGTCGTTTTCGGGAAGAGGCCGGGGAGGTGCGGAGACGTGTAATCGGACTGATCGTTTTCGGCTATACCTGTTTTTTTTTTTGTCGCTTTTAATGACGAGGTAAAGGCGATGTTTCGGCGTCGCGTTCGCTTCGAGGACTTGGGCTGCGTAGAATGCCGAAAAATATGCTGACGAATGCCGATGAGGTGTCGAGTTGGCCACTGATTGAGCGAAGCAGGTATAAGGTGAGGCGGTGCTTGAGGTAGGCAGTTTTATTTCCTACGAATGGGTGGCTGAACCTCGGAAGGCGAATACACAGGCAGACAGGGCTATCTGGAGATGCTGAGCAACAAGTGATTGAAAAGATTTGTTGGCAATGCCCCGGGACTAGTGGATTATTATATGCCTTGTTCGAAGCTGTTGCTGCTGTGATGTAGCGATGCTCAAGACTCCGGTTTGGGATGCGCAGTCTCCGGTATTATATGTCGGAGAGCCTGGAAGTTGGTCGGGGGTTGCTGGAAGGGCACCGGATGGGCGCTTGGTCGTAGCCGGCTGGGAGAATGGAGAATGGATAATGGAGATCAAGTTGCCAGCAACGGAGGGAGCAATAATTTGAATACACACGACGATCAAGGAATCGATAGGGCCAGCCAAATAGTTTCCAACGACGCGGTCGGCAGGATAAAAAAGCTGAAGGGATCGGACGGCTCGTGAATCGCAAATTCGTGGTTGGGTGACTGATCAGAAGGGGGGGTGGGCTCCCTTTTCAAATTCCTGAGATGGGCCGAAAAATGGTTCGGCACGTTTTCTTCTGATCTCGAGTAGATCTGGGACGAGGTTGACGAAAGGGAATAATTAAGAGCAAAGGGATGAGGCTAGTCGAGGCAATGGAGAAAGAAAAGGACGGCGGCGAGGAAAGGGGAATCCGATATATTTACTTCTGCGCGCCAGCCCTTTCACATCGCGGCCATTCTATTTCCTCATTATGTCTCATCAAGAGCCCAACCCATCCCCTTCACTCTACTTTTCCTAGGTACAGCAGGGCCAGTCAATACCAGCCAGTAGTTGCAGAATTGCAGCGACAAGCTGCCACAGCAAATCACCCCCAAGGCTAGCTTTAACATACACCTCACGCCCCTCCCCCTTCCCACTCTACACAGGCCTGCACGCCCCCCCCCCCCCCCCTTGTAAAAAAAAACAGTGACTGGATATTCAAGTAGCTATTCACTAGAATATTGCACTGAATATATCGTAAAATATCCAGATATTCAAGTAGCTATTCATAGGGATATCGGGGTGAATATACGAGTGAATGAGTAGCACTGATTGGAATATTCGATAACTTCTTGTACTATATTCGAACATACGTTCCAAAGGAAAGGTACCTGCAAACTGGCCGATAATGTATCTGCCATCTTTTCGTCCCACTTGGACCTCCAGCCTTTGGCAGGTTTGAGGATTTGAGTGGACGACGATTTGCATTTCAACCTGCACACCCCCCCTCTGCCCAATCCCCCCCCTTGTATCCTGTCAGCTACGGGGGCCTCACGCCGCATAACCCCTTTGATTGAGTGGTTGGCAAGCAAACCCAAGATTGGAGAAGTGCTCCATTGGCGAGCTGTTCGTCCACGACCAGCGTACTTGAAACAAGCGATGGTCCTGCTTCGACGTCTTGTTATGGCCCTGGTTCCTCTGCGTGGCCACCTGCCAGCGAATGGCCAGCATTCACGGAAGCAGTTCGCACCAACCGGTGACGCTTCGCCCAATCAGAGCCCGGCGATGGGCAGGATTGTCTGTTTTCTCGTGGGCCGCCTGGCGAAATAGCAGGATGGGCCACGATGGAAATAAACAGTGGCCCGTTTGGCAGACCCGACCTCTCGTTTCGCTGGCCGCCGCTTGTCTCTGTTGACGCTGCACGCCCGAGCCACCCGCCTGTATTTTTGTTTGCATTCGCCATATGCCGCGTATTAGCCAGTCATCAATCAGTCCCACATACAAGCCCCTTACGGACATTGGGCGATCAACAAACACATCGACACGCCGCCTGATTTCTCGCGTTAATGGCAACGGGCGAGAAACAAGGTGGCCATGCTGATCGCACCAACCTGCAAATGAAAAGTCCAAGCTTCGGCAGTCTCTTTTGCAGCCATCGCAGGACCGAGGATATTCGCCTGCTTGCGTGACAGGCCCTGACGGGAGATAGGCAGCTGGCAATGGGTACATGTACAGGCAGGCACACAGGCACCGTGTCACGAGCATCAGATCCAATCAATCTTGCATATCGACCCGGGGGACCTTGCGTAGTCGTCGGACGTTACCTTACTTTTCCTTGAGCCCTGGCCTGGCAGAGAATCGAAAACGCGAGACTCTCGGAGGGACAAGGACTCCTGGACGCATGAAACGAAACATGAACGCCATCGGTTCATCCTCAATGAGACCCCGGGGAATGACTTCCAAGAAGCATGTCCCCGTCCTACCTGGTTGAGGTCCCCGGGCTCGATCAATGATTGTGGCGACAGTTCCAGACCGCCATCTTGGTCTCAGCCCGGCTACAATGGTCAGTGTATTCCAGATGCCTTTCAGGAGAGCGGCCTCTCTCAGGCCCATCTGCCTAACTAGAGGCTAGGTTAGGTAGGAATTAACAAGACCAACTATTATTTAGGCGGCGGCTTTGGGAGTCCTCCAATCAATGCTTACGAATCGAAGTACGACAGCGTAGACGTAGGCAGCGGGGGGTGTGAAGCTTCCCACCCACATGGCGGGAGACCCAGCCATACCAGGGAACTTTTAGGCTCGATCTGACCCTACGCCGCCATCTCCACCAGCTATTATGCAGGTAATTCGAGATTGCGTTCATGCCTGGCGGGCCACGGGGGGCCGAGAAAGGTAGGGTTACAGTTCAATGGTGCTCCACTACACATCTCAAAGTCAATGCCATTTTGGAACTCTCGTTCATCTCCTTTTTCCCAGCTAACTACGGGGTAAAACTATTGGATTTATTTTTTTCTCGGCATCGGCAAGATCGCCATCCTCCCTCGCCGTTAGATTCGGGCTCATCATCCCCCCTCAGGAATTGTCAACGGGATGTCAAATCCTGGTGCAGACTGAAGGAGGCGTTACCGAGTTTGGAGATTTCGAATCCGTAGTGCCGTAGATCATGGTCGTCCCTTGCGGTCCAACAAAACTGTTTCATGTGCCGCTAATAATGAATCCCACGCTCTCTCTTTGCATTCTTTCCTCTCCTTATGGGGACCCCCATTCATAGCCTATCCGTGCGTGGTAAAGTATACCTGTAGGCGAGAGGGTTTCCCAGTTTCGATCTCTCCCCCTCCCTTCCGAATGTGTGCACCGCTACAGCTGGGCAGGAAATCTTAGTCTAAAGGCCCCATCGTTATCACCCCTTTACAAAGCTGGGGTCGAGGTGGTCAGCAGATGTCTAGATGCAGGAGAATGGGGACCCTGCCTGAGCAGAGAATGTGGAGGGGGTGGTTTGGTCGCTAGCACCATCGCCAGCCGGATCCGTGCTCTGTGGAGTTCACATGAGACTACAGATGGCACCTGACAAGCGAGACACTATGGCAGCGCAAGACAATCAAATGCCACATGCCCGATCATTCGAGGTAGCACGCTTGATAGCTCGAGCCCATGATGGCTCTAATTACCTAGTCTAGTGCAGACATCACCCTCTTCTGCGTGTTGGTAGGAGGTGTGTCGCTATGACCCGTTCTCCTACCCTCACCCCCGCTCCCTCCCATCCCTCGATCCCGCATGCTGGGATTTCCGCTTTGGGCCGAATCTCTAATAGCCTCCACTATGCGAAATGCATCCCCAATCGACATTTCAGAGTCCAAGCCCAGCCACGATCCCCTGAATGGCGCAAATGGTCGGCATCCAAGGCAGGAGAAACAATCTGCAGCCAGGGCAGGCCGAGGGAAACTTTTGCAACTGCCTATCAGTGCATTTCCAATTATCTATTGCTACATACCTTGGGGCTGCTTACTACGTAGTAGGGGCCCTCACATACGAGTAATCCTGCATTGGTCCAGCCAGAACCCACCACCCTGCGCCTCCAGGCAAAATCCCCCATCCAGTCGATGCGTCCCATCCACAAGGATGCACCATCTCCCACGGGAAACTCACAACCAAGCAAAATGCCTGTCAACCTGAGGAACTAGCTCTAGATCTCCCCTATACAGTAAAGCCTGAGGCCTCGAGGCTTCACCGCCTCGTTCCTGGCCCTCGGTAGACGTAAGTGCGTCTTCGAGTGGGCGGCGGGCAGCGAACGAGGAGCGACGGACGACCTCCTTACTCCCTTCCCCCAGATCCGCAAAACCCCGTCCACTTATGCTGCTTCGGGCCTAGTGCGTGGGAGAACTGTTCCGTGACATGCGGCGCTCGCTCCGTGATTGGTCGTGCGTTCCTGAAACCAAACACCCTCCCAACCGGAGAAGCAGGAGCCAATGGCGGGGCAGCTCCCTGCTCAGGAGGAGAGAGGCAGCTCGTGGTGAGTGGCTATGGCTGAGACTTTTTCCGTGGCTCAGGAATTCGGTAGCATTCTTGCTTGCGGCAGCATACGCAATACAACAATTATTTTGTTCGGGCAAATCAGAGCCGGGTTTGGATTTTTGGCTTGTGATAGCGAAGGCAGAGTTGCAACCGTTTGATTCAGATACACTGCCCGCTGCTGCAACATGATATCAAATGAGCTGCTGGGGTGACAAATGCTCGTGCCGTTGCGCAGTTGATGCCGTCCCCTATTCCACAGCAGGCACCCCGCAGTCGGCTGCCCGCCCATGTCCCACCAAGCGGATCGTAAAAAACAGTGCCGCTTAACGTAACTGCTAGCAGATGCAGGCAACTCCGAAGTCGAGAAGTATTCTAGTGATTCAGCAGAGATTCACTAAAATATCCACTCTAATATTCCTATGAATAGCTACTTGAATGCCTTGATAATTCCCTATATACTCACTGCAGTATTCACTGCAATATTCGCTGCAATACTCACTGCAATACTCGCTGTAATATGTACTGCAATATTCACTCGAACACGTCGGTTAATAGCATTTGAATATCCAAGTGCTAAAGCGGCGTGAGCGGTTCTGGATTTCACAAAGATGCGCCTGCCCATCCATGTCCTGCTGGATCTTAATTCGCTAAGTAAGGGTTTGACTGCTTTGGGACAGGGATTGCAAGAGGAGATGCACGCAAAGTGTGGCTTGACGAAAATCTGTCATCCCATCGCTGATCTCCGGTTCGGCTCCTCAAATCAAGTGATCGACTTTCGGATCGCCGCCCGTGATTGGACTCGCTTGCCAGGTTAAAACTTGAATTGCACCAGCCACAGCGTGACACCTGATGAGCTGCGAAAGCTTGCCTTTCGTACTCTATTGGGAGGCGAAGGGACGCCAAACCGGGCCCAAAAGAATTCGTAATCGGCACTCTACTAACTCAGCTCCTATTGTCGGGCGACCCTCGTCTGGCTGACGTATTCGCAGCTTGAACGGGCAGGAAACTCGGCAAAGTCGCAGCGTCGCAAAGAGGTACGGCTGCCTCCGAATACCACCCTGTCTCGGGCACTGCGGACTCGGGACGCCACCAAAGCCAACCTCGGCTTGGTGGCGGAATTCTGGCCCGACCTGGATTCCTCGCAATCCCCGTGCCCGAAACCTACGCTGTGGACTACTGTACGTAACTTGCGATGCGAAGGTTCAGCAATCGTGGATTGTGCATTTGCTAGATGGACACCCCATCCCGAGGAGCAGGATTCCGCATCGTTCAGGGCTGGGGCGGCTATCTCAAACATCCAGCGACCGCCTTTCGTGGCCCTCCACAAGCGACAAGATCCTCCTCTCACGTCGTCGGACGAAGCGCCTGCGTTCGTTTCAGAAACCGCAGAGCAACGCTCTAAGCCCCCGACCCGCGGAGGAACCAACGCGTTATTCTCCTTCCCCAGATTTTCTCTAGCCCTCGCAGCTCATTTCCATAGAGTCCTCGAGTCACAGAGTCATTTCGCTACCCCCCTGCGCACGGCTCACGGCGTCTACGAAGCAGCACGTTTCTGCGCTGGAAATAACCTTACCCCTGGCAGAAATCATCCGTGCGGCGTCTAAAGAAGGATCGGGATCCGCACTTACCGCTGCAGGTTTGCCCTTGTAGCCCGTCTGATTGGCCTGTGTTGCCGCACTTCCCATATTAACCCCAGAAAATCGCACCCCGTTCAATTGAACTCTCAGTGTCCTCAGCTTCGTGGTAGGATAAACTCAGCTAATGCAGCGGCTGCTGGAACATCCGTCTGCAGGGCGGGAAGCTTGATTCAATTTACTCAAAAAGTTTGATTGCGGGTTTTGCGGGGGATGGCTTGAAACTTTCCCAATGTGTCGGGACGGGTTGGCGGCATGCAAGCGCAGCTCTGCAGCTGCCTATGGGCTCGGCTGGGCTGGTCTGGGCAAAAATAGGTCATGGAGGTAGGCTCTTTGCGGCGGTTCGCTGGGCTGCGGGTGTTGGCATTTCCGTGGATGGCAGCGGGAAGGGGTGATTATTTTAGACTTTCCCTTGCTTGCTAACGCCCCGTTTGCAGCGTTCGCCAATTTGGGTATGAGCATGCAGGATTCTACTCGTGCATATCCTGGAACGGAGCGCTTACTGAGGAAGATGACGCCCTAGACCCCAATCTCACGGGCTGGAGTTTCGGACATCAGGTTCGTGGTTCGCGGAATGCATGTGCGTCGGGGGAACCAACAAGGCTGGGAATGGCTGGCGCAAGTGGCCGAAGGCTGAGAAAACGACACGCCATGCAATGGAATGCCGGTTGCTATAGGTATTCACTGCTACCCACGGCTGCTTGTCTTGTGACGCGAAACACATCAGCCGAAGCGCGTAACCTCTACAGATTAAACATCACGAGAATAGGATCTTGGATACCACGTTGACATCAAAATTTTAGTAGCACAGAAATAACATCACCCAAAGTATGCCAAACGTTTCTTTGAGTACCTTGACCCTGTCCTACCGGGTCAACCGTGTGCATCATTTACTCTTTACATTAATTTTTGCGACAAAGGAAATAAGGTGACGTCTCTGCAACAAGCAATGCCTTTCCCGTTCTCGCCAACCCCTACTCCACCCGGGAGACACAATCGCTCGGCGATTGCCACGTCGGACAGCCATCTCAATGTTCCTGAAAACCAAGGCTCGAAAGATAACAAGGGCAGAGACGTAGGCGAGAAACGATAGGGAGTTCAAGACACAAGCTAAGGAGACGTGGAGCAAATGCAAGCACTCCTGTCACACCTCGCTGTAATTCCCGGTGATTGGTGGTGTAGTGGTTATTTCGGGCACATGGCGATCTGATTGCCATGGCGCCCCAGATGGAAACCCAACAGTATCCTGAAAGCATTGGGGTAAAGGCTCGGAATAAAGCAATGTTCCCCCCATATGCTATTGGTACATCGCGCATGCAATGTATGCTTCCCTGCATCCGCAGACAACGCGAGACTTTTCTTAGTGGTAGTAACCATTGGTACGCGGCTGGGCTTGTTGTTGGTGTGGGTAATCTTCGAAGTAAGGGTGGTTGCACGCCTGCTTCGCCGAGATGCGGCTTGCCGGATCGTACACCAGCAGCATCTCCAGCAGTTCCAGTCCAACATCATCCAGATTCGTGCACAGAGACAGAGACGTGTCTCGGATCCATTTCGGGAATGAGCTCTTAAAGTCGGGGTACGAGGTGACGCCAGGCCAGACCTCTTCGCTCGGGGTCCCAAGAGCGCTGGACAGATTGTAAGCGCCTACCACTACGCTATTGATAGTCACGGAGTAAAGGACTTACCGGAAGATCTTAAAGATCTCGTCAATTTCCGAGTCGCCAGGGAAGAGCGGCTTGCGGGTGCACATCTCGGCAAAGATGCAGCCAACCGACCAGGTATCCACACCCGTAGAGTATTGTCTGCCACCGAGCAAGATCTCAGGAGCACGATACCAAAGTGTGACGACCTCGTGGGTATACGTCCGAAGGGGGACGCCAAAAGCACGCGCAAGTCCAAAATCAGCAAGCTTCAGGTTACCCTCTTTGCTGATGAGGAGATTCTGCGGCTTGAGGTCGCGATGTAGAACCCGATGGGAATGGCAGTACTTGACACCATCGCAGAGCTGCCACATCCACTTCTGGATTACTGTGTGATCGAGACCCAGGTGAGCCAACGTGTCGGAACTGCCCTCGGGGAGAGCCTTGCCACGGCCGCCGTCCTTGACTGGAAGTGACTCCATGTATTTCTTAAGGTCGAGATCCAGGAACTCGCAGACGAGATAGAGTTTATGTCCATCGGCGTGCACTATATTAAGGAGCCGCACGATGTTAGGGTCTCGCATCTCTTTGAGGAGGGAGATTTCGCGGATTGCGGTGCTGGGCACGCCCTCGTCCTCTGCTTCCAGGCGGATCTTCTTCAACGCTACTATGCGCCCGCCATTGGCGAGGTCTCGGGCCTTGTAGACGACGCCGTAGGTGCCTGAAGAATTGGTAGAAGTCAGTATGTTGTCGCGGAGGGAGGGCACCGTGGCCCTGCGGTGGAATGGGACATGAATCGCATGAGTCGTGGAAAGGGATGAACCAACATACCTTCACCGATCTTCTCGAGCTTCTGGTAATTCTCCATGATGTCGGGGCCGTTTGGGTTAATGAGGCCGTAATGAATGTAGGGAATGAACGTGAAGCGGCTGCAAGTCTCGGAATCGGCAGGGAAGGTTGAGGTCGTTTGTGGTGATGTGATGGTGGGTGGTGTTGCAGGAGAGCTGGCCGAAGACGCGGGGCAGGGGATGAAGGAATTCGAGAATCCCAAGCAGTAAAAAAGAGAAAGTCAGAATGGGATGCCGTGGGAGCCTTTACAACAATATCTCCATGGAAAAGGTCTTAAACCTTCTTGAGGCCTGGAAGGAGAATCTACGGACAAGGTTTTGCCGTGGTGTTGTGATCTCAAATTTGCCAATTCGTCGTTGTTGTTTACTCGCCTCCAGGGGAAAACAAGGCGCGACCTGATAGATTCATTCATTGGCGTAGATGAGGTCGCGTTGTGGCGTCGTGTTCCTTATCGATAAGCCCACCCCTGATAATTGCACGGCGGGGTAATTTTTGCTCATCCCACATTTCCCGATCGACTTGCGGGCAGGATCTCGCAGAACAGAACTATGGCAATATTACACGATATTGATAGCTAGATACGGACAGAAAACTAGTCATCAGCCACCCTGTGTCTATAGAAGTTGTTGTACCGAGGTTCTCGTCCATCCTGGCTTGACACGGTATCTCAGTATGACTGTGGACCTAGCTGAGCTTGATGCTCATGAACAGCCATCTGAACAGTTACGAGCGCTTTGGAAGGGTTTCTCCAGAGCAGAACACGATGCACTCCTGAAAAGCCCTGACGTTGACGATCCGAGGTCTGCTGAACAAGCAAAAGAGTTTCGCGTTGCGGGAAAGATACCTTCTGAGCGAATCACCAGTGCATTCTCTCGCGTCGGTCATCCTGCCGACGCTTCACCAATAGAAGACGCCCCGATCCTCTATCATCCCTTGATACCAGGTCTGGCTCTGCCTATGTTTTTTCACATAACAGCATTACTAACAAAGTCAAGGCTTGCTCATTGTGCCGAATCTTGTGCCACCAGATGTCCAAAAGACTCTACTGTCCCGGATGATCCATCGAGATCTTAGTGTTCCAGGTCACCAGACAAATCTACACCTGCATTATACGTTACCGTACCCAGAGCTCCAAGACTCCGGGGACAAATCAGATTCATTCTTTACGTATCCCCGAGACTCACCAGTGCGGTTTACACCAAAAGATCCTTCAGTCCACAAACCTCTATCCATCCAGCAGGTCATGGAACGCCGACTGCACTGGGTTACCCTCGGCGGACAGTATGATTGGACTAACCGCATATACCCTGGAGAGCTGCCCCCTCAGTTTCCGCCGGATATCGCTGGCTTTCTGCAGGATCTCTTCCCAGCTACCCTCGCTCAGGCTGCCATCGTGAACTTTTACACGCCAGGAGACACCATGATGATGCATCGGGATGTCAGCGAGGAAACAGACAAGGGCTTGGTCAGCCTGAGTTTTGGTTGCGATGGTCTATTCATGATTACGCCGAACGATATTGGGAAGATCTCCAAGGAGGAGGACATGCCAAATGGAAAACACTACCTACTGCTACGCATTCGTTCCGGGGATGCTATATATATGACTGAAGATTCCCGATTCGCATGGCATGGTGTACCAAAGGTACTTAAAGGAACGTGTCCCGACTATCTGGCAGACTGGCCAGCTGAAGACGGAAAATACGAGGAGTGGCAAGGTTGGATGAAGAGCAAGAGAATCAATCTCAATGTTAGACAGATGAGAGATTGACGGCCCTTCTACATTAACATCACTCATGTTGCATTCGGAGGACTTATGACGACATCATAGGTCTATCTCTCCATGGGATCTACCTTGGACAACTCGAAAGCCCTTCTCACCACTTCCCATTTAAGCAACACGCACCTCCGAGAACGTTTCTTCAAGTTCGGTGGCCAAAAGACGAGCCACAATGCTTCCTGATTGCAAGCGTCGCCGAGATGTACTAAACTGCTGCCGTGGTTATTCATTGAGCATAGGGAAACATTGATCCAACGGGCATCAACATGCTGGGATTGATAAATACCAGACTGCACGGCCTGGGTTAAACTTCAAACCAAACGCATCCACGGTGTTCCGTTCTTGTTAGTTTCATGAGAGAGCGTCAGACTTTGTCATGATACGCCAAAAACCGAAAGATACCATTCCTCTGATACTCTATGTTGTATTTGTTTAGGAGCCTGATTCTTGACGATGATGTGATTTTGTAGCTCAGGCACAAGCCAGATACATGCGATCATCGTCGTTAGCTCTCCAGATTTATCAAACTATCAAACATAGGCTGCTGTAGATGTACCTGAGATACTTCGCCTTCCGCTAGCGAACTAGGCGTAAATTGGCGTCAGGTATTGAGCCTTCGATATGGTACTTGAATCGCTTTAGGCGTTCTCATAGGCAGATTTCGGTGGCTTGTGTGCAGCTGAAAAGAAAGATGTAGCCTTGTGGAGAATATTGCCGACCACTATGTACAAGAAGCCACCGTTGTCCAGGATTCTCTATGAAGCTTCGACCACAAAAATTCATCAAGAGAATCAAGCATAGCAAATCATTTCGCCGATTATCACGTTGTGTGGTCCAGTGACACGATGGACCCGATCTCAGCAATCGGCGCGGCTGGGGCTGTCGCCAATCTGGTCGACCTCATCGTCAAGGCTACGAGTAAACTATACGAGATTTACGGCGCATGGAAAGAAGCAGACCTCACGTACATCAACATAATCGCTCAACTGACGGCGATGAAGGCAGCGTTGAAGAAGATTCAGGAATGGACAAACCTGGACCTAACGGAGACGCCAGCGTTTCAACTCGTCATGGATCTAGATGTCTGTGTAACTTGTTGCATGTCACTCGTCTCCAGACTGGACTCGGCGACGGAAGGCATACTGCCTTTGAAAGATGGAAAACTTGACTCGGCAGGCAAGCGAAAGCTCGCGTTTGGAAGGAAGAACTTGGAAAAATTACTGGACATGTTGGCTCGTCAGTCGGCCGCTCTCACTCTGCTCTTGACTGCTTGTAACTGGTGAGTTATGATTTGACTCCCAACGGCTATTGAGAGCTGGCTCCTAACCCTATACAGTATGTCTTCGGCTGAGCAACGTAAGATGCTGGAACATTCAAGTCACAGAAAGGTGATTATGGGGGTCTCTAAGGACTCTGCATCTTTACTGGTACATCGCGATGCGGCCTCGATGACTACACGCATGACAGATACCCTTTCAAAACTTTCCTACGTCTTCGCATTTGATGGGGAACTCTTCGGCTCAAGCGTGTACCAGCGTGTGTTCCGCGGGTCTGTGAAGCAGTCCCTTCGCCAGCAGCCAAATGGCAACCGGCCATGGACAGTCCGGAAAACGATTGGAACCAAGTAAGTAGATTCAACGTATTCTTTGGATCATCTAACAACCAGCCATGTTCCATCCCTCCACTTTTAATTTCAGGTAACCGGCTACTACGGTTATTTGCTCGTTGCGGCCCTGAAGTTTCACGATCCAAGGCACGCAGGCAGTGTGGTCGCATGGAGGGACCAGATCGTTAAGATGCCTTGGATGATACTCGGGGATCGGCCTCTCATAGGAGATTATCCATTTACGGATCCTACGTTGATGATCCGCGAACAGTCAGTCCTCCCCTAACAATAAGTATTGAGAAATTGATCTGACAAAATACTACTACAGTTTCAAAGATAATTATGAGCGTAGACAGGACTCGAGCTACATTCCAACTGTGGAAGATGCTCTCCTTTACTTGGCGTGGCACTCTCATGGGTGTCCCACATCACACCATTTCTATGACTATCCCTTCCAGATTGAAGTAACAACGCGACATGTCGAAGCTGCGGTCGGAACCATAGTTGTTCCCAGGATTCTGATGCGCCAGGATTGGTGGATTCGTCTGGATCAAAGCTCAGAAACTCATCGCCGCTCGGTGGCGAAGAATCTTACTGGGCATCTACCAACTGACTTAAACCTCCCTGTTGTTCTATTGATACCTGACTTTTCAACTATGACTTCACGTATCACCCGCAACATGTATTCACTCTTACAGAGCAGAGATTTAGACAAAAGCATCTTGGAACTTATACAGCAATACACCGGCTTCAAGGATGTATATGTGCACATCGTCGACTTTCGGTATCTGTCCGATCTGAAGCCTTTAATCGCTACTCTAAAGGGGTTAGTAGCCAAATTCGAACTCGAAAAAGTCGTGGCCACTTAGGTGGTTAATATATCAGTCAAGTCACCGAAGGTCGAAGTCTCTTTTCCGTGACACAGCCAAAAACAGCGATCCAACAATGGGAAGACGGCCTGATGAGAGCTTCGAGAATCGACTCCTTGAAAGCTGTGACCACACTCGCTGAAGAGCCAAAGTCTAGTTATCCGTACCACAAAATGACAAGAAGGATCCTGGAATAATGTCAGGTCTCAATTGAAAGACCACGATGAGAGCCTCCTGGGCATACACGTGCAACAAGTTTGCCACACTCAAGCTGCCGGTTTCTCTTGGTCCTCATTCACAGGACCTGCATCTGGTGCAGATATCTGGTGGCTCTATTCGTTATGAAGTTGGATGGAGTCTCAGGTCCTAGGTGCAGTTGGGGCAGAGGAGCTAGCTCATGGCACAGTTTCTGATGGATAACGGGACCAACAAAGGGTTAAGAAAGTTCAATGGACAGTCATGCTCACATCCAGTCTGAATAAACGTGCAATTCGGAATGAGGATGGGCGTGGCATCTATTTGCGCATGCGTCTACGTCACTTTCGAGTAGAAGGTCTATCGCTTGCTACCATTCAATCTGGCTTTCTACCAACTGATGTCAAGCCACATCAAGTCTCAACCCCGAGCTTTTATCAAATCCGCAGCCTATTCCTGTTAGCACAATTCGTTTGTCGCATCTCAAACAGGAACAAAACACTCACCTTCTCAGCAAGGGCAAACACAGGCTGTTGCGTGTATGCGCCAGGCAAATCAGGAATGACGCTCGCGTCCACGACACTCAGTCCTTCGACTCCATACACCAAAAGCTGCTGATCAACCACTCCACCAAGCTCCCTCGGCAACATCGCCGCCGTTCCCACGGGGTGGAACGTTGTTGGGCTAACCGACGCCCGAATCGCCACTTCGATCTCGGCATTCGTGGTAAGATTGGCTCCAGGACGAGTCTCGACGGGTCTAAACGAAGCAAGGCTCGTGTTCAGGAAGTAGCGGCGTGTGAAACGCGTGAACTCGACCAGCACGTCGATATCCGCCGGGTTGGTGAGGGCGCGGTAGTCGACAATGGGCTCCTTGAAGTAAGGATCTGTGCGGTCAATTTCGATGACGCCACGGGAAAGGGGATGTAGGTAGACGATGGCGCCTTCTTGGGTTGACCCGCGGAGGAACAGGTTGTAGAATGCCGCGCCGGGAGAGCGGAGGGCAGCAGCGAGGGCTTTCTTCTGCGCGGCGTAGCCCGCCACGACTGTAGCATCTGCTCCGACGGGGAGGTAGGCGGCCGGGTCTTGGGCTTCGTAGCGGGCGGCGATATCTTCAAAAGCGCCAGGGGCAATGACAGGAAAGGGGAAGAAGGAGCCGCAGTTTCCGGATGCGATTGTCAATGGTCCTGAGCAGTCTGTTAGAGGCCATAGAAGGCTACTATATCTTCAGACAATGCAAGACTCACCTGTTCTATTTGCGGTGAACTCCGCCTGGGCTTCCGCGATGAAAGTCTGGTTTGACTGGAGATCGACCGGGTCAGGGTTGATAGTGAAGTTTCTGACTGCATTGACTTGTAAGCAGACCGGCCACACCAACTCTGTATCGACACTTACACTCGAAAGAAGCACCGCCGTTGACAGGGTGGTCCTGGAAGTTCTGCCCTACACCTGGCAAATCAACCACGACCTCGATGCCCGCAGCCTCCAGCAGCTTCTTGGGACCAATGCCGCTGGCTTGTAGCAGCTGAGGGGTGTGGATTGTGCCGGTAGACACTATAATCTCCTTCCTGGCTTTCACCGTTTGCGCAGCAGTTGCGTTCGTCGCCTTCGCGGAAACAAAGCTGACGCCAATAGCTGTTTTGCCATCAAATAGAACCTTGAGGACCTTCTGGCCGGTTATGGTCTCATAATTGTCACGATAGATTCTGTCGTAATGACCAGTTCTCGAGAAGGAGCGAGTTGCTGATGTTGGCTCCGCGGACGTGGGGTACCAGAACGCGCCAGGGTCGCCGGCTCCGGAGTCGACCGGAAACTTGACTCCTTCAATCTCTCCAAAGGCATCCATTTCGATCTCTGCCAATTCAGTTAGCGAGTAGTCTTTGGCACTGGTCGTGCCTGCATACTCAGCATTGGCCACGTGAAAGTCGGGAACGAAGCGTGAACGCCTGATGTATTTCCCCAGTAGCTCTCGTCATACTTGATATCGAATTCTTCGGCAAGCGCCTGGTTGGGCGGGTGGAAGTTCCAAGCCTGCACTCCGGTATTAGCTTTGCTATTTGCGAATTCGCGCTACGAAAGGCAACTTTGGTTTACCTTCTTGAAGTATGGCAGCAAGCCATCCCAACTCCAGCCCGAGGGGCTACTGAAGTATGACCCCCATCGGTCGTAGTCCTCTTTTTGCCCCCGGTGAACTTGCAGGCCGTTGACGCCAGAAGAACCTCCGAGCATGACCCCACCTACAACGGTTGTGGTCCTGTTGTTGAGGTTGACTTGCGGAACGGAAGGGAAACTGAAGATGTGCGATCGGTTGTTGAAGGAGACAGCCCCTCCAGCAATAGTCTGGACCGAACTGGAGTTGTCTGTGACCTGTAAGCGTATGATTTCCACAAAAATGGATCCGTCTCTTCATACCGAATAGACCAAGCTCGATTACGAGAACAGTATCTATAAGGAACTTAGCGTCAACTAAGACTCCCAATTGCGCAGAATCTTCAACGTACACCCTCCACTCTCAGTGAGGCGGTCGGCCACCGTCAGGCCGGCGGTACCTCCTCCAACAATGATGTAGTCATACTCAGCTTTAACTTGCTCGGCTCGCGCAAGGATCTTGGAGTGGGAGACAGATTGAGGCATGGCGTACGACCCGGCAGCACTTATCGCCAGGCCGACCACCAAGGCTGACAGAGAGCAGGACTTCGCCATGGTCACTGAGAATAAGACAAGCTTGGCAAGTTGGAGAAACGCAGGGCCAGAGGAAAGAAAGTTTGGGGAAACAAATGAATGGGTGAGGGCATATTGCTCTTATATGGCCCAGGATCCGGGCGGATGAAAGCAAAACCTCCCCCAACGGTTGATTGCCCGGAGCTCTCCCTTGTGCCGTACCATGCAGGAGTTCCGGCCTATTGTCCATTGATACTACGTAAGTGAAGGCAAGGTCGCAGTAACATAGTTGCAGCGAGCCACGTTTTTTGCAGGATGACAGTCTGCAGAGGCCGGTAGCCCGGGGCTCGTCATGGTCAGGAGGCTTGGATCCTTCAGTTCAAGGAGGGATCGGCCGCCAGCCAGATCGGGGTCGAGAGGCTTACGAGAATGTGACACAAGCACGCACGTACGCACGCACGCAGAAAATGATCTATATGACATACCACCGCATGAATATGTGCCACCTCCCCCAATGTCGCCATTTTGGCCACAAACCGCGAAGTGATGGAGAAGTTGGCGCAAGGCAACAGGAATTTCCCCGCACCTTACCCTGTGCCTGGATCAGCCATTAATAAAACAACGTGATATTGCAGACGGGGTACGCTTCCTGCAGCAACGGGCTCGTCAAATTCGGGTAAATTGTTGGTCGATCGCTTCAATCTCGCCGGGATAGGGGAGACGAATGTGACCCCGCCAACCCTCCAGCTCTGCTTAGCAACTCGTGTGATTTCGAAGTTAGGGTATGGGAGTGGGAGTTTTTATACTGGATACTGTCTGCACATGCTCCTGTGTAGTCCACGAAGACGACAAGGGAACTGAGGAGCTACGGGTATTTACCAAGTTTTCAAGCCTCACTAGCTCTGCGGGATCTACGCAGGGAATAGCGCTAATCGCCACGTTGCGACCCTGGCGATCATGGCGTGCTTACCGTGGACCGCTGCAGCTGGCTGCTCAAAAACGGGAAACGCGGTCATGAGCCGGGGTGGCGTGTTTTCTTCAACGGTTCGAATAAAGTTCCGTCGTACGCTCCAAATGGGTTCGTTGTTGGCTCCTTCTTGGAAGCAGCTTGAAAAGGAACTCCCAACAATCCATGCATAATTAAAGATTAATGTATTTATAAAGGCAAACACAAGCTGCTGGTCCAGAGGATTGCCAAGACCCAACATAAACGAGTGCCAAGGTTCCGGGGGCTTGTATAGAACTATATGAATCGGATCAGACAACTTGCATCCCGGATCAATTCACCATCTTCCCATATTCAACGGACTGTGACCTTCGTCTCGTCGAGAACAGAACCCCATAATCTGGGCCAGGTTTTCGGGACGTAAAAGGTTCCGGCCACTCCTAATATAGGTAAGCCGGCAGCCTAAGACGTTTGCAACGGTTATGATTCTTTGGGAGGCCGTAGTTTCAAGCTTCTGTCTTCCAAAATTCTGATCGCTATGGGAGCGATCCCTCGCACAAAGACTTTTCACTCCGGGTGGGCTTGCCATGGATGACTGACTGGCTGCCACATGCGATCTCGACAATGCATACGATAATGCCATTTCGAGTTCTGGAATAGACAGAATGTTTCTCCAGTCCGGCTTTCGCATAATCTTTGCTTGACTCTCAACTACGCATATGGGGCTCAGGTCAAAGACTTATCAAAGTCAGGATGCGGTACCTTGGGGGATTAGTCATCACTGCAGGCCTAGAGCAAGTCCCTTCAGAAGGTTGGAGGAGGTACTCAGCTGTACTGGCACTGCCCACCCTC
Organism: Reticulascus tulasneorum; assembly: GCA_001557505.1. NCBI lineage: Eukaryota > Fungi > Ascomycota > Sordariomycetes > Glomerellales > Reticulascaceae > Reticulascus > Reticulascus tulasneorum. The sequence goes on from LSAX01000006.1 coordinate 1,066,984, forward strand.
TAATTAAGTTTAAGTTGGAGTTCCATTGCAAATGAAAGAAGTTCTGGAAGATCCTGGTTACGGCTAAGTATTGGAGGCTCTCTCCGCAACACACCCAGTGCTATGCAGAGGCAACTAACTATTCAGCACCTGAGAGAGAGAGAGAGAGAGAGAGAGGCAAGGGACTTCAGTGTGGACTCGTGCATGACTGACCCCAGGGAAAAGTATTATGGCGTTCCTACACCTGCAATCAAGGTGAACCGTTTACATCTCTTTTCTTTTCTTCCCTTCGCTCCCTCCTCACGAGTTCTTGCCCCCATCACCCACATGCCGGTGGGTTTATCTCATATTATTCCTCATCTCCAGTGCAGTATGTGCGTAGTGATACAACTCTCAAACACGACTACCCGGCTGCCGCTGCGGTGAAGCCCGTTTTCTTTATTGACCTACCCCTTACCTATGCACAACGACGCGGTAGCTAATCGCTCTTAGGTCCACAGCAGCCGCGCAAGTCAGTATCCGCGCCTGGCACCCTTCATACCAAAAAGTCCCAACCGTATACTTCGTGTCAACCCTTTACGGCCTCTTCGTGGTTTAGCCATCAAGTCCCTTAAGACAGAATGGAGGGTGCCAAGACAGCATGAAGTACTGCAATGTAGTCCGGAGTACCAGAGGTGCGAGCAGTATTTCCCAGTATAAGCACTCCGTCGTGGAGCTAGTCAGCAAAGCAGTATCACTTGTTGCAAGGTATGCGGTGTTAGTGTGTTGAGAGCCGACCACAAATACCAATGCGGTACTACAAGAGTCTGAATAGGCACTTATGTACGTCCTTCCCTTGGCCATCCGAGTGGAGGCTAACCAACCGAGTACCGGGCTGCATGCCTACCTCAATGGCTTGTACACAATAATTAGCACCTGGGTAGTTTACTACGTAGTACTCGAGCGCGTGATCTAATGGGCAGTGGTACGCACTCGAGCATTCCAGCACGACAATGGCCTCCTCTAGCTCCGGGTGGATTCGGGAGGCCGGATGACCCCCGCTAGCAACGCGTCTAGACGCCATAGACTTAACGCCGGCCCCGAAGATGCAAAGGTCACATAAACAACCATCCCGAGGTTTCCATTACCCCCAGATTACTTGATTGTGTAGTTATATCCAGGCCACGGGACTATCCGGTCTAGCTCCTTGCAAAGCTTATAATGGCTACGTATGTGTAATATGTTTATAATACTGAAAACTCACAACCGTTTACCTCCTGATCCCTGGTTTCAATGGTCCGTCGCCGCCGTTATTACTAAATCGCTTATCATTGTCAAACAAGGACGCCTGACCCCTTACCCTTCATCATAAGGTCTGAAACCAACATTTACTTCGTCGTCGTCGTGGCAGTGCAGTGCAGTCGTCAAGTATTGTAGAGTAGCTGACAGCTTTCCAGTTCTCATCTTCTTTCCTGACAAGCCAGCCTCCTCAAAAAGTCCCGGACTTTCGTCTTTATAGATCATTATTAATTTCACCTAGATATATACTTAAATGAACTAGCCTAGCCTAATCCACCGCTCAAACCTTACCTGTCAATTATATCCTTGTATGTTTTAATCAAGGTATAACCAAATTATACCTTGTGAGTAACTTTGATATATACGTTATTGTAATCATTGTGTGGACTAGATGCAAGAGCCATTGTGTGTAGAATACGGGATTGCTGTATCCGTTGTGCAGAAACCATTGTGTTTGGCCTATTGTGGTTCTGCAAAAGCAGAAATGACGAAAGAATACGCCTAAAGATTTACGTGAATACGGTTATTGTAAGGGCGAGTCGAAATAGTATTATTATGGATATAACTCGAGCGAGATTAGTTCCTCGACTTTAGACATTGATATTAGTGCTATGTAGAACGAATACTTCGAAAGAGGAAACATCCCAGGTGCGTACAATCAATCCCTATTGGAAAGGGCCAACAAATACACATCACATACGCTGCGCCTGCTGCTTGGACGAATATCAACCAACTGGACCCATCCCGCCATGTTAACCGTTGGCTATGGAAAGATCAGGAGGCAGACCGAGCGAGTTCCTCTGCGTCCCGAAGTAGATGGGTTGAAATTCGGATAAAATGAATAGATACCGTCAAGTATCTTACTTATGACCTGCTTCTCTAGGACTCCGCTTACCTTCATAAATGAAGATCCCTCCACGCTCCCTCATTTGACCAAGAGCTCACGTAGTATTATGAGTTGCTACCCTGCTGCGACTATCGCCCGCGCAAGGCAGCGGGGTCGGCTGTGACCAGAAGAGCATCGTTTTGATTCAGTCCCACTTCAAAATCTCAGTCCATCATGATTCCAAATCCCGCTCCGGCCAACAATAACTTATCTCGCTGTTGTAGGTTGGTAGAGGCGGAGTAGAATCCTACCGGACTGCCGACAGTTGACTAAAGGGAGGGAGGGCCGATAACCCGAGCCTCCCTTGTCACTTTTACACATGCGATTGCAAGCCCGGTTCACTTCAACGGGCAAAGATTGCCGTGAGCCTTGCTTTCCTGGTATTTCATCTATAGGTTCAAAGCAAAAGTCTTATACGCGGGTCCCGTACTGACAAGGATGCCAGACCAGGGAGCAGATATCTTTCTAAAGTGCACTTTCAATCAGTGACATATTTATTAGACCTTTCTCTTTAGAGTTATCCCGACGGCATAGTATACTTTTTTCCGAACCATATTAATCTTTAACCTTAATCGCAATAGACAACTTCAACAATATATCTTTAGCTTGTAAGAGGTCTATTAAACGAGTTATTGAGGAGAAAGATACATAAAAAGGGAATCTCTATCCCCTTTAAGGACTCTTCTCCATACGGGACCCACACACAATGCTTGTTTCTACAACCTCTGTACAAGGCCTCATTTCTCTGCGACTTCCACCTGCCTCAACATCATTTAACCGGAGAATGCGCGCGTTGTATATCAGTGGAGACAAGCTTCATATCATGAGAAAGGGGTCGCACGTACGATGAAGTTGCCGATCAAAAGTTAGCTGATTAGATGATCACTTTGCTCGGCTGGCGCTTGTTCCGTAGGAAAGGCCGGGGGGAGCAACCGGGTCCGGTTAACTAGTGGTTCCATTATCGATACCATGCAACTATGCCTACTGACATTTAGCACAATGTCAGAACTGGCAATGTACTTAATTTGTGCAGCCATTTCCACCATATTTAAAGGTACCTATCCCACGGACCACTGGTAAAAAAGCAAGATGAGGTGGTAGAGGAGGTTTGAGAGAGTGCGACCTTTGACAGGGATGTACTGGTTTTTGCCCCCACGCCGCAACCTCCATGTCATAGCTCTGGTTCTGTACATACCTGTCCCACTCTGCTGCAACTGTTTCATTGTACCACTCCTACTCGCCTTAGAAAGCCTTTTTTGGCAGTTCCTTACTACTGTGCCTCTGTGTCGCTGCGCTGCACATTTACTTTGAACGTAAAACTGAATCTGTTGAAAGGTAAATCATAAGTAAATTTTCGTGAAAGGCCAACAATCTGTCAGACTGGCGATGTAGAGCTGGATTATAAAGAAAGAAGAGCTAAAGACATAGTTTTAATATTGTTGTATAAAGGATCTCAGAGATGCTTCATTTGCCTAAACACGGGAATAGGAATCTCCAAGTATTATATTTACTGTACTAGGTATACAAGAATGACGCTGGACTTTCGAGCAGCGGAGTCGTTACTACATAAGTTACAAGGAGCCGCAGCCTTAGCGTTTAACAGGTCCTTAGCCAAGAGTAAACTACGCCCGCCACGCCTTATCTGCTATACATCGTGAATGATATCGGTTGACGCTTCGGCTGCCAATAGTGTATATCCATTTACAACGAGATTGTACATGTCCATTGACGGACAGGATTGGATGTGATCTAGACCTAATATATAATAATTATAAGGCACAGTTATCTAGAGATTCCAAATAGGCGAACAGGTGTACCTCTCAGGTCTACATAAATCAAGATATTCCCACCAGATCGAACCTCAGAAGACAACACGCAACATCCTTCTTCGTCCTAACATCACGGCTTGTCAACAGCCCCTTCCCTTGGAATCATGAAGACTCTTACCCTTCTCGGCTTGGCCACAATGCTGCTCATGGAAGCTCATCCGGTAAGCTCACCAACTACCAAGCTTGCTTGATGGATGACTGACCATCTCTAGGTATTCTCTTTTGACGTGGCCGATACCATGCGCTACGAACCTGGTAATGTCGGGGACGTAGTTAAGAAGATAGGCCTGGCAAGCGACGGTCACATCGAGCTTGGCCTGGACGGCGTCGTGCGCTCGTACTCGGGCAATGGTACCGTCGTGGACTACCGCCAGCTCGACCCAGATCAAGTCGTCCAATACTCGAAGTCCAGACCCGCATCGCTTCTGAAAGAGACCCCCACCCTTTTCAGCGATGGCCGTAAGGTCACTGATCTTCTTCAACTGTTGGCTCCCTGGGAAGATCTAGACGATGCACCTCTATCCAAGTTGAAACATAGAGCTGACTGCCGGGTTGGCAAGCTTGGAAAACGCTATATTCCTTGCAGCTGCATTGGGTGCGGCAGCAATAACGTTTGTTGGCTTAGTCAACTTAACGATAACTGCTTATATTGCGGTTACTGGAGAGGCGGCTCAGGTTACTGTGTTAACGTTGACGGAACGGGGGGCAGGTAATGATTTAGGGCCTATCCTGCAGTAAGTGCCGTACTCTCGACCAGTCTCACTCGTAGAGTCCCGCTGGATGACCATGACCACGTAAAATTCACGTGTGGCAACACTGGGGCGGGATACTGCACGCTATTGTTTACACATTCCGCGCCGCTGCAAGATCGGTGGAAAGGAGATGTGATCAGTTCTCACGGAGCAAACACAATGGAGCAGCGGTTCATGTATGGTGCGAACTCTCTTTCAAGACACTATCAGACATGGACTTTGGGGTATTTTCTATGACAATTGATCCTGTTCCTATGATACTCCGATTTTCCAAGATGACAGTGAAACGGAGATAACGCTCCATACCACAAAACACCAACTGCTGCACCCAACACCTTACTCTCCTATTCAACTCAACTGGCTACGACCAAGTACCTCGCTCGACAGCACAGGGTCAGACTAGGCGAATATCCCTGACCAGAGCAAAGGGACCTCAACATTGGCAAGATAATTGATGCAAGCAGCTCACAGCTGGGCTCACGTAACGTAGCTATGCCTGGTGTCTGGTGCTTGCGTCCTATAGTAGGGAGAATGAGGGTAGTTAATAAAGGCGGTCTAGCCAAATGATTAGACACATGTAGCACTCTGGACTGGCACTATTGTCATCTCGGTCGGGTACAAGCCCTGCACCTTGGAGGGAGTTAAAGGTGACTAAAACAAAGTTACTTTAGAAGTTCATCCTGTTAATCCCAAGGGCAACTGATCACGGTCCGGAATACAGTTGGGATGGTGCTGATAGACTTGCCGGATAATCCAACTCAGGCCAGAGACAATTAAGAATCGTATTAGTATTCTTAGGGACTCTCTAATGCCTCTCTAGCGGCTTTTCGAGACGTTATAATGCAGGTCTTTGTGGACAAGTAGGCCAAGTATCTATTCTGTCCATAAAAGGCTGAGATAATACTCGCTTAATACAAGTTCTTGGCTATACCCGCGTGCTTAGTGTTTGAGGTTCCTTCTGTGGTTGTTAAGGCTCGGAGCCTGAATAAGCTTGACAAGCTCCAGCAACGTCGAATAATAAGCAGCCTTTCGTAATAAGGTTGTAGTCGCCAATCGCCAATACAAATAACCCAACTATGATCAAAGAGCACAACTTGGGGACGGAGATATAGTACCTGATCAAAGTATTAACATTGTCTACGTGCTCGAGGCTCCAGAGAGCATGACGATTATCTAACAGGGCGGGTTGTTGCCTGGGCTTAAGTGGACCTAACTGTCTATGGCATCATCGGATGATGGCTGCGCCACTCCTAGCCGCCATTCACATTTTAATATGCAGACCGTCTTTTCTAGGCATTTTGAAATAACAAGAGGCGGTATGTCTGGTGGAGCTTTCAGAATCAGACTCTTAGTATGCCTAGACTCTGATGGTGGTGAGTTTGAACGAGGTTCGAGATAATACTAGAAATCCAATCCAGTAGATCGTAAAACCCCGTACCCTTTGCCCTCCTCCTACAATCCCAGCTTGATTTTCACCGGGATATTCAAGTAGTACTCACAGAAATATTATAGTGAGTATTGCTGTGAAAATTCAGCAAAATATTATAATATTCGCAGAGGTTAACTCTCATATTGCCTTTATATACTTTCCGACTAAAAACCCTCATGCAACTACCAATGAAAGGTTTCATCTTTTTGTCATCCGTGAAGCGGCACTGGCTTTTGCAATCCACTCGCCAATATCGGATCTGGAAGTGCGGCCCAGAACTCAGGGACTGCGCCACGAATATCTGGGGTGCGGCCCTGAGTTTGCCCCATGGTTGATAACATTGACGTCGGGCAACGTATGAAGAGATTCGTCTGGTACCTATATTGTCCGGGCCGAGCGTTGGGGATGTATGGAGACATCGAATATTCGAGGACTTCACTGCTAGTGCTCCCTGGCCTAGGGTTGATATCCTCCCAGAAAGATATCCTCCCAGAAAGATATCCTCCCAGAAAGATATCCTCCCAGAAAGATATCCTAGGGCACTGAGGATGCTGGGTTTCCAAATTTTGTCCAATATTCGGCCTCACATCGATCCCGGGTGAGGATTTCATCGCCACTTATGCATAGATATAAGATACTTGCATGGAAGCAGCTTTGAGAAGGAGTCAGATGCTTCTGAGTGCCTGTTCTTCTGGGGGCACCATGCGATCTAGCCCCGCTAACTGGGAGTGACCCCCGAGATGCCCCAGTTTCACTTGAATATCCTCCACATTAGTTGCCCGACTTGCTGTCTCAACAGGCATCGCCTCAGAACTTGGTCGAGCGATCCTGTAAAATTCATGGGGAAGTGATGCCGAGAGGATTAAGTTCGTGGTGAGCTACACGAGCTCGTTCTCGAGATATTTGCAAGGCTGCCCAGCCTAAACTGCAAACTCGATGTTCGCGAGCATTACACGATCACTTCCATAGTTATGTTAGGAAGTATGAGAGCACTTGCCTGGCACATGTGTACATACATGTTGCATCATACCTCGCAACGCAGCCTCGCGTTTGACAGACACCGCATCATCTATCATGCATATTACGGGCCGAAATAACATGTCCATCAGTGAAGCCCTCGATCGGTGAGCCGCGCTGCGGAAGATACAAATATTCCTGTCGTGCTACATGAAGTTGGTGCTGTGGAGATCTCCTTGCCTAAGTTCACTCAATACGAGGTCGCAGGTGATAAACAGGTTCTGAACGCATCTGCAGAGCTTCTACGCCCTGGACGTATGACATTGGAGTGAGTGCTGGCCGGGTCCTACTAGAGGATGGAAGATCTAGGTGCCCGGCCATCAATGAACTTTTAAGTCCGGTTTAGGGCATTGCAGCCATCCCGACGGAGCAAGGAGAGGGGCCGGGCGGCTGCTGTAGGCAAGCGATGCGGCTCGAGGGAACGAGGAGCGGCTCAGCCCCCTGGCTGCCTTTGGAAAACAGATGTGTCTGTCATGGGTGGCTCTAGGTCCAATGACCGAAAAGGGCTGACAGTGAAAGTTGATAAAGCTCCGGCAATCTGGTAACGATACTCGACCCTGGGTGGTTCCAAGCCTCCTTAAACCTTCTATTGTAGTGCACACCTTCTGGATGATCGATCTGAAGTGCTGCAGAAATACGCCTCCTGATCGCTAATGCACTATTTGTGTGGGGAGCTTGCTTGTGGACATCTGGCACATGAGCCTCCCCGCAATGACTGACTGATTGGGTCCAGGAACGAGAGTGGAGGTAAGCTGTTGTTCAGCATGGCGATGAAGCTCAAGTCAGCATGGCGTTGGAGTCATTCGCTAGAGGCCACTGAAGCCCCTGTATGTCCCTGGCACGATGCTCGGAATCACAATGCTTCCAGCAGATGACAGTGGGCAGGCAGTGCGATGAGGGCGATGGGTCACTAGGATAGAACAAACCCACCGAGGATGAGGCATGTCTCCGTGAGACTTGTTGTTGAAAAGAGGTCGTTTTGAACAAGTGCCACATGTCATGAGGCAGCCCAGTGTGAAACCCAATCCCAGTGCGCCTTAAGGTGAGCCCCAGGTGAAGTGCTCCATGTAGGGACCTCTGTTCCTGGCCAATGGGACGGGCAAAAACGGGTCAAGCCCCACTTTTCATGCACTGCCACCACCCAACCAGCCACCCTAAGCTCCAGACGGAAATGGCCTAGCTCTTCACCTCAAAGTGCAGGTCACCCTCGTAGCCTGATCGATTGATCACATCCAGGGCGCCTCAGCCATCGCGCGTGGGTGAGAGATGTCCAGCTTTACCTTTCATCACAGAAGAGCATTTACAGTTCATCGACCCACAAGTACCCACCAAGGCATCCGTTAATGACTGTCGCATCACATAAATGAACCACATAGCAGCGCTCGCGTCACTGAAAGCAGCCCGCCCGAGATTTTGGATCGCGGTACAGTCGCCGGCCGTGAGACGATTGCATCTCACCAAACTCCTGTAAAAGTGTCCAGCCGTGCTCTTTGTCAGCCATTCTTGCTCGCTTCCCATTCATATGGGAATCTTCTGCTCCAACCTGGACAAAGACGATGCTGAGGGCGAGAAGGATGAAAACTCGAGGGAATCGCATTTTAAAAGGCATACCTCGAAGCTCGTCAAGAAGACGCATCATCATCCCTTCTCACCAATTGCCGAGCATCAACACCACCATCTCAAGGCAGATATGGACTCGGCGCAAGACATGGTTGATGCTCACGACACCATCATCCAGGGGAGGAGTTCAGTGAAGAAGGAGCAAACAGTCGTCGATCGCGCCCGCTACACTCGCTCAGCGGCCACCGCGAGGATCGCCAATGTTGATGATTACGAGCGCCAGCGGATTGAGATCCAGCGTCGGGAGAGGACGCTCGCTTTCGACTACCGGCTGGAAACCCTGGCCTCGGACCTCGAGGTGAAAGCGAATAAGATCATCCAGATCTTACGACGCAACGACAAGATTCGCGTCTATGACAAGGCTGAGCCGCGCATCGGCTACGGCGGGCAAAAGCACCCCAGGTTTCCAGGAGACCACTTCTTGTCAAATGTAGACCTAATCAAGACAACGGACCTTTTTACCATCGCCAAAAAGATGCCGAAGGGAGCGCATCTACATGTTCATTTCAACGCCTGTCTGCTGCCGCACGTTCTACTGGATATCGCCAAACAGATGGACCGCATGTTCATCACGAGCGATCTGGCATTAGTGGAAAGCGATGGCAGCACCCCGGATTCTCACCCCTTTGATCGGTGTGAGATCCAGTTCAGCATCCTGCCTCCGGAGAAGGAGAATCCAGGAAACTTATTTTCTGCGAGTTATGAGGGACGACAAACGATGAGATTTCAAGACTTTCTGTCAGAGTTTCCAAGGTGGCATCAGAAAACCAGCGTGGACGAGTGGCTCCAGAACAAGCTTGTTTTTAGTGAAGAAGAAGCACATCATTGGCTTCAAACGGTTCTTGGGTAGGTTCTCATCTCTTCTCACGCCGCCCTCCCCGGTGAGCTTGAAATGCTGACGAAATGGCAGGACTTGGGAAAAGTTCAACGGACGGACACGGATGATGAAGGGATTGTTCAATTATGAAAGTGCGTATCGGCGATATACACGGCTGGTTTTAGAGGATTTCGTTACGGACAACATCCAGTATGCCGAGATCCGGCCAAATTTCATGAAGGCCAATCAACTCTGGACTGATGACGGCACGCGCCAGATCGATAATGTTGGAATCATGGATATCATCATATCGGAGTACGATAAGTTCCAAATGGAGACGGGTGATTATTTTGGAGGGCTCAAAGTCATCTACTGCACGCCGAGGTCATTTTCGAGAGACCTGGTCGCGTACTCTCTTGATGAGTGCTATGAGTTCAAGCGGAGATGGCCACAGTGGATTGCGGGTAAGATAGATGGATCATCAGCCATTATAAAGCGGATTAATAGTTGCTAACTGGACAAGGATTTGACATGCTTGGAGAGGAGGCCAAGGGCCACCCAATCCGATATTTCATTCCGGAATTCCTTGCGTTTAGGAAGAAGTGCGACGATGCCAAACTCGACGTCCCCTTTCTATTCCACTGTGGCGAGACCATTGAGATGGGCAACGAGACGGACGGCAACCTCGTGGATGCCCTTCTTCTAAACTCGAAGCGGATAGGCCACGGATTTGCTCTTGCGAGACACCCCTACATCATGGAGCACATGAAGATGAAAGGCGTATGCCTCGAGCTGTGCCCAATATCAAACGAAATATTAGGTCTGACACCCAGGGTCATGGGCCACTCGATGTACAATCTGCTTGCCAACAATGTGCACTGCACGATAAACTCTGACAACGGAACCATCTTCAGGTGAGTAACTCTTATACCGCAGTTTCGTTCCAACCCCCCTGACAGATCCTAGATCAACGCTCTCACATGACTTTTACCAAGTCATGGTTGGCAAGACAGATATGACATTACACGGTTGGCGGCAACTGATAGAATGGAGTCTTGACCACTCCTGCATGTCAAAATCCGAGCTGAAAGCGGTGCGGACGAAATGGGAGCAGCTTTGGGAGGAATTCCTGGACTGGATTGTCCAGACGTATGGTGATGTGCAGGCGTTATAGGATGGAATAATCCCTTAGAGGGTCCACGATTTGTTTAAAAACTCTTCTTCGATTCTGAGGATACCACCCTTTTTGGTAATAGACTACCTCGGACAGCGTAATAGCGCCGAGGTAGACAGAATATCCAAGAACATTAAACTTACCCTTAGCCAAGACTTTGAGCTGTTGATGGTGTCGAACAAGGCTGCGAGGCTGCGTACACGGAACCGCCGCGGGGCTGCGAGTTGGAAGTCATTGGGCAATAGGGCAATCAATTGGAATTGTTAGCCAGAGCTCATGGTTGGTTACGCCATGAGGGGTTTTGGGGAGCACTGCCGCGCTCCAGCAGGCAACGATATGTACAAGATATCGCCTCGCCATCTTGCACTTTCAAACCCAAGGCTGCGTACACTCTTGGCGGCCATCCTGGACCAGACCATGCCTTGGTCCCTAGGTAGCATCTCTACAACGAGATGTCACCCCCTGCATCACCTGTAACCACCAACTTGGAACCGTCTCAACAACAGACAAGAGTCACAGACCAATGTCGAGGCCTCACAAATTCAATACTCTCGCGATTTAACAGAAGTGTAAATTCATTCTACGCTCGAAAACTACGACGACAGCCGATTGAGCAGGTGAGGCAAGCTTCAATAGTCTGAGCCACCAAAAAGCCGCAAGGCGATCTAGTGGGGGAGGTGGAGAGGTCAACTGCCCAGAATGGGCGAAATTGGGGGCTGAATCCCTCCTGGTGCAGATGGCTCAGCCCCCCCGCCTGCCTTAGAATGTCATTAATTACGACGGCTTCGCATCCGGGGCCTGGTTGACGAGGAAAAGGAACGCAGTGCATGACGCGTGACGTCTCTTTGCGTTTCCTTTCCCCTTAAATATCCAATTTCCTCGAATTGCTGTGAATTTCATCCAGGCTCCCCTGGATGTTTCTCCGTCTAGAGAGTCGACTCACACCCACCACTGTACCTCGTTATCATTCATACATAGACCTAGGAGTGCTTTAGCCCTCCCCCCCCCTCTGCGCTTACCCCGGTAAGGCAGTGGACCCCTAGACCCAAGCTCGAGCTTCCCCGGCATTTGCTGCAAGGGCTTCCAGCCTTAATTGGACTTCGTCTGCTCCTCGGTTCCAACACCTCTCCCCCTTGGACCGCGTTGGCGCAACCGCCACCATGGCTTCACCCAACGTCGCAGACCCGTCCACTGCGATATCCAACAACGAATGGTTCCCCGGCACGAAACTCGAATGGCGCCTCGATGTCGTCACTCTACTCGCCGTGATTGGCGAGTCCTCAATGGCCGAGCACGCGCAGGCCATCACCGCGTCGTGGCTCTGTCTCTTCCCACGCATCCTCCCCGCGCCACAGGCCCTCCTTAAACCCTCACGCCCGCCACGCATGCCCGAGACGCACGCCAAGATGGCAGGCGTCTATGGCGGCGTCGTTCTCGACACTGTGGGCTTCTTCGCCAACATTATCCATCCGCTGGACCAGTACAAGGCATACACGTTCCACTCGCTCGAGGTCAAGCACAAGGACCTGAACGAGGTCGGGGGCATCGTGGCACCTACGTCGCCCATTCGGCGCGACAGCGCGGTTGGGAGGATATTTCGACGGGCGAGTACGCTGAGCCTTAAGGGAAAGGGGAAAGGAGAGACCAGCTCTCCCAAGTCGGGGATCCCAAGGGCGCCGGCTGATGGGTTCGATCTGGCATCGGATGATTTGGAGACGGGGAATGGGCAGACCACGGGCCGGGCCGTTACATTTGCGCCTGAGTCAAACGATCCCAAAATGGGAATCCACAAACGGCTAACCCTCTCGGAGAAGGCCACCGACATTCTTGCGAACCCCACACTTGCATATGACGGTCCCCGGCCTGCCGTGCCTGCTCAACTGTGGAGCCCAATTCATATCCTGACCCTCATCTCCTTTTTGCTCAGCGCTGTGATCATCGCCACGGCAGGCTACTGGCACGACGGCAACGCTATCATCTCCGTCGCCCTCGTCAGCTTGGCGTCCTCCATTGTGGGCTACGCGAGCTGGTGGCGCCCGATCTTGATGAACCGCACCCACACGAACCAAGTCCCCAGGGGGGACGTCATGATCCGCACCCGCGAGGGCGCGTTCGTCCTCATCAAATGCACCGAAGAAGTTGCCCGGGAGCTGTATTCGGGCACTGAGGAGTGCGAATACCGCGTCGGCGAAAAGCTCTACCGCTTCCTCATGGGCATCGGCACCATCATCCTCATGGTTTCTGTCGTCTTCCTCGGCAACTGCAAGTGGGAGTCGCAGATCTTCATCGGCGCCTCGTACATCGTCCTCAACGGCCTGTACTGGTGCCTCGGGATGCTCCCAAAGTCGTATTTCTGGGACCTCTCGCGCTACGAGTGGAAGGATATCACCCCGGACGACACCAGGAAAGCCAATCACGAGGTGGACAAAAAGGACCAGCGAGAGGGCCACAAGAGCTTCACGCGCGCGCTGTGGTTTGCCATCCGCGAGACCCAGGTCACGGGCTGGGTGCATCGGAGTGGGGCCGCGCCCGGGACGGACGTGTGGAAGCTCTGGCTGAAGGAGGCGGAGCGGCAGGCGAGGGCCGGGAATCGCAGCTGGCCGAGCGTGGCGGAGAAGGATGAGATGATGAAGGAGGCCATGAAGAAGGAGGGCATTGATCTGGCAGAGCAGCACGCACCCGCGACGGAGATCCAGGGACCTCGCAGCACGGTGCCGACCCCCGGGTTCTAGTGGGACCAGTGGCATGCACTGTGGCTGCATATTGTAGCATATTCTCTGTCGGGTTTTATTGGCGAAGTTTGGCAGCGGTTAGGATACCCCTTTTGCATTTAGATGCCGGCTTGGGAAATTGTCAAATTATAGATGGAGGGCTGGGAGGGTTTGTAAAAAAGAAAACCGGAACTGGAGGGCCATATCGGGAAAGGAAAATGGGACTATGTATAGATGGGAATAGGGGATTAGGGCGTCTATTGTTCGCAATCATGGAAGACTGCTGTGTGCACTTTTATACTCCCGTACGGTCTCAACGAACCTGAGTTATGCATGTTCTGCCATCTTCTAATGAGATTCAACCCATCTAGCCGATGGTTTTCAAGAAGCGTTATACCTCTTCACAGATGGAAACCGATGAGTATGGTTTGCTAGAGTGTATCATTGCTGATCAGCTTTTGAAATTAGTAAACATGGTAGTCTAAAACGCCTGTTGATGGCGACAGCATCTCTCTTTGCGCCCTCCCATGTCACAATCATGCAACATTCCAAAGACGATGCGGGAGCAATCTTATCCATGCAATCCCCTACTCCGCCTCAGGCGGACCGATTCACACTCGCAGCCTCAGCTCTAGTCCTCAAACTTAATTCCCTTCTTTTCGCTGATATCAATCATTCCACCACGGTAGCTTCCCCTCTTCTTCTTGTTCTTCTCCTTGGTAAAACCCTTGCCCTTCGTGACGATCAAATCTTGGTGGGCACGCTGCGAGTAGTCATTGGGAACGTAGTCGTTGGAAGCAAACTTTTCGTCGACCTTGATATCTTGAGGAATTCGGGAGAAAGGCACGTTTGGCTTCCTCTCTTTGGTGCTGCCCCTGTTGTTGATCCGGGATGTGAACGGGTCTGGTGGGAGTGGTGGGAAGTCCGTGGTGGGTCTGAACTCCGGAGAGGTCTTCTCAAGAGTGACAGATGAGTCGGACGGGTCATTCAGAGACTTGTCCTTGAGATTGGTGGCCTTTTTCTTGACGATCTTTGCACTCGCTTTGCCCTCTGATTCAGAATCGTCCGAGTCGGAGGAAGAATCATCAGAGCTCGAGTCCTCAGACGATGAAGACCCAGATTCGGGCAACGGCACCTTGGCTGCTTCCGAGGCGTCAGACTCGCTCTCGGAGTCGGAAGAATCATCACTCTCCTCAGAAGAAGAGCTATCCGAATCGGACTCTGATGCGGACTCGTCTACGAGCTTTTGCTTTTTCACTTGTGGTCGCTGATCATCTGAAGAGTCCGACTCAGACTCAGATTCAGATTCGGAGTCGGAAGACGACGACGAGCTGCTGTCTGACGATGGGGCTTTTCGTTTCAGTATCTTCGCTGCGGAGGCAGGGATACTAGGAGTGGGGATGGTAGGCAATTCCTCATCACTCTCGCTGTCGGTGTCGCTTTCGCTGTCTGAGCTAGATTCGGAGCTGGAGCTAGCGCTGGCAACGACATCCGCCATATCGATATCCTCCTCGTCACTTTCACTGTCGGAACTGGAGTCACTGCTACTGTCACTGTCGCTCGAGCTGGTGACCTTTGTAACTTTGTCGGTCTTGATAGTAGTAACACCGCCATCTGGACTCGTGAATGATGTCTGCCATGTCTGGAACACGCTGACAAGAGAATGGTGGTGTGGCGCCTCCACTTTCTTGACCGCCTGCCAACCGTTGGTGGCTCGTTGTTGCTTGAATGCTTTGTGGGCTGTTGTGAACGAGTGATCCGACAAGAAACTTTCGACCAAGTCCATCAATGGACCTGGCGGAGATTCTTGTACCACAGCTGCGACCGCAGCGGGTTCGGCCTTGACCTTCTTCTCTTTCTTCACCATCGTGGTTGGTGTGGATTGTGAGGGGATGGTTGTCGAGGAGGAATTGTTGGAGAAGAGCCAAGATGGTGGTCCTTTTTTGTTACTTGACATGTGCTCAGGTAAGAATTCGAACTAGCTTGCAAGATTGAACTGTGAAAGCCGCACCGTATGGTGGTGTTTCTCAGCGAATAGCAGAGAAGTTGCGATGCTGGAAGTGGCTTCGAGATGCGCCTGTAAAAATTTCTGTGGGTTTCTTCAAGAAGCTGCTTGGAAGAAAAAAAATATTACCAGAGACCCCTGCCCCGCCAATTTTCGCTATCTTATCTGTTCACCCGTTAGGTAAATAAAACTAGTGTATGCATCTAAATCCCCCTGCTCACCACACCAGTGCATTTCTGTGTTAATTGGACGCCACTCATGCAGGGATCCAGGCTCATTGTGTCCACCAGCAACCCCCATTGTTGACTTCCTGAGATTGGATTTAGACGCTGAAGAGACCGAAATCGCCGTCCGCGAACTTCATTGGCATGAAGGATTCTTGTCTTCCCAGGCCCCAGCCCTACTGAATCATGGATCGATAGCAGAGATACTCGCCTGATTTTGTTACCCCCGTGTAGCTATCCCCAAACGGATAAAACGCATTCAACCGTGGCTGCCACACGTCTCGCCCATCCGAATCTCATCCCTGGTCCCTTATTTCCCGCCCCAGTTCGAGACAGCCGACAGCGCGGCATCAACAGCGAACGCAACCGCCGTAATCAAACATGAATGCTACAAAGCGAAAGTTCAACGCCCTGATTCAAGGGATCGGCACAAGGACGTCGACTTCGGCACATTCTGGCGATGAATCTATAACCACGCCGCATCCCCCCTCCGATCCGAGGCCTTCGACTTCCTCCTATGCTTCTGCGAACATGGCTGTCGACAACGACCTCCTTGCCAAGCGCCGGCGACTGGCTGCCCTGAGCGAAAAGAGTGCAGCGGTCAACTCGATCAGCACCGGCGTCACAAACATCTCGAATGTCGTCTTGAAGAAATGGACTCCAGCTGCGAACGTGAAGGACTCGGCCCAAGAGCCTTTGAAATACCGGCCCAGCGACAGGGGCGATTTGTTAAGGAGACTCGCGACATTCCAGGAGCTTACCGATTGGACACCGAAACCCGATAAAGTCAACGAAATCGAATGGGCGAAAAGGGGATGGGTTTGCCAAGGCAAGGAAAGAGTGCGGTGCACGCTTTGCAGCAAGGAGCTTGTCGTCAAGCTCAATAAGAGAGAGGTCGATGGCAAAGAAGTCCCTGTGCTCATTGCCTCTGAAGTTGGTATGTCATGACAACCTGATTCCAACGATTGTCTTCCGCTAACTCTAAGTTCAGGGGAGGCTCTTGTGGAGAAGTACGCGGAGTTGATTGTCACATCACACCAGGAAGAGTGCCTATGGAAGAAACGTGGATGCGACGGTATTGCTTCTTGGTATCTTTCCTTCGGATGATCATTACTGACTGGGTCTTAGACTCGTTACTCAGACTATCACTCACAAACGCGAAAGTGAGCCTCGAAGCGTTACGCCAAAGATACGATGAGCTTTGCGGGAGGAAATCATTTCTGCCATACGAGTTCAACCTACGACTTCCGGAAGAGTTGAATGTCGATCTCATCCTCACGCAATTGCCGGAGGGTTTCTTCTCAAGTCCGCCAGCACCTCAGCAAAGCCCAGAACCCCATCAGCCCAACAGAGTTGCACTTGCACTCGCTCTCATGGGCTGGCAGGGGTTGTCCAACGCGAGAATAGGCGCCGTCCCCAACTCGGCATCTTGTCATACCTGCTTACGGAGACTTGGGTTATGGATGTTCAAGAGCAAGGAGGTAGGGCAAAACAACGAGATCCTGGTTCCAGCACCGATGGACCACCTGGATCCTGCCAAGGAGCATCGTTTCTTCTGCCCCTGGAAGAACCCTCATGCCCAGAAACTAGGCAGTGCGAGCCCTGACCCGGAGGTGGACATGCCTGGATGGAAGATACTGGTCCAAGTTATCAAGAACGACGCCTATCTGCGTGGGGCTTTAGACGAGAGGCCCAAAAGCAAAGCACGGCCCAAGACAAGAGACGGTAAGGCAGCGCCATCAACACCAGGGAAGACGAGTGCTGCCTCCTCGGGACCTTTGATACCCGGAGGGTTGGACCCTCCACTAATCATCGGGCCAGATGGTGTGGAAGAGGAGGACGAGAGCGCAAGGGATGCGAAAGACAAGGAGCGTTGGGCGCGGCTACGGAGAGTGAAGAGCTTGTTTGATACCAAAGGTGGGAAGAAGCTACGGCGGACGCTTAGTAGGCCCGGCACCGGACACTCAACCACGTCGGGAGGTGGTCAAGGATGATGATTGATTTTTTCTATACTGCCTGTAGGTTAGCGTTATCTCCAAGCTTGAGAGGTGTCAGTTCTGGGTATACCCTACGTATTTTTAACAACGGGGCTGTGAAGAATATGGGAGGCAGGTGTGAAAATAGGTTTGGAGAAACTGAGGAATATATCTAGCCCTTTGGGTATCTGACGGTGATTCTATACATGCAAAGCACACATGTCGTACAATATCCTACATCTCCAACTCTTCAACCACATATCCGTTGATTGGGTGCCGCAATCACTTCTTGGTCTTGTATTTCTTCTCAATATCCTCAAACGAGATGATCTCGCCTGCCCAGTCCTCCGGATCGTTTTCCCACGTATTGGCTCTACCCTCAGTCATCTCGGGCATCGCAGCCTTTTTCTTTTTCAGGCCAATACCAGCCAGCTCGAGGATGGCTAACCTGACCCCCGACAAGCCCCGTTGGGTGCCCATCTTATCCGGAGCCCAGTCCTTCCGGGGCTCCATAGCCGCGGCCGTGACGTATATTTCTGGAAGCCAACCGTCGCCGGACGTCCACTCCGAATTCCTGCCCACGTTGTCCAGAAAGCGTCGGACATTGTAGCTCTTGGCCGCCATGGCCTCGCTCCAAGTCTGGTCCTCCGCCCTGGCCACCTCGGGGTTGTCTATGGGCTGTGGACTTGAATTGGCCTTCCTGACTTGGCGAATCAGCTTGTCCGTCTTGGTGAACACCACAAGGGTGCGCGTGCCTGACTCGCGCAGTAGCATAATAATATTCTTATCCTGCGCCGTAAGTTTCTTCTCTGCTGAAAGAAGCAGAATGACACCACGCAGCAGTTGACGCTGGTTCAAGTACGTGAGCACGTGCTCGCCCCATTTGTCTTGGGAATGGAACCCATAACCCGGGGTGTCCACAAGAATCATGCTGTGACTTTGTGGGTTCTCCTTACTTCCAATGGGTAGCGTCGCTGATTTCGTAGGGCGCGGCCCGATGCCGTAGGCGTTCATGGTCACAGTCTTGCCGGCCCTGTCACTCGTCCGTGCCAGGCCAGGGCTGCCCGTGAGGGCGTTGATGAAGGTCGACTTTCCGCAGTTACTGGCTCCAAGAATGCATATTTCTGGGGTGGTGGTGTTCATCAGGTGGCTCCGAAAGATATCCGCGGCGTATAGGAACCGAGTTTCCGAGAACAGTCGGGAAGCTCTGCTGTAGTCTGCCTTGTCGGCAGACACCACACAGAGCTCGTCCTGCTGAACTTGTGACGACTGCTGTGTAAACCGTCGACCTTGAATCAGCGATTTCATCGCTTCCGGGCTCCCAACTTCAAAATTTGGCATATTGCCATTGTTCGTGGTGGGGGTGAAATAGACTGATCTTGTCTGCCATAGATCCTGTGCGTCCCTAAGTTGAACTGTCTCGCGCATTGAGTCATGAGAGAAGAACTGCTTCCGTTCTTTTGCAGAACTTTCTAGGACTGCAGGGCGCCTTTTACAGCGTCTGGCGGCAAATGTTATGTATGAGCGATGGTGTGAGAAAATTGGCATTGATGCTCCTGCCCAGATGGGCTTTCCAATTCTGAGGCCATATCTTGCTCGTCCCAGTAGCATTTCAGCTCTTCCTTCGAAAAACCCAGACTTTTTTTTATTTCATTCATCAAATGCCATCTTTTGCTCGCAGACTCCGAAGTTGTTTTGGCGCAGGAGAAATATCTGAGCTGTAATCGTAATATCAGATTAGGTTGTTTTGGCTAGCTCTCGCTATATGCATTTGTCCGTATGTTTATGCCAGTTGGGCATTGAAGTCCAGTGAACCAATATGTACATGCATAATAATGCAAGTATCGAGGTATAAGCTCTCATAGACCCCAATCCACGAACATTTAGTGCAGAGCAACGTGTCTTTAAATCATTAAGTGTGATGTAGGAACCGACAGGTATATTTCAGTCTAGCACTTGCAAGAGCATTGCTTTCTGGTCAACGCGCTACATAGCATTGGTTAACTTCCACCCTGAGCTGTTAAGGACAGGACTTAACGGTCCCTCTCGGCGCCACGAAGCTATGGGATTTCACCACTTTATTGGTCACAGCAAGACAAGTAAAGGTGACGGAATAATCTTAAGAATTGATTTCGTCAAGTTATACAGAATGCCTCTCGCATATAGTATTCACAGACCCTTCAATGTTTGGCTGGCCGCCCCATTGATACACCCTCATCACCAACATCAGGAATCGTTGTATGATGGTATTGATGAGTTCATATACCTGGAGACGAGCTTAACTAAAACTCTGAGATCTATTTCTCTCCTGATCTACATTCGATACTAATATCATATCATATTTCCCACGGCATCTCCCGCTCATCCCATCCTCAAGCCCCTGATGCCGACACTAGTCGGATTCCTCGCATTGCAACGTCATCACCTCACGCGTATACCAACAAATCAAATCACCTCATTCCCAGCCATCGAATGTAGTAGACCAATAGCATCCCACATGGTTCGATCTCTAGGGCTGAAGGCACGCTCGCATTGCCAGTGCTGATGCGGGCTTTGTCAGATGCTCGGATGGATCCGACGGCCACAATGCTCGCATATATGAAGTTTCAAGCACGCAGTGTTGCGTGGACATCAGGTTGAATCCGAAAGCCCACGCGCTTCTTTCTTTGGTTTGTGTATCGTATTCTGGTGCTCTAGGTCCGCGATGTATCGTTCTTTTGTTCGATATATATCGTGCCCGTCGACGAGTGTCAATGGGTTTCGCAATGAAACTTTGGAGCATTCATTCTATTCATCTTCTACCGTTCGGAATCTCTTAATTTCTTAATCGCCAACTCAATTTGCGAGGCTTTTGATAACGTTGCTGCAGACATGGCCGAAGAAGATGTTGTCTGGATGTACAATCCGTCCCTCGCGCTGGCGATACTGGCTACCGTCCTGTACGGCTTGATCTTCTTCGCTATCTTCTATCTCACTGTCATCAAGTACCGTGCTTGGTACTTTGTCTGTGTCGTAGTCGGCGCAGCAATCGAGGTCGTCGGCTACGCGATGCGGAGTTGGTCTGCGAAGGAGCAAACGAGGCTGGTGTGTTAAACCCCTCGCTAACTTATATCTCAAAGTTACATCTAGCACAATGCTGACGATCTCTCTACCAGGTGCCATTCATAATAACCCTGTCGTTCATCGTTATCGCCCCCGTCTTTGTCGCCGCTGGCAACTACCTCCTCATCGGCCGCTTGATCCGCGCTGTCCTCCCGCCGACGCGCCACAAGGTGTTCAGGATGCCGGCTCGCTTCCTCACACGATTCTTTGTGACATGCGACGTCATAAGCTGCCTTATACAAAGCTCCGGCTCCGGCATCGCCTCTTCTGACAACTGGACCGGCCCCAATAAAGATATCGGCACTAATGTTTTGATCGGCGGGCTCAGCTTCCAGGTGGTGACGTTTGGAGTCTACTTGTGCATATTTGTCCGGTTTCATTACCTGGCGAATTCCATGGAGACTGAGATGGCTCCTCGAGGTTGGAGAAACGTTGTTAAGGCGGTATATGTTTCGAGTTTGCTGATTATGGTAGGCCATCATCTTGAAGGATTTTCTTGCTTCGCTGACAGCATCGAATAGCTACGATCCATCTACCGAGTTGCTGAGTTCGCTGAGGGTATCGAGGGTTATGCATTTACCCATGAATGGATCTTCTGGGTGTTTGAAGCGCTACCGATGCTGATCGCCATTGGCGTCTTCTGCCTTTGGCATCCAGCCAGATTCCTCGGCAGGGATGACGGAAAGAGCCTTCGCTCGAAGGATCGTATTGGCGCAGAACTATTGGAGAGACCTAGGGTATAATTGACCCGAAGGTCAGGAAATCTAGACTGGATGGATCAATTGTTAGAAGGAAGAGGCTCGGGGTATGATTGTAGATAGTCCTTACAGTTGATTACCAGAGGTGTGCTTGTAGCGGAACAGTTATAGTTGGAATTCCATTTGTTTCCATACCAACTAGCAGTGCTGGATCTACTGGTGGATAATAGTCCTATGGCGCACGGTGTTAGCTTCACTTCCTGTCTACATATAATCCAATTTAGATTGTACCACTTGGCATCTAATACTTGAACAGAAAGGCCGCAGATTCCATATCTACCATGTCATCAACCCTATAGTCCATCTCCGTGTCCATCTCCGTCGACGACTCACTACCCTGTCCCGGCGAATCCCAGATGATGTGCGGCTCGGTACCGTGAATCACGTTGCGGGCGAAGTTCAGCGGCCATTGGATGTATCTTTGGTACTTCTGCGGTAGGTTCTTTGCCGTCCGCTCCAGCCAAAGGAGCGTAATCTTCTTCCGATAGGCGATAGATGGCTGGCTATCGTTGTACCCCGTCTCGCCTATAATGTAATCCATGAGGAAGAAATGGGAGAGCAAGAGCTGGGAGGTAAAATTCTTCGGATCGCAGAAGATGACGAAATCCTCGTTGGTCATTTCGCCGAAGCGATTGTATAAACATGCAAACTTGCCGTACGCTATTTGACGAGTCAGCAGACCGTGAGATCTCGAGTGCGTGCCAGACTAACTCTCGTTGTCGCCTTCCATTGCCATTTGTATCACTTTCTGAACCTCAGCGAGATAGTTAAGCTCGACGGTGCTTCTGCACAGTGGTGCGAGAGCTCTAATGCTGACTAGATAGCCATCGACAATACCCCAGTTCTTGAGAGCCCGGCCGCCTTCCTCGACCAGCTTCTGGAAACTGTCCACATGGCCCTCGCGTGAGAAACTCCTGAACGCAGAATCCTCGAAACTGGGCATTGCTTTCGTAGCAACGATATGGCCTTGACAAGGATTCAGCACTTGCGCCGGTTTGAGAGCCAATAGGGGATGGGAACTTACATCCTCGAACCATGGATACGAAATCAAACATGCCTTCTGGCATGTACGAGGACTGGAAAGTCAAAGCCATAATCGTTGCAAAAGCAGCATCGCCGTCGACCTGCGATAGATTTGGCTTCGAAAGCATCGTATTAAGAGACTTGATTGCCTGAACACGATGGTCTAGTGCTTGAGAGGAGTAGTTCCCTGGTACGCAGAGGGTCAAATGAGACGCCCCGAGACCAAGCATGGCATGGATCAAGAAGTCATACTATATTCCAGGTTATCATGATGGCCATGCAGTCGGAAGAATAGACTTACAGAATGCGACATCCTTGTCACATCTCTCCAGATCTCATCGCCACCAATTGGCAAAGGTGGATAGGCAGCCAGAATGAAATGCTGGAAGAACCGCAAATCATCCAGACTGAAGCTGGTTGGGGTAGACTGCAGTGCGTTGGAGGGACTGGGAAGCTGTGATGCCGCTGTCTTTGCTTGAGGATACTCGCACAACAGACCGATTCGCTTGCAGTGGTAGCACTCAGGCAGGTTCTCCTGGCACTTCACCTTTCGGCGTTTGCAATTGTAGCATCCATTCCGGGACTTCGTGTGTCCTTTCCTGGGAATGGGCCGCCTTCGTACCCGCACTGGTATATTCTCGGCCCCTGATGATAAGTTCTCACTCGTTGACCTTGGCTCCGAGGATTGCTCAGAAGGCACCCCCAAGAAGTCAACTAGCAGCTCGTTGTCGCTCATATTTGGGGCGGATTGGGGCGGATTGGGGCGGATTCGGGCGGATTCGGGCGGCACACTACTTCAAAGATGCTAGGGTACCCGCAGGGCGAGCTTGATATTTCATATCGTCAAGAAACTTCCAAGATATTGGCGTAAGAGGTGACGTTTAAGACGCGTAAATCACCAGAAGTATCATATGCGGAGTAATATCGTCCCGACTTATTCTAAAATAAAAGCTTCAGCGGACCGCTTTAGTTGTGCCGAGTTAGCTCCAAAGTAGGGAAGTGCTCAGTATCAGCCATGCATGCAGAGTACCCCTGAAACTTTTGGCGGGATGGTGCTATATTTGGGTGCCCTGAGTGACTTCATAGGGCGTGGGTTTCTCAGCCGCACCATAGCTAGACATCTGAGCTTCTCAACTCGACTCCTTCCACTTGACGAGACGAATCGATACTGCAAGACATGAATTATAAATGCTCCTCGGGGTAAAGATCGTCATCAGGTAGTATTATTAATTCACAGCCACCGCTGCAAGGCTGATAGGATACGCCGTGCCAAGGAACCCTAAAAGTTCCTTCAACGACGAATGACTCTCTTATTCGTTCCGCATCGTACAGCATATGCCGTGAGAATTCCACGCAGCCCTACCACCCAAACGTATCCGCAGATCATTCGGACAACCCGAGTCCATCGGTCAAACAAGCCTGCAATCGACTGAAGCTGCCTAGAGCTCCCACTTCCTCTCTTCTTCAGCGGTGTGAGGTGGGCTCCATGGCTTTTGGAACATGAGGGAGATCTCTTGGCCAATGAGAACGCCATAAAAGGCAACTAGGACTGCCAGATCAGTGATCTGATGATCAATGGCGTAGCTGGTCTCTTGTCTCCGGAAAGCTGCGCCGTTCATGCTGATCTGGTTGAGGGAGACCAGCTTCAAGGTTGTCATCACCAAGCTCAGGATCCAGAATAAGAGGTTCGCAAGTTGCCAACCTCGAAACTTTTCGTGAATGCCACGGGTTCCTTGCATGACCACTGACATAATGCTGCCAGCGTAGACGAAAGGCAGCAGCCCGAGTCCGTTGTTGATCCGTGCCAAGCCAGCAAGCTCGACTGATTCCATGAGGACGATGACGGCGACTGAGAAATAGTAGACACCCAAGTGTGCAAGTCTCTGCCATCGTCTCTTGACTTGATAGCGAGGCAGCTGGTCCGCGAGAGGGGTTCGAATGAGTAGGGGGAAGATCACGAGTCCGAATACGATGCGTGCCCAAGCTGGCAGAGGGACGAGGACGACGTCAAAGAAGCATTGCGTGGGCAGAGACGAAATGTCTGACGAGGTACTCTGTATTCGTCAGTCTTGTTTCTGGTTGCCACCATCTGGCCGGGCTACTTACGAAGTCCTCCGGACGGTTCTTGCAAAGCTGCATGGTTTCTTATGTCGATTTCGTCAATCCGGCTGACTTCTTCGTACGTTACCAGGAATAGAACTTGCCCTTTGGGCACAAGAACATGAAAGAGACGTTCATGAGTATTATAATACCCTTCGTCATCTAGGTAGTCCGGCGCAGGCGCACGGAGCTTCCCGGGCGGGTGTTTCGAGCAGCGTCATTTTGGGGAGGGGAAACGGCCTAGATGCACATCAGTTTGACTTTAAGGGATGTTTCACATGATGTGTTTTGAGTTCGCCTTAGAAGTTGTTCCGCTCGGGAAACTTCTCAGAGGCTGGCTCCGTTCAGTGCGCCTCCTCACTAACGGGATAAGTCGTATCAAAGGATGCAACTAAAGAGGACCTAGACCAACCGCTGAATTGTCTTTGCGCTGGCCTTCCAATCCAGATCCCGTGGACGCAAAGCGTATGTACCAACCACGCTTGCACCGCAACACGCAATCTTGGAGCTGGCCGATATTACAAGTACTTACCAGTTGGGGAATTTCCATTTACGTTTTTGGATGTCTGAAAGGGTTGTATTAAGCTCAGCGCTGCCACAGGAGCTCTGTGTGGCAGAAGAAAACAGGACAGGTCGACAAGAGTTTAGCAGGTCCCGAGCGCATGGACTATCGTAGCGTTCAAAAGTGGGTTGACGCAGTTGTTGAACTAGGGGGTTTTCAAGGAGTCTACTAGTACTGGAAGTGTCTCGCACCCACTTAGCTGCCGTAGTTCGTCAGATGGATCTCATAGATCATCTTGTAATCTGTCCTTGCTTATGTAGTAGTTCCCCTAGCAGTTGAGCTGTCAAGCAGGGTGGTCATAGCTCCGCATTGAAGCATTTTCTGTTGAGCCCTGCACCACTACGACGACTAAGCTGACGGTCGTCTCCCACCATTCTGACTGCATATGAACGTTGCTCTATATGTCTATTATCGGGTCGCCGTAGGGATGGTAGGGGTTAAGGTAGGCTATTGGGACATTACGGACGAGGGCAAAACCGACGCACTTGGGCTTGGCCTAGTTATCCTGATGAGCCAAATTTAATAGCTGTTTGGGGACGATTTTTCTCGAATGGGAGAGCTTGCAATCGGCCAGAGGATGTAATTACTGTCCATATATGTGATTAGTGAGAGCGTGCGAAGTAAACCGCACTTATTAGTTTGCCATCCAATCGGCTTCATCGGCAACGCTAAACATGTAATCTAGAGTGCGAATACGGTACTACATTTGCTGAAGAATCCAACAATCTCCCTCTGGGAGAACCGGGCGGGCTTGGCGGAAGATGGGACATGCCTTACACATCGCATTTAAGTTATGCTGTAAGCCAGCTCTGGGGTTTCCATACAACCCAGCAGCAATGAAATGCCGCAGACCCGACACATAACCTACCCTCGGGGTAGATACAGCCATCTGGGTACGGAAACCCCATTTCACTCCCTCGTGTCTGCCTGTATGCTGATAGGTCGTGAGCACGACGACACATCCTTGGCAGCCTCTTGTTCGGTTGCCAAGGTGAATGTGTGCTGCGTCGACCAGTCTATTCAAAAAGCCCGTCAGCATGCATGGGAACTAACTGCTGGACAAGCCTGCTGCATCATGAGACTCCTGCCGTAGCTTGCTGATAATTAGGTTATGGGTCATTTCTGGAGAGGCTTCATTTCAAGTCTAATAAGATGGCGGGGTGATGGGACGAAGCCAAATGCTACATCATCAAACGGCGATACGAATAGCGAACCTGGTGGAGAGTGGATTTGCTGTACCCTGCCAGCCGAACTTCAATTTCTGTTGATTTCCAATCCCGCATCTGCGGCGCTCCCTCAGGGCGCAGCTTCCACCACTTCTTTGAATTGCGCAATGGTACCCCGTCCAGTACCCCGGGATTTGTTAGAGTGTGCTGAGGGTGTTGCGAGGCGATCATGCATATACACAGATTACACAGTACGTAGTAGACAGATGCCTGGAACCAACATGTTGGACTTGGACACATTGGGCTGCGCAGAGCAAAGCACTGAGGCACCCCATGGCAGGGAGCTAGAAGTCCCTAAGTCCCTAAAATCCGCCAGATACCCAAGTCGTCCATTAATTACGTAGGTAGGCGGGGCATGGGTAGTACACATTTCCAAGTAAACAATTAATACCTTGATTCGGCTAGTCTCAGCTTGAGCTCTCCAGGCTTCATAATTCCACACCTACTACGGACTACTAGGCCGAGACCGCGCGAACTCGGTAGCTTGGGGTACCTAGTAGGTCATTACCTTCCCTGCGATGCTCAGAGGCACAGGCAGTGACCCTAATAGGCTACCTTGCCTTATGGGGTTCTGCGCATAGAGTGCTGACGTGCCTCCAACTCGACAGGCAACCTTACCTATTAACTACCTTAATTACCTAGGAACTCCGACGGGAACGGATTTTGTACAGACCCCCCCCCCCTACCCTCTCTTCTCAGCCCCCCCATCACTAGTGCATCCTTCTGCCTGCCTGGGCAATGGGCTGCGACACCAGACCATCTTAATTAGGAGGAGCTACTACGTAGTATCATATTGCCCAACACAAAGAGCTTCCTTCCTTACCCCAGATTCCTTCCTTCTCCTCCACAAAAAAAAGAGCGTCATTACACATACCTCACTCTTCAACAGCTTTGGCATTTTCAATAGCCTCATCGCAGTTCTTTACCCACGCCCGCATTACATTCTTCTTCGGAATTAGCAGACACGATGGCCTACAAAACGGGATTGATGCCCCTGTACCCTGTGCACAAGCCGCCATACACCATCGAGTCGCCAGGCTACCAACCCGTCGAAGGCGAGACCATTCCCCGCCGCCACGCGCGTGCCAAAGATGGTCTCATTACTACACCTGCTCCGGGCGTTAACACCATCTACGATATCATTGTGAGGAGCGCCAAAGAATACGGCACCAAGGATGCTGTCGGCAGCAGGAAGCTGGTCCAGATGCACAAGGAGATCAAGAAGGTCAAAAAGTTGGTCGATGGCGAGGTCCGCGAGGTCGACAAGGAATGGCAGTACTTCCAGCTTTCAGAATACAGCTACATGACCTATTCCGAGCTTCACACATACGTCTTGCAGCTGGGTTCTGGCTTGAGGAAGCTCGGTCTGTCCAAGGGCAGTAGATTGCACGTATTTGCAACAACTAGGTATGACCCCCCATCCGCCCCTATCACCTCGTCCTGCCCGCTCGACCAGCCAGCCTTGCCTTGCCTAATACTGACCCTATTTTGAAAAGCGTCAATTGGCTCTCGCTGTCGTCAGCATGCGCCTCACAGTCGATGGCCATCGTCACGGCCTATGATACCCTCGGCGCAGCCGGAGTCGAGCATTCCCTTTTGGAGACAGACGCCGATGCCATGTATCTCGATCCTCACCTTCTCAAGACCGCGAGCGCCGCCTTGAAAAAGTCCAAGAACGTGAAGTTTGTCGTCTACAACGATGTCTCTCACTTTTCCGACGGTACCGAAGTGGAGGCATTCAAGAAGTCGAATCCTGAAATAAAGATCCTGAGCATTAGCGAGCTGAGAGCCCTGGGCGAAGAAAACCCAGTGGATCCCGTGCCACCGCAACCCGAGGACTTGTATTGCATCATGTACACCTCTGGGTCCATGGGCACCCCCAAGGGCGTTCCAATGACTCACGAAGCGATTGTGGCCGCCGGTAAGCCGATGTCTGCGATCCGCGCAACTCTGCTCAATGCTAACAACAGGCCTAGTCACCGGTCTCTGGATCTGCGTGGAGGAGTGTGTCAGTTACAAAGAGCACGTGCTGGCTTACCTACCCCTCGCCCACATTTTTGAGCTCTGCCTCGAGAATCTATTGCTGTTCATCGGCGCTACAATCGGTTATGGTAATCCTCGGACGTTGGCCGACGCATCCGTCAAGCATTGTGCTGGTGATATGCGCGAATTCAGACCCACGGTCCTGGTCGGCGTCCCTCAAATTTGGGAAACCATCAAGAAAGGTGTGATTGCGAAAGTGAATTCTTCCGGACCCCTGATCAAGAACCTCTTCTGGGGTGCCTACAACTACAAGACCTTCATGGTAAACAACAACCTTCCTCTGGCTAATGTCCTCGACCCTATCGTCTTTGGCAAGGTTCGCCAACTGACTGGCGGTCGTCTCCGCTTCATTATGAACGGCGCTAGTGGTATTGCAGATGAGACAAAGCACTTCTTGTCTCTTGTTCTCGCACCTATGATGGGAGGATATGGCTTGACCGAGACAGCAGCGAACGGGTCCTTGGGGTCGCCCTTGGAATTCACCGAGGACGCCATTGGTCCCATCCCAGCTGGCATCGAGGTCAAGCTTGTGTCCATCCCTGACCTGGGCTACCTTACCACGTCTAAGCCACCCCAAGGCGAGATTTGGATTAAGGGTAAGGCGGTGGCAAAGGAGTATTACAAGAACCCCGAAGAGACCGAAAAGACCATCACGCCTGACGGATGGTTCAAGACTGGCGACATCGGTCAGTTCAACGAGGTCGGTCATTTGAAGGTGATCGACCGCGTCAAGAATCTTGTCAAGATGCAGGGTGGTGAGTATATCGCGCTCGAGAAGCTCGAGGCCGTGTACCGCGGCTGTAAGTTCGTCCAAAATATCATGATCCAGGCCGATGAAGCCCACGCTCGGCCAATCGCTGTTGTTGCGCCAAACGAGAAGACTCTCGCAGAGGAGGCGAAGAGACTGGGTGTCGATGAGCACAGCATGCATACGGACGCGAAAGTCAAGGATGTAGTCTTGAAGGAATTGCTCGCCAACGGCAAGAAAGGTGGCCTCGCGGGCATGGAGTTTGTGGCTAATGTTGTGCTGGTCGAGGACGAATGGCTTCCCCCAACCGTAAGTGCTCTTGGAGTCTCGAATGATTGAATGCGACTGACTTTCTTACTCTAGGGGCTTGTCACTGCAACACAAAAGCTGAACCGAAGAGCTATCAGGGAAGCTTACAAGCAGCAAATTCATGACGCGTTCAAGGATTAGACGACCTGTGCAGGAAACTATGTATAACAAACCACTTGGGCGTTGGAATTAAAGCTCGAGGATTTTCTTCGTCTAGCAGTGCAGCCAGCCTCTTGACCTATATACCTTACCTTTCATTGCTAGATATGCCATCGAAAACTACGTTTCAAATCCTGTCAGCAATCCTCACTTCGGCGAGTTTGAGGCGAGTTGATCATTGGTCAAATGACATAAGCACCGTGACCTGTCCCGTTTGATGGGGCCTAGGCGAGATATGATAATCTAACCCCATTGAGGAGTGACTCTCGAATTATGACACCGATCTACCGAGCGCCGTGCTCACGGAGTAGCTAGGTTACAAAGAGGCAGGCTTGCCGTAGTAGAACCTATATATCCAAAGAAGCTCAACAGAGCCCACGCCTATCACTTTCTATGCTTCCTTCTGAAGAACAAGAGGTACGGCACATCGTATGCGCCCTTTTTAAATACCTGCCGGCTGATATCTGAACCGCGATCGGTCCCGTCAATATGCACCTGCCTGACCTCAGAGTCGTTGCACTGATACCAGAGATGCGGGTCCTTGGGATCCTGTGCCCGGACGTAGCAGTAGTAATGGCCGGACGAGATGTTCTGGCCCAGGTGAATCACGACCGCGTAGCATTCGTAGCCGAACGGTGCCTGGAACTCCGCCTCCAGGGGAGAAGAGGTGGTGCGTTCCGAGGGGGGGAGGAAAAAGTCGTTGAGGTCCAGATGATCAAAGTCCCAAGTAAGGATCCTCCTGTCTTTCGCCATGTTCATCGTGGAGGGGTCGTAGCGGAAGCGGCGGAGGGAGATGCAGAGCAGCTCCGGCATGCGGGCAAGAGTCAGTTGCCGCTTGGCGGGGACTTTGGCCCGACACGTGTCGCAGTCGAAGTCTTTGATCTCCTCCGGCGCGGTGTACTCCCGGAGACTGTCCTCGAGAGTCGACATGGAACCGTTCAGCGGCACCGTCAGGAAATCGAAGGCCGACCAGGTGTAAGTGCGGCTCTTGCACACAGAGCAAGCGACGGTGGAGACTTCGATGCCTCGCCAGTATCTATCGATAATAGATTGGCTTATCTTGGAATGGTTCTCCCACCATTCGTGGGCGGCTTGAAGCATTGACTTCTGGCCGTCCATAACTGGGGCGGTCTCTGGTGGGGCCTCGCCCTGGTCTCGGCGCATGTTCGTTTCCTCGTGGAGATTGGCCATGAGCCAGGATATGAATTCCTGGGCGTCCTGCTGTCGAGGACCCCCGAATTCTTCGCCCCTTGCGAACTTGTATGTGCCCCTTTGACATATGGACTTTGAGTAGTCCTGGGAAACGATTAGCGGATGTCGCAAGACTGTCTAGAGGCTCAAACGTACCATTAATGTTTGCGCCTTCATCACTTTGAACTTGCCCGTGCCCATCCACTGGAATAAGTTCGCCATCATGCGGGACATGAGCTGAGGATGATCGTTATGCTCCTTGCTCGTCCTAGGAACTTTGTACATAGACTGCCACGAAGAGCTTGCAAGCTCTCGACCGAACCCGGGCGACATCCGCAGGGCCTGGATGGAGCTGTTCGCGTAACACCAGTTCGCCGGGTTGTTCAGGCCTGTAAAATAGGTGTTATCTTCTGATGAGTTTCTTGACGAATCTGATTCCCCGAAGGGTCCTTTCTTTAGATTCCGGGGTTTAGACGCGTACGCCTGGACTTGAGGGACGTCGTCGTCGGCGTTTGACGACAGACCGCTGTAGCTAGGTCTGGGAACTGCGGGTGCCGGCCGAGTTGGTGGTGCTGTTAGACTGTGATAAACGTCAACATCGTGGGAAGTCCGGTAAGGATGAGTGGGCCGATCCGGGCTGATTGGGGATGTCATGGATTCCTGCTCCGTGGAAACCGCCGGGAATCTTCGCAAGAAGTCCTCCGTGGTTCGTACATGCATCATACCCGGAGACCGGGCAGTCTCCAGGTCGGCAGCTTTGAGTGTTTGCTCCCAGACCTTTACTTCTTCAGGTTTTAAGGGTGTGACGTTATATTTTCTTCTCATCTTGGAGACAGAGTTGCTGGGCTTCCACTGTGGCCGGGTTGGAGCAGTCCGAGCCACACCAACGGTCGACGAAGTTTGAAGTGCGTTTTTACCCACAAGATCAGTCCAGGCATCCAGACCTCCTTGGAGCAGCTTGAGCGGGTTTCTGAGCTCTCTTCCGTAGTTGAAATGCACCAGGGCTCGTTGTAAAGATAATAAAGCCATGGCTTCTGAGTCGCCGGAACTTCTTTGCGATAAGTTCATAGAATCCTGGTCGTAGAAGACCACAAGGTCGAATTTGTCCCGCTGCTCAAGTTGCAGCTGCTCTTGGGATGGAGAGAGCACCATGCTTTCTGCCAACTCCTCTGCCGATATGTTCTCACGCAGCAAGATGGGCTCGATGCAAATAGTCGACTGAGACAATATATGCCCTTCATCGAAATCCTCTCGATTCCGAACGTCGATGATGAGAACCTGGATGTTTGCCGACCCCTTCTGTATGTATTGATACAGCTCATCGGCGGTGATCCTATCGCCATCAGGTATCGTAACACTGGGCGCCTTGGGAGGAGGAGGCTCTGAGGCACCAGAGTAGGTATGGGGAGGAACAAAGTAGTCAGGTTTGTTTGCAGTAAGGGTTGTATTTATCGACGCCGAGGAACCAGTTCTGCTAAACAGACCTCGAGGTGTGCTCGAAGGAAGTGACGCAGCTTCGTTAGAGACTGTCCCCCTGGCCGGACTGTATATAGCATCAGGCACCTTTGGCAGGTCCGGTAATGCTGTCTCCACAGCCATCTTCGGCTTCTCTGGAGGTGCCACGCGCCTTGGGCTTGTCGGCGCTTGCGATACGATTGGATGCGTCCGAATGCGAGGATCTTGCCCGGGCGAGGATACAGGTCCGCGAAGGTTCGCAAACCGAGCTGCAAGATCCTGGGCTGCGGTGTTCGTCGGAAGTCGAGGCCCCATGCCTGGTTTTATTGCATTTCCATGCAGGGCTTGGGGCTTTGGATGTACAACAGGCTTTGCCTTCGCACTCGGAGACCCGCTGCTGTCCGCGACTCCGTTCGCTCCTGGATTCGGGGAGGGCGTTGCCGGTTCCTGAGCCACCGGCGCTGCCGCCTGTAGAGGTCCAGCTACCCCGTTTCCTTGCTGGCCTGCTGAGGTTGGACCTTGGGGTGTAGGTTGAACACCTGTCTTTCGGTTGTCTTCCATTATTTCTGCCTTGATCTTCTCAAACTCAGTTTGCTGCAACGTAATCTTTCTCATGAGCGCCTTGTATATGCGATTCAGATCTGCTCTCTCCCCTTTCAGCGATACGTATTCGATATGACGGGGTATGATTTTCACTGCGATGACAGATGCTCTTATAAATTCCCTCAGAGCAAGATCTGGTCTGTTGAAGTCGCGGCATGTCTCTGCCTGTCGCATGGCATTGTCGCCGGCCTCCAAGATCTTCCGCAACGGAAGCTTCATATCGACATCCACCGCGGGGGAGAGCAAGTCGTCAATATGCGGCAACGGCGCCTTGCCGGCCCGGCTACCAGCTCTTCCATCCGCGCCCATCGTGAAGCCATGCACTGTACCACCGTTCGTTGTGGGCAAGCCACCGCCCTTGACGACGGTGCTTGTGCTCGAGCTCGAGTATGCTGTTGGACTCATGTCCCACCGAAACCAACTCTCTCGGTAGTATTCAGACCGATGTCATATTGCAGCAGGGCTGAGAGAACGGCGAGGACGAAGCGGGCGATCGAAACCAGTCGAGGTTATATCATAGAGTGGTGTGTCTCGAGGAGTCGGGTTGTCGCAGATACGAAACCATGAGAGGCAGGTTACTTATGAGCGGAGGATCATTCGTCTTCGAAATATAACGGAGGTGAGGACTGGAATGGGAGGCATTCTTTGGAACAAAGGTTGTGTATCCAGAGTCGAGAGGATACCTTTGTCGACAAAATCTTGGCTATGTCCCAAACGGTCTCATGAATGGGATGGATCTCGGGAAGTCGAGTAGTAGCCTCGCCGGCGCTAAAAGGTTGCAGGTGATGAAGTGACCTATGGTGGCGAAGTAGAACTTCAGAGACGCAGCTAAACTGTGCTTTGCTCAATGTATACTTCGAAGCTTCGCTGTACCTCCAGTCTTCTAGAATTTCCAGGTGCTGACCCAGTCAGCTTTTAGTAGTTGAAGCACTGAAGAAGAGTCGGCTTCCGGCGGCAATCGATACGCTGGGCGCAGTGGTCCTTGTACTAATTAAGTCACCCGTGAGCCTGCCAGTAAGCCAGGATGCCCAGTGCCACTACGCCACGAGGCAGTTTCGTCATCGCACGGGGCTCTACGGTGCAGTGGGCCTTAATTATTGCCCAGCTGCCTGCCCTTGGGTCTGGGCGGCAAATCCCGAGGGCCATAGGCAAGGCAGCGGTTTAACTCCAACCCCTGCTATTCGCGTACGTACTAAGCAAACGCAACCAAGCAAGCTGCACCTCCAGAACAATTCAAGGCTGGCCGCAAACACCACTACTTCAGCATCCGACATACATCAACCACTCTGAGTTCTATCCAGCCCACCTCCGCAGCAACGATCCCCTTCAACAAGTCTACGCCGAGGCATCGTGCACCCTAGATAGCGTCGTACACAGTACTTTTGCTTCTGCTGGGACTTTCCCTACTGAAGCAACCTCAAGGATCGCCATGATGGGTTGGTGGTCTTCTTCAGCCAACACGGCTCTGGACGAACAGATCGAGAAGGCGACCAGCAGCAGCTTGTATGATAATTCTGGCTTGTGGAGGTACACGTCTAATGTTTTGATAGGGAGGATATTGCTCTCAACCTCGAAATCTCCGATGTCATCAGATCCAAGACCGTTCAACCAAAGGAGGCGATGCGCTCCTTGAGAAAACGGATCGGTAACAAGAATCCCAACACGCAGCTCAGCGCATTAAATGTATGATGGATCTCCCATCCAGATTCCATCCGTGTGAAGCTGACCATCTTGAACAGCTTACCGATACCTGCGTAAAAAATGGCGGCACTCATTTCCTCGCTGAGATCGCCTCCAGAGAGTTCATGGACAACCTGGTGTCGCTTCTTCAGGCTGTTGGAGCTGCTGGCGTCAACTCCGAAGTAAGGTCGAAGATTCTCGAGTTGATACAGACCTGGGCCACCGCCACCGAAGGCCGCCATGACCTAGTCTACATCGGTGAGGTCTACAAGACGTTGCAACGGGAAGGGTATCAGTTTCCTCCGAGAATTAGCGTCGCCAGCAGCATGATCGATAGCAGCGCTGTAGGTTTTGAGATGTCCCCGAAAATGCATGACAAAGAACTAATGGCCACCGATAGCCCCCCGAGTGGATCGATTCAGACGTCTGTATGCGATGCCGAACAGCCTTCACCTTCACCAACCGGAAGCATCATTGCCGAAACTGCGGAAACTGCTTCGATCAACAGTGCTCTGCCAAGACACTGCCCCTTCCACATCTCGGAATTCTACAAGCTGTGCGTGTGGACGACGGTTGCTATGCGAAGCTCTCGGATAAATCTGGAAGAGGAGGACCTGGTGTACCCGGAGTGCCTGCAGCCTTGCCGCAAGACCGATCTCCAACTTATCCATACAAGACGCGCAGTACATCGGCGATGCAGCCTCGAAGTGCTAGAGCGGACGAAGGCTTTGACGAGGATCTAAAGAAAGCTTTGGCGATGAGTTTAGAGGAAGTCAAAAGCTACTCCAAGGGCTATGTTGAACCCACCGCGAATGGACCGACATCTGGTGCTGCCAAGATCAACGGCAACTCCTCTTCGCCCGCGGCTAGGCAAGCGGAGGAAGACGACGCCGACCTGAAAGCGGCTATTGCAGCATCGCTTGCGGATATGGAGGAACAAAAGCAGAAGCATGCTGCTGTACTCAAGGAACACACATCTGGGTCCGGGCCAACACCGACTTCGACATTTTCTCTGCCCAAGAACGACTATGAGTTGACCCCGGTGGAGGCGGAGAATATTAATTTGTTTTCTACTTTGGTAGATCGGCTACAGACACAGCCCCCTGGCACTATCTTGCGGGAACCACAAATTCAGGAGCTTTATGATAGCATTGGCGCGCTGCGACCAAAACTAGCGCGGACGTATGGCGAGACTATGAGCAAACATGGTGAGTTGCTAAAGATGCTACACATCTTCACGTTATCCTAACATTCTACTAGATACTCTTCTGGACCTTCATGCGAAGCTCTCGACGGTTGTGCGTTACTATGATAGGATGCTCGAGGAACGCCTATCAAAGGCATATAGTCAGCACACCATTGGAGGTTACAGCCTCCCTCCCTCCCGCCAACCACAAGGGCGATACCCGCCGTTGCAAGCCAGTGCGCCAGGCAATGCGGGACCAGCTGAGAACTTCTATACTGGCGAGCAAGCGCAAGACTATGGAAGGGCACCTCCGCCACAAGCTTACCCCCAGCTCCAACATCAGACTCCACAGCCTCAGTTTGCAGCTTATGACAGGCGGGGATCCGCCTCGGGGCCAGTCGCTAACCAATACCCTCCCCAACATCCTCAAAGAACAGACAGTTGGAGAAGCGGAACCGTTCCTACCCCTGAAAGTCAATATGCACCGCAGCCATCCTACCCGCCTAGCGAGCAGCTGCCTGCACAGGCAAACCACCAGAATCAAACATCAAATCAGCCTGCTGGAGCACCTTCTGCGGATCCCAACGCAACTTACTACTTCAACCCCCAGCAGCCTAGCCAGCCTCCTTCAGCCCCGACCCCTGCCGCGGACACAACACCCTCCCCATATCCAAACCTTCAGCAGCCGGTCCAGTATCATCGACAGTCCATCTCACAACAGACACCAGTGCAGGCACCTGCTCAACCCGTCCAGACAGTGCAACCGGTTCAGCATCAGCCGCCTATTCAGCAGCAGAGTTACTGGCAACCATCAGTACCGCACCAGTCCGCACCACCTCAACAAGCTTGGCAGGGTCAATATAATGGGTACACACAGGAGTCATTCCCGGCTGCGCCACAACACGTGCCAAAGCAGCCAGTGGTGGAGGAGGCTTTAATCGAATTTTAATATGGGAACACGGACGTGCTTCTGGTTTCGGCGTTATAGTTCGACATTGATGGGATAGGTTAGCATTATTAGGGTTGAGAATGCAGTGTAAGATGGCAGTCTTCGAACAGAGAAGGGCGTCTGCACTATTTCCATTGTTGCCTTGTGGCCGAGTTACTGTCGCAGAGAGATTGCGCTTTTCTATGTCCAAATGCATGGACGGGTCAAACATGCAACTTTCCTGCAATACCATCTATCCGAGCTATTTTTGCCTACTCATCTGTGCCCAAAGGGCCATCATTTGACATGATTATATGTTCATTGCAATGTTATCGAAGATTTGATATCTACCAAAGAGCCAACAACTCCTCGTATATCCGACCAGCCAGTGCTTTGCTTCCTAACTCATAGATTGCGCTCCACAATGGACAAAGGGGTTTCTATAATAGTTTTAGTGCAAGTAACAACAAGTCAAGGTCTGCAAAAGTAGCATGTCATACGTCAGTCAATTGATCGGTCAACCGAGTGGCTGCTCACCCTCAGTCTTCTCCGACCCAGGTGGATGACGCTTATGGTAGGTTCTAAGTCACTATTAAGTCAGTCTGTAGCCAGCCAATAGTACCTCTGGAGGCTGCGAAACGTCGAGAGTATGAGGGAGAGAGCCTGGAACGTGGCAGTGAACCACCAGATTATTGGCCTTCAAAGCGGTATTGCCGTCCGAGCCGGTCAGCTCCGGACAGTTAGGAACGTGCTTACGCCGTTCGTCGGGGCCGAAGTTGGATTATTGTGGAGACTTTGGAATTGTGGGAATTGACTCATAAAGTCTCAAAGAGGATACTCCGACAATACACTCCGTGGCAGGTCATTGATATAAAGACGATCGAGACTCATTATTCACCTAAAGTCGCTCGGGTTGCTTCTCTTTAGTGACAATACTTATTTAGCAATATATCAAATATGCCAGCTACGCTTCATTTGGTCCGCCACGCGCAGGGTTTCCACAATCTATCCCAGGAAAACGAGGCCATCCTAGATCCCCTCCTCACAGATCTAGGCAAGCAGCAATGTGCTGACCTGAGAGCCCGCTTCCCGCACCATGACAAGCTCACGCACCTCATTGCGTCGCCCATGCGACGGACG
Organism: Reticulascus tulasneorum; assembly: GCA_001557505.1. Lineage (NCBI taxonomy): Eukaryota > Fungi > Ascomycota > Sordariomycetes > Glomerellales > Reticulascaceae > Reticulascus > Reticulascus tulasneorum. Next base: position 1,104,894 of record LSAX01000006.1, read on the forward strand.
CTCCACACCTGTCTGTTGGGGTTCGGTGCAGATCCGGCCAGGAATCTCAAGGTGGTCGCACTCCCTGAGATCCAGGAAGTGTCCGACGCGCCGTGCGACACCGGCTCCGAGCCTGGTGTTCTGGAGAAGGAGTTTGCCGACAAGGTCGACCTGAGCCGGGTCCACGACGGGTGGAACGTGAAAACCCCGGATGGTCCGTGGGAGCCGACGCTGAGCAAGCTGGACGCGAGAGCAAAGGAGTCGAGGCTGATCTTGCGAGATATTGCACAAAATGCAGGAGAGGACGCACATATCGTCGTCGTTACCCACGGCGGCTTTCTGCACTTCTTGACGAACGACTGGCATGGCATCCCCCAGCAGAGAGGTACGTCTCTATTCCATCCTTCCGCTCATGGGTAATTCATTGTTGATGCTCATCAAGTTCCAGCTACGGGCTGGGAGAACACCGAGTATAGGTCATACCATTTCGTCGACCCTACTGGCGGAGATACCAATGCGCTTCTGAAGGAAACAGCCGATAGCTGGAAAGGACGCCAGGGCGAGAGTGCCCCTCCATCCGAGGAGGAACAGGAGGAGTTGCGGCGGACGTACTATAGACAGCTCGAGCCGTACTTGAAGTACACTGGTCACTAAGAGGTTTGTAAGTGTCTTTGGGTGTTCCGCGACCGCAAAATTGCGACCTGTAGACGCATTCTGCTAGTCATTACGCGAGAGCATACATTAGATGAAACATAGACCGGTATAAATATCAATAGAAAGCGGAGCATAAAGTCCTCGATATATGGCCGCAAGTCAACTCACGTTTCTATTTAGCATAGTACAAGCTTGGTATCATCCGACCCTACGGGTTCTAATACATTTTAAAAGTCCTCTTCGCCAGTCCCAGAGACAATGACATTGTTGACTTTCAGCACCATCCGGCATAGCTGTGTTGCGAGCATGAGTTGTTGCCGTTTGCCGATCAAAGGATCGATTACGAAGGCGTCCTTCATATTGTTGTTGCCTCGGCCCATGCAGTCCACACCGAGTCTACCACGGCCGGCCCCAGCCTTGACTTGTTGACTCTTGACTTCAGCTAGGGTGGCAATGGGATTCAGGCCACTGTTCTCGGCTAGTGCCATGGGTATCGCGTCCAGGGCCTCTGCAAATGCTCGCATAGCGTACTGCTCCAAGCCTGGTGTCTTGACTGCGGCATCCTCGACCGCCAGTGAGCAAGCAATTTCTGCTGCACCACCACCGTAGACAACCCGGTTGTCTCGAACCAGGTTTCTTACGACGCAAAGAGCATCATGAAGGGATCTCTTCGCCTCATCAATAATCTAAGATTAAATGTCAGTATTGAGTTCAAAAGCTTTACATATGAGCTGCCGTAACGAACCATCTTGTTGCTGCCTCGGACGAAAACCGTTACCGCACGGGTATTGGCGCATTCCTCGATAATCAACATCTTCTCTCTCGTTGTGCCGAATGTCATCTCCCGTACGATGCCGGCCGTTCCCAGCTTCTCTGCCTTGAGATCTTCGAACCGCGGGACTATACGGCCGTTGGTGGCGATTGCGATCAGCTCTATCTCCGGTCCGCCAACCCACCGTACGGCAGGTAGCTGATTCTGCAGTAAAAGATGGTTTGCCTCGTCGTCGAATCCCCATTGACATATTGCCAGATTAGCACCGGTGTCTTTGATCTGCTGAATCATCTCAATAAACTTCTCCCGCTCGTAGTTCTGGAGCTTTTTGTACTCTTCGACACTTGTGATCTCGAGCCTATGCTTCGTCTTCGGCTTCGGCGGCTCAAATGCGCATGTAAGAATGGCAATCTTGGCATCCCGAACCTCGGATGGCATCTGGGGGTGAGAGAAGTCCTTGTCTATAATAACGCCTTTGACCAAAATGGTGTCCTCCAAAGCCCCACCAACCTTACCATCAACCTTGATAAGCTCAAAGTCAACATCCTTTCGTTCTAGGTCGGCAACGGACAAAACCGCATCCACGGCAATCTTGGCGAATTGGTCATGTGCCTTGGAAACGATCTTGCTCCCCAAGCTCGTTCTTGCGACCTTGAGCAGATTTATCGTCTCTTTCTGGCTGAACTCGATCACATCCGAGATCTTGTCCAGCTCTGCTACTGCAATATCACACGCTTGCTCATAGCCGTCCGCAATTCGGATAGGGTGGATGCCTTTGTCAATCAGCTCTGCAGCTTGCTCGAGCAAAGCGCCCGCGAGAACAACCACGCCAGTTGTTCCATCGCCAATCTCGTCATCTTGTGATTTGGAAAGCTCTACCAACAGCTTCGCGACATGGTTTGAGATTTCCATCTGCTGCAAAATCGTAGCTCCATCATTCGTAACCGTGATGTCTCCATCTGGGGATATAAGGATCTTGTCGAGACCGCGAGGTCCTAAAGATGTCTTGACGAGGTTCGCAACGGTTCGAGCGGCGAGAATGTGGGCTTTCACGGCTTCGTTGCCGAACTGTCTCTTCTTTTTGCCTTGACTAATCACCAGTTAGACAGGGGCGTGAGCAAAGGCGAAGGTCATAACCCTACTCTCTAACCACGATGAAAGGACGCCCTTGCTCATCTTTCATCACCGCCGCTGTACGAAAGCTGTGTCAGTAAATGCAGAAGCTTGTGTGAGGTGGTGTCGCATACCATTTGACAAATCTAGATCTAGGAGCTTGTTAGTCTCGGTCTACTCAACATGGAAGCTTCACAACTTACTCATCGCCATGATGAATGCACTAATAGACCAACGGGACTCTGGAAAGTACTTTCGTCCTCAAAACTTTTGTGAGACCGGGAGATGCTGGTGTCGTGAACAGGAAACTGAGCTCCAAAGTTGGGGGTTGTCTTGGACCAAATTTTCTAAACAATTGGTGGTGCCTGCAGTTTCCCCAAGTCTGGCTGGCCCAGAAGCTTCGGCAGTCGGTGGCCTGATTATCCGGGCCCTCACCGCCTTCCTAGGCAGCGCATGCTTAGCAGCCCTGCAACCCCGCCACAGGGAACTTCGCCCCACCAAATGACGGTTGCAATTGCCCCACGTCAAGCACAAGTAGGTATGTTTCTGCTACGCTCATCGAAAGCCACTTCCATCGGTGCCCAAGCCCAAGCTGCTGTTGATTATATATAGCAAATACAGTTGTCATACCAGAACAACATAACACCTTTTCATTTCCTTCTATTCAGTCTCTTTGTGAGAACTATAGCCATTCCGCTTTAGGATCCCAATCCACGACCTGATACAGCAAACTTGGAACTTCAACCTAACTGAATATGTCACGACACCGTGCCTTTCGCAACCTCGATGTTGACAAGGTCTTCGAAGAGTTCGATGATGAGGAGGATGATCTTGTGGATGAAGGAGATCAGCTAACGCCAGAAGACCGAGAGGCCATGGCCAACGGCACTGAACAAGTCAGGACGGCTCTTGGGGACGATGCAGACAAAATCACAGCAAAACAGATCCAAGATGCATTATGGCATTACTTCTACGATGTAGAAAAGTCTGTTGCCTACTTAAAGAAGAAATTCGTCGCCCCGCCACCAAAGCTGGAGCCGAAGAAAGCAAAAGCGCGTAAGTTAGACCCAATTCCCTTTGTCAGACTCATTCTTCAAGTCGGGCAGTAGCTGGAGCAGAAGTTGAGCGTTTGGTAGAAGGCAGCGGACTCTGGCAGATTGGCACTTTCATTGAGGAGGGTTCTGAGCGACGCTTCATTCCACCGCAGTATCCTGCTCCACGGATAGCTCAGCCACCTTGTTCTTGGTACTTCTACGACATGCCATGGCTGGACATCCCGCAGGATCGGGAGACTATGTTCATAGCACCACCTCAACCTTGCGGTGGTCTTCTTGGCGGAGGGGACGGAACTCCTAAGCTATCAAAGCTCCAGGCTATAGCTGCGGCGAGAAAGAAGAAGGCGGAGGCACAAAAATCGGATGACAAGGTCGAACGAGCAGAGAAGAGACTGTCTCATCTTGCCCTAAACGATCAGACCTCAAAGGAAAATTTCAAGCCAGGCTCCAGCCTCTTGGCCAAACGCCAAAAGCTTTCTGGGGAACCTTCACGAAATAAGACACCAGAAACAGCATTGCAGTCAAGACAGCACAATTTGAACGCTGATAGAGAAATTCTCAAACAACCCGACGATTCTTCAGCCGCCACAGAAGGCACTGGCATGGAGATTGATGGATCCGAGGACGAAAAGTCTCACGCGAGAAAGAAATCCGTCGAAAACGACTGCATTGTGCTTCCTCCTGCTCAGCCATCTGCCTTTGCTCAAACGCTCTTTGGATCTGCTTCAGAAACTGCCAAGACCCCTACTGTTCACACATATGATCTACCTTACATGGCGTCTTCCGCCTTCGTAGCTAGCGTCTTCTCCCAGCCCAGTCCGGACGATATCGTTCTCACAGCTCAGGCGAAAGGTTCGCGATTTGCGAAGAACCAATAAGATGCTGACTCTAATTTCTCTTTAGCGGGCAGCAAATTCGACGCTGCTGTCTCCAAGACCACGACTTCAGCGAAAAGAACCGGCACAAGCACTCCGAAAGGAAGTGGATCAAACGGTGATGTTCCAACGGGCGATCTCAAGGGCCTCAAACTTGACGAGACGGTCGCACCAAAAAGCAAAAAGCTTGATGTTGTCCAGGAGTTTGAGAAAAGTGAAAAGAAAAGAAGTGCAAGCTTCGTGGTAGTTGGTTAGTTCCTTACACGCCCCTTTGGAAATTCCGTTCTGACACCAAAAAGGTCATGTCGATGCTGGGAAGAGCACCCTTATGGGTCGCCTGTTACTTGAACTCAAGTATGTGGAAGAGCACACCGTCGACCGATATCGAAGGCAGGGAGAGAAAATCGGAAAAGCATCTTTCGCTCTCGCATGGGTGATGGATCAAACAGAGGAGGAACGTGCCCGTGGAGTGACAATCGACATAGCAACAAATCAATTCGAAACTGAAAGGACCCGATTCACGATCCTCGATGCCCCTGGTCACAGGGACTTTGTCCCAAACATGATTGCGGGAGCTAGTCAGGCCGATTTTGCAATTCTTGTCATTGATGGAAATACAGGCGCCTTCGAGAAAGGATTGAAGGGACAAACCCGCGAGCATGCCTTGCTTTTGAGAAGTCTTGGTGTGCAGCGCGTCATCGTAGCCGTGAACAAGTTAGACATGGTCGGCTGGTCCCAGGACAGATTCGATGAGATCACTGAACAGGTCACTGGTTTCATGAAGGGCAACGGGTTTCAACTCAACAATGTCACCTTCGTTCCCATTTCTGGACTCAACGGCGACAACTTGGTGCGGAAATCGGAGAACGCTGCCGCATCGTGGTATACCGGTACAACACTGATCGAGGCGCTGGAGGCTTCTGAACCGAGCACTCGGGCGCTTCAAAAGCCATTCCGAATGTCAATATCGGAGATATTCAAGTCACAGCAGAGCCAGATGACAGTGTCTGGGCGGATTGATTCGGGGACCGTTCAAGCCGGTGACGTGTTGATGGTGCAACCCAGTGGCGAGACAGCGTCAATCAGGTCAATAGAGGTCGACTCAGAAGTTCAGGACTGGGCAGTAGCAGGCCAGAACGTCAGCATCGGGCTGTACGGCATCGACTCGATCCACGTGAGAGTGGGCGACATCATCAGCCACAAGGCAACACCGATCGAGTGCAGCGATACCCTCACAATGAAGGTGCTGGCTTTCGAGTTCCTGATGCCAATGCCAGTGGATGTACACAGAGGAAGACTCCACGCAGCGGGACGGATCCAGGCAATCCCGGCAATATTGGACAAAGCCAGCGGCTTCACCATCAAGAAGAACCCCAAGATCGTCCAACCCGCCAAAATTGCACGAGTTGTGGTTAAGCTGGAGTCGAAGGTGCCACTCGAGGCAGGGCAAAGGGTAGTCCTCAGAAGCGGAGGAGAGACCATCGCAGCAGGGTTGCTCGAGTAGATATATTATTTGACTATCTATCGCCATCCGTAGGCGGACGATTTGGGACATGTGGGAGGAGCTAGCAAATGCGCATCTGGAGGAGCATGGGATCAGTGTCCGACGTTGGGGTAAGCAGTGCGGCTCCCTTACGGTAGGTACGCAGATAAGCCCGCACGAATCAATTAAAGTGCTAAATTTAGCTATGTACCTATGTAGGTCCAGTAGGGGCCACATTGCAGCAGCAGCAGACCCCTTTTTTCCCTTCGTAACCATAATCATTCGTTCGTACATTCCTATCTTTGCGGCAGGAGCCCGACATTCAGATATAGAATAGTATGAAGTGGTGCGTTTTTCCTTTAGCAGATCATGGTGGTCTCCCATTTACGGATTAATACGGACTACCATCCCTTGACATTGCGCAAGCCATCGGAAATTGATTCTCCTCCTCGAGCAATGCTTGATAGACCTTGAAGCTCGTACCGTCGCATGTCCCGCCAACCCCCTCCCCTTCCCTTCCTCCCCCCTGCGAGGGGTTGGGATGACAAGGCGCATATTGCACAGGTGGCTGCCCCACAGTGTTGGTAATGTGGGAATATTCTGGAAGAGCATCTGAAAGGACACAGCGAAGAGGCCACTTGTCAACAGCTGCTGGTTACCTACCTACCTCCTTGCCTAATCGTGGGTGGCGATATTAGAAGGTAAGATGTGAGACAGTGGCAATAGAGTGAGAGAGAGAGAGCATGTCCACCTTTGCCATAGTAGAAACCGAAGTTGGGGGCTCCTTGGAAAGGGGAAGAACACGACACCGTTTATACATAGAAGGCGAGCGAACACTTTTCTTGGTAGATAGATTCTCGAATCGTGGCCTTCGGCGGGGTCACGGCCAGCAAGCCAGCAGCAGCAGATGGAGATGAGGCGTGGGTGCTTTACCCCGTGGCTGGTGATGCATAGGAGATACATATAAATGCACTGTGCATTGCCCCTTGTTCTCGGGTTAACTCCCCAGCATCTGCGCACTGGGAGGTACACGTGCTCCACTGTCTCAACAGTGCGAACAAATAAGGTGACGGCCCTTTGGAGATACCCCTGTGATGTGTGGCGTACCCTGCAACGTGAAATCTGGCCTTTTTGTGCAATCTGGACACCTTAACTTTTTTTTTTGGAGAAGCACTTCATAAAGCCTCCTGCTTTCTCCCACCCTCTCCTGAGCATTCTCTACATTCACCATCAAAAACACTCATTGGGTTGTGAACAGGCGCCAGCTAGAGGATATTTCTACCTCGCTGCGTTCTTCGGATCTCTTCTTTCTGCTTTCCTTTTCCCACCTTTTGCATCTGTCCGCTCCTCGCACGTATTGAGGAAAACCTTATACCCACACTTTCTCCCACTATGTCGAGATCACGGAACTCGATGGCCTTGGGCTTCGGGCTCTTGGTCTGGCTCACCCTCCTCTTCTCTCCTCTGGCATTTGTCTCCACCGTGAACGCCGAGGAGGTTGAGAGCTATGGCACCGTCATCGGTATTGTAAGTAGCCTCCCGTTCGCGACTGCGTCGGCTTCCCACAGACGGCTAACCCCTTGCTCCATAGGATTTGGGAACCACATATTCTTGCGTCGGTGTGATGCAGAAGGGCAAGGTCGAGATTCTCGTCAACGATCAAGGTATGTCTTTCATGATGCTCTCTCTCTCGCGACTGTGACCATGCGCTGACACCCTGCTCAGGAAACCGAATTACCCCATCCTACGTGGCATTCACTGAGGACGAGCGACTGGTCGGTGACGCAGCAAAGAACCAGGCTGCCGCTAACCCGTACAACACCATCTTCGATGTCAAGTAAGCATGCTCTCCTCCACCTATCCTCGTACTTGATTCTAACCACTATTTTGCAGGCGAATGATCGGCCGAAAGTTCTCCGACAAGGACATCCAAGCTGATATGAAGCACTGGCCATACAAGGTCCTCAACAAGGATGGCAAGCCCATCGTCCAAGTCGAAGTCAACGGCGAGGACAAGAAGTTTACCCCTGAGGAAGTCTCCGCCATGATTCTCGGAAAGATGAAGGAGGTCGCTGAGGCCTACCTGGGCAAGAAGGTCACTCACGCCGTCGTCACTGTCCCAGCCTACTTCAACGACAACCAGAGACAGGCCACCAAGGACGCCGGTATCATTGCCGGTCTCAATGTCCTCCGTATTGTCAACGAGCCTACGGCCGCTGCCATCGCATACGGTCTTGACAAGACCGATGGCGAACGCCAGATCATTGTCTACGATCTCGGTGGTGGTACTTTCGATGTCTCCCTGCTCTCCATCGACCAGGGTGTCTTCGAGGTCCTGGCGACTGCCGGTGATACCCATCTCGGTGGTGAGGATTTCGATCAGCGAGTCATCAACTACTTCGCCAAGTCCTACAACAAGAAGAACAACGTCGACATTACCAAGGACGCCAAGGCCATGGGTAAGCTGAAGCGCGAGGCCGAAAAGGCTAAGCGAACCCTCTCTTCCCAGATGTCCACTCGTATCGAGATCGAGGCCTTCTTCGAGGGCAAGGACTTCTCCGAGACTCTTACCCGAGCCAAGTTCGAGGAGCTCAACATCGATCTCTTCAAGAAGACCCTGAAGCCTGTTGAGCAGGTTCTCAAGGACGCCAAGGTCAAGAAGGAGGATGTTGATGACATCGTTCTTGTCGGTGGTTCCACTCGTATCCCCAAGGTCGTATCCCTCATTGAGGAGTACTTCAACGGCAAGAAGGCATCCAAGGGTATCAACCCCGATGAGGCCGTCGCTTTCGGCGCCGCCGTCCAGGCTGGTGTTCTTTCCGGTGAGGAGGGTACTGAGGAGATCGTCCTCATGGACGTCAACCCGTTGACCCTTGGTATTGAGACCACCGGAGGTGTCATGACCAAGCTTATCACCCGCAACACCCCCATCCCCACTCGCAAGAGCCAGATCTTCTCTACCGCCGCCGACAACCAGCCCGTCGTCCTTATCCAGGTCTTCGAGGGCGAGCGATCCATGACCAAGGACAACAACATCCTCGGCAAGTTCGAGCTTACCGGCATCCCCCCAGCTCCTCGTGGTGTTCCTCAGATTGAGGTCTCCTTCGAGCTTGACGCCAACGGTATCCTCAAGGTCTCTGCCCACGATAAGGGCACTGGCAAGCAGGAGTCCATCACCATCACCAACGACAAGGGCCGTCTCACGCAGGATGAGATCGACCGCATGGTCGCTGAAGCCGAGAAATACGCCGATGAGGACAAGGCTACCCGTGAGCGCATTGAGGCCCGAAATGGTCTCGAGAACTACGCTTTCAGCTTGAAGAACCAGGCCAACGATGAGGAAGGTCTCGGTGGCAAGATTGACGCTGACGACAAGGAGACCGTAAGTGCCCTCACCCTGTAAGAAAAGAATACCTGATAGCTAACATGTGTTTCAGATTCTCGATGCCGTCAAGGAGGCCACTGACTGGCTGGAGGAGAACGGCGCCACTGCCACCACCGAGGACTTCGAGGAGCAGAAGGAGAAGCTCTCGAACGTCGCCTACCCTATCACCTCCAAGATGTACCAGGGTGCCGGCGGTGAGGGTGCTGGTGATGATGATGAGCCGCAAAGCCACGATGAGCTATAATTCATAGAGACATTGGTTCATACAGGTAAAAAGAAATTCAGACATTCCATTTAGCTGCTTTTCTCTTTGTGTCCGGGTGTTTGGAGGTACATTGGCGCAGGCATCATGGATATTACATCCATCAAATGTGTAAACTAAATCCACATCATAAATCGATATTTTGAACACATGACTGCTTCCGGCGTGACGAGTGATCATGTTTCCGTGTCGAGGTCTGGTTCATCGGCGGCGAGAGTGAACGCTGCTCGATTTCGCAAGACTTGAGTTCCAAGCAAGACTGGCATCGATCCGAACTGTCTATCCCAATCTATTGTGCTTGTCACCTAGTTGTAACTGATCTTTTCACACATCTTTACTCTCTTCCCGCCTTCGAAGCTGCTGTCGGGACTGCATCACCATCCAACTTCAGACCGCCACGGAACGGAAAGTTCCAGGGTTGGTCGTGGGTCGCCATATCCCCCTTTCCTTGCGGCGACACAGTTGTTTCCCAAGATGCGCCATCACTTGCAAGTATTCCCACATGTTCTTGAGCTTAGAACGATAGATAAAGTTCCGAAGCGGCGGGTTGGTAGCAATGCTGGTCATCATTGACTTTGCAGGTATACTCGAGGGAAGGGTTGGTAAGCCCAGAAGGAGGAAGGACATGAGGTACCTCCTCGACTCCTTCCTAGTCTGTTGAAGCGTACTAGGAATACGCACACAAGGCACGAATGAGCTACTACAGCCGTCAGGAAATGAAGAACGGGCACGAGACATGCTGCAGCTAAAATGGTCGGCGAGGCAGAGTTATCGTTCCCTATATCTCAGCAGAACCCGAGAAGCGTCAGTCTAGCCAACGCTGTCCCTTCATGAAGAAACGAACACGACATGAACGGGAACAGCGCGCTTGGAACAGAAACTCAACCAAGGAAAGGCCATTTGCAGACGAGTACCAACAGCAACGGGAACGGCGCCGTCGAGCGCGGGATTCACAGTTGGAACAGGATGTGCGTCGACATCGAAAAGCATAACTTGATGAGCAGCAGTGAACGGTGGATCTGGTGTTCTTGTTGATGATACATGAGGCTTTATCAACGGGGAGTTCTTCAGACCAACACGACCTGTCCGTTCTTCTTGTTAGTTGATTACGTCTCATGTTAGCACTATCTGGTGTAGGCACATTATCTGCTTGCAGGATCAAATGGTAAGCGTGAGAGAGATCATAGTTAGGTTGCTTGAGGGGAATACCTTTGCGGGCGAATAACTGTGTGTAGCTGTCCAGACGTCACGCTTCACGCTGATCTCCTATTCTAGAGGACTTCTCTCATCTTGAATCGAGTTGTGTCGAGACAACGTTCTTAGCACATAGTCATCAGTCATCAGGTTCAGAATTACAGCTCAATGTCAGGCTGAACATGCCTCGTACAGCCAGGTTGTGATCTGCAATTCAAAGCAAATTAGTCGGGGATATCGCTGGCAGAAGGATAGGGTTAGGAACAAGCACATGTGCTCATCTAGCACTTATTACGCGGCCACTCAGCCTAGGGTCGAGATATGGACGCAAGCTCTCATCAGCGTCGAAGGTTGTCCAGTACATTGCAGTCTACAGCTACACCTTCCACCGAATAGGAGTGCTCAAGCTGTAGGTACGACTCTTCACCTTTGCAACTTGCATCTCAGTCTCCGTTTAGAATCAACCTCTACGGGCTCTCCTCAGCATGGTACATGTGCCAAATCCTATAGTATATAAGGAAGCGAGTCACAGTGGACCATGCTAGGACGATTAGATCGTGGCCAGAAAGCAGAGCGTGAAGCTATTATGGCATCCTGGCTTTGGCCTTGATATAGTTCTGATATCTTTCTCGAGAAATGACAACAGCCTCATATGCCACACAAAGTTACGAAGTCCCGGGTGCGATACTGTGGTTTACAGGATAGCTAGTTTGGCGCAAGATATTGAGAGAGGGAGCGCACATCTAAGAAACTCACGGCGATTCACACAATGGATTCTACGAAGTGCGACACATCAACGCTAACTTGATCTCACATGTCTAGAAACCGAACTCATAATTACTATCATCGAGGCTAATCTAGTTCCAGCAGCCATTGCCAGCTTACGACCTGCATCTTGAAGGCATCTATGGTGTCCGCGACTGCTTCTCGCGCCCCGGCATTCCCTCCGCAGATTCGCCAGCAAGGGTATAGCTGCAACCTTGCCAGGCTTAAGCCGCAGCTGAGATACCGGCTGACCATGATCAAGTACAACCAGCTGTAACTGGCGACACTAGACGTTTTCATAGCCACCACTTCCGTCTTCGTTAGTATCCGTTGGCCAACTAAGTGGCGATCCTGTGGTCCGAAGAAGCTAGTGGTATTGTCATTAAGTGCCAGGCAATTTCCGACTACATAATAACCTTGTTTGCCCATGACTCTTGTGAAGATCATGCTGATCATGGTGCCCTGCCTGGGACCATACCGATATTGGCTTTTGCCAAGCTGGGTCCTGCTGAGTTGTAACATATGGAGAAGGGTAGCACTAGCTACCCAGCAAGGGGAGACCCCTACAACCAGAGAGTTAAAGCTAGGAAGAATACAGAGTACGCAGCACGTTGGCAGAGGTACTTCCTTCATCGCCATGCACTGCGTCAAAGCAAAAGCGCATTCCAATGTGTTTCCTGGACTTGATCGTCGAAACTTAAAAAAATCGGCGTTCATTTCTATGCCCGCTGGGTCGGGCATAGACTTGTTGTTCCTATAATTTTGTTCCCCGTGCTCCCCGTGGCTGGCCGACTGACTCGAATTACCAGAGTGACTGAAACAAGCTGGACAAGCTGGATCAATGCTGGCCCGAGACAACCCCCGTGTGATCAGGAGCTGACTTCGATGCGTTTCTTCAGCAAGACGGATGCAGCAGCAGCAGCAGCAGACCGTCTGATAACGAAGGCTTGGTCCTTCGGGGCCATGCTAGGCACAAGGACGCCCAGCTGCTGAGCTAACCCGACGCCAAAAGGCGTCGCAGCACGTGGCTGATGTGGGTGAAGAAGCGAAAAGCCTGGCTATGCCTCAACATCGCCGCAATGTGAAACTTTCCGCAACACAATGCTGACTCGCCCGGGAAGGAAAACGCAAAACAGCCCCTCCCCCGCAAACGGACACATCGCAAACTCTCATGATGATATTCCGTTCAGGCTCATGACTGCCTTGATGACTTCCTTCCCGGCCCAGCGGTGAAATAGAGTTTTTGAGCTTCGTTCCCCCGCTTCAATGGAAGGGTCATCGCCTAGCTCATGGTGGCCGTGAAGCGTCCCGACAAGTACTCCACGCTAAGGGCTGGTATTCGAGCTACGCAAAGACTGGGCGAAGCTCGGGCAGCCCGAGGCATGTACTTCGTATTCATTGGCAAGTCTTCACGAGAGCCATGTGTGTACTCTGCCGTTTGGTGTGCAAGTTGACAAGTAGCGCCACGGACGCCGTCGTCCGTCAAGTTGGCGATGCCTGCTTGAGAGCAGCCGGGGCGGGCGACTAGCTGTATCGGGGACGAGATGTGTGTGTGCGAGCGTGATTACCATGAGGAGACATAGCTTGGCCGCCTCTCAGACCGGTACGGGCTGTGCGTCGAAATGAAGAAGCTCCATTGACGGGACCTTAGTCAGACGCGATAGCACCGACCAGGACCAGATCCAATCTCCCGGTAAAGGCAGGATGATTTGGAGAACCCGTACAGATTACTGAATAGAACCTACCAGTCAAGATGTCCAAGCTAGTTACCTTCCAGCAGGTACGCATGTACTGTACATACACACGAACCCTTGCGTATCGCTCACAAGGTGAGTGGGGATGGGGGTCGTCTGCTTCGGGGATCACGTAAAAGGCATGGAAGGCTTCTAGAAGATAAACAAAGCCCACGAAAAGAAGAGGGTGGACGACCTTCCTGGAAGAGGAATCAAGCCGTTGGAAGGATTCGGCCGGGGGAATGGGGAAGGTAGAGCCGCAGGGTGGTTGGTGGTTTTGGAAAGAGATAGACCGGGGGCAATCAGGTTACGTGGTCGGATCGGACTAAGTTGTTTTGGTGTGAGAAATCCAAAACCCCCGAGCGTGACCGACACCATCTGCGACGAGGTGGTGCCGTGAAAGGACCGACGCCGCGGTTTTGGCCTGTCCCGGCCATTGAAGAATGACGAGTGCACACGAATGGTTCGTGGCCCCCCTGCCTGGGCGAACGAAAGAGGGTTTGAAGTTGCATTCGCCATGGACTCAAACCATTGTGGCGGATACAATGGAGAGGACGATATCTACATACACTAGAATCCATCGGCGGTGCTTTTTGTCGATGCAACATGCCAGCCAGCCCAGCCGCCTGGGTGGGCGAAGTGTCAGAAATCAGACCAGATTTTACTGATTTTCCGATGCAGTTGCGGGGACCAGGATGGGACCGATTTAAGCAATGACTAAGTTTGCTAGTTGCTGATGCCATGCGGACTTCCAGTCTATGCTGACCCTTACCGGAATACCCAAATACATGGTTGCTTGCCATAATGTACCTACATAGCCTTCTGCTACGTATTATTATTTATTATTTGTGTTATTGTTTTCCGAGCTGTTCGTTCAATGATTCTATACTCGGGGTTTCCTCGCCGTTGGGTCGAGTCATTACTAGTCGCCTTACATCAACTAGCCCCGTTACGGGTCAAGCTACAACTTTTCACCTCGTAATCATCGTGCCCACAACTTTTTTGTTGACCACACCTCCACAAAACCCGGTCTCTCGTACCTCTACATCCTCGGTGATGTATATCTGGTCCATGTTATTTTAAATTGATTCAATTCATTATTGCCGTGCCCTCCAACCACACCCACTCCCCCCCAAATCAGGAACAGCCGCGTGAGTAGAGTCAGCGACCGTGAAAAGGTCTATCATTTTCGCGATACCCGGGTCGTTGAGGAGGAGGCCACGCGCTCCAATCACGACGCGGGGAAGCGCCGATGACATAAACCGATTGGATCTCGATGCCAATGGGCGATTTCACCCACCCCCAACGAAAAACCCGGGGGAGGAATATGGTCTGCTGGCCCCGGGCTTAAGGTTTAGCCACCTATGAATATTCTGGCGACCAAGTGACAGCGTATGAGACATTGATTGTGATAGCCTTGCAGTCAGTCGGGCTGGCTGGTTTTGGCTGCCATGCTATCATGCTATCATGCTATCATGCTGCCGTGCTGCCATGCTGTCGTCGTGCCCAACCGTGACGCCCAAACCTTCCTGACACGATCGGATGGGGTCAAGCCCGCCCCGATGCATGTACGTCAGAACTACTTCATGTCCGTGAATAGTTGGCTGGCAGCCAAACGAACAAAATAGACCAAACACAGACCTTTAAAAGAAAACGGTAGGGGAAAAGGCTCCGTTTAGCGCACATCAACTTCGACAAATCCCCCGAACAGTAATCCGGCTTGCCAATGAGCTACCCGATGAGAGCGGCCACGGCCCCCCTCCCCACCCCTTCGTCATGCCGAAGTTGCATGCGTTTCCAGGATAAAAAAGCGCAGGGTGGGAAAAAACAGATGCAGTCATAAAAGTCGGTGAAGCAGCTGCCACGACAGCAGAGAAATAACAACGAGCAAAACTGCTGGCTGGCTGGGAGTGGGAAGGGCGGGGCAGAATTTGCTTGGTTGTGAGTGATAAGGCTTATCGCGGATGCTGGTCCCCGGCATCCATCGCAGGCCAACCGATTCGCGACAACTTAACTTTATCGTGACCAAACAGGACAGGCTACATATCTGTACACGATGCCTATGGCGCAAGGTAATCTGTAGCACATGCTTTTGCCAACCAGCCCGTATAGGTAGATTGGTGGTTTTTGTATCTTGATTTCTCTTCTTTGTATTTCATGTTTCCTTCTCTTCCCGACGAAAGAGGGAATAACGCGAAAGAGTGGGTGGATCCGGGGATATGCGTGCATGAGCTATCCAGTCTTTCTTGTTCGAGCTGCCTCACTCCTATGGTCCAGAGAGCATATTCCCTAAACGTATAGCTGGACGCTAATTGTATCTCTCCCGCGCGTGCAGCACCTCTCTACCTATTATTTCCGTTCTAACCCTTACCGTCGAATCCGTCACGAGCAACAGCATGTCCTGCCCAGCTCCTACTGCTACATTGCCAACGTCGTTAGTTCGGCGGGCAGCTCTCGCAGGTAAACGGAACCACCGCAACGCAATGCGCCCATGACATCTCCCGCTTCAGCAAGCCACCAGCCACCAACAAACTAACAACTGCCCCTCCGCAAGTCCCGGATCCATCGCCCACCGGCAACTAGGCGGGCATCGTCAACCACGCAGCGCCCCACCAGGCCATGGCGAGCAGCAGACCAACCAGCCTTGCTGCTCTCCGTTTGCCAGGCGGCCGCGATGTAACAACATGGGGCCCGCCTGAGGCCCTTGGACATGTCAGTCATCCGAGCGGTGAATGGGCGGTCAGTAATCGATCGCGTCCTTTTTTTCCTTTTTTCCTTCTCCCCAGTACGTGTGCGAAAGAGCAGAGACCGGCCTTGCCTTGCCCACCACCCCCGCACTGGGGCTATTACGTGCAGTCAAAGCTGATGTACCTCATGTACACGGATGGATCAGACCGTCGTCTACCAGAGTTTCTGCGTGGGTACTTTGCTTGCGCTAGGACGTTGACGATGTTTTTGTTGTGGTGGGTTGCGCGAAATCTTGATTTGGGTGGATGCGGATGTGCTGGATGTGGATGTGCTGGATGTGGATGTGCTGGATGTGGATGGGGCGGGGGAAGAATGAATGACCGGGCGAGTAATCTGTAATTCGAGACGGTCTATGACCGTGTCGGGTTGCCCAACCTACCTCTGCTGCGTAGGTTTTGTTACTCTTGATGATGTGAACTCAGCAGAGGGATGGGATGGGATGGGGTGTGCTGTCAACCACCACTCCACCACCTCTTCATATAATCAGGAATTAACTCTACCACCCCATCGTTCTGACATGTGTACGTCCAGCCCTGTTGGCGGCCTGGGGCTGCGAATGCCACCACACAAAGCCTCTCCTCTCACTTCTTCACTCAAGGGTTTGGCGTCTGGATGGATGGAGGCCCCCGCTGCAAGATAGACCCTGCAGAATGTAGCTTATTGCTACGTACCGCGAATGCTCATCTAGCAGCAAAAGCATCTAGACCCGACCACACACCCCCCCAAGCGGGTAACACAGATTACGATGCAGCACGGCGGTAGATGCAGCAGCAGCAAGCTGCCTTTGCCCATTCTTCAACGTAGATCCATCCGATGGGTGGTGCGTGCCACCACCTACAGACGTCTCCTCTATCCGCCCTACGGCCCAGCGTAACATGCAAAAATATGCCAATGGATGTTTAAATTGGGAATGAATATATTGAGCTGTTACACTTTACCTAGGGGGATATCCTCAACCCTATCCCCGCATCCAGATTAAAGAAAACCCAAGACCGCAACTTTTCATAAGGTAGTTCCCTCCCCCGCCGCCCACACCCTTTAGAGGAAGAAACATCGGAGAAACCTCATCCGCTATTATTGAACTCCGCAACCTTGGTTAGCCATAAGCACGGCGGAAAAGAGGAATGGTCCCCCCCCCCCCAAACCTCGGCCGAGAAACATGCAGAACGCCCCATAGGCCTTTTCTGGCATCACAAGATCTCTCCAGATTTCTCTGCCGACTCCCGAAGTCCCCCGGCGGAGATCGATCCCATAAGCTGGGCATAAAAAATCCACCGCTGGAGATTAGTGCGTGTCAGCTCTTCTCCATAGTGGCTCCCAGAGCCTCCATTGCCCTCTCCACACCGAAAGTCTGGCCACGAGACGAAGGCATTGCCGTCCCCAGTTAACAACCCACCATTCGCGCCTCCGGGATCTACAACCACCTCCACCGAATCCATAAGCGGAGGCTGCGAAAAGGCTAGACAGCTCTCTCAACCCTCAACCCGTCCTCCAGGCCCCCTCTCTAATGCCCAGACCTAGAATGCCGGATTGGTCCGGAACATTGGCTCTCACCTCTGGTCCCCGTAGTGGTCAAGGCCGAGAAGGGTTACCGGTCCACATACCACTGACAAACAACGGATGACTCCACCGTGTCATGCTGACAATCACTCGTGCTGACTGGCACTGCAACGCTGCCGGGGGAGGACACATCAGAGAGGCAACCAGAATAGCCTACGCGAACGCTTGGTTCGACCGCGAAAACCCTACCGGCCGATACTGCTTTCTCTCTCTTGTTCCAGGGCCCCGAGATTGAAGTCCCGACGGTCCTATTCGCGACACCGCTCGAGATAGTGGAGTTTGCCATCTTACTCGCGCTACTGTGGGAATCACAATAGCTCCTGCATGCGCCCTAGTAAGAGGCCTCGTACAAGGCCATCTCGCCAGATCTACCTAGAGTAGCGTGCCTCGCAGATTTCGTGAAACAATCCCCGAAAATGGAGGCAAGACGAACTCTCGTTATCCCCAAGCAAGAACGGAAGGGGTCGCGTTGCGAGGCACATCACCAGCCCATCTCCAATCGCCATCGCATCCATAGCCGCATCGCCTCAAAGTCTCGGCCGGGGATCCTCCATTGCTCTCCCCCGCCCAAAGTGCACGTACTACGTTGTTCCCTTCTGTAGCCACCGCCTCATCTTCCCGTAGTAGTTGTAGTCACCGTTACTGCGCCCTCGAGCCGCCTCCGCCATGTGTTCTTAATCTACCCTCGCCTTGCCCTGGCCACTCGTACCGCCGGCAAATCGGGACCAGAGGGCTGCAACGGTGCTTCGATATTGCGGCACCTGATATTAGCTCGCCTCGCTTACCTCCTCCTCCCCCCTAGCAGTACCGATGAGAGAGGCACGGAGAGGCTCGTAATCCCCCCCTTCGTTCCTGCACGTGTAATAAGCCGCCTTGTAGTCCGTACTTACGGATGTGTTCGCTACAACCATTTGTCGGGATTTGAGACGTCTCTGCCCATATCTGCCCTGTACCTTATTCATAGTTGTCAATCCCAATTCTTCGGGGAATCTAGCCTGACACGTGAAGCTCGCTCCCCGCCCTCGCCAGCTCTCGCCGAACTGGCATGCACAAAGTCGACGTACACTTGGGGTAATTGCTACTTTCACATGCTCGGACTTCCTCCCGCCTCTCGTCAGCGATACATCCACCTGGGGCAGAAAGAAATGGTAGCGGGCCTCATATCCGCGATGAACAAGCTAGCGAGGGTTGTTGTGTAGATAATAGTGGGCAGGTTTCTGGCATTGAGAGTTTGGACCCTTAGCGTACCACACAAGTCCTTTCGCCATCACGAGTGGTGGAAAAAAGAGCGCAGACAGAAACGACCCACTGTAGAATGCGTACGGGAATCGTCACAAGCAAACATCGCAAGGAATCAAAGCACGGAAGACAAATGGCACAAGAGGATTGAGTATCAAATAAATTTTATTCATGTTTTTCATGAGCTCTTTGGATCTTTTGCCAGTTTTTTTTCTCTGGAGGTTCATATCTTTTAATCGCCTTTTCCTGGCACGACTGACAGCCACCATCCAACACACACATCGCCATCTTCGAGGGGGGGCTGATGTGCAAAACTTTTCTCTTCTCCGCTGTCGTCGGCCTTTTCTCGTTCACAAAACCCATCTCCACTTTTGACTTTTTGGTCAGCATCCCCAACAGTGAAGTGTCCCTTTCTTCCCTTCCACTCCCGCCCAAGTCAACCTGACTTGACTTGGCGGTTTGTTGTTGAGGTTGCCCTCGGGTATGCCTTTTGGTCTTCCCCACCACCCGTAGTAGAATACACACTACCATGTCCTCTTTGCCGCAAGCTTTGTAAAACCCAATGGTAATGATGTAGACCTGAGCCAGTAATAAAAACATGAATGGTCTGGCGCAGACCCTAAAAGGAAAATAAAAACAAAAATGCAGACCATGGTATCATATGAGCAACGCCGTCGTTGTGCAAATGTTTTGAAGAAATTAGAACCAGAGCTGGGCGACCGCAGTCGCCCAATGCGTAAAAGTGCCTCCCAATGCCACTGCACTCATCGGGTTCTGTTGTGAGGCAGCCATGCCCGCTAGACCGTAAATCGGCCCAAAACCGTCCATGCTCCAGGATGATTAGGTATTGGTGTAGTGATAAGACGTCGAAGCCAGATTAGATAGCAGAGCTCGTGCAGCTAATATGAGGATGTCACCGCATGCAATGCATTGAATGACGAGAGAAATGTACACGGCTGGTTGTTGGTGCAACAACCATGCCAATCCGACGACTGCGTTGGATATATGCAGGAGGTGTGGTGGTGGTGTGCTGCTTGGATGGTTGTTTACCATCCCTTGGAATGATATCCTCCGAAGGAATCCTTGTTGAAGTATTGGAAGTTGCCGCTGACGTCTTCGCTCTTGTTCATGTACACCTTCTCGGGGTACTGCTTGAGGTTGGCCACGTCGTGCGAAGTGTGTCGACGCTTGAGGACGGCATTGACCGTTGACGACTTCTGTTGCCGTTCCCATAGGAGGTTGCGTCGGAGAGATTCGGTCAGCTCGGTCGCAAGCATGTTGCGCCGGGTGGTTCGCGGAGAGAGAGCCGCTTGATGATGACCGTGGCTGGCAGTCGGCGCAATGGGCTGAGCTGCAGACCGAGGCACCTCGTTGATGGGCTTGAGGGGGCTGGGTCGCGCACCTCGCTTCATCATGAGAGGAGCCTCGTCCGAGTCGTTGGGTGAGACTGCCAGGGTTGGTCCTTGGGTTGCCCGTGACCGAGGGATTGCCGAGGTCGATTGGGAGGCAGCGTTACCGAGCTTCTTGGCACGGTCGCCCTGCTCCAGCATCAGGGTGATCAGGGATGGGCGCGAAGTCAGGTTGGGTTTGGAATTGACGCGCTGGAAGAATGTCTTGTCGTCGATGCTAGACTTGTTGCTCTCCTCGAGCGAGTCCTCCCAATCGGAGGAATCGTCATCGTCGTCGATGGCACTCTCGTCCACATAGTCAGTTTCCGACTGGTCATCCACAGCAGCGTCCGGGTTGATTGTTCGCGTGAGTACGTGGTTGCTGAACGATGCCTGCTTCTTCTGTACTGTAAGCAGAGACGGCGTTCGGGAGGAGTGAAGAGCACTCTTGAGCGAGCTCTCCTCCTCTGACGAACCGCCAACCTGGAAGATCTTGGTGCGCTTTTGTGGGATGTGCTTGCGGAGTTGAGGGCTGTGGGCTTGGTCGCTTGATGAACAAGAGCCACCAAGGGCGAACATCGGGGCTCCCTTCTTGGACTGTACCGGTCTTGCTGCAGGAGATGACCTCGGCTCCGGGATAGCAGGAGCGGACAAGGTTTTCGGTGACTGCGCGATGGTCCGGGGAATTGGCACTTGTGAAGGGGAGAATCCGCGAACGACGGTTGTGTGTGAGGTGAGATCGGGTGATGACGGTTGCTGAGAAGGTTCCTCTTCGTCTTCCTCCTCGGAAGACTTGCTTGGAGACTCGGTCGTCGTGGACCCGGAGTGCTCAAACGAAGGTGACAGAACGATCATCTCCTTCTGGGGAGGGAGGTAGGGTGAGGACATTTGCGGCAGCGGTGCCGTCAGTGGCTCCTCCTTCTTGATGATCTTCACAACCATCTTCTCAAAGTCGTTGGAGGTGATGTGTCGTTCTTTTCCTCTGCTGCGGCTGCTTGCGCAGGAATCTTGTCTCTGGATCCTTGGGCGGATGATCTCGAGGGCTGTTGATTCGGAGCTGTAATCCTCAATGTCCTCCTCGTCTGGCTCAGACTCGACACTTTTAGAGAGGCCAGGAGTATCGGGTATCCTGCTGTCCCTGTCCTGTGGGATCTGGCGTGGGAGAGAAGTGGCGGAGGCGGAAGTCTTGCCCTCGATGGCGCAGCAGAACGTCTCACGATTCCACAGCCGCCAGCTGAGGTTCTCTAATCTTCGGCCTTGTTCGACGGACTCTGCGCATCTGGAGAATACTGTTCATGTTTGTCAGTTCGATTGCCTTCGACACAACCACGGCTAAGGCCGTGGGAGGGATCGCACTTACCAGTCCACATGCTAAAGAGGTTCTGGGGGTTGGCCGTGTCGACCTTGTGAATGACGTTTGGATCCACGGTCAAGACGTGGGTATCTAACGGGTAAGGCATGGTGCCTTGTCTGACTGCTCGAGGAAACGAGCAGGAAACTAGAGACTGTTCAGGATGAATGGTTGCGGTTGTATTCGCGACTCGTCGCAATGTATTGATCTGATGGTAAGAGTCGACGTAAGACGAGTTCGGCGCCAGAGTGAATAGTCGTGCTAGTTGTAGTCGACAATGCGCAACACTGGATCGAATACGATTGTTGCGGTGTTGGAAGTGTTCGGTGAGGTGCCGTGTTGAGTCTGTCGATGGGGCGCTGAGGTGTTGCGTCCAGGTATATCGATGCTCGCTGATGCTGTGAAGGCGATCGAGTTGATGATGCTGATGCGGATGCGTTTACAACCTGGGCGAATGCTTCTTGTATATAAGAGCAGCAGGAGTGCGTATGCATATGTGCAGCAACGGAGTAGAGATGGGGACAGACGGGAAGAGATCTGGGGGAAGAGGTTGTAGTTATTATCGTGGCCCAGTATTAGATGGAGTGGGATGTGTGTGTAATGCCTGGCTGGGATGGATGGATTGGGGGGGGGGGGGGAAGCGCGGTGAGTAAATGTATCTCCTCATACATAACATTGACATGGGGCGAGCCAGGGCCTGGGCTGGTACGTACCTCCCTTGCAAATCGCAGGGTAGGCAAGTATCTAAGTATCCAAGTACTGTACCTTGGTACCTAAGTACCCTTCGGTCGGTCACGGTCGACAGTGCAGGGTTGGAATATGTGGAGACACGCTGTTTGTGGGTGGGTGTGGGTGGCTGTTCCCAGACCCCAGGAAGGGAGAAGAGGTCGAGGACGAAGACGGGGGGGAGGGGAGAAGTGAAAGAGGGAGGGTGGTGGCGGCAGTGTGGATTCCTGTCTCTCTTCTCCTTGTGATGCCCCCCCCAGCATTTAGAATTCCAGGGGTTCAGGGCCACCTCTTGCACTCCCACACACTCACAGGAAGAAGTACCGGTCTACCGACAGCGCATGGGCGGATGGATGGGACACAGGGGGGGTTTCTGGAGGGGGGGGACAGGGGGGTGGATGGGAGACTTTTACTCTGGAGAATCACTTGTCCGGGGGGGGACTGGAAGGCGAAAACAGTGGTTCGGGGATGTTCGGTACGCAAGTCTAGTGGGTGCAAGAGCCTGAACGCTTGGGATGATGGTTGAGGGCCTTTGGGGGATGGTAGGAGGTACATGCCCCCAGCTGGGATAATCTCAATGGGAAAGCGGGTGGGTTTTCTTATTTTAGGGGGGCGGCGCTGGTCCGAAAACGACAGTACTCAATGCGTCCCTCAGCACAGGTGACCCAGGTTGCTACTCCATTGGGATTAGCGGCCGGAATAAAACTTGCCCTCTTTGGGCAGCATCTTATTTGCCTCTTTCGGTCAAGACGCTTTTGCTTTCTGGACTTATTCTCGACCTGGTCGCATCGCATCGTCCAGTCTCCGGGAACCGTACCGTTTGGGATGGGATCACATGATTCCTCAACCACCCGCCCGTTCTCGCCTCAGTATTCCGTATTCCCCAGGAAAACGCCACGCCAGTTCCGAGCAAAACGTTTCCCCACGCCCCCTCGCTCGCTCGCTCGCTGAACCCCGAGAAGGTACGGTACGTAGGTCACGTTTGTACACAGGTACGGGGAATATTTCGTACGAATTACCCAAATTGTGCAAGCTATTACCCACATAGGCTTGACGGATCTCTGATCGTCATCTTTCCACCCAGCCGGTGTTTGCTGCGCTTCCCCTTTTGGGAAACCTCGCAAAGCAACGCGTTTTCCTCCCACCACCCATAACTAGGTTACTACGTATGTATCTGCTGGCCTAGGCCCTTTTCTCGTGGACCAATGCAGCGGATCTTCCAAGTCACGAGCTTGACCCCCCGAAACGGATCGTCGGTCGCCCCAACCTGCCTGACTGTCAAACTGTGAGGCAAAGCGCAATCCACTCAAGCGCCCAGCAGCCCTTTCCGTCGCCCAGCTGGCCGTCGCCCAAAATCCCCGGAGCGTGGGGAGCGAAGAGTGGACTGGCGATCATGTCGAAATGAGAGTCGCTCAGTGCTCCCCCGAGAATCCAACCGTACTTCCTACAGAATGCGGCCCTACCAGCTCCCCGGCGGAGGCAACCAAACGGATCGTTGGTCCGACGTTCATTTCCCCCCATATTCATCGGCGGGATCACGAGTCGCCAAATACAGTGGCCTTTATTGGATTGACATTGGAATGTGACTCCCTCAATTCAGTCTCATCCGCTCCAAAGAGGAAGAGGCAAGAACGAGTCGCATTGCTCATACCCTATGCTATCGTGAATGGCCGTAGCATAGCCATCGATAGTGTCGGAATCGACTTCAATTGATGGTTGATTCCCTCACGTCGCGGACCATTCGTCGGTCAAATTGGCTGTGGTCGAATCGTTGACCCCGAATCCCTCAGCGCTGACACTGGGATGTGACGTGCCCTGACCCCGTTCCTTGACTGGTTGCATTGACTTCTGGCTTGCCCCAGCTGACCTTGTGATACTGGCCATCACCTAAGAGCGTGCCGCCTACGCGTAATCTGTACCGGCAGGCCAATTTGATGACAAGCCTGATCTATTATTATTGCTTTGTGTTTTTGTCCTCGATAGCGATAGCCAACGGAAGACCAGGCATGCCCGGGCCTGGCCTGGGGCCTCTAGGGGGGTCAGTCTCCCCGTCACCTCTTTACCCCACGGCTCGAGAGATCATGGGATCACAATCGGGCAAGCCGCACAAGGAAATGTTAGGCAGACATGTGCTCAATGCGGCCTTTGTTGGCCCTTTGGCCCTTTCAGACATGAGTTGTCTTTTTCTGCTCACGAGAGACAGGTCTCTGGACAACTCATTTAGGGGTCTGCGCCAAAAGAAAAGAATTACAATAACGACGTATGCATTTGCTGGTCAGAAGGTGACCTCATCAGGTTGGTGGCCTGACACAAGACGAATAGCAGCCTTGCTGTCGGTGCCAGCAAGTCAGCACCACCTAAAGTCAACGACAGCTCAGCGCTTGCCACAGGGGCGCCATCAGAGGCAATTACAATCGGGGATGTCATGTTTTCTTGCGCAGTCAGGCGGACAAGTCGAATAACCACTCAGGGTGGAGGCTGCAGTTGGCTGACCTGTGAAACGTCCCATCACATCCAAAAATGAGTTCCGTATTCATGCCCCCTCACCCAGCTCTCCAGCCTCGCAATATTGCAGTTTGTCGGATAGCATGAATTGCTTTCTTTCTTTTTTGTTTGGCTCATTATCACTGCTCGTCACGCAATTCCTTTCTGTGCCCATGACTTGTCACTTTTGTGCTAGAGCTAGTGCACAGCTTGCTCGCTGCTCGATTTCTATCCGACGAGGCGGATTAAACTCGACCAAACTCCCGCTGACTGGTCCTCCCGGCGCCAAAATCGACCCAATCGACGTAACCCCACGCTCTCCCAGGGTGATGTGCCAGAGCCACTGGCTCTTGCTCCCCCCTACAGAGTCCCCTGGTCTCGCTTCTAGGCTTCATGTTTCCGGTCACGACATGCTACGCAGTTCCTTCCGCCCGCACCCATCTCAATCCTAATCACCGTGTCACCCAAAATGGTCTAGGGATGACCGCACCCGCCGCGGAAGGCGGAGCGGTCATGGGGAGCCTTGCACCCTGGTGCTGTTGCTCTTGCTTCGGCTGCGGAAGCATTGTCCCCTTGCGTCGCATTGCAAGGAGAAGAAGGTAGGGAACCATCACGTGGAGGAAGTTCTCCTTGTCAATCCCCACTGTTGGCAGGAGTCTTGTAATGAGCTTGGCTCTGTAGAAAATTACTTGTCAGCTTCCCGGCCAACAAGTACTGAGGCTCCAGACCCGCGGAGAGCAAGTCGACTCCCGCGAAGTGAGGCTTCGGACTACCGAGGAGCTTGAACCCAAGGCCATGGTAATGTGCGACAGTGGGGAGCAAGTGGATATTAGGTCAATGATTACTATGACTACGCACAGGAGGCATCTCATCCCCGGCAGCATGGCCAAGAGCGCCAATTGCAGAGAATGGGGGAACTCGGATCAGCTTGCTGGGCGAAACACTTTGTGTCAATATGCAAGACCGTCCCAGGAAATGCAAGCCGCATGCAAACTATTTCCCACTTTATATCCTCGGTAATCTATCACCCACCCAGGCGAGTCACGTTTTACTCCATGGAAACGTACACAAAGAAGTTTGGCATTCAACCCCTCGAATGACTGCTACGTATTTCGGAAGGGATCAAACGAGGATGAACAGGAGGTTTCTTGAAGCAGGAATGCTACCCCAAGAGGTTCGTTAAGATTGCTGTGACCGTTGTGACCAGCCAACCGGACATGAAGCCGCACATCAAACCAAGATAATGGAAACGAATACAACGGGGAAATCTGCCGGTTCCGGCAGGCCGCCAGAAACCCAAGGGCATGGCAAACAATTTCATGGCCACGGCCAGAGATTGTGAAGTTCCCAGACCCAGGTGATGGTGGGGTTTGGTGCTACACTATGAAGCTCCACCAGTCCTTCAAAGGTTCCGACGAGGAGGATACGTATGATGCGGAACCAGATTTGAGCCCTGGTCAAAGTGCCCCCGGGTCGCCACGAGACTCCATTCCATGTACTGTTCGCTCTCTCGGTGTTGTTCATTATGACTTGTCACATTGACCGGAGACGACGCTACAAACATTTTGAACTTCAAACCCAGCACTCGGTGACGATGGCGCATTCCTTCTCCTACGGATTATTGAGTTATTCTCACTCGCAAACGGGCTAAGGGTGAAAGTGTGGAGTAATGATTGGCACGCCGCCGCCCTCGTCTACGGCCAGGCCCGCTTCCGCCAGGAGGGTCCCGCTGCAAGCTAAAATATTGCCACCTCGACCTGTCAGAACTAAAAGGTAAGAAAACAGTACGAACTATGTAGGTGAGTTAACCTAATGCTTGGAATATGATCACCAGCCCACGCACCAGCCGCAAAAAGAAAGGAATACGAGACAAAATGGGTCAAGAATAAAAATGCAAAATAATCATATTTGTTTTTTCCCCCTTTCCTTTCCAACCAACCCATACAAATATTACAGAGGTATTAAATAACCAACAAAGAGCGAGAGATATTTCGAAACCAGCGTCGGTGGCTTGCGAGGCTAGGCAAGGCATGACGGACGGCACCGTCGCACTCGTAGGGGCTGCCCATTATCGAAACGCGGCGAGGCGAGATGCGGAAGGTCCACGGTGACATTCCCAGAGTCTGGTCAGGTGCGCAACTTTCCAATCCAGGGTGTCACGGTCCTTACAGCGTCCTTTGCCTCCCGCATCCGGCGAATGGGCAACCTCCTGGTCACACGTTTCCCCCCCTCTTCTCCCTACTAGGACGACGAAAACCCCCACGCCGCCATCTTTGCTGGCTTCACTTGACCCTGGATGTCGGGTAGCTGCAACCACCCTCTGTTTCCTAAATCGCGCTAGCGATGGGGGCAAGGAGGGCACATGCTGGGTGGTCGGTGTAGAGTCCGGTATTGGTAGGTGTAATGGGGGTCAGATTGGCTTGGGGCCGGCCATTTCAATGAGAGCAGGAGGGGGGGGGCCGCCGGCGCGGAGATAGTCCATCTTCGATCGCTGTTCTGGAAGGCCAAGCTTGCGGGTCGAGGATGGCTTCATTTGGGGGATATGGATGCCGGCAGTTGGCAGATTGGGAGTCGCACGTGGGCTGCTCCGAAATTGCTCTTGCTCTTCACAATTCATCTTCTCTCCCATACCCATTTTATTACTTTACGGGGTATGCAGTGCACGGGTAACTGAGCAGGAGAGGAGCCCAACACAATCAAAAAAAAAAGCATCTCAATACCAAACACGTGCTGAACGTGATCTGTGGGAGCATTTTGTTTGCTCCATATCAATCGGTTGGTTGCAGGAACTTCAGACGACCCCAATCTGTCCATCACACAGGACCAGGCAGACGGGGAGTGTTCTCATCCACTCAGCTATCGCTGTTATCCTGTTCGCATTAGTTCCCAAGCAGCCACAGCAGCCCCCCAGTCACGGTAGCATCGCACTGAGCATTAAACGAAGGATAATTGAATCCTCACATTAAAATTAAGCAGGTCCAGCGATCTGGGCGACCTCCAGGATCTGCTGGGTTCACCACCAAAAAGCCGTCTGTCATTCATGACAGCTCCTCCGGCTCGCTTCCTAGGCATCCCCGCGACATGGGGTCTTCGGAGGGGGGGGCAGGGAATGGGGTCTGGGTGTGGGGGTTGCACGCACCCTTTTTTCCTTCGAACTCCAATTCTGACGAAAGGGGACCTGGATGGAGTGTGTGACCCACGACGCACTGTTCGTGATGCGCGTTTCCGGGTAAGGGACAATTAATGCGGTCGAGTTAAGGTACCAGTCGCCATCGGAATCGATAGAGGCGACCTACCATTAGATTAAAATGTGATCAGAATGCAAGGGGCCCGCCTCTCTTTCTCCAATACTCTGCCCCAATATGCGACGGGATATGTACTGTTTTCGACCCATTTGCTTTTTTTGGTCAGAGAGTTCGCAGGTACCCTCGATTGCCGATCCTGTCTGGTATCGGGGGAGGTCTACTACGAATTACCACACTTCCCATACCATTTGTTAGCGCGTCTTTTAAGACCTTGGGGTAAGGGTTAGCTTTGTCATTATGTATAATTAATAGACGTGATAACAGGTGCGCGATAAGGGGAGGGGGAGGAGGCTCAGATGAGACTCCGGTACATAACTTTACTGCTTAGTAAAATCTCTAAGAATCTGGGTCATTTAAACAGTAAAGGTAGTGTGTGATGAGATGGGAGTTGCAGATGCGATGCCTCCTCTCTGCAGGCAAACACTCGGTAGACGGAAGGCTTGAAACCCCCAAATGCAGGAGGATGGCCAGCGTACCTGCAGCACTTGTGCAGTGTCGTTCAAGTCGAAGGTAACTGACTGGCTCTTCCTGTGATATGGATCCTCCTCGTACTCACGCTGCTACGTACTAGTATCCGCTGCGGCGAACTGCAGGTAGAGAGTCAAAGCAAAATATCCATTTCAAGAACTTCGCGCTAGGCCCCTGCCCACGGACAATCGTTATCATAGCCGCCCTCATATAATACACACACATATTTTGCTTCTTTCCAGGTTCGAGCCTCTTTCTCGTGTCTTGGGCCTAGAGCAGCCCGGCTTCTTCCCCGACTCTCTGGCGTCGATGCTGCACTCCGTCCAAGCCACAGTCTCAGCTCTGCTGCCAACGGCGTCCATTCAAAAGAATGAATGAATGGGAACTATTCGACGAAAACATACTTGGCTCGGAGCTCCGGATTTACACTGTAAACGCGGCGGGTGTTTCGATTGCCTGGTGTTCGTTCACGCGTAAGGTGGGATGTGAGCAGTCATATGTGATAAGCCACCAGCCTCTTTTTTGGTCCAAGGAGGGGTGGCACGATGATGGAGTTCATTCCATAACCATGGCACCAGCTGAGTTTTTTCGTTGCCTCGACATCTATCAGTTATCACCCCCGCAAGCATGTCACAGCCACAGATTAGTGATCCCCTTGCTGGCTGTACTGGGTGTATCAAAGCCATTAATTACTTCATATGTCTTGCTGTCCCTTCTAGGTATACGCTGGCTCGACAAATCGTCATCGCAATAGGGAGGTGGAGTTTAGAGTTTGTTTGGACAGAACGTTACCAGCAACGGACCGAGTTTTCTCGTCCCTCGACTGATCATTTGCATCGTTGCTCAAAGGGAGCAATGTACCACTTCATTCCTATCACCTAGTGAAGAAAGCCGACCTTGTCCAACGGGCCCCCGTTTTCATTGTCTGCCTGATCGCGGTTTAGCTCGGTTATCTTCCCGGATCTAGCGGTGCCTCCGCCCGCCAGTGGGAGCCTCTACTGCTGTATTTTTAGGGGCGAGGCGGCGGCTCCGCCAGTTGGGAAACGGCTCACTGAGACCCTCCCCGCTGGAACTACCTAGCAAGCATGCCGATGGTGGCGGTCCCGCGAGTAAGGAAAAACGAACGGAGGCTTGAGAAATGACCGGAAGCAATGATCCGCTGCCAACAAGCAATATGTATGCACTTTGAACCCTTGCAACTGAAAAAGTAGCAAAAAAAATTAGAATTTCAAATGTTGGAGAATGCTTATTTGGTGAAATGGCGTCCGCGGCAGGAGGCGATTCTTTCCGTCGGGAGGACCTCGAGTCATGGCCCGGGCTACGGCACACTAGACACTGTGCACTTCGGGAGGCCGTCAAGGACGGGGAGGGGCTTCAAACATCCATGATGCGTGTTGCCGTGTGATGAGTTACGAATCGGTCACTTGTCACATCCCAATACTTAACTCCGGGAAGGGATTTTTCCATCACGAAATCACTATCACCCTCGATTCGTGACGAGTGCCTTTCGCCTCAAACCCGGCCGAAGTATTTCTCAGTCAAACATCGTCTCGCCGATGTACTGTACTTGCAACCCACGTATCGACGAGCGCATCGCACCCAAGCAATGCACACTAGTATACACTACTAGCACCTGTTCCATGTCGCTGGGAGCTTATCACAACTCAAATCGAGTTTCCCAGTTACCAAAAACAGGCGATATGGAATCCCTCTCCCTCTCCCATTGTCCCAATGCGACCTGTCACCAGCGGGTCCGCTTGCTGTAGCACGGTGGGGGAATGCTATAAGTAGGGATGGCAGGAGCCCTGTAGTCGCAAACGGTCCTTGGGTAACTGGATGGGGCAGCTGTAAGGGGGTTAGTCGCGGCCGCAAGACCGTAGCTTTGATGGGGGCATTGGGGGTTTTCTATCGTACATGTCCGCGTTTGGCAGCTGTAAATAGGACGGTCCGCCTGACCGGGTTCAAACCTTCTCACATCTGCCAAAGTCCATATTCCCGCCGGGGCGTTTACCTGGTTCTATAGGGCATGTGGGACTGCCCTTAGCTGAGGGCTCATGTTTGCGGATTCATGCTATGGGCACAGGCGTTGCCCGCTACCGATTGACACAAACGGCCCGTTGCACCCTGGCTCTACAGAGGAGGGGGCCTTTGTTGCTGCGCTTTTGCGCGCGTGAGCTATTCTTGTCTTTGTCCCCCCTGCTCGCGGGCCTCATCAAGTGATTGAAAGGGGGTAACAAAAAAGCTGTTCGCAAACGTCGAGAAGAATGCGTCTTTCAGTAGAGTAGTCCACTGGGCCCGGCTCTGCTACATGTTTGTCAATCAACCCCATCGCATCGGGGGGCCACATCTGGGATGGGATGGATGTGCACATGATCTACAATGTGTTCAGCTAGTGTAGACGTTGAGATTCGTGGGGAAGTCTCCCTTTTCCCCGCCTGACTTAGATCCAGCTCCCCCGCGCGCCCTCAGTCACATCGCAGCCTCTGAAGTGGACAACTCAAGGGGCTAAATCGTCGCTTTCATGAGAGCTAGTGCTCCTTCATGCCATATTGCTCACCCGACGAAAGTTGCAAATCCCCAGCTCTCCCCACAGCCCCGATTTGACCGAATCGCTTGGGGTCGTCGGGAATAAGTTCCATGGCTAAAATAGCAAAGTAGGGACTGCCTAGTCACTCTAGCCTGGGTTGCTGCAAAAAAGGGTCTGACGGCATAGACAAAGGAGGCCCAAGTATCTACTAATTATGGGCACTAAAAGTCGTCTGGCAACTAACCTGGACCCTGACTTGTCGCTATTTCCTCCAATCGCTGCCATGACTTTTGATCCTTAGAGCTCGTGCTAAGTTGCTCCGAAACCCCACAATAGCAACCTGGCTCCTGAATAATAACCCTAAAGTCTCACTCGGGATCATGAGTCAATCCACTTTGGGTTGCAAGTACACATTTAATTGGGGAATGTCCCAAGACGATCGACCGAGCAGAACCCGAGCAAAAGGTGGAACTCCAATTCAATGGCGACTCGGCTGACTCGAAAGGCTCGAAAAAGTCGCCCTCTTACCTGGGACTGGGTGAGGCAGGTCGGAGTGCCACTAGCTCGCCCGCTCAAATGATACGGAACCCAGGATATTCACGAGTCAAGTGTTTGTCTGTTTCCGTGTACACACAGATGTAGTTTGCCCTTGCTAGCAAGGTAGCAAGGTAGCATGCCCTGCGTGTCTTCTTCGTAGTACGGATCTACGTATGCGTGTAAGTATGCGTGTACGTATGTACGAAACCCGCCGGCCGGCCAGCCCTGCGCAGGTGCAGTCAGGCTGTCTGTCGCCTCCTCCCCGCCCTGCCGCCCGCCGCTGCGGACAACACCGCAGTTGCGCCGAGCTCACATGATTATGGCAAGGTTTTGCGGCCCACAGGCTTGGAATGGAGGCCTGCTTGTGCTGTTGACAGTCAGCCTGGCCCGGCTGGCAGAGCCGTCAAGCAATCCACTGCAACGTACGAATGACCGCTACATGGTTTGCGCTCCAGCGATCCGTGCTTCCAAAGGGGCGGTAACAGAGTTGCACGTGGATCATATTGATTACTGCAGAATCTTTATGAATTCGAACCAAGGCCTTGGGAAGGTTTCCTTGGGCCCTTGGTTGCCTCCTCCACAACAGACGATGGAGTCAAATGCTAGTCCAACATCCCAGCAAACTCATGTGCAGCAGTATGGAGTCAAGGTGTCGTCCAGTTTCTACCCGATTATACCCATCGCACCTGATGTCTTCCCCTCTCTGTCAAGATGCCATCCCAGAAGGTGAACAAGTTTGTGTCCCGAGTTCCGAGAACAAACCACAAGCCGAGGCCTGTGCCAAGCATTCTCCGCAATGTGGCTTGAGGGATCGCCTCGGGCTTCAGCACCATGTGCCTGCTGCCAACACTGCTATACCCGAATATTCCTCGGAGTCTAGAGGGAACCTTTCATGGACGAGCCGACAGCTTCTGGTAATGCCTGCAAGTCAAGGTTGGCAGTCCGGGGTCAAATAAATGAATGAATTCAATTAATTCAATAAACAAAGAATTCGAATAAATTATTATTCTTTGATTCCCCAACATTTTGCAAGCGCCCGTTTTGCACTGCGCCTGTCCGTTTGATTACGGAAGGGCGTGATATCAAGGTCGCAATACAGTTTGCGCCTAGCACTACAAACCCGGTTCCTCCTCTATGTGACTGCTAATAGCGACGGAATACAATGGCAGCTTGGGACTGGAATCGCTGCGTCGCATTCTGGCACCCTCGGGGGCTGAGTAGCGAGATCACCAATACCTGCATGTTGGTCGGGCCAGGATAGCCGCTGCACATCAGAGTCACGCTGGACCAACACTCAGCCCTGTCGACTCGCTTCGATAACCCTTTCTGAGCGCTTAACTATTCTGCCTTGCGCGCTGCCGCGGACAAAGTTCCCCTCCATCCCAGCGGCCATGGCCTGCAGTTAAGGAAGTGCCTTCCCACTGCAGCGCTGGATTGTAGCAAAGGGCCAGCCCACGTGGGGGATCGCCCACACGTTGAGCAGCTTTCTAGAATCCATGGAGATGTCTGATACCTCCAATTTCAATTCTCTGACCTGGTCGTGGTCTGGAAACTCACCTGGCCAGCAACAGTACCCATCTCCTCTTGTTTTCTGTTGTAAGTCGACATGTACGTACGTGGATAGGCACGCCACAGCAAGACTACCCAATGCGATTCCTCAATCTGAGCTGATGACCTGCGCCACCCGGGTGGAGGGAAGCCTTTCCACATTGCTGCGGCAGATCAGCTTGCGATGTTCTTCCCGCCCCGTAGCTTGTAAATGAGCAGCCCCAGGGCAACCGTCGGCTATTTGCAGGGGTTGACTCAGAGCCATCAGGCAACTGACCTGACGCATCAAGGAAGAGTCAAAAGACAGCGCACTGCTGATGACGCAGCCTGAACTGTCACGGCTTGGTGGAGGTCATGTGGCATCGGTGCAGCGAGCAGAGTCCGCCACACGACGCCTTCGGAGAAGACCCTCTCCAACCCGAAAATTACGGGCTCGACAACCCACCCGCCCGAACGCTTCGAGGAATGCGGAAGGTGGACAGTTGGGAAATGAGAACGATGGTCACTGTCCTGTGACCCGGGTCTCTTTGCTTTTGCTTGGCATCTCCAGGGTTCGCAGGCAGAGACAGTTGCACCCCACGAGAGCATTTGCATCGCAGGAACTGGGGAAATGACACACGTAGCTGGTAGGCACAGCAGAGGGCGGCCGTAACTTCGACGCCGAGATATTGCTTCAGACCCCCACGACCTACCTTGAGGATGTCGTGACAAGATTTGTACTGGTGATTACGAAGTATGTAAGAAGTAAGAAGTAAGGACCACGCTAGGAATAAGCATAAGCTGGATCCGTCAGGCATTTGCCAATCATCAGCAAGGTTATTCAACGGTAATCAGTCCCTGTAAGTATTCTTGGCTCACGGGAATACAATCTTGTCAGCTTCTCCCCAGTCCCCTCGGACTCGAAATTCGGTTTCTGCCAGCTCATCAGGCAGTCTCACTCCATCCATCTCGACGATGGGATGTCCGTCTGATTGTAGATGCGTCCCAATGGCGGGATGGTCCGTTATCTCGAGCTCCGGGAGACGCGGGCGCACACCGAATCCGAGAACCAGTATCCCCACGGCCACATTCCCAAGAGCACGGAAGATCTTCTTGGGGGTCACATCAGATAATATCAAGGATTTGGGCCCTTGCTTATTCGGCGACCACATCAACGCTACTGCTTGAGGCTTCTTTTTGCAGGCGGACCGCTGTACGAACGGCACATCAGGCAGCCCCATACGACGCTTGCATCTTTTGGGAGACCTTCCAACGGCCAGGCCCATCCCACGTGTGGTCGCCATGATCGCAGCTCCCTCCCATCCTGTTGGCTCGTTGTAATCTCATCTTCTGCAAGTCTCCTTTGGCGGGCGGAAGTGGCGGGCATTTCCATGCTTCTGCGCGCTGTTCAGCCATGGGCCGGTTGGCTTCTTGTCAATTGAGGAGGTGGTGTGGTGATTATCCATCTGTTCTTCGAAGTTTATCAGATATCCTCAACTGTACCTCACGATCCAGCCCATGTACCGTCCGTTTCTTACAATGTACAACCGTTGAATCATGGAGATTCATCCCACGCCGGTGAGCGTCATCTTGCTGACCGCGACGGCAGCTAGTCGGGGGTTAACCTCACAGGGATTCCATTTAGTCAGATCATGAATGCAGTTTGATGCTGGCGCAGGTGATATGACAGCTGTCAACCTATCCTGGATGATTTGCAGTGGCTTGAGATACCCGCTGATGATCTCTTTGGCGGCCAATGGCAGAACCTTGATCGGGCATTTCTCCACTAAATCGCTTCGCAATTGCACTTACAATAGACGGATTCACGGGTACATCCTAGATCCCGGAGCCAGAGCCTCATTGGTGAGCGCAAGCGATTCGTACAGTAAACCTACTACATCTCGTAGACAGTTTATCTGTCAGACATAGCCACAAGGGCCCCCTCCCACGAATATGTAACAACGTATTTAGCAACTGAACCTGGCAGAGAGCATGTTCCACATCTGGAGATTTCCCTGGAAACGGCAGTCTCGCGGCGCGGCTATGAATACCTCCGCTAGTGCGGGACCTTTTGCTTACCATCGCAGATGACAGGGGCCCCGGGTGAGGCAAATGCTGTGTGGAGCTCGTTCAGAAATGCAAGACGGGCACATCCATTTCTCGCCCGCTGTAGAAAAAAGAACCCGTGAACCAGGAATCCAGCTGCATTTCGATATCACCAAGGCGGCAGCAAGGCGGGCTTCCATGCTCGATGCGAGGAAGCTTCTCTGCAAAAGCCGCCACCGACAAGGATGATGAAATGGGGCTACCAGAGGCCTGGTGCATCGAAGGTCCCCGAGCTTTGACGTCGTTTCCCGAAGTTCACTGGGAAATGTCCAAGACTCTGTCCCACGTTTCAGGGAAGCCAGATACAATACATTTTCTCAGTATTTTTATTATTTTTATTACAATTGTTTATTTCAATTTCGAGAGGCGTAGATTTCGTGGGCAATACAACTCCTCCTGCAGCTGACACCCGGCTTCAGATCTGAGGCCGGCTCGGTCTGTACGTGGCAGCTGTCATTCGCTGCTCGCTCGTTCGATCCATCCATCTCATTTCGTTGCCACACCACTATGTGGCTTATTATCGATCGCTGACGAAGTTGTAAGTAGAGCTGAGCAGACACCATAGATAGCTCTGGACTCTTGGGTAGGACACGCTGTATACGAGCAGCTGCTGGTCGGTCACGCAAGACCACAGAGGCCCAGGCACTACTCGAACGCTCTGTAACGTCCAGACCATTCAAGTGGAGGTCCTTTGTTCATCGATCCATCCATCTTCTGAGTCAACTCGTCTATTTGACTTTCTTTGGAATGATACTACTAATACCACCCATCTCGTGCACATGCAAGTCATCAATATACCCCGGCCCTAGGAAGCACCTTGACGGGCCGCAATTGGTTCATCTGGTCTGACAGCCGCAGGCCGTGGGATGTGCCAATCCTTCTAGTCTCCTAAAGTCATGAGATATTCTCAGGAGCAGATAACACGATGTTAAACGTGTAACGGATCTACTTTCTACGATGGCGCACGCCTTCCCTCGCGGGTACGCAATATGCGACGACCGACGGGAAGGATGGACTCGATCGACAAGCACAGTCATCAATTGATTTCCGATGCGAGAAGAGCCCACCGGCAAAGGGGCTGACTGGATACTCTGGCTGCTGGAGAGAAATAGTCATTGTGCGATGTCGTATGCACCTACCCGCCGGGAGCCAAGAGCCCAGCTGCTTCTGTGTGCCGCCTTCTAAGAATACCGTAAGAAGGACGCGAGTTTTCATTGCCTGCTGAACTTAGGATTGCCATTGGCAGCTGCGTCAACACGAGGGGAGAGAATGCCGAACTGTTCTCAGTCCGACGGCAGTCCTCGTTCGGCCAAATTTTGAATTCGACGATGAGTGTGATGTCCGGCTGCAGCACGCCTTTTGTGCGGCGGGTTTCGCGAGTATCACGGGTTGCGTGCCTCTTTGACCGAGAGGATCGCTAGGATCCCGAATGGCTCCCTACGAGAAGATGAGACTCCGACGATGTACTCTCTCGGGCTTCGCAAGTACCCCATCCCTAGATCATGTGGGAGTCTGTACTCTACCTGAGCGCTGCTGTCTCGACGCCACTGAGGTACATGGCTCACTTCAAAGCGCAAGGCTTCGCAAACTGCATCGAAACTCAACCAGAGACATCCTGGCCGGCTTAACCTTCCACTCTCAGGCATCGGCTCAACCTGCCTACCTCCTGAGGGCTACCATTACAAGACATATCTACCAGTCAAAGGCAGCCTCACCGCTGAAATGCAACTGCCAGCGCAGTCCTCCAGGCACAGATAAAACGCCACGATTTCCATAACAACTTCGGTTGGTCGCGCCAGGGTCGCACAGCTGATGAATCAGCTCGGCATAACTGGGAGAAGGGGGAGAAGGGGGAGGCGCGGGCCAATGCCACGCGTACAGAAGCGATCGTGCGGCTGCACGAGGATCTAGCCTGGTGAACCATCCGCGGACGCCGCAAGCCATCCCCGAAGCCAGCGTGCAGATCGAAGCGTCATGAGGGAGAGGGGGAGAGCGGATTTTGGGTTCTACAGAGTCAGCCGCTTTGGGCAGGATCTAGTGGTATGCTGTGCTTGGGCATTGAGAACATGCCATAAGCACTTCGCAATACTCGCCAAGTCAACCACCGGTCCGAAACGGTTGTCTAGACTGGACGGGGAGGGCATCGTTCCAAGCGGAGTGGGGTGGATGGGGGTAGGCGTGCACCATGACTCCGTGGGGAGAGGGCGAAACTGGGCGGGGAAGGAATCCGGGGAATACAAACAGTCAGCTCTTAGCTAAGAGTATTCCTCGTTGCACGCACGGTTACATGCGAAGACGAAGGAATCGTGGTTGGTCTGAATCCGCCCAAGACCGCTCTGTGCGAGGCGGAGGGTACATAAAGCAGCGACGCATGGCATTAAGCATGATGGCTGATGACTTCCCAGGTTTTTCATGGTGGTCATCTTCAGCTTACGCTCGCCCTCATGCAACGGTACGCGCCGATGGATAGGATTGCGTTTGCCTCGCAAAGACAACCGTTACGACAGTTCGGCCCCACGAGTTGGAGGGCGTTCCGTCTCAGGGAGGATGCTCCTTCTTCCCGCGGTCCGTCCCTTCTTACATTCTGGGTGAATGGCGCTCGGGGAGGGGTGGGCGACTGGCGAATCTGATGTCTTCGTCCGAGGCAGAAATGTGGCACGTATGAAATTGGGGGCCAGACCGAGAATCTCAGAGTGGTGGTGGGTGAGACTCGGTGAAGGAGTGTTTGGGTGGCGATGGTAAGGTGCGTTGGTCGAATCATCCGCGAACCGTCGGCTCTTCCTCTCAACCCTCCTTTCAAGAAATTTGGTTCTCGTCGTTTTATTCGGTTGTCTCGTGTTTATCCTGTTAAATTTCTCTGGTTTTATTTTATTTTATTATCTATTTTCTTTTTAGTCCACCTGGTGAGTAACTGATTCGGCAGTTGGTCAGTCCGTCATCTCGTTCTGGTGGGGTGTCGAAAAACCCGAGTTCCGTCTATACACATTCCCACGTGGACATGGATGCGCCACATTCGCTAACGACATCCGAGCGGAAGGGGAAAGAAAGAACTGTTACAGGTAAGGCCAACAATCGCCATGGAGCATACGGACGTATAGTATGCGAGCGAATATGCCATATCAGGCGAGACGGCGATGGTCCGGGACAGACGGGACTTGTTACAGTTAGGGATATTCGGTTGCTTGGGCTGAATTCATCTATGTACCCCAGATTTGCAGAGAGCGAATATGGGGTACCGTGATCATCTTCTTTCTGTTGCCCCGTCCGTCCTCTTCTTTCTCGTCTGGCCGTCCCGTGTGGGTACTGAGAAATAATAACACCTTTTCTTTTTAAATATTCTGATATATTTTCCCTCTAAAGCCATCTTCCTAGGGCATGTAATAGCTCGGCGCACTTTAACGCAGAGTCCCAAGATCCACACATTGAATCCCATATTAAGGTCCACAGGCCATGAGATCAACTGCTTGATTGATTGCCCACCCACCAATCCCTTGCCTCCCCCCAGTTGCCCAAATCGTCCCAAGCGGCCGGTACCAGGAAAATATTCAGGGTTCCTGGTGACCAGGGCCCTTTTTTCGATCTGCCACCCCCCCAAGCGCAAGCACACCAACCTCACTACGTGCTTGCCTGCCACACCACTCTCAGGCTAATATGCCGGTTAAAGTCTCACCGCTGGCTGGGTGCGGCAAGGCGGGAAGGCGTGTCTGCTTGCCCCGTGGCATTTAGCCGGGTGGCAGGCGAATGAGTGGTCGTCGCGTCGGCGCTGCTGAAGATCCGCCGACAAAGGACCCCGTCAGCTGTCATGGTGAGGGCTGAGGATTCACATGGTTGGGACGGTTACGTTCTCTTGACTGTTGAAGGATGGTAAGCGCTCGTCCCAATTCGTGGGATCCCGACCGCTTGCGGATCTGAATAGTCGCATTGCCTGCCGCGTTTTCCCACCTGGTGAACGAATACACAGTTTCGACCAGGAGGGATCTCCCCAGCTGGAGGCGGTGAAAAGTAGCACGCAAGCGCTTGCCCTGCACCCCACGGGACACACTGACGAAGTGTGTAAGGCAGTTGACCGCTGGCATATCCGGGGGAAGCGCAACGCACCCCTCCGCCCCTACCGATATGGCAAGAGGTGGTCAATGTGTCCCATTTGCCCATCGCATAGGGCTTTCGACTCCACGTGAGGTGCACCATCAAAGCATCCATGCCCTCTCGCTTGGCGGCGCTGCCAAAGAAGTGCCGCTGGTACATTACGTCCCCCTGAAACAAGACCACCCTCTCAGGCTAGCAGCAGATCGGCCTTGCATGGAGAGAGCGCTGGAGGGGAGGTCGGCCCTACTGTTCTGGCCCCGAAAAGGGGTGGTCTGGTGACGGTTTTGTGCCGTCCTTGCTGCCGTTGAAACATCACGAGTACTGGTTGAAACGTTTTTTTTTCTCCCTCACTTGGTCCGCTCCTTGGTACTCCTGGGCGAGGTAAACGCGGGGAGGGGGGCAGGAGGGGCCAGGAATCGGGATATCGGGACGGAGTTTTTTTTATCTTGTAGACTCAGATGCGAGACATGTCAGATGTTGGGGGCCGGCCTGGACCCTTTGTGGGTTATGACACTGACCGAGGCTGATGGACTTGACCGTTGGGGGTTGAGGGTTGCGGTATTGCATGGCATGGCATGGCCTCAGCTTCCTTCTTCTGTATATGGCTGTGCCCAACGGAGGTGCTGTCATATCCGGTCGACACCCCATTGCTGACTCCCGAAAGGCAGTTGGCAAGAACACGACTCTGACTACCTGACCCCATCCCCATACCTGGACACGATGCGATAAACGAGGCTGCTGATCAGAAGGACTATCACTACAACTCTACTGCCTCAGCTACAGTGCTTCTGCAATCCCTCTGTAGATCGAGGCTGCTGAAAAGTGTTCCCCATCCCATGACTGGCGCAACCGACCCCAGCACCGCCTGCAGTCGCTTAACTCGGACAGTAACGATCACCAAGTCCCTAATATAGGCCTCTGCTCGTGACCGCAGCCCTATTGCCCCAGAGGATGCCACGTCTGCGCCGCTAGCTTCCTGGTTCTTGTCCTCGTGGGCTGAGTCTGCACGAAGGGTCATGATGACCGCCGGTGCAGCTGAGACATTTATAAATTGTCGGTATTGCGGCACTGATGGGCTTCGGTCCCGAAGAGTAAGGTTGCTTAGGTCATGAAAGTAACGGTGATGGACTTCATATGTTCTCATATTTGCTAGATGTATAGTCGGCTGGCTTGCGGCAGTGACTGGTAAGCAGGCTTCAGATTAAGTGCTATGTCTACAATACCGAATTCCTATGACAAGTGAAGTCACCGGCTGTAGCGTCTGCCTGGCTCCCTGACACATGCTGTGAAGTCCATGTATTCCATAATTACCTACCCCAAGTCCGGAGAAGAGCAATGGGCATCAAAGTCATTCCTAAGAGACATGCATAGTATACAGGACTTGATAACAAAAGCCTGAAGTTAGTAAACCCAACGCTCGAGCAGCTCTCCCTACTGAGATCCTCGTCCTTCCATACCTCCCAGACATACATGTAAACACCCAATGCCACTACAGCTAGGCCAGGTGACGAAAACAATATTGTACGGCAGACCGTAGACGTGATCGTTTTCGCAATGAGAGGCTGAGCCTGATGACACGCAACGCGAGTCAGGGAAGCCATCAATCCCACGATGACTAAGTAAGTCAGAGTGCGAGATATCCAAAGAGCTCCCCTGATGTCGTTCATCGACCCGCTTGCGCTGAGGCAAGCATATCCAGCTGCAACAAGCTGGCATGTCGCAAGTAGGGCCATGATTGTGGGCCTTGTCATCTTCCCCTTGAAAACGAGCGAGTTGTAGACTTCCGTATATAGACGGATAGCAGCATGAGCAGCAACTGCCAGGGCGGCTCCGTAGAAAAGATCAATCCTGCCGATAGCCAACAATACGATTATGGCGAGGAAAGAGACAATGTTGAGGGCACTGGCTCGTAGCTGAATGACCTGGTTCGTAGAAGTGCATCTCCTACGCTGCATATCCTGTAAATCTCGCTTCATATCTCCAGAGTCCTCGTCGAAGCAGCTAAAGTAACAACCTAGTCGAGTGAAAGACTCCCCCAAGGGTGTGCTGATGGCTGCAGCTGCCATGACCTTATGCCTGTCGACGAAGTATCCCATTGATGGACTCAAAACAACCCACAGAGCAGAGAACATCAACCCAGTTTGGATATAGAGATCCCTTTTCCATATATCTTTCGCAGGTAGGGCCGACGGCATCACCATCGAGATGCACCGGGCTCCCAGCAAGCCCAATGTCGCACCAAAGAGCCCTTCCACGGCCATCATGGCAATCTGGCGTTGTGAGAAGCTTTTGTCGACGTTCAACCCGTAGATCAGCATGGCCGATGTCTCTGCCGACACCATTGCCACGCCGAGTAGGATGCTGAATAGAGTAGCCTTGAAGTGGTTCCCGACAAGAACATGGGCTGGCCACTCGTAGACAACTTTCAGGACGCCAGCGACCATAAACTGCTTGAAGGCCATATCCATCGTGTATAGGGTGTAAAACAACATGCTGAGCGCATACAGGTACGAACCGAGTTGCGTCGGACATTGGAAAACCAGAGAGGCAAGGTAAAACCCGACCGGGACCTTGATTAAGAGATTAGTCCAAGCGATGGCAACCAGGAGCCATCGTATAAGGACAGAGTCCCGCTGCCCATGTCCCCATAGGCGAATGAGAACGTTTCGTGACCGGTTGATGATCTCGACGGCCAGCGATGCGTAGATGAGATAGAGAGGGCGACGAGGGGCCTGCATGTACAGAATGAACAGCATCGAGCTGACACAGAAGTAATGATGAAGAATGTACTCCGTTGACACCAGCAGGGGCAACTCCGCGAGCCAAGTTATCGACTTTGAGACGAGGCACACTTTTTCGATTGTCGTGAAAGGGGACTTGTTCACGTAGGTGTCCGACGCTGCTGAGCTCGTAGTGAAAGCCGTGAGACAGGCAGGTGTCGAGACGAAAAGGAAACAAAACCCAACAGAAGACATGAGGAAGGGCTCCAAGAAGCGTTTCCGGTCCTTGTTGAGCCGTTCGTAGAATGCCGGGTGGACACATCCCACAATCTTGTCCACCAGAAAGAAGAGCATATGATAAGCCAGGAATGACAGCAAAACCGCGCCGAACGGCACTTCTGGTACTGGAACGGAAGTCATTATTGAAATGGACCGGAATCTAAGATGAGAGGATCAGGGGGGCTGAACAGACAACTACTCAACATGAAAAGGAAAGAGAAAGATATCAAAAGATATCGTCTACTGGGGTCGGAACAAATGACTTTATCAAGGTTTGGCTTTGCTGCCATAGATAGAAAGCAAGCACATCGTGGCTTGCCTCGGGAACTTTGTTACAAGTCAGAAGAAGTATAAACCCAACCACTGACACAATCCATTTGATAGTATCGCAAGAATCGGTTAGCAATTTGAGTGGACGACGACCAGATAAAGCTGTGGCGTCGCGAGGAGGCTTTCGGAGTGATCCGCACAAGCTTGGATAGCCTTTCAGGTACGGCGTCAAGATTCGGGTTACCAAGGTTGAATAAAAACTCAATGCATGTCGCAGTAAACCTAGTTGGCGTTGCAATTCGTAGTTATAAGAGATTCGGGGGTCAACATTGTGTGGCAAGGGATGAATCGACCATCCGAAAGTTTCTCAGCATCGGACTCATTTGTTCCAAATCTCGGAGTAACCCCAAAGACTGCCCGTATACAGTTATGGAGAAACCAAAGGTGGCCGTTCAGGTGGCCTGCGTCGAGGTTCTCGACCACCGAGATACCATCGATGCGCCGATAGGGGCACGATCAATGGCGAGGAGAAGATGGATCGCTGGCTTTCTCTTCCTGGTGACCCTTGTGGGAGCATTGGACTCGACAATGATCACAGTGTCTTTGCAGGTCAGTTCCTCTTTAGTAGCCAAAAACGACCCAGAAGCTAACTACCACACCAGTCCATAGCGAAAGAGTTTGACGCGAGCGTCACGGCGACATTCAGTTTGGGGACGGTCTACCTCCTTGCTTCCTGCGTCTTCCAGCCGTTCTTCTCAGAGTTGTCTCATGTTCTAGGCAGGCGGCCTGCATTTCTTCTGGCACTCGCCACCTACGCAGCTGGTTCGACTGTTTCAGCAACAAGTAGGTCCATCGCGCAGCTGCTGGTTGGTCGGGTGATTCAAGGGGCAGGGGGTGCTGGATCTGCTTCCCTTTCGGTGATCGTCATGACCGACGTGTTTCCACTGAGAAAGAGGGCGAAATG
Organism: Reticulascus tulasneorum; assembly: GCA_001557505.1. Taxonomy (NCBI): domain Eukaryota; kingdom Fungi; phylum Ascomycota; class Sordariomycetes; order Glomerellales; family Reticulascaceae; genus Reticulascus; species Reticulascus tulasneorum. Next base: position 1,148,449 of record LSAX01000006.1, read on the forward strand.
GATTGCGTATCTCAATGGTGCATGGCTACTTGGTGGCATCTCCGGACCGCTCCTTGGCGGCATGATCACTTACCATAACTGGGTGGGTGGAATGTCCGCCTGAAAATTGGGAGGTTAAGCTAACACTCCTCACAGAGAGGCATATTCTGGGTTAGTGTACCTTTGCTGACGATTGTATTTGGAGGTTTCTGCATCCTACTGGGATACGACAAGCCGACAGCTGGGATTTGGTGTAGTCTTGCCCGAGTCGACTGGCTCGGCATGTTTCTCTTTGTCACGTCTGCCGTGGCATTCTTGATACCTTTGACGTTCGGAGGTATTCAGCATGCTTGGTCCTCATACAATACCATTGTTCCTCTCGTGCTGGGTGCGGTTGGATTCATCGGACTCGCCATGCACCAGCGATTCATCGCGAAGGCGCCGATGTTCCAGTCCCGAATCTTCATCAACGCACCTACCATCACCGCGTACCTGAGCGCCGGAATACAAGGTATCCTGCTCTGGATGCTTCTGTACTATATGTGTGTCTACTATCAAGGAGTCCGAGGATACTCGGGGTTGATGACTGGCGTCTTCGCACTCTGCGAGACCTTGACCATTGCTCCTCTGGCAATCGTAACCGGCATCGCTATCAGCAGGACCGGAAACTACCAACTGGCACTCCGGGTTGGCTGGGCTCTAACAACAACAGCGTACGGGCTACTGTGCCTTCTCAAAGCGAATACCCCGGTCCCGTTGGTCATTTTCATCAATATCGTCTTGGGCATTGGACTTGGCCTGGTTGTGCCCACGCTCGTGATGACAGCTCAAGTAGCGCTCCCAAAAGCCGACCATTCGCATGCTGCGGCGATGCTGTGTCTGCTCAGAGCAGCGGGCCAGTGCTTAGGTGTGGCTCTCGGGACGGCCATATTCTCCAACCAGCTTGGTCGAGAACTAGGTAGACTTGGAGTTGGCGGGGAAATATCCAGAAAGCCAGTCGTGGAAATCCTCGACGCCCTTAGAGTAAATACCTTAGAAGATCTGGCCGTGATGATGGCCGTCGAGCGCGCTTTGGAAGTGGTATGGATCGGTGGCTGTGCGCTTGGAGTCGCAGTCTTGCTGGCAACTTTGTTCACGAGATACCCGCCTCTGCCACAGGATGGTGAGGAGGTTGCTGAAGAGTCATGAGGAGCTGGGGAACACCTTGATAGAGTGATCGGTATACATTGTAACTGGCTAGATGGACTGCGATAATGCTAAGTAAGACTTGAATGCATTCCGTGAAAATGCGAGGTGTAAGTCTGAACCTTGACCACAGGCAAAAAGTAACTTTCGAGCTTCAAGCCACAAGTGAAGTCAATCTGCACGGTATTCAGCCTCACTTGAGGCGTGTAACCTACATATCTTACCTTGAGCCACAGAATTGGGGTTATGGGTGCAGAAGATCCCCCACATGGAGTTACCTGGTGAGCAGTTGACGGAACCCAGAATAGGGTGTGGTTGACATTCCAAACTCCGCTCATGAACACCCCGAGTTTCGTTGCAAAACGGAGGATCCCGTGGATTGTGTTGTGATGTACGGACTATTGTGGGGGATTTTGTTTACGACGGACCGGACCATCTGGTCCTCATCACATACTGTATATCACTGCTCATGTGGGAAGTTGCATCGGCGCGGCGTGACCCATAGCGGTTCAAGTGCCTATCACTTCCCCAAACGTCTTTTTTGGTCCACCAAGTCTAGTACCTGAACAATCCCCGGCCGGCCAATGTGACACTCCAGGATTAAACTACGTCACGAGACACCTTTGCACGCGGTCAGTGATCAACTAGATCTCGATTTCAGAACAACCCTCAATCGTGATTCGGGCCCTGCCCTCAACGTCATTGCTGATCTCAACGACCCTGACAGACATGGTCGGTCAGGCACTTTGACTTTGATGTGCATTCGGTGACCGCAAACTAATTACAGAGATCTTTTGCGGGTCGCAACAAAAACTGTGCCAGCCAGCAGCAGAAACAAATGACGCCCAAATGGCCACCTTGTGACGTTTCGAAGTAACTGTCGACGGGCCAAATGTCACTGAATGAACAAAGTAGCGAGAAGGGTGAAACATATCACGAAAGTAGCCCTCTCAGCTCTCCAGGCCGTCAGGAGAGGTTAATCGAAACGCCCGCTGATGAGGCCGCTGGAAAAGCCCAGAATTGGTCAGCTTCCTTTGCGAAGCCATAAAGGTGCAGCGAGTGACACTCGACGTTCGACAAATACTTACGTACATAGAAGCCGTACAAACCACTCGGGAGCATCCGCTCAATGTCCATAGAAGCCACCTGAAACCCCAATGCGTGCCCTAATGGCATCAGGCTTCGCATCGAATCCCAACTGGGTTATACTACGTACAGTATGGTAGGTACATAAACATACCGCGGGCGACGTCGCCCGGCGGGAGACCCTGACATAGCGCAGAATGGCACTAGCCAGGCCAGGCGGCCGGCGCCAGCGCCAAGATCCACCGAAAGGGTGCCCGCCGCTTTGATGGTACCTACGACGAAATTGAAGCCATTGCCGTCATAGCAGTGAGACAGGCCAAATGGCCCTAAAACCCTCTAGGCCGACCGGGTGAGCAAGCCGTAGCCAGGGATAGGCCGACAATTCGAACTTCGTCTGCACTAAGACGGACATGCTGCCTGAGATGTTCAGGGGCCGCCCGCTTGTTAGTCTTGCCCGTCCAAGCCCATCTCCGCCCACCAAGAGCGTTTTCCATATTGGAATAATGGCTTTGTTCAGGTCAGGCCTATGTACCTTCATACAGACCTGTTGTTGGTCTGATCTTTATCGATTCCGTTGCGGGTGCTCCGTCTGGCTATCCATGTTGATCATTCCCCATGGATTGGGCCTCCTCTGGTCTGCCCAAAAGTTCAAGGTTTAATATTTAATATTTTATTAATATTTTGGTCTTTTTCCTTTTCTCCCCCCCCCCCTGCATTTCGTGACGGTTCTCGGCCCCCCGTCCAGTTCAGCCTGATTTTGGCAAACGCGATGGCTTCTCCGCCTCTCTTCTGTCACACAAGCCCGTCTCTCCCCTGGAAACGTTCTAGAAATTCCACAACGCCCGTTTCCCCCAGCTCTCGCTTGTGGTATTTTATTGCTTTTTTCCCCCCCTCTGCCTTCCCCCTCTTCCCCCGGTATCGCTTAATTGCTTTTCTTCAGCAGAGCCTCCCGGGGTTGCCACGTTCACTACGACCTTTGACGTCAGTCCGGGGGAAAATCAAGATTTGAGTGCAACGAAGCGAGGGAAAACAACCAACAGCTCGGAAGGACCAACGGGAAGAGGAACCGAGTTCAGGTGACAATTGAAACCATGGCTCTCGATCCGGAAAGCAAGATGAATACGGAACCAACAACGCTTAAATGAACATTGATTTTATTAAAATATTACTTATTATTTATTATGGTACATTTCCTCACAATGGCCATGCGCACGGCCATCCTGGAGCAGCCTGTCAAACGGCCGAAAGGGGACTGTACTTTATTACGCCTCAGCTACTTGTCTCCGGCCTTGTCTTTCTCCCACGTTTTGCACGTCGGGGCTGGCCAGTTAGAGCCCTGGCCGACGGCTCCAACGCGGTGGTAGCGTCCTTCTTTGGCGGCGGAATCGTCCCCCGGAGCAAGGCCGACCCCAGAAGCTCATGGCGTCCTTGACTCGTACACCATGCCTCATTGGAAGCCCGTCGATGGCGGGCATTTCGTCCCTTTTTGGATGTCTGTCCGGACCGCCCCGCAGCGTGTCTCGACTTTTGATTTCGAGAAGGGGTTGCTGGGTAATAATTTACGCTTGGATTGGGCGTCATCACGGGCTTACGTTACGAGTCTTGCTTGGATGCTTGGTGGAATGTCTTGCATCGCAATTTGCCCCAACCAACGTGCGCCGCGGTTGTCCTGAGCTTTACGAGGTTTGTCAAGGTCTCGAGGACATCCAGTCCGGAGCATGCTACATGACAAGCAATAAGCCGTGTACGGGATGGGATGTCTTAGGGCGATGTCTTCAAAAAAGTCGTCCATCGCCCCAATGTGGGCAATTTCATTTCACCCACGGTACCATGTGGCTAATATGTACGTATGGCATGTCTACAGCCTCGCTGTAGCATTCCAGCATTGTACCTGCATGACACCGAGCACTTGCGGTAACGTAGCAGCAAATTGATGCGCCGCACTCCGTGCACATCCTCGTTTCTAAACGTCAGGGACACCTCTTCTGCACCCTTCGTCTAGGTAAGTACCTCTGTATTTGTCAATTTCTCCGAGTCAGGGCAGGCTTGCTTCGCATGTGTGAGATGCCGGGCTTTGATGGTGCGTGTTCTTGTACGCACGTCCTGCATGTGCCAGCCAGCAGTGCCGGAACCAACTTGCCCTCCGTCAAGGCTGCCTCGTGGCAATGGAGCCGGGCCCATTGTCGGGAACACTGCGGCTCCTCGTCGGAATTCCTCACGTTAGAGCTTACTTACGCCCTATATTATTACTTGTGTAGTGTAGCGTGGTATACAAAGCTCTTGCGCGGCGATACATTCAAGGCACGTCGGCCGAAGACCAGCGAAGGTCCACCATCCAACTGCAAGTGGCTCCCCTTATTAAATCAACCAAGGTGAGATTCCCCTAGTTTGCTCCACGCTGGGTCAGACGCCAGCAACCATGTTGTTGGGGCCTATTCCTTATGGGTACAGGCATGTTCGGTATTCAACTGAGCAAGGAAGGAGTATCGCTGTCAGTTGTCAGAAAGGGTCTTTTGCGGGGTAGGACGGCATTTCCGTTGATCAGCGGATATATAATAGAAAAAATTAAATAAGAGAAAATATTCAACAGCTTATTGATATTATTTTATTGAGACTGTGGCGGGCGGGATGGAACCGTCGAGAGGATGAATGCACTGGCCAGGAGGAGGGGGAAGCTAGCGGTTGGTTCACCAACGCATGAATGATCGTTGGGTAGAAGAGCTATTTCGCTGCATAACGAACGTCGATGGAACCCAACTCGGAACCCACTGTCCTTCTCTCGCCTTGACTCGACGCCCTCACCCCCTCTGCATTGGAAGTTCGAGAACAGCTGCTGATCCACATTGGCAAAGGCAAAGATGCGCGAGCCGCAGCCTGGACAGCTTTCTCCACGTTTCGCGGTTCATCGCAGGGGAGAGCTATGCTGCCCCAAGATTGCCTCACTCTAAACCTCCAGGCGGCTTCCCACGCAGCTGGATCTCGATATTAAGGAGAAATCTCTCGATAGTGTTATTGCTGCTATTCTGGGTTTTCCGCCTCCACAGCCCCGAGGAATTACTGCGCATTCTCATTTCCCAACCAGGTCTCGCATGTGGTAACTGCTACCGCACAGTCCAAACGGGACGGGAGGATTGTAGCTATTGGCTTCTTCCCGCGCCCACCTGCCGTGCGGAATGAGGTGATTGACGATCCTAAAACTCCAAAAGGCTTTCCTATCCTAGACAACCGACATATCCCTTCTGGGAAGCTGGGGGAGAATCAAGACGCGGGAAACGAAAGAAAAAAGAGTTCAGACGGTCCAAGACGGATTGGTAGACGCGGGACAGAATGATACACTGCATTGACGAGACCCAGAGAAGAAGCTTGGCTGGAATTGATGCCGCTTCCTTCGCAACCGCTAAAACTCACCAATCCGGAGCCACAGAAACCAGCCCCGGATTAACAGAACGTGGCCCAGGCCGTGGGGGAAGGAGGCCCGAAGTTCGGGTCCTGTTGGCGGTTGACTGCGACGGCGGCTCGGAATGTTATGCTGGCACCTCGGGCAGGGACAGTGCGGTGCTGGGGAGGGCTTCACCGGTCGCCCAACGATGGACGGAACGTAGTCGAGGTACAATTTAACATATCCCTATTTCCCTGGTTATGAAAATCTGTATACCCATGTGCGTGGTTATAGCAGGGGACCTGCTCCGTTGTACAGTACTTACAAACGGCTCGCGTCGCAGTCGAACTGAAGAATTGAACTTGCGCTGGAACTAATTACTACTGATATTGTGGCGCGCCTGTGCTTCTGCTTGCCAAGTCGCGGAAGCCCATTCGAATCTTGTGCCATGTGGAGAGGCGGGGGGGATTGTTCCCAGCAACCATGCTGACGGTGCTCTAGGTCAAGCCGAGGGAGCGAGAAGGAAGCCAGAGAGGCCTGCGAAGCGTCGAACCAGCTTCCCCGTGCCAGGGCGATACCTCGGTGGCTTTTGTCCCATTTTACGGGGAAGAGGATGCGGTAGTGCCCTTGGACAGTGCACAGATGTACCATCAGCAATGCCCAACCTTGCCAAACCATCTTCGGAACCTCGCTACAAACCGCGTACTACTAGTACTTCCCAGGGTGGTGCTCCTTTCGGTGAAATTGGCCCCCAGTCGAAGCGAAACGTTCAGGCGTCGAGATGCCTACCACAACCCCCCCTTTGTGGCCTGCCAAACCGACCGGTTGGGTTCCGGCATACTTCCCCGGGGGAAGCCACACGACAAGGGGGTGCCCGGCAGGTGCTGGCTCAAGCGAGGGAGGGGGGGCCACGGGGGGAACACCACAAAGACGCGAACGCGCTGGGATGGTGATAACGCGATATGAGATGGCTTGTTGAGGAGGAGGGGGGGGCCAGAGCCATTACGGTGTCGAACTGGTGGGTGAGATTACGGCTCTATGGGGAGGGAGTGGTTGACGAAAATGCTGGCCAAATGGGGACAACCAGAACCGGGTCATGGAATAAAATAAATAAGACACCAATATTTTAAACATATTCGAATATTTTACCAAGTTTATCTTCGCAATAAATCCCAAAAGGGCCGACGACCCAAGCGCCTTTGCTGACGCCCCGTGACATTTCTCTTCACGTTTCCCAACAATACAAGTACAATCGTAACGTAGGTAGGTAGTTTATCGTGGGCTGCCCCCCCACCTGATGGCACATTGGGAATAAAAATATGTACAAACGAAAACACGCCCCCAAAATAAAATCGAAAAAAAACCCCCAGATATGGGTGTGAATAATTTTATGAACCTGCAGCTTCGCACACGAATATCTGCCAATCACACCGCGACTCTTTTTGTGATGTGATGGGATGGCGAGCACAAAATGCGGCCACCCAATTGTGCGGCGGGAATAAAATGGGATAATGCACGAATGGGGGCGCGGCGCTTGACGCTCTCTTGTTGCTTGTGGTTGGCGCACGGCGCCTGGGGGGTTCCTGGGGGGCGAGGGGTTGCGACTGGTTACACTGGTTACTTGTCACGGTGGGATGGTCCTGTGACGAAGACTGTGATGGTTATGTATATCGGCCGTACGATTTCTGAAAGGGTCTTTTGGGTGTGTAGCCGCAGCGTCAACTTTACCACAACTTGTGACTCGTTGATGTTGGACTTGCCGCCGATGGAGGCGCTGCTGTTGATCAGCGGACCGTAGATAGCGGTTAGGCCCGGTCGTTTCGGGCCACCTCGATGCCGCATTAGAAGAGACATCATGATGGGAATAAGTGACTTTCGCATTTTGACGACTGCAGAGACATGAGGGTCCGGAAGGACATCTCACGATACCTCAGTCGAGCACTACGGTACAAGCCTCCCCCACAAGCGCCGAAGCAAGACATGCTGCATCACCAGGCGCTCGACAACCTCCCTAACTAGTCCTTCTTAGCAGCCTCACCACCGCCGACTCTTCGGAACTTCCTCTTATCCTTCCTGTTCATCCTCGTGCGATCTCTAGTCCCCTTGCCGCCCTCCCAGAACCCCTTGCCCTTTCTGCCAATGACGCTCCTCCCGCAGAAACCACACGCTTCGACGGCGTAGTTCTGCTCGCGACTGCACCACCCGCATATCATGCGGTTCGCCCACTCGTTGATGTGGTCCTCCGCTGCGTCGTGGCACTTGTCGCACGGATACACCTTGCTGCAGCATGAGAAGCGGAACCAGCGGTACGAGCGGCGGTAGTGGCTGCATGCCCCGCGGCTCGGAAGGGGATCGCCGGCGTGCAGGCCGAGTTTTTCCTGCTTGCGGCGCGGGCCGGAAGTCGGGGGCGGCATGGACCCGGCTGTTATGGCGAGGAATTTAACCTCGGGGATCTTGAAAGTGAATTTGCTGTGGCATTCGCGGCAGACGTTGGTGGTGGTTTCGCCCCTGACGGAAACGAGACCCGGGCTTGCAGTAGAGCATTTTGCGCAGACGGGCACAAAGGTGCTTGGTAGCATGTCGGCGACTGTGCAGCCTGACAAGTCGATGAAGGCAGCTCGGGTCGAGTTCTGGTGCACCAGCTGCTGGCGGTAGTTCACGGCCAATGTAGATGCGCATTTGCGGCAGGTCTCCGTTTTCTCAACTTCATTCTTGAGGCCAGTGACTTCGTTGATGGTCTTGCATCTCCCACATTTGACACTGATACTCAGAATGGAGACTGAGAACAGCTCAATGCCATGCAATTCGATAGATGGGAATGACATGGCCGTTCCACGATCAGCTGTAAGCCCAGATGACAAGGTAGGTGGTTCCGCGGCCAGAGCAGCCCCTCCTTCGTCCGATTCTTCCTCTGAATCGCTGGTAGAATCATCATCTGATGAGCTGCCGGCCTCCCCTCCGTACTGTAGATTCCACTCAGGAGGTCGTGGTATGACCTGGATATGGCTACGATTGTCATCTAAACCTTGAACCTCATGTGCCTTTTGCTTGTCTTGACCTGGCACTGCCTGTTCTGCCTTCGGCTCAGGATCAGCCGGTGGTTTTAGGGGAGCCTGAGCCTGCTTGGCCAAGATATGAATATTCTGGGCAAGGTAGTTGAGATGGCTCATTAGAGTCATCTGCTTCTGCTCAGCCGCTCGTTGGATGAAGAGCTCCTCTACGGGCTCCGCATCACGAGACTCAACTTCATTCAGCTGGATGCGAATTGGTTGCAGCGGGTAGAGTAAGGGGATGATGAGATGAAGCGTCTTCACCGCCTGCAGGCTGGACGGTAGCTCAAAACGCCGCTTTGGCTCGATCGGCAATGTGTACACGATCCCATCCCCTGACTTGCGATAGAGAGCCAACCGTCCCATTCTCGTCTCGATCTGCCGGGTCTCCTGTGCTCTCCTAGCTTTGGCTTCGGCAATCTGCTCTCTGGTGAATGACTCTACCGGCACATAGCGTTTCACAGGCTGGGCAAGCGCAGGTGCCGGTGCGGTAGAAACCTGCGATGCTTGAGGGGAAGGCGTAGAGCTCCCGGCAGTCACATGCCTAGTATCCTTGAAGGACACAAGCTTCACTGTCTCGACTTTCTGCTCGGACAGGTAGCTCTCCAAGTTCTTGTCCAGAGCATTGGTGAGTGCTAGAAGAGTCGCACCTCGCTTTTCCTCCACCAACTTCGCCCATCCCTTCTCAACGTTGATGCTGAAACCCCGTGGGATGTTCTTGTTCCTCACATGAAGCACCGGAACTTCCTCCGGATAGGCTGCAGGAACTCGTAGATCGCACTCTAGATAGTCCAGCTCAAATGGGAAGTCTGGATCTGATGGCTTGAGCCTGAAAACCAACGAAGTGCCGCCGTCGACAGCTGACTCCTTTGGTGAAAAGCGACGCCTCAGCTGGCCAAGCTGGTACGTCCTTGGGTCCTGAGTCTGGGATTCAGGCACAGGTTTAGGAACGATCCGAGAAGTGGAAGGCTCCGCCACGGCTTGCTGGTTGCTGCCGACGCCTTTGCCCCTGATTGGAATCATGGTAACGTTATTAGGAAATGAAATCGCGACAAGGAGAATGCTCAAATAAACTGATGAGCTGAACTGATAAAAAATGCAAACAAGCAACTGGAGCTGCGGGGAAGTCGCGGGGTGCTACAAGGCAATTGCAGTCTGTAGCCAAAGGATCAAAGTGGGTGAGTAGATGTTTCTCTCTAATTTTCGGGCAAGATATTCGATAGAAATATCAAGTTGCCATCGGGTGGCAATTCCTCTCGGTGCAAAATGAGCATCGCCGCAACGCTTGGAGTTGAACCCAGTTTTGCGATATGACTCAGATGTGCTGCATCAGGAATGCGCAGCGGCAAAGTACCGGACTACAAGACAGCATAACGGGAATTGGTGCTGCCAGCTACCAATTCTGCTAGTAGGTGTTTTTTGTACATCTGCGTAGCAACTTGAGCCTGCTTTACCCAGCATTGGCATTCATGAAACTTCGACTCATACTCTCTATTTCGGAAGCCCATGAGAGGAAGAAGTGCGCTAGGCACTGCAGTGACTGTCCTTGAAGGAGTCATCTGCGCTTTGTGGGACTAATTGTCCACTTCATGGATCTTACAGCGGAGTTTAGCATCGGGCATTTGTCGGTAGCTTGACGATCAATCCACGATCCCGATGCAGCGTATTTACTAAGGCTTATGGCGTGCATCAATGCAACTTGAACTGGAAGACGGGTACAGTCAGTTGATGCCCTGTATTCCAGTGCAACCCTTTATTTATTTGTACCTCAGACTCAATCCAGAAACCGCAACATCACAACAGATGAATGTCGCCATGCACTTTTCAAGTCAATGTAGTATAGCAGCTGTCAATGTTAAAATATGGATATGGCTGCGCTCTGAAATCAAACCCCCGATGTTACGGTGTGAGCAACTCTGCTGGAACAGGCCGCATTGCCCGCTGCCGTTTAGTTAGTGGGACACGGGGTCTTGTCTCCGGAGTCTCAAAAGTTGGGTTATACCGCGCCCCGTTCCCCGATCCGACCATGAAGCGGTGGTGCTTCCGTGGGAACATGGCCGAATAAATACTCGCATCTCCGTATAGCAAAATCCACGCTCGGGTTCACGGTAACCAGAGCCGATATCTGGTAGACCAAGCAAACCCTATATAATTGCCTTTATAGCACTTGTCACCAACTTCGACCATGAAGTACCTACCTGCCCAGGCTGCAAATACACCCAACCCTCCCCACTCTTCCCACGTGCGCACCAGCCATTTAACCAGATTGCCTCATCCCTTCCTCCGATATTGACTCCAGGTACGGATGCGGTCGAGCGCAGAACCAGGTACAGCCGGGGGTCGGTAGTGAAACTCGAGCCTGCAGACGGACCGAGCCAGTGGATCAGTTTAGCCCAGGCCAATCTACCAAAGGCCCGAGACAGAGGCGGTCGGGGAATATATCCTGCAGCTCTCGAAGCCTCGTGGGCGTTCTGAGGGGTCTGGAATCGTGGCTGCTGCTCCCGAGATACTCTTTTGCCTGAATTGGGGCACAGTCGATGACCGCTGGAGGCGTGGATATTGGCCGCTATACAAGCTTGAACTATGTCGCAGCCTTCCATTCAAGTTTTGAGACTTCGAGAATAAAGAGATTGTCCACCTGATCAGAAGGGATATAGGGCAGATATAAGAGCTTGCGTCAGCTCTGATAGAGGCAAGATACCTAGCCGTCTGCCAGCAAGAACGTTGCAGAATGACCGCGTCTCGGCTCTAAATACCCGACGTTCTGGTGCCCATCGTGGACTTTAACCGTCGGCAGGGCGCTTCCTTCACAGCTGACTATATGAATCATCCGGAACCCAAGGCGCAAGACTCCTTGCCGCCTCACCACTATCTCTTGACCGGCAAACTGACCGGTCAGAGAATATATCTAAATGCCTTGAGACAGGAATAAACCCAAAATTCTCAAGTCGGCCGGCCGTACACTTGCAACTGAATCCGGGACCATGGTGGTCTGCAAAACGTTACGACCGTTCCCGAGTGACCTAGACATGCCTCTAGGCTCCATCTGCGGCCAAGCGGGTACAAAGAAGCATACTTGCTTGCGTCCATCCCGTATGGAAAGACTGTTCCCATCCCTCTTGATTGACATGCGCGAGCTGCAGAGCAATGCCTGCATGCAACGCGAGGTGATAGCTTTCTCGACATGAAGCACAGGCAGGTAATCGTTGATACTGGCCAGCCAGGTGGATTCTGGGAGATTGTTGAGGACCGAAGCCACTCATACTGGGGCGTAAAATGGACCAAGTGATGCCCAACATCCGACAAACAGTATCCGGGGTCAGATAGTCGCAGCCTGACAAAGCATGTGCAGCTGAATCAAACGCGGTGACCTTGATGAAGTGTACAATGCCCAGGTCTGCGGACCTGATAAGTGATCGACAACCAGACCGAGAGGATTACCTTGGGGCTCATATCATTTGTCGCCTCATGATGGCATCGTCTCGTATCATCGTCTGCAGGGTAGCCAGTGACCACTGGTCACTCGCCGTCCGATATCTGAAAGTCGAACAAAATCCAGGCAACGTACTTGTACATTCAGCAGCCCCGTTCCAGTACTGCATCTCTGGTTGGAGATCGATCATGAGCAGAGGCAACCTGGGATGGGTGGCACGTCGAAAGCAAGCACGGCAGACGCCAATGCAGGCTAGATGTCTCTAGCCACGAAAAAGCCAGACCCGCCACGTACCGGACCGCCTCCGCAAGGCCAATGACAAAAGACGCGACCACATGCTCGTATGCGACAACGGGCCATCGTCAATGGTCGGGGAACACAACGGATGCGCCTGGCCTGCTTCCTCACCTAGGCCAGCAGACCACCGCCGGCGGGCTGGCGATAGGTGAGGAATGATGCGGGAGATGCAGCGATTGTTTGCCCGACCGAAGAGGCAGCCCACCAAAATGCCAGCGAATTTTGTCACTTGTGCTTGTTCTTTTCACCTATTGTTAGTCACGCTCAGCCTCGACACGCGGAAACGAAGCTAGGTAGGTAGGCATTAGGAATTGCCGAACGCTCCTCGCTCACAGATAGGGACGATCGTATCTGGCTCGTGAGGATCCTGCTTTGGGCGGCGGGCCTGCCAGCTCATCAGTCTACCGACCTGGTGACCACGGGCTTATGCAAGTCCAAGTCAGCCTTTCGAGCGGTGAGGGAGGTATTGGAATGTGGGAGGGTACGTGGGACGCCGTTCCGGGGCGAAACGGTGGGGGAGGGAAGCGAAACGGAGTTTGGGGGAGAGGCTGATTGGAACGGTTGACGAGACTGCTGCATGATATGTGGAAGTTTAATTCATAGGTTTTTTATTCGAATATATCTTTTTCCGAATATTCTCATTCGACACGCCCCCCTCGGCGGCAATTCTGATAAACCCAGAGAATGGGAATTGCACCATCCTGCAGATGACGTTTTCCATATCCAAAGATGCCTTCATTGCTTTTTCCCAGGTGCCAGCCTCTCGCTCCGCCATACCTTCTTTGCCTTGGAGCAGTCAACTAGCCAAGTGGGCTAGTGGCGCCCAGTACCGTTGTCGCGTGGGGGATCCCTCTGGCGCCATAGGCTATCTCACTATCTCGCCAGCCAGCATCAAGCAGTGACAGATATCACCTATGGTCGTCGAAATAGAGAGCAATCCCCAAGCTACCAAAAAAGAAAAGATTAATATTTAATATTCATTTGTTATTTCTCTTTCGCTTGGCACCCCCCAAAGTACCCTTTCTCTGGGAAAACAAGATCCCTCTGTCCAAGGATCCGGGATGATTCGAAAATATGCAGGATATGGACATGTGCTCGTACAGGCCGCGCGACTCGATGCATCGCATCCAGTGGAAGTGTGAGTCAGCTCCGCAGGGGCCATCTCAGCAGTCTTCAGAAAGCCGGAATAGCCCCATGGATTGGATCTGAACGAATAAGCTAAAGGTACGGATTACCTCGTAGTCGGTACGGAGAATGCGGAGAACCCCATCCATTTGCCCATTCAGTCAGTCGGCTGGATGGGCTGTGCTGGGTACGTGATGAGTCGATTCCAGCACCGCCGCAGCTCCCAGCCAGCCGTGGCTCGGGCATTCGCCTCTCTGCTCTTAGTGGTCGGCGGATGCCTGCCTGATGCCTGGAACCATCGGTTACAGGCGGGGTCCGGCATCGAATCGTCTGGGTGATGCTATCGTCAACTTACTCATCCTGATACAGCGGGGGATGATTCACAGCTCCATTCATTGACTAAGAATCCATGGGCATTAACTCCTAGTTTTAACGCCGCTTGAGCATGTACAGTACATGCTTCTCGTTTTCTGTAAGGATCTGGGGCAATCCCCGGTCGAATAAGCTAAGAAACCTGGGGTTATCTCCGTATCATTGAACTAGGACACGGCTTGGTAGAGTTGGTGTGTACCAAACCCCGAAGCCACCAAGATACCGTCTGGCCAACGAAAACAACACGCCGGGATACCGTTCTCTATCAGACTCACCTGATTAGTCTGGCATCAAGCTAGCCTCCAGATGCACTTTCAAGCGGCTCGGTGTAGTATCAGACATGGCAGAACGTGCTCCCAGCCTACTGTTCAAAACATGTGCTTCCTAGCATACAGTAACGTCTCAGCCATATTTTGGCGCAAGACCAATTTCTTCAAGCGTGTTGCTTTTGTCGCGTAGCCCAACAACACCTGAGAGTCAGCTCCCGAAGCACAAGTCCATGATCCGCCGCTTGCAGAATGATGCCATCTTGTCTCTGCATTGCGCTCGCGCCCCGTCGTTGGAGTCCCAGGAACGGCTTCATAAACCGCCCTGCTGAAGAGTCCATGCGACCCCGGGTCCTTCCATCGTCAACCCCAAAGCCCGGACGTCATGCAGCCTAGGACCTGTCTGTCGGGTTGGGGGTCAGATCCCCGAAGTTGGTATTCTCCTTTCTTTTCCCTCTGAAGATTCCTGGTCTAGTGTCTTCATGGTCCTCGCCAATCAGACTCCAGACCAACCGAGCGTGGGGGTTGTTGTTCGCCTTCATCACATATTCCCCCTGCGTCCCCCAGACCATCAAATCCAGCCGCCACCAAGAACCTCATGGTTTCTGGATACCGAAATAAGCAGGGGCTAGCGAATGGCGACAGAGGAGGGCCGCATCTTCCCTCCCGTCCCGCTCGTTGAAGGAATCTCACTCTGCAAGCCACTATCCCAGGCGGTCCTGTGGCTGCTTATCCTCGTTGACCAGCCTTGTTCAACCAATTTGCCCCCATCTGTTCTTCAGGAAACCGACAGCTTGGTAGAGCTTTGACGAGTGTTTCATCCTGTCCGCGGAGATGAGATTGGCCCTAGTCCTTCTTGACTCCTCGAGGCTGCCAGAGGTTGGGGGTGCCCGGGACCGAACTAAGCCCAGGGTCTGATTGTGGTCTGTCATCGAATTTCGCTTTCCCGTGGCGGCTTCTGGCATATCCCTTGCAATACGGACTGCATTTTAGAAAGTTCCCATCTTAGAGATGTGATAGCGGCGTGCCGCACATTTCATTCTCATTAGCGTTTGTTTATATTTTGGTTCAAAAGACATCCAGGGACCTGCACGCCTCAGAATCACCCGTGATCGACAGAACTAAACCCTTCAGATGACCCTCCTAGTTGGTCTCTTGACCGGCTAGCCACATCGATAGTCTCAGGCAGTTCACTAGACGCTATCTGATAACCGCACGCTATCATCACCAATCTTGCAGATTCATCGCCGTATCTTGCAGATCCATCACGGGCCGTATCTTCGTGATGAAGCATGGCGTCCAGCACTACATCTCCAGTCTAGCTGCTAAGATACACAGGAGTAGTCTGTAGTTACGTACTTATTTTGGACTGCCCAACTGTTGTTAACTCGCCTTGCTCGCCATGACAGCCCTAGGACCATTGGTACTCGTTGTGACATCATCATCTCAGGGGCTGCAGCAGTGGGGAGAAGAACGGGGAGACAGAATGAGTGACATGACGATTCGAGCTCCTATCTAGCAACCTGCAAATTAAACGTACGCTGCCATCCTCCATATGTGCAAGCTAGTTCGGAATGTAGCATTTGTAGCCGAAAATTGGTCCCGTACAACGTTCGTTCCCCATACTGTGATGCCTCAAACACTAGATACTCGGCGTATGGCCATCCGCTGGCAGACCATCCCTTTTGATGACTCGCAAAACCCACTCAATCTCGTCCCAAGTAGTTTCCCTGATATT
Source organism: Reticulascus tulasneorum (assembly GCA_001557505.1). NCBI lineage: Eukaryota > Fungi > Ascomycota > Sordariomycetes > Glomerellales > Reticulascaceae > Reticulascus > Reticulascus tulasneorum. The sequence continues at coordinate 1,164,359 of LSAX01000006.1, forward strand.
GAGAATCGCCAGAGACCATCCAATAAGAGCTGTGTTGTCCCGTTCCATCTTGCAAATACATCGACACATTCTTGTCTTACCTTTGCACTCAAGAAACTCCTGGCTGTGATGGTCCGCTAGACTGCTAGTCTTCCAACCTCTCAAAAGCCCTGTTGGATATGGTCGCAATTCCTTATAAAGATCTCGAAACTGAAAGTGCTGTGTTTTGGTCGTGATTTCTCGTTTGGAATATGCCACCCTCGCGAATAGTTCAAAAACAGCCGACTGCGTATCCTTGCTGCACCTCGAGTTGGCATTCAACAGCTCTCCAACTCGGAAGCAGGTTCTTGTCAAAATAGACGAAGACAGCCCAATCACTTGAGATCGATCATGTATCCTGTCTGGGAAAGGAGGACGGGCGAATGGCTTTCGAGGGGATGAGTTGTCAGGGAGTAAGCCATTCTCACTTATTTTCGAGCTCCTTCTTGGATCCAGAGGCGCTTCTGCTTGGATGGGTCCGGCGGTTGACAGGTTCTTGGGTATCTCCTTCAATACCTCAATCACAGCGTCCCAGTCAACATCGTCACTCAACAAGTCCGCATCTCTGGTCTTGCTACTCGCTGTTAGCCCAGAGCCTGGTTGAGACGAGAAAAATTGGAAGCTCGAATTAAACTTGTCGTTGAGCTGAGGACATGTATCCGTCATTCGGATAACACCTGACGGAGGGGTTTGAACTACTTTGCGAGGAGCATCAATCATCAAGTTCGCCATTTCTTCCTCGTCCGATAGATCAAGGGGGTATATATCTACTTGTTCGATCTCACTATTGAGGAACTTTAGAGCTGTCTTGGGGGATGTGGCCTGACCAGGACTTGAAGGATGCGTTGTCAGTGTAGGAGACTCGGTCTCATGGCCAAAGTCGACGGTAGCCGGCGGACTGGCACTCGATGGAAGATAAAAGAACTCATCCATCCGCCAGTCATCCTGGCCATCAGGCGTCTGCTCGTATAAACCGCTCACGGAGTGAGGGTTCCCATTTCGACTCTGAGAAATCAGGTCATGGCGTCCATTCCACGTGGCTGCAACCGTCTGCTGGTGCAGTTCTTGCCATGTATGAGAGTCAGCTACTTCCACTTGCGAGTCCGGTACTGTAGTCCCATAGTCTATGTTCAAGCCACTGTGAGTTCCAGCACAGCCTGGATCCAGCAGATCTCTCGAGTCCTTGTGGGTCGTATATGGTGGGGATTCTGAGGCAAAGCTTGGAAGTGGATCGGCTGTGGCTGCGAGTGCATGATATGGAAATTGGACTATCAGAGCAGTTTCTGTTTCAGTTGTAGGCAGCTGATGAAGAGGCAAAGCTTGCTGGTGATCTTGAGAAGGGCTCGACTTTGGGGTGGAGAGGTCCAGAACACCAAACTGATATTGTGATCTTGTTGCTTTCTTTCCTCCACCACTTGTGGTACGCTTGCGCTTTGAAGAGCGGATTTTCTGGCCGGGCAATGGCGACGGCGGAGGAATTTGCACGCGAATAGTCTTGCCTCTAACAGAATCTGGTGTCGAGACTTGGAGGGCCGCACCTTGCTGGTTGACGGGAGCGAAGTTACTAACACTGCTCTCGGAGACGAAGGTAACAGAATGCCTGGTGGCATATCAGCAACAGCACCAACTGGTAGGGTCGAAGAAGTTTACCCTATCAGCCTGGACTGCTGCTTCTGATTTTCTGTTGTTGAAGAGCTCATCGCGAAGATACAAGGAAACAGAGGGACGTTGAAACGGATGATACACCGAACGCCAGTGCCAAACAACACAAGTTTTCTCAGATTGAGGAAGACGGAAACACTTTCCAGTCGCGCATGTCACAACACAAACTCCAGATAAAGAAATATTAGAGGGTAATCGAAGAGCGAGGATGTGAATACCGCAGAGGAAGGACGGGACAAATTTCAAGATCCTACACGTCGTCGACTGGCATTAGGTACCTACCTACCTACCTTTGGTAAGGCATTGAATACGTAAATCGGCAGGAGGGATTCTCGAAGGCCACATCTATGGAAGGCACGACTGACAGTCCCATCCTTGAACATATCGCGGTTGATTGCTCCTGCCTCTAACACGCATGAGAGCCCCAAAGCCAATTCCAGTGTGAGGAGCGCAGGTTGCGTGCCGATTGGTTCAGTGTACTTTCGCATGTGTCAGCAGCTAATTATGGTGCGGAACATGGGATAAAGTTAGGTTAACTTAGTGCACAGCTTCAAGCGCTTCCGTCCCATCCAGGCGCAGTTAGTTCATTCAGTCCACCCCCCCCCTTCCACGGGGGGGGCGGGGTGGTGGGATGGAGGGTCGTTGGAGCCTTGCATCCAGGCGGCACTTGACTTCCTGCAACATCGGATCAGCCTCGTGATATTTCTCTAGCTCGCTTTGCTGCTAAGTGTATCACCAAGGCAGCGAAAATATTGCTGCGGTTGCCTCAAAGTTGGGTAATTATTTCATTCTTTAGACATTCTCGGGCTTCTCACGGGCTGTGAATCATCAAGCTACGTCAGTGGGGACCTAACTATAACAAGGTCGATACGGCAACACCACACACATTCATACCCACACAGCATTACGTTACCCCACCACGCGACCTCTCAGCCCGAGCTACGGACTTATCTTGCCGCCATTTACTCATCTCGCTTTGCCTCTGGCAATACTCGAATTTGGAGCCATAGCATTACTCTGCAATCCTCGTCCGTTTGGTGTTCGTTTGCAAGCAGGAGGCTGAAATACTAGGCTGACTGTGGGCTCTCGGCGGATCCCGCAACACCCCGAAGTCCGGGAACACGAGCTTCTTGGCAACTGCTTAGGTTGCGCCGCGACGCCAAATACCTTTCACTTCGCTGGGCCCGAGTCAACTCCAGTGATATCGAGCCGGAGCCATGTTCTCACAGGTAAGTCGGAATCAATCATTTCGTTTGCCAGCACCTTTCCCCAGCTTCACGATGCACTGTTCAAGCTTCACCCTCCAAGTGGTTGGCGAATAGCTCCGAGACGCAGCTGTCGCCTCGCTCATTTCGCGGCTAGAAAGGCTGACTCCCAACAGAAGAAACCGTACTCGGCGGTTACGGTTAATGTCGAGAATCTGACCAGCGAGACTTATGAGGAGGATGATCTCAGTGGTATTCCCGATCTCGTCGAAGTCATCAAGCTTCAAGCTTCAGGCCCCGCTGAAGCCGCCCGAGCTCTTCGGAAGAAGCTGAAGTATGGAAACGCCCATCGCCAGCTGCGTGCTCTGACAATCCTGGATGGACTCATTCAGAACGCCGGACCACGTTTTCAGCGAGCATTCGTAGATGAGCCTCTGTTGGAGAGACTGCGTGTATGTGGTACTTCTGACTTATCCGACCCAGACGTGAAGAAGAAATGCATCGAGCTGTTTCGAAGCTGGTCGCAGTACAAGTCGACTCCCGGGCTGGAGCAAATTGCCAAACTCCACAAGGTATGCATGAGGATGGATTTCGATCACAATCATGCTAATGAGCCCAGGAACTGCCTCGACGCAAAGTTGTTGTCACTCAAGAAAGATCTCGTGCTGTTCGAGAGACGGAGAACCCGTTTGGAGACGAAGACGATGAAGCTGAAGGGAAATCTACGTCTCCGCCTCCGCACCACGGAGAATCGTCTAAAGCCCAAGTTCCTTACGGGCAGCAGCCAAGTGGAGTCGTCAACTCGTTCAGCCATACAAAGTCGTCCTCAGCGTCGGGATCCTCTTTCTTTGGCTCATCCAAAGACAAAGACAAGAAAAAGAAGCAAGAGAAAGATAAGAAAGGGAAGCGAAAGCCCTTCAACCTCGAAGCCGAGAAAGAGCAAATGAAGGGTTCTATTGCCGAGGCATCCATCGCAACGACCAACCTGACCAACGCTCTCCAGAGCATCAACCGAGAGAGAGAGCGAATCTCCGAGAATCAGAATGCGGTTGACCAATTTGAGGCTTGCAAGCAGTTGAGGAGAAAGATCCTACGCTACGTAGGTCGAACGTCGCCATCCCAATCTTGTATTTTGCTAACGATACCAGATCCACCATGTCGAATCCGAGCAATGGTTGGGCAGCCTCTTGCGGGCGAACGACGAGCTTGTGACAGCTTTGATGACATTCGAACAACTTGACCGCTCTATTGACGCGGATAGTGACTCGGAAGACGAGTTAGCAGAGCAGGCGCATCTTTACAGAAGTGAGTTCGTTCTGGTGCAGCTATCGAGGTCTATCCTAACAAAATACAGTGGCTACCATGAAAGGCAAGGAATCGGCATCACCTCAATCCCCCCGGAGCCCAGTCCAGGAGTTCGCTGGGCTGAGCATTAGCCCCAGTCCACCACCTCGACCATCACCGCCTCCACGACCACCGGCGATGTCCAAACCTTTCTCTGCCCCACGAGCTCCGGTCGCAGCCCCGGCAAGACCCCCTCGAGCTCCGGTTAAAGCTCCTGTTAAGGCGGACTCGGCCTCGGAAGATGAGGATGACCCTTTCGCAGATACTAATGAGCTTGATACACCCCAAGTTGAAAGGGGAGAGCATAGATGGTGAACCTGAGTGCCATCACAGCGTTGCGTTTGGATTACTTGTTTATTGGATTTCAGAGGTGTTGGGGGTGGGGAGATTACTCCTTAGATCTCACCCCGATAAAGTATGCTTTCATCCTGGAGAGGCACAAGTCAGCAAGTTACCTTCAGGTCTTTCGGTTTCTGTCTAGACCCAATGACTAATGACATATCGCTCCACACCTTTCTCGATTCACCGCGATGGATGAATGCTGGTCACTTATGTCGTGAATCCCAACCCATCGCATGATCATGAAGTACTGTGATAGCAAGGCCTCGTCAAGTGCACATGCCACTATTGCCACCTCCAATGGAAATAGGTCGATATGTCCTAGATCAACTGCCATAGATACCGATTAAATCACGGAAATGCACTGACATGTCTCGGAATGTTTAGCTATGGGAAGTTTGCCGGAGCAGCTATTGGGAGAGAGTCTACGACTCATAGATTGTGAATCTTCCCCTCGACGCACCATAACATTGCGTCAAGTCTCATGGGGAACTCATTCCAGAGGACAATATCTTGGACAACCCATGGGGACTGTGAAAAACTCACGTTCTTCTACGTAGACTTTTACTTTAGTTGTAGCTTAGCAGTATGTATCATCAATAAGCTTGCTCAGAACGACCCATGATGTCTGCTTGCCAGTGTCAATTCAAGCAGCGGCATTCTTGGGAATGGAATTCTTTTGGAGTCATCGGGGCACCTACTGTACCAGAAAAACGAATGACATCCATCTCATGCGCATGAATAGAGGCACTTTCTCGTCATCTCTTACTTATGAGTCATCGGAACGCACAATGAACTCCAACCCGACAAAGCTGAGTCTTCAACGGGGAAGATTTCTACCTGAAAATGAAGCCGAAGCCGACTGACTTTCTTTTTAAAAACCCATCTCAAACAAGGTTAGAATCGAGATGGAAACGACTGATTTCCTCGCTGCATGCGAAAGCATGGTCGGCAATGTCATCAACACGCCAGACGCAGCCGACGTCGCAATCGAAGACGCCGAACGATGGGAGAAGCTCTTCGGGTTCCGCGTTGCCGACGCAGAATCCGAGATCAAGCAATGGCGCGCGAATCTGAGCCGGCTCTCGATAACGGCAGACCACTGGGAGCTGATTGCGGCCGAGCAACGGGCTCTAGGTTTTGACAAAGAGTCGTATGAGTTCTCGCTCTCCATGCTGGACACGGCTCAGACGCAGACACTGCCGCAAACACTTCGAAAGAGGAAGGCCAGGCCATCGACTTTCATCGTGAAGCTGGAAGGGCTGTTGGAATCTGTCGACAAGGTCAAGGAGGCGGCTGGTCTAGAGGTTACACCAGATGCGTTCCGAGGGAAGAACGACGACGACGAAGATGAAGCATTCTGCCGCATCAGCGGATCTGCAAAGGAGGCTATACTTGAGCATCTCGCAAGAACAAAGTCGGCCTACAACCCAATCATCATCCGCGTCTCCAAAGCAGAGAAAGACCTTTCCGAAGTCTCACTCCACCCAGCCCTCGGCATAGACGCGAGCCTACCTCAGTTCCGACTGAGCAAAGCAGCAGACTATCTCCCACGGCAGGACCAATATCCGGTCTGGTACTTCTTCTACGGCACGCTGGCCGACAGCGAGGTCCTCACCCGACTGCTGAGCCTCAAAGAAGCACCGGTCTATCGGCCAGCTAGAATCGGGAGAGGCATTCTGAAGACCTGGGCGGGGAAGTACAAAGCGCTAGTCGATGGCGACCAGGAGGACTTTGTGGATGGGCAGGCGTACAGGGTGGACACCCGAGAGGCTGAGGAGGCGCTTCGGTTTTATGAGACGGAGAGCTATGAAGTCGTGAGGTGTCGGATTGATATGCTGGCTCTGCGGGATGAGATCCGGATTCCTGGCCTAACCTTTAGATTCATCCGGGGAGAAAATGTGGATGATTTACTGGGGTAGAGGAGAAGCAGGTTGGTGTTTCATGGAAGGAATGCAGAACGATGACATGGGATGGCAATCCTGTTCCGTTTACTTGCTTGAAAACCATGCCGTATAGAGATGTTAAACTGCTTCCACGACGATCGACGGACATCTTGACATCGTTTCTATTGTGCACGCAGTGATCCCCGCAGGTCAACATATTGGCGCATCGACTCTTCGGAAGAGAAGTTTCAAGATGCTCAAGGTGCAGCAGTGGCCTTTGCCAGCATGTGAAAGCCGTAGCTGCTTTCAATAGAATTGGCATTCCAATCGGCCTTGTATTTCAAAAAGGCAGGTTCGTCATCCCCGTACCATACATTCGTAGCTATGTCCTAGGACCATAAAGCTAAAGCCCGAGAATCGCTTGTGCACACGCTCATACCTAATCTAACACGCCATGTTTTTGATATCACGCAAAGCCAAACCCTTGTGAGTTCTCCAGCGCCATGCCAAGCCTCTCCCTGAGGACCTCCTTATCCTTATACTCCGGCAGTAGCAATGTCCCATAACACGTATACGCAGTCGGCAAATGCCCACCTTCGCCTTCTTCTTCACCATTCCTCTGCACCACGAACTGCAGATTCTTCATGCCACCAACGGGCACACGATCGCTTGCCGTAACGAACTCCAACAACCGGCGCTTCATCCCATCGTCAAAGCGCTTGACTATCGACCAGAAATCCTTGACGCTGCGATGGCTTGCGTCCCAACCCACGTATCTCGTGTACCGGCGTAGGTCAGCAATATCTATTTCCTGAATGCCTTCGACGACGGACTGCAGGAGGGAAGGGGAAAGCAGTTGGAGCGATTTCGGGTGTAGACAGGCGCGAAAGCCGCGTTCGAAAGCTTCGTATTGGGGCTTGACGGAGACGTCTGTTAGGTACCGGATGTAATCGCTAACGTAGGTGTTCCTGTTTTCGTTCGTGACCAGAGGCGCATCTGGCGGATTTGCCGCCGCAAGCGGGGCATCCGATGCCATGGTTAATTGCGGCCAGTTGGGATTGGATGTATTCATCTCTCGGGAGATGGGCTGGTCAAACATGGACACCGAGAACTCGTAAGTTCGCGCGAAGATGTCTTCGACGAGGCCATCTTTCTCATCCCATTCGAGAAGCGTCGTTAGACCGCTAGCCAGATCTGGCCACCCGTCCGCGATATGGTGGAGCTCGTTCACGGGCTCTCCAAGCAGCTTTCGGTATAACGCTTTAGGAAAGGTGATTGGCAGCGTCAAGCCATTGTAGACAGCTAGCGAGACCAGCAGACCCAAAATCTCAAACTTCCATACCGGCACGATGGAACCAGGCACGAACCATGTCATCCTTGTCCTTTCATCAACAGTGAATGCGTTATAATCAGGATTCAGACATTCTGCGATGGCAAGCCTGAAGAATTCCTGCTGCACACCTCCCGAATCAAAACCTTCTTCCCCTCCCTCCTCACCAAGATGAACCTTGAGAGGTCTGTGAAGTTCCCTGTCTTCTCGCTGCCACAGTTGGTCGAAGGCATCGCGTACAACGTTCTTCCGACTGATATCGAGAATCAAATACTTGGAGGACGCGGTCTTGAGCAGGTCTTGAAGAACGAGCTTGTGGTGTGCGTTGGTGATAAGGCCGCCTTGGGCGACAATTGCCTTCATCCTCGTCTGCAATGAACTCGACTCTTCGTAGCTACGGCTCATGCGAGAGAAATTGATGGATCGGAAGTACGAGACAAGTGTCGAGGGGTTGAATATGTATGGGAAGTCCAACAGATGGCTCCTGTGCCTGGTCGAAGTAAATGATAGCCACGAAATCGGCATATTTATCGAGTCCAACCGCTCGGCAAAGTAGTCCACGCGGAACTGAATATCACCCAAGAGTAATGATTGCCGCTTTTCATCTATAAACCAATTAGTCCAGCACCGTTTGAGTAAGAATGAACAACTTACACATCGCCGAGATCAGCCACAACGCCCCACCAAAGGGGCTGTCTAACGATATTTCGGGCCCGCCGTCCCACTCTTGCAACATGACGGTTCTTGCCCAGTCGAGCAATAGGGTGGAAACCCTAGACTCGTGAACATCGGATTCGTGTTTTTGGAAGTGAAGGATTTGGGAGTCGATGTTGAGGAAGTCTAGCTGGGATAGCAACGTCTGAAGGACATCCAGATCTCGAGAATTCTCTGTCAAGCCTTCGTCCTGGTCGATCATTTCCGCGAAACACCGGCGGGCTGCTATGGCTGAAAAGAGTCTTCTGGCCAGCCTCAAGGTCAGAGCATTAGAGAACGCATCATCGTACTGGAGGCAGAGCCACTTGGGCTGTCGAGCTACTGCACCACTTCCAGCCAGAGTTAAACCGTTGGATCGAATCCGAGACATGTCATAAAGCGTCCGTGAGTCCTGTACCAATGGCGCCGCAGCCACCAAAGCGTGGAGACAGATAGACATAAGCCGCCCTGCTTCTAAGTTGGAGAGAGATCTTTCCGGCCTTCGAAATACCTTTGTAGTCGGAGAGCGTAATGATTGAAGGTGTTTCGGCGCGCCGAACAGACTGGCTGCGGCAATCCACAAGCTGTCGAAGACCAGAGTTGGTGCGACCCTCGTCAATCTAAGCATGCAATACCACAAAGTATGCGAGTCAAAGATTTCATCATTAGAGACGAAGGACTCGACAAGCCTTTGAGGATCACTAAGGATGTTGAATAGGCTTTGCTCAATGAACAGCTTCCATTGTTGCTTCAACCGCTTGGGATAAGGCTTTTGCGAGTCCACTCTCCTTTTCAGCGGACTTGGTGGTTCCTTCAGGTCAACAGATGTTGGTAGGATATCTGATGGGGCAAGATCATGTCTTTCCAAGGTGCCATCATCTTGCAGAATGTTGCACATAAGATCAACAACTTCAACGCTCAGTGAAGATAGTGATTGTGGCAATAATCCCTCAGGTATTGAGACGGCAGGAGGCTCTGCATCCTTGGGTAGTTCATCTTTTACGTCGTCGGGCTCCGCGGTTGGTATGTGCGAATCGGCGTGTGTCTCGACTTTGGTTCCTGTTGATATCAACCCATCGTCGACTGGGACTGATTGGCCATGTGGCTTGATGTCCACAATAACAGGCGCAACTGGTTTGTGAGAAGAAAAATTATCGAAGAATGAGGGCGTGGACGGGATTTCGGGAATTCCACGTGTTTGTGTTTTGTGAGTATTTTTGGGCAGTCTTGGAGCCTTCTCGCTTCCGATTCCATTCATGCGTGGTGAAATCAGTCCCGATGCGATTTCGTCAGTAAAGGAAGATGCGGGAAATGGTTCAATAGATAGTTTCCGGTTAGATTTCGCGGCTGAAGTAGCTCGCACTCTGGCGCTCGAGGGTCGCCTCGGTTTTCCTATCTTTGTTGGAGGCATCGTGCTTCCGTTGATATCTGGCTCATGCCCTCCAGCTCTTGCTGGAATGGACTCCTTCGCCGACTCCACGTGAGTTTCTTGAGGTTGTAGTTCCAGCTCATTGGCGGGTTGTGTGGATGGTTCAGCCAGCGAGGCCTCTGCTACTTGTTCTAGGGTATTGGAGGTCTCGACTTGACCCTCTGCCTGTGCAGCTTCGGCTTCCAACTCGGCAAGCTTCTTTGACATTGATTCGACGCTGTTGGGCGTAAGCCATTCCAGCATTTTGAAAGCAACAGTCCCGAAAACGTTTGCGGCAAAGGAGCGGTAGTCCTTGCTGACTGGCCGTTCGGTAATTTTTACAGATGTATGTGCAGCGCCTGTGGCGGAGTCGAATTGTGATTTTGCACCGTGGCTTGACCTCCTTTGCCTGCTGAGTTCCTCGCTATCCGACTCGCCCAGGCTTGGTCCAGAACCTCCATTCTTGACCTTGGCGTCCGAAACGGACTTCGCCCTCCGTGGGTCTTTGCGGGAGTTGCCATCGGTTCGTTTGGCGAAAGGATCGCTAAAGGCTGGGTTCGGTTGTTTTGGAGAAAATATCAGGGAATTCAGTGTCGCGGGCGGCTCTCTTATCGGTCTAAGATTTGGGCAAAGTCCGGCCTCTGGATTATCCTGACTTGCCAGGTATACTGCCAAGGTCCTCGCACTTGTCGTATTGTATCTTCTGATAGGGGCCTTCCCAACGAGACGCTTTCGACACGAGAAGCAGGTTGGGGTTGTGCAGTTGCTCGTACCGCAACCGTTTCTAAGCTGAACCACATATCTGGAATTCGGTCAGAGGAGGCAATCACGGAGCAGTATAACACGACCTACTTCTCTATAAGCAGCTGAAAGTTATGGCGACGGCTTGCCCGATGAATGGCATAGACCCGCTTGGGATTCTCGATGTCCTGGACCAAGTCCTTCAGCTCAGTGGGCGCATCGGCAGGTAGCCTAGCAAACGGCGCTTCCTCCCACAGGGCAGCCAGTGTATCGACGTCGCTAGCATTCTCAGGTTGCCCCCCTTGCGCAAGGCGACCGATATCTCGAGTCATGACATTCGGATCGCGGACGTTCTGGCACGGATTTGCCAGGCTGAGGTTATCGAGGGGGATCGCCGAAGACAGATGTTAATTGGCTAGAGAAGAGCGAGTGGATGAGAGCAGAAGAATACTCGGCTTTCGAAGAACGGATTGTCGGAAGGATAGTAATACAAGAAGATTTGAAAATGTTAACTGGCGATCAGAATTTGAAGATTGATGGTCGAGCTGGGAAGTGGCGCGGAAGCCCTCGTACTGTGTAGTCGCAGGTAAGGCTGGGCATTGGTACGGTGCGACTACGTGACTAATTAAAGAAGTACCTCAGGACAGGTGGATCGGCGACGGGCAAGAATAAGGTAGCAGCCTTCCCCCCCCCCCCCCCCCCCCCCCGCCAAACCGATCACTAATTACAAGATACTCATCATACGAACTCCTTATAACGCCTTTTGGATGGATTCCATGTCGGGAATTCGCTTCTAATAACCTCCACCTACTAATTCAACTTCTGGCATACTTTGTTTTATGCCACTCACCAAGATTATGGCTATCCTTGTTGTCGAAAGTTGCTGGCTCAGCTCTCCCATGGCACATTGGTTGGTGGTGGCAAGTTCCGGGACCTGACATCAGCCGCATGCCCCATATCGTCATGATCGCGACGGTTTGAAGCGAACCTTGAACTTCTTCCCAGGGCTTCCCGTATCCTGCGGTCTACGGGCCTTGTTTGAAGGTTGCCGAAACTAGCACTACAATACTCTAGGTAGGAGATATAAATAGGGAGTACATAGTAAGTTTTAGTTAGGATGCTCGTATCAATTCCTACATGATCCTTCGCCTACAGCCCACCAAAATGACAACAAACCGCTTATGTTAGTTTTCAGCGGCACTGCTTTTTACTATCCAGCTGTCAGCACGCTGATAAGGGGACTCGGGAGTTTGGTTGTGCCTGGTATTCGAAGTGCACATTGCTGTATCATGCCGTAGATGGATCTACGATTATAGCATGAATGTTCTCCAATGGTCGCAACAGGTACAAGCCAGGGCAACAACCGGAAAGACCTTCCCAAAACGTGCAAGATTCTTGATGCAAGACAAAGGCTTCTAACGTAGTAGAACAGGTTTACTACCCAACTACTGCCTTAGGTAGGTATGTATGTAGTTACATATATCAGGCCTGGCAATTTAGATTTCGCCCCCCTTCCCACCAATCCACCGAGCCGGTATCCGGATATGTCAGCGTGGACAGAACATAAGGTACTGCGGTAGAATAAAAGTAAGGTGACAGAGGTGTGCCAGGCTTCAGGAACACCCCCAATCTGGACGAAACAGACAGTGACGTATCAAATCTCAAGGAGTGGGTGGAGTACATCTACCTCCACTATGTCATAGGCGTCGGAGAAAGTACCCATTCCATCGCAGAAAAAACCCCGCCAAACCCACTAAATAGACGGATTTTGCCCTCCATCTTATAAATATTCTCGGACTGCCCAACTTCGCCTACAAACTTATCCCGTCGCATGACAACAAACTATTGTGCACTGCACCACCTTCCCTGCGGTCACGCCCTTTTCGCTGCTAATTCTATTCACTTCCAACCAACCCAATACTAGCAAGTGATTTCAACCGCACCCTCTAACATGGCGAGTGTAGATGTGGCGGCTCTGGGCGCCTCTCCTTCCCCCGGAGGGGCCGTTTCCCATCCCTATACTTGCAACACTTGCGCCGTCGCCTACCGTAACATTGACTTGCAAAGAGGACATATGAAGAGCGATTGGCAGTAGGTTACCCATTCATTCCAGTGAATCCCTTCAGCTTTACTTAACAGTCTGCTGACGTTATTCCCAGCCGGTATAACCTGAAGCGCAGAGTCGCCTCCCTCCCTCCAATCTCCTCCGACGTCTTCAACGAGAAGGTACTCCAAAGCCGGGCTGCCCAGACGGCAGAGGCGGAGAAGGCATACTTTGAGCGCGCATGCGAAGTCTGCGAGAAGAGCTATTCGAGCGAGAACGCCTATCAAAACCATCTCACCAGTCAGAAGCACAAGCTGAAGCAGGCAACCGTGAACAAGAGAAATGGGGCCGTGCCAGACGACGCCAGCTCCATGGTGAGCTCAACCTTCTCCTTGGGAGATCCTATAGCCGCCGATCAGGACGAGGAAATGGACTCGGATGCCGAGGAGGAGTTCACAAAAGTCGTGCAAGGTCTCAAGAAGACAAAATTGGACGACCGACCGTCATCTGGGCCGTCCCCTGTTCGGCGGCCGTCGAACCCCCACCTTTCTGCACAGGGTCGACACCAGCATGACCACCCTGTCTCCGAGTCTCCTATCAACCGAGATTCAAGTTCGACAACTCCTGTACCGTCCAAATCCGAGCTGTCTTGGACACTGAAATCATGCCTGTTCTGCAACTACACCTCGCCAACAGTGCCGCTAAATGCTCACCACATGGAGCGTTTCCATGGCATGTTCGTCCCTGAGAAGAAGTATCTGGTCGACTTGGAGGGGTTGCTCACCTTGCTGCAAGAGCGAGTCCACGAAGGGCATCAGTGCTTGTATTGTGGCAAGACCAAGGGCACGGCGTTTGCAGTCCAGACCCATATGCGGGATAAGGGCCACTGCAAGGTCCCGTATTCCACAGAGGAGGATCAGATTGATATTGGTGACTTTTACGATTTCAGAAGTACATACTCCGATGGGGGCGAGTCAGAAGATGAGTCAATGGGCGAAACAGACCGAAACGGGGGAGCCAAACTGGGTGCCCAACGTGGTAGCAAACTGACGGGCGAAGACGGCAAGGAGATAACTGAAGTGCAAGATGACGGATGGGAGACAGATAGCTCGACATCGTCACTCGATTCGGCCGACCTCACTGCCGTACCCGCTGAGGGCCACTACCATCAATATGAGCGGCTGGACAAGCACCCACATCATACTCACAGCAACCCTCGAGCTCACCACCAAGCAGATGGCTGGCATTCACATGCTCACAAACACACTCACGCTGCTTTTTACGACGAGTATGAATTGCATCTCCCGTCAGGAAAATCTGTCGGCCATCGATCTTTGAATAAGTATTTCCGACAGAACTTGCACGACTATCCCACCCCGGCGGAACGCGCTGAGCGTCTTGCGCTGGAAGCTGGTTCCAGCGACGAAGACGATATGGATGTCGACGGCGGCGAGAGCAGAGAAGTTGCCAGAACGGGCCCTCAACGGTCCAGAGCAGTCATGCGAAGAGATGCTGCCGGCATGGTTGGAGTGCCGGATGTCAAGAAGCGAGCTGTCAAGAAGGCCGAACTGCGTGGCCGGCAGGCAGCTGGCCACCGGGAGAAGAAGAACGACTGGGCATATGGCAAGGCGGCGAACAACCAGAAAACGTTCTACTACCGTTTCAGGGCTGGTGGTTGAACGACGAAAATCTTTATTAATGTCGGAGTTAGAGCAAAACGCTGTCGAAGTAGACAACGTCAATGGGCGGGCATGGATGCATCTTCAGGGAAAGGAGATCAAGGTAGGGTAGACAAGATTCAAGACAATTGATATAGACATGATGCCTCATCTACCTCGGTTTTTTTTTTTGCGTGACATGAACGGCATCTCTGACCAGTTCCACCTCGCAGAACCACCCTTGAGTTCTACATGTAAAGTGTATGAGCTGCCCCAGTTGTTGAGAAATGCATTGCGGGTCTGCGAGATGGCGAGCCTAGGAAAGGGCCCAAGGCAGGTTTCTTCGCTATTCTTCATTTGCCGTGCTTGAGCCCGAGCTTCTGGAAATGCCCTCCAGTTCGCGTCCCGATTGTTCGTCCATCTCTTCAGCCTTCACGCACGGAATCGAATTTCCTTCGTACGTATCCCTTTTGCGACCGACGCCGCTCACTGTTTGATCCACGTCACCCTGTTAGGAGAAAAAATGCTTGTGAGAGAGAGGGCATGAGAGGGTACATATCGTGGGAAGTTGGTTTCAACAGAAAGAGACTTGTCTCACTATATATGGCACATACTCGCATATTATCCGCAGCACAGCTGGAGGAGTATTTGGTGGGAATTGCAACTGTTAATTCTGAGTTCCTAGATGGTTTTGTGATCGCCTATGAACAAGAATGAATCCGAGGAGATCCGTAAGATGGAAAGGAAAGGAAACGCGCCAATCAGCCCCAAACGATGAATGCGTCTCTCTCATGCTCCTTTCGGAGACGTTAGAGATTGCATCGCGTCTTCTCCGCCACGGCAAGACTCCTCCGGACTTTCGATGCTGCCCCAAAGTCGGGCCTCGTCCTCTCTATATCGGGTAAAGATAACTTTTCTCCTAAGCTAGTATCAAGGTACCTTGATATGAGCTCACCGAAGCACAAAAATTTACTCCCGCGATCGGTTGTTGATTCCTTCCTGGACGGCGGCGAGAATAAGCTCCTTCGCTTTCTCAACCCCATCCTTGGTACCAATGACCTCAATAGTCTCATCCTTCGAGTCGTTCCGTGGAACATTGATCTTGCAGCCGCTCTGCTTTCGAATAGAGTTGACCTTGCTGCCAGCAGATCCAATGACGTAGCGGTAAGTCTTGGTGTCAGGAAGGACCAAATATCCCGTAGTAGTGTTCTTGCGAGCTTGCTCCAAAGCAGCCTGGATGACTGTCTTGGCCTTCTCAACATTCTCAGGGGAGCCGCGAAGAACCCATGGGATCTCTCCTTCTTCTGTGGATGTCGAGTCCACGACCTTCCAGGAGTGCGCGTCAGCAGCTGTGTCCGCATCATCGGTAATCAGAGGTAGGGAGCCACCATCGCTGCGAGTGGCTGATGGCTTTGGCGGCGGCGTTTGGCCAGCGTGATCCACAGTGACGTGATTATCATTGCGAAGCTTTCGGAAGAACTGGCCACTGTTGGAGATGGCGTGGTGCATGCTTCGGGGTACCTGAAGAGTCTCGCCTTGCTGTTCTTTGACCAAAGATGAGATATGTTCCTTAGCCTTGGCCACATTTTCGGCACGGCCAACCAGCTTGACGCCCGTCTTGCCGTCGCCCTGACGCGGAATATCGATCGCGACACTAAACTGAGATTCGAGCTGCCTCTTTGCCTCACCACCACGGCCGATCAGAGACCTGTGCTTCTCGGTCGGAACATCCAAAATCTCAGTGACCTGGCTCTCACGCTCAGCCACGAGCTCCTGAATTCTAGCGCAGATTTTGTCAACTACATCGGTGCGGCCTTCCACCTTAATGGTGTTGCCGTCCGAGTCTTGCTTGGGGAATTGAATGGTTCGAGCAAGTTCTCTACGGTCATCGGATCCTCCAGCCTGCACGACCAAGTCACGGAGGTTTGTGCCTAGTATAATTAGTAAAGATAAGAACACAATATCAAAGGAATATCATACCACCAGCACCAATCAGAGCCCGATGATGCTTCTTGTCTATGTCAAGTGTCTTGACGACAGTGTCATCAAACACGCCTCGCTTTTCCTCGAGAATCTTCTTGGCCGCAGCGACTTGAGTTTTGGTTCCCTTCACTTGGATCTCTACAATTTCAGCGTCGCGTGCGCTCGGAATATCGATCTTGGCACCGGTGGCTTGGCGAATCTCCTCCAGAGACGCACCTCCTTGGCCGATTAGGGATGGAATCTGCTTTTGTTGAACCGACACGGTTGCGGTGAACGAGTTGTCCTTAAGATACTGGAGGAGAGACAAGATTTCGTCACGAGCTTCGTCCGCGCCCTTCTTCGGGCCCCGAACCATGACTTCGTCAGGCTCCTGTTGCCTTCGGGGCTTGCCTGCTTCACTAGCAGCATCGGGGTTGGACTGATCATCTCTAGCATTCTTTGCAGACCGCGGGAAGAAGATGAGGACCTTGTATCTGGTCTGAAGTCGGTTGATCTGGCTACCCTGGGCACCGATGAGTTCTCTGTGGAACTTTGGGTCGATCTTGAGGATGTGCGAAGTTTCGTCGGCGAGATTGCGGCTAAGCGTGGTTATATGAGCTTTTGCGGCCTCTGCCTTAGCCTTTGGTCCCTTCAACTCGACCTTGCCATCCTGAACTTGGATTTCCACATCGAACCTATCTCGCAGTTCCTTGATATTGCTACCGCCCTTGCCGATCAAATGGTTGGCGAACTTTTGTGGGAAGTCGAATGAGAGAGTGAAGCCTCGCTCTTTCTCGTCTTCCTTCTCTTGCTCAACGAAGGCTATGACTTTGGACTCAAGTGCCTGCACTGCAGAAGTGGGACCACGAAGCGTTACGACTGTACCAGCTGAAGATACTCGAATCGGGATCTGATCCTCGGCACGATTCTCTTGTTCTCTCTTAATGAATCGCCGAAGTCTATCATGAAATCTGATGCAAGTCAGCATGGAAACCCTACATTGGCATCGTTAAACTTACTTTTGGGGAACGTCGATGGATGCGGAGGAAATCTGCTCTTGCTTATTGATAATATCCAAGATATGCTTCCTTGCGTCCTCCAAGCCCTTCTGGAAGAGTCGAATATCCTCCGGGCTCGGCTGGCCAGCCTTGATCTGGGGCTGGGGTTCCGGAGCCGAAGGTCCCTCAAAAACCAGGAGTATCGGCGCGTCAGGCTCCAAGGCTTCGGGCAGTACAACATGGACTCCATAGCTTTCGCGGACTCGGGGGCTGATATCATTTCGAAGATGCTGGTGGAAAAAGGGGTCGACCGGGACAGAGCTCATTCTCGTAGGAGGAAGCGCATGGATCATGTTAGTGATTGCAGACTGTGCCTTGATTGCGTTTTTGCCATCGCGAGCGTACAGTTCCCAGGGCAAGGCGCCATCCTGGGAAAACGGCGTGTTGATGTGCGTGTTGTGAGCCTTCTCGAGCTCGTCAATCACAGCCCTGTGTCGCAGGAACCTAGTGACATTCCTCGCGTGGACCGCAGCGCCACCAGGTGCGTTTCTATGGAACCGAGCAATGTCGATGTTGGAGCATTGCATGTTCATGGCAAGATCCATGGCTGTCTCCATTCCATTGTTGACTTGGTCCAGAGGGCCAATGACGGTGACCATATCGTCGTCGTCGTCCGTGGGGAGAATGATAGCGCAACCCGTCTTGGTGAAGAAATCATCAACAGAATCCCCTCGTGGGCCAATGATAAACTGGTGGCGTCCTCTCTGAATTGCAAACTGCTCAAGTGCCAGCTCGTTCTGCAATTCAGCGGCCCGTCGTTCGATCTCAGCCCGCGCTGCTTGAACGGCCACCCGATCGCCGGCGAGCTGAATATGATTGTCATTGCTGGAAGGCGCAAACACATGGCGCTGACCCTGGCCAGGAGCTGGCGGCTTTGCCGAGAAGACTTGATGAGGAGGAACGCGAATCTGGACTCCACTGCTCTCCAAAGCGTTTAAGTTGCTGTTGCCGGGACCGGCAATGAAGGGGTAAAATTCGGCGGGGATGCCTCTGACCTTTGTGCTGACATTGGCACCTCGTTCGCCCGCAATCTTCAGAATCTCATTTCGAGCAGAGGCGGCGGAAAGGGCATTGCCCTCAACGATGACATCGATAGTGTAATCATCATCGTCGTCGTTAGCCGCATGACCATCCTCTACCTTTGGCAACTGAATTCTAGCACCAGTCTTCTCCTGAAGAGCTTTGATTGTTGACCCCTGCTTGCCGATGATGTGCGCTCGAGCGGAGGAAGGAATTGGGACTTTAACAGAAGTCTGGGCCAGGCAGATGTTAGTAATTAATACTCGCGAGCCGAAAACGATGTTTAAACCTTACCTTTGTGCCAATTTGCTGAACAAGATCCTTCAATGCCTGCTGAGCGACGTCCTGAGGGCCGGTCGCATCAAACTTGAGTCGCCCATTAGTAGAGGTAGCCATAGTGATGTTGGCTCGGGATTTGCGATTGAGATCCTTGATGATATCAGGAATGGGTCGCTTGAGTTGGCCTCGAGGAAGGATGAATTGAGGTTCCAACGTAACGGATTCGACATTGCGACCTGGGATGACCATGGATGGCGGGCCGGCCTTGCCAACACCCTTAGGCGTCGCAGTCCCCGACGCCGGGGTAGATGCGCGCGAGACGCCGTTTGCAGGAGTAGATCCATTGCTCTTGCCATTGATATTATTCTTTGCGCCCCAGATGGGGGCAACATTGACATTGCCCTTAGACTTGGGTGCGCCGAGCTCCGGGAAGAGATCATGCGAATGGGTGTCTATGTTGGCGGCGGCAGCCTTTGTTTCCTTTTGCTTGCCGGCGGCCTTTGCTGAAGGAGTCTGGCCCCAGGTTGACGATTCATTGATACCGGCAGCCGATGAGCTGTCGCTGATCTTGGGAGCTGGCGGGTCATCTTCGTCGGGAACATCCTCAACAGTGACATGATGGGGGACTTCTGCGTGCTTCTGGAGAAGCTTCTGAGCAGCCGAGACTTCAGTGCCATTGGCAGCTGCGGCCTCTGTCCCAGAAGCTGAAGATGCCATGTTGTATCTTCGTGTCTCGATATCGGTGACGGCGAAATTGGAGGAAGGAATGTGGGGTAGGTTCGATCTGACGTAGAAATAACGGTCAGTATCGA
This sequence comes from Reticulascus tulasneorum, assembly GCA_001557505.1. Taxonomy (NCBI): domain Eukaryota; kingdom Fungi; phylum Ascomycota; class Sordariomycetes; order Glomerellales; family Reticulascaceae; genus Reticulascus; species Reticulascus tulasneorum. The sequence goes on from LSAX01000006.1 coordinate 1,183,818, forward strand.
GCCGCAAAGGATGGACCGTGGTTGAGATTCTGGAGGAGAAGCAGGGATAGTTCTTACCAGATATATACGATTTCGGCTAGGATGATGGAGTTTTGGTTCGAACGCTGTGGTTCCGTGGCATGAAACACCACTGGTGGGATTGACCTGGAATATTCACCCGAGAATTGACTGGGAAACCTTTTAGAACATTGTGCAAATGCCAACCCAATAAGCATGTATCCAGAGACAGCAGAAAGAAAAGGGAAAGAGAAGGGAGGAAGGTGAGTATATAGACCGATGGATGGCCAGAGGAATTGGGAAGCGTTAGAGGGAACCAAGAGGACACGGGTTAGGGTGTGGTGGAAGTTTCTCGAGGTGCTCCACGATGTTCAATTCGAATTTGTTCTTTTTTGGGGCAAGGATTCCTCTTCCAGAAAGGTCCCCCGAACATTACGCGAAAGACTTGGCAAAGTCCACTTTTAGCCTCAGCCACCAACCAGCACTAAGTTGTCATGTCAGCAAACTCTCACGCCTTTATTCACGTGCAGCCTGTTTGGTGCAATCTCGAAGCTCTCGGCCGAGCCTCGACAAGGAAGTTTGGTTTCTACATAATTACTGAGCGAACGATATCGCCAACGAACTAAACGTATTAGCAGTGCTAGACTTATCCGCTGACCGCATTTCTCCTGGCATGTATGTACACTTCATTAGTTCATGAATTCATGAACAGCCATATCAATCCTGATGCTGTCTATCGACATATCTAAAGTACTGCAGCTCATCATCAAGTGGAAGGAATGCCTAATAAACCACAAGGAGACAAGTACTGCGCAATCCAAGTGCTCTGTGCTCATTGCAAGAGCTCTGTCTTGATTTCATGGGCGTATATCAGAAGTAGCCTATCTTTGGTCGTTTGGTCGTGAGCAGTGGCTTTGCAAACATCGACAGAAGTAGTTAACTTGATGGCCTCAAAGAAAGACAACAGCTCCCGGCTGTTCATCTATGAGGGAATGGCGGAGTTGGAGCAGCAAATGATGCATCTCTTTTCTTACCCGTCATTTCGGATATCTAGTCTTTATCTCAATATCGCCCGTAGCCCTGGTCAGCCCAGACAGGAAGACTGCTGCAATCATGATATTTTGAGATAAGCTATCGCATGCTGCAATAAACCTAGCAAGATTCCTTCATCGTGCCACCCAATGACTCAATCCTGATATTGAAGCTGTTCCACAACACTAGACGAGGCGGACTTAGTCTATTCGAAGGATTCATCTCCGTATGTTGTGTAAAGGGGACGGGGCAGTCCGACTTACATAATTATAGCGTTCGTTTCTGGTGGATCTGGCTGGCTTGGTTGGATGATTTCTGCAGTCACCCGCTATCAGCGCCTTCACTTGAGGAGTAATCTGTAACGCAACCCATCACCTAAACTCTCAATGATAAGCTTGCTGCCAACCAACTAAATCTCGATCAGTGACTCTCTAGGGAAGGTTCAAGCGATCAAGGAATCGGGTTATGGTCTCTATTCGGACAAGGGTTTGTATGGGCTGCCCCAAGATTCTGTGGAGACAAGTGCAGCTCTCAATAGTCACAGGGTAAACTGGTGGTTGGCAATTCGTCCAGAGCTGCTCATCCTTCAAGGTGGAATCACCAATCGTTCACTGATACCGCAAGCTATTGGACGACACAAGTTCCATCGCTTCCGCTATCGCAACAAAGACTGGGCACTCAGGTATAACCATTCAATCGCTGTCGAACAGGCAAACAAGGCATCTGGCTCCAATCCAACAAATGCAGTCGCGCTCTGCAGTCACCTGCAGGAACAGCAATGTTGGCATCTCGTTGTCCTTAGCAGCTCCGTGTTGTGCTACTACGTACTTTTCCGGGGTTTGGTGTACTCAGAACTGCAATGGAATGCTCACAAGGACTATTGAGAGCACCTCGGCAATTCCATCGACGGTGGCCGTTTGGGACGCAGAGCCTGGCATTTTGTTTTATCCTTCCTCGATTATTCTTTTGGTGTGCTCAGAAGCTCCCCCCTGTCCTTAGCCTCATCCCTGCATAGGTAGGTTGTTGGGCTGAACCGAAATAGCGGTACTAGATGTACGAAGAACGGGAGTGAATGCACAAACAGTCACTACCAGGGATAGATGATGGGAAATAGGACGCAAAGGGCAGCGAATGCATTCAAACAGCAGTGAAAATAGGAGACGGTAATTGCCATGGACAAGCATATTTGCCGTCCAGCACAACCGCAGCCAATAGACAATGGGAACCATTCAAAGCATTTTTTAAGGGTCCTCCGGGTAGAAAGCGTTCGTCCATTTACAATAATCCATGCCCTCATTTGAGATATTTTGTATCATTACCGAATTCCTGCCGACTACAACGACGCAATGTCTGGTGGGGACGGCACGATATGGAGCGAGGAGAAGTGGATGGCGCCTGGAGCATGGGCAGAAACAGGGCTATGTCCAGGTCGTATTGTCGGTGCTTTGGTGATTGATGAAAAGAGGAGTGATTTCATCTTCATGCACAAGTGGAAAAGCCCTGCCAGCAGGCCAAGTGGGCAGTCAATCTCCCGGCCCATCAATGGGGTCCAGGCGCAATCAAGCACCAATAACAAAGGTATGATGATGCCATGGAGCGTTCAATCCCTTGGACAGATCCTCGTCATATAACCCTTGCACTCATCCGTGCTACTGCTGGCGTCACAGTCGCAGCAGAAGAGCAGTATCGCATCCCGTTCACACCTGGCAACTACCTGACCATCGCTGCCATCCATCCACTTGGGGAGGCAATCAAGGCGCAGGAGTCTCCCCTCCCATTTGCTGATGAATAAACCAGACATCCGGAGAAGCAGAGAAAGGCAGCGGGACTAGTCACACAAAAAGAAGGAAAAACCTTGAGATAGCTTTCGTAGCGTCACTTGGACCTTAATAGGTGGAGCAGGAATCCCGAGGGTTTTGAAACAGACGTTCAAGGAACCCGACCCGGTCCGTTGAGAGCTGGCTGGAGCTTTGGGTTTTACCAGCCCAGCTGCCTTCCAGTTAGGTAATTAGTTAGCTTAGGCTCTGCCGGTGTTTGTTTGGTGGGTGGCCGTACTTTCCACCACTGATTAGCCCCGAGCTGTATGTACTTTTACGGTCTCTTCGGCCGGCAGCTGCAATCAAGTAATTTTATCCAAGGCACCTTCCAGCTCGTCGTTATTATTAACTGAAGCAATCTTCCCCCCCTCGTCGCCATCACGAAAATATTCGCGAGTCACAGACAAGGTCAATTGGAAACTGAAGGGAAACTTCATCTCTCCTCCCCCACAAGGTAGCCATAGGCCAACATTCCTCCATCGCATGATCTTGTCGTCCCCGTGCACCACCTCACACCTCACACACCAAGCGCCTAGCCCCTCAGCCAAAACTGGCGTCCGAAGTTCAAGGGCTGTCGTATCCGAGTACCTTCCCCACCATCCTTCCACCCACCACCCATCCATCCAGACCACACAGCCGCCAAACCCACAAGTACCGAAGCAAGGAAAAAGGTTCATCGAGCCTCTTTGCTGCGTAAGATTGTGCTGATGGTCGACAAAACCTGAAGAGCCCCAAGCACCAGCACCCAAACCCCATCCACAAACTTTGTTGTCGAGATCAGCAGGAGTGGCGCCATCAGCCTCAAACGCGCCAACATTTACACGGCCTGCAGGCAGAGAGATCAGACCTTTTACCAACACGCCCCATCTCCCGAAAAAGGTGGAGGGTTTATCTCGTGAGGAGATATACAGGTATAGATATCACACGGTGCGAAGTCCCGTCGCGGTGTCGCGAGGCGCCGAAAGAAGCGACGTGGTCCTCGTCTTCGGTCCCAGCCGCATCTGCTGGACAGAATAGAGTGTGGTAGTCAAATCGTGGCGGCACGCAGCACAGCAACAGCCAGTCAAGTCGTCCACAGGCAGCCCAACTCATCCATCCCGTCACACTCTTGGGAGGTGAGGTGGAACCCTTGAGTGGATTGAGCGAGCCCAGAGTGAGTGCTCCGTACCCATACACACGGCCCTGGCCCACCACCCTGCCTGCACCGCTCGCCCATCCCCATCCGTCCCACCTTTGAGGCAGAGGGTGACCTAACACAGCCAAAAAAGCGTAGCCAACAGTACGAGAAGGGAATATCGCTTTGCCTGTACCAGTTTTCCTCCTTGCACACCCTCTAGACGTACCCTTCCCTTCTTCGACGCCTGCTGCGTTTAGACTTTTTAGGTTGTATCATGGACAGCCAGAGCAATAATTTCAACGGCAATTCACAACGTCGCAAACTTATCAAGAAACCTCCCTCGCACCACTACACCCGCTCGTCGAGTGGTCTCGATGGTGGCATCGACGCCCAATCTCTGCAGAGCAAACGCAGCTCCGCGAGTCTGAAGCGTGCCCCAAGCGCTCCCCCGGCAAGAACAACCCCCTCAAACGCGTCCAGCAACTCATCACCTCGTCACTATCCCTCCACCCAAACCTCAAATCCCTCCCCAATCCTATCGTCCGGCCAGTTCGCTCCATCGTCGGGCTACCCGAATCCCACCAGCCGCAACCACCGTTTGTCCGACTCCCAGGCCCCACCACCACTCACGTCCAAGGCCTCGGAGGAGTTCATCGGCGCTCCCTTCGACGGTGCGGCGATCCTCAATCAGATTCAAGCAGTGAACAAGTCGCCTGTCGTCCAACAAGGCGGGTTCCATCGTCAGAACGTGCCTCCCCCACTTCTGAAGGCGAACACCGACACGAGAATCATGAGCCCGTCACTGCGCCAATCGGCCAGTTTCACGTCATCCGATCCGACCATGAACGAAAAAACACAGGGCAGTCGGGTGAGCGAAAACCAATTGATGAGCCCCAAAAGATACTCCGACGATGGCAAAGAGCCAAGAGTGGCAGTCTTGAGAAAGAAGTCGGGCTTTTCGGGCTTCATGAACAGCCTGGTGGGGTCGCCAAAGAAACCCGTCATCTCGGCACCAGAGAATCCCGTCCACGTCACCCATGTCGGATATGATAGCAACACTGGCCAGTTCACGGTGAGCAATGCGCATCTCCTCACCTCCTCGCTAATCTTGCTCACTTTTTTGTAGGGCCTGCCGAAGGAATGGCAACGATTGATCAACGAGAGCGGAATCCCCGAGAAGGACAGAAGGGAGAACCCCCAGACTATGGTTGATATTCTCACATTCTACAAGGAGACGACGGAGAAGCCGCAGGAAGATCAGGTCTTGGAGAAGTTCCATGATGCGAGGGCTCCAGAGTTCCGGCAGTATGCAAATACTCCGTCCACAGTCGTTTCACCGGGCATGTATCCGACGTCAAGTTATATGGGTATGTCACCGATGATTAGTCCACCTGCCAGCCCTAGGTTTCCAACTGTCAATCATGAAGGATCTTTTGAAAACCCTCGACAACCGCCGCCGGTTCCGACAAAAGGACCGGGTCCTTTGCCGGCGAAGGATGTCAATCTGATGCCCAGTCGACCGGCTCCGAGACCCCCCGTCAGCCTTCCAACCCGAGCAGCACCACAGGCACCGTATCCTGCCAAGGACTCGGGTATCGGTATGTCCCAACCCGGCGAGGACCTGCCCTCACTCGCATACGTCCCACCGAAGGATAACGTTCCTATGCTCCCCGAAGAGCACCGATCTCGATCGAACTCCCGCGTCAACGGTGCCCCACCGTACTCGCCAGCAACTGCACAGGCCACCCAGTCTTCCCAGGCCTCCACTTACCAGCAGCAATTATTGCAGCAGCAGCAGGAGCAAGCGTTGGCTCAGGCACAAGCAGCCATGTCTGGTCAAATCGGACGAGCTCCGAGCAAGAGACAGCAAACCCAGCAGGCGACCCCACCAACTTCGCAGCATCAGTATCCCCAGGGCGCCAACGCCAACGGTGCCGCCGCCCAACGAACCCAGCCTGGCGTGCCTGGCGCACCTGGTTCGAGACGCCACCGGCCTCGACAGAGCAATGGCCTCGATGTTGTCGCTGCACTCAAGCGCATATGCTCGGATGGGGACCCGCGCGAAGTGTACCGCAACTTCAACAAGATTGGCCAGGGAGCGTCTGGCGGCGTGTATACCGGACACGAAAGAGGCACGAACCGACTAGTGGCAATCAAGCAGATGAATCTCGAGCAGCAGCCTAAGAAGGACCTGATTATTAATGAGATTCTAGTCATGAAGGATAGCTCTCACCCCAATATTGTCAACTTCATCGACAGCTTCCTTTGCGGGGGTGAGTTGTGGGTTGTCATGGAGTTTATGGAGGGTGGCAGTCTCACAGATGTTGTCACCTTCAACATCATGACAGAGGGTCAAATTGCCTCAGTATGTAGAGAAACGCTGAAGGGTCTCCAGCACCTGCACTCGAAGGGTGTCATCCACCGTGATATCAAGTCGGACAATATTCTTTTGTCCATGGAGGGCAATATCAAGCTGAGTAAGTCACGACGTGAAGCCTCTTTAGAACAGACTAACATCGCATAGCCGATTTCGGTTTCTGTGCCACCATCAACGAAGCTCAGAACAAACGCACAACGATGGTCGGCACACCTTACTGGATGGCCCCCGAAGTTGTGACACGGAAAGAGTACGGCCGAAAGGTCGACATTTGGTCGCTGGGCATCATGGCCATCGAGATGATTGAGGGCGAACCTCCCTATCTCACCGAGTCTCCGCTACGAGCCTTGTGGTTGATTGCCACTACTGGCACTCCCCACATCAAGGAGGAACAAAATCTCTCGCCTGTGTTCCGAGACTTCCTCTACTTTGCGCTCAAGGTGGATCCGGAGAAGCGAGCAAGTGCACATGATTTGCTCAGAGTAAGTTGCAGACAATTCACGTTATTCACGTTGCTCCACAGTCTAATGTTGTACAGCACGATTTTATGAAGCAGTGTGTCGAACTCTCACAGCTGTCTCCGCTCGTCCGAGCTGCACGAGAAGCCAGAGCACAGGAGAAAGCCCGGAAGGGCCAATAGGGTGGCTCTCATGACGACACTCCCGATGATCCGTCAACTGACCGTTGTACGTCTGCCTATCGAAGTTTGTTTCAATTATCATAGCCGGCCTTTGCATTTCGGTCTTCGGAGTTCTGGCCCGTGTTTCACCGGCGAGTTGTTATATCTATGCAGAAAAGCACCCTTCGACGGAGGCAGTGGCTCGTATCATACGAACACTTGGCCCAACTTTGCACATACTCTATTCAACTTTGATTCGCACGCGAGTATTCGTTTACTATTGCTTTGCAGCAACGGCCAGGCGAATCCCCTGGCCATATCGTGTGCGGAGTAGAATTCCCCTATCGTTTACTGCCACAACACTTACCAATTCGGAGGCGTATTCCTTTGATTTCTGATACGGCAACGAAAATCAGGGAACATCAACGTTGAGCGAGACGACTCAACACTGCTGGAAAGGTTGCTAGCACAGTACTCTTGCAGACACTTTGGACGATACTCTCAATCTTGCGCTGTGCCGTTTTTATCAACGTTCACGGTCAGTCTGCATCTAGGAACCCACTCCATTGATGGCTGAGGCATGTCGTCACGGGCTTCTCTGCCTGTATATTGACGGTATACGCGCTGTCGCTCTTGTCTGTGTGGCCAGGCGCACCTCTCATTGGAGGAGCTTGGTTGTTCTATTCGGCTCGGAGGAGTGCCGATCAGGACCTGTGTCTGAACTACCACGAATATTTCCTGACCTGGATGGCTAGGGATGAGATGATGATGAATCGCATGAAAGACTTTTTAGCAGGTGGCACTGAGATTTTGGGGCTTGATACCCAGTTCAGCTCCATCTTGGTCCTATGTTGTTTGGACATCGGGCGAACTGGAAGGATACTAGAATCCGGAAGGGAACTCTAGCCTACCTGTCGTGTTTGATCTTCTATTTGTACGGACTTAACCGTGGCACACATTTCCATGAATGTGGCTTTTGCTGGACCTTTAGACGGTCATTTTACAGCTTGGACCAGCAGTGCCGGCTTGGCGTCTGGTCCGAGCACATCTTCCTGGGGGATATTGCGATGGCCTTTTTGCCTCGCTTCCAGATAGGCTTGGTAGATGAAATGGATGATGATACTTGACTTACTGAGAAGCGCAACCTATGTGAGCTGTTGGGTCAGTACAATTTCAGCCATGGACGGTAACTTAGTGTAAGGGCCAAGGCCAGCAAGAATCAACAGCAGGGAAATGCTCCCCCATTTCCAATACCGATAGTTCTCTCGGGAGGTGTCTGGGGAATTTTGCGATCTGCTTGAGCTTCTTTCGCTACCCTTGCCTTTCTCAGGTTGCTTTGTTGAGTTCACGATGACGTCAGGAAAATTTGAAAGGCTGCATGATGTTAAACAGTTTCTGGTATGGTGTTTGGATACAGATTATTCAAAGAAACTTGAAGGGGATTCTATCTCTCCCAGCCTACTTATCGAGGTAAATTATTGCACGGATGAAAACATCCTGCTTTTGATCTTTGTTTGGCACGCAAACGTGTGGTGTTTTCCATTTCAAGGTTATCGACCTACATGCGACTTCCTAGCCCCCCCACGCCCCTTAAAATCTCACCCAAACGCGTCATAGAGAGCGGAAGAGTTTGTAAAACGTGGAGCACTGTAACATGGTGAGGCAGTAAGCACCCAAACGAACAGTTCACAGTTAGACAAGAAGCTGATTCACAAGTTGGAACAGGAGCTATCGTTGAAAAGAAGCACAAAATTGTGTGTCAAGTCTATTCACATCCTGGTCCTCTAACCAATGTCTATCTATCCCTTCCCTATGGACTAACCCCAAATCACCATGTTCAAAAAAAAAAAGGGGGAAATCCAAATCTTCTTTCCTCTCGACTCCTAAAACTTCCGTTGCAGCTCGCACGCTAGTATAGAGAAGACAAAAGCAAAAAGACTATTAGATGCCATTTTGAACCTCTGGCATATGGGGGCAGAGAGCAGAGAGAGAAGAGACGACGTCGAACAAAAATAGGAAATCGGCACGAAGTCGCTGCTATAGCGACCAGTGTTTGGTCGAAGCGAACGTAGTCAACCAGCAGAATACCTCGTCTGTGCGAACAAGGTATCACGCGGGAAATCCCGCATCCAGTACTGTGGTTGTGCGTTGCCCCTCATCGTCCTGTCGTGTCAATGCCGGCTGAATGCATCGGCATGAAGCGACGATGCATGGTGGTGATTTTTTAAGCCTGCCAGGCTCACGGCGGTGTCTTGCAAATGTTCCTGGGTGGAGAAGAGCCAATGCTGACAGCCGTGAACTTTCCCTCGCCGTTGGGCGAAGGTTTCTAGTACAGAGTGTAGCCACCGTCAATGAGGACGTTGGAGCCGGTCATGTAGCTGGAAGCATCGCTGGCCAGGAAGACGCAGAGGCCGTTCAGGTCGTCGACAGCACCGAGGCGGTTCTGGGGAGTCAGAGACTTCCAGATCTTCTTCTGGGCATCAAGAGCCGGGACTCGGTTGAGTGCGGTGTCCATGTAACCGGGGGAGATGCAGTTGACTCGGATGTCGTACTTGGCCCACTCGGCAGCGAGAGACTTGCCGAACTGAATGACACCAGCCTTGGAGGCGTTGTAGCAGGATTGCTCCTGGGGGTAGTTGACAATGCTGCCGGACATGGAAGCGACGAGGATGATGCTGCCGGGCTTGCCAGCCTTCATCATCGAGCGGCCAACGGCTTGTGACATGAGGAAAGAGCCGGTGAGGTTGATATCGATCAGCCGTCGGAACATGGCGGGGTCGTAGGTCTCAGCCTTGATATTGGAGCTGTTGGAAGAAACGTTAGCAAGAAAACCAAGCAAAATCGGGTAAAATGGGCTCTTACTCGGCAATGCCGGCGGAGTTGACTAGAACATCAGGAGCGCCATATAGCTCCTCGACAGACTCGACTGCGGCGTTGATAGCAGCACCGTCTCGGACATCAACCTTGAAGAAGGTGACGGGCAGGCCAGTCTTTTGGTGGAGCTCAGCGGCGGACTCGTCACCCAACTCCTGGTTGGCATCGAAGATGACGAGAGCCTTGGCACCAGCCTCAGCACAGGCGCGAGCCATGTAGTTTCCTAGTCCTCGGGCACCACTGCAAATCACACGTCAGCAAATGTACCTTGATCTCCCTTGCGAAGGGCCTTGCGGGGTCAAAAGCGGCTGAAGTTTCAGCCACGGGCACGCGCAGACTTACCCAGTGACAATGATGACCTTGCCCATGACGGACATCTTCTGCATCATGGGCGGCATGCTGTCGTAGACGCGTTTTGTCAGGGGTACGACATCCTCGTTTTGTGCTGGTGGTTGAGGTGTATCGGTGTGTGGCGTCGAGGCATTAGCTCGGACGGGGATAGAGTAGTGGTCCGAGGAGGCAGTTCCCTTGGAATCCGGTGCATAGACGGACACGGGGATTTCCTTTTCTCGGATGACCTCGCTCTTGAGCTTGGAGGCAGAGACGGAGAAGGATCGCAGACCAGAGCTGGGAACTCTGGCAGCTAGTCTTGGGGCCGCGAGGCGGGTGGTTAGACGGAATGCAGATCGTGCGGCGGCCATTGTGAGGATTCGAAGTGGTCTGTCTGTCTGCCGAGCGAATGTGAGTTTAGTTGAAGACAAAGTCCAGTCAACAGATAGTGTGCAAGTGTGTTTTGAAGTTGAGTGAGAACAGAATGGAGGAAAGGTGCGAGGAAGCAGGCGTCGACGTGCACTTATATGGGGGGGGGATGAGGTGTGTATGAGTGAGGTAGGTATGAATAGGTGTGGTGGGGTCACCGGTGGCCGGCCTTCGAAAGGCAAAAAAAAACCTGACAAGCTGGTTCAAGGGTAGGTAGGTAGGTACTTGGGCCGCTAGGTGTGTGAAGGGGATGGAAATGTTTCGGGGTCAGGGTGGGAAGGGAAAATTGGGTTGATCGGCAGAGGAAATGCGAGTCGAAGGGTCTGGGTTGGGCGAACAGGCTACTGCACGTACTAAGAGGGTGGCGGCTTCTCCGTAAAGAATCAGAGAATGATGGTGATCACAAGGCGTGGTGGTGTCGAGAGGGAGAAAGGTGTCGATGATTATGGGGCGATGTCGAGAACGGGTGCCTGGGGCTTTAGTCTAGGCTCTGGTGCCGGGATAGAGCTTGCTAGGGTGGTGGGTGGGTGGGATTCAAGGATCTCTCCGATAGCCTCCAATAATGACTTGACTAGCAGTTGAGGGCTGCGGTGCCGCGGTTGATGTGGTGTCTTTGCTTTCTCGGAATGCTGGTCCAATCGATAGTACTCTCGCTCAATCTCTCGAGTTCTTGAAATAACTTTGGGGGTCGAGGAGGGAGAGGGTTAGGTATGCTGCGGGTCTGGCAATGCTGGTGGTGGCTCTCAGGGCCCAACTAACTATCGACGGTAATGGAGAAATTCGAGATTTGCTTCTCGGTGCTGGTGGTGGTACTTCTGTTGTTGCCGACGGCAAACTGTTTGCGTTTTCTTCTTCTTCAAGGCACGTCAAATGTACCTGGGCTCTTCAATAGCGACTCCAAAACAGCTGGGTATTGATGATCTTTCTTGTGGTTATCCCGATTTGATCAGATCCGACCTGTGGACTTAATTTGGCGAGCGTGTGCTAGGATCGGGAAGTCGAGGCGGAAAAGTCTGGAGACGGGAAGGAATACTTTGCGGAGGCAAAGTGATGGGAGCGAAAACACTGCGTTTGCTCTGCGTTGTGTGACGCAAGTCGTGGTGGCAAGTTGTGTCGATCTGTGGTCCTGATTGACACGGTTCTAGGCTAGCTTCTGGAAGCAGAGGACCGGGGGCTTTTCCGCTGTGGTCTGACAGACCGGAAATACAGTAATGCTGATAATACTCTACGATCGACGAGTCTCGAGGTGCAGAAGCGGCAGGCGGTTGGACGCGGAGAAATAAGCTTCGGGGTGTTTTCGAGATCACGAACCGATTGATGACCTCTCAACATACCACCAGGGGAGATTGGATTGGATCGGATCGTATAAAACAATAAGCATGAAAGTTTCAAAGGTTGGTTGTGTGGCAGCACTCAAGAGGCAGGCGTGTAAGGCTGGGGTAACCCCCAAAGGACAGCAGCCAATTAATTAGCACGATGCACGCACAGTAGTTCGTGAGCTCCGTCTTAGTCGTTGCTCTCGTATCTCGTGAGATGAACGGTACAGATCTGCAATCTGACCTCAAGAGTCGGGTCTCCCTCGTCGCCTTTATATCTCACCAGAACCTTTAATCCCTCCTCCCCTGCTGTGCGGGATGATCCCCGATGCTTGCCCAGGACCCCCGTGTATTACGACGAATTTGGCGGTCTGCCTGAGAAAGATGCAGGTTCCTGCGCCGTTATCTATGAGCAGAGCCGGTTTCGCTTGAAGCCTCGATCGGGATATTTAGTTGTGAATTATGGAGTTTCCCGGCTGCAACGGACGCGGCACTGTTATTGACGGTGGGGACGGTGTGGCTCGATACTACACCGTCGAGAACCTACCTACGCATGTCGAAGAGGACTGTGTGTCTATGCGTACGTTGAACCTGGGTTTTAGGTTGTATATCGGGTCGGCGGCTGAGGAAAGCGAAAACACGAAAGAAGGAGCAGACACGAAGTACGAGCGAGGTATAGCCACCAATCTTCGTTCGTCTTTTTGTCGAGAATAAACTAGTCACACAACAGCACGGGACGGGATACACGGAGGAGAGAACGGCCAAGACAGGAGGGTCGCACAGGAAGCCAGCCCAGCCCTTCGAAGCTTCTACGACGACATGGAAGCTCCTGTTGGCCAAATAAGTAGCCCCTCGAGCAATCTCCAGCAGTGGAAGTATCAATCTCGATTATATCCCCTATCCACGTAACCTTTTTACAATGGTGTCCGCAGTATGGCTGTGCATTCTCGGCTTCCGTCGTCATGATCATCGACCCCTTTACGGCAACCTCAACCTACAACCTTCTCATCCACGGCGCTCATCAAGCTGTCCCTAGTCGTGCCAGTCAAGCCAGGTCCGTCACAGACACCTCTAATCCAGGAAGATGGAAACGTGGACAGTTGGATTGTCGGGCGCCAAGCGAACGGTGCTGCCGTCCAACGCCCTGCACGACAAGGGTAAGCTCTCATCTATCCCTGTCCAGCACACCACCCCATTCACTCTCACCACATCCCAAGCAAAACTCTAGGCCGGCCCAAGTGTGAGCGAGGACTTGTCTGTGCGACGGCGGGGCTCTTGGAGATATGCCACTGATTAGCGGCCGTGCTATTCTGATATAAATTGGGGTGGGGCCACCACCCTGCTGCAGGTGTTAGCGTGTCGGCATGCGCCGGTAGCAGGGGTTTCCAGGGCTGCGAAGCGTGCCCTTCGATACGTGTGGGGGCGAGATTTAATTGCTTCCGTGCTTCTGCTCCTCCCTTTCCTCTCATTCAGACGTCTGGCTCTTCCATTCGAGGGGGATGGACTCATAGAGCGGTGAGAGACGTTCTCTATACGTGTATAGGGGGCCGCTCGTGGATGGTCGCGTCCAACCATCGACATCTGCAGAGTAAAGCTCCTTGCATCCCACTGCTAGCGGGGGATCAAGCACTTGCCAACTCGAGCTCTGTCGGCGGAGCTTGTTTTCCATTTCATGTTTCTGTGCCGTACTGCGTAGTAGTAGCGGGGGAAGCTAAGCTGATACAGAATGTATATCGTGTCCATGTATCTATCTCCTGCAACAAGGATTCTTCTCCCCGTCCTGCGGGCAAAACGTGGGGCAGCATCTCGAATTTTGTAAAAGCTACAGGCATGCATCCCCGAGTGCCTCTCATCTGCGCCGCCTCACCGAACGCTCATCTGCTTGGCGGGGCCTGAAAGCCCAATAGTCTACTACCGGCTATCTCTCCGACTTCCTAAATGATACAGTCATCCCCCATGGCTTTTTGATTGCCTTGAATCAGATGATGAGCCGAGATTTCTTGGTGAAATGAGTGCGGGGAGCGTTGGGAAAGCAACATTGAATCCGGGCAAAGGATTGTGCTGACTGAGATCGACTCCTGGACATTGCTTTGCTTGGGCTTGGAAGTTTTACACGGCAGAAGAGGTAGAAAGCCGCCTGTTTATTTCCAGAACCTATCCATTACAAACACGCCCGCAAAGAAATTGCTGAGAAGAGCACGGAACCGGATGAGCACCCAAGCTGCCAGACATCTGAGATGGTCCATATTTGGCCTGACTCAATTGTATGGGACCTCAACAACAAAAATAGGGGGCAGTGGGGTTTGCATCAACCCCCCAAGAGCCCCAATTTGGGGGGATTAGATTGCCAAGCCCAACCTTAACGCCAGCCCGACATGTGGCCAGGCCCACAGCACCATCTCCCTGTAGCTTGGAACATGAAAGCTCCATCGTCTGATGGGTCTCCAGAGTCTTCGCAGGGGATACTCTCGAATCGAAACGACCAGTCTGAGAAAAGCAGCTTGAATCCCTTTAGTAGAGCCCGCATAGCTTTGGTCGAAGTTTTATAACAGAACCCAGGGTTCACCGTATCCAACACCGCCCAGCATCAGATCCATCACATAATACGAAACGTCTTGACGTTTTGCTCTCCATCGCCGATGAGGTCCCATTTGTTTTTGTTACTGACCCATACATCCATCCACAAGGCCCGCCTAGAGGCAATGAAAGCACCTCGCTCTAGTTGGCATGGACAGAGGCTAATGCTTCCTCTGCTGAACACGGCGGTAAACGTTTCAAGGGAGGAGTTTCAAGTGCGGCGCTGGCATGGAATGGCCGTTTCTCCAACTGCAAACTCCAACGCATCCGGCCTGTGGGAGCTCTATCGATATGCGGGTCCCGCGCCCCGGGCAGCTTTCATGCCGGGCTAGTTCAGATACTAGCGGTGTGGTGATCACGAATGGCCTTGCCGACTGCTCACCTTCTGAGATGGATGGATGGTCAGGAATGCTACAGCACTTCCAGCGTAGAAGTAGGATGTTGAGACAGATCGAGATAGCTTTGTTTCTTATCCGTGGAGACCATACAGTACCATACCCGCTCTGATGCAGCTTCAAAAGAACCTGAAGCTATCAGATGATGGCTGGCTCTAATGCACAATGCTCTGGTGTAGCTGCGTTGATCTCAGTATTTCCATTATCGGAAAACGTACTACTTTTAGACCATCCATGAAGATATCTAAAGACGGCTCTGGGTGCCATCCCGGAAGCAACGGAGTTGACAAAACACAAAAGAAATCTCGAAGTTTACGACATCCCGGCGGCCGCTGAACACCCCGCGCTCGACACCCCCGTCCATTTTGGAAGGACGAATTCCAACCATCCTTTCAACTTCCCACACATGTCTCGTATCGAGCTCCAGCCTAAGTCTCGGTATCCGGCGCTGCCAATTATCACTTTCAGATCCCCACAGAACGAGGCCACGCAATCATAGCCATCACCTACGGTTCCCTCCACACACCACACGCAATCCATCTCGGATGTATCTCGCAGACCCGCCCCGCCAGCAGAGGCGTTTTGCTGGCATGGAGCGACGATCGTTTGTGCACTGACACACATATTCGACCATCCCAGGCCCCAATGCTTGCAGCCCTAGCGTTAGCCCGTATGCGTCTCTGCCTCCGTCGCTCTTGGAAGCCCACATGTCAGCTGCAGCGGCCTGCAGGTTGCATCCCTCTGCAGCACTGCTAGTTTGCGAAGCTCTATCCGTCAAGCTAGGGTGCGGGACCGGAGGACACCCACTTCGGCCAAGGCATATCCGCTGTGGGACACGGCGACGGGATGCTGTTCGTTGAGCTGCGCAGAAGCTCGTTGGCGAGTTTGATGGTGTGTTGCGTCCAGATAGCCCTTGCATGGAAAACGCTCTCTAGTTTTCCGGAACCCTGCAGACCCCAGACGGTGTGCCCTATTGATGAGTTCAGGGCCGCAACAACGGTCAACTCCGTGCTGTGAGACTGAGTAGAACACTGGACAGCTAATGATGTGTCAAGGTGCATCGCCGAGTGAATCGCATCACGAATGCGAATTACACGCAGCAATTTGCAAAACCAGGCCCTCCTTGCGTAATCCCAAGCTGCAAGCCGCCGGCAGTTGCCAGCTCACCCACCTCCACACTAGCAGGGCACAAGCACGATCACCTGGGCGAGCGAATTTGCAGCCGCTTCTCCACTGGCTGTCCTCGTGCCTCCCCTCCCGCACCACGGGGGGGGGGGGGGAAGGCAGGCTTCGAGAAGCCCTGACGATGCTTCCAGGTTCCCCGTCGTCTCCACCGTACTGCACGATTGGGGTAGACCTAGCGTGGGGGTTGACGCCCTGTTGGCAGGAACAGGGCACAAGAAGTTTTTCAAGTATGGGATTGAAGACCGCCAGCGTGTATTCTTGTTGTTTGGCATCTACGCGCTATTCAAGTCTCTCGAGGCGTTTGTTGCGTGATTCATGGCAATCCCGCCCGGCCTAGGTTGTGGTAGCGGATGATCGGCAAGAGCGCTTGCTCTCTTTGGCCGATGTGCTGTGCAAGTCGATGTTATGCCTTGGAGGCAGTCTCGAGGCGTGGGGATCGTGTCATGAGCTTTTGAACTCGGAGATGCATAGACACTAGTATGGCTCGTGACATAGCATGCCAAATTAGTTGCATTTTGCTGTAGACTAATCCATACATGATGAGGCTGAAATATGCCTCCCCAACTTACACCGAACCCCCCAAACCATTCGGCTGTCGTTCTCCTCGCCAAAGGAACGTAACCTCCCAACGCCAGGGTATTATCCCACCCAAATGGCTTACTCTGTACAAAAAGCCTAGAAACCCTGCAGCGCTCGGAAGCGCAGATCTTACCAAATTCCCAACCTGCTGCTTGGGCGAAGATCGATTGATGTATGGCGCTCATCACATGCCGCCTAAGGATCGGTGTCGGGCTGGATGAGGTCGATGAGGGAGGCGATGTAAGGACTCTGTGATCTGGGTTAGCTCTAAGGCCCATTCTGAATAGCAGGCAAGCACGTACCAAAGCTCGGTTCTCGGCCAAAAGCTCGAACAATCTCGGGCACAGAGACCGGAACAGTCTCTCGTTCCAGCCACCACCTTCTCCACCAAGCTCGTGTTTCTTCAGCAACTCTTCCTCAGATTGGGTCTTAACCACGTTGCGAGCAATGTTTCGAAGAATTAGGATCGCACTGAGGGGAATGCCCGCAGCCTGAGGAGGGGCAGACGGGTTGCGATCGTCGCGGACCGTCACAGTTTCCTCGTAATTAATCGTCATTGTGTTCGAAGGCGACACCCAGTTCTTTCTCTGCTTCTTAGCTTGATGCTCCGAAGTGGGTGGGGGCCACATGGCCGAGATATGGGTGTTGACATGTCGAGCGAAGTCTACCAGATGGATCTTGGTCGGTTGGTCGTACATTTTGCACGAAGCCCACTTGCAGCTGTAGTCCTTCTCCAAGTTGACATAGCGGCCTTCTCCATTTCGGGCCTCCTTCAAATGGAAAGTAAGAACATGGTTCCACATCATTTCAGGGTTGATGAAGAGCTGGCCGCACTTTTCGTTCGCTGCGGATTCCGACTGCCAGATGCAGCGGAAGTACTCTTTGCCATCGCTGTTGACTGGTCGAGCTCGGGCGCGAATGCCTTGAATGATAAACTTTTGTTGCATCTCGCCAGGAGCGACAGCCGCTCGGAGGACCTCGGCCTTGGACTCTTTGTAGACCGAAGTGCTGTTCCTAATGAAATCGGCCGGCGTGATCAGTTGCTGTCCGTTTGCCTTCAAGGCGGTGACGAATGCGTTCTGGTATGCCTGCCAAGCTGCTATTTGCGTGACAAAGGATTCCTTATCCTCCTCGAAAAAGCACTTCACCCACTGGTGGCATCGTTCTGGCTCCTCCATTTTCAGGAGTTGCTGAAGAAGATCGTGTGGCATCGGAGCGACTTCGTCCTTGTGAGGCATCTTCTTCTCATGCCCGAGGACAATTTCGCGCTGCACTTTTCTCGCACCATGCGATAAGAGACGCACCAAATGGGACACGAGGTTCTCCGCAGTGACTGAGCGTAGGAGGTTGTCCACGTTAGAGACTACTGCAGTGTACTGATAAAGGAAGTCCAGACACGCATCCATCAGTTCGTCGTCATTCAACAGCAGCCATTGGGTGATACTCTGAAGGACCTTGGCCGGAACACTACCCAGCTTATTGGTGGACTCCAGGTTCATCGACACGCGTCCTACAGCACGCAGTGCGGTTAAGATCATGCCACGGTCGGTTGCGTCCAGTTGGGCTATCAACGTCTTGTATAGTGGGTCTTCTGAGTCGAGTGCCATGAATGGGGTGAGCTGCTCCGCGATATCAAGGGCCGAATGCTTCAACTCCACCACACAGTCCTTGTTCGGAAGATGGAGGATAATGCAGATCAAGTCCTTGAGAGGTAAGAAATCGGCCATGTAAACAGCATTCTCCGGCAAGGTGACCATGTTTCTGATCGTAAGAGTAGCCTCATTCACAAGAACCAATTGATCAGAGAAGTCCTCCGTTTGGATCAGGTCATGGACATCCTTTGGTGCGAGAGCCTGAATTCTCTCCAAGATATCGTCAGTGCCGTTATTGCCATCAAGCGTGCCAACTTCGGTGGGATCGATGTACATATCCCAAGAGACCGACCACTTGATATCATAGAACAAGCTGCCCACTTCAAGCGACTTGTCGACGAGGCCCTCTCCAAGTCCTGGGAATGACTCGAACTTGTACTTGTCACCCCGCTCATACGAAATTTTCACGAGGTGAAAAAGAGCAAAGGATTGCTCCGAAGGGATTCCAGATCGCAGAGCATTGAGGCAACGGAGGTAGATGTTGGGGCCTTCGAATCCCACTGTAAGATTGTAAGTCTTCGCCCAAGGCAATTTACAAAAAAAGTATAAAGGGCGAACTTACTGCCTGGCTGCACGGCCTGCCTAGTTGCCAGCTCAGCTGTTTGGCGAGCCAGTTGTCTTTGGCGTGCAAATTCTATGGGATTATTGCCAGGTGTTGCAACCGGTCGTAGAGGTATGGGCTGCAGATGCCTGGGTTCGTACGAAGATACAAACGGTGACACATTTTCCGCATTGAGGGGGTTGAAGCTGCTGCTGGCGCCACGAGGAGCTCTGTGTTGAAGTTGTGGAGGGTGTATTGGGGTGTGGTGACCTTGGATTGGACCTTGTCCCGGTGGGAGATTGTTCACCGTAGGAGAGCTCGTATGACCTGTGTGTTGTCCAGAGCTGTGTCGAGTTGGCCGAGACGATCCCGTATCGGGTTGGAAAATCACTCTCTGCGGAGGAGCTTCTCTGAGCCCGCGCGATGCTCGGACACTTGATCCGCCTACCTCTTGAGTTTGACGGTCTCGAGATGGAGTAGCATCATCACCGGAGTCAGCGCCGACATTACTGTCCCGCTTGACACCTCTAAAGTTTTCTCTTGTTCGGTTCAATAGCCCTGCACCTTTTGCCGTGACGTCTTCCAGAATATCCTTTGGTGGCGGTTCCTTATTATGAATTGTGCGAATCTCATATGCAGCGAGATTCTTGTAGAACTTCTCCTTCAACGAGAAGGCAGTAGAAGCTTCGTTGGTCGAGTAGATCGCCAATTCGGAAGCCATTCGACGCCATGCTAACTTCTCGTCCGATACCTTATCATAGCCTCCGGCCGCGACGATGTGGTTGAAGACTTTATAGAGATCGAGATGTATCATTCCCACTTTGGGCTCGGGATCCAGCGTCGTGCCGCGTTGAGCATGGTATGCCTTCAACTTTGCCATAAAATCATCGTACTCGGGAGTGCGATCGATCGTGTGAGTTTCGCCATCTTTCAACGGCGCCATCTTGTCGATTTGGCCACTTCAACCCGTATAGGAGCACGCGCTCTATTCTCTGTAAAAGATCTCGGCTCGGTAAGGGGAATGGTTTGTGAAGAATCGTGAACGGCGCAACCGTGACGGCCAACCACCACAGGCGATGAAGAGCAAGCTCCTCCAGGCAACAGGACGCGAAAGGGAAGCTTAACAATTGAGAAGGTCGTAGCGGTTGTAGTTCAAAGAGATCGAAAGAGTGTGTTTATTCTCATTAGTTTGCGCGGGAACCAATTCGTGTCTTGTTGTTACGTGATAATCTCAGGGCCTGTCCGACGAGGTTAACGTGTCTGGCGCGCCGTCAAAAATTAGCTGCAACTATTGAATGGATCCCCAGCGGCTGGTGGTTTGTAGGCTGTTATCTTATCAACACGTGACTTCTCTCCCTTGCCTTATGTAAGGAAGACGAGAAGGAAGGCTGAAAGATGAACCACCATCTTCCGCCTTCCTGCAAATTCACAAAAAGCGACATCTTAGACTCTTGATGCTGCACCGAAACTAAAACTTCTGCTCTGCACTCGAGGCTATGCAAATTTCATCCTTCTGCCAGAAGGTCAAGAAATCCATCAGCACTCAAAAACAATGCTATACAATCTGTGATCAAGCTCTTTCTTACTAACACAACAGGAATACTTTGACTTTAGTTCTACAGATCGCATGTATTGAATATGGACTAGACAGTGCTATCAGTGCAACTTGATCAACATTGCTACGGTCTTCATGCCTCTCCTCGATTGATCCTAGTCAACTCTGTGTACGACACAAAATGGCTTCAAGAACGGGTACGCCTACGCCTCAGATGTACAACTTCCCTTTGAAAAGTGCCACCATTTGTACACGCAGCACTGAACTGCAGGACGAAATCAGGAGCTCCTTTACCTCAAACGTCAGTCTTGTCATCAAGCGTGATAGACAGCTCGCGAACAACGATGGATGGGCGCTTACGAGGAACACTCCGACAAAGCTGTCCTATCTGCTACTCATTTACTCTGGAGTTCAGCAACTGGTATCTTGCGTATTCAGCCCTTCTTATCACTTGCAATAACATCTTTTGCAGGAACGGCTAGACTTCGCCAACCTGGCTTCGGCAACCCGCTCCGACGGTGAACAGTACCCGTATGAGCTTCAATACAGGAACACTTCGCTGCGTTTGAGATATGTCATGCCTCAAAAAGGGGAAGTTTGTGAACACCGAGTTACCTGAATGTGTTTGTAGATACTGACGCTCTCTTGTCGCAGCAAGTTCGCGATGTTCGCGTTGAGTTCAGCAAACATAATGACTTCACCCAAACGCTGAGCATCTTCCGAGGGCTTCACTTGCGCTGTGAGGAGGCATTGAGTGATCCTCGCGCATTGGGGCCTCAGCAAACTCCTCGCCCGTTTTCTCAGTCCACGGGTTCCCAATTGGCTCCGTCTAGTGGGATCTCGCCGCCGTTTCATTCAAATTCACCACGGATCTTCTCGCCTCGTACAATGTTGGCCAAGCCATCCTTGCAATATCCTCCCATTGAGTCTACTAGCACTCCTCCTTGGCCCACTGCCTGGATGCCCCCAACGAATCCAAGCCCAAACAATATCTTCATATCGCAACACAAACAGGATGCTTCCCCGTTCTTTAGGTCTGCGGGCCCTCGGCCGCCCTCCGCACCAAATTCTCGACAATACCCTGACCAGAACTCACCGGACTTTAGCCAGCATGCTTTGCTTCACAACCGTGCTACATCTAGTCAGACATCCCCCTCGATGACTGGATTTAGTGGTAGACCTCTATTATATGCCTCTGGTCGGTCTTCGCCGTTTAACCCATCTTCTTATCCATCAAAGGAGTCGCCATTTCGTCCAAACTCAGTCGATGAGATTCGAAAGTTCTTGCCTCCATCTCGAGATTTGCCTTTCGACTCTGGTTCGCCGGCCCTTGAAGAGGCGACGATTTCAAAGTTGGAAGAGAATAGGCAAGCTCTCTTATCTCAAAACTCGTTTCTACGTGATGATGACTTCGCCGCCCCTTACTATGCCGGACAGGGCACTGAAATATCCACAGTACCTAACGAAGATGACGTTCCATTGAGAATGCCTCCACCCCGGCGGCTGCCGTTTTCGACGACACCCAAGTCCACGACTGCCCGAAGTTTAGGTAAGGTTACCTTGACAAACAATACCCCAAAAGTGTCCAAAAGAAAGCCCAGAGCACGAGTTATAAAGCGTCCCTCTCCTTCCGCATATTCCCCAGCAGAGCCAGTCAAAGAGAAGAGTTTTAAAAGTCTTGCTGGCCCCACTGTAATCGACGAGTTAGCCGACTGTTCAAAGACGAAGTCCAAGGGTAAGGGCTCGCGGTCGAACGGCGTTTCTTCAAATGCCAAACCCTCGAAGAAGGCCGCAAAGAAAGCTCCTAAAGTCACGCCAAGTGCTGTTACTCGAAGCCAAAGGGCGAAGCCAACAGACGCAAGCAAAAGGAAAATCGAAGAAGCTTTAACAATCAATCCGAAGCGTATTACATGCGCCAGTGCTAGAAACAAGACAGAGACCGACCTCAGGCGCTCCACGAGCAATATCAGCCATCCGGAAAACTACACAGAAGACTTAAATGACAAGGCTGGCGATACAGGGAGCGCAGGCTACGATTGGCGTAATAATTATAGCACGTCTTGCAAAGACTTGGGTGTGCAGACCCGAACTATCTGTCCCGAGATTACGCCCCAACTACCGTCATTAGCCTGTGCATCTCGTCAAAGTCAGAATGCTGCAATACAAACTCTCCATTCGGCTCAGGTCATGCCTGGTTATGAGGCGCAGACAACGATTTTACACAGACCGAAGGGCTGCATGGATGGCGGGACCCAGACGGTCCTGCCGTCTATATCCACCAGAGATATGGGGATCTCGTGTATTCTCAGAAAACCAGAGCCTGAGATTGGTGTTCAAACCACCACAAGCGTCGAGGACGTGGCCACCTATTGCCAGATCAGGATACTAGAAAAAGATGTTGCCGTTCAACTCATGTGCTCAACCACGTCCACAGAGGTTCAAACGGATGGTAATACATTGGATGCCGAGATTCAAACCTTGCCAAGCTTCGATGGAGATCTGTTCCTTGGGGGCTACCAGATGATTGATGATTACTGCGATCTGATTCACGACTATGCTGAAAGGAATCTCACGGCTCTTGATTGTGGCGAAGAGATAGACATGAGCTATTCAGCCACTGAACTGCAATTGAAGATGGAGAACATGGCCGGTAGGGCTTTAGAGTCTTATGGACCCTGTATCCTCAGTCTCCCGTTCAACCAACTAATAGGGAGGGTCTATGGGTGGTCTGACGACGCTCGGCAGGTCACATAAGGCTACGTCACTCATTACCCGCGCCGTAGGCTCAAGAGAGCACCAATAAGGCGAAAACTCAGAAGTTCATTCTTAACTTTCAATCATATTCGACCTTTTTCCACGCTGGGACTCCTTTGAGTTTTACCAGAGTATACCACCTCAATCGAATTATTATGGTTCCCTTGGCGCATTCGATGCAACTCGAACTCAATATCTTCAGATCTTATTCCATTATCATGCGCCTCACCACCCTCATCTCTTACTGTCTCATAGCAGCAGCAGATATTCTGATCATAGTTCGTCCATCCTGATTCTTATAACCCCAAATCTTCCTGCGTGTAGCTTTGAAGCTTCTTCGACCAGCCCTCTGGAGACGCCAAGTTGGCAAGGGTTTTGATGGCGTGAGAACTGGAAGAGCTATTGTTGGGCGGGCCGCTCGAGCTCGGGTTGGGGGAAGAGATGAAGTGGTGGAACTCTTATGTTTAGCGTCCGAGAATTGTTCACCCGAGCCCTCTGAGATCGCTTGAGAAGTTGTTGCAATTGACGACGACAGATCATGATTTGGAACTGCACTGACAGCTACTGATGCTTGAACGGCAGGTGGATTTGGCTTGTCGAGGGAGCGCATCTGTTCCAACCAGGCCAAGATGTATGGCGTCTTTCTGATAATCCATTTCTGGTTTGAGTTGTGAGAAGACATTGTGTGACTTTACTTTCGAGACAGTCTTTAGGTTTGGTTAGAACGCTGATTCCGATGCGTATATTAAGTGTATCAGGGGGCTTCGGAGGTCTCAAGCAATGGACTTTATGTAGCTGACCAAAGATGATGAAGAGGGCTGTGATTAACATGATTAAGAAGTAAATGAGCAACAAGTGGAAACAAATACACAATGTCTAGTCGACTGATGATCCAACGGAGATGCCTCTGAATTGAGGTTCTAGGGTCTGCTGTATGATGAGACGGAGATACCTAGCTCAGAGAACCATGGTTGGTGAATGTGTGTAACGAAGACACACCGGTGAAGCACTCTCTGCTCACTAACTGTTGAAACGGATTTATTCATACATCTATCTACCTACACACCAATCTGCCGTTTTCAATCATAAATTCTTGAGATTTCAAGTTCATTTCCCTCGCTTTGACTTTCACGCTGAGTTTAAGGCTTGTTCGCGGTCGGTTGGTTTTCCGCGGGCTTATCTTCTGGCGTAAAGTTCAAGCTCACGCTGTTTACACAGTGGCGCTCGTCGGTTGGCGTAGCGAAACCCTCGCCCTTGAAAACATGGCCCAAGTGACCACCACAGTTTGTGCAAACAATCTCAGTGCGAGCCATTCCGAAAGCTCGGTCTTCGTGTCTGGTTACTGCACCAGGAATACTGTCAAAGTAGGCTGGCCATCCGCAACCAGACTTGAACTTGTGGTTGGCCTTGTACAGCGGAGTGTCGCAGCCTGCGCAAGTATAGACGCCATCTGACGGGTAGTGCTTGTCAAAAGTGCCCGATCCTGGAGCCTCAGTGCCTTTTTCTCTTAGGATACGGAATTGTTCTGCCTCGTGTTAGTGACGGCGCAAGAGACCAGTGAGTTGCGAGACTTACCTTTGTTGAGAACCGCTCGCCACTCATCATTAGATCGCTGGTCGGGATACGTCATTTTGCTGGACGGAGAAGAGGAGCTGAAGAGACCGCTTAGGAATGGAATAGTAGGCATAGACGCTCGCAATGTGGTGTTGCGAAGGAGACTCGGATGCGTAAGTGGGGTGGTTCGTAGGCGTGTGAAGTTGGAGAAGCTGAAGATGAGAGTTGAGAAGATGGGTGAGAATCGCATTGGGAGTATTCTGGGGTTGATTCCGGGAGACGTGAAAGAATTATATAGATGCTCAATGTAAACGTCTAAGGGAAGTTGAGGCTGAGGTCTTATGCTGTCGTTGGACACATTGCATCAGGAATCATTCGTGACAAATCATTAACCTTCCGACGCCATGATAAGGCGGGCAGTGCACTGCGTCAACGATTTTTAGTGAGTCCAGCCACACCTCGGTATGGCACGGAGGTTGTCATTTGTTCCATCGGCTTCCCCCACCAAGTGCCATCAAGCATTCCTTTGCATCCTTTGGAATCCATATTGAAGATGTTACACGTGTACTGCCCATCAATTCAAATACTCACCTAGGTTCCTATGTAACTGGCCACTGGGGTGAATATCGTACTACGTAGTACTATGTAGTTTTGGGACAATGACGACGAGCAAGCAGGAAACTGGGCTGACAGCTGCCATTCAACGGGCAGACCTGCTGTCACCTGCCAATACGCCAACCACCTTCATCCCGCCATCATTTTGCCTCAGGTTACTGTTCCCTAGGCCCACCACTTTGGTACACTGAGACCACCTCCGTATTGGTTTAGGCGCCTGGGCAATCGCACTCCAACGAGGCCCTAGACATTCAACGACCAGGTTGTCAACTTTCGCAGTGTCACTCTCAAACCCAGCCAATTCACGTCCAAACCCGAACCTCCAACCGACTCCTCTCTTAACCCAGATATACTAATATGTCTCGACGGCCACCGAACCCCGCTGCCGAAAGGGCGGCCCAGAACCAACTGACAATCAAGAGCTTGTTGAAATTAGAGGCCAATAAGGTGTGCGCCGACTGCAAGAGAAACAAACGTAAGTTAGATCTCTCTGCAGCGATCCCGACTCGTGCTGACCATATCATGACATCAGATCCACGATGGGCCAGTTGGAATCTAGGTGTATTCGTGTGCATTCGTTGTTCGGGTATCCACCGAGGAATGGGCACTCACATCAGCAGGGTCAAATCAGTTGATCTTGACTCGTGGACAGACGAACAGCTGCAGAGTGTTCTCAGCTGGGGCAATGCCAGAGCCAACAAATACTGGGAAGCCAAGTTGGCTGCAGGGCACGTTCCATCCGAGGCAAAGATCGAGAACTTCATCAGGACAAAGTACGAACTCAAGCGATGGGTCATGGACGGCCCAATTCCGGATCCCGCTTCTTTGGACGCCGATGGCGACGATGATATACCCCTGAGCATCGTGAAGGAAAAGCAGAATATCGAGAGGAAAGAATCGATTCGCAAGGCATCCGTGGGAAATTCTGCCGCCCCGCGAAGAGCACCTGCTCCGCAGCAAGACCTGATGGGGGGGGACGACCCCATTCCTCGAGCAAGCACAGCAGGGCCGCCGGCTGGGAACGTTGCTCTAAAAGCAGCGCCTGCTCCGCCAAAGGCTACAAGCACCAAAGATTCTCTCCTCGGCCTCGATTTCTTTGGCGACCAACCTGCAGCGCCTCCTCGGCCGGCAAGTACAACTGCTGCTGGAGGTTTGGGAGGCCCCTCGAGGCCAGATCTGAAGCAGTCAATACTCTCCCTTTATGCGTCAGCTCCTAGACCTCAGGTACCACCGCAACAGGCTAGTCAGGCTCCGGGAGGATCCTTTAGCGGAATGCCTTCGCCACCGATGGGACACCAGCAGCAAAGATCCATCGGCGGCATGAATGACGCATTTAGTGGCCTCAGCTTCTCAAACACATCCTCTCCGAAGCCTGTGCAGGCTGATCCATTTGCCAGCCTCGCCAGCCCAACAAGACCGACGCATCAGGCTCCTTCATCGAGTGCTTTTGGTGGTCTAAGTGGAGGAAGCTTTTTTGATACCAAAGCCGCACAACCGGCAGCACCTTCACATCAGAAACAGCCATCGAACAGCGGCTTTGGTGACTTCGGCGGTTTCAGCTCTCCAAGCCCATCCTCACAACCTAAGCCAACCCCGTCTTCATCCTCTGCAATGGGTGACTTGTTTGACTTTGGAGCACCGTCGCGGCCCGCGGTACCACCCAGCAATCCTCCTCCTACTTCCACAGCCACAAATTCTGTTTTCAACCTCTCCGCAACCCAACAAAAATCTCCTCCGCCTGCGACTTCGACTCCCGCCGCTTCATCCAACACCATGGGATCTATGGCATCGACCAACTGGTCAGGTTCTGATGTATGGGGATCTAATGCCTGGAGCACACCCGACACCACCACGGCCTCCAATCCTCCACTGAAAAGCCCGCAGCTTAGCAAGCCCGCATCCACGGGAGCTACCAATGACTTTGGCTGGGGCAGCCCCGCAGCCGTCGGCTCCGGATCACTTGCTGGGACTGCCATCGTTCCTGGTGCGTCCGGTGGTTTCAGCACTGCACCCAAGGTAGCGGCCGATGAAGAGTTTGGCGGATGGACCAGCAGCACAGGACCGGCGACTGGCAGCGGTGCGGCAAAGCCCGCCACAGGGGGCTTTGGGGCGAGCGAAGATCTGTTCTCAAACGTGTGGCAGTGACGGGTTGGGGTCAGGGACGAATGGCAAAATACCATTGGATCATGGGGACGGCCTACGGAGAGTGGCTAGATGCATCTGATTTTACACATGTTGCTGGCATGGACCGGGTGGCTGCATGTCATATGTATATGTAGATTGCAAAAGTACCTGGGTCGAGGAACCTCACGATCGTTTAGATGATACAGTTGTGGCATAACCACAGGCCTTTATTTACAATTGCTCGCAGTGCTTACTTAACGCCATGTCCATGCGCAGGGTATTCCCGTCCACGCCATCATACAAGTTGTCTCCGTCAACCCATTGCGGCCTATCCAACCAGCCAAATTCTTTCGGTGAAGTGTATCTAGCAGCATCATCTAGACTATCCGCCAGGATCGCAATTGTAGCTTTCCGCTTGAGCAGTTGCGCCGGCCCACTACTACTACTGGTAATACATGGCGATGACTGTTCTATAGTCTGTACCATCTTCCAGATACAAAGTGAATCTCTCGAGTATCCGGCGTTGTTCAGAAAATCAATTTTAGGATGTAGTAAAGTACGATAAACACGGCGATGATTATGCCTGACAGCTTGAGGATTGCGACTTTGTTCCCGGATGCGGCCATTCGACCGAGGCGCCCGGCGGATCCTTTCAGCTGTGTTGTCATGGAGGAAAATGTGTCGGACTAGAAAGTCAGCGGTCAGCAATCATCACGGAACAAGAAGAGCAAGATTCATACTGTGTTGTCTATCACATCCTGTGCCCTGGCGTTGTCGTAGATGTCAATCGTCACTCCTCTCAGCGCGGACACCTTGGCGGAGAGTTCGTCCAGGCGCGCATTGTTCTGGCGCTCTCGCTCGTAACCTTCGGCCATGTTGACTAGCGTTCGCGGTCGGCTAGGAGGTAGAAGAAGCGAGAAGGGAGCGGCGCCCAGGTCCTTTCCGGGGAAAGTCTGGGCTGTTGATTTTCGAGATGGAGTTTGTTTCAGTTGAAATCCGCAATCAGGTCGCCTTCTGAAGCCCAACTCCGCGAGTCACCTCTATGTTCTCTCGTCTTGGGGCCGTTGGGATTGAATATCGCGTGGATTGTCTGTCGCTCTCGAGGATATGCAGTGGGATCGGGGTATCGTGAAGTTCGGTAGTTGCGGAGTCCAGGGGTCACGGGGAAAGGGGCGAAACAATGACGATGGATGTCGGCACGGCTGGTAAACGTCTGTTCGTTGCGCGGTGGCGCTTGCGTAAGGCCTTTGCACCGCCACACCCCCCAAAGGCCTCGTGGATGAGGGGAACTCCCCTGTGGGTTGTCCTTATTTTTATTACCGCCGTCAGCTGTTTGTCGTCATTGGTGTGGTCCTCTGCATCGCCGTAGTTTATTATGCCGACCTAGAGTACCCTCAGCAGCCGCCTCATCACAGACAGCGCTGACTACGGATTCACCTTAAGAGGACCCCAGGACTACCGAACTATCCACAAGTAGAGCCGATCAGGTACCCTTTTCTGCTCATTTCTTCGGCGAGCAGCCGCTGGCGAAACAAGCATACTGGCGAACCGACCCCACTAAATAGTTCTACGTGGAAACCGAACAGATCCGTGATCTAGATATTCTTATTCACGCAACATCTTCGACTCCCCCAGACCTTCGGCACTCTCCAAACTTCCCTTCCACGTCTTCTAGCTTCCGTAGCCAAATCCGCCGCCATGGGTCTCCATAACCCTCTTCCGTCGACGATGGCGTGTAAGTCTGCTCTTCCGGTTGTCCCGCTCCCCGCCAAGGCCTTCAATGGGATCGCAACGTGTGCTGACAAGATTCTCCTACAGCGGAGTGCAAGAAGTGCGGCAAGATTCTGACCTCGTTTATCGATCCTCGTCAAGCATTTGGGCCCGACAAGATCATACCTCCCTCCGTCCTTGCCAATGCAAAGGTGAGCATTCTCCTCCTGCCGGTGTTGGCTTGACCAGGTCACCTGAGGCCTCCCATCCCTCGGGTCGCATCTCCCAAGAACAACTTGCTAACCAGTCGCTCAAACTTGTAGGGTCTCGCGATTCTCACGGTTCTCAAAGCTGGCTTTTTAGGTTCTGGTCGTTTCGGAAGTGGTCTCGTCGTTGCGCGTCTGCCTGACGGAGGTTGGAGTGCGCCAAGCGCAATAGCGACGGCGGGTGCGGGGTTTGGTGGGCAGATTGGATTTGAGTTGACCGACTTCGTCTTCATTCTCAACGATGCGAGCGCGGTAAAAACGTTTGCTCAGGCCGGGTCCCTTACGCTCGGTGGCAATGTCTCGATCGCTGCTGGGCCGGTTGGACGGAACGCAGAGGCGGCGGGTGCGGCATCGTTGAAGAGCGTGGCCGGCATATTTGCTTATTCCAAGACAAAGGGCCTCTTTGCCGGCGTCTCCCTCGAAGGTTCGGCTATCATCGAACGTCGCGATGCAAACGAGAAGCTGTATGGAACTCGATATACGGCAGCGCAAATCTTGACGGGCAACATTCGGCCGCCCCCGCAGGCCGCCCCCCTTATGGCTATCCTCAATTCTCGCATCTTCAGCGGGATGCGAAATGGATCAGTGGACGACGCAATGTACAATGACGTACCCGTCTACGATAATACACATGATGATGTGGTATGGGAGGGTCGACGGGGTAGTGCCTATGGCGAGGGACAGACCAACGACCGAAACAGCACACACGGAGATGATTCTTTTGGCGGGCCAAAACGGTCCAGCACATGGCAGGACGACGTCTACGATCGGCCTACTGGCTTCAATGCCCCGTCCAGATCCAGCACTTTTGCCACAGGAAGAGGAGGCGACAGCGATTACGTGTACAAGGATCAGTCGTCGCCGAAATCACCGAGCGATCAAAAGTTTGGGCCTGGGAGACCGGCGGCACCAAAGCCTAACTTTGCGTCGAAAGCTGCGATGCTCAAGAAAAACGAAGCTGTGGCGCTGTTCACCTTCGAGGCTGATCAACCTGGGGATCTTGCTTTCAAGAAGGGAGAGGTCATAACCGTGCTAAAGAAGACTGAGAGCGCTAATGACTGGTGGTATGTGACTTCTGATGTTACCATCGAGTAGTTTGTAAGCTGACCATGACTTATAGGACCGGCATGATCGGCACAAGGCACGGCATCTTCCCGAGTAACTACGTGAAGATGAAAGAATAGTAGTGCTGCATTGCCATAGTACATGCTGCCCTTTGCTATGAAGTTGGGAGGTAGAAATGCGGTAGGACGAGAACAACTATACCAAATTACGTAACTCTTTTAAACGCCTTGGGTTTCTATCTATGGAAGATGCTGAGGGATACTCGTTTAGACTATTTACGAAATGAGTTTGACTGGCTTGGATATCTGGGCAAAGAGCTTGCCTGCGAGGTATTATGATGCTCTCGGGGGTAACTTTAAATTTGGCCTTGACTTTAGCAGATGTCTGCAAACTTAGGAGTTACATGGAGCTACTAAAGAATTCAACGATGAGTTTTTGCAGTGCTGCTAGATGCTCGCCAACACGTCTGAGCGGGGCCATAAAGATGGAATCCTTCATTCGTATAGGAACTATTGACCCACGTTGCTCCAACTATGGCAAATACGCTTGGTAAAACCCTCATACCATTATATTTGACTGCCTACCTATGTGCCATCTCTTTCACTTTCCAAATGCTTTGAAGAAATGTGGCGAACAAAACAGAGTTCGGAGGCCGGAAGGACCCGTCAGATGCGGACTGGGTCGCCAGAAGGCAACGGATGAAGCTAACATTCCATTTATCGCGTCACCTACCTTGATTGGACCCTCGGTACAAGCCACCGTTTGCTTTTACAGGCAGAGCCAGTGAGGGATGTCGAGAAGATACGCCTTGATTCCTTGCCTGGATCACTGGCCACCCCGCCTAAAAGATAAGGGAAGTTATCGTGAGTGAAGCCAGTAGCGCCCGCTGAGTTTCATAGATCGAAGTGGAAGTATGACTGTAGAGCAAGGGTCCGGAGATCGTCGTGACTTCATATATAGCGAAGGCATATCCCGCCCGCAATTAGTGAGACCGTGATTTTAGGTAGAAATCATGAATTCAACACGAGGACATACGGAACCGCAACAGGCTCCGCGGCGCTTCACACTCGACGGTGTATTTTCGAGGCACTCGACGGAGCCTCGTGGACAGGATTCAAGGCGGACGGGGAGCTGGCCTGGCACCTCGGCTTCGGCAAGAATGTACGAGGAGACATTTCCTTGGTACCATCTCGAATGGCCAACGCTGAAGCATTGGCTGGAGAAGAAGTACCGATGTAAATTCACGGACAATCCTGTAGGTGGCTTATGGGCTTGTTGGTGACCATGACTTACTTACGCCTTGGGTAGGAGCTTGTCAACGACAAATATGTGTTTAATGTTCCGCGGCCACTCACAAAGGTTTGTCATATCCTCAGCTTCTGACGGCTAACTCCAAGGCTGACCGGATTTGGGCAGGACGATCGGATCGAAATTACGAAGTGTCGCGATTTCTCGACGGTGCGCAAAGTGCGCCGTGCAGAGACGCCAGATTTGGCCCCCTAGAGCCTCTACTATGTCTGGGGCGACCTAATGTCTATGCCCAATTTTGAAGTTATCTCGGCGTTATTAGTGGTCGGTAGATGTTGTCACATCAGGAGCATGGAGGTTCGGCGTTTGCGCTCTTTGCACTGAAGGTCGGGTTCAAATTGAAATAATTACGTAAATGAATGAATTATGTAAATGGACTGTTTCTCCCCTTCTTGGGTGTACCACGAGATGCTTATTTCAACGTCACAAGAAGTTCAAAGAACCATCGGCTCATCAACCTGCTTAATGAGGATTAAACAGACCTGCCTATATTGAAATCGTCAAGCCTGCAAAGTGGGCAGGATGTTGCCGTTTCAAGCCCTGCTTTTTGCAGGCAGCCTGCTGGAAGCCAAGTAAGCCGCTGCAGCCACTTTATGAATTCCCTCACCAGGCTTACCCTGGGCAGCTGGGCTGAATCTGTGCTCATGATGAAGTTCATAAGTACGCATGCTCTGCATCCAAGGAGGTCTTAGCAGATTTGCAGTCGGTTTTGAGATGGAGAAGAGCCCGTCGTAGTCATGGATTCACTTCAGGCTCTAGGCACTTCATATGCGAACTCGCACTCTTATCCAGAAAATCTCATCGTCAAGGCTGTGCTTCCGTCTGCCCTGAAACTGTATCGGTCCCGCCTCGCAGGTGCGAAGGAGAGTTTGTTCAGTACCGAGCCTGATGATATTGCTGTGCCTTTTCGAGAGATCGATGCATTAGGAAATAGTATAGACACTCTTTCTACTTATACTCGCGTATCCACTCATGATTTGAATAGTAAAGAAGCAAAACATCTACGACGAAAATGAAATGGACAAATGGATCCAAGGCCGGAACACAACACAACGTGTTCCAGCTGGGAGCTCAGAGTTGAAGGAGCCAAAATGTCGCTTCATGTAATTCCCTCCGTGTTTACTTTGGTTTGCATTGTGCTGATCGAGACCAGATTTCTCCAGTCAGAACATTCTTGGAGTGCTTTGAAAGTCACCCTGGAAATGCTCACAAAGATACTCACCCATCACCAAGTGCAACCAACGTTTCTGGACTTCTTGCTTGTCTTCGGATCCAAGTATAGACCACGAGATTTCCGGTTCAGTGGCTTCAAGGAACAGCAAGTTCTTACTACAGCAGCAAACACCACCATTCCTTCACTTGGAAGAAGTGGAAAGCATTTCCAGCTATCCTACAACTTGAGAACTATGGCGCCAATTCAAATTCCTACCGGCCAGCCTGGAGGTAAACCGTGGAGTCGTCGGCAGTGTGCCGTCCATCATCAATTTGACGTTGTACATGGAACCGCTGTCTGGATCACCGCATCAGCCCACGATACCTTGAAACGGAGAATAGAGGAACTTACACCGAGCACCAATCTGCCACCGGAAGTGGGGTTTGGCGAAGTGCAAGATGCCTTCAGAACTTCGCTTGCAGTTCACTTGGTCTTCTGCCAGTGGTCGATGGAAAACTGGCATGGATACATACAATGGCTTGAGGAGGTCACTGACGAACTTGTAAGTTTGCTGTGCGAGTGTCTCGATCTACTGCAAGTTATACTTAAGGTTCTTTTCTAGACTATTCGTGCAAACGAATCCACAACCCATTATTTTACAGCTACTGAACTGCAGCAAATCCAATCCTATGAGGATGATATTAATGAGGTCCTCATGATCCTCGAAACGAACATGGTTGTGATGGAGTCACTTCGTTCATTCTACGATACCTTGAGCAACAACGCAGGAATAACCTGGATGGAGAAGTCCAAGGAATCGGCTGCTCGTTTCAGCTCCCAGATGGGAGAGATGATATATGAGTTACAGATGCAAATGTCTCGAGGAAAGGTGCTGGTCAAGATAAGTGAGGATCGCAAATCGCTTGTAAGTCTGAAATCCGACTTCGCTCATCGGCATTAAATGCTTATATATGGCAGGTTCGGCATCGCATTC
Source organism: Reticulascus tulasneorum (assembly GCA_001557505.1). Taxonomy (NCBI): domain Eukaryota; kingdom Fungi; phylum Ascomycota; class Sordariomycetes; order Glomerellales; family Reticulascaceae; genus Reticulascus; species Reticulascus tulasneorum. The sequence goes on from LSAX01000006.1 coordinate 1,217,753, forward strand.
AAGACCAAGCTACTCGGAAGATGGAACTCCTAACGGAGAACATGCAAAGGATTTCCGAACAGGGGCAGAGAGAGACAGTTATCATGCGCATCATTACTTTGATCACTCTAATTTATCTTCCCGCCACATTCGTTTCGGTACGTGGCCAGCTCTGAACAAGGAACCAAGCTAATGGGCCTAGACGTTTTTCAGCACCGATGTCGTTAAATACCAAGGTCTCGAGGGCTCAACCTCCTTCTCATCCTTGGCTCTCTTCCGTTGGTTACAAGTCACGCTGCCACTTACAGCATTGACGCTCGGTGGCGCTGGGTATCTAGTTTGGAGGTCAGATCGAAATACGTACGCACCATCCCTTCTCAGACATATGAAATGGGGAGAAATTGACCGACGATTACAGGCGACGTACAGCTGCCACCGCTGAGCTGTTTATCCAGTCAAGGGAGAAAGTGATGCTTCTCCCGGAGCAAGGCTGGTGAACATCATCACACGCGAAATGAGATTCTCAGCCGTGGAATGAGTCAACTATCCTCCTCTTGTTGGGCAGGTTTCACTGGAGCTTGTCGTGGTAAAGCTTCTCCTTGCGGAGAGCCTTGCCATGCGAGCTGTCACCTGCACTGGAATCAGATGTGGCGTCCCCTACCATGCATCAAGGCCTCAGACCCCTCACCTATACTTCGTACTGCGTCTTGCTGCTCACCTGAAATGATACGCCCGCAAACCCCAGGCAAAACATCGTGCTGCCAAATCAACTAATAATGTGTTGGGTGATGAAGCTAAAATGCCTCAATCAATATCTCAGCTCTTCTTATCTCTGGGTGCTAGCCTCGTCTGTTGCAACACCATACCCATACAGACTAGGAGACTGCTTTGCATGGTACATATTGATCGCGCGTTTGGCAAGGCTCCGTAACTTCAACACGATCATCTATCTATCTTGATTTCCCGACATCGCTCGTTTTCCCTCTATCTACACATGGCTGATTCATGTGAGACTAACGTTCACCTAATCCTCTAGTGAGATACAAAGGGGCTGAGCGAGGCTGTTGACTGACTTTGTCATCAGGCTGCCTCGTTTTTTATTAAAAACTGGACATAATTGCGCACAATGTATATCGTGCTGCCTGAGTAGCCCGCATCTATCCCGGGGCTATGGTGTGGCTCATAAATCTGGGTAGGGTGGTCTGGAATGGTCTTCTTCTCTCTCCAGAGGCCCAGGTATATCTGCTGCCTTACCCAAAAGAAACAATATTTCCTCTGCCAAATTAGCACATGCAATCGCGCATGGCCGAGCCGCGCAAGGTAACTGATCTTTAAGTGGCCAGTAATTACCTTGTGCACGCTGCGTCATTCGTCTTCAATCAACTTGACAACTTTCACTGACACCACTCCTGTCAATTCCACAAGGCTCGGCTATCTTCATGTCGTGTGCTCTGAGTTTTGCGCTCTGCCTGAATTTTCTTTCAATTTTACATGGAAGTTTCTTTGCTTAGAGCCTGATTACCATTCAAAGTCGCTCATTTTAGCTTTTCCGCTGCGTCTGCTCGAGTAGATCGCAAGCCGCGCTGATTTGGCTACGTCCCAATGCCATGGATGTTGACGAGACGATTCTCAATGCCTATCATACGCAGCTGACAAAATGCTGCTTAAATACTGTTTGCAACAGAGTATTCTATCTCTTCCCTAAGCTATCTAGATGGTTATGGGACTCGGTTCAGGCAAAAGACCAACGATTTGTAACTCGACTAGAGTTGCTTGTGGTTGAGGTCCATAAGACTCCACCCAACCGGCCGAAATGGGTAGAAAACATCCTCCAAAACTTCAGAGAGGGAGACGAATGCTGCCTCAAGGTGTTCTGCATTCTTGTAACCCTTAAGCTCGGTCACCTCATCAAGGAGTTTTCCAGGCGTGTCCAGGACGCCAATCTACCTCGGGGCATCGATCAACTGAGAAAGCATTTCAAGGATGCAACACAGGGAATGGAGATTCCTGACGTTGAGATCGAACGGTATGCAGTGAAGTTTTATGCAGCACAGCACAGCTTCTGCGCACACGTCATGGGCAAGATGGAGAACGACCATTTGGATGAAGATGCGATAGCCCCAATCACAGCGAAAGAACGCATCAACGACAAAGGGGGCATGGCTACCGAGATACGGAGGATCGAAATACCCGACTACTATGTTGCTCGCAGGTTGCGAGATATGATGAGTGGCAGCAGCTATACTCGTGGCGACATTCAGGTTAGTGATGCTAGCTACCCGTTGAAGCTTGATTGATGGGGAGGGAACTGACCCAGACAGTTCTTCCAATTTGCAGTGAAGTCCTTCACCAATCGTGAATACTGGAAGCGTGAAATTGAGGCCTTCACTGGTCTTAATACGAATATCCACATTATCAAATACCTTGGGGACTATGTTCATGTCAAACCTCCAGATTCTGAGGGCGGCCAACCTACAACAACCTACAATATCCTCCTCGAGTTTGGGGATCGCGACCTCGATGATCTCTTTTGCACTGAACCCCTCCCATTCACTGGAAACATTGAGAGCTTTTGGTTCGCCCTGTTCGATGTCGCCAAGGCTGTTCGGGATATTCATTCTTTCAGCGACAACACACAGGAATGGATCGGGTAAGACCGCTAGCCTGCTGTAATAAGGTACCCTAGCTCACTGTTGCAGATGCCATGCCGATATCAAGCCTGATAATATCTTGAGTGTCGATGGAAGGTTCAAATTAGCGGATCCTGGATTTGTGCGGTTTGGAAACGCTACCGATTCTCAACTCCTTGTAGATGGTGGAACGAGAACTTGGGGTATGTATAAAGATACGATAAGTAGCGGAACTCCTTCTAACAGTAACAGGAGCGCCCGAGTGCCACCGCGATAAATCCACCTCGGTTACTCCGCGAATCGACATATGGTCTTTGGGGTGTGTATTTTCCGTTGCAGCATCCTGGCTCATATTGGGATCGGACGGTGTCAAAACATTCAGTCGCTTTCGTCGAGACGCTATTAGGAAAATCATTGAGCAAACGCAAGGGGAAACCCCTGTCCCCTTTGGAGACCAGTTCCATGACGGCCAGAGAGTACTTGCAGATGTGACCGAGTGGCATAAGCTGCTACGCGGCAACATACGTCGAATCGATTCAATAACTGATCAAGTATTGGACTTGGTAGACAAGAGAATGCTTCTACCTCAAGGAACGGATAGGATCAGCGCGAAAGATTTATGTATCGAGCTCGAAAGAATCATGCAAAAGACACGGCCGATGTATAATTTAGGAAGCGACGCCTTCATGGGAAAGGTCAGGCACGCGCTCCGAGCTCTGAATCGACCAGTCTATGGCCAACTCCCTACAGCTCAAAACTCTTACGAGCCGACTTCGTCACGAAAGTCGGCGTGGAGGAAGATTGCCAGCTCACAGCCGTACAGTGGCGACGAAATCATCCCCCATCGTTACAGGGAGGACAGCTTCGTACCCGTGCCGTCGTCGGATCTTGTTCTACGTGAGCTTGCAAAGGATGATTCGAATGGACAATCAATGATGTCCGGTCCTATCTTTAAGGAGAATCACCAATCCTTAAGCATTTCCAGCGGAGTTGTAGTCACCCCAGAGGAGACACAGACGATCCCTTTACCCGCAGTCGAAATATCCTCCGAACAGGTGCTCAAGCAAACATATCGACATAACCAGATAGCCAAATTTCGAATCAAGCTGAGGGATATACTTATACGTAATGGCCGCGCAGGTGAAGACGAGATTTTGTCCCAATACATCAAGGGACGGCACTTCGTAAGCACCCTAAGCATTATGATGAGGCGTCACATGAAACTGACTGAAGCAGAGACTCTTGGTTGACAACGCTACAACGATGGCAAATCATTGGACCCCCGCTGGCGACATCGTCGAAGTCATTGCGAGGGAAGTCGCTGGACTAAGCCACAACGGCCTCGATCTCAACTTTACTTTCAACGACCACCCTGTGACGGCATCCCGGGATATCAATAAGTTTCTCAAGGCAATGAAAGCCTCTACACCCAGCAAGATAGCCGGCACGGAGACGGACATGGTTCCTCAACTTGAGAAGATGTTCACACCCTATATCCAGGAAGTCAAGAAGTTGCGCGGCAATCAGATGCCCATCCTGACAACCGTGATCATCCTAACCGATGGGCGATGGAAGGAAATAACTCGGAACAAACGCGATGAAGTTGCCAAATCGATAATCGACTTCGTGAATAAGATCAAGAGCGAGTTAGGTGGACAAATGCACCAGCGTCCGTTCACGATACAGTTCGTTCAACTGGGAGAAGATGCCGAAGCCACCAAGGTCTTTGAGCACCTTGATGATGATCTCGAGAGTCGCTGCGGCTTGTAAGAAATCCCCTACCGTCATTTTGATCGTTTGAAAGTCATTATTGACCAGATTGCTTCAGCGATATCGTCGACCACGTTCCTTGGAATGGGAACTTCTACAAAATAGTTCTGGGAAGTGCAGTCCCGGGTTGGGATCTGATGGCCAGCACCCCTACCTCTGCGACCAGCCCAGAGAGCCATAGAGCCTCGGGACACACGCCTCAGAGCTCGGTTTCGTCCAACAACCGACCGCTGCTGTCCCCGACCAGTCTCCGAAACTCGCCAACTCACGAGGCACACCACAAAATGAAGGGCCACAACCGACAGGGACGGTCACTCGTGCTGGACAAACCAGAAGATTAGGAGTGAGATTTGCGGGAGCAGTGTTTGTTCAAGTCATATTGCCTGCCTTTTATTCAGAGTATGGGGCGTTTTTCATGTGAAGCATATCCTTGGCAGGGGAACTTAACCTGGGCGAGACCGCAAGGAGTATTTGGTTTGATAAGATACCCAAAAAGTGACAAATTTTTTTTTAAATACGGACAAGCATATCCAGGGCCAGGGGCGCCGGGTGTCATCTAAAGAAACAGAAAATTTGAGATTGCGCCGGTGCTTTCGTGATGTTCAAGAAACAGGGGCATCTTTCATAAGATACCTCCTCTTTGAATTGGCGTTGCTTTATCATAACCCCACTAGCTAGTTAACGGTGATGAGATAGAGACAGCTTCGGCAGATGTGACAGATCCCCATCCATTTCCATGAGGGTTAAGGCATGGCGTTGCCGTAGGCGTCAGCCTGCTCAGACTTGGAGGTAAGCGGCTTCGCTGTGAGAGGCGTACCCTGCAGTCATGGCTAGTCTTCGGGAAGGAGAACCAGTTTCGGAGAGCTCTTTAACGGCAATTTTAGCGCTACCGAGTGTTTCGTTGGGAGGGAGTCTTGCAAAGAAGCAGGATAGTAAGCACTCTGCAGTAGGACTGGCATTTGGGTGACATGAGCCTCAAATGCTCTAGTTATAGAGCACACAAAACTACCTAAGCAGCTCTCGAGCAGTCGTGAGGTGCCTACTCATAAAGGGTGGCTGACTGCTTGTTCCCTTACTGGCTGATCGCGTGCTCTCCACGGTAAACTGATGGCCTTTATATTCGGGGTATATTCACCAGCTTATTCCGGGGAATCTCTACGACTGTCCCCCCTGTACGTTTTGCTTAACACCCTCTGAATGAATGGTGGTATTCACAATGGGGAGAGAAAAAGAATTCTATCACCTGCTGTCAGATCATCCGAGTCGAATACACGACACCAATCTCCCCAACCACTTTATTGGCGTGCATGTGTTGAGGACTTGAGGTTCTCACAGCCGTGGGCCGCTAAGGCCCAAATCTCCGAGTTCACCGGACCGAATGCTGCGAACAAAGTTCCGCAGGTCCGCAAATCGCTCCGTTTTCGCCAGGAAGGAGGTCTGGCTGGTGGTATTGTATGTACTGTTTGCCAGCTCTCGGCTTGTCAAGGGCCCTTTTCACCCAGGTTCTCCCCGAGGTCGTTCAACCAGCTGCCTCAGCTGGTAATCCCACCATGTTTGATTGGATGGCGGGGAGCTTTTGCCGACCTAACGTTTCGGTTGTGGAGGGGTTGAGGAGGGATGACATCGTTGGCCTCACCAAGCCAATCAATTTGCATGGGCTGTTAGTTTTGCTCACACTATGTAAAGCCTGGGCTGGGCTGGGCTGGCGCATTCCTTGTTTAAGGCAACCTACCTCCCTTGATCATTAATTGCGCTCTCGCAACTTGCCATCTACAACCTCGCTGGTGACCCTTCGCTTTTCGCTCGCCAAAATTGTCATGACATACCGAGCTGGTCTATTACCTTAATTACACTCCCATAGATTCCACACAGCTTTCTGGGGGGGGACTCAGCCGCAGCATATCCATAGCGGGACCCGCTGTCAAACTCGTACCGCCGGGACCTCTGGCCCGGATATGATTTCCTAGCGTCGCGCATCTGCACGAGGGGTAGAACCTCATTCGGACGACTTCTTTTTTCTCTGCGCGATTTCCACTATCCTGCGCCGAATACCCTCGTTTTTCGTTGTTCTCGTGATACCCTGACCGAACAGCCATCATGGCTCCTCCCGATGGTACTGCTGCTGGTACCGCTGCCGTCGCGGCGCCGCAGAGCCAGACCAATCCCACCCCGACCAAGCAGCTCTACCCTATGGCCGCGAAATGGAAGTACGATCTGTTTCTCTGGATCATGGGCATCCTGATCGACCTGTTCTTTCGCGAGGTTCACCCCCGTGGATCTTGGAAGGTGCCCAAGTCTGGGCCGGTCATGTTTGTTGCTGCTCCGCACGCAAATCAGGTGAGTTTCTATCGCTGTGATGGGGTCAGGCGACCTGGAGCTAATTTATTTTTACCTCGCTTAGTTCGTCGACGCCATCATTCTACAACGCACGCTACGACATGAAGCTGGACGCCGGGTATCTCTTCTTATCGCTCAAAAATCTGTCCACGGTTTCATTGGATGGGGATCACGTCAAGTCGGCGCCGTGCCGGTAGGCCGAGCGCAGGATGCAGCGAAGCCAGGAGTCGGACTTATATACCTTCCCGACCCTATCAAGGACCCGACTCTGATTCGCGGTATCGGTACAAAGTTCGGTGACGGGCAGGCTGAGGTCGGCGGCATGCTGTTCTTGCCATCGGGCAAGAAGCAGACAGGCGCAAGCGTGGATATCTCGGAGATCCTTGGGCCGGAGGAGATTAGGATCAAGCGACCCTTTAAAGGAAAACTGCCCATGGAACAGCTGACTGGCCGCGATGATGTCGATGACGACGGAAACTTCACCAATCAGGACCTCAAGGGTTGCAAGGAAGGCTTCAAAGGCACCAAATACAAACTCGCGCCTCACATTGACCAGACCAAGGTGTACGAAGCCGTCTTTGACCGACTAAAATCTGGAGGCTGCGTTGGCATCTTTCCCGAAGGAGGTAGCCATGATCGAACAGAGCTGCTACCCCTCAAGGCCGGTGTTGCCATCATGGCTTTAGGCGCCTTGGCCGACTCTCCCAACTGCGGCTTGAAGATCGTGCCCGTCGGAATGAACTACTTTCATGCCCACAAATTCCGGTCTCGAGCTGTTGTCGAGTATGGGCCACCATTCGAAGTCCCTCCTCACTTGGTAGAGATGTACCAATCCAACCAGAGACGCGAAGCAATCGGCGAACTTCTCGACACGGTATACCAGGCACTGAGCTCCGTCACTGTTTCAACGCCGGATTACGATACTCTCATGCTTATCCAAGCAGCTCGAAGGCTTTATAATCCAACCGGAAAGAAGCTGCCTCTCCCCGTTGTTGTCGAGCTGAACAGGAGACTTGCTCTGGGGTACGAAAGATACAAGGACGACAAGAGGATCATCGGCCTGATGAAAGCAGTCAAAAACTACAACGCGCAGCTTCGGTATCTCAATCTCCGAGACCACCAGGTTCAGTACGCCAGAATGTCAATACTCAAGGTGATCGTCACTCTGCTCTACAGGGTTGCAAAGTTGTCGGTCCTTTTGATCGGTGTGCTTCCGGGTCTCATGCTCTTCACGCCGATTTTCATTACCACAAAACTGATCAGCTTACGGAAGGCGAGACAAGCTCTCGCTGCTTCGACAGTTAAGATACAAGGCCGCGACGTAATGGCTACCTGGAAACTCCTGGTTGCGTTGTTCTTCGCTCCAACGGTCTATCACTTCTACTGCATCCTGGTCGCTTGGAAAATCTCCAACGACCACCTCTGGGGCTACCTCCCGGAGTGGGTCCCCTGGTGGATGTCATACATTGTCCTCTGGCCCGTTCTGATTGGCATTACGTTTGCTGCTCTCCGCTTTGGTGAGGTCGGAATGGACATCTTCAAGTCTTTGAGGCCGTTGGTTCTGTGTCTGAGTCCGACCTCCAGCTACAACATTCAGCAGCTTCGTGTGAAGAGGGCTGAGCTGAGTATGCAAGTAACCGATCTTATCAATACTCTCGGGCCGGAGATGTTCCCAGACTTTGAAAAGACGCGTCTGGTAGCCGATCCTCTGAAACTCGAAGGTGGCCAAACGCCAATTTCACCTCCGCGTCGTCGGGATAGTGACATGTCCAGTAATTACGAACCAGAGACGCCGCCGGCGATCTCGAGGCGCAGCACTATGCAGTCAAGCAAAGGCCTGCCTCGTAATGAGTCCTTCAGCAACATCGGTAGGGTTGGAATTTTCTCCACACGACCTCCATCTCGATCTCGAAGCCGCAGCAGCAGCAGCGGCGGCGGGTTTGGGTCGATGGGTTTCCCTGTCGGGGGCTTCACCACGCTCGACTCCGCTGGTGGCTTTGACGAAGCGAGCAAGAAAATCAGGGAGGCTATGAGAAAGAGGAGACGGAGCGGAGATACCAAGATAGAGGTCGGCGGCGATGAGAGCGAGGACGAAGGATATGACGAGGCGAGGAAGAAGAACGCCTGAAGAGATTCTCTGTTCCTTATATAATGCGACTGGTTATCTTAAGAGCGAGTCGTGATGGTCGATGAGGCTTAACCATGGTATACCTGTCTGTCTGGTTTTCTGGTTGTCTGGTTCTTTGGGGGGTGGTTGACGCATGGGCAGCTGCTTTTAGATTCCAACTTTTGCCGGCTCGAATAAATCGAATACTCGTCTACACTGCTTCTTTGTATATCATGAAGTCCCATTGGCAGTGTCGCTTACAATCTGGGGAAATACTTGCGGTGCGGCGATGTGTACATTTCATGCTCCTTCTCGGCCGTTGCTAACCCCGAGTATGGCCGTTCGAGAGCTACTGGGTACAGAACGTACCCACCACTGTGGGTGAATCTTCTGCCGAGCAGTCGCATATGTCCGGCAGGCAGCCATCTGCCTTTCACAGGGCACGTAACTTTAGTGTATCCCGAGAAAATCTTTTTGGACCTCTGTTAAGACCGCTGCGTGTTCCATATCCCCGTCGTCCAGTTGCGTTGATCCGCAAATGATTGGGCACCAAGCCAGCCAGCGGCTGACAGTCTGGGCGTCGGTCCCAAACTCCGCAACGGGCGGGATCTTCAACTTGCAGGATCTGATAACTAAAACCCCACCATCCCAACCCAGCAACTCAACCTTTCGTCGCCAAAAGTGGCGCTCCCCCTTGACGCACGAGGAGCTGACGAAATATGACGAATGCGTACACGTATGTTATCGTCTGAGGGGCATGTCCGACGGGTGATCTATCATATACCCGAGCCTGCGTCGTAGATACGAGCGGACGGGTTGGTTCTTCATTCCTCACCGCTCTGGGTCCTTAATAAGGAGGCCAGCCTGGATCATAATTAGGTGGGACACTCAACCCGCCTGTCTAAATTGGTCATCCAGTTCCAGACATTGGCGGATAGTGAGATGGCACTAGTTGGAATGGAAGGCGTTACCAGATCTCTTCAAAGTGGAACAAGAAGGTAATCTGGCCAAGACCGCGCTGTTCTCCTAGCCTTATTCCCAACATCCACGTCAGTGGGTTCTTCGAGATTTAGTGAAGCCCACTTATCCCACTTCCCGGGTGGTGGGCCGATACGGAGCCGCCGTACCGAGGACAGTTGCCCATCGTTTTAAAAAAAAAATCGCATTTATAAGTATGGCGTCTGTCGAACTCCCTCCCATGCCTGCCAAGCAAAAAATGGCGGTCGCATTCAAATCGCTGCTGGGGGGCGCCAAGAAGCTCGTCATCGGCGGCGACGACACGGAGAGCACACCAGCCAAGATCTCCGAGCTATTCCCGAAGACCGATCCCGCCGTCGACGGCGACGATTGCTCCCACGACTGCAGTTCGTGCGCGGTCCACTACCCCCGGGGCTTCAAGATCGAAGAGAGCGACGTGCTGTACGGGGGCGTCCAGTGGAGCACGCATGTTCTTGTGGCGACGAACAAGAGCGATTGGGTGCGGGATGTGGCGGATGAGAAGGGGAGTGTGATGCAGGCCATTGGCAAGGCCGAGAAGCCTGGCAATGGGGTACGTGAGGCTCTGAGAACTGGCGGGGGTTTACTCGAGGTGACAGTGCTGACTTCCGAGTTAGAAGATGATGTTGTCCGCTTCGAATATATGCACGCCGCATGGGACCACTGATTACAAGGAGCCGACCACTGTCCTTCTTCTCCCTGCTTTCACGATAATAGACCACGTAACGCCCGAGAGCGTTCCTTCACTACTATCTGAGTTCGTCGGGAATGCGCCAACGAATACGACACCTCTCGCACCCATCGCCCTACCGAAGGCGCTACCTCCTCCACCACCCGCCGAGTCGAACGGCACACCTGCGCCTCCTCTCCCACCACAGCTCTCCCGGCGTCCCTGCCCACACAGCGCACTCATCCTCCTCTGCTCGCAAAAGACCCGCGATGCCCGCTGCGGCCAGAGCGCACCGCTCCTGCGGAAGGAGCTCGAGCGGCAGCTACGGCCGCTCGGCCTATACCGTGACCTCGACGACGAACGGCCGGGCGGCGTTGGTATCTACTTCATCTCACACGTCGGAGGACACAAATACTCGGCGAACGTGATGATATATCGGAGGCCGGACGCGTTCGGCCTGGACAAGGTCGAGCGGGCGAAGGAGGCCGAGGCGAAGCCGAAGAAGTTCGTGGCCTTGCCGGACGAGGAGGACGTGGGTGCCGCGCAGTGCTTGTGGCTTGCGAGGGTGAAGCCGGAGGATTGCGAGAACATCGTCAAGTACACGGTGCTTCAGGGGAAGCTTGTTAAGCCAGAATCTCAGCTACGAGGCGGCTTTGATCGGTCCAAGGGTTTGATAAGCTGGTGATTACAGCGATCTCGCAACCACTTGCTTAAAATCACGACCACCTCGAAGCTGGGAGTATTTTCCCTTTCACTCAGCTTGCTTTGGTATTGCCGCTTACGACTTGTTCTACCGAAGACTGGATGTGTGCTCCGACACGAAGCATCTGCATGTGATCCTTGGGTTTTGAGCTCAACTATCCTCGATATAGCACCAGTTTTCTAAAGACCATGAAATTGGGTCGCCAAGCGCGTATGGGATTCAGGAGCGTATACGCGGCACTGGGAGGAGGTGATCGATCACTGAAAGGATTAAATTTTCTGGTTGGGGAACGGATATCCAAGATTAAAACTCAAACCGGCTCTCTCGGCGCGGTTTGATGAGACGTCCAGGATGTTCTACGTTAGTGCTGTTTACATAGAGGGAACGGAGCCGCAATAGATTATCTTCGACACAGCATCCCAGCCTTCGTTATCTACGTACGTAGTGGATTCTTGCGGCCCTCATAGACACTACATAGTACTCAAGGGCTAAGTACTAGAGAATTGTATTACACGTTTTTCGGGCTTCTGTGGTCATCGCAAGTTGTCTCACGCCGAGGTGCTTTGCCAACCCATGACGGGAATGTCGTTCTCCTCTCCGGATGGTCCTACTATGCCTGCCCGGACCAGAACTTACGGCGGACGCGAAAGTTTGGGAAATATGAGTGAGAGCGTAAACAATAGCCTATTGAGTTATCTAGTAGGGTGTTTAGGCACGGCACTATAATAATACATTACATACAGGTGCCACAATAATCTGCACTCTGCGATCGATGGCCAATGTTTCGCACCCCGCACCTTGCAAAAGAAAATGGTCGTCGCTCCGCAAGCGATAAGAAATCTCATCACCCGGGCAACGACCCACCAGTAAACATCCCACACCAATCCAGGAATGAACGAGCCACTCCAATTCACGTTCCATTCCAACAACCACAACCACGGATCTTATTTCCTCCAAATAAGATTTAGTCCTTTCTGTGCCTCATGATGGTATGATCGATTCTCATTTTCTGGAAACGTAAGGGGAACAGCATTCCGGAAGCCTATGTTAGGCATTGCATTGTTTTCTACCTCGTGGCATTTCTTTACTTGCATTCCACCATCATGGCCACGCCTATCGCGGACCAGAGCTTGCCTGGTACTCCTCGACAAGGACCTGGCCACCAGCGGGTCAAATCCTCTGTCTTGAAGTCGTTTATGCACAGGCGAAATCAATCAGACGGATCTAATCTTCCCCATTCGGTCTCGACACCCATCACCGCGCGTCACGAGAGCCGCGAAGATTCGGCGGCAATGGGATTCCGCAGGCAGCAAGCGGGTGCGCTGGGGGAGCTGCAGCAGAACCAAATCGACTCGGCATCGCCTCGGAAGTCGAGAGACGAGCGGCAACCAAAGCATAGCGAGGACAGAGGTCGCTCTCCGACAAAGAGCGCCTTCAGCACCCTTTCTCTTAAGACGAAGGACAGGGATGCTGCAAAGCTCGCGAAATCCCGCGAGCCGTCTCCCACTAAGCCGAAGAAGACGAAGTCGGCCACCAATCTCGCTGGGCTGCTGTCCCGCCCAAAGTCGTTCAGGAACTTGAGTAGGCTTGCAAAAGATGAAGAAGTTCGAGCAGCCAAAGACAAGGAAAACCGAACCCCTCCTAGTTCGGTGGCCTCTCCTGATCTTTTTGGACCTGCTCCACCTATTTATGCCCAGTTTTGCAACAGCCAGGAGCTACTGAATCAGCAGCCGAGTGGGAAAAGCTCTCTCGATTTAGGCCGGGGACAATACGCCAATGGCGCAGCGGACAACGGATTATACATGGGTGCCAAGGGAATTAAAGAACGACCAAAGTCTTTTCATCCATACCACGTCTCAAGGCATGAGGCTCGGTCGCAAGACGACCCAGGGTCGTTGTCCCCAGGGAAGAAGCATGCCCTTGACAACCCAAGAAAGCCATCTGCTTCAGAACGCATCACAAACAAGACGCAACGACCAAAGATCTTTACGGCCTTCTCCGCAATTGGGTATAAGACGACCAGGTCACCGGCGACAAACTCTGCAGAACCTACAATCGACCCAGAGGATGTGGATAAGCACCTGGAGGCAATGTTGGATCGCCGCAACATCCCTGAGAACCAACGGTACAAAATGCGAAACTTAGCAAACACCATCAAGATGGAGTTTATTCGCCAGGACTGGGCTGAGATGGCAGCAAAAGCCGAGCGACCGGGTACCAACGACAGCAATGCCAGTGTTGTTGATAGTACATCTGCTGTGGCAGTTGGATCGGATTGCGAGGACAACAAGCCAAAACGTACTCGAGGGAAGAGCTTCACATTGTCTCGTGGCAAGAAAGAGCCTAGTTCGCCGACAAAGAAATCCAAGGGTGAGACTACCATCGGTCGGCACTTCAGATCCAAATCGTCAGATAGCCTTGTCGGCGATGGTCCTAGCTCAGCGGCTTCATCACCGGGCACCGGCATACTCTCGAAGATCAAGCTGGCCCACGGGCCTGGGGACTTCGTGTCTTATCTTCGAAAAGTACAGAAACCTGAGATGGTCGAGGTTGGGAAGCTTCACAAGTTACGGTTGCTTCTCAGAAATGAAACCGTGACATGGACCGAGGATTTCATCAAACAGGGCGGAATGAAAGAGGTTGTTGGGCTGCTAAACCGAATCATAGAGGTTGAATGGAGGTGAGTGAACTTAACTGAAACTAGCTGGACTGCGCTGACGCCCGTACAGAGAGGAACACGAAGATGCCCTTCTTCATGAAGACCTGCTATGCCTCAAGGCGCTTTGCACAACTGCGCTGGCACTCCAGTATCTTCATTCGATCCAAGCAGACCTGTTTCCGAAGCTACTGCATATGCTCTTTGACCCCGAGAAGAAGGGACCGAGCGAATTCACGACAAGGAGCATCATCACGTCTGTACTATTCACGTATATTGACTCTGCTACTCCCCAGGAGCGAGTTCCCAGAGCTCAGACGATTCTGTCGTATCTTCGTGATCCCGAACCAAAGGAAGATCATGTGCCGTTTGTCTTGGAGATGAGGCGGGATCGACCATACCGAGTGTGGAACAAGGAGGCTGTCAGCGTCACAAAGGAGGTCTTTTGGATATTTCTTCACAACCTCAACGTTATCGCCTCGCCCACTGATAAATCGAAAGGGGGCCAAGATGCAGAAAGCTCTGCCGCCCACGCAAACCATTCAGTGGGAAACCATGCCATGAATGGTCAATATGCATACATGCTCAAACACTTCCCACAGGAAAGACCGCCAGTCCCGGCAGCACCATATGTAGGGGGCGTAGAATGGGACGCAACGAACTACTTGGCTTCTCACCTGGACCTCATGAACGCCATCATCGCATGCACACCGACTGCAGCACAGCGTAATACCCTCCGTAGCGACCTTCGTATATCCGGCTGGGAGCGCTGCCTCGGCGGCAGTCTACGCCTCTGCAAGGAGAAGTTCTACGGCTGCGTGCACGAAGGACTAAGGACGTGGGTGGCGGCGGCGGTGGAAGACGGCTGGGATGTAAGGGATGTTCGATATGGCCCGCCTCCCGAGACGCGTAGTCCGCCGAAGAAGAGCAATGGCCAGAAGAAACAGGTGGAAGCGGCCCCGAAGATCGAGATGCCGAAGTTGGATTTTGGGCTAGATGCTCCTGCGAGGAACCCAGCACAGGAGAATGATGTGTGGCTCTCATGAAAAAGGCATCGGAAACTCTGCATTATCAAATCACAAGATTGGCAGCAGTGGGACGAGGATCGAGATTGAACTGGACACTCACAGACTCAGGATTGTCGATAGAGTCTTTTTCCTTGGCTTGGTATAGTCTGTTTGGCATTTGGGAGGTTCAACTGGTTCATTGCTTGGTAATCATGTGGTTTAATGCTGGATTATGATGGCATGGTTATGAATTAATGACATGACAAAACGCGTCATCCAATCGCCGCGCTCGTGTCCTCAATGCTGGGACTGTGTGTGACATGGTAAAACCAATGAATCGTGAGACCGAGACTGACCGGATACGAGGGTGGTCTGTGATATATGCGAAAGTCTGCATGCTGGGCCGGGCCAACGTCGAGGCAGGCTAAGGCAGGCTGTGGAAGATAATGCATGAGACGCATCGTGTGCTGATCAGCTGAATATGTAAAAGACTTCCACTTGGCATCTGAACTAGCGAGAGGGCATATCCTGGTGAGCGTATCAATGTGAATACCTGTCTGAATATCATCGATATAAAGATGGTCTTGCGCAAAATTTGACCCATTCAGCAGACTGTCCAGGGGAAAATTTCAATATATCAAAAGAATGTCGACCACGGGGAGTCCAGTTTTGCTCACAAGACGTTGTTGGGAGACGGTTGACAACGCTCATCCGGCAAGGAGGGTCGATGGAGGATGCACGCCGTCGAGTTATGACACTTTTCTAGCGGCAGCTGACCGGTGTATCTCGTTGTATCACACTATTCCGTGATGTGATTCGTGGTGAGCAGCCGGGAGGTCTTCCAATCACCGACAAGGGGGCAAAATTCCCGAGCTGCCCTCGCAGGAAACGAAGGAAGGAGTCACAGGTTTCCCCGATGAGCCTTGAAGGCATCGTACACGGTCTTGCCCTTTAGTACATCCTCCTTGACCTTTTCATCTGCCTCTGTCAGTTTTGGAAGGAGGTCGAGGACCTGCTCGACCTTGTCCTGAGGGATAACGACGACTCCGTTGATTGGGTCACTGAAAACGAAGTCACCTGGAGTGATTATTGTCCCGTCAACATCGACAGGGACTTGAATGGCCCACGGTGTGCTGCTGACCCCCGCTCCTACAGTGGAGAGTCCTCGGGCCCAGATCTGCAACATTGAGCACTTAGCCGGTCTGGAGACAAGGGACTTGAGCTACTCACGGGTAGGGCCGTCGCCTTTAGCTCCTCTATATCCCTGGCTCGGCCCACGACTACTATCGCTTTGGCTTGGCGGACCTTCATCCTGACAGCCATTATTCCACCACAAATGGCGTTCTTCTGGCCGTCCGGTTGTCTCAAGACAACAATCGTTCCTGGCGGTGTGAGATCTACCCAGTGCGAGCCGTCAGGAATGTTGGCCTTAGGCTCGTCCAGTGTCTGGCCCTTTGGAACGAATAGTACGGTAGACGCCGGTGCTATGGTAATGGGAACAGCTGCGTCATTTGGTTGGCTGAAGAGATGTAGGTCGGGGATATACCCGCCTCCGGGGACTTTTAGCTTGGCGAGGGCATCGGATATGTCACAGGCTGTGTATTGTTGGAGAGCTTTGACCTGGATGCTATACGTATCGGGTGCTGGTGCCATGTTGACGGAACGTGCGAGAATCACACAAGAGAGAGAGCCACGAATGGAAGCAGTAGCTTTGCAGGCGGAGATATGGGTTAACTTGCAGGGGTGGCGAAGCGATCAACCGTCCAACTGGTCTCAGTTTTCGGCCACTCAGGGAGGTAGATGTTTGTGTCCCAGGCAAGGACGACGGTCGGCTGTGCTTGTAATGTACTGCAACGTTCCTGATGTTGGCTTGGGTGGATTCATCCCTGGGCTGGGCGGGTTTTCTTGGAGACACACTTGGGCCGGGGAGCCGCCGCTTGAGGAGCTCCCCCCAATCAGGATGCTTCCCAATTCATGCTGTGGGTTTGATGGCAGAGAGGTGCAAGAGGCTTATGTAGGTGGGGGATGGTGGAGGGGCAAGCAAGCCAATTGTGGCCAAACGTGGGAAAGCTTGGCGGACGCCATTCCAAGCCTGGCTTCTGCAGGTTCATATCTTTCGTTGCTGGTAGCTTGTCGAAGAAGCAAGGAAGCAGTGACAATAAGGGAAACAACTCACCGCTATGTAAGCTATGCAATACCGGGGAAGGGAGACACTGGTTGGGGAACACCGGATCATTGCTAAGGAAGGGAAGAGGCGGAGTGAAGGATGCAGATACTCAGCACTCCGAATGTTTAGTCACTTGGTCGAATGCATCCCAGGGGCACACCAGGCGGATGTCCATACCGAGAAAGGAATAAGAAGCAAAGCAAGACAGGGCTGTGAGACCGGTGAAGGAAGAGCGGAAGAAGCGTAGAAGCGGTCCAAGGGCCACGGCATTAGCGTGGCTTGTCTCCCATGCTCATAGAGGTGTCATCAGAGAATATTCTCTGCCTCGTCCTGTGTTCTGTACATGTTCCCTCGTGCGGCCCTTGCCTCGCCTGCGTGTTTGCGTTACACGGATGGCATGGAGACGGACTATCCACGGCGCTGCCGAGCGGCAGATGGGATCCGGATCAGCGGTCAATGGGAGATGTTCCTCAGTGGGGGTCCAGTGTCGGAGTCTGTCCAGTCTTTGACATCTGGACCCCGTCATTCTGACATGGGGGGCTAAAGGAGTTGTGGCGGGCGAGAGACTTTCGGCCACGATGACCCGAAAAGCCTCTGCTGCGCATGGCCTCGAGGTAAGGCAGATGTCACGTTCGAATTGTTTCGTACCCGCAAAACAATTTTCCAAGAGACGAAGCTGCTGTAATGTCTTATCGTGCGGCTACTCACGTGCAGATAGGCGGGTTAGGGGAATCAGGGGAATCCCCACGTGTGAATGCCATTTCCCTTTTAGTTTCTTTCCCTTACCACACCGCGTTCCGTCAGCCCCCCCCCCAAGGTATCTATGTGAGGGTGGTGAGATATTTCTGCATCCCTCTAATGAACCCTTGATGTAACGTGGGCGTGGATGAACTTCCCTTTCGTTACCGTAACCCCCTCTTCCGCAAGGGAGTATCATAGATACCCTGCCGACATCTGGCCTTCATATTAGTCGCCTGGACCGGCAAGGACTCGATCATCTTATCTCCCAAATCTACTCAGCACTGTGTAATTCTGACCCACGTCACTGTGGCAGGCCTCCGTTCTCTCATATCTTTGCCAACGCGAAAGAAGCAGGGACTGGCAGGGAAATACACGGGGAAGAGATGGCAGGCTCCTGATCTGATGAGTACGAGTAAATGTTTGTCATGACTCGGAGACGGTCTGACTCGAGATGCGGTGAAGAGTGCCCAATCCTGCGGTGAGAGGCCACCATCAAATGAGACATGGCACACGATGCATCCTCAGTGATGTACATGCCTTCCTTGAGGAATGGGTGCTTCATTATCCACGGGACTGACAAGTCAGAAGTCTGTCCGTGGAAACTAACGTTGTGCTGTGGCTTGCCGCTGCACACCACACCGTGGAATCTTTCCTCTTCGAGGTAGTCCCAGGCAACTCCAGGACTGCCATATCCAGGTGGCCGGAGTTGCTAGCAGCTCAAGAAGAGGTTAAGATATCCTTGCGTCGCACCCAACCCACCAACCAAATACTAGTGACTATCGTGAAAATATCTACAAGCAGTTTGCTGCCTTGTTTGCTTTGAGACACACTACGTGGTAGTTAGTAATAATGTGCAGATGCTAAAGTGAAGTGTCGCTGCAAGCCCAAAGCTAGCCTGTGATTTCCTTGCTTGCAATCAGTGAGTGCTTACCTGTTCAAGCGGGTTACCTTAGTACATTGGTAAGACGGACGTCGAAGCAAATGTCATCACATATTTCCAAATGAGGATCCGCACAGTACGGAACCAGTCCGATCACTTGGAGAAAATCGGCCGCGCTGCCAGAACAGCACATGGAACCACGCCACTGCAACCACACGCTTCCGAGCTACCTATTCTCTCTTTCACGCACGCACACACGCAATCACTTTCCACCCTTCTCCGTCCTCTCGCCGTCACGGCGGCCTCGATATCCAGACCTCTCTGCTTCATCACACCATAGCCGAGAAACCCAGACCACCCCTCTTTCTTTCCCCACCTCATCACCTAGTACCAGCCACCGTTCTGTTAGTTGCCGCAGGCCAACCGGGTCTCTTCGCCCTCCGCCGCTCACTCTCTTCCCAAGAAACGACGTTCGAAAAAGCGACAAGGGGACCCACCCCACCACCAGAGCTCAGATCTCCGAAGCTTCGCTGCACGTTGTGCCGCTACGGGCAAAGGCTTCGATTCGTTTACCAACTAGGAAGCTCTTCGCTGAGCTCGTGTCTTCAAAATGTCGATAAAGTACGTCCGCCCATG
Organism: Reticulascus tulasneorum; assembly: GCA_001557505.1. Lineage (NCBI taxonomy): Eukaryota > Fungi > Ascomycota > Sordariomycetes > Glomerellales > Reticulascaceae > Reticulascus > Reticulascus tulasneorum. The sequence continues at coordinate 1,237,032 of LSAX01000006.1, forward strand.
TATGCCCTCTCGTGCTTTGCTTCCTTTCACATCGTCCCATGTCGCCCCGACCCCAGCAGTTATCCCAGCCTGCTTTGCGCCGCCCCGCCTTGTACTTTCTCATCTTCATACCCCACCTCTCTGCCTGCTCAAGATGACGGACCAGTACCTACAGGAGCAGCATGCATACTCCATGGCTCGGGCTGTCCGTGCAGAGAGAGAGCAGTCGCGAGTTTGTTTAGACGCTGACGAACCCGCTAGCTGGGTTATGCTGAAGGAGAATGGAGACATCGTCAGATTACCCCACGAAAACATCAGGCATCAGACCAATTCAAAAATCAGCCTAGAGCTGTCTGTCCCCAAAGAGCTTCAACAAGGCCGCACCCCATTCTCTCTCACAAGTGACAGCGGCACCGCCTATATCACCAACCAAAGAGTACGTCTTTGTCCGGAAGCTCCCGGATCGGCCAACGCTTGCTAACTCTTGACGTAACAGGTCATCTACATCCCGGCGAAGCCGACGCAGGAGTTCAAATCATTCCACGCTCCGATTTTGAACTGCGAGGATACCCATATCGGATCGAAATGGTATGGTCCATGGTATTGGTTCGCTCCTACTAGGCCGGTCTCCCAAGGCGGCATACCCCCCGACCTTCCCCGAGTCGACCTCAAGCTGTCTTTCAATGAAGGCGGCCATAGTGTGTGGAGGGACAAGTATGAGGAGCAGAAGGAGAGGTTGGAGCACATTAGACGGATTGAACGGGAGACTGGGCACACAATAAATCTTCCCGATGAGCCATTACCAGCGTACGAGGCGAGAGACGAGACTACAACCACCGCGACCAACCTGGCACCCCAACCTTCGTTCAGCCGCTCAGCAAGCGGAGCAAGTCAGAATAACCGGCCCAGTGAACCACCGCCCGACTACGACGAGGCGCAAGCTCAAGCAATCAGCGGACGGCTTGAGGATCATATCCGGGATGAATCCGAGAGGGCATAATCGGCTTGAGCTGCCAAAGTGGGACTTGGCTGCGCGCGGGTCTAGTTGCTGTGTTTGACTTGGTTGAGAGCACAGCAAGTAATTGCGAGACGGCAGGGTCGATTGCCTATCGACGGTGTGTCTATTGTCTACGACGTATGAGAACACGGATATCCGCGTATGAAAGCCTTCGAATTTGTCTTTAAACTTTACATGTATCATAGCGGCGGATTGAGCGACTTGCTGGCAGCATCGAGCCAAATTGATCCAGGAGGCCCCTACCCTCCTTTTGTATACTTTTTCTTATTGTTCTTTTGACTGATAAGCTCGCCTCACTGGCGATATGCATGGAGCAATCTCAGTTTTCTCTGAAGTAGACGAGGAAAGGGGGCGATGGGATAACTGGTTGCCGACGTTGCGATTTATTTCAAATTCATTCGTAAGAATATTGCTTGAGGATATTAGAATGCTCTAGGCATATTGTAAGAATCACCTTCACAAATGTGTCCTAAGAGCGAGTTATAAGATCTAGCATCCCAGTGGTTCACCAGAGGGCCCCGATAGATGCTAGTAACATGAAATAGGTTTGTAGGCAAGTTAGCTTGCGAGGTCTGCAATTGATTGAAACATGATGAAGATCTCCCGGTAATGAATCGCGACGGCGAGGAGCTTGGGCCACTACAAGTCACGTGTCGTTAGTCATCAGGTAACTCCGTCGGAACCAATCAAAATGCCTCAATTCAGAATCATTTTCGCATCATCATTTCGAACCGAGAGCTCCCGACATCTTCCTTCATCTTTCCAGACATTACCTGAAGTCGGAGAGCACCTAATCGAACACAATGGGTATCTGGGAGGCCTTTTCCGATCTCGCTGAGGCGGTGAAGCCATGGGCTACAGTCGAAGCCGAGGCGCCGGCAGAAGAAGACAAGGTAAGCTGCGCGAGATAACTCAGTTCAAAAGCCCCGGGGATGCTGCGAAATTCGGTGACCCGGTCAGGATATCCCAATTGGATTCGGTATCGAATTTTCGAATGCTTCCATTGCTGGGAATTGCTTGAACATCTTGACTAACCTGTTTGGCAGGAGGAGAGCTCCGAAGAGGAATCCAAGGACGAGGAATCTGAAGAAAAGGACGAGGGTGAAGGTGAAGAAAAGGAGGAGCGTGAGGAGGAGGAGGAGGAGGAAGAAGAGGAAGACGAAGAAGAAATTGTCGATCCTAAGGACAAGCTTGAAGAGGGTAGGTACCACTGCAACCCCAAGACATTTGCGGCCTACGATTGCTTCAAATCCAACACGATGAATCACGAGCGATTTTTCGGGAACACGAGCGCCGTCATCGAAGAATCGGTCTTGTTTCAAGTTGACAAAGCACTCATAGCTAACGATTGGGATATTTAGATTGCAAGGAATCAAAGCAGTGCGCTCCAGCAAAGCACCATTTCGACGAATGCGTTGAGCGAGTTCACGGCGCCGGCGAGGATGCTCCCAAGGAGGATTGTGTCGAAGAATGTATGTGCCAAGGTCTTTTCAACGTCTATGGGGATCCATCTGAACATCCATATTCTCTTGCTACCCAATCTTCCTCATCAAGCGCCATTTTGGGCAAGGCTAATCCACGTGTCCAGTCTTCCATCTTGCACACTGCGCCACCCAGTGCGCGGCTCCCAAGCTCTGGTCTCAACTCAAATAATGGCCTCGTCCAGAATTCGATAACCTCATTCGTTCAGCTTGATGGCATTGGCCTAGAATTTCTGGAATTCGCCTCGAACGTTGTGGTGCTGAGATGAGACGACCACCTTGGGTCCGTGGCGGGGAGCATCCTTGTACACTCTGTGGTGTGTGTAACAGGCTTGAAGTTGGGAATTGGCCACCGTTTGAGATGCGACAGCGTAACCCTGTCTTTGTACCATATAGCCGCATCGCCATCAATAGATTTCTCTACTGCCTCAATAACATTCCTAAGCTATCTGTGTTGGCATGATTGAGACGCATATTATTTGTCGTTTGACCGATGCAATGCGAGTAGATTCTGAACCAAAAGCAAAATCCTCCAGCAACTCGAAAGCCATATTCACACTAGGGACTCCAATGCAACCAAGGGTAGTCTCCAGAACTTGCCAGGTGAGTATGTGAGTCGATTAGCGTTCTATGCCGATACCTATATTGTGGCTCTTCCGCGAAGATCTACAGGCGTCAACGGCGAATGACCCCGGGCTGTCAGCAATCTATGGAGACCTAGATAATGCAGAAAAGCATTAGATTCCCGCCAACTTATTCCTCTCACCGGATAGTCGGACTGCCTTATCAACAGACTGCTAGAAGAGACACTACTGCAACCTCAAACGGGGACGTTGGTGCGGAGAAACTTGGACATCATGACCGAATCCAGCAACCGGCCGAGACGTCGTCCAATAAACGCTGTCAACAGATCTTCCAACGCTTTGCCTCCCCCCTCTGTTTCTCTGATTCTAGGCATGTGAACTATCAGTTACGCCGACGCACCCACACACATGAAGCGACCACCCGTCCACACGACCATGGATTGTGATGGCAAGATGTGCCGCGGCTGTCAGCACCCTATCAAGCTTTCCCTGGTTTGTCCTGCATTGAAATCGTTCAGGGCGCGGGCCTTGGACCCAGATTTCGTCGAAGAGGGTAGGAGGTGTATCCCGGAAGTTGGAGCAGGGCAGGGGTGCGAGAGGGGGGGCTTTGGTGTAAGCTTCTGACTGCTGAACGGAGAGTAGGGCGATAAATACGGAGGATTGGGGCGCAATTTCACCTGCGATGTCCTATTTCTGTCTTCTGGCTGTGTTGCTGTGCTTCTAGTGTTTAAGAAGAAAAATACACATACATCGAAGACTGCACATACGTTCTCACATGGTATTCAATGTCCGACAAGATCATTGAAAATCTCAAGGTTATCGAGTAACGGGCTCATTCAGCGCCAAGAGGAAATCTCCAGCGGCGCGCACTAAACCCGAAGAGGGCAACTGCTCGTCTCGGCTCGTCTCCGTTCTCGTCCCATACTCCCCCCATCACACATGGCTCGATCCCCCTTCTCCCGTCCTTGGGGCCAAAACTCTCGACCGGCACAGCAAGACGATGGCATCGCGACGGACTCATACGTACTAGACGACAAGCTCTCAACCCGCGGCCTGATGACTTCTGCGACCGCCGAGCGCGGCGATTCGGCCGGATCGGGAGCGAAGCACGGGACGGTGCAGGACATCGAGCAACGGGACACCAACGACAGCGGGCTCGCGCCAGGCGACGGCGTCGCGGTGGACGGGGAGGCGCCGCGGTACCGCACGTACAAGCGCCGGTGGTTTGGGCTGGTGCAGCTTACGTTTTTGAACATCATTGTCAGCTGGGATGTAAGTATTGTTCCCTTAAGTCTAAATTCGGGAAAGCGGCCGGAGAAGGTGTCAGCTCGCCACAGACCGCAAGGCGACGAATGGAACTTGAACTGACATGCAACCCTTTTAGTGGCTCACGTTCGCACCAGTCGCGCCGAATGCAGCAAAGTACTACGACGTAACCGAGTCGACACTCAACTGGCTATCGACCGCCTTCCTCTTCTCCTTCGTGTTCATCTTCCCCGTCACTATCCGCATCCTCCACTGGGGGCCCAAACCTTCGTTCATCACGGCCTCGGTGCTGATCCTCCTCGGGAATTGGATCCGCTATGCAGGCTCGCATTCCCGGGACGGGGGCAAATTCGGCGTCGTCATGTTCGGCCAGATCCTGACCGGACTGGCCCAGCCGTTTGTGCTGGCGGCGCCGACGCGGTACTCGGACATTTGGTTCACAACACGGGGACGAGTTGCGGCGACAGCGCTGACGAGCCTGGCGAACCCGCTTGGCGCCGCTCTTGGACAGCTGATTAATCCGTTCTGGGTGAATTCCCCAGGCGATGTGTCGAGCATGGTGCTCTATGTGGCTATCATTGTACGTTTTCCCTTTTATGCGCTTATCCACAGCCTTTCGCTAACCTGCCGTAGTCGTCCGTCTGCTGTATTCCAGCCTTCTTCATTCCTGCGAAGCCACCAACGCCAGTTGCGGCGTCCAGCGAGACGTCCAAGCTGGGTCTTATTGCGTCGATCAAGATTCTCTCCTCCTCGCTGGAGTTGTGGCTCCTCTTGATTCCCTTCGCAATCTACGTCGGGTTCTTCAACTCCATCTCCTCGCTCCTCAACCAGATGATGGAGCCTTATGGTTTCTCGGACGACGAATCCGGTATTGCTGGCGCCATCCTCATTGTCGTGGGACTCGTGGCCTCGGCCATCACGTCTCCGATAATTGATAAAACCAAGGGGTTCCTGTTCGCCATCAAGGTTGCTGTCCCTATCGTCGCGTTAAGCTACCTCGCCTTCATATGGATGCCGGCGACTCGAGAAATTGCAGGGCCTTATGTCATTCTCGCAATCCTGGGAGCAGCGTCGTTTTCGTTGGTCCCCGTCGTGCTGGAGCTCTTGTGCGAGCTGAGCCATCCTATCAGTCCTGCGGTGACATCTACGATTGGCTGGGCTGGCGGTCAGTTGCTGGGAGGCTGTTTTATTCTCATCTCCGATGCTCTCACGGCCGGAGAGGATGCAGATCCGCCTCGCAACATGCGCAACGCTCTCATATTTCAGGCCGTTGTGGCTTTGGCCATCATGCCCCTGCCCCTGATGCTTGGATTGTTTGGACGAACCGACAAAGTCAGCCTGAAGAGAGTCCAGTCGGATCTAGAAACGTCGTCACGAGAGGATAGCGTCTAGGGCGTGGCTGGCCACGATCATCTAGCAGCACGTGCGGACTTAATGTGGTTAGCAGCATTGGAATCGACGGGCGTTCGGGTTTGTTCAGAGCATTAGGAATTAGTCTAGTAATTATGTTTGTATGTACGATCTGATACCCGATATGCATCATCCGTCACTATGTTCATCAACCATTCATCGAACATTCAAGCGTTTGGGTTGCTCGGAGACTTGGCACTTTGATTGTCATCTCCATCAGAATCCTTCATGAGGCACGGAGCTTCCTGATACCCAGTATCCCTTCCCATTCATGTCGTAATCTCTCCATCTCCTGCCAGACCTTTGCCCCCAACCCCTCAAACTCATCCCTCATCTCCTCTGTCAGATCTAGAGCCCCTGGCTTTCTGCCAACAATTTTCCGTAAAACTCCGGTGGCGGGATCCTGTGCAAGCGCTTCACGGTCTTCGACTTTTCCTTCCCATCCCCAGCCCGGTACCTCCGTCTTCTTTACCGAAGCGTAGCCAAGTCTCGAAGCACTGGAGCCCCACTTGATTCTCGGAGCGCTCAGCTCGTTGAGAGTCTCGTCATCCTCCAGCGCTAACCAAACAGGGGCACAGGCGCCTTTGTATGCTGTGATAGGGTGCCAAGGGGAGCCAAACCAGCGTGCGAGGTAGATGACGAGCAGGTAAAGGTTGTACAGGACGAAGTTAAGCGGAAACAAAGTGCTTCCCACGACTCCAGGATGAGTGTCGTAGTGCACAGGACGAACTGATAGCTTCTTGGCATATTTCGGATCGTCAATGTGGAAGAAAGAATCGGAATGCTTCCTCACACCCGGCAAATCGTGAGTCAGGGTCAGCACATCCGTCAAGCGTTTCGAACTCTCATAGGGAGCCTCGGTTTGGATGCCTTGAAAGTCATCGAGTCGGAAATGCCGCGCTTGGGGTTCAATGCTACTTGTCCAGATGATCCTTCCTGGGGACTCTTCTTCCCTCGCCCTGCTCAGCAAGGGCAGCAGCTCATGGGCGAAGAGATAATGTCCAAAAACATTGGAGCAAAAGACTTTCCCAAGAACGGATTGCGAAGGCTTGACATTGTCAGTGAAGCAACTCCTGGGGGGAAAAGAAGGATACGGTACCTGTTCTGAATGAAATGGTTTCTGAGTCACCACCGTACCAGCCGTAGCTGCTTTAAACGCAGGGTAGGTCGTTAATTGTATCAGGTACTCAGTGAAGAATTGGCGGATCGCCTTCGGCCAGTCTACGCCAGTCCAGTTGCCGAAGCCGGCGTTGAAGATCACAACATCCAGACGAGGTAGTCGCACTTTTTGAGATTGCTCGGCTGTCGGGTCGCTGATGGTGCCGTTTACAAGCTGGTCCGCTGCCGCGTAGACATTTGGGAGGTCGCAGAGGTCGAGCTGGATGCTGAAGAGGTGGACTCGATCTATGGAGTCTTGCGGGTTGTAGGAGGGGCCGACGCGGGACTTGAGGACTGACGATGTTCGAGCTCTCTTGTAGAGGTGGTCGCGAAGGGAAATAATTGTTTCTCGCGACTTGCGCACGCTGCGTGTCGTTGGGATGAGGATCAAATGTGATGTCAAGGATCTTGAGTCGAGGAATTCGTCAATGAGTCGTTCGCAAATGCTGAAGCCAATACCACTACCAATATGTCAGCCATTAAGAGTTGAACGATGCGGCAGAAACCCGCAAGGGACTTCAGTTATTTCCATGCTCGAAAAGTGCACCTACCTGTTTGCGCCAGTGACTAGCACAAAGAGCTGCTCGTGGCTCGGCGCAACATCCCAAGGTACAGAGATCATGTTCCAAATAATCAATTGAACTAAGGACAACAGCCAATGGCTCGAGACGAGGCCGTCAACGCTTCCTGAGACCTGGAAAACAACTTATATCGCACTGACAAGGCGGTGTGGCGGCAGTTTAATTGCGGCAGGCGGAATATCCCGTCAGCGGGCTGGGATCTCGACAAGAGCCTTGGAAGTAAAACTTGTCGACACTTTTAGGGGGTGGGGGGCAAACACAACACAGTGCTCGGAGTTGAGATCAAACCCGACAATCACTCCTTCGAGGATTTGACATGGATTACAGATCTCTTGAAGGAAACAGCACTTAAGCAGAGAGAGGCGGCAGGATCTTCTGTTTTGTACAGTTTCACCTGCAGGAGACGGAACGTGCCGTCTGTAGCTATGGGCTATCGCCGAATACGAAGACGAGGATGCAAGGAGAGGGTGATGAAGTAATGGAAATTTAAGGCTCCGGGAAGCTTGGCATTTATTGACAACAGACTCCGGCGTGCGCTGAATTTCCATTCGCAGCAGGCGATAAGATGATGTAAGTGGATATCCGTTCCATTGAATTGTTGTCGCTTGGACATCTCTGAGCTCTCGACCATCCTGTGTTGGTAACAAGGCAAAAAGGTAGGTCAAATACTATTAGGTACTCGCAAAGCCTGTGCAAGGATGGCTTCCTTCCTCAGCGCCTCGAACTTGTTCAAACCCCTTCAGGTTGAAAGGCGCTAAATGTAGAATGGGGAAGCAGACTAATACCTAATAAGGCTTCACTTCACATGCACCCGCTAAAATCAAAGCTCTGAAGGTGAATCGGTTTATACGTAGAGAAGATACACACTTAATGCGATACGGCGCTGCCCAATTCATCATAGCTTTTATTGATCAGGTAGTCGGTACTCGGGTCTCCGATGTGGTACCTACAATTTATCCCGTACCCGATACTTCTCATGTGACCCCCCGATGGGTTCGCGTCTGGCCCCACCATGTGTGCTGCCTTAACAATTTTGGCGCGTCTCGTTCCAAACAATTCCACTCGTCAATTCTGCCTTCCCTGTATACCTGCAAGGCAACCAAACCCTCGCCACTTAACCTTGCTTGCCAACCTTTTCTCTCCTTCTGCTTGTTTGTATCTCTTGCATGCACCACAACACCATTGTCAGTCAACATGGCTGAAGGAGACGAAACTGGAGGCTTGTTCTCCCTCTGCAGCATCGCGTTCGTGCGAAGCGCATCCTTGACCCCGAAGGTCATTGGCGAACTCTCTGGCATCGTTGAGAGCCATGGCGCCGAAGTCCTTGAACCAAGTCATGATGGATCCGTCAGGATGGATCATGTCACTCATATCATCTCAAACACCATCGACTTTCCCCAGTTTACCGAGAGCCAAGCCCTCATGATACCCGTCGTCACGTCCCAATGGATCACCTCGTCCATTGCAAGAAACAAGCAAGCTCAGGTCCGACCTTTCTCGCCAGACCCGAGGATGATCTTTTCGAGAGTTATCCTGACATGTGCCGACCTGCCTATTATCGACAAGGAGACCATCATCGGCGCGACTATGGCCCTGGGGGGTATGGAAACCAAGGATGTGACGCGCCAGACTACCCACATATGCGCGTTGTCTATGGATCATCCGAAGTGCATAATGGCCGTAGAGAAAGGCATCAAGGCCAAGATTGTTCTGCCACACTGGTAGGTGGTTCACGACGCGTTTGCCTCTCACGTATGTCTGATCAATTCTAGGTTCGATGATTGCTTCAAGTTAGGCAAGAGGATAGACGAAGGCCCTTACCTCCTTCCAGACCCCGAAATACTCCGTGCCAACCCTGAGGATGAGGTCAAGGTCCCACACAACGAGCATCTCGACGGTGCTACGTCTACAAACCCTGATTACCTTCCACCGCCACCTACCAATGGTTCCCGGACTCCGGTGACGATTTTCAAGAGCAAGAACGTCATGCTTTCGTGGGATCTTGCCATCACAACTCGGCTGAAAAATATCTGCAAGCAATTGATCGAGGAAGGTGGCGGACGAGTGGTTGATTCTGTGGAATTCTGCGACATTTTCATCTGCCAATACCGAGAAGGCGACCAGTACATACGAGCGAGTCACCTAGGCAAAGACGTTGGTAATTTGGCATGGCTGTACTATCTGATCACTCACAACGAATGGACTTCCCCACTTCGTCGTCTTCTGCATTATCCTGTACCGAAGAACGGAATTCCCGGCTTCGAAAACTTCCGCATTGTCATCTCAAACTACGGAGGGGAGGCGCGAATTTACCTCGAAAACCTCATCAAAGCTACCGGCGCAACATACACCAAGACGATGAAAGCAGAAAACACACATCTGATCACGGCTCGAAACAGCAGTGAAAAATACGAGGCTGCCAAGGACTGGGGCATCGATGCGGTAAATCATCTGTGGATTGAAGAGAGCTACGCCAAATGCGAGGTTCAACCAATCGCTGTCGCCAAATACACTCACTTCCCCCTTCGCACCAACTTGGGCGAGATTATCGGTCAGACCTTCTTCGACGAAGCGAGGTTGCGCGAAAAGCACTATCCAGGCGGAGAAGAGGCCCTCACATCGTCGGCCAAGAGGAAGCGTAACGTCTTGGAGGCTGCCCAAAACAACGCCCATGATCGGGGACCTGCCGCGGGTATAGTCATTGGTCAGCAAGAACATAAGGAGTTCGATGTGATGAAAGACAGCGCCGCGAACTACGCTGACAAGTCCAAGAAGAAGTTTGGAGTCTCAGCACCGCCAAAGGATGATAGCTACAAAACTCCTGTTCGTGCTCGCCATGTTCGGACTGGAAAGGAGAACGATACTCCATCCGTCATGTCGACGGGAAGCCGCAGTGCTAAGAACAAGGCACTCTCTAACCTGCAAAAAATTGCTCCTGACATTGCTCTGTACGAGAAAGAAAAGAAACGTGCCAGCAAAGATGGTCCTTGGGGTGGCAAGCGGGCCGCTGACCAGATCGACAAAAAGATGGCCGCGCGGAGCTCTAGCCCTGCTCATGGGACTTCGGATGCGGGTGCAGATGCGGATGAGAGCCGGCCAGCCAAGAAGCAGAAGCACCGGCCTTCTTTACCTGATGTAGACCTGAGAGTTGTTTTGACGGGATTCACACGCTGGGTTGGGAACAAGGACAAGGAGGACGTTGACAGAGTAAGAAATACACTGATGTCCGTCAATTCGAGTTTGCATGCTGACAGTGTTGCAGAGAAAATTACGCGGACTCGGCATCCAAATTGTCCAAGACACTCAGCCATGCGACTTCCTTGCCGCACCGCAGATGGTCCGCACTATTAAATTTCTTCGCGCTCTCGCCCAGGGTCCTACCGTCATCTCCTCCGCCTTCATTGAGCATGTGCTTGATACCGGCAAGGTTCCCGACCCCGAAGATTTCATCCTACAAGACGTGCAGAATGAAAGTAAGTTCGGCATAAAGCTGAAGACCGCGGTCGCCCGCGCAAGGGCGAATCGTGGCAAACTTCTGGTGGGCGTCCCAGTTTACTGCACGGCCAACATCCGCAACGGTCCTGAGAGCTACAAGGCCATTGCTGAAGCAAACGGGGCGATTTTCATGCTTTACCGCGCTCGAAGTTTGACCATCAAACCCACCACTGCCGAGGAAGACGGCGGTGCACCGCCTGACCCAGTTTACCTGCTCAGCTCGAACAGCCCCGACGAACGGCAGCTATGGCCGCGGTTTATCGAGATGGCAGAGAGAGGCCACATGGAGCCGCGTATTGTTTCAGCGGATTGGCTGTTGGATGTTGCGATGAAGCAACAAGTGATGTTTGACGAGAAATATTCGGTCAAGAACTTCTTCGGCTAGTAGGTAGTGCTGGGCAGGTCTCCTGCGAAATATGCGTGTTTCCAGCATTGGGAGTTTGGAGCGTTTGTGGCACCGACAAAGCCCTACAAGCTTAGGTGCAACCTATACAGTCAAGGTTTATGTGTATAGCAGCGATTTGCTGCATGTAGAGTAAAGGCCCCATATTGGCCCAAGTACTCAATCAGAAGAACTTGACGCCTTGTGAATCTTCCTGCCCAAAGATCTGGGCTTTTCCTCTCTTTACTAAGATGTGAAGGGCCTTGAGGAGGATTTCGGGGTCCAGTCCATAGAATTCTGCAGCTCGTATCAGCAATCATCCAAGAATTATTGTCAAGAAAGCAGGCTTACCGGTTCCCCTTGCGCCCTCCCCTTCAGTAAGTTCGTAAAGCGTCATTACAACCCCCTTCTGGGCCGTCCCGTCAATCCACGCCTCCACAATCGCCGCCCACTCCTCGGGCGTGCGCCAATAGACCCAGACAACGTCGCCGGCGCCGTCCTTTGCGACGGGCTCGGCACGGCCGTCCTTGCGCATGAAATCCAAGACCTCACGGGTGTCGGCCAGGGATAGGCGCTTATTGAGCTTCTTATTGTGGAAGAGCTCTTCGGTGGAGGACGAGGCGGAGGTGTCGGGGACAGCGGACGAGAGGGAGAGCTTGTAGATGCGGTGGTGCTTGCAGTAGGCGAGGATGAGGTCGGTCCATTTCACGAGCTGGGCGTGGTGGATTGTCAGGTTCGTTTGGCGGGTGAAGAAGGGGGGGTAGTGGTATTCGCGGGGGAAGGTGAAGGGCTGGGTGGCCATTGCTGGTTGTTGTGTCGTAGAAAGGTGGGAGGTGAGGTGAAGGTGTGAGGTTGTGAAAATGGATAGGATGCGATGCGATGGGATGATGTTGGTTTGGCGACGGGAGCCTCTTCTGCGTATGCCGCATGGTGGGGCGGGATAGTGGGGTTGCTTGGCTTTCGTTCACAACTCCAACTTCGAAGTCCGAGAGATTACCCAAGGTATGCTCATGGTATAAGTGCTATATATCTGACAGCATCAAATCCTGTAAGTTTCTTCTTGCATATGACAATTATTACTCTAAGCCTACCTTCGGGAACATCTTGTTTGTCATTCTTAAATGTTTCCACCGACATTGGTTCAGCATATATTCCGTGTATGTCTCACACCTATGGACTCCTTTCAGGACGCATTTAATCCTCCAGGCTACTACAATAACAAGATTATTTCGATCTGAATCTCTTCAACTTTATGCAACTCATTTCATGATCTGGCTAAGGGGATTCACTAGCGTAAGTTGTGACCCAGGCTTCCCATGCTGAAGTGATCTACCAGATTTCGGTTCAACTGTTCTTCGGAGGGGTAGTTTGATAAGACATCCCAGTTTGTTTCACATAGCAATAGCCTTGCTATTAGAAATTTACAGCTCAAGTAACTCTTGCTAAAGAAATTTGTGCGGATGCGCCATGACGGTGTTTGCGTTGCTGAAGGAAAACTGATAAAAACTCAGAGGAAGGAGTGGCGGTGGGCATATTTCAAATCCCACATGCTTTGTGGAAGGAGCATTCATTCACTCAGTTACTGCCTTGCCAAGTTACATACTCGGAATCATCAATGCTCACGGGTAGATAACTTTTCTAATCCAAGAGCATGCAGCTCTAAAATTTTCTTGAAAAGCTCTTCAGTAAATTTCTTCATATAAATTTCGCGCACTCCAGAACAATGCCCGCTTTTCGCTTCCAAGGCTTCATCCGCGAGGTTGCAGCTACCAACCTAAGCCGCGGCTTCGTTGACAAAGAATGGATAATTCGAGATCTACGTCGATATCTCGTCGGCAACATCAGACAATTCGGCGCCGGACGATGGCCTCGTAGCTTCAAATGGGTTGTCTGGAGCGCGTGCGAGGACTTTTGGAAGGAAAACGTTGGCAAGTGATTCCCATCGTCCTGAATCCATGTATTTAGAATGGAATGTAGTCGCCGCTGCTAACTTTATCTAGATGACCAACAATTTCCTTACTGGGAACCATCGAGAGAGGCCATTGGTCTTGACTGTATAGCGGATGTCGGACAAGCCGTCATACTGGAGAAAGTCACGGAACCTGAAAGGCTGATATCCTTTGTCACGGATACGTTGCAGCCAGGGAATAGGCAGGCCGATTCACTGACAGGCCGTCTTGAATCTACGACGGGATCCCATCAGGGTCAAAGGGCAGCGTCGACCGGCTCGACCCAATTCAGCTCACCATCAAAGCCGGCAAACGCTCCAACTACTAGTTCCTCGGCTGTTTCTGGAAGGATAGTCACGCCAAAGAACAAGTCCATGAAAGGCCAAGCGCACCCCGCCTTGGCATACTTGGATGGCTGGGCTATTCAAAAAGATCCAGGTGTGTATAAGGAGGCCCCAAAGTTGGTTGGCTGCGGTGCCTAGGAGGTACCACTGCCACCGAACATGGACCCAAAGTTGCATATCGACCCTTTCCTTAGACAGCTGCAGTACGTTCTTCGACATGAGGTTGTGACACTCACCATGCCCCCAAGACTCAAGATTTCGATGCCTGCCAGCTTGTACAACCAACCCGAGAGATTGACAGAGGCAGACTTGTTTCGTGTGAAATGGAAGGCTTTCAAGCTGATCATATTCTGGGTCAGGCACCTCGCCTCCCCTCGACCTACACACGTGCGACCTATGAACATCCTCGAATACGTGGAAGCCAAGTTGGTGGAAGAATGCAAGTCGGATAAGGCTGATGCTTTAATGATCATCGATGAGTATGATGGGACGTTGATGTTCACAAACTCAGGATGTGCCCTTCCTTCTCCATCCAGCCGGATCAAGGAAGAGCAAACTCTGTCCAGTCCTGCTCGGGCCAGGTCAACGAGACAGACGCCACTCAAGCAGCCTTCAGATGAAGAGGAGAAGATGCGGTAAGGATTCTCCCGTTGCACTCTTCGCTGGCGGAAAAGCTAACGTGGGCAAGGGCTCGAAAACACCGCTTTAAAGAATGCTAGATTCGTGCACGCTTACCCAGGACCATGGAGCTCTTCTTCATTCCGCACTCCAGGGTATCAAAATTAAGAATGTGTTTCTGTTCATACTAAGTCGCTCCTTTTCTCCGTAATCATGTACTGCATTTACAAATTATCATTAAATGTATCCTGAACACATCAACCATAGTCCCTTCTGGGGCATTAAGAAAGCGTAAAACTGTTCGTCACCCCCTGAAACGCCGTTATGGTTCCAAACAAGCTCTTCGAATCCCCATAATACCGTATCCGGTAAGTCCCTGGCTCGGCATAGCTTTCCGTCTCCCAACTAATCACAACCTCGCTATATCCCAGAACGAAATTTGTGCGCGTCCATGTGTATACCAAGAACCAATCCGCATCACTGCGGACCTGTGTCCAGGTGCTGCCGCTGAGCTTCTCTACGGCCGCATATGTGCCTTCTAATCTGAGGTTATTCCGCGGGTTGGCGCCTTGGAAAGTAGCATTGACAACGGCGCCACGAGCGTAGCTTGCAGCTGGCTGGGACAGAACCTGGCCGAAGGATCTCCCGATCGGGGCACTGTCCTGCACGACGCCGGTGATGAATGACAGGGAGTTGGCGCGGTTGTCCGGTGGTGCGGGGCCAGCTGGTGGCGTGGTGGTCGAGGATGGGGCCAGGTGGGCAATGTTGCTCACGGTGAGGTGGATGTAGGCATTCAGAGTTTGTGGGCCGTAAAGGGTTGAGGCGCCTTCGTAGCGTTGGATGCCGTACTCTTCTGGGGTGGCGATGTAATGAGCGTAGGTATTGGCCGGTCCACCCAGAACGACCAGAGGCTCAGCGGGTAAAATTGCGGCTGCCGCAGTCTTGACGGCATCTCTCCACCGCCGGCCACCCATGGTCGTCGCCTCGCCCGGGGCGATGATGATGACCAGCTGACCGACGCGAAGCATCTGGATATCAACGATGTTGGGGCTCCACGCGTACGGGGTGCTCATCTCGCCGACATCCAGGAGCACGGGCTTGGGGTGCTGGCACTCCACCTGCTGGGGAGTGGGAGACCTCAGTAGGCCGGAGACGACGGCCCACAAGGGATTTGCGTCCGGATCACCTGAGTCGCCCTGGGTGAAGTCGAAGGCGCCGGGGCCGTCTGACGTGCCCGCCGCGAAGGAGTAGCCCAGAGCAGCAGGACAGGTTTGGGCGGGGGTACCGTCCGGGAGGGCGAAGTTGTAAAAGGTCATGTTGTGGTAGAAGTGGAAGGATTTGACGGTAGTACCGATGACGGGCGTGGAGGAGCTCTCTAGAGCAGTCTTCAAACACACATGGTTAGCTCAATTTCTAGAACGGTGCATACCGCAGATATCATGAGACTGCCACTGGGGTCTCGATAGGGAGTCTACCGGACATGCAGGCCAGGCTTGTTCATATGGCAATACTCACATATACGTTCTTCGCACCAGCAAACTGCCGCCGCCCAATCTCGTAGCAGCTCGAAATGCCGAGATCGAGTTTCTGGAACGCCGGCCCTCGGCCATGGCAGGACTGCGACATGCCATCGGCGCAAGTGCTATTCTCCAGACTGCAGCGCTGGCCGGACCCGTCGTCGCACCACGCGCCCAGGACATTGGGGGTCGTGTCGCCGACGTTCGACTGGCTGAAGCCGGCCACGAAGCCGGGGGCCGCGGTGGCGTCGCCTTCGAGATCCTTCTCGAGCAGGTAGGCGGCGACGCCTTTGTTGTCGCCCGCCACGTGGGTGCTGTTCTGGAGGATGGAGGTTCCGTGGACGGGGTACCAGGTCAGGACGCCGATGTTCTTGCCGTCCGAGGCGCGCTGGAAGCGCAGGAGGGTCAGGGTCTGGTCCGTCTCGCCTGTGTACTTGGCTCGCTCCTCCTCGGGGTTTGCAAGGTACGCCCAGAGACTGCGATTGATTGCGCCGTCCGAGACGACGGTGGTTCCGACGTCGAGGTAGCCCTGCTGAATGTCAGATACTCGTTCCGGAGGCCGTGGGCCTGGTTATCTCACCTCGGCCAGAGATTCATGTGCCCTCTTGATCGAGAGAACCGTGCCATCCACGATGGCTTGGTAGCTCTGCTTATTGAACCCCAAGCTCGTGATCTGGGGCAGGAGGTAGTTGAACCAAGCTCCGGGGCCAGCATGGCTGTGCGTTCCCGTCACGGCAATGTTGTTCTTGTTATACACGGCATACGCGGACCCCAGAGCTCTTACACCCTCGAGGATACCGTTTCGCACCGCCGTGTCGCCAGACTGGGTGTCCAGAACGATATACACGAAGCGGTCACTCGGTTTCGCGACGTCGGCCACGATGAAAGCCCGGCTATAGATCCTCTGCCGCAGTCCCGTCCCCGTCTGCGCAAGGTCCGCGTAGCCAGCAAAGCCCACCTCGACAACCGGGCCCGTGATATCGGCCTTCCCAACGCCGAGGAGGTACTTGTCGCCCGTGGGCGCAGCTCTCGTCTTCGCCTTAAGGGGAGACCTCCATCTTCCCTCTTGCTTGAAGTTGAGCGCCGGGTTCTGGCGTGGCGAGCTCAGCCCGGAGAATGCGACCGATACGATGATGACGAGGGAGATGAGAGCGAAGACGGCAAAGAATGCGCGCCTTGGAGGATCGAGGCTGGAACGGTGCGACGGCATGGCGACGGAGTTTCGAGTGCGCAGCAGCAGCTTGAGAAAAGAGCTAGCTGTGCCAGGACTTTTGACTGGGGGATCTGCGCTTTAAAGCTTCGCTCAGCAGTTGCTCAAGCGCGCGGGGCCAACAATCCAAGACAAAAGCCAGCCAGGAACCAGAATGTCACTTGCTTTACCCCCCCTCTTATGAATGCAACCTCAGGAAGGGGTCGCGTGTCTTCCCTGCACTCGCAGAATCGCACGCGGATCAGACTTCCCAGACCAAGAGTAGCGGCGCAGGAGATCCACGATGCACAAGCGACAGAAACAAGAAGTCTGCCGCGAGAGTCCCGAGGCAGCACCACAAGCCTTCCAAAAAGGGAGAGCATGCCCCGGGTTGGGTGGTGCCCTGGCAGCGCGACCTTGGCTGCTGGGAGGGGGGGCCAGGGCCATGATTTCGCATAACCTTCTACATAGGCTGCCGCTGCACCAATGACGCTCCGCGTGCGGTACCTGGAACAGGATGTATCTCGAAAGCGGAAGGGCAGCGGGCACTGCGGTTGGTCGGCCCTCTTGTGGCCCTCCGAAATGTAATGTGGCGTCACATGGCAGCTGCTGCAGTGTCCCGGTCGCGGTGACGTCTGATTGGGCCCCTCGCCGGGATTGATGGGTTGAGGTGGGTGTGGGAAGCCGGCATCGAGGGAAGGGGATCGTCATGACGCGGGGAAAGTGTCTCTCTTTGGGAAGTCATTCGCGGCTGTCATTGGGCTCATTGTCTTTGCAATCTAATAAGTTTGTCTTCCCTCATTGCCAATGTCCCCCCCGTCCCCCATTTGGCTTCTCGGCCCTGTGCCTTTTATTACCATCTGCTTGCAAAGTCAATAGCAAGAAGAAACGGGGGGGCGGTCTGATGGGACAGCAAAACCTCATCTCAGCCATTTAGTTGGCTGCGTTTCTCTTGTCCTTGGGGGACATTAGACGCCTCCCGGGTTGCGTGGCGGCTTCAGTGCCACAATGGTGGAAGCCGGTCCGCAGACGTCATTGGCCTTGGGGGATAATTACCACGCAGATGCGCCCTCAGCCACTCACTACCCTATCTCAACCGCCCCTGCTCGCCGCGTCCGCTCTTGGGTGTGAGTTCCGCATGGGTGGCATATATCTCTCGAGCCCCATATGTGCGAATCGCGATCCACCTAGATAGATACTCCAACCGCTGCAAGATGCCCGTCTTCAGGATGCGACCTCAATGCGGACGGGGGCACCTGGCCACGCCGGCCAAGAATGGAACCCCGCAGCCCTGGCCAGAGATCGGATTTCGAGCTTCCTTCCAGGCGTCGCGGCCGAGATTCGTGCTCGAAAGGAGGTCTAGGCCAAGATTCCGCATCGGTTCACCGTTCTTTGCGGCTAGGATTGCGAGGGAAGAGGTTGAATTAGTTCGACACGCTCGGGTAGGTAGTCTTCGCGGTGGAGCGTGCACATGCCTAGCGCACGTCTGTCCAAAGTTTCTGGCAGCTATCCCGCTGATTATCTTTCATCCTGGAACCCTGAACGAAATGCTATGACCAGGCTACAATACTTGCTTTCCAGAGAAACCGCACCGGGCCCTAGATATCGGACTACCAAGCGTCCACTTTTTGGTGGAGTGCCTGGCGATCAGATGCCAAAATCTATATCATCTGCGCCCGTGACAGCAACCTCGGGACAGCATTTTGACAATGCCATCATGCTACGCGATTACGACCTTAAGTGCTCAACCACCAAGAAAATTGCCTGGATATGGGCATTGCCCCATGCTTATCGGCAACAACTTTAATCGAGATAACCACAAGGTATCGAATCCAGCGGGCTAATCATGTCACCTTAGTTGGCAGAAAGGTATGATTCTCCGCCGGGTAACGGACACCCATGGGGTCGAAGCCAAGAAGCAACCACGTTTGCCTTGTTCTCTAGCTCTTCCCAAGAATTCATCCCAGGTACAACAATCACAGTTGACGAGGCGAGATTGAGTAATAATTGTCTTGATTTCGTATAGTACAACATGGGGTTGCGCTATCCCTTTGTAAGAAAATCATCGAGGGTCTCAAGACCAACACCCCTGGGCCTTGATTCATCCATTCGCAGACAAAACGACAAAAAAAAGCAGACAGAAATCTCGAGTGAGGAAATCGTCCGTACCACCCTCATGAATACCGCTCCCCCTCGGCCTTCCCCAGTCCTGGAGGCGATGCTCTTCCGATAACCCCCAAGTAAAACGCCTGGAATCCTACACCCTTGATGACCGTACCGGAAATAAAATGCAAAGCAACACCATCTTTATACTAAGCGGAGATCACCGTTTATACCGGAGCAATGCGATCTTGATACTCAACAGTCATGCTCGTCCTCACACTCGCTCATGCTGCCATAGCCGGTGTCGTTTTCCATGCCTACGACGCTCTTGGTGATCGCTAGACACCGATCGACCATGTTGTGTCTGAGCCCCTGATCCAAGCCGCACTTGTCGCCGGGGGGACCGCCAATCCAAATGCGCAAGCTACCTGCGAGGCGCTCAAGTGATGTGCTGAAAGTCTCGGCGGCAGAGCGGTGAGCGTGGAGAACCTCCATAAGCTTGAACAAGGCAGTGCATCCTAAAAGTGACATATTCACAGTGGCGCCGGGCAGGGCGATCTTCTCTATCAGAAGAAGTCCGTCATGCGGAGGAGCGGCAGTCTTGATGCGTTGCAAGTGTGCGATGGCCATGGCACACCGAAGAGACATCTTGACATCGGGACACATCAGGGCAGAGGGCGAAGAGCCCATGATAGTAAACGCGATATTGTCGACGGATATGGGCGATTGGAGAGGTTGAAGTGCCTGGAGAGCAGACGCGATACTTGTGCCACGTTTCTCGCTAACCAGAACAGCTCGAGCCACCAGAGCACGCGCTTGGGCATCTGAGCCAATGGGCGAGGCCTTGACCGAGCAGTTAATGTCGTTTGCGATACGTTCCAATGCTTCCGAATCCTCCTTGCTGGCCGCGATGCTTGCGATCAAAGTTCGCTGAACGGTCTGGCTGGACCACCAAGCAGCAACGGCGTCCATTGGCGATCGAACCGCCGAGTCATCCACGACCGCATCCATGCCATCGATGTGCTCCGATACACTGTCCGTGGTTGGTAGGTTCCATGCCAAGTTATATGCTCGCTGTATAACATGGTCATTGAGCACATCGTCGCAGTCCTGGTCGAGGAGTGCGGCCAGATGCTCGGGAAGGTCATCATCGCCTTGTTCGGCAGCGTCGCGTTTTACCTGGCTCAACACTCGATTCAGTTGCCTGGCCTCGTTCCATCGCGACCTCGCCAGCTTAGCAGCAAAAAGATTGTGTAGACCCTTCCGGCCGAGATCCCACAGCACAACACGGATATGCAATGCCTTGAGCATTAATCGCAAAGGGGTGTCCGGTAGGGTCCCCGATGCCAGGAGAGTGAGAGTCAGGCGGCTCATGTTAATCTCAACATCTCCTCCAGCCAACTGGGCATCCAAGGCGATCGTCCATGCCTTGACGCGAGCAGCCTCTTGCTCTTCGGTGAGGCCAGTCAGCATCTGATAACCGTGGATCCCAATGGCGTTTCGCAGACTCAATTTCGCCGTCTTCAGCAGTACGGCTGCTGCCTCGAGGATGAAATTGTGTCGCGGTACCCATACTGTTTGGATGGCAGTTAACCATGCTTGCCGCCGGACGTGAATCGGAGATGCGAGCGACGGGGCGGCTGCGAGCGATCCTCGGACTTGCAGGGCCTTCTTATGATTCTTCTCAGATGAAACAAACAGTGAGGGCACAAAGACCCATAACAATGTTCCCATGAAGAACAAGACTTTGAGGTACGATATTACTTGGCCGGCCGCAATGTAGTGTCCCGCAACATGAACGTGCATGCTCGAACCAAGGTAGCTGAAGAGCTGGGTGGGCAGGGCGAACAGTCCGCGGCCCTCTGGTGTCTCGTTGCTCTGTTCGTTTTCCCTCACCGCTTCGATGATCATCAATCCGGCCAGAGAGCCCACCATTAGTTTGCCGAAATATGGCCCAGCATGGCCCCAGCGGCCCTGTTGCATCTGCTGCTGCTGTTGCTGCTGCAATTGCTGTTGTCGAATGAGGGCAGGGTTGGTTCGATACGGCTGCTGGGGGACAGGGTATGGCTGTCCCACTGCCATCTGTGCTGAGATGATCCGCTTCATGTCGTCTGGAACCTGTATCATTCCTTGGACGGTTTCTCTCCCTGGCGTACCGATGGGAGTTCCTACGAACTGCACATCTTGAGGGTATTGCATCGGGGTTGGCGGTTGTTGCATTGGGCTTATTGCGCCATTCATAGCACCAGCCATAAACAGCTTCTCGAATGCAGATATTCTAGACTGCATGGCACTGTTCTCGTCCAGCAACCGCGTGTTTCTCTTTTCCAAATGCCGGATGTACTCCGTGGCTTTGCTCAAGACCTGAATGCAGACTAGTCAGTTTTACCAATTCCTCATCTCGACAATCGCGCCAAAAACGTACCGTAGCCTTGTTGAGTTTGTGAGCAGGCGTCAGGCCGTGCAGTTCCTCGCGGTCCTCAGTGGTATCTTCACCCTTGGCGCTCTTGGACATGATGCGGAGACTCGGCACGCTGTCTCGCAACGCAGCAATCTTGTCGTTCAGGTTCGTCCGGTAGCGCTTCTCAATCATGTTGTGCGCCGTCTTCTTGATGGGGTGGTTCTCGTCATCCTCATCGTCGTCGTCATCGACATCGGCCGAAGACTTGCGCTTCCGACCGTTCGAATTGCTAGACATATCCGGTCCATCCGGCGAGGGGAAGCCAGCAGCCTTATTAGCGTAGCTGGCAGCAGATCCGGGACTCGGCTCACTTTTGGGAGAATGGTACTGGAGATGGGCCGGCATGGCGATGCTGCGGAGCTTTTCCTGCTGTGCGGGAGTCAAGAGATTCAAGTTCTCGGTCGGGCCACCGGCACGCTGGGGGTGGCCGGCTCTCGGATTGACCAAAGGATTGGGGCCCATGGAGCCAGAATAGAAGTCGGCCGATCGGATATTGGAGTGGTCCAGGCCGTTCTCGGTCGCATGCTGTGGCTGCTGGGTCGGCGACAGCTGCTCCCAAGAGGCAGTCTGAAAGAGAGGGGCGGCAGTAGCAGCACTCGTGCCAGCGATGCTGAAGGTATCGTACGATTCGTTTGGAGGTGTGTCCTGAAAGGCCCAATTGGAGTAGAAGTGAAGGTCGTCGCTGGGAGTATGGGAAGCAGAGGGGCCTCTCTTCATGGACTGGGCATCATTGCTATCGAGAAAAGACGGAGTCCCGCCAGGATTGGAGTCATCAAGGCCAAACAAGGCGGCGGAGTCCTGATCCGCCATCTTAGAGAGCGGCGGTGAATATGCAAAGATGGCCTGATATCAATACATCGACTCCAGGGCCCTTCGAGGGGTGGTAGGCAGATGCCGTGAGTAACCTGTAGGCCGAACTCGCGATTGCGATTCTACTGGTCGTCCCGGTCCCAATCCCCAGGGGATTAGATTGGCAGAACGATATCGGGTTGTGAGGACAGCAGCAAGCAGGAGCAGCAAGCAGCAGCAGGAGCAGCAACACGCCCGCAGAAGTTTGCCGAAGAGATTTCAATTCGATCGCGCGGTGGCAGGAGAATAGTCGTACGACGGCGGCAAGGCGCGACGAGAGAGCACAGAGGATTTGTGTGGTGTTGGGAGGGTCAGCAGGGCCCCCGGAATGGTAGTGTTATAGGTATGGTGGGATAAAGCGTGCCACGGTCGTATGATTCCGACAGCTCTCCTTCCTGGAGGAGGGTAGGGTGCGAATTGAGAGCCGGGCCTTTTTCGTCTTTCCACTTCCTAAACGAGTTTGGGGGGACTTGGGACGAAAGATGGGATCTGGATGGAATCGAGTACAAGAAATGAGTTCCTTTCTCCTCTCATCAGCACCAGCAATTGAAACTCGTGGGACACATACGAAGCAGAAGGGGGGGAGTTCGAGTCGAGTCGAGAAATGGGGAAGCGAAAGAAAAATGGGGGGGACTTGGGGGGGTTTAGATGTGATCGTACGATGTCCTCCTGATACCGGCTCAGCTTGCCCAGACCACTGAACTAGCAGGCAGTCCATCGATTTTTCAAGCCATGGCGTTGCGTACGCTCACACACTGCAGTTTAAAAAACCGCTCCCCCCAGTACTAAATTAGGCCCAGGCCTACAGTGTGTGTTTTTTTTTCGTCTTCTTTTCTTCCTGGTGGGGATGAATAAGCACCCCCCGAAGCACCCCCCGAACAGCGCCTGATGTTACGTATGAATCTGTCCAATAAGTCACCCTTCATACATTGTACTCTCGTATGCGAAGCCCATTGTATTGAGTCCTTCGTCGAACCTCTCTCTTGTCCCTTTGTTGTCGCGGATTGCTGTCGCTGGAAATGTTTCATAATTTGTGACAAGTCCAGGCACGGCAATTTCATGGTTAACAGTGAAGCTGCGATTGATCCCCCTGATCATCGTAGAGATCCGAGGTGAGACTGTTAGCATGCACGCGCCTTGGCGACAGGATTGTGACACTCGAGACATTTCGTTTCCCCACCTCCTGGACCGCCATCTGAAACACCGCCTCACATTGACACTCGTGGGAAGGGCATATATGCGTATGTAAGAACGCATTTCTGAGAATGGGAAAAGGGACATTAAATGCTTGTATTCAGCGTTTCAAAAGAGCTTATCTGATGATGTTTGGTATATATATGAACAATTGAAAGCCCGCCCCCTCCAGAAGGAAAGGGTTTCCCCAATGAATGAATCTCACTTCATCACCCTCCTCCCCCGGACCCCACCCACCCCTTAGGACACTGGCTGGGAGATAAGCATCTCCAAAAGCAAAAAAAAAAGTCTTTGAGAAGTCGTGACAACATGCGCCAATTTCCACCCAGGAAGCACCGCCATGGCCTGGGAAGGCGTTTTCCCCGCTCTTCGATGTCTAAAAGTAATGAACCCCGGTTTACTTCTACAATTCACTCCATTACCAGATGTCTTCGGCGCTCCTGACCATCTCCATGGTTGGCGTCTTGGGCTCCAGTCTCTTCATTCTCTTGCGGTCTGCCCTGGTCACCAGGGACGGCGTCATGGGAATGCAGGGCGAGAATGGTTGGTACGGCGAGTAGGGCACGGCTGCACCAGTGTACGGCGTGCCCGCACCGCTCATGGGAGACAGAGGACCCATGCGCTCGAAGACCGTCTGCTTTGTCGTTTGGGGTTGGAACGACGGCGAGGTAAGAGCCGGCTCGTAAGCTCGGAGAGGTAGTGCACCTCCAGTCCGGACGGCCGTCGTGGCATTGAGGCTTTGGAAGGTGGCGCCGGGCTTGGGGGAGGCTGGCAGGGTTGGGAATCGGTTGACACCCGGCTTCGGCGACGTTGGGAGTCCGATCAACGGCGCCTGCGAGTGCTCGGATATGGCCGAGACCGGTTCGTGCTCCGTGGGTGCCGCGGACGTGTTCCGGGAGTGTCCGCCACGGCTTGGCGGAAGCTGGTTACCGATCCGCTCGTCGATGCTCTTGGTGCTCTCCGGAGAATGGTCGGGAGAGACGGGCGACACCTGGCCGTGGTTCCTCTGCACGCCGTAAGGGAGCTGGTGCTCCGGGACCGGTGGCGGTGGCGGCGGCGCATACTGTCGTGGTGGGATGGTGTTCATCTCCTGCGACTCGTGGCGAGGGAAAGTGCCCGACATTGGGGTCATGATGGGAGATGAGATGCTGATTCCCCGGACGCCCTTCTTCCTCGGTGACCGGAGCGCCGAGAGGATCGAGGAAGCCCTCGACTGGGTCTTCTCGGGCTCTCTGCCCAGGTTAAGATGGGCTGGCTTGTTCTTCTCCTTCTTGGACAGAGTCGACGTCGACTTGTCCGAGGTCGATGGCCGCTGGCTCCCACCAGTCAACGGTGGGGCATCGAGTACGATGCCCTGCGCCTTGGCCTCCTCCTGCTCCATCACGTACTTGTACATCTCCTCTAGCTGTGATTGCGCCATTTCTCTATCTGCGGCTACTATCCTTTGGTCGACTGAAAAATCAATTCCCGGTGCGTGGAGTGTCGACGCCGGCGAGGGATAGACGTATTGGGCTGGGAACTCGGCCTGGTCCGGTGACGGGTAGGAGAAATTCCGGACGGGACTCCTTGGGATGCTTCTAGGTGATGCGGGCTGGGCAAATGAGATCTGGGGTTGCGGCTTTCGCTCCTCGAAATCAACTTCGTTGTCGGCGGCGCTTAGGTGTTCTCGACGCTTCTTGGACAGGAAAAGCAGAAGAACGGCGACCAGCACCAGTGATAGGGCGTACGAGCCAACAATGCCACCGATCTGGGCAGGAAGGTAGGCAGGATCTCGGAGAGCACCTGCTGAGAGAGGCGGACCTTTATCTGGAGGTGGAGCGGGCGCCCAGTCAATATTCAGAGGATTGTTATTCCTCCTCTCGTGAGCAGGAGAGGGAGCAGCTTGGGCGTCGCAGCAAAAGAAGGAACAGAGAATGAATGAAGAAGCGGACAGAAGCAAAAGTCGACGGTATTGGGGGCGGAGTTGGATGGGTGGCATGGTGTTGAGGATGCTTGGATTCTTTTAAAGCAAATCCAGCTTTGATGATCATGCCTCCTGGCGGAGGAGACGAAACATTCTGTGATGGAGAATCGACATGGAGAGGCCCGGATATGCGGTGTCCAGAGGGTATATAGCGGCTGGTGAGGTTCGGCAGTGTGTCGAGATTGGCGCTGGCCATGTGAGCTCGACTCTGACTTGCTGGAAGGGCGATGGAGACCCAGCCGGGTGCTGCGCAAGCTGCGGGCAACGGTCGCACACCTAGCACATGCATGATGGGCCACGAGAAATAGCGCCCAGAGTTTGGTGATGGCTATTTGCGTGAATGCAGAGGGAGGCGGGAGATGATGGGGATCCGGGCGATGTGGTTGGGTAGAATGTCGTGATGACAGGGGATCGTAAGCGCCGAGGATGGCGGCCGGGATGATGATTGGCGGTGAGGATCACCTCCAACCCCGCGCCATGCCACACCCGAGTCCACACCTTGCTGGGGTTCCTGTCGACTCGATTCGTCTTTGCCAATCCAATGTCATGGCTGATCCTGGCCCTCTCTGCTGTGAAAGTGTCCCTGCTGCCAGCTCTCTCCAATGGAGAGAGGGGGGGCGAAATACGTTAGACTCTGAACCCGAACCAATTGTGAGTGTGCTCATGTCATGTCAGAGCGGCGTGGATGTGTCCCATGGGACGGGTCTCTCTCTCAAATGTGCAGCTGAGGAACACACAGGGAAGCCCAAGTTTTTCTGGTCACCTTTCCCAGGTGGGCTGGGCAGCGCACACCATCTCGCTCATCATATCGCTAGTTCAATAGGTATAATACCCGAAAGAGAAAGCCCAACCCACGCTGCAATAGGGCACACCACATATTGCCCTGGGCATCCATTCCCTGGGTGCAGGCAATCACATCACCCTGCTGGCGTTGGGCTTTGGCCCCCCCGAATGGGGAACTCTCACGAAATGTGACTTCACATTGGAGGGCAGCATGAACGAACTTGAAAAGGGTGTTGATCGTAGCCATCGACAGCTCGTGATAGGACGCTCCCGCTGCGACTTGAACTCTCTTTTCACATTCCCCGGCGACTAGGCCGCCCAACGTTGATCGTGATATCGCTTCCATCCCCTTCCGACCCTCCTTTGAATGCCCTTTGCCAGGAGTAATTCGAATGTCGACATCTCCAAAAAGTGACAGGTCCATCACAGAGTGATAGCGCTAGCAATGGATTCCTTATCGCATGCTGCGGGTGATCGTGAATGCGGAATCCTACGGCACATCATCTATCTATCACAGGATTCACAGCCTCTAGTCGAGCCTAGGTTCGTTCCTACATATACTCTTCCATTAAAGAGAAACAAAATGTGTCCGAGCGAATTCTGGTCCCTGGCACCAATTGGGAGGATCTTCCCACACCCACACCCACACCCACCCTCAGAGATCACGCTGGATTTCGAGTTGGTGGGAGGGAACAGCGGGACGGGATCTTGCGGAAACCAAACAGGGCGAGAGATCAAATCAGTGATGTACCTGCACAGGGCCACTTCGGCAAGGTCGCATGAATCTCACGGTGCGGGAAGCTTTCCAGTCCTCTCGCCAAGTTGGTCTCCATTCCAGATGGCTTTCGCCCAAACATTCAAGTTAAATCTCCAGGGCGAACGATCACTTGAGGATAGAGTAGAAATATGTAGCTTTCACGACAAGCTGCCGGTGCCTGATTGATCGTGCCGCTGAATCGTTGGAACCCCCAAAACCCCCCTTTTTGGTACCGTACCTGAGCACGCAGTGTAACGCGACGACATCCACACACATTGGGCCCAACACATCAACATTTAGGTTCTCTAGTACAGCGGCTACTAGATGTATTCTACTGGATATTTGCACGATACGTCAAGTTTTCAACTAATTGTCCAGAGCAAAATTCTTACTGGTGGGCTAGTTCAATCTCCTGCGTCAAGTCTCTCTAGTTACTACCTCTCTAGGTGGTTAGTGTATCTTCTGCACCCTCGCTCATTCCGACACCACACGACGCAGCCCTGAGAGGAGCAAGATGGCCTGTGCGTAGCAATTAGTAGATCGGGGCTGCCGGCAAGCGGATCGTAAATAACGATGCCGCCTTCATTTGCGACAACGGCCACAGTCATTTTGGCGACGCTTTAGAGAAAAGTAGGCGAAGGTAATATGAGAATTATTTTAGTAATACGGAGTGTACTCACTAGAATATTCACTACAGCTTTACTCATGTAATAGTCCCTCGTTTTTGAGGTCGGTTGTATATGTGGCACTGTTTTGATCGCTTGCCGGGCTGGCAACCGGTCCGGCAGGTCATCTGATTTCGTGTCGGGTCCCTGGCAAACAAAGGGTCCACCCATCGATCCAGACGCGTCAAGCTGGCAGAGCAAAGAAGCATCACGCTTGCGCCGTGCGTGTTCCTACCTTTGCTTTGACTGGTGGTTTTCTAAAAGTCGCCATCTCTTTGCTCCCAATTATGAATTCCGCTGGGTCGACTGTAAATCCAGCAGAATCCATCTTAGCAACCCTCAATGGCGCCCAATGCCGGGCTGTCACCTCTTCCGCCGCGACGGTCGCCATCCTGGCTGGTCCAGGTAGTGGCAAAACACACACCTTGACTTCTCGTGTGGTGTGGTTGATCGATAATGTCGGGATTCAGCCATCCGACATTGTTGTCGCGACATTTACGGTGAAGTCGGCCCGTGAGATGAAGGAGCGCATTGGCAGAGCACTCGGAAAGGACCCGCAAGGAAATGGCCGGGAAAGAAGGCTTGTCTTGGGGACCTTCCATAGCATTGCACGGCGGTACCTCGCCGCCTACGGGAAGCGCATTGGCCTTGACGAGAAGTTCGGCATCGCGGATGATTCGGACTCGAAAGCCATCATCCAGAGGATATGCAAGAGGCTGCAGCTGTCCATCGACCCTCCTGCTGCTCGATCTTGGATCAGCAAGAAGAAAGCAAGGGGGACGGCACAGACGCCCAAGAAGCAGCGGCCAAATGGGAAACAGCTTCCCGAGAATCCTGACCTGGAGGCATGCTACCACGAATATCAAAGCCAGCTAGAGCGGTCGAATCTTTTGGACTACGACGATCTGCTAACTCGATGCGTGGAGCTACTTAGACAGCATCCTTCGTGCGTCTCAAACGTCCAGGCGGTGCTGATCGACGAGTATCAAGACACCAATGGCATTCAGTACGAGCTAATGAAGCTCTTCGCCCAAGCGCGGGAGAGAATCACTATTGTCGGCGATCCCGATCAGAGCATTTACGGGTGGCGGTCCGCCGAAATCAAGAATCTGTACCGGATGCTGAAGGACTACCCCGATACGGACGAGATATCTCTGGAAGAAAACTACCGATCCTCGCAAGCTATTCTTGACGTGTCTCTCAAAGTGATCCAGCAGGATACAAAGAGATACCAAAAGGTCCTGCTACCAGTTCACAACAAGGGGACGCGACCAGTATTACGCCGGCTCAAGACTTCGGCGGTAGAGGCGGAATGGATTGTGGCCGAAATTCGAAGAGCCATGCTAATGGCAGGTAAGATGATGGCCCACGACGATATCGCCATCCTTCTTCGGTCAGCTGCGCTTTCGAGGCATATTGAATCCGCACTAGGTAAAGCTGGAATCGCTTACCGGATGGTTGGAGGGTTCAAGTTCTTTGACAGGGCGGAAATCAAGGTCCTGCTTGATTATCTCAGGGTTATCTACCAACCGGACAACAACGATGCACTCGCCCGAGTCATCAACGTCCCTCGCAGGGGTGTCGGAGACGCTACCATCAAGTCACTCCTCGAAGAGGCAGAAGTCGCCAAAATGAGCATGTGGATGTTGCTCAATAAGCACTGTCGTGGGGACCGCACGGCAAAGACGAACATAAAGAAGGCCATGGAGCAGAAGATCAGTGGCGAGCTGATCAAGATCGTGTCGGGGATCAGGAGGAAAATTGAAGACTCGCCAAAGGATGCCCCGTATAATGTGGTTGACCTCCTCGAGCAGCTGTTCTTGCAGCTCAACTTCCAGAAATTTCTCCAAGATACGTATCCCGAGGATCACGAAACGAGATGGGCAAACGTGCAAGAATTTGTCAATCTAGCAGGTGACTTCATGAGGGACCTGAAGGCGACCGCAGAAGAAGACCATCTTCCAGAAATCGCAGGCTTGCAACAAGTCCAAGAGACTGATGCCCTCGGTCGGTTTCTCGCCAACATCTCATTGGCTTCGGATGCGCAAAAGGGTGACAAAACCCAGGAAAACACTCCGCTAGTCACGATTTCAACTATTCATGCTGCAAAGGGCCTCGAGTGGCCCATCGTCTTTATTCCGGCAGTTTACAATGGCTCCATACCCCACATCAGATCCGAGGACCTAGACGAAGAGAGGCGGCTTTTGTACGTCGCAATGACCCGAGCCAAGTGTCTGCTCTATCTCAGCTGTCCCCTGTACGGCTCGAAAGGCGGAGGGGAACGGACGGAAACGTCACCTTTCATCCCGACGGACCTTTCGCCATACTTTGCTAAGCACGGCCCTCTGTTCGAGAAGAGTGTTTTGCAAGAGGCTGCCAGAATCCTTGGGCGAGTGGCCCCTTCCGACGACGAGATCTTCCGCAGTATTCCGCTGATGACCAATCCCGCTGATGATCTCTTTCCTGAAAACCCGGAAGACCCAACGCACTCCACGGATTCCCATGATCAGAATGGCCACTGGCAGAAACGGCAAAGGGCCCCTATTCGCGTGCCTCGAGCGCCGAGCCCCGAAGTTCCGTGGCAGAAGGAATATGCAACCACGATGGAAGCATCCTCGAGTTTCACGATACCAGGATTCACCACAGCAGCCGCGCACCAATCGGCAATTGCGTCAATGGCCGCTGTTGCACAAGCAGTGCCAAATACCATACAGGGACAGCGGGGGGCAAACGGGCAGGGACAGCAGCAGCCGGGCTTGAAAAGGGGAACGACAAAAAGACCGGCCGATCAGAGGAGCCTGTTGGGCTTTGTTACAAAGCGGTCGAAGTCTGATCCAGCTGCCATCCTACCGGCGCAGGTGGTGCAAGCACATCCAGCACCTCGACCCTTCCCCCGACCTATACCCATGCCATATCAGTCCCGAACAACAAGCGCTCCCACGCTACCGCCAGACCTAGCCGGCCACAAACTCGGAGCGGCCGGCGTGATGCCCCGACCATTGAAAGCCTTCCACGCGCACGATGATACGGGTCCAAGGAAGCATTACGCGGGCTTCTCGAGCTCGCCGCCGAGGGAGGAGCCACCCAAACTAGAAGACGAAGAGCCCCCGGTACCAGAGCGGCCGGCTGCTTGCTTGCACATCACAACGACAACGATGCCGAAGGGATATGGCGGGTTCAGGAAACCGGTTGGACTGCACAAGGAGGGGATTGCGCCGGTTGATCGGTTACGAAAACCGTTCAAGCCGCTTACGATTAATAGATCTGGGCAGCGAGGGGCGTTGTAGCCTTGGAACTGCCTGCAGTCACTAGATATTTAGCAGAGCAATCTGAACTACCAAGTCTTAACTGCTATTTACTCATGTCACTGCTGATTGAGAGACGAAGCAGCCTCAGGCGCAGACTCAAAATAGGTTTAGCCTTGATCTAAGGTAGTTCCCGCGAAAATGCCCCACCCAATACGCGTATTCTCCCCTGTAGAGGCGCAGGCACAGATCCCTCTGTGAACAGTCGCTTCGACTGAATCAAAAGCTTCCTTGTGAGATCATCGCGTATTCGACTTTCCGTAATCCGCCGAATACCAACAGAATGCGCATTTATGCTCAGGTCCGGTGACACTCCGCAAGTCGTTTACAAGAATATGAGACGGGAGAGGATGGAGAACGACGGGAACGTAACGGATGGTGATATGCTGCCCTTACATGCAGCACTTACACTTAACCATGTCACCGATGCCCCAAACGCTAAGGCATCGTTTGTTTGCGCAGCATAACACGCGACACAGTTTTGGATTAAATACTTAGCTGGCGACGGCCCCTTCTTCAACGCAAGTCGTCATCTTCAAGACATTCGAGCAATTCGCTACACTGTATGAACAGCTCTGCAAACACCAAATGCAAATCTAAACTCTCCAACCCCAATCCAATCCCAGACTTTCTCTACACAAACATGTCTACTTCCATGACCGCCCGCATCGCAACAAGAGCCGTCGTCTACCGGGCTCCACCGTCAGCCCGCCTAGCACAGCATCAGCGTCCGGCGTTCTCCACCACCTCCCGCACATTGAACGCGAAGCCGACGGAGAACCCGACATTGCCGTCGTTCAACCTCAAGAGCATTGTTTCGAACCCGCGGACGCGCTTCTACCTTCTCACGGGGCTTGGTGTGATGGCCTGCATTGAGGCCTACGGGTGGTATACCTTTGGGCCCAAGGTTTTTGGAAAGGGCGAGGTCACTGAGGAGGAGAAGTGATGGGTTTGGCCGCGAGGGGAGGGAACGAGACTTGTGAATCGGGACTGGTGTCAAGAGACTTGTTTAGATGGCATTGGCAAATGATGTAGGATAAGGTCGGGTTAATGATCTGGGTTTGAAATTATGGGTTCTGTTTGCCCCGGAATATGCTAAATATACAGTAATTAAATCTTGACTGTGTTGTGCTCCATCTCGAAACTGATCTGAACTCTACATGCCGGGCCATCAAGCAGTGCCGACCCTCCGGGGAGCAGGTGCTTCCTCATCCAAGGGCGCCCCCTCACCCAGCGCCGGCGTCGGGGCGATGCGGTGGCCTGCATGCTCAACCAGCTGCTTGGCCGTGAGGCGCGGGTCCTCCTCCGCCAGCACCGGCGCCTCGAAGGCCTTCGCGATCTCGACCGGCGAAAACGTGACGCTCCGTCCCAGCCGCCACCAGCCGAATGTCAGGGGGAGCACGCAGCAGGTGCCGAGGGCGAGGAAGATGAGGGCCAGCCCCAGGAAGAGATACTGCGACTTGTACACGATCACCCTCTCGACGTCCTGCGCCGCAACGTCTTGCACGGTAGAGTCGTTGGCGGTGCGCAGCGCCATGCGGAAGATCAGGTCGCGCGTCGCGGCGAGGATGTCCTCGGTCGGGTCGATCCAGAAGTTGGGGCACTCGAAGGAAAACGCTTCAGCCCCAGGGTCTTTGCGGCCGTAGGTCAGGGCCGGGACACCGTCGATATCGGGCTGGTAGCCAGCGCCTGTTGCGGTCAGACGCATACTGGCGACAGACTTGAACATGGTGTTCACGGCGAGCCAGATACCCCCGATGGTGGAAGGGCCGGCAGCGAAGGAGCTCCTAGCGGGCGTATACCGCACGATCTTGTCGTCGTGGTAGGAATGGGCCGGGTCCAGGGTGATAGTGGTGTTGGTTAGGAGTACGTGGTAGCCGACGGTGGCCGGCACGAGGGTGCAGAACTTCGAGGTAAGTTCCCCCTCACAACCAGGGTTGGGCTTGAAAAGAGTCGTGAGGTTGAAGTAAGGATGATAGGCGTCGGGATCGTATATTTCAGAGAGGCTGTAGCCAGATTCTTGATAGGTGAACGTAACGTTGAACATCTCGGAGCCTCCTTTTGCAGCTCTCGACTCAGTATCGTTTGTGGACGCAGCAATCGCAGCCGAGATGTTGAACGGCACTGTGGACGTTTGGCACACGATCTCGAAACCCGCGGCCTCCAACACGCCCCGGCATTCCCCTTTGCAAGTCGGATCCAACCTCGGGATGACAC
Source organism: Reticulascus tulasneorum (assembly GCA_001557505.1). Classification (NCBI taxonomy): domain Eukaryota; kingdom Fungi; phylum Ascomycota; class Sordariomycetes; order Glomerellales; family Reticulascaceae; genus Reticulascus; species Reticulascus tulasneorum. The sequence goes on from LSAX01000006.1 coordinate 1,270,300, forward strand.
TGCCGGCAAGATGTTCCCGGACGACGATGCTAAAACCTTCCGAAGTGAATCCCACGTTTCCCGACCGATCTCCGATGTATCCAGTAGCCCCATCCGGCAGCTCCTGCTGCGCCAGCACCTTGAGGGTGGCCGGCCTGATCACGATCAGGTCCCCGACCCTGGAAGCTCGTTGTACCAGCGGCGAGCTGGCTGGGAGGAGCGCCAGTGCCAGGGTGGCGAGGGCGACGGTGTTGAAGGAGGTGCCGGAGAACACGGCCTCCTTCAAGCTGGTGCTGTAGGCCCACATCTTGTGCAGGTCGGCGACGGTGGTGCGCTCGCGAGATGCGGACACCCACCAGGCAATGACGACAGCACGGCCGTATGCGTAGCGCAGGAGGGTGCCGGCGGCGATGGAGGTGATCGAGAGGCACACTGCTGGTGTGACATACCAGTCCTGCCAGGAGGAAACCGACGAGTCATGCGAGAGGACGATGATGGCGGCCATTCCACCGCCGGCACCAAGGGCGAGAATGAGGGCGAGAAGGCCATCCCATGGCATCTGTCGATAGAAGCCGGGCTGGTTCCAGGGGCTGGTGTTTTGCCGGACGATCGGGGCCGGAGCAGGTGCCTCCTCAGTGGGTTCGTCCGAGGTCACGGATGACACCTCCCGGGAGGTGATATGGGGTGGCTTTTCCATCGTGAGGGGGTGGAATGGAGGCGTTTGCTAGAGAACAGATCGAGGACACCTCAAGAACAAATATTGGGGGCGTGCAATAGTGCCAGTGCGATCTTTGAGAGGGCGGCTGGTTCTCTTATCCCTTCCCTCGCTGGCCATGGCACTCGAGGCACGTCTCCTCCGCCTCGGCACATTGGGATGCAAGCAAAGGGGCTGTCGGGAGCGTAAACCAGCATAAGCAAGCTATCGAAGACTGCATTTGACTTAAGGTCTGATCGGTGGTTCTGGGCCTGCCCCCATGGCCGGCAGAAGTAAACAAGCACGAACAAGCTTCCCAGCGACAGGCATTTGAGACCAGAGTCTGCGGGCTAGGGGCGAAAGTCATCCGAGTCCGGAATCGTGTCTATCAGGATGGCCAATCGAGGTTACCGTCTTCGGTTCAGACATGGCTGAAAACGGAGCGATATTGTGTTTTAGTGCGACCGACTACTATGCCTAGCGTCCAATCCCGGCTGCTAGTGCTATGGGTCGCAGGCGCCGGATTGGTTCTGGCCAGGCGGACGGGGTTTCAAGCCCGGGCCAAAATGTGAGCTTGGCGGGCCTGGCTATCAGCCCAAATGTTCAGCTTTGAGACGGAAAATGGCGAAGACGGCAGGGGGGGACGATTTGAACATGGTCAAGCACCTCTCCCGCATTCTGTGGCGAACTATCTTTGGTGCTATCTGTAGCAGGTGAATTCTGCACCGAGAAAGATGAGAGGAGGTCTCCCTGTAAGCGGACAGCCTAGAACCGCTAGAACACGGCAGATTAACTAGTTATCATAGCTGAAGTATTAGCCAGCAACCCTGCATTAATAGTTAGTTAGCAGCGAGCAACTTCAGCCCGCCCACTTGACCATTTTGTGCGGCACTGCCTATCAGGCGCGCTATAATTGCACATACTTTGTAGATACTGAGCAGTGTGTTCGGGCTATTCGAGGTTTGATAGAATCCACTCTGCTCTTGGTATACTGAGCTTTCCGTGTATGAGCATGTGTTCAACGGCGGACGAGCTGTCTTACAAGTATGGAAAAGGTGTGAAGATGGGCCAAGCTACAAAGCTGCCGACTACTCCTTAATGCCCAGATGCATGGGCAGCTTGCTAAGGAGTCTGAGTAAAGTGTCATATACTTTTTCATCATTTATATATGCATGCCTAAAGGTATTCTCTACTAACAAACATCTGGAAAGCTCGGTTACCAATCCGGGGCACTTCCGCAGCCCCCGCCGGCCATCAACTCCACTGGTTTCCGCATGCTCAACGGCACCATCGGCTTGACACCAGCCTTCTTGGCTCTGTGTCCCTTGAAGTTGATCTTCTTGTCCAGCTCGTCAAACTGACCGGCGCCGCTCTCGCCCTTCTTGACCATCCACTTCTTGGTGCCAAGCGCAGCGTCCAGCTCTTCCACCGGGGGAAGCTTGAGATACACCAGCCCGTCATCCCGCTCCTCGACCGGGAAGGTCGCGATGCTCAGCTCGGCGTCGTTCTTGCAGTCGCCCTTCGCAAGGTCGAAGTTCCGCTTGTGGTGCGGGCACGACACCCACGGAGCGGACTTGGCCGCGCTGCCGTTCGTGCTGCAGCTGGAGTCGGGCTTCGCCGCATCCTCGCACGTATCGGTGCCGAGATCTTCGCCGATGAGACCGTCGGAGAGGACAAAGGCGCGCTTGTGTGGGCACATTTGCTGAGTGGCGTAGTATTTGCCTTTTATCCGCCAAACAGCGAGCTGGGTGTCGCCACGCTTGATAGTGGCAGATATACCATTTGGTGCATCGTCCGCTCCCTTGAAGAAACTGGCCTCAACAACGGGCTGCCAAGTCAAACTCGACCACTTGTCTTTCAGCCCCTTGAAGTCCTCCTTTGCAGACTCTTTGGCCCAGTGGACCGGCCGGTTCTGGTCGCGATCCACCTCGACCTCCATATTCTCTAGATTCTCCTCTGTGTTTGCAAATTGCTTGAACTTGGCTGCAATGGCTGGGTTGTTGATCGCCTCCGCCCATTCGTCGAAGAAGCTGTCCACCAGCTCCTGCATCTGCGCCTCGAGACTGGCACATATGCCAAGCTTGTCTTCAAGGACGACTTCTTGGAGATACTTGAGGCCACCAGGGAGGTTCTCGATCCACCGAGCAGTTCGCTGAAGTTTGTCGGCTGTGCGGATGTAGAACATGAGATATCGGTCGAGGATGGGGATGATTTCCGATGGCGGGACATCCTTTGCGAGGAGTTCGGAGTGCTTGGGATTTGCACCGCCGTTTCCAGCCACGAAAATGTTGAAGCCCTTCTCCGTGGCGATGAGGCCGAAGCTGGAGAGGTGGTCAGCGCTTTGTTCACCAAATCCCAGGGGCTCGACATAAGACTTACTCTTTGTTCTGGGCCTCGGCACACTCGCGGACACATCCGCTTACGCCACCCTTGATCTTGTGTGGGGCACGAATGCTCTTATATCTCTCCTCCAAGCGAACAGCCATGCCAACACTGTCGCCGATGCCATACCTGCACCAGGTGGTGCCAACACAGCTCTTCACAGTACGAAGGGATTTGGCATAAGCGTGTCCCGACTCCATACCTGCTTCGACAAGTCGCCTCCAGATATCAAGCAAGTCTTGCTTCTTCGCGCCAAACATATCGATACGTTGGCCACCCGTGATCTTTGTGTACAAACCGTACTTCTCAGCAACCTCGCCAATGACGATGAGCTTCTGAGGTGTGATCTCGCCAGCTGACACGCGAGGGATGACGCTGTATGTGCCATTCCGCTGGATGTTTCCGAGGAACCTGTCGTTGGTGTCTTGGAGGCCATGCGTAGGCTTGTCCATGACGTGCCTATTCCAGAGAGAAGCGAAGATGCTGCCCAGAGTAGGTTTACATTGCTCGCAGCCGACTGACTCTTTGTCATTACCAGCTTCTCGCATAACCTCAGGGAGAGTCGTGAGCTTCTTGACGAAGATGATGTTGTACAAGTCTGCTCGAGAGTAGTTGAAGTGAGGGCAGAGGTAATTCTTGACTTCGTTGCCCATGGAGGCCATTGTCTTGTTGAAGATCGTGGTAACCAACGGCATGCAGCCACCGCAGCCTGTTCCAGCTTTCGTGCACACCTTGACGTCGGCAAGTGTCTTGCAAGTGCCATCCTTCACTCCGTTCACCACGTCACCTTTCGTGACATTGTGGCACGAGCAAATTTGTATGTCGTCTGTCAAATCGTCCCCATCATCTTCTCCATCTTTCTTGGCACCGAGTATGAGCTCGCTCGGTGGTATAACCAGCTCTTTCATGTTCTTCACCAGCGGAACCAGCTTGATATAGTCCTTGGTATCGCCAATCATCATGCCGCCAAGCAGATACTTGCCATCCTCAGTGAACAAGTACTTCTTGTACACATTCTGGAACGGGTCCCTGTAAGTTAAAGCTTTGACAGGAGCCGGGGGTAGGCCATTTGTCAAGTTCTGAATCTTGCTCTGCTCCTCTCCCTTGGCCTTTCGTGTGAAGCGAGGAGGGAGATATTTTGGGCCATCTCGGTCAGCGAAGAAGTCTCCAAAGCTAGCAACGTCGACTCCGAGTAGCTTGAGCTTCGTGCTGAGGTCTGGCCGCTTGAATACGCGGGGGACGTGAAGCTTGGCTTGTGTCAGGTTGAAGGAGAGGACGTCGGCCATCTCAACTCCAGGCGCTATCAGACCGAAGGTTTGGCTCTGCCAGCTCGCGCACTCGCCGACAGCGTAAATATCCGGCTCGCTGGTGCTCAAGTCATCATTGACAATGATGCCACCGCCTCTATCAGCGCAACTGATGCCGGCTTTTCGAGCGAGGCTATCTCTGGGTCGAACTCCGATGGCAAAGCAAATTGTCGAGCAATCCATGCGCTCGTTATCCTCGAAGACGACCCCTTTGACGTTGTTTCCCTCGTCAACCTCTATCTTTCCCACCCGCTTGCTAAGCAGAACATCGAGGCCCAGGTCGCGGACCTGGTCCACGACCATATTGCCAGCATCTGCGTCAAGTTGTCGACTCAGGACCCATCTGTTTCTTTCGATCAGCTTGACTTGATCGTAGCACTCCAAATCCATCATCGCCTTGGCAGCTTCGAGACCTAGTAACCCTCCGCCGACTACTACTCCACAGCTGCCTTTCCTTGTCTCGGCAAAGTCGATAAGGTTGATAAGATCGTCGATGGTCCGATACACGAAGACGCCGGTGGCATCATGCCCCGGCGTATGCCTTGGAAGGACCGCATCCGATCCAGTTGCTAGGACGAGGATATCATAAGACACTACGTCGCCGTTCTGACATGTTACAGTCTTTCCTTTTGGGTCGATGTCCGTCACCAGTGTATTCAAGTGATAACCCAAGGAGCCTTCAGGCGCGTTGTGATACTGTGTAGCTTGGATTAGCATCTCATTGAGGATTACGGCATTAGAATGACCATACCCATTCCTTGGGATTTAGGTAAAGATTCTCAATCTTTCGGTGATCGAAGAAACTGGTGAGCCCAACGCGGTTATACGCTAAGTGGGCCTCCTCTCCAATGACCGTGATGTCCCATTCTCGAGATCGAGCATCGAGCTTTAGCATCTTCTCGCTGAAGGATGCTGTTAGATGCGATTTCGCCAATTTGTGCGAGCTTGAACTTACATGAAAGCGATACCGACCATCCCCAAACCAACAACAACGAGCCTCTTTCGTTCAGCCATCTTTTGAGAGATACGCTGGAGTTTGCAATACAGAATGGGATCAAAGAGCCAAACAGAAGGGAAACTGGGCAGGAAACAAGTAAAACAGAACGAGATCGAGAACCCTACCCAGTTTTACCGGACAGAAAAAGACGCAAAGGCCAAGGTTAGCCAGTCGACTAGAGGCACGATGAAGTCAACATCTCCCGCCCAGGCATGAGATCAGCATCTCCGGCATGAGACAAGCTTAGGACGGGTGCCATCTCGCCCAGACGGCCGGGCTGGGTAGCAGGACTAATCATGGCTGTGATTGGGCCGCAGCAGGAGGGATCCTCCCATCTGCAATTGCTATCTCCACGGTTTGCGAATGGCTGCACACTTGCGCATTGCGTCGCTAAGATATGGGATATTATGATATTGTATGGCGTACGAGGGCAAACCATCAGGCTTGGTCGAGGGGCGATCGTGATAAGGAGGCGGCGATAAGAGGGGCCGTCCAATCAGGAGCTGGCTTCTGCTCCGCGGCGGCTCTCTGATCGAGCGCCCGCGGAGAAGATAAGACTTTGGGACGTGGGATATTCAACATGTCAGATTTTTACGTCTAGTACGTAGTAGATGGGAGATGCTCCCGACGGCTGTCATTTGATATTTCCTGCTTCCCATTGGCTTGCCCTTTTCCACCTGTTTCGCTAGTCTGGTCCCGCCAGCACGAAGTTCATCCATCTGTTGCACGAATGGACTAGCTGTCTCATCGCGAATTTTACCTCAATTTGAAAAAGCAAAAGCCGAGTGATGTCCGCCGCACGGCCGCTACCATTGAGAATGCCTGCTGGAATCAATTCTGCCTGCTTGCAGTGAGCATCCGCGCACAAGCATCCCAGTAATTCTCGTGTGTCTTGGCATCTGGAGGATGAGGTGGAGTGATACCATTGCTATGCTCCCATTTCTCCAAGAGGGATATATAAACAGTTTCGTTGATGCCAGATTTGCTGTGATATCATTTCCTCTGCCGAGGAGTACTTGATAAAGAGAATTGGGTATCATTGAACACATACATGGTAGTACAGTATAGAAGTACATCGCCCTACATCTCCGCGGCCTTGCTCTCATGCTGAACTCTTCCTCACTCCAAAGAAGTAGTTGCCTATCTTCTCACTCCCAGTAACCTCTTTCCATCCCAGCCCAGGCACGTACACAACTCCCATAATCCTCGGGCTCGTCCAGCCCTTAGACAGGAAGTATGCGCTCAGCTCATCATCGTTGATGTACTTGTTCCAATCATGCGTCCCCTTCGGCACCATGCCTAGTATGTCCTCCGCCACCAGATTCGTCACTGCCCAGCTCATCCACGTCCGTGCAATGGTGCTGCCCACAAGCCACCCGCCGGGCTTCACGAAGGGCGCGCATCGATCGAGAAATTCGGACGGCGAGGAGACGTGCTCAACAACTTCGAAGACGGAGACGACGTCGAATTGGTCGGCGGCATTGGATGGGACAGGGAGGGACTCAATCGTGGCGTCGTGGTAGCTGAGTTTCTTCTGGAGGGATGGATCTTTCCGCGCATGGGAGCGGGCGATGCTGAGGACTTCAGGAGAGGGATCAATTGCGGTCACGCTTGCTGTAGAAGGCAGCCGAGCAGCGCTCTCCGCAAAGATGCCGCCGCCGCAGCCAATATCCATGTATCGTGTTCCATTTGCAGGTGCCTCGTCAGGATGTGAAGCATGGCAAGCCCGGATGAAGTCATGTCGCAGGGGGTTCATAAGATGGAGGACCCGGGAGGAGCCATGAGGATCCCACCATGTTGCGGCGAGGGCATTGAAGTGGGAAATCTCTTCTGGATTGACGGACGTGAATGAAGAGGCTGCGCGTGTCAAAGATGCGATACGTGTTGGTCTAGAGACACGGGCTGTTGGTTTTATGGCTCTGCGTAGCTGCCGCACTGATGCGGCGGCTGGCCGTGACGAGACAGTCATGACAATCGTTCCGTAGCTGTGCGTGGATGACGAGGGAGTGGGAGGTGTCGAAAAAGTTGCCAGGATTGTCAATGTCTTCCGAAGGTGCTGATTCGAGCCCCTCGGGAACTCGTCTATTGGGCGGCTTTGCCGAGCAACCTTCCTCAGCTGCAGGGGCCGGGCACACTTCAGTGAACCCACAGGCTTGATTCAGCGAGCGGAAGTTTGTCAGCGTCTGTAATACAGCGGGCTCATCCACTGTAGCGCCGCTTACACGGGGATTCGGAATCATTACGTAACCCTCCATAATGTGGCCTTTGGTGGTCCTGAAAAGCCGAATGTCAGCATCCCATGATCAATCCCATGGGGATCCTCTTTACCCACCCTGACTCAAGATCTGGACCGATCAGTAAGCCGAGACCGGCAAAGCCAATAAATATAAACATCATGAGCATATGTCAATCGGCTAGCCGAGCCATGTCGTGCAGTAAATTCGCTCCTCCGTCCCCTATGCCTCTCGTGATCGCCGTGGAACGACTATAGCATCATAACGCCTCCGAATCATTGCTACCGCTTGCCCCTCAATGTGCATATGACGAAAGTCTCCAACTTTTAAAAGACCCCTCGAAAAAAATCGCCCGCTTTTGCCGAGGATCTTGGTCTTTCAACCACATACACAGCCAACATGCCGTCCTCCACAATAGAACAGTCGAAGTTCGACACCATTCCGGAGGCCATAAGCGCTTTCCGTAAGTCCACTTCCCTCGAGACGACCCAATTGCGAGCGCACCACTAATCCCGAGTCCACCGAGCCAGGGAACGGAGAGTTTCTCGTAGTCCTCGATGATCCTTCCCGCGAAAACGAGGCCGACCTCATCATCGCCGCAGACAACATCACCACCGCACAGATGGGCTTCATGGTGCGCCACAGCTCTGGGCTCATCTGCGCACCCATAACACCCTTGCGCACGGAGGTGCTTGGCCTGCCGCAGATGGTCGAGAAGTCTGAGGACCTTCGCGGGACTGCGTATACACTCTCCGTCGACGCCGCCGATGAGTCGGTAACGACGGGCATCAGCGCGCACGATCGCGCTCTCACCTGCCGCGTCCTGGCCGACCCGGCAGCCACCCCGGCGACCCTGCGCAGACCAGGCCATGTGTTCCCGCTGAGGGCGCGGCCCGGCGGTGTCAGGCAGCGGGGAGGTCACACCGAGGCGGCGATTGACTTCTGCCGGCTGACGGGGAAGGTGGAGGCCGCGGTTATCTGTGAGCTGGTCGATGACGGCGAGGAGATAGCTGGACGGGCGGAGCGTGAAGAGCCGGGCATGATGAGGGGCGAGCAGTGTATTGCGTTTGCGAGGAAGTGGGGCCTAAAGGTGTGTACGATTGCGGACTTGGTGACGTATCTCGAAAAGACAGAGGGAAAGCTGGCTCTGAATGGATCCAAGTAGATGTTGGTGAGATGGTGGGTGGCGGTGGCATATATCATGGACTTGCGAGCATTACGGCTTTTTGTCTATACTTACGGGAGGTTCGGTGTAAATGGATTTTTGACATAGAGTATTAATTGAAAAGCATTGTCAATTCGAGTCTACTCACTCGAGAGCTTGATCTGAACTTGCACGTCTGACATTGTTTAATAGGCGCAGCGGCTTTCTCATTCTAAGGGACTCATCTATGAAAAGGAAGAAAGATTCTATCGCCCATGATAGGAATCTCTGCTCTACTTCTACCAGCAGTCTTCCCTTCAAATCCAATCCTTGAGATCGCCCTCGATCTCGTAGGTCGGGTTGGCACGATGCCCATCCCCCTTCTTCTTGTCCCAGGCCCAGCGGTCCACATAGTCCTCCTCGAGCGTTCCCCTGAGCATCTTGACGATGTACTCGCCGATCACGGGGAGGAACTTCCACCCGTGGAATGAACCGCCGGTTGCGATATAGAGATTCTCGCATTTTGGGTGGGGAGTTATGAGGAAGTCGTGCGTGGGAGTTGTTGCATCCCTTCAATTGCGGTTAGCTACATGCGCCCTGTCTTGAGGGAATCAGTGGTAAGGCGGAAAATATACGACTTACCAACACATCCGATACTTTTCAATCTCAACATTGGCGACTTCGTCTCCATACAAGCCTCTCAAAGTATTTCGGGAGAGATCCTTGAGATACTGAGGAAAGCCATCGTCAGTCCAGGTATTATAGTGTTTCTCCTCCGGTGGGATGGACATCAGTTGCCCTGTGGACTCGTGTTCTACGTAGTTCGTGAAGCACATGTCGCAGTTGAACTTGAATACACCTCCCGGCGTCATCGACATGCTTTCGCCTACTTCAAGTCAATATAGCTCATGCAAGGTGACGTGAGGATTACCTTTGACCTGCTCCAAGCAGTTCTTGAGCACGGGCACGTCACAGAATTTCTCCTTCTGCTCTCCTTTCAGAATCCCGTAGAAGCTCACAGCTCCAGTAGCCAGGAACCTGTCCCCAGCGTGGATATCTTTGTTGGGGGAGCTGTCTGCCAGTAACGGGGCTGTTCGCGCACCGGTGCAAAGCAATATTGCATCAGCAACCAGCTCCTCTCCGCCTCGCAGCTGGACCCCCGTACATCTTCCATTCTCACTTATGAGCAACTTGACAACCTCTCCGATTCGATGATGGACCCCATTATCAATGGCAGCTTGAGTAACTGCGTTGAGGGCCTTATCTGCTTCAGCCCATCCACAGGTGGGGTTGAACATGACCTTCTCGAGTCCTTCAAAGTCCGAAGCTGCGAAGGATCCGTTCCAGCGCTTCCTTATCTCATCGACAGACAACCACTCGGCTCTGGTCGTCACACCAAGTTTCTTATAAGCTCGCAAGCTGCCCTCGCTGAAGTCAGTGGAGTCTGCACGCAGCATCCCGACCTCGTGGTAGAACGGTTTGTACAAAGGGGATGAGCGCCAGAGTTTCATGGCCTTCAGCATCATCCGCATGTAGAGTGTATCTGGGTAGTCATCGCGGATAATCTTGTTAATGTCATGAGATGCCGCTCGAGGATTGGCCGCTGGAGTCGTGTCCACCAAGGTGACTTTGACATCCTCGCTGCTCTTGACCAGCTCCAGAGCAGTCGCCGTACCCAAGTTTCCGGCCCCCACGATCAGAACACTCTTGGCATTAGATATGTTTGCCATTGTGAAATACCGGCTTGTTTTTTGGAGGGGGGGTTTTTAATTGCAGGCAGCAGGCAATTGGCCATCAGGATAAAGCATGGACACTGGGGAAGCTTGTAACTTAAAGCAAATGACGAAATAGGAGGACGAGCCGTCAGTGGCGGTGACACCGGCGGGAAACGCCATATATTGGCACATTTTCATCCGTTATAGTCTAATTGGAGATGGTGTCTGGGAAACTTTCCGAGTTAAATCCAAGTGGGTGCCGCTTGTTTGCTTGGATAGCAAGTCACAGTCGTCAATTAGCGATATATGACCTGTGCAGCAGCAGGATAGCGTTAATATCGCCAAATCTCGACGAGAGCATATTACCGTTTATGAGATAGTAGTGGGCTTGTTTAAAAAGGAGTTTAAACTGTTGCGTCATTCGATGTAGGACAAAGGAGAGAAACGACAGGGCTAAGACTGAGCGGTCTGCAGGGCTGCTTGTAAAACACACGATCCTGCGGATTTCTGGGGCTAACTCCAGATAACAAGCCGCTTACGAGCCAACCGGGTGCTAGCCGTACGTCTCGATATGTTGGCGTAGTTGTCTCCTGCATTTGAATCTGCCTTGTCAATGCAGGGCCTGGTTCCCTCTTCTCTCGTTTCTGGCAGCCCACAATTTTTACCAACTGCATGCAAACACTCTACGACCCAGCTCCCTTGCTGACAACCTTCGACTGATATTCTCGCCTTTTGGTCTTGTTTTCCCATTTCTCCTTTCCCAGGAACGGCCTTAGTGCGTCAGTCAGAGCAAGCCACCATGCGGGCTGTGGCCAACTGCGTCCTGGGAAGTAGATAAACGGCACAAATGAGGCCATGATGGGGCGTTGGTGGTCGGACGTCATGAGTCGTGCTGTCCAACCTCAGGGCCGATGCTTCATCCCGGTTCGCTAGTGATGTTTCCTCTGGAAATTCTTATGAATCTGACAGCTAGTCAGAAGTGTGTTGTATTGGAGAATGTACTCTAACTTGAACATCTATCTAGCACATGATGCTTCCTTCAGCCCAAGCTCCAACGCATCGCAAATCTACGTCCATCTTCCCGATGCTGCACCTGAGCGACTGCATACCGCCATTTGTCATAAGTAACGGGCCAAGAGCGGGGATATGTGACCAGTATGCGTGCTCCCAGTGGATCTGTTGCCGTAACCAGACACATGGCCCGTCGTCGTGACTCTCTCTGAGCCACTGGCACTGGGCGTAGGGACAGACCATCCCCGGCTCCCCCGAGCTCGCCGAAACGATATCGCTAGTACCTTCATCAGCCGTGGAGATGACAGTTGTTGGCCATGAGTAGAAGGTGGTATCACCATCCAGTTCGGATGTTTCCGCCGCTGCGTTGTCGAGCTCATCTGGAGTTCTAATCCCGTGCTTGTGCATCCTGCTGACCTGGAGCCACGGGTCCTGGCATCCGAGGGAAAATGCTGAAACGTTGGACTGATTGGCTATTAAGCAGGCACCCATAAAGTGCGTGTTGGGGTTGCTCCCAAGTTCCACCATTGACATATCTGTGACCAAACGAGCAAACGTTTGGAAAAAGTTGGTGAGCAACGGGAGAAGCGGAGAAAAGCTGGGAAGAACTTGGGTAGTTGAGGACTACAATCTCACTGTCCAACAGATATATATGCCATCGTCCTGATATCCTTCATAAGCCATGGCGCCTTGCTTTTACACCCCAGCGATCTGCGAGCCAATGCCTGACTGTTCCAGAGCTCTTGATATTCCTCCAAACCTTAAAAATGCCGGGGATGTATAAATAAAAATTGAGTGGGGGTTAGTGAGTTCCCTCCCTTCATCCTACCAATACCCATTGTTGGTGCCCCGAGCTAGCAGACCAATACCTTTGACGGGCGAGCTGAGACCCAATCCATTATCTAACCGTTTGCCCGCGATGTTGGTACGGGGCAAGTCAGCTTGAGAAACCATTTCATAAGTCTAAGTTGAGCATATTTCTGCCTTCTCAGCACAACCATCTATGGCACTTTGTCATGTTTCACCAGCTTCAAGTGCCGCTCGAGCTGGTCTTTCCGCGCAAAGCCGCCTTTGTTTGGGCACCCAGGACGGTCACACCTGTATGGTTTGGTATGCTTTTCCATATGTTGCCTGTACGTCGTCAGCAAGTTACACGACGGAGATGAAATGGGAACATGGATGCGTCTCGCACCTGATCATGCAGTGCCGCTCAAATACGACAAGGTTTCCAGATTTGTCCACCCCGCCCTTGTTGCATGCGAAGCCACGCGGGCACTTATATGTGCTTTTCCCCCTGTTCCTGAGTGCTTCTATGTCACCCTCCGTCAGGCCGATCCGGGCCGATGTTGATTGCGGGGATGAAGATGACGAGGATTCTCCGGGGTTGGGGGAGGCAAAACCTCTATGTGACACAACTGAAGGCGACAGTTGAGATTCTTCCTTGACGGGCAAGAAGTTTGTGCTGGTCGAAGCAGAGCTCGACGTTGAAAATGATGACCTGGCGCTAGGACTTAGTTCCATTGGACCTGGCAATAAGTATGGCATACGAGGTAGGCGGCAACGCTTCACCGGAGGTTTCGGTGCCGTCGCCCATAGATTACTGGCGTCATCGGAGTGTTCCCTCAACACTTTCCCCAGTTCCCTGTTTTGAAGTTAATGAACGAACTCATCTCATATGTCGGGTACTTACGTTAGCACTCTGTGAGTCTGTTCAAAGTCCTCAACGCTGGACATGTCTGCATAACCTGTTTCTCCCTTTGCCTCATCCCATACTACCGAAGCCTTTGCTGCTATGTGCTGGCCAGCAACCAGATTGTCTGCGATGCGAGTCATGATCTTGTTCGCATGAATGATGTAGCTGCCTATATCCCTCAGAAGACACCCGGTTTCCTGGGGTCGCGGAGATGCCGCTAAAGCTTCTTGGGTACATTTTTGCACCAATTCCTCGAACGTAATTAGGGGATTCTGGGCCGGTTCGGGGTCGATGAGAAGATGCACTGGCGAAACTCTAGGAGCCGACATGATGAACGTCCCGACAGTGACTTCTCATCCATTTACTCATGTCGAAGATCTGTGAGATATTTTCGAGCCTGTTCTTGCTAAGGCTGCGATGGTCAAATCTGCATCTCAGAAGCTGGGTTGTGAACCGCGTGGTGGGTGCTACGACTGCTTTCCGACACCAAAGAACCTCCAGTCAACAATCCGAGTGAAGCTCTCGTTTGAGGCCGAAGAAAAAGCGGACCACCGTGCCTAGATAGTAGTGAAAGATGCCTTCTTGCAAATATGGCGAGAATCCGAGGGCTCGCGGGTCTCTATCGAGCTCACCGAGGCTCGATCACAACAGACACATTACAGACCGGGCGATCTGGGCGACAGGCACGGTGCGGGGTGACGAAACAGGGAAAGGAGGAAACAGAGAGAAAATCCATGCACGGGGCTGGGCCTTATCTCAAGCCTTCCTTCCTACATACATACCTGGGATCTATGTATGTACTGTACTGTACTGTACAGACAGACATACTACGTACGTGGTACGTCCGTATCGCCCGCGGTCTCCTCACAGGCTCCTGCTTTTTGCAATACTCTGTAAGGCTGCCGACGTGAGGAGTCCCGAAGGCGTAACCAATAACAAGGGTGGTTTGCTTGGGTTCGCATTGCAGCTGAAAGCCCCAATAGGATAAGCTGAGCGAAAGAAGCAAGCATGCTGCAGGCTACGCGTCGATACAGCGAATGGTAATTGTTTCTTGCTTGCGCTATTGACCACCGGAACGACTGCCGCCCGGGAGATGCCTTCTCACACAATAGGGAATTGTCAAATTGTGGCTTTCTGGCCAACCACCACTGTCGTCGATGCTTGTCCATGGTGCAATGTCTCTTGCATGCATGCACGGCCAAATCATAATCATAAATCAAACAGCAAACCCACCATTGTCCCCGGGATGGTCTCCCCATTTGATGCTGCAGAAAGCTTTGGCAAAAATCTGTTCCGTCGGATGCTCCAATTTGTTTCCTCCTTTTCGCGTGGAGCGAGGATCGTGAACTGCTCGAAGTCGGAATAAGCTCCAAAATAAGGTGTGACAAAACCAGGCTCGTCGTCAGTTGGTTGGAGCACGGCCAGCCTTTCTTTCGTATGACGGGAATCCGACGTGGTGGAACCCCCCCCCCCCCTAACTCTCTTAATTTGGGACGGAAATCTTACTCCTACCCCCCCAACAACACACTTCCCCCTCTTTTCTCTCTTTCCCCAGTCTCTCAATGGCGGAGTCATCCCTAATACGGGGGTCAACTCGTCAGAACAGACGTCGGAGGTTGTCCTCTTCCAGGAGGGTCAAGCCGAAGCATCACAGGTTCGCCGACAACTTGAACTCTAGGTCGCAGCGGAGGAGGCATTCTTCTCTCCGCGCTGGTTCTAGTAGTGAATCACTGTCTCTGTCCCCCCCGCAGCCACCTTATCAAGCTCTCCTACCCGTCAGCGGCACATTGATGCACCGTGGACATTCAGGTAAGCATGCACCTTGTCTCATCACGATACCGAACTCTCGGAGAGAGTCCAAGAGCCTTGTCCCGACCGTGTAAAGTCCGCCCAATCCGGCAACTAACTTTATCAGATGTCCCCTTCGTGCATAGCACCCATGAATATGGGCACTATGGGCACGCGGGAACTGATGTCTCAAGCGTGAGAGGGCTATTTGTACCCAGCCTCCCTGACGAGGCTGGCAGAGGTCCGTTTGCAGTGTTGACCAATGCATTCAAGGACAACGCCGAAGACAGGATTCCCTATCTCAATCATGTTGTCCCAAGGCTTCCTGGTATGGCGAAAGTTACTGGATACATCAGATTTCAAGTTCCACTGAGAAAGTCCCTCCAAGCCAATCGCAACACAGACGACTACCGCTTCAACCAAAACGGCCTCGGACATCCTGCCCTGAGAGAGAACAGGCAGTGGCCATCTCGAGTCGTCTCCAGACAAGCATCTTCATCTCAACAACTGGCCACAGGGCCTTTTTCTAGCCATCCGGCTCTAGCCCTAAATATACCAATTCAAACGCCCCTCCAAGACTGGTTTTGGGAGACGAACCTCTGTCCTGATGAGCGGAAACTGTTCTTGTTCTGTCAGTTTAAGTAACTCTCTTCTGATGCATACTGCAGACTGACGTTCAACCAGATCGAAAAGCGTGGTGTCCTGGCCGTAGCATTCTAGGGAGGACAAACTCCTGGCTCATGGATGTCACACAGATGGCTGCCGAGAGTACTTGTGTAAGGTATGCCGCTATATCGTTAGCAGCAAACTACGTTCTTGATTATGTGCCCCATGAGGGGCTCCGACAACTCGCCAACTTGTACTACCGTCGGGCCGTAGAATGTCTTGACCTTCTGTTAGAGGACCCCGAGGAGCAAGGACCTGGCCGTGGCGACTGTGCTGTGGCAGCCATTGCCCTTTTGAATATGCTTGATGTAAGTGATCTTAAGTAAGAATCTTGCGGAAGGGCGCGACTGACTGACCCAGGTCGTTTCACCCGAGTATCGACGGCCTAAAGACAGAGAACCTCGCTGGCTGGAAGGTGCTCGATCTGGTGCTCAGATCCTGTATAAATCAGACCAAGGACCGTTCTACAATGATCCGAACAATGTCCAGCATACCGACGCACGTTTAGGCAACATGATCGCCATAGCCCGAGCAACCATCATTGCACTTCCGATGACACCGCTCGATCCGAAGAATACCGAGAACCAAAAGCTCAAGTGGCTACGATACGGCACCGAAAAGGAGAACTTACAAATCCATGGTGGCTGCGGATTTTCTCCCATATTATTCCACATCTTCTTCCGGATCACCTATCTATCGACCATTATGCAGCAACATCCGGAGTCTGCCATGGCACCAGCTGGTGCAGGCAAGTGTATGGACAGTCTTCGAACGCTCCGTCAGTGGTCTGAGCTCAATGAAGAGGGTTATGCATCTACCCTTGAAGTACTGAACTCCTGCGAGCCCAGTGAGGCCGGAATAGTTGAGAGTAAGAAAAATATGACGGACCTCACAGCAGAGGCATGGCGGCTGGCCGCTATCATCTATCTGCAGTGTCGCCTTTACAGGTACGTTTCCCAGAACAAAGGATATTGGACGTAATGATGGGTAGAGCTCTGACACAAAGTTACAGGTTGCCTCGTGATCATCCAGAGGTCGTCTCAAAGATGGATGATCTGGATCAATGCATTGGCAGAATGCCGACTTTTGGCGAGGTCTTCACATCCCAGGCTCCATTCTTTCCCTCTTTCCTCCTCGGATTAGTATCTGTGGTGCCTAAGCACACCCAAACGGCTAAGAGGTGGTTTGAGTCTGTCATTGCAAACAATCAATGTAGATCGGTAAGTTGAAGTCACTCGCCTACAAGATTCGTAACTGACTGTTGTCTAGAGTGTCCCGCCAGCATGGGAGGCGCTCAAGAGAACACGCGTATGGATGGACGAGCACAACATTGGGTCTAATCTTAATATCGGAGACAAGATTGACGAAAGGGTACCTTGGTGGGAGACCCTTGTCGCTCAAGTAATGCACGTGGAAGGAACACTGTGCCTAATATGAATCTTAGAGAGTCGTTTAGTCATTGGAGTTTTATTTTTTTTTGGGAAGCATGTAAGATTTAGAGAGTCTGTTCTTGCAGACCACATAGATACCCCTGACCTGTCTCAATGCAAGATAGAGAGTCAATGTCCATCAGAGAGCGTCCCTGCATCCACTAATTGCACTATCAATATCGTCAGGTGAACGGTAGACTCCTTCCTTCAGCTTTAGGAGGTATTGGCCTTGAAGATTGTGAGCAGGAATCCAGATGTCGGGAAAGAACATACTTACGCATCTCGGAGTCGGGAGCTTGCCAGACCTTGAGAACATCCAGACCAGCCTGGGAGCACATGAGCTTAACCTGCTCCTCTCCGCACTTGTGAGCGTCGAACCACTCCATCTGGACCCCTTTCTTAATCACCCTGCCAGATGTCCCCAGTTTGATATCTTTCCGAGCCGTAAAGAAGAAGCGGTGCCGAACTTCCTGATGATCCAACTCGGCGCCAATCTCCCAATCTTCGGGAAGGAGCCAATCCTCTTTGAGGAGTCGATTCGCGTGCTCGAAGCCGTTATGCCAAAATTTCTTGAAGAGATCGTCGTGTGCATGGTAGGCGGCCCATACCTTCTCCTGGTGCGGTGGGAAGACATGTCCATCCATGCCTGCAAGTATGAGGTCGTCTGGGCGCATGAGTCTGGCCCAGTCACAAAGTTGGTGGACGGCGTGATGCCATTTGTCGTTGAAGAGGACGGAGCCCAAGGAGAGGAAGAGTCGAGGCGTGGTGATGGAGTCGCACCACTTCAAGCCGTCCTTGAAGTCGCCCCAGAGGCCGGCACACTTTACGATGGTGTGGTCCTTGGCTAACATGGCGATGTTCTCGTGTAAGGAGGCAGAGGAGATGTCGAGAGCAAGGTAGGTGCTTGGCTGTTGAAGCTCTTCAAGTTCGGCGAGGAGGTAACCGACCTTGCGCATGTCGCTGTGTGGATGTTGGTCAGTGTTTAATGCCTCCCACAAGCAGGTGGCAATCGTAGATAGGCTTACCCGGCACCGAGGTCGACCATGGTCGTTCCTGGTCGAACGTGGGAGGCGATCTCCGCGCTGTTGCTCTCGAACAACTTGATCTCGTCTCGGGTCTGGTAGAACTCAGGGGTGAAGATGATGTCGGCCCAGATCTGGAGACCAACATCGTCGTAGAGAAGCTCGTCAGGAAGGGGGTCCATCAAAAGGGGAGGTTGGCCGTCGACTCGGATGGTTTTGCCAAGGAGGGCCCTTCTCAAACGTGTCAAGACGATGTTGTCCATGTTGCTACCGCCAATGTCGATAACGGAGCCATGTTCGGGCATCTTGTCAGCGGAAGACATGCTTGAAGTTGGACAAAGAATAGTTGATTGATTGAAGGGGGGTTTCTTAATTGATGAGGAAAAGGGGTCAGGAGTCAGAAGGGAAGGTGTAAAAAACTGTAGATTCTTGTTATTTTACGATCTACCTGAGGGTTCTGATACGTGTTTATATAACGAATTACCACGCAGAGCAGAACCACAACCAAATCACTGCCACTACGCCAAACCTGGTCCTTCCCACGCACCAAAAGCTGACTTACACTCATCCCACCCCTATCCCAGAGACTCGTGACTTGAGCCTCATTCCTCATTCTGAAATGTTCCAACCGTAGACCTCATCACACAACGGCAGGAGGCCCTGCCACGCACCCACGCCTAAGATAAGATGCCCATGCATGCATTGTTCCGGTTTGGGGCCATGCGGTGTGATGTAAATGTGGGAGAAGGAGCGTTCTGAGTGGCGAGATGGGGATGCCCACTTCGTAAGACCATGACGGCAACCGAACTGGGGTTCGTAAGAATGGAGTGATTCTTGCGGCGGCCGGCGGCCTGGCGCATGCGGTGGAGATGCAGCCTTATGGCCGGCGTTGAGCTGGGAATAGGCGAGGAGCTGGTGAGGGAGATAGAGAGGCTCGGTCAAGCCATGGAGAGGTGAAAGATCTCCGTGACACCTGGAGCTACAGCAACCAAGTTATTTTAAGCAAATCACTGATGTCATTGGCAACGATGATACCATCGTAGACCAACTGCCGCAAGAGGAAGTGGCGATTCCTCAGCGAAGCGAGCTGTCCGCCAAGGACCAGTTGAGCCTCAAGTGGTCACATGGACAGCCCATCTCGCCGACGCCTCCTAATGTTGCAGCTCACTTATCAGATTTCTTGCCCTCACCGCTTCATTGCTAAAGATATCCCGGTCCATTGGGTGGGATTCGTCCGACTCCGGCATGCTGGATGGTTGTTGGTCCTGGTGTTCGAATGTCACTCATCCCAGCCTTGGCTATCCAATGAAGTCCTGCAGCAGTGCGACCTTCACCTCGCGGGCTCGGGACACTGGTTCGCAATAGCTCGACCAGCCACGTGGGTGGTTCGCCGGATGACGACGTTGACGAATGAACGAATGGGTGTTGCGGCTCAACTTGCGTGCCGGATACGTTGTTTGCCTTAACGCGGCGCCAGACGCCTCGTACTAGTCTAGTTGCTCCACGCAC
Source organism: Reticulascus tulasneorum (assembly GCA_001557505.1). Lineage (NCBI taxonomy): Eukaryota > Fungi > Ascomycota > Sordariomycetes > Glomerellales > Reticulascaceae > Reticulascus > Reticulascus tulasneorum. The sequence continues at coordinate 1,289,871 of LSAX01000006.1, forward strand.
TTGCCTGGGGCACATCCGCAGACCTATCTTCACCGGTCGTAGAACCAACTTAGTCTTACCGAGAGGGACTAGTTCTCTGGATACCCGTACGCCGACCATTCACCATGGTAGTATCTTGGTTCTAGCTCAAGTGGCTGCCCGGCACCTGCGATCCAACGGTGTGGCGGAGATGCGACTACCGGAGAAGGTTCCGAGGCCGACTGAACAGGCCACCATCGCAGATGTTGTCTCCTGGAAGCGGAAACAAACATTAGCTAGTGGCCTATAGCGCTTACAAGTAAGGCCGGCGCAGCAAGCACAGATAGCCGAGACCGCGTGCCAGCACGGGCAGATGAGGTGCCTCTGGGTGGCCGGTGCAGTCAGATATCTGCAGCTGCGAGGTGCAGGTCATTTGATGATGCAACGCAAGCAAGGCGCTCGAAAAGCTTATCCATTGGCCTAGCATTAGGGAAACCCTGCAGAGTTCACGAGGAATGGCTGGCTGGAATACACGGACTCGATCGAATGGAGCCTCTTATCCCGCCGTCTTCGTTTAAAAAAAAAGCAAAGAAAGCAAAGGTTGAGACGAAGCGGCATAGATCCCAAACACATCGGAGTAGATCACGTACAGCGCGAACCCGGAATACAACGCCGCTCGACCCGCACGAACCGCGGATCTTGGGCTCTCTACGGATTCGCAACGGCACGGGAACTCGTGCAGCCTGAGCAAAACCAGGTCCGAAAGGGGAGCACGTACCAGCACGGGAACAGCCTTATCCAAGCGCCGAAACAGCAACGAGGAAAAACGGAGCAAAACTGCCCTAACTTGTCGACGTGCAGCGAGGATCGACGCTTTTGACGTTGGAAATGCTGCGGAGGAACCCTTACTCGAAATCCTCGGAGAATAGACCCCAACTTGGGTTGCAGTCGGCTGCGGAGCACATACGTGAGAGAGAGAGTAATTACCAAAGCTCTGCAGACCGTCCGAGCAGGGTGGATGACGATCATGGCTCGCCCTCTGACGTTGCACGAACATCGGTGAGTATCATCATCCGCTACCAGCTCCGCTACTTCCACATGAAGCACGATTACCAGGTAAAAGTTAACCCTCCAACACGAGCATCTTACCGAATTCGTCCACTCAATTTACCCACTACGATCCAGTTTCGACAGCACCCTGGCAGATACCACTCTGCATCTGGGACGGGCGAACCATTTGATCGGGGTTTTCTGGCTTTAGGAGACCGGATGATGCATTTTCGTGGACAGGGGCAGGTCGCGGGGAAGCTTCACGTTTGGGAACCGCACGGAGCCAAGCCGGTCCAGGCTCATCCTTGTTCAGTTGTCTTTCGACGCTCCAGAATTCCGTGGTGTGTTTGACGTAGCATTCGACGCTCTGAAATTGAGGCCCGTTGCGAGTTGGGCCGGATCCGAGCTAGACATTTCCTAATGGATTCCACCGAGTTGCGAATGCTTTCAGTCCATCGCTGCTTGGCACCATTGGATGCTTTAGCGTCCTGTGAAGATGGCTTTGATGACCGAGAAGGCCGTCATTGGTATCAAGTGCCCTGGCACTTGACGGGTGTCAATTTCGCTTTATGGATACCTGTAGCTTTGACTGCCGGTGGGCTAGAGCCCTAGGTCATAAGGAAAAGCTACCATTCGCTGCGTGTGGGTGGAGTCTACGGTGGTTGATACAGCTTGAGACGAGCATCCTGACTCACGCAGTAGCAGCAGCTCACCATCATGAGAAAGTCCAATTCCACTTGAGGTTTCAGCATCCGTAGTGGTGAGCCAATAATTGCAGCTTCGCCCCCTCTAGTCTAAGCAACAAGAGATGAACGTTCTAGTCATCATCAGTGAGGATGAACTGCGCAACCATGATGCCCAACGTAGCAACCGCGCTCTGCGCGACTCGGCCGATCGGGAATCCGTTCTTAGCTCGTGCGCCTACTACTCTCTACAAAGCTCGAAATATGTGCATGGTAGACAAGGCGACGCATGACAGTGCGCTACGACAAACGGCGACCGTTCAGCACAGGCCAAAACACATGTGCCCGTGGGAGCCACACTTACGATGTCAGGTACCATCTACATTCCTGTTTGCAAGAGACCTCGTACCGTGTGAAGCCTTGAATCCGAGTACCCTTGCTTGATCTCTGCCTCACAGGAACCCGCTCCATTCTAGAATCCTTCTAGGGTATTCGTGGAATGAAGGATATGCCGGTGCACCGGGTGGCACAATGCTCCGAAGGACGACCAGGTTACCATGTTGCGAACATTGGGAGTCCTGATGCCCTTGACCATCTGATGTTGGGCGTATCATCGACACATGGAAGATCAAGGCGATGCCACCGCAGGCCCCTTCACGTTCCCGAATTGGTCGTTAAGGGACCAGTCCTCTCGCAAACACTGTACACTGTGCCTATATTTCCTTTCCAAGACAGACGGAAAGATGGCCCGAAGCTGTCGAGTCGAGTGCTGTTGTGAATCGAAGCGAGATGCTGAAGCAATGCAGGAAGCCAGTTGAGACGGCGAGTTGCCAATCATGTCGGATTCAATCCGTTACCCGAAGCCAACTGACTCTGATGCTCGTATGTGTGGATCGAGATGTGGTTTTCCAAGACCCGCACGTCCATCATCGTCCGCAAGGCGGACCTGGAGAAGCAAGTCTGGAAACATTTCCCAGAATTTGAGGCCGACGTTTCAATTACGCAACCAGAGATATGGCTGACACTTGTCGTAAGGGTCTCCCCATTGACAACCTCAAACCCACTTTACCTCAAAGACGGAAGTCGATCATTCATTGGATGGTGGTTGTGCGCCATGCTGTGGCCGGGCATCTCGGGGCTGTGACCACGATCCTGACTAGTAAGGAATGGGTAGCTTCCAGTTGGCTGACTTGCGACAGCGAATGTCCTTGCCTAGATGCTTGCTGCCCATTAACTTCAACGTTATGGCATAACTTTGCGACTGCCTACTGATCCTAGCGCTAGCCGGTGACAGTAGGTGGAGAGAGAAGAAACTTGGGCTGAGTCCGGGTGCCCGACTCTACCGCAGACCAGAGTTCGTAGTAAGAGAATGGGATTGTACATAGAGTGCTCGAGTCTGCTGATGTGTCGCAGGCAGCATGAATGCCGCCAACCAAAGAACCACCATCAGCATGATAACACGGTCCGAACTCACGGGGAGGTAATATCAGAGAGTCCCAAGAACGGCACAGGTAGGGCAGAGAAACAGAACTCGACAAAAATAGATAAGATTTTCGCGGCCCTCACCGAAGCGGTCAGCAGCCATAATTATTGCCCTCCGTGTGGGAGCCAGGGGGAACAGGGGTCAAGCCACTTTCGAGGAACGTGCGGCATTTGCCCGCACTGTCTCTTGGCCTTTTGCACTGTCTCACCCGCACAGGCTGGGAGTCAGTCAGTATCTACCCACGGTGATCCGACGGGGAGATACACAATAGCAACGGACAATAGAGCGATGAAAAGGAAACAAACCACGAAATGGGTGGTGGAGGCATCAAGGATAGATACATATCTGATCCCTCCCATCTTGACGCCTACCTGCTTCCCAGCGGGCTGAACTGATGCACAAAAAGGGATGACTGATGCAGCCTACCTGAAAAGCCATCCATGGAGGTCGGAGCCGCCTGAAACATGCTTTCCAAGGCAGATGGTATGAATCGTAGAGATTAGCTTCTGTTTGGGGCGAAGCCGATGTGAGGCAAGGGACAGAAGCACGACGTCGACGTAACCCTTTTTTCGATTGCTCGATTATCACATGTAGTGATCGTCTCTAAACCGGCCAACTTTGATCGAGGTGGAAATTTGGTCGACCTCCGGTGCCCGTTGTGGCCGCACAGACAAGATCTCATTTCTTGCATGCCATGCAGTCAACCATCATCATCATCCCCTCCCCCCCCCAGGCTCGTGGCAACCATGGATCAGGACCAGCTTATGAACAATGCATGAACCAGCTCAATAAGCTGGGAGTCATATTGGGTCACTTCCTCACGTCAGTACAATGGGAGGTGCCGGGCGACAAGGCGAAGCCAGAGGCACGGATTGTGGCACGGAAGCGGACAAAATATCCATGATTCCGAACCAAACTACTTGAGCTATTCATGCGAAGGGGGGGTGGGAAGGCTCGCGAGATGTCCTGAGTCAAGAACAATACGCACGTATCCATTGCTGTCCCTTCGGTCTCGTCATCGGCAGACAATCCACAGAAGAGCACACGGAAGCCCGTGGGAGCTGCCGAGGAGGAGGTCCAGCAAACTAGTATTCTGTAGGCGAAGTAACAGAATCACCCACTCGCAGCTCGCAAGGGGGCGGCGCTGAGAGCGCGTCTGCTGCTCGCCCAGTCGAGGCTGATATGACACAGACCACGTCAAGGATCATGGGCACAGCTGTCCGTGTAATTTTGCTGTCGGCCAATCGCCCTGAATGTGCCAACCTTCTCGAAGCATTCCAGAATGCGTGGATAACGTGGAGCTTGCAGGGGTTGCCGCATGCCGGGGCTGCAAGAGTCTGAGGCATGAGAAGCGTAAGGGAGGCGCTAGTTTCCACAACATCTGCCACGCCTCAATGAACCTTCTATAGACCTTCTAGAAACCTTCCGTAATAGGTTAGGATAATCTCCTGAAGTTAATGCATGGGCTGTCGGCATGTCCACACAGCCAACCAGCGTCTTGCAGCGACGGTATCAGCTCCCGCAAAAATCGTTTGGCCCCCCCCCCCCCCCTTCTCTCCCGTTATTGATGATGTTGCTATGAAAATAGTTCTCATTATTGCCATTATCATGTCCCCGAAAAGTGCGCCTGACTACTAACGTGCGTGTGCCGTGTTTAGTAGTGTACACTAGTACTCTGCCTAGTAGGTAGTTCGTAGAGATCATCCACTTACGGCGTAGGCCCCCAGTCTCTCGCCCTTCTCCCCAGCCGCGGTTGTGGGCATGTGGTTCTGAGATGGCGTGGAGACTTGCAGTCACTTTCTCAGCTGGACTCCGCATGGGCTTGGTGCATCATGCCCAGTCTAGGTGAATTATTCGAAAGCCACAAACCCTTTGGTCCCCGACTTCACTCACATGTACCTGCGGGCATGTGGAAACAGTGTCCAGAACTGTATCACATTCGCCTCGGCCCTTAACCAGTTACGTAGTAAAAGTCTGCGAAGACCATCTTTCACGTGGGCCATTACTAGCTCTCCCACACGTGGGAAACCGATCAGCAATTGCCGGATATTCACGTCGAGGGCCCCCGACATTACGCCTTCCAGAAGGATTGGAGCCCTTCGACGGGCGCGGTGACCTTTGAAGGGGGAACCGCCCTGATACGGGGCATTTGAATCGCGACCCCATGTTCGAATGGAGAAATTGGTGACCGGGGATGGTGATACGACCAGTCAAACGCTCCATCGCAACTTGTTTCAAGTTCCTCCTCCCCTTCCCACGCCTTATTATTAGAGGCACACAATTCGAAAGTGTCCGAGCGTTCACCAAGAAGGGACTATTACTACATACGTATCTATGTACGGAGTAGGTATGGTACGTACATACATAGATTAATAAGGAGCATGTGTACATTGACCTCACCGGACCGCACCAAGATTAAGAAACATGGGCCAGCTATGGTTGTCTGCATTTGGATGGTCATGCGAAGCAGAACATGGAGAAGAAGAAATAATGGATGGATGCAGTAGCCGGCTCGTATTTACCCATTCTTGCTGCGTCGGTCGCCATGTTCACTCCGAGTTGCCTAGAGGTTGAGGCAAGGGGAGAGCGTGAGATAGAGTACAGGCTGCAACCATCCTGCCACCCCTGGGGGGGGGGGGGGGGGGGGGGGTGGAAGGGGTGGGTGTGCGAGCCACATGGAAACCTTCGAAAATGCTTCCATCCACGGACCACTTCCGCGGCCCAGCTCTCTCATTACTTTAATTTTTTTCTGGTTCACGAGGTGCCGTTTACGCAGGAATACTCCGGGGGTTATGCCTTTTCTCCTCCTCCCCCTGCAAAGATACGACGTACTACGTGCAATAATGATGGGCAGGCTCCGTACTTTCTCCGCACCCTTGGACACGCAGTCATCTATTGTTCAGGGCCATCTTGTTCAGGCAGTCGACATTGAGCCGTTAGCCCGCGAAGCGGGCAGGTAGTTATGTAGGTTGAATATATCTTGATACTCCAGCTGTTTGGATGGATAACGGCGCACACCGGAAGGCAAAGTCCCCACGTCTCTCCCTGCGCCTTGTCGCCTAAAGAAGAAGATGACGCTGGAGGATCGAAGGGTGTGTCTCCCAACCGGCCGTCACACGTTTGGGTAGGGATTGTCAGATGGATGGAAAGTAACGTTAGGTACCGTTCCCATCGCCCTAATGTACGTAATTACAAGAGTCGACGGTGAGCAGAGATGAGGTGTCCTTCTCGGCTTCAACTGATCTCCCTGATTAAGGATGGCATGGCTCACACCAACTCCGGCGCTTCCTGTAAGATACATCCGCAGTAGATGGATACGTACATTCATACCACACACATGCGTACGAAGTAGGGACCAAGCCATGGAGGGCACTAGTCTAGTCAGTATGTTGTAATTGACCAGGACCAGCGTCCTTGCATTTCATCCTCCCCTTGCGAGATTCATGGGAAGCATGGCCCCGGCATGCAAGCGCCTGCCATCGAAGAAACCCCATGGAACATCTCACGAGGCGATCCCAGACCCCAAAGTCCATCTGCATCTCCATTCCCTGGGAGCCGACGCTTGTGGTGGGCACCATGGCTCGGATCATTGATACTGGCCATGACCATGACACTGTGTACACTGTGCGAGGTTCCTCAAATTCTGGCAGCGCAAGTCCAGCACCTTCGTTCCCGGGGCAGGCAAGGTACGTACCTTGCTACCCTCGATGTACATCTGTACCTGCCTCGTAAGCCACCAAAGCTGATGTAGTGCGCAAGCCAATAATTACCTGATGTACCATTCAACAACCTTGGCTCTTATTCCTTTTTTTTTTTTTTGGCCCTCCAGGTCGAAACTACCTTTCATTTCAATTCTCCATCAGTTCGCAAGCCCATTCCTACATTACCTGTTTTGATCGATCGGGGCCCCCTTTTTACCACTAAAATAGAGTGAGGGCCACGCCACAGAACAACCGTCCGTCTCCTCTCACTCCAAGCTCCTTCCATTGTGGTGTGCCCTGACAATCTATATACAACCAGCCCGCTCCCCCCCGTCCGTCCGCTGTCGCAAGGACCATTGGGTTGTCGTTCGTCACTGCCTGTATCCAGCAGAAGCCAGCCAGCCAAGCCAAACCATACCATACCATACCATACCATACCATACCAGACCAGACCATACCTCATCTCACCAAACCTCATACTGCTCTTTGCTTTTCTTCCCTTCCTTTTCCCTTCCCTCCCTTCCTGCCCTCGACCCTGCAGTGCATTCCTGCTTGCTGGTTGTTCTTTCGACAGGAGCCACATTGCGAACAAAAAGCCAAAAACCTATCATCACCCGAAAAGCAAAATAAACTCAAGAAGCAAAACGGAGTCGTGCATTCGTTCCCGTCATTCGAAATCCCCCATCAGGAGAAGAACAACTACACACATACTACCCAGAAACGTAAGGTTGCACCCTGTCTTTATTACCTTCTTTCCTGCCGCGTCGTGCCTCAAGTGTGTTTGCCGCTTGTTTGCGTTGGGTCACGCCGCCTCCTCGAACGTCCACTTTTTTTTCTTCGGGGGAGGGGGGCCCCTTGTTGGACACACCTACCTTACATACGTACCTTCGCGCGGCATCTGCAGACCAGACCCGAATCATAAACTCTTGGCCCGTACTTCACACCTTGTGCGAGGACCACAACCGTTTTTTTGCACTTTCCAAATATACCTCGAGCATCTGGCCTCGAGACAACTTCATCCTCCTACCTCTTGCTCCCTCCACCGACGCACACCCGCAAAAGCTCGCAGCCTACTTTCGACCCTGACAGATAGCTAACAGGCACGCGTCTAGTTTTTTTCCTTTCGGCAAAAGGCCTCTGCCTACTTTCTCCTCGACCCCTTCTTACCAAGGCACCACCGCGAGAGACTGTCACCCATCTGAACAGCGATCTGTCGAGCGTAGAACAGTCCCACCTTCCTTCAACATCGACCCTGAGGATCTTCAGGCTCTCATATTCCTTCCGTGGCCTGTTCTATCTGCGGTTAGACGATTGAGGCTTTGCTCTCGGCAACACTTTCAGCTTAAGATCCGCGCCCATACAATCAGCTCGCACCCATCCTTTCGAAGAGTCTAGCTTCCCTTTGTTCCGTATCATACCGCGAGAACCTTCCGACCATAGACACCTTTCGAGTAGCTGCTTCTACTTTTAAATACGATCCGTCCAGCGGTTCCGCGGACATAATCAATACCACAGGCAGCGTTTTCGCTACATTTCGTCAGAACCTCAGCGCTGTTCTAAATATACACCGCTGAGCCACCTACTGTCATCCCCGCCCCCCGGATTGATGAGGACGTCGACTGCACGGCCTATTGAACCTGCTGCTTGTTGACTGCCAAATCCATCGCGACCAATACAAGTTGTCCCAACTCATACCGCGGGCTTTCCTACAACGCGTGGATACCAGACCCAACCCTGGTGGAATCTTGGGTACGGAGAGACTAGTCATTCGAGATTACAAATATCGCATGTGACGTGTCGGATTCTGGGATCTGCTAGTATTCTATCAGGTATGCAAACCGAGCTCCCTCCCAAATCACCGCACTGCCCAGAGCATGCAATCCTTGTGCCACGGCTGTGACCAAGCCATGGTGGGTTGTATCTGTCAGTTTCCGAGTGGACAACTGTCAACGAGAGCAATTTATCTGCGGCCTGTTGGTGTGCTGGGCAGTTGCCGTGGCAGCTTTCACATACCACTCACCGCCTTGCCCATCTTCTAGTCCGGCATGCTGATTCTCTTCTCCTAGTTACATCAGACCTACCGAAGACGTAGTACAGAACTTTCTGATCTCCAAGCGTCTTACCTCATTTCACAAGCTTTGATCCAAGCGTCAGGGGCAAATCTTTGCACTCAGCGCACTATTTCGTTCTCGGAAACATGAGATCGCCCGCTCCTGCGGAGGTAATGGACATTGGCAACCTGATGAATAAGAAAGGTGCCGCAGCTATGCAATTACAATCTGGACCACCGTCCGACCGACAACACCCCCATCTCCCTCAACTTACCGCGAGAAATCTGCCAGAGCCTCCGATGGATCGTGCAGGCTCACCTCACGGCTCCGAGCACTCTCGATACTCTGGCCACCGGCCAATGGATGGTCTGGACAGCATGCCACGATCATATCCCTCCCCAGGTTCCATGGGTGGACCGATGTCTATGCCCAGCCATATGGGCCCCATGATTCTGCCTGGCATTCCGCCGGAGATGGCACAGAACATGCACCAGTACAAGGCCCCCGAGGCATCGCCCCAGCAGCAGGTGAACAAAGCCTATCCCTGCAGCACCTGCGGAAAAGGGTTTGCCAGGCGTAGCGATCTTGCGCGACATGGTGAGTTGGGATCCTCCCGACAGAGACACATCCTTTGCTAACTGCAAAAGAACGAATTCACAGCGGTATCCGGCCTCATGTCTGCGACTTCCTCAACTGTGGCAAGCAGTTCATTCAGAGATCTGCACTCACCGTGCACCAGCGTGTACACACTGGCGAGAAGCCTCACATGTGCGAACGATGCGGAAAGGTGAGCATTAGAATGCCAAACGTCAGGTCAAACCGCTAACTTTAGCCAGCCCTTCAGCGACAGCAGCTCTCTTGCCCGACACCGCCGTATCCATTCTGGCAAGCGACCGTACAAGTGCCCCTACGCCGATTGCCAAAAAACATTTACGCGTCGTACAACCTTGACAAGACACCAGAATCATCACACTGGAACTGTGGAAGAAGCGGCACTTGCGACTGCGGCGGCCCTGGCTGCTCGTCCCAACAAGGCCGGCTCGGCTCGATCCGACGGCGACGGCATGTCAAATCATGGATCGCCGTTTACCACGCCATCACCAGGCCAGAGGACTCTCTCCATGTCTCCAAGCGCGGACAGCATGCACCGCAGCAACGCCGACTTCCAGTACTTGGGAAATAGCTCCCTCCCTGTTCATCTTCGAGGAGACATGCATGTGGGCAGCCCTGCCTCGACTTCTTCGGCCGGCTATAATAACAACGTTCGACCAACTTCGCACCCCACGGGCTACGGACCGCCATCAACCCTGGAGCCTAACATTGAGCAACACTCTGGCCCTGGCAGTGCTGGTGGCAGCCCTCACATGGGAAGCGTCGGCTGGCAGTCTCCCTCTCGTGTTGCCTCTCCAGCTCACAGCGGCAACGGATACTCTTATCCAGAGCCGGATGCTTACCCATCTGGACCGTCCATGGGTGGCCAAATGTTTTATGGCAACCCGAATCAGATCCGACGACCGCAGAGCACAGAGCCGCAAGCTGGCGTTTATGACATCAAGGGTCGTCAGAGCGAACTGTGGGCTGGCGCTCACTAAATTCCCTGTCAATGAACAGTACCTAACGATACCCCTGCATTTGCTGTTCTACATGTCTCGGACAAAGACGAGAAGAGGGGGTCTTAGCCTGGAGTTGAGTTTGATTCATTTCACATTGACGCCCCGTGGTGAAACTAAAAGTTTGCATGGTTGGCGGGTCGGGTAGATAGATATGGTTTTCTAATATCAATCACGGCTCCGGGCATGTGTTGCCCAGAGATGGTGGCATGGCCCGGTGGCTGTTGTTCGCTTATAGTACTTTTCCTTTGTTGACTTTAGACTGGTGGAAACCACACACTTCATGACGGCTGGAATTTGGCATGGCTTTCGGCAAGGGAGATGTGGGAGGAGTTCGAGACATCTTGCCGCCTCGGTGAGCCTGGCGATCTCAAGGAAATGACGGAACTAAAATCAAGGATCGGTCGGGAGCGACTTTGTATCAGTTTGTTGTTGTATTAGACATGGACATACCCTTTTATTTCATTTAGCAAACCGAGATCTACGCACCCGTGATTGCTGCTCTACTCCATGCCTACTAAACACCCTAACTAGTTACTAGTTATGTAGTATCGTGCATGGTGTGGGGTAGCGGGGTGCGGAATGTCCGCAACGGCATGGCATGCTGGAAGGTTGAGGATTGGCCAGCCAGCGAACAGTGTGTAGAGCCTCTTGGACCTTTCGATCTCAGTCCAACTATTCTCTCGAAGCGGAAATACTTTTCTCAGCTCGTGGTCGTATGAACCCTGCGGGCCAGCGGGCACCTCCTTCTTGGAGCTCAATGTTGAGAAATTCCATGACAGACCGGACAGTTTGCATTTTCATGAGAAAGAGTTTTCGTCTTCCCCCCCGGTCGAGTTTCAAGCCACCGTCTATTTAATAATCGACGAGCAAATATCAGTCCAACGAAGCCCAGGGCGCCAAAATTCGCTGTGCTCGCCGGAAAGAGGATTTCCGGATACGGTTGCCGCAGGGGCCATTGCTCCAGTACTGTTCACAAATCGTGCCGGCAATCTCGGGATTTTCTGATTTGTGATCATGGGCCCATTCCCAGCGCGAAGAGAGGCGAGGATGGAAGCGCATGCATTGCCGCAATGGGGGGCGAGCAAACGGCGACAGTGAGCGGGACGATAACCTTTGGTGCTAGTTGAACTGGGTTACTGATCAGGAATAGCTGAGCCATTACCAAGGCTTTACCAACTGTTTAGTCTTGCTTTTGTGGGCTCTCGCTGTCTGTCTCTCTGACTTTGGGACCCGTGATGTCCTGCTGCTTTATGACCTTGGTCATCGTTCGTGTCCCTCTTATATCCTCCTCTCTTTTGGCTTCGTTATTGTGAGCCCATACATCTGAGACATGAGCATGATTGCAGTCTTACTCCAATAATATCGACTTGACTCTGTATCCTTTTTCTCCCTCCTCTGTTTCTTCCTATTTGGTTGGTGTGGTGTGTTAGGAGCGGCGGGCACAATGACGCAAATCCAGATCGAGATCACGTCCGACACGCTGTGTCCGTACTGCTATATGGGGAAAAAGAACCTCGAGAAAGCGATCGAGACATATCGAGAGAGCCACCCAGAGAGCGACTTCGAAGTTCTCTGGAAGCCTTATTACCTGAACCCTGCGATGAAGAAATCGGGTAAGTAGACGCTTTGCAGTCTTTTGAGTTATTACTTGGGGGTCCGTCATTTATAAGCATCTTGTTACAGCGGCAAGGATGTTGCATGACACTACGAACAAGACAACCAGACTTGAAGCAAGATATCTAACTCCCAGCTTTTCCGAGTAGGTTATGACAAGAAATCCATCTATGAATTCAAGTACGGCCAGCACACCGGAACCCTACTCGAGCGCATGGTCGCCGCAGGGCCTAATGCCGGCATCGACTTCACCCGCGTGCGCGGCACAACGGGGAACTCGCGGCAGAGCCAGAAGCTGATCGCGCTGGCGGGCAGCAAGTCCCCGGAGCTGCAGAGCCGGCTCATGGACCTGCTGTTCAAGGGGCATTTCGAGGACGGCGAGGACATCACGGACCGCAAGTTCCTCGTCGCCGCGGGGGTGGCGGCGGGGCTGGACCTCAAGGAGGCGGCGAGGATGCTGGACAGCGAGGTCGAGGGAGAGAAGGTGGATGCCGAGGTGCTGAGGGCGAGGGCGCGGAACATTACCAGCGTGCCGACTTATACCATCCAGGGCAAGTATCGGGTGGGTGGCATGCAGGAGCCCGAGGTGTTCGTGGAGTTGTTTGAGAAGATCCGGGCTCAGCAGGCGCAGTAGGGTCCCCTTATTAAGCAGAGGATGTTCGTATAAGAGGCCAGCGTCTCACTCAGCGAAGTTAAGCACGGGAGACTACCTACCCCATCCGTTGGGACGGCAGGGGGGGGGGCGTGTTGTTGAGTGGTGCGGTCACATCTCATCGCTTCAAGGTTTGTGGGCTGGCGGGCGTAAAGTAGGATTCTTTCTCTCTTCTTTTTTTGATTTGATGGAGCTCGGGTGAAAGCAAAAGTAGTCATGGCTTCTCGAGACGGGAAATCAATGACAATAGGTCAGCTGGCAGATTGTAAGGGTGTTTTGTCGATTTGCGTTTTCTAGTTTTGATATTAAGGCCGCGGCCGGATACTGAAGGGTTTTTTGAGCTTTTAAAGCACTCGAGTGTTTCTGAACTATGCACAACCTGAACGCCAAACGATTTACCCATAACCCCAACCTCTGCCTCTCTATTTTTTGTTGTTGCAAAAAGGGGGAAAGTGAAGCCTCACATCCGTTGCCGCCCCCAGCCCAGAATAAAGAAACCCAGAAACCCGTATCCAAAACGCCAGATGATGCCGATGTTCCGCCCCTCCCCGTGTCCCACTTTCAGCGCTTCATGTGACTGTAGTCCTTGAGCAGATGCTCCATGTGCGTGTTGGTAGCCTTGCCGGTACGCCTGACTGCTCGCTTCTTCTGCGCCTTGTTTTTGGAGTCCACCTTTTTGATGATGCTTGGGTCGGCACTCGTGGGCTTCTGCCCCACCGCCACCAGCTTGCGCACGATGTCGTCGGTAGTCGGCACCTTCACCCGATGCCACATGATCTGGAACTCCGACTCGACGCCGTGGAAGAGCGAGGCGTCGTCGAGCCACACCATCCGCGGGTGGTTGTCCTTCTTATTGCGCACCACCAGGATCTTGTGCTCGTTCTCCAGCTCCGTCAGCCCGTCCTCGCAGTCCATCCAGCCGTCCTTGAGATCCTTCACGCTGACGCCTCTAGCGTCCTTCTTGCTCTGGAGATACTGCAGCAGCGTGACCTTGGACTTGACGCCCGGGATGATCGGCCGGTGGGTGTACGTCCCCGTCCTCCACGTCTGCTCCGACAGCTTCGGGTCGGGCGCCCATTGGATGCGCGGATGCCGCCGCATCGACTCCGCCAGCGCCTGCTTGTGCTTGTCCGCGCTCTTCGTCTGCGACAGGTGCTGCAGGATCTGGTTGATGGTCATGGTCTCGTCCTTCTTCTTCAGGTACTCCACCGCGAACGTCATCTGCGTCAGCACATCCGTGCCGTAGCCCGTGATTTCCGGCTGCGAGTAGATCTGGGCGGTGGCATCGCGCTTACGCTTCGCTGATGGCGTCGTCTCGTTCTTGGAGGTCGTGCTGCCGATCGACGGCGATGGCGAGGGCGGCGCGAGCGTGCTGGCAGTCGCTTTGGTTGTGATTTTCGAGGCAGCCGACGAGAGGGCGCTCTTGAAGAGCCCCTTCTGGCTGTCGAGATAGGACGACATGGCTGGGCGCTTGGAGTCGGAGATGTGCTTCTTCGGCTTGCGCTGGTGGTTTGGTGCCGCAAGTTGGCAACCTGCAGAGTTGTACTCGTTGGTAGGTTTGACATCTTTAATGCAGGACAAGGCTATGGATCCATGTCAGCGCCACATTTCCTAATTTGGAAATTTGTGGGTCGCAACGCTCATTCGCTGGCAGTAAGGTAGTCCACTAAAACGACTTTTGATGGCAAGGCTATTCATTCACTGCCAACACTCAAATCTTCTGGGTTCAAGTTGCGATATGAACATGGCTTCCATGAAACCCCTTATAATTTGAAAACAATTGTGCCACATGAGAAGAGGAGAATTTGGATTAGACAGCTGTTGGCTATGGAGGCTCATATGCGGGCCCGTAGCATGACTGCCATAGACCTCATATTTTTAAACGGTTGTCTTATTGTATTCCTAATGCTACCACCTCAATGACTTTCCTTCCAACTTTGATAATGTGAAATGGAACCCTTTGTAGAAACATCTTCCCAAAAAGCCATCTCACATATACGCTGCTGTTGTTGAAACGCACCCCCTCGTCCCTGTGGCTTGCAATGGCTATCCGTAGACCACGCCGATAGGCAGACCGAAGATCCCAAAAGCAAACAAGACTCATCCTCTATTAAAATGTATGTTTCACCGAAAGAAAGAAAGAATCAATGATCTGCCCAGACCTCTCGTAAAAACTACACGACACATTGGCCAGACCGTTCCCACCTCCAAGCGCCAGCCGGTCCAGAGAGTACCAGGCAGGCTTATCGTCCAGGGACTTTCGATTGGATGTACCCGGTGGGCTGCCCATGGTCTCTTCCTCCTCGACTCGGCTCCCAATCGACTGATATCGTGTCATAAGCTTTGGTGCGCGAACTTAAGCAGACTGCTGCTGCTGCTGTTGCAGGTACTGGTAGCCGAAATATGCAGCCAAGCCGCCGACAAGAATGACGGCATACATTCCAACGCCCAGACCGGCGCCATCAGAACTGCTGGTGGAGTTATAGCTTGCAGTAGGAGCTTTCGGCGAAGGGTCGCCCGGCTATGGGACACCAGAATCGTTAGCCACGTCCCATAAAACTGTCGCGGTCATGGCAATAGCAACTTACCAGCCGTTTCAGGACTCCGACCTCCAATTGAGCCAAGGTATCTCGTGCCTCGTCGCTGTGGCCAACATCCTCGAAAGCCTCGGTAGCATCTTGGCCACCAACATCTAGCATGACCTCTTCACCACCCCTATTTCCCAGCTGACCGTCAGCCTATGATCGCGACCGGGCAACAGTGGAGAAGGGAGTACTCACGGATGCTCATCGATGAATTTGGTACAGTCGTAGATCTTATCGTGGATAACTAAGAAGACATCCTTCTTGGTGTTGTGCTCAGCAACATCTTGGTAGGTAAGTTCGAGGCCCATGGTGGTGGCAGAATAGCGAATGCTTGACAGGCGGGTTGTTTTCTCGAGAATCGAAGGGAAAGGTCGGCTGTACTGAGTATCGGGAAGATTGTGAATGAATGTTGAGAGAAGAGAGAAAATGTCGCGAGCCCCAAATCACGCCAGGATCTTTCTTCGGGTCTTTTTGAATCCGCTTCGGAGTCGGGGGGTGGCCTAGAAAATTGCTGGGGGTTGAGGCCAGTTTCCTGCAGTCCACGGCTGGGAGCTGGGGAAGCTTAGGCGTAATAAAGTTTTTGCCCAATTAAACGCAAAGAAATTAGTGAGAGTCGCCTGTGATTTGCTGTGAAATCGGGCCCCAGCTACTGGCCGAGCTTGTGTCGGGAAATTGTTATCCTTCGCCAGCATCTGTCTCCGTTCTCCATCCTGAGTCGGCGGTTCGTATAGATAACACAAATGCCTCCAGTGTCTCATGAATAGTAGTACAAAGGATGTCTCACTGAATGAATGACAACACGGCCTGACTCCCTTCGCGCCCCTGCAACATTTTCACCGCTGCAAAGGATGGATGCCAAGCCACATTCTTGGGATTGCGAGTACTCGAACTGATACGCAGGCTATATCAGCTCCGACGTACTACGGACTAGAGGCAATGCGGCAAGTCGCAGCCTTGCGTCAACTCCGTGTTTTCTTTCGTCACAAGAACCACCGGGCCAGATGACAGGAAAATTGAGCCTTCTACTTCGCCGTGCGACTGGATTCTTGCCAGAGCCAGTCGAAACAGCCTACAGGTGTCCCTTTTCACCACCCGGCATTCCACCTATCTCCTCGATGCTCCACCCCCAATGTCCTGTCCTAACCTATAACTAGTGACCTTGTCCCATTCGATCTTTTGTCTCGTAACCGGCAGCTGTCTCCTCAATCCCTTGAATGCACCCTCACTCAAGTTCGTAAAGCCCTTGTTCAATTCCTCCTGGTACTTCTTCTCGGTATTGGAGATCTCCTTGACAATGCCAGCTCCGGTTCCCGATGAGACAGATGCAGATGACGACTTGTTTGTCAACAGTCGAACGTTACCGTCTTCGTAGTAATGAACGTCAACTTTGATAGAGCCTTCCAAGCTTCCCGATGAGGGATCGAAGAGATATAGGGAGCGCCACCGCCCATTCCTACGCGGGTCAGATGGAGACACGAGCTTCAGAGAAGGAGACGTACCAGTAGTTGCTTGGGCTGTATTTATTCGATACAATAACGACTGCAATCTTTGAGTCGTTTTCGGTTGGGTGTACTCCGTAAGAGGAGTTTGCGAAATGCTCTTTCACATATGTTCCAAGACTCTTCAGGGTCGATTTTCTGCCATCGTGTCAGCCGTCTGCTTTGGTGCAATGTTAAGGTACATCATACACCAAGTCAGTATGCGCGCTCTCCAAAACGTAGCTCTGGACGCCGCTGGCTTTCTAATATGTGCGTTAGGGGATGTCGATATCGTGGGTTGGGTACCTCGAACCTGTGTCGCGTGGTTGAAGGTGAAACTCGAAGAGCTTTCAACATCGTAGTATTGATCTCCACCAAGAGAACTGTGGGAGCTTATAATGACCTGCGCCGGCGGCTTTAGCATTCCATGTCAAAATTCCATGACTCCCGACGTACCTGCTGGCTCCCTCCAGGCAGCTTTACTGTGATGAATTGTTCTTCGTTATACTTCTCGAAAGCTGGACCGAGGCTAGAGACGACATTAGGGCTCGAGATGGTCAATGATTTAATATCTGCTCTCGGGTTAGTGGTTCAAATCCGGCACAATAGATCAAGCCGTCAAAATACCTGCTATCACATCTGCGAGCTTTCATAGAGTCAGCGTGGGTACGAATGTCAAGGTTGCTGAAGGATAGAATGTACCTCGCCTGGAGGAGCGCCTTCCACGAAGGAAGACACGAGATCGACTTGCGAAGGCATGGCCCGAAGTGCGAAGAATGTAGCCCAAATGCAATACTAGTCGATGGTGATGCAGCTAAGTTCAGAGTGAACAAGCAAGGTACCAAGAGTGTCAGGGAGCTCTTGTTGAAACGCGGGGCAGTGTATGGTTGGCGTAGGTATGGTGGGACAGGACGACTTCTATTGGTCTGCCCATATTTTGGAAGCCTTGTTAGAGCAGTACTTACTAAGGCTGCACATTAAGCCAAAATTCAAGTATCCCATCAACACCACAGACAGAGGCGAATTCATATGTCGATTTAAAGCGTTCTGCCTCTATCTAGGATTCATACTATATATACGCATATGGGACTTGACTTCCTTTCAATATGAACTATATTCACGTTGCGAACGTCATCTCTACCACCACTCTACGCCGTTGAATTCCATCCTTTCAGTAGTTAATCACTTGCTTTATGCTGTCATATATCCCTACACATGTTAGTGAATCGATCACTACTAGGGACGAAGAATACTTACTTGCAACATCTGGGACATTGAACTTCTCGAACATCAATGGACTATGAATGCTCCATCCTGCCACCCTTGCAACAGGCGCCTCCAATCGAATGAATGTGTCGGAATCTTCTTGAATGGTTGCCGCGACTTCCGCTCCAATACCTGCGTTCACCATAGATTCGTGGACAACAAGACAGCGACCGGTTTTTCGAACGCTTTCGAAGACAGTCTCTTTGTCCCAGGGATATAGGGTCCGTAGATCGATCAGTTCCACAGAGATACCCAAATCTTCTTCAGCTCGCTGGATAGCTGACATGGATGTATATAATGGCTGTCCATATGATATGACAGTGACATCTTTCCCTTCCTTTAACACTTCCGCCTTAGAGAGAGGGAGTGTGTAAGACCCAGTTGGAACTTGCTCCACTGCTGCTCGATAGAGGATCTTCGGCTCCATAAAGATGCACGGGTCGTTGCTGCGTATCGCTGCTAGCAGCAAACCTTTTGCTTGTAGAGGTGATCGTGGCATAATAACTCGCAACCCGGGAATATGCGTGAACAGGCTTTCCGGAGACTGCGAATGGTACAATGCGCCGTGCCCGACGCCTCCGCAGGGCATCCTGACCGTCAGGCCTCCTGCGCTTCGACCGCAGGAGCCGTCTCTGTATCTGAATTTGGCAGCTTCATTAACCAATTGGTCAAATGCTGGATAGATGTAATCCGCAAACTGAATCTCCGCAACAGGGCGCATCCCCTCAGCGGCGACTCCGATGGCAAAACCCATGATTCCTTGTTCCGTGAGGGGAGTATTAAATACTCGATCGGCACCGTAGTTCTCAGCCAGTTTCATTGTGCATCGGAACACTCCGCCAAACGCAACGTCTTCGCCAAACACCATGACTCCATCATCCTCGGCTAACGCTATTGAGAGGGCATCGTTGACGGCCTGGAACAGGTTCATCTTCTTTGTGGTACCATTGCGCACATCTTCTGTTAGCTCTGGGTTATTGAGCGCAGTCTGCGGGCTATGTGCTAGGAGGGATGTCGTGGAGTACTCGATTGGAAGGTTTAGTTTCGCATTCGGAGGATGCGTCGAGTATAGTCGTTGTATGGCAAGCGGAAGTTGGCTGGAGAACGAAGGCGCCAAAGCCCTCCTTAACGGACGGATGGGCAGTTTCATCTTTGATCCTCAGTAGGCTCAAAAAATCATGTCAATTGGGTATAGGGCATGACGAAGAAGGGATTGAGACCGCGATTCGAAAGTCATTCTCTTGTCTGGTCCCAGGGATGATGTAAGTTCGGCTTGCAGCGGCCTTCGTGGGGTCTTAGTGTTCCAGCGATGATCCATGCAAGCACTTTACGCGAGATTAGATTGTTGCCAGGTCAACAACGCTGGTTGCCAACTCACCTCCAAAACAGGTAATTAGGGCCTTGGCATTTCTAGGTGTCAAAATATGCGAAGTGCGACTAATGCTTCCGTTCCAGAATTATTAGCATTCCACTAAGATTGAAGACTCTGTAAGGGTGACAAAACGATGGCCCCAAAGGAATCCGCACGACCATCACACCGACCGCGCGATGCGTCTGGCAGAAAACAACACAGAAAACGAAGATCACAGGCGCACGGTTCGAAAAGGCCGGGAACGTCTTCGGAGGAGAGTCGGGGGGAAAACAGATCGCTGTCGTTGTCAGCGGATGCACTCGCAAGGCTAAATCAAGAAAACACCAGGACTAGCCGAAGGAGACAATCGGATGCACCCCGACCACAGCGCGTGCACAGGGAAGAGTTCCGGGATGTCGCTTATGAGAAGACACGGAGACAACACAAGTCCAAGAAGAGGCGGGTTGTGAGCGGCGCTGTGTTAGAAGAGGGCAGATCACGGGGCGTTCACGTAAGAGGCGGTGGCGGCAGCAGTGACAACAGCATCGAGAAGGAGGAGTTGTACTATCGGGGCCCGTTGCGGCCGAAGAAGAATCGGAAGAAACTTTGTGAGTTTGGATGCTGGGAATTTATGGCTGGGGTGGGCATTAACATCATCTAGGGATATGGATCGGAATCGCGGCCGTTGTGGTGATTCTGATAGTTGTGATAGCAGTGGTCGTCAGTAAGAATAACTCGGGCTCGTCAGGGACGGAATCATCAGGGGGTTCGCCAGAAGACAACCTCGACGGCAAAGACAGAGCCAGCATACCGATGCAATGGCAAGGGTCATATCTCGATCCATGGACATGGGTAGACACGACCGACTTCAACGTCACGTTCACTGATCAAATGGTTGGGGATCTGCCGGTTATGGGATTGTATTCAGAATGGGACGACTCGAAGCAGGCGAATCCCAATGTTCCAGCATTGAACGAGGCCTGGGGTTCGTACAATGAGAGGCCAGCACGCGGGGTTAACGTTGGAGGTTGGCTGTCACTGGAACCTTTTATCACGCCATCATTGTTCAACTATGACTCCAACCTGGGTATCATCGACGAGTGGAATCTTTGCGCTCATTTAGGTCCGACTAAGGCAGCCGAGACCTTGGAGCATCATTACGCTACCTTTGTCACAGAGTCAACGTTTAAGGAGATCGCGGATGCTGGGCTGGACCACGTCCGAATACCTTATTCGTACTGGGCGGTTGAGATTTACGACAACGATCCTTACGTCTTCAGGACATCGTGGCGCTACTTGCTCCGGAGCATAGAGTGGGCGAGGAAATATGGCCTACGAATAAACCTCGACATTCATGGAATCCCGGGGAGTCAGAATGGGTGGAATCATAGCGGTCGTCAAGGTCCTATTGGTTGGCTAAACGGTACAGACGGGCAGAAGAATGCACAAAGGTCTCTGGAAGTTCACGATCGTCTGTCCAAGTTCTTCGCCCAGGACCGATACAAGAACATCATCAAGTTCTACGGCCTCGCCAACGAACCTAAGATGACATACTTGTCAATTCCCGACGTTGTCAGCTGGACAGAGAATGCGTACAAGATCGTGCGAGACAACGGTGTTGATGCAATCGTCGTGTTTGGCGACGGTTTCATGGGCCTGGCCAACTGGCAAGGCTTGATGACGGGCTACAGCGACATGGCCCTCGACGTGCATCAATACGTGATTTTCAACAGGGATCAAATCGTCTTTACCCACCAAGAGAAAGTTGCATACGCCTGCGACGGCTGGACAAAGCAAGCCCAGGAGAGCATGTCGACGGCGACGGGATACGGACCCACACTATTCGCCGAATGGTCGCAGGCAGACACCGACTGCGCAAAGCATCTGACAAATGTCGGCTGGGGCAACCGGTGGGAAGGCACTTACGACTCCGGGAACGGTACGACGGATGTCCTCACACCACGATGTCCCACAGAAGACTCGAAGTGCAGTTGCTCTCAAGCAAACAGTGACCCAGGTGGATTCAGCGGGACGTACAAGCAGTTCCTCAAAATGTTTGCAGAGGCACAGATGCATTCTTTCGAAAAAGGCCTGGGATGGTGGTACTGGACGTGGGACACGGAGAGCGCGCCGCTGTGGAGCTACAAGAAGGGATTACAGGCTGGGATATTGCCAGCGAAGGCTTATGAAAGGGATTTCGATTGCTCAACAACCATCCCTGACTTTGGCGACCTGCCAGAGTACTATCGATTGTGAGAGAAGTAGCTGTCACGGGTTAAGTTTGCATGTTTGGGGCGTTGTTAGGAATTTTGGATACGAATAGACCGGGGACATAAAGGCAACGATGGGTATACCATGCATGAGTGGAGAGGGACTTGTATGATTTACGTTAATATAGGCGAGGCGGGAAGATGAAGAGAATTTGTATTATCGCTGGCAACCCTGATTAGAAGACATCGTTAGGAAGATGAATGCCCTCAAGCAGATCCCGTGATGCTATGCAATCCTTTCCCCACTCCCCTGTATTCAGCCCGATGTGAACTTCCCAGATAGGACTTATGACAGGGTCCGCTGCATATCACGAACGCCAGACGCTTTGGACCAGTGGGACCGCATCGACTACCCCGGCATTGGCACCGCTGCAAAATGGAGCCTCTCGTCAGCAACAGATCCCGGCAACTAGTGATGATGCAGCTAAACCCGCCTTCTCGCCGCTTCGCGACCGAAATTAACGATTACATGATTGCACCATCTGCGCTCGGGGACCTGGAATTTCTAAGACGGACCGGAAAGAATTGGCCGGCTTGGTGGTTGACACAATTTGTGTTTTGCTCAGTGCCTACGGTCTGAACGCCGAACGAGCGCCGCTCCACATTCGAAGATACGTCATTTCTCAAGGAGGTTATTCCCGAGTCCCGCCCACGAGCCAGACTCTCGTCGCCATCCATTGGATGGAAGGCAAGCAAAGATCCACCAGGGATCTAAAAGGTGCGAAGCGAGACCCTATGGGCTGATTAATACCATGCTAAGCTTATTTGACTAGAGGCTACCGTAAGTCCAGGCCTCATTCGGGATTGACTAAGTCATGCTAGCAGCTTGCGGAGTTCCTCAGCGATGTTACTGTGCGGCTAGCAATTCGTATAAATACTAAAGCTTGGTATATAAAGCACTCTCGCTGGCTGGAGTGGTGGCTACGTGTATTCCGACTTCATATCTCTTTCAGACACGCTTATATCTGTTCATCATGACGCTCACGGATGGAGATGTTGAGAAGGCCTCGATCCATGCACCTGAGGATGCACCTGCAGATGCACCCGAGCAAGGGTTGGAGGGAGGTGGGTTTCAACCAATTCGGCCTGTTGGGACTGTAGGGACCGCCATATCGCGGAGAACTTCGAGGGCTGCCAGCCACACGAGATCCCACAATGGCTACAGCTGTGACGACTATCACGACGAAAGCGACGACACGGCCCAGGCGCAAATCACGGAGAAAGACCCGTTCGAAGTTGGCTTTGACAGTGGCGACCATGATCCACTGTGTCCGCGAAGTATGAATATTGTGAAGAAATGGATTATTGTGTCTGTTGTTTCATCAGCCAGTTTATGCGTGTAAGTGGCCAAGGTGGTGATGGAAATGTAACATACGCTGACATTTCAACAGGACCGCGGCCAGTTCCATCTACACGTCGACTTACGGGCAGATGGATGCAGAGTTTGGCAACTCGCGAATCGTGGCGATACTGGGCCTCTCGACTTTCGTCTTGGGCATCAGCCTGGGGCCCATGTTCCTGGGACCGCTCAGCGAGTTCTACGGCCGACGCCCAATCTATCTAGTTTCTTGGAGCCTGTATCTCATCTGGATCATTCCTTCCGCAGTCGCCAAGAATATAGCAACTATGATTGTGTCTCGATTCTTCGACGGCTTGGCAGGAAGCGCATTCTTGGCTGTCTCGGGTGGGACAGTCAGCGACCTCTTCGCCAGGAGTGACCTTCAGGCCCCAATGCTGCTCTATTCCCTGGCACCATTCATCGGGCCCTCCATGGGTCCTTTGATCGGTGGCTTCATCAACTACTACACTGACTGGAGGTGGACATACTGGGTTCTTCTCATCTGGACGTTCGCGATTATGGTTGGGATCGTCTTCTTTGTGCCCGAGACTTATCGTAAGTAGCTCGGACGTGGGATATCGAGCCTCAACACCACCAGTTCGCAAGACTGCCGCTAACAAAGTGACGCAGATCCGATTATATTGAGAACCAAAGCAAGGAAACTAAGAAAGGATACAGGAGACGATCGATGGAAGGCACCTATGGAGAAAACACAAAAGTCGATTGCACGGACGATCGGCACCTCGCTTCTCCGACCCTTCCAGCTGCTCATCTTTGAGCCAATGTGTCTCAGCCTATGCGTGTTTTCCGCTGTCCTCCTGGGCGTTCTGTACCTCTTCTTCGGGGCATTTCCGCTCGTCTTCATCAACAACCACGGTTTCAACCTGTGGCAGGTCGGAATGACTTTCTTAGGAATATTCACCGGCATGCTATGCGCTGCAGCCACCGATCCGATATGGCACGGCATCCGCGATAGGCTCATCAAGAAACTGGAAAAGGAGACTGGTGTCGAGGGGGGCAGCGAGCCCGAGTTCCGCCTCCCGCCTGCTATTCTTGGAGCTGTCCTCGTCACCGTGGGAATATTCTTCTTTGGATGGACAACGTTCCCCTCTGTGCACTGGATCGTTCCAATTATTGGATCTGGTATATTTGGTATGGGGTAAGTGCTGAATATTTTCTTTACACAGCAGTTCGCAAGCTTTACTCGGAGTTGAAAAGGGGTAACCCACACACGCCTGTGGTGCCAGGCTCGACTTGACATATGCCTTTCAGGGTATCCTGGGAACGAGCTGTGCGGCCCTGCATCTCCATGCAGCTAAACTGGCCTTGTAGCCATTTAGTCATGGATTTGTCAGGTCTTCAAGGCTCCGAGTTGATCTTGCATCTACGACTCTGCAGGAGACATGCGGCTAACCGCTTGGATTTATTATAGGACCTTGCTTGTGTTCACTGGAATCTTTACGTTTCTTGTAAGTCGTCACACCCGTCCCTCCTGGTGGCGTCCCAGGGGTCTGGAGTGGTCTCACCATTCGGGGGACACAATAGAAACTTGCTAATGCCGAGGATACAGGTCGACGCATATCCGTCTTATGCAGCCTCCGCGCTGGCGGCCAATGCTTTCGTGCGATGCATGTTTGCTGGTGAGTCTAATCTTTGTTCCACCAGCGCTCCTATCCGTTCAGCTGGATTCCCCGCCACGGGTGTTTGTACTCCGTTGCTAACTCGTATGCTGTGATATAGCTGCATTCCCATTGTTTGGAAATCAAATGTATTCGAAGTTGGGCTACCAATGGGCGACGTCGTTACTAGGCTTCTTGACGCTGGCGATGCTGCCTTTCCCATACATCTTCTTCCGTTATGGTAAGAGAATTAGGGGCCATAGCAGGTTTGCTGTTGCCTGAGGAGGCAACTTGGTTGCTGCACAATGTTCGGAATATGCATGTGGTCAGTCGAAGAGCAGCGCGAAGTGCGTGCGAGGGAGAGGAGATAACAAGACGCCAGCCGCCACCCCATCGGATCAGGGACCGGCGCCGCAACAGTATTCCAATGAGATGGTGTGATTGCGAGGAATCTACGATTCCTTAGTGGTGGACTGAGAAGACTTTGAAATAAAGCACTGGTTGCTTGATCACAACTGTATGGGAGGTTCCTGGCCCCCACTACATACCGAATTCCAGGGCTGCAAAAAGTCTGCAGGGCTACTGGATCAGCGGGAGGACGGGAGGACGAATAAACGATGCTAGGTGATCATGGCGATCTTGATTGCCAGATTCAAATCAAGGCTGGTCATCTCGTGTGCGTTGGGCTCTGGTGGAAAAGTTGAGCGGCCAGTCGAAGAGAGCCTGGTGGTAACGCGACATCAATAGGCAGCTGTGGCCGCCAATAATAGACGAGATATTGAAAATTGGGTATTAGCCAGGCCCGCATGCAAAGGAAATATCCTGGTTTCTTGTTCATCAGCCTACACGTATACATGTAAACGATGAGTTTCGTATGTGACTGTCGTCCAATGTTTTAAGCTAGCGGAGTTGGCCGTCCGACTTGCCCCCTCTCATGCATGGCAAAGGGACGAGGTTGCGAAGCAGTTGATAAAACCACGGTGTGTCTCGGCGCCTCGGCCCACCAGGTCTGGAACGTATCTCACATGCAGGCTGGCTGAAGCGTGGTGGAATGCCACTGTACGGATGCGGCAGCAATTGTTGCCCGTATGCAGGTGGATGATGTGCCAAGAAACTGTATTTTATTTTTGGGAATATCATATGGCAAGCAGAGCGAAGCAGCGGCACGAGTGAGACCTAATGGTACGTCATCATGAAGATAGTGATGTCCGGCTAAGATATGGGGGTCACAAAGGCCGTGAGGAGTTGAGGGAGACAAACATTGATACCCAGGGTTCTACCAACTCCCTCGGTCTGTCAACCTGGACGTTCAGGAACTGGAACTGGAACTGGAACTTGGCAACCTCGGACAACACGAGCCATGTCGGGTGCCGGCCAGTCTTGGTAGGTCCAGTCAGCCACACCAAGACTAGTTAATAAGGTAATTAAATTACTAGTTGGGCTGCGTCTCTGGAAGCACTCAAGTTAGGAGCCCGCGGCGGGCTGGGCTAGGCGCATGGACGCCTAAAAACACCCCCCTTGCATCTAGCAGTGTCTTAGTGGCTATTGGTGCTGGACGCAACTGGCGTTATAGCGCATCCGCAGAAGCCATGTCCTCTCCCTGGCCCGCCGTCACTCAAGCGGGTCCAAGTAGCCGAAACAAGACGAGAGAGCCAAGCCTTCACATCCTTGGACGAATGAGAGCCGTCCCATTTTCTCCAATGGAAACCCCTCATCACAAATCCTTTTGCAAGCAGGGCTACCATCCCCAAAAGCTCCAGCTAACAACGACAAACATATCGCGTGCTCCTCTTGACCGAGGATACCAGCACCACCCCGACGACCCAATCCCGCCTCGTCAGGTCAATTGTACCTGCAAAGACCCATCTTGTCCATCTCGTCATCGAGAAGCATATTAGTCGGCGACCTCGTGTGGCGTGTCAATGCTGGTCGGCCACCAAGCAGAAGGGCGACGACGGGTAGCTGCATATATACCCCTCCTCCTCGTCCTCTCAGCCTGCCCATCACATCGCTTCGCAAAGCGCTCCATCGCAGTGCCCTATCCGCGCCCAATCCCGTGACCTCATGTGGTCCGCGACGCAGAGACCTGTCTCGAGACATCCCAGCCCGCTGTCGAATCATCACACTGTGACGAGCCTGTCGCACAACCAACGCCTCGTTCTTTGCACCGCGAGCCCATTGGAGAGCGCCGACTCCTGAGAATACGAGACCCGCCCGTCGTGTGCGCTGGCTTGTTCTGCCCTTTGGGGGTCAAGGGGAATTAGGGGATATACCGACTCTATATTGCCGGGAGCCTACATCACTGCTTTGGGTCGCCCACCCCCCCAGCCGTCCGCCGTCTCGCACTTTGAGAGGGGCCATTTCAGAAGAGGCAGGGCCCTATTTGCCAGGCTGAGGTATTGCGCCGCTCTGGACGACATTTCTTGCGCGCGTAGGCAGTCGTAGTGTGGCCACGGCGGTGGAGTAGTGTGAATTGTGTGGCGGCGATTGCGGCCTGGCGTCGTGCCACTAAAGGCCAAACTGCAGGAGGATCTACAATATCCGCTTCTCATCCCCTAACCTGTCACCGCAACACCAGGTCCGAGCAAGGGCCCAGGAGAGTGTGGTTTCGCAAGAAAGCAAGACCATCTTTGGACCGGGGCTGCATTTCCCGTGCCGTCATTGCAGGAGTACATACGCACCATCACTCGCAATAGCCCAGGGGAGGCTTGTATATAAAACTAAGACAACATGCCGGAAGAACTCGAGGAGAACGGGGCAGAGGTCTCAGATGGCATGTCTGAGAATGAGCACGAGTACGACGACGAGACGCCTTCCAAAGACGACGACGATAAAATGGCGGAGCACCACGACAATGACGATGGCAACGGCGAGGTCAAAAAGAAGTACGATCCTAAGGATCCCCTGCGGCCGAGGAGGAAGAAGGCTCGAAGAGCATGCTTTGCTTGCCAAAGAGCACATTTGACTTGCGGTAAGTTCTTGACCTGTTTGTTGGCTTCCGATCCGTAAGGTTCGAGCGCCGATCTCTCCTGCGGGTCTACTTATTTCCTTGCCATCGCACCCTTGATTGTTTGAGCAGGGATTCCCGCAAGTTGGCATCACTAACGCATACACGCGAATAGGGGACGAACGGCCATGCCAAAGATGCATCAAACGTGGGTTGGCAGATGCTTGCCAAGACGGAGTTCGCAAGAAGGCCAAATACTTGCACGACGCACCACCAGAGGCTTTACGACCAGTTCTAGGCCCTAACTACAATCCCAACGCAACCAATACTCGCCCAAATGGGCAGCGCCAGCACAGTTCAAACTCGGATACGGTTTCTACCGCTGGAAGCACATACTTCCCACAGACCACTACTTCTTCCTATCCAGTCTACTCCAGCTCCCAAACGCCAGTTGGGATCCCGGATAGCCTCACCTTTCCATCTCAGCCATCTCCAGTATCGCCGTCCTTTCCACCACCTAGTAGCAATCCTCGCGCTTCTGCGATGGGAGGCATGATTTCCCCTCAAGTAGCAGGGAACCCCTTGGACTTCAACACTTTATTCGATCCAAGCAATCCTGCCATCTTCAATTTTGATCTGGAAGGCCTCAACTTTGGCAGCCAATATGGCGCCATGGAATTCGGCATGCTTGGCCAGATGTCTTCGGGGGCAGCAGAAACGCCTCCCCGAGACCCTTCCCTATCTGGGCCGGCTGGAGACAATGTCAATTTCGGCGGCGTTTACGGGAATGGCAGCAGTCAGTACGGACAAGTCTTCGATAACGGCATGGTCAACGATTTTATGGGCTTGGATCAGACCTCAAACGGCATGTACCCAAAAGGCAACCTTCAACATGGCTTGCCGCATGCCTATGCCATCGCTGCCGGTCCGACAAGCCTCCACAGTCCAAGCACAGATAACACCTCGAGCCCCCAACCCACCACCTTCAATTTCGAAAGCTCGCCCGCTGGAAATTTTGGTGCTGTTGGAAACCCGCAAGGACTCCCTGCACCGTCTCGTCAGAAGCCAAAGGCAGCACCACAGAAAGCGGGCCCTCAATCGATCCTTGGACAAAGACAGAGAGATCCATCTTCCATATACGAAACTGTCAAGGAGCCCTACCAGTACACGGCCGGCTTTCACGCCCTAATTGCGTTTCTGCAGAAGCGCTTTTCTGCCAACAAGACATTGCGCATTGCGAAAGCTCTAGCAAGCATCCGACCTTCCTTCATATCCTGCACCAAGACGCTAAGTCGACAGGATCTGATATTTATGGAGAAGTGTTTCCAGCGAACACTATTTGAGTATGAAGACTTTATGCACCACTGCTCCGCCCCAACCATCGTTTGCCGACGTACTGGCGAGGTTGCGGCTGTCAACAAAGAGTTCACCGCCCTCACTGGATGGACTAAGGACATTCTTTTGGGCAACGAACCCAACATGAACATCAACACGGGTGGCTCCTCGTCAAGTTCAACGAGTGGTCCTAACACCGGGCGAGCCGGACTATCCACTCCAAAATTGCCAATGGCCACTCTTGACAATGGCAAATCGGAAGACGGTCGCAAACAGCCTGTGTTCATTGCGGAACTGTTAGATGACGAAGGTGTCATCGAGTTCTATGAGGATTTCTCGCATCTTGCTTTCGGTGATAGTCGAGGCAGTGTCAGCAGGACATGCCGGGTGCTCAAATACCGGACTAAACAGCAAGAGGAGTCGTTGGCTACAACTGATACCACCCCCAAGAGAGATCCTCGGAAGAGCATACTCAGTAGTCGAGTCACGAGGATTGATGGCGAGCACGGCATTTCCAAAATTGAAAAGGATGGAAAGGTCGACTGCCGATACTGCTGGATGATCAAAAGAGATGTCTTTGATATTCCAATGCTGATTGTTATGAATGTAAGTCTTTGAAATGCCATGCGAATCGCGCATAACGAGGGCTAATCTGGCGCAGTTCCTCCCCTGCTACTATAGAAACCAAGAACCGCATCAACTGGCTGTCTGATAGGTTTCGCAAAAAAGGGGATCCAAGGGGCATACATGGAAGGCATAGGAGGCGTTATCGGGGGGAAGGAGTTCACTCAGGTGGACATAGCTCTCTAGATGAGAGGCAAGTATTTGTTTGGGATATGACTTATCACGTTTGGTCCGATTGGTTACAAGTACACCGATCCAAGTCCGTTTTCGGTTTCGGTTCTCTCATACCGAATTTCAATTCAAAATATGTGTTCCTTGACTCTCCTACAATCAGGTCTTCTATGCTTCTAAATCCTTCACCAACCATGACGCATCCAAGACTCCCTCCTTACTGGTAGGCAGCAGTTCCTGCGGCGGGGACCAGTTCTTCCTATCTAAGCTATGCTTCGAGACCTCGCAGTCAAAGTTGATGTCCTCGACCAGGGCTTCGAGACTCTTGTAGTCCTTCTCCTCACGGATGAAGCCGAGTATGAGCAGCCTCATGTGGACGTCATAAAAGTCCTGGGAGAATTTGTGTAGCACGTGAACCTCGGCGCTTCTGACTGTGTTCTTGTAGAAGGGGTTGTAACCGATAGACATGACCATGGGGTAGATGACAAACTGGCTGGAAGCGGATCCGCGATCCGGATGCGCCTCGGGAAGGGCGAGCGAGGCCCAGCCAAAGTAGACGCCCGACTTGATATCCTCGATCCAAGGGGTGAGATTGGCGTCTACAGGGAGATTGGCAGTTGGGATGCCGAGCTAGCGGAGGCGTCAGTGACGTGGTCTCAGATCGGATCTCACTTTTGTTGGCTGGGCAGACTCGCGCGTGTATGTGATACGCAGCGGGCCGGGGAGGGCGGACGGGCTACCGACTCACTTCTTTGGAGCCACGACCGAAGCCAGAGATGACTTTGCCCTCCATCTTGACGGGGTAAGGCGACGAAGGCCCCTCGTCGGGGCCAACGATGAGTGGTCGAGCGGAATCGGCAGACATTTTTTGCTGATTTCGCAATCACCTTGCCTACACTCTGAATTGTCCTGTACAGCAGCGGTCGAGAGAGAGAGAGAGGGGAGCAAATACGCCGGATCTTAAAGAGACGAACAGATAAAGTGAGTGACGCTGTCACTGGTGAGACTAGGCTTGCATATATCGTGAAACTCGAGCTAGCTTGTTGGGAGTCGGGCTTGCGATCAGAACTTATCTGGACTTGGACCCGCGAGAGCCATCGGTGGGAGCCTGGTGGTGGTGGTGTGGGGGACTGCACAACATTAATGGCGCCGTTGATAGGGCAGAACCCACACTCTACGGGAACACTATCGGAAGGATTATGCATGGTGGGGTTGCTGAGAGTTCCGGCTTCCGATAGCTGGGTCAGCCGGGCTTGCAGAGGTACCGAAGTCCATCGAGGCCTCGAGCAGGGCCGGTATGGGCTCATCGGATGCTGGCTACTACTACGTACGTCGCGCCCAACGCCATTGTGGTCTCTTATCAGGGCTGTACATATTATCCTGAGTAGGTAGTCCAAGTAAGCTTTGTACATTCTGGAATTAGTTGGTGAGACGAGTACGTAATCATGGTCGGATGGGAGGCTTGATATTGGGGTCCAGGGGTTAGTGTAAGTGCTGACGCTTATTGGACTCGCGCTACGAGCGATATTCGACTTCACTCGACCTCGCTCGACCTCACTTCACTATATAGCCACAGGGAGCCGGCTATTTCCTCACTCTATCGCGCCATTTCAGACGTCCCGCAGAGTCTTCAGGCTTGTGCAACCCAGCCACAGGACCAGCGGATCACTCTGGCCTGTCCAAGCCGGCTCTGCGCTGCGGTCACCTTATCACGAAGCTTGGCGGCGCATGAAATTTGGCATTGGGTATGAGTGGATTCGACACGACCTATACAAACTCGTTTCGCAATGAAATAGCTCCGAGAAACACAATGTCCTCCGGTCTCCAGTTCTCACTTCGCACCGCCCGACGAGCAAACCTGTCCACGTGGGAGCATCATCCGATGAGCCCCGTGTCGCACGGCTGCGTCGTATTCGGTCGATTGCAGCTGGCCGCAAGCTGAATCTCTGCCGCTCCGTGCCACGAGGCTAGCAATCTCTTCCGCTCTGTCTCACCAGAATACAAAGGATCTACCGTCCTATCATTCCTCGCATTCATCGTCCGCGCTGTTGTTGGATCGGTGCTCGCTCAAGCCTCCGTCTTCAACTCTGGAGTTCCAACAGGGGCCTTCGGCTCCGCTATCCTGCCCAACTTTATGATGTCCGCAGCCTCCACTACCCAGTATTTACTGGGCGCCTTCCCCTCCGCTGCCAGCGCAGCGGCGGCGACGGCCGCACGCCCGATCTCAGAGCCATCCTGGCCAATTGAGTCCTGCAGACCCTGACTGAGCCTCCCCAGCCCCTTGACAACTGTGTTCATCAATGAGCCGCCGGCTTTTTCTGTTTCTCTGGCGCCCATGATCAGTCCCGGTCTTAGAATGATGCTGGTCTCGAAATCCAGCTCCTTCACGGCATCCTCCACGCCGACCTTCATCTTGCCATACGGCGCCGACCCGCCAATGAGGCTTCTCGTGCCAGCGCTCGAGATGAAGACGAAGATCTTGACGCCTGCGGCCTTGGCCGCTTTGGCAAGCTCAATGTTAAGATCGTGGTCGATTTTCCATTGGTTTGCAATACCGCCGGCTGCAGCTCGCGTTGTGCCGAGGGCAGAGAAGATTATTCGCGGGGTTGGTTGTATGGAGGAGAGTTTCGACGGCCAAGCAGTGGTCTCCGCTTCGATAATGGGATTGAGCTTCGCGCCCGACGATTTCGGGGCGCGGCGGGAGATGGTGTAGACGGTGCTGAAAGCTTGAGAGGCGAGGAGGTCTGTCAGAATGTGGGAGCCGACAAGGCCAGTGGAGCCAATGACTGCTGATGTCGACATGTTGATTGACTTGACTATGTGAAGAGGAATGGGAGATTGTGGTGATTGTGGTGATTGTGGTGATTATGGTGATTATGGTGATTGTCAGATGTGTGTTGCTCCTTTCAAAACAAGGTACGTGGGATGTTGATCTACATATACACCAACCGTCCTGTCGCAGTGGACTGATTTTGTCGACGGTGACGACAGCCAGCAGCAACCATGTGCCGAGCTACAGCTCTGACTGTACGAATGGCCCTGTATGAAAGCGCCTTGCGGAGGGAGGGTGCGGAGTTCTGTCACGGGCCACTCACTTAGGAGATAAGAAGAGCCAGGGGGCTTCTTCGCCGAAAGGCCAACTGCAACTCTACCCGCTCCAGGATGCTGCGGGTGGAGTTTCTCTGGCGCATTTGATTCATTGCTCGAGGATGCTCCAGTTATGCAGATTACTGACGATTCTGGTGGCGCCACTTTTGATGTTCAGAGACTTCAACGGGCGAACACAGGAAGCCGCGCCGCATGGATGTCTAAAATAACTTCGCTCGATAGGTATCATGCCGGTGGTCCTGTCCATACTACCTACCTTAGCCATGTTCCTCTTATTCAGTGCCCGATAGATGGTGGGGCAAAGGATCATGCTGCGGTACTTGGTTATTCATCGTCGTCAACCGTTGTTTCATTGCCAAGAACCCCCACTTCACCACGATGCGATCCGTCGCATTCGGAATTGCAGATAGATGATTATCTTCTGACTACTGAAAAAGAAATCTCGAGAGGGTCATTTGCAGCAGAGTGGCTACGTAAGTTCTCTGGTGCTCGTGGCCAACAGTTCGGGGAACCCATTCTGTCCGTGCTCCCGAGCATCTAAGTGTACTAATTCCGTGGCACGTAACTTTTCTATCAACCGACGTTGGTAAGGGACGTTTTCAGGGACGTTTGACGGGCAAGTCACGTCTTTGGAGGTGCATGTTAGTGATCCGTAATATCTGATTACCATAGTGCCCCGACAAAGCGGCCAAGTATGACAGGCTGACGATTGAGACCGATAGGGACGAATAATATGGGCACAGGATCTTGGCCAGCGAGGCCCGAAAGCGAATCCGTGATACGTGCGTCTGCCCGGAGGAGCAAAAGCGGGTGAATGATAACCTGGCCGACGGAGGGGCAAAAGGACACGGGGGGTTTGCTTTCCGATTTCGCCTTTGCGTTTCACAAGATAATGACCTTGAACTTTGAGAAAGTAAGATGGAATCGTCAGCCAGCATATACGTATGGCAATTATATGGTGGAGTCGGTGAGGCCGTCCGCCCAAGCCTCGGCAAAAAAACCGACAGCAAGTCCGCAGGGACACATCGGCTACGCCATCTGGATCGCGTCATAAAATGTCATTTTGGTTCAGACTTGGACGACCTACACTCTCTTTGACACAGGGACAATGTCCAGGAGCATTCATTCCAGACGCGCATTCGTGGCCCATGTTTGCCTGCCATGATTTCGGCCTCTAAGTGGAAAATGCTTGTCCCTTTAACGAAGTGGCCTATCACGCAGCTGGGCGCTTTATAGTGGGGGGGGGGGGGGGGGGGGGGGGAGGGTCGGACCTTGCAGAAGATGGTTCCCGATGGGCTGAGGGGTCTTGCGACTGCATGTCACTGCCTGGAGCTTCGAAAACCGCAACAGGAAACATTCAGAATTTGAATGAGCACGGTGAACTTTGGCGAGAACCCCAGCTTAGACATGAGACCACACCCAATTACGTGACCACAACACTCGTCAGTTTACTCGCCCACAATGTCCAACCCGTACGAAGGTAAGCTGCCCCGCAATTGCGTACGGCCAAACACCACAGAACCTGACGATAGCTTCCAGTCGAGCACAACATCAAGCCCGGCGCCAGCCGCGGCTCGAGTCGAAGAGTCGACATGTCCAGCTTCCAGTCCTTCCTCAGCCAACTCACAACCACGCAGCCCGCCTCCGCGCCGGAGCAGCACAACAACCCGCACGCAACCCCAACCCCCGTCGACACCGCCGCCCTCTTCCAACTCGTCCAGCAGCAGATGCAGACCCTCTTCTCCACCGCGCCGACTGACTCCAACCGCGACTTCCTCGAGGGCCTCGTGCACGCGCTGGAGAGCGACATCGACCACCCGCCCACCGAGATCGCCGGCGTGTCGCAGGAGTTCCTGGCCGAGCTGGACCGCGTTGATCGCAGGAAGCTGAAGACGGACGACGCGTGCCCCATCTGCGCGGAGCGGTTCCTGGATGACAAGTACTGCCTGGTCGTCGAGCTCCCGTGCCACAAGAGCCATCGGTTTGATCTGGAGTGTGTCAGCGCGTGGCTCTTGAGCAAGGGCAACTGTCCGATGTGCCGGACGGATCTGACGAAGAAGAAGCAGCCGGTGATTGTGGATGACAGTGAGGAGGATGAGGATCCGGATGGTCTATATGCGTAGATGATCTAGAAGTGCTGCAAGAGGGGAACGCAGAAAAATGTCTGTTTTGCTGTCCAAGGACTGTTCGGGGGAATAAAACCTTGACATAGAAGCTCTTTCATGTGCTGTGGGGGGTAAGATGCATTTGAGCCGTATCCACGAGGTATTCGCATATCAAGCAATTGATCTGCACAGCCATGCTCAATTCCACGAAATGCTATGTTTTGTATATACAGAGCCAGCCTCATCATTCCTCTACAGCTTCATGGCTTGCCATTCTTCGCCCCGGTGCTTCCACCGCTGGCCTTCCCACTCTTCGCTGTCTCCTTACCCGCTCCACCTTTGTGCGCAGACCTCTCGTCGCCTCGCGGTTTCGAAATCTCTTGGTTTGCCCCGCTGGCCTCGAGCGAGTTGCCCTCCGTTTGCTGGCCAGCGGTGTCCTTCTCTTCCTCGGGAGAGGTCTTGTCCGGGTTGAAGGCCGCGTCCGACTGCGCGGCAACATCGCCGTCTTGCCCGCTCCTGGTCCCCTCTGTGGTGCCTGTGTCGATTGATTCGCGGTCCTGAGTGTTTTTGGAGGCGAATAGGGCCGCGGATTGGCGGTATTGCCTGGTGGTTTGGAGAGCTGCAGGGAATTGGCATCTTGGGTGAAGGGCGCGCGGCCGAAGAAGTGACCGGAGGGCTTGTGCTGATGCCATCTTAGCTGGCGTATCAATTCTCCCGAAATATGATTTTATGTGATTTTCAATCGTTCTAAGACTCTTGACTCTGTAGTATGAAGTCTTTTCTCCTAGATCAAGTGTAAATGAGGAGAAACTGTAAGAAGTTACGTCCTTGTACGTACGTATTGAAACATGACGTCATAGAGGCATGCTCAGTTCCAGATCGCAGGAGCTTTTGGTCCTCGCCATTGCAAGGAACACCATTCGTCACAGCTGGCAGCAGCTGGCACGCGCCCTGCCTCGCGTTTTTGGTTTTAACTCATGGAGATCCTCTGTGCCGATCGTTGGACCGGATTCGGAGTCTGTGCTAACAACCTAGTCTATGAAGGTTCTGCGTACTATATTTCTCTATTTTGTAGTTCATTTGTTTTTGGGATTAAAGTTCGATACCGTCGAAGGGAGCCCCGCTACTTTTGATCCGAGATTCTCCTACGGAGCTATCCTCGTGCTATTCTTCGGCTAACAATGACAGCTTAGCATCTCCGACAGCACCCGTTGAAGACACTGACGCTGCTCAACAAGCGTGTCAGCCTCTCGGAACATTCCACGTTTATCTCAATTCCTTGACTCATGCTGGAATATGGGCTTGCCAGCGGAAGTGCCTCCGAAGGTTGAGACAAAGTCTCATTGGCCGTGAAAAGAATAGACGACGCAGATGTGTCTTGCGCCAACGTCAACCTCAGTCCGTCGCATGACAGCTGGAGAGACCGGTCCCTATCTGCACCTGAGAATTGGGCATCCCGAATGCTCTACTCCCTGCGACATGCTGCATATGCACCTCTTTGATAAAGGCACGACATGCCCGTCAACGAGCGGAAGTGGTTCCCATTCTCAGACGCGGTTACTTCAAACCTGTTTGAGACACGTGCGAATTCCATGCCTGTCGAGTTATCTTACAGTCGAGTCAGAGGCAACCCAACGGTTTGGTAACTTCGAGATCGTCGAAGTGTCCCAGCACTTTGCTGCCCAAAAGGTTCACGGAGGTGGTTAGAACGCTTAGCGCGGCTTCTAGACCTGAGGCGCATGAGTCAGACCTCGCACAGAGAGATGCAAACAAGGGGAGAGGAGCTTCACGAGAACGGTTGGTATTGGACTAAACCTCGCCATCGACCTATCAAAGACGTAGCATTATGCTAGGGAAAGGCTCGTAGAGGCTTGAAGGGCAGGCTGCATCTTGGCTTCACTAGCGAGGAGGTACAGGAAAACTGGTCAGTAATCAGACGGGCTACCAAAACCCAGTATCAAGGCATTCAAGTACATGCCAGTGGGCCATGCCTCAGCGTAGCTACCTGCGGGTGGTGCCATGTCACGAAATTGCCATCAAGGGTTCAAATCGAAGAGGTTGTCTTGAGTTGTACGTAGCAGTGAGCTTGTGTAAGTGGAGAAGATGGCCGGGGGGCTTTCGAAAGTAGGTCTGCGGCCCAGTTCTATCTCGGTTGCAGCTGAAAATAGGCTGGCTTCTGACCCCGTACATAGGCCTACATCCTCTTCCTGCATCCGACAAACACCGTGTCCATTCCAAATCCTTACAAAAAGGTCATGCTATTGCGGGCACCAGCAAACGGGCGTCGCCTTTGAGGAAGCATTGGGAAGCGAACCGGTGATCAACAGGTTCGATGCTGGTTGGAGGCGGCACCAGCAAAGCTTGACCGTTCGGAGATTTCGAGGTTCCAGTAAGAAACCCGTCCTCGTGCTCCTCACTGATGGTATGGGCAAGCAATGCTGCAGGCCAAGAACGTTAGTTTTCCTCCCTGGGATCCACATCCACTGAATGGTTCTATGTGTGTAATTACTTCACCAATTGCGGTTGAGCTGGGATTCTGGATACTGCCGCATCTGGATTATTCTCTCGCTCAGCACAACGCATATGAAAGCTGCAAGCGACCAGTCACAGCGGTAGAAACTTTCTTTTTGTCAAATCCCACAGGACTTAACTGATGTACAGTGCAGATAGTTATGAGAAGTGTCAACATTTGATGTGTAATGACGGATCAGTTCGTGGCTGGCCTGCCTTATCATTTAACAAGGATTAAACTTATTCTCTGACATAATACACTGCAAATGATCCCACGCCAATTTCGGAGACTTCCACTGCTGCACGCCATCATTTGGGATTTCCCGCCTTCCACGTGGCAGGTACTCCGTATTGCTACACTACATCCCGTAACTTGGGTCAAGGAGATGATGATGAGGCTCAGTTGCCGAATGAAGTGGCAGGGCATCCTTGACATGGCATTCGGGAAAGAGTACTACGTAGTGTCGTCAAAAGGGGCATTTGTGAATGGAACATCTGGACAAGCCGTAACGTCGACAACTGTATGCTTGGCTTTGTGTCAACTTCAGATGGTTGACAAGTTCGGTGCTGAATAGGACACAGCATTGCGAACTCTTCTGTAATTATATCGAATGTTCGCTTGAACCAGCCGAAACCGAGGTTCCATCTGCCCAAACGGCATTTCCCGCCCCTGTTTAGGATTTTGAGGAGGATCTGCAAGCCATCAGGATCATCATTCTGGGTATTGGACCTGGTATTGCCATGTGTTCGGAGCATTTCAAACGAATCTGCAAATTACGGGCCAGTGCCCCGTATGCGGTGGAAATTGACAGGCATTTTTCGATACGCATATATTCGTCCGTCAGGGGACTCTGAAACGACCTGTGGCTTCAGATGAGAGAGTCACTTTCGCAGTGTGAAGAGAATTTCGACCGTCGCCTTACTGCAGATACATTGATGCTGAAGATTGGGGTCAAATCGGATATGGGCTGCTCCTGCGCCACTCCTCCGCAGTCTCTAATCTATTAACATGCTGCTGTCCCAAGCAGACGACCTGGCTCGCGGGTATGCGGCTGAAAGGAGGCCAGGCGGACAGAAATTGTTGAGTGGCTTTCCTTTCAAGCAATGTCATGGGTGCGCTAGCGCTTCGGTTTTCATGACATGACTGCGGATGTTGGTAAACTGAAATAAATTTCGGGGCATGGTTGTAGTGTGGTGTCCCGTGCTAGTCGCTAATCTCAGGATGCGGGTGAGGAATCTAGAAGTCGAAGTTTTCCAGAAGGCTGCCTGCACGGTTCCGGTGAACTAAGGTAGTTCCACATGTCTTGGATTGGTTCAGATGTGCCGCCTTCATCAATCTGAACGGGCAGCTTTTTAAGCAGGCCATCCCTTGGCTCAAACATTTTAAGACTAAGGGTCGGGTGCCAAACGCGAAGAAGCCACGGATACGGCCAACGAAAAAGGAAAGGAAGAAACAAAACCTAATTACCTTAGATACGGGCATCCGATGGTCAATCACCTGCTCGAAGAGAAAATTGCGCCTTCCTCGGCTGCTATGTAATTACACATGCTACTCGAGATGACCGTATGTCAGACATCTACCGGCAGCTTACATTGCGTTTGGTGACAGCTGAAGACGCGAAGGACCCAAGGCGGACAAGTGAACGGAAACCAAACCCCCTGCAGGACAGGGGCTGGGTAGATACAAAAAGTTCGCAAGTTGGGTTCGCCGAACTGGAAGAGCAAATGTGCAGGAATGCGGCGGGAGGGAAAGTTTCGGCGGATGAGAGAGCCCAGTGCTGCTACCATAGCTGCATACTTCGTATGGGCAATATTAATAAGGAAATGTTCCGGTGTGGATACCAAGTGACACAAAATTACACGTGGACGACAAGGATTCTGCGGCGTGATGCCCGCCTTGATTGTCTGGGAAACTCTGGGTCACAGGCAGGGGCATGGCCATGTGTTGCGACTGGCTGCATTCGATGATTCGTTTGACTGATATGCGCAAGGCGGCGCGTCTTGCGGGCAGGCATTGCCATACATATGTATGTATATATACCTGTGAGTTGTAGACATCGCAGCCTTTGCGCTCGCACACACGCACACTCCCACGAGCTAGGTGCTTTGCAGTAGCTCTCTTGCTCTGGGCGCGGCGGCGGGGGGGAACTGCGGACGAGGTGTCGCTCTGCCACAAATCCGAATCAATCAGACGCTAATCCATCCCATTCAGACTCTCAGCAGGTAAAGGGAGGGGTAGTGTGACCCTGGATGCAGTCGGGCTGCCATGAGCGCCCGCGAACCATTCCCTTGGAGGGCTGGGGCCATGTGGCTCGGGCCTCATCAACTGATGGTCGTCGATGCAAGAGCGCCGCAAATTGTCCAAACTCGTCCGAAAGCTGAGATGTGGTTATCGCCCAGGGCTCGGGATTGGCTTTCACAGGCTTGTTCCTGGACCGACGCCGCCTCCCGGATTACATATCTGAGGGTAATCACGCCTGCTTTGGCCGGCCATGGCCTGCCAGCCAGCTTGCCAAGTACCTACTTGAAGCCTTGGTATTGAACTTGGGTTATTGGATAGTCCGTTCTCTTTCCCTCCCAGATCTAACGCCGACTTGCCTACGTGCCTACGTCTCCCGGCCGGCCGTTCCGCTTTCGTCGCTTTGATGTCTGCTCGGCTAGTGTTGAGCCCCATGCAAAAGAAAAAGAGCTGGGCGGATCTGGAGGGGGGCTCTCTGTCTGCACCGAGTGGTGGCGGATTGGTTTTAGTCCGCAAATGTGACCTCAACGAGCACCGTAGGCTGACCGATAAGGGGCGAAAACGGGAGCTACCTGCAGTGGCTGGATCCACGATAACCTCGGGATAGGTACCTGGAAAGTAATCTGAAGACCGAAATGCTGTCGGATGCTGACCGAAAAGATGGAGCATAGGGCACGTTGAAAGACACTTGTGTGGGGGACCTGCTAAGGTAGGTAGTTTTCGCTCCAGCGCTTGCCAACCCCCGGACGCCCCGACTCACTCTGCAGGGCTCAATCGCGAGACCGACCAGACAGTGGATTGCTAGCCCGAAGGGATTTCATTGGAAGTACAGATTACAGGCGTGGTATGTATGATACATAATGTATAATTACTTTGCTCTAACAGGGTGAGGCAAGCATGGTCAAGAAGAGGATGTGAAACACAAAGTATTTGTCCTCGCCCGTCACAACCTGACGAGCAGATTATATCGTCGTTCTTATACACCACTACATAGTCTGAGCTGTACAACCTTCAATGCTTTGGCAATTGAGAAGGATGACCACGACATTAGGGAGCTTTCATCCTCTATAACCCCCCCTTCGAGAAGCCGGGCAGGTCTTCTACCTGACATGTACACTACCCTCCCACTAAAGTGCCTAGACTTTCTTTGCCAGGGAACAACGTGGACCCCTCCACCCCTGTTTCCACTGGCCTGGCGGGGCCGACTATCTCTCTCCATTCAGGACATGGCAGTAGCGAATGCAGCCTATACCTACACGCTGCACTGCAGGGGAGCACAACTAGCCAGTTTGGCAGTCCTACTCCCTGCAGAGGCGTGCAGGATGTCATGGTCTACTGGTGGGTATTTAGCTGGGTAGGTCGGTCGGCATCTAGGGTTGGACATGGGAGCCTCTCCGAATGATACAGGTGGGCGGGTGCAGACATGCCGGGGCAGATACCTGGAAAAGATACCAACCTGGGTAAGGTAGTCGAGTAATAGGTACATGTAAGGTGGGTAAAATGTGGCTGTGGCTACCTACCTACGAACACAGCAATACGGTATCGAACCTTCGCACTTGCATCCATTCCCCATGTTATACCCGTTTCCATTCACATTCTTACAGCAGCAGTGGAAGAAGAAAAGAACAAAGGCGCCTTGCCATGTACCTATGCACCTACTTATGGGGACCTTGGCCTTAGCACATATCTCTGCTTCTTAACAGAGAGGCGCTTCCTTTTCTATCCTGGGGGGGGCAAAAACCCACTCGCTAGTCCTGTCTCTCCCATCCCGAAACAAGGCAAGAAACTAAGAGATCCTACCCAATCCCCCTCCTTATTACTTAACTCGCCTCCCCCTCCACCACTCTACTCCACATCGACGTCTGGTACATACGGCACAGAAGTTTGGAACTGCATTGAACGACGACAACCAGACCCCTGCCATCCTTTGCAGCTGCACCAGCTGACTGTGACGACTCCACCCCATACCTTGCCTATCTATCTTCGAAAACTCGCTTGACCGACTCGAGCAATGGTTCCTTACTGTCTACACTTACCTGCCTAATCACGAGAGGACGAGAGAGAGACCCCCGTGTCAGAAAGAGCAGAGCGATATATCAAACGATCTCAAGAGACCACTGCAGGTCGCAATGGGCAACAGCCAAGGCAAGCCCGTCGACTTGAATGGCGAAGGTATGTTGGATGCGCCCGCCCCACGACTGCTCTCCCACCCTGTCTCCCAACCGTCGAGAAGCCGAAAAGCTGATCTTTCCTCCCTGTCAGCAGTGAACCTGAATCATTTTCGTCTGCTACGA
This sequence comes from Reticulascus tulasneorum, assembly GCA_001557505.1. Lineage (NCBI taxonomy): Eukaryota > Fungi > Ascomycota > Sordariomycetes > Glomerellales > Reticulascaceae > Reticulascus > Reticulascus tulasneorum. The sequence goes on from LSAX01000006.1 coordinate 1,331,918, forward strand.
GTCGTCGGTCGAGGTGCTTTTGGAAAGGTGCGCATTGTCGAGAGGAAAGATACCGCTTTGTCGTTTGCGTTGAAGTACATACGAAAAGATGAAGGTAAGATGGGTCACGGCCACCGGAAACCCCTCCGTTGGGCCACTACTTGACACAACGAGAGTGCCTGGTGCTGACTGCTGGCTCCAATCGCAGTTGTACGATCCGAAAGCGTGCGAAATATCATTCGCGAAAGACGAATGCTCGAGCACGTGAATCATCCGTTTATTTGCAACTTGCGCTACAGTTTCCAGGATATAGAATACATGTGGGCACAACTGGAGTAATTCCCGCCGATGGCATATGGGCTGACTTGGGCAAACAGGTACTTGGTCGTCGACTTGATGAGCGGTGGTGATTTGCGATTTCACATTTCGAGAAAGACGTTCACGGAGGACGCTGTCAGGTTCTGGATTGCTGAGTTGGGGTGTGCCATGAGATATATCCATGGGCAGGGCATCATCCACAGAGACGTTAAGCCGGACAATGTTCTGCTTGATGCTGATGGCCATGTGCATCTTACAGACTTCGTAAGTTCCTTGTATACTTGGGTTGCGGCGACAGGAGAGGCTAACATTTCCCAGAACGTCGCCTCCGATGTTGTGCCCGGAAGAGTGTTGACTAGTAAATCGGGTACCTTGGCATACCTTGCTCCTGAGGTCTATGCAGGAAAAGGTTACGATGTTCGTGCAGACTGGTGGTCGTTGGGTGTTCTCTTCTACGAGTGCATATACAACAAGGTAAGTGAGATAAGATATTCCTGGGCCAACATGATGTATATGACCGCGGCCGCGGCCGGGCCGTTGGTAGACCATCTTTTCAGTGGCTAACACATCTGGCAGAGACCATTCGACGGCGGCTCCGAAGGAACACTAAGCCAACAGATCCAAGCAGCAAACCCCAAGTATCCAATCACCGCCCCACCGGTATCCCTACCATGCCTGTACGCCATCAGAGATGCGTTAGAACGTGACCCAAACAAGCGAATGGGCTGCACATGGGAAAGCTTCACTAAGCACGAGTTCTTTGCGATGCTGGACTTTGAAGCCCTAGAAAGGAAAGAGATTGATCCGATATTCGTGCCTGCTGCAGACAAAACCAACTTTGATGCCACGTACGACCTAGAAGAGTTGCTATTAGAGGAGGCGCCACTGGAAGCAAGAGCACGACGGCAGAAACCACGAGAACGGCTTAAGGAGGATGCCTCGGACAAGGAAATCCGGGAAGATGAGCTGTATCGAATGATTGAAACGGATTTTCAACCTTTTGACTATACGCTCGCGGCTTACAAAAAGTATGGTTACACCTGCATTTGACCATAGCATGGCTTTGGATGCTGACTTGAATAGGATTACCCAGGGACAGTTCGACTTTAACGGCCGCCCGATTAAGCCCCCACAGCCCGTGGACAATCGACCCCAAGCTCTGACAACAGATGAGGCAACACCGGCAGCAATGGCCAACACCAACGGTGGCGGTCAAGGTGGTTACGAGCCATCGAATTCACATAATACCTCGAATCAAGACAGGAATAATCACGGAAGCAGCAACACTTCTAGCCGCCGGACGGCGGTGGCGAAACCTCCACCACTCCCGCATTATCCAAGCGAGTACTCGAGCCGTGTTTCGGAACGGCTCACCGGGAAGAGAGTTACCAGTCCAACTGGAGGAGTTCAAGTAACTCTCGATGGCAGCGGTAGTTGGTCGGAGCTTGCAAGACAAGATGCCACGCTACCAGCCGATGCAAGTGCTGTGAGCGACGGGAAGGTCGAGGCATCTGGTGGCGTATTTGGTTTCCTAAGCAGGAAGAAGGGCAGAGGTCACAGTCCTAAGCCGAAGGAGAGGGGAGTTTTGGGCAAGGAAGGAGCCCGGGTTGTTATTGGTTAAAGGCATTGCGCCAACAACATTGGTTTGGGGGACAGTCAAGCCCCAATCACGAGTAAGAAGAGACTCAATACCCAACAAGACGGTCTAGCGATGGAAGGATACCAAATTGGAGAGAGGATCCATCGCAAATACATCGAGCCGAACAGTGGGAGTCACGCAATACGACTTCAAAAGGAGTCTTCTGAGGTAGAGCAGACTGCCTCTCCCTCATCCTATTTTCACGTTATTAGACGATTACATGCCTGCAAGGTCGGAACGGGTTTTGATCAACAGGCGAGACGTGTTCGAGGGAACTTGGATTCGGAAACACGGCGATGGTGATTCGGATTTCACCTTCGTTCCTGTTCCTTGGTACCGTCTACGCCATATCACAAGGACCGAGCCAGCAGCAATGAGAATGTTTGATTGCATAGCGCACATAAGGGCATATATTGTACTTCTATCCTTCCGGGTCTTTTACTTTGATATTTTTTTTTACGACGACTTACCTATCTCTACATCCTGGGTAGTGCTAGTTTGGATGGAAAGGGGGAAAAGGACGGCGCGGAGGAGGAAACGAACGGGGATCTAAATACCCTTTCCTTATAACCACAGGCATAGTTGGTGACTGTACGATTGGGGTCTGAGAGATCGGGAGGGGGGCATCAATAGGAGCTGGGATACAGGCTTGTAGTTGTCACTCAATATAATCCGTACAAAATGTACTCAACTCAGTTCAGGGCCTGAAGCATTCCCATCTCACCTCGTCATTCTCGCAGGGTTCAACGTCGATCTCGACTGCTTCCAGCCAAGACATCTCCTGGAGACCAAGGTTCGGGATGCTTGAGTCAAGACTGAGTGACTCGCGGGCAGTGTCTCAGACAATGCAACAGACGAATTGAAGGAATAGAGAGCCTACGAGTACGTGTCCTGGTCCTGGGTCTAATACAGGGGATTCACTTCCGTTGGCATCTTCGTTTGCAAAAAGAACTACTGAGATTCCGCCTATAATGTGACATCAAAAATACAGATCCCACAATTCATTCCCGGCGTAGTCTTAACTGACTAAAGCTGTCAATTAAACGAGAATCAAATCCGTTCCCGGTCAAGATCGAGGGAAAAAAAAGTAACCAGCACTCCTAGCCATCCTCCACCCGATGCCCTGTCCCCATCTGCCAGGTTGCTCGTTGTCCAGTGAATCTGCTAGGTATCATCCAGAGGACAGACTTGTCCATCCGTTCCCTGGCCACGGGACCAACCATGCCCTTATTTTTTGTTCCCTAGGTGAACGCCTTCCATCTTAGCAATTGTGAATAACCGTTTGATGCGCGATCCAGCCGTAAGGAAGCTTCGACTAGGGACCGTTGTTTTTATCATGTACATTGAGATACCAAGAGAATAGATTAAGCCGTGGCTTTAGCTCCATCGGCCGCCTTGCCCTCTTTGCCCATCCATTTATCAACAACGGTCTGGAAGTCCATCTCGGACACGATTGGGCCATCGCCAGAGCACTTGGCCTTCTTCTGCAAGTCCGAACAGAGACCGTCAAGGTCGAATTCGCCGCTTTGGACCTTGGAGCAGTTCTGCAGTTTATCCCTGGAATCGGCGTTAGCATTGGGGAATGCTTCAACGGGATCGGTCTCGCCGTACCATAGCTTCGTGCAAGTGTAGCCTTCCGTCTTCTCATCGTCCGCGTTCTTGGCAGCATCGATCTCGTTGATCAGGCTCTTCTTGGCTGACACCGCGGGGCTAGGTGCCATGTTGTACGGTGTGAAGAAATCAGCATCGACGGCCTCGTTGAAGAAGCTATCATCGAAAGTGGTACTAGCAAGAACGCTGTCCTGCGACTCGCGATAGTCCCCGAAGAGCTGTGGATCGAACTGGCCACCGTTCTGGGTGGCAAGCCAATCAATCCCATTGTTGATGTCAATGCCGGCAAATTGAGAGAAACCTGGAGAATGTCAGCTATATGCTAAATCGATCGAGTTCGCCGCAATAACGACGAGACTCTTCTTGCGTCACGATTGGTTCTTACCTTGGCCGCCTGCCAAAGATTGTTGTTCCTCGCCAATAGTCGTCATCGTGTCAAGAGGCTTGAAGCCCATTGGCGACTGGGTAAACGGCTCTGGAGAAGTTCCACAGGAAGAGCTGGCGCCCATGTTCGAGTTTGAAGACGCCGACGGGGAGCTGGTGGCTGTGGCATTGGCGTTGTAGTGGCTCGAATCTAGACTGGCCCGAGAGCTAATAGACGCCGAGGCGTGGCTAATAGGCGGGCTAAAAAGTGTCGTGAAATTTGTGAGGTCGTCCTTGGAATGGAAGTCAAAGCCGTTTGCCGGGCTATTGCTACCTTCCTTCGATTGCTGGAGGGGGCTAACAGGATTGCTAACCGAGCGTGTGGTCGGCAAGGAAGTCGAGGAGGAAGTAGCTCGCTGAGGCGGCTTGGCGGCGGTTGAAGGTCCAGGGAGAACTCCAAACTTGGGGAATTCGAACTGGAAGTTGACATCATTCAGGTTGCCAATGGCAGAGGCCCCGAAAGCGAGTCCCTTGTTTTGAGAAACAGTTCGGCTGTTCATGGCCGTGAATCGGTTCTTGTACTCCAGAAGTTCGGTATTCATCTTTTCCACTTGGGCACGAAGCAGGTCGTTCTCATGGTTAACATCTTCCGATGCCTTCTCAAGTTCCTGGACCTTGGTTTCCAGATCCTTGAGATGCCGCTCCTTACGCTCACGGAATGCCCGCTGGGCAGCCCGATTCTGGGCCTTTCGCTTCTATGCAACTTATGTTAGACCGTGATCACATGTAATAGGATCGTGATACGTACGGAAGTGGGTTCTGAGGTCAGGGGCTTTCGGCCTGGCTTCTTGGCAATCTTCTCTGTGCTCTCTCGTCTCTTGGCCCCCATTTCGTTCCCATCTTCATCCTCGTCATCATCAGGATGGCTTCGCTTGTCCGTCTCATTTTCCGTCGACTCCGACTGGGCGGTTCCAGGGATGTCTCCGATCATCTTAGCGTTGGTATCGTTGGTGAAGTCGAAGTCGAAGCTCGAGTCTCCGTAGTCGTAATCGTAGTTGTCAAGATACGGGCTCTCCTGGAAGCCAGATCCGGCTTCCTTCTGAACGGGAGATTCTGAAAAAGAGGTAGGCGAGAGGGAAACCGCATTGTTGGCTGGCGACTGGGTCTTTCCCTTGTTGGAGTTGAGGGCAGCGTAGAGAAGACTCTGTTGCTGCGGGGTCAGCATGAAGTTTGGTGGCAAAACCGCATTCGCCCTTGTAGAGGCCATTTCGATGGACAATTGAGATAAACGAGGAAAGAAGGGTTCAGGGTAGTTCAATTATGTGACAAAGAAAGTGTCGTCTCTATGGAAGAGTCAAAGAACTCTGTCTTGCCGGTCACGGTTTGCGCGGCCCAAATTGCTCCTCTCGTTCAAGACCTCGATGAGAGGGGCAAACGGTAGAGGGTGATATCCCGTTGATTGAGTACGCTCAAGTGCAGCGCAACAAAAGGTTGCCCTTTGATCCGTATTAAAGGTCGTCTTAACACGAGGGACAAAAAGGAAAGAAGAGGCGTGTGAGGCAAAAGCAAAAGTGGCCAAGTAAGACGATTGTTGGATGATGCAAAAAGTAGAGCTAAGTCCCGAACCGGGAGGATGGGAACAGTTGCTGCCTTTGTGCCTCAAGTTGCTGCCTGAGTCTCACGGGGCCTGCAAAAGCACCTGATGTGTCTTTCCACAATATTCGGTGGGGAGGACAGGTGGACAAGGTCAGTCAGGCAAAGGTGTGGTGTGGTGTGATTGTCGTTGACGTGCTTCTGCGTGGTCTTCGCAAGAGGAGTTTGACTGCCGTCCAGGTACTTTGGGAGTCTCAAGCTGCGAAGGTGTAGGAGTGGGGAGAATCGAATGGACGGTCACAGATTCAGAGGAGGGGGGGACACGATTTCAGAGGTCGATTGTCAATTTGTCAGCGGTCATAATGCAGTGCCCAGAGGAGGGGTGGGGCACGGAGGGATTGAGGCTTGGTGCTTTGCTCCGAGCTACCTTATGGGGGGTGACTCTTTAGGTGAGAAAAGATGGCTGGAGAGGGGAGGTACATGGCGGGGATTCGGCACAATTCCATCCCTCCCAACCCAGCAGGGCTCCATCTGCAGACCGCTATCTATTGGCTGGAGATTCGATGATGGCGACAATGCGAAGGGCGTGATCTTCCCTGAAGGCTCGAAGAGACTCTTGCCGTTGCAGATCCTCATGAATCTAAAAAGGGCGGACCTGGACGTCCCTCCTCCCCCTCGAACTTTTGATGCGAGTTCTAGAACCTCTTGCCTCAACGCTATAAGAAGGCAATTCCTGTCTATCTGTCCATCGTTCGCTCCAATGACGGATGGAGATCAGAAGACATTTTGCGCTGCTGCAGCAGCTCGGAGACGCCATAAACCCGGCCGCACTACATCTGAGACGGTCTGCACGATATCGCTTATCGACGCTGAGAAATGACGTGGATATTATTACTACTACGTACAAAATCTGCCCTTTCATCGGTTTTGGTCGGCAGCAGTCGGGTGGCGGATTCCCAAAGCGTTTCGTTCAAACACAAAGACCAGAGAGAGAGCAGGTTCAATGTGGCCTGGCCTCGTTCCCTGGCCTTCGCTCCACTCCCTGCCATTTTGCTGCTAGAGTGATCGATCCCACACGGCATGTCCGTACCTAATGCGGATGACTCAGGGCCACTCTCCAGACCAGGCCCTGCATGGGTCACCGGAGCCGTCAACCGGTTGTAAGCCGTATTCTCTTAACGTGTTTCAAGTACTCTCCGGTGCCTCTGCTCGCTGGCCGATACTTCGGGGCCGGTAATCAATTCATCCCCCAATACATACATACATACTACATACATAGGTACGTATGTATTGTCACATAGCCTTTCGAATACGATTGGAACCCGTGCCCCCAAATCTCCCCCAACATTCCGACTGGCTGTTTCAGGGGGCGGATACGATGTTCTCTCCCTTAGATGCAGATCTGGAAATTGTTAGTGTCATCCTCGTTCATCCTGCTGGCCACTAGAAGATTGAGCTTCACGAATTTCATGTTGAGTGGTGTGAGTGGTATGGTGGCAAATTCAATTCGCATATCCCGAACCATGTTAAACCTCAAATGAGGTTTCTAATCTTCTAGACTAAGAGCCTCCCTGTTTTATTATCACCAACGATCACACCCACCCCCGCAAACTCTAAGCCGTCACCTCCAGCGCCAGCAGGGCCCTCGCCGTGTCTGCCATGGTCTGATCGAGACTTCTAAAAGTCATGTTCAGAGCCTTGTTTCCTTCGTCAGCCGCGAGGCGCGCCAACACCACACTCTTCGCCTCATCACTATCGGCGGGGATGCGACCTTCGAGCTCAGGGACCTTGGCCAAGGCATGAACTAGATCAGTATAGGTCATGCTGGCGCCACCAATCAGGTATCGCTTGTTCTTGGCCGCAGGTGTTGTAAGGCTTTTAACGTGGGCTTCGGCAAGGTCGCGAACGTCAATGTATGACGGGAAGCTTGTGGCCGGAACAGTTTCATTGCTGCCATTGATGAGGCCATAGATAACACTGCTGCTGTAGTTGAGCCCTTTGACGCCACCGTGGATTGGCTGAATTGCAGGTCCGAATATCAAAGCCGGCAACAAGACTGTCACGCTGAAGGCCGGTGCTGGCGAAGAGGTCTTGACAAAATCCCAGATTGCGAGCTCGCCCTCCTTCTTGCCACTGCAGTACGAATAGTATGCATTCTGGGCGGCGCGGGCCTCCTCTTGGGTCATGGGAAGCCAGCTTTCGTTGGTCAATACACCCTTTGCGAGCTCATCTGGAGAGCCTGTAGTGAGTGCGTTGACGGACCCAGTCACGACGATGGACTTGAGTGTCGGAGCATTCTTATAAGCTGATCGGAGGAGGGCGATATTGCTAGAAAAAACGTCAATGGCTATCGACCTTGAATTTGGGCCACAGTGCCTACCCGTCAACGCTTGGCTTCAGGAAATCGCGATCATAATCGGTGTAAGCCGGGTTGTCGAGCAGGGGAGCTGCAACGTGGACAATCTTCACAATGTCAGCTACGCCAACGAATCATACAACAGTCACAGATTTCGAGGCGTACATGATCAAGCGAGTATTTCTCGAAGACTGCGTCCCAGTTCGCTTCGGACTCGTAGTCGCTGACGACGGCGATCTCGAGCTTGTCCTTCCATTCTGGGTGGAGGGCAAGGACCTCCTCACCGGCTTTTGCACGTCGTACGGTACCAACTACTTTGTGGCCAGCTTCTACCAACGAGTTGATAATGTGGGCTCCGACAAAGGAGTTTGCGCCCGTAAGAAGTGTAAGAGGCATTGTTGTTGAGTGGCTTCAAGGTAATGTGAGTTTGTGGAGGGTGGTTATGATTATGGTTTGGTAATGTTCCAAGGCTGTATGAAAGGCTGGCTGGTGTGAATGTGTCTCTGGATGCTCATGGGGACCAGAACAATTGCATCATCCTGGCCATGAGCATAGTCTTTATACTCCGTCTCAAGAGCGCGGTGAGCTTCCAACAGTCGGCCGCAAAGCGGAGGTCCAGCCATCATGCATAGAAGTCTCGAGATTGCTTTGAGTGACAGGGTCAGAGGTTTGAAATCCAACATATACGATGCTTACAACACATTCTGTCAATATGTGACACTTTGCTTTGACAAGGATGCAGAAGCTGGCAGCACGAAGTGAGGTTTCTGTAGCCAAATTGCATGTCCCAAAACAGTCAATCGCTTCGACGTGCAAGCTACCCCGCTATAATTGGCTGGGAATCCAACTCTCCTGCACGATAACATCAGCAAGCGTGCTACCACAGCTGGAAACTGAAGTGGGAACCTTAAAACGAGCCTGTTAGAAGACTGTGTGCACAGACGCAGCGGGAAGACTTTCTGGCGCCATATACTCAGTGGACGCAGATTAGTCACGCCAACCCAATGCAATTGGCTTGACTCTGCATGCTATTTCGAGGCTGTATGTGACAAGCCGCCAGCATGATGCACGAGGTACGGAGTAGTGACGGGGCTTAATATGACTTGTGCCTATTTCAAGTCCAAAATGTCTGCGCGGGTTGCGGCTGCGTCCGTGATTTGGGGTAGTAGAACCTGGCTGCCTGTAAGCAAAGACAGTAGAACATGGGAATGTGAATAAGCCGCCTACATCAAAGGCGCATCTACCTTCCTTGCGCACAGTATATCGTCGAAGGCGTCAAACTTCCACTGGTCTATGATCTTACCCCCGTCTGGGGCATCGGGGTCATGGGCGGAGGAGTTTTGGGGGTCTCGAGGAGACGACCAGTAGTCAGAGGTGAGTAGCACAGAGAGTGCCACTCTTTCGGAATGAACAAGCCAAACAGTTCGCAGCTGTTCTTGGCTCTTCAAGAATGAGTGTAGATATTGTATATCTAGAGCTCGAGCCCGCGACTTCTGCTCGAGCCACTGCATAGATGGGCGTATCGCAATCAAAATTCTATGTATGATCAAAAGACCCGAGATGAAGTTGGCGAAGTTCGCTACGCGCTGATCGGCATGGTCACAAAACACTCGAAACGTGTCCCCAGGATGCCTTGGCGACAACACTGGCGAGTAACGCCCAACGCTCCAGCCGTTTCGATCAGCCAAGTCTAAAAACTTGAGCCGTAGAGCTTCGGTAGCCTGAGCGAGAGTCTCTATCCTCTCACTCTCCGGAGGGAGTTGCCCACGTACGATCGCTCGACAGTCAGCCAACAACCGTGGGATGTAGCACATAATTGGCAACGAGTTCCAGGAGTCAGACCATTCATTTATTCTCGAGTCTTCTGGCTTGGAATATATGGCTTCTTGCCACTTGGGCTCCTCAAGAAAGCACGGATGGCTCTCTCGCAGAGCGATTGTAAACTGACTGCATCAGTCTGTGGCTTATGTGGAGTGGGCAATGCCCAAGACCAGGAGGATTTTTCAACGACTCACGATAGATCCCATCGAGGCGATAAGCATTTGTCTCTCGAAGTCGGTTTTAAACCGGTCAACCCCCCTCTTCTCAAGCAAACGGTATATACCTCTCTGGTGGGTGATCCAGGCTGTCAGTTGGGAGGCTAGGAGACACTTTGCACACGTTATATTTAGAACGGCCAAACCATTAGATCAGAGGGACATAAGTAACTCACTTCGAAGGAAGACAAGAGCGACACTGCAGCCAGGACGTCGGCCGACATGGAGGCCACAGGATCTTGTATGGCGGCTTGAAGATGGGACAGCGCATTCCCATATTGCCTTAACAAGCCATATTGTCGGGCACTGATAGATGCACTCGCCACGATCCCAGCCGCAGTGAAGAGACAGTCCACAGCGGCGTCGAGTACTTTGCTGTTCCCCAGCCGTTCAGGGATATATAAGATGTACGAAGGTACGATCTCCCCTTTGCTTAGAAGGTTTGCAATAGCGATACCATCGAAGGGAGCCTCCAAGAGACCGTGGACCCTGCCGGAGTGCATAACGGCCAGATGTGTCATGGACAGGAACTCGAAGCCGACACGGGCTTCTTCTGTGGGGAAAACTGGGTGAAATGGTCGTTCAACCTGTTCTCTCTCATGCGACGCAGTTCTAAGCGGCCCTCCGTGTCTCCTGGACGGTCCCGCCTCCGAATCCTGCTGCCTCTGGAATCGGGCACCACCATCGATAAATTTGGCCTCATGGTGATAGCCAGGACATGCTTTGGAAATTCTGAGGCATTGAGAACAAGATGGTCTGCCCTCGTCACACTGTACAACCGTTAGATTTGGCCTATGATGACCGAAGCGAGCCGTACGCCAAGATATGGCTGGGTGAAGTGGCACGGAATGCGAAGAACCTCATACCTTTACTCGACGTTTCTTGCAGAGATCGCATGCCTTACTGAAGGGTACTCCGGGCATATTTAGCGACGACAAGATTGCTGGACGCTACTTGATATTCTTGTTAGTCTTTTGCTCTTTCCAAGTCTACCACCCAATTGATCAGCTTTGCCTAATCATAGCTGGACTCGCAAGGATTGCTCGCAACAGCGCACTGAGAAGTAGGTACTTGAAGCCCCCCCAGACCCACTTATCACAGTGTTCATAGTGTTGATAACGGCGGCCCTGGCTTTGATCAAACGTATCAGCAAACCAGTCCCGTTGTTAAAGATCTTGATTGAACTACAGTACAAATAACTCTTTCCTACAGACTCTGTATAAGATCAGGTATTGTCCAGACAGTTAGTTACACACTAAAGGCTCAGGGTCGGGACCTCAGCCTTGAGCATTGCACCTTGAAGGACTAAGTGCCAAGAAAGCTTCATGCTGATTGGTAGAAACTCCACGTGCCCCGCATGACCAGATCCGGCACCCCGCGTGCGGGCTTCGCTGTGTTCAGGGGAGACAGGGAGCTGTTGTGACGCAAAGCTACTCATTCGTTCATCAACCTTGCAACCTAGAACGAACATCCTCTTGTGTCGACGTTTGATTTCTCATCCTCATTGCACGCCCCCTAATCCCCGAGCCGATATCGCAGTATACCCAAAGGCCGAAAGGGCGTCCCGTGATAGCTGGCAAGTGTATCTCGCCTGACTAGAACCATGGATTTGGCCTACGATCATATCCAGGAGGACTCTTTCCCCAAGGAAAACAACGAGGAGTCCTCCAAAACCCCACAGCCTGAGCAGCAGTCGACTCTGAATGCAGATATTCAAGAAGCCTACAAGGCGCTCTCAACAAGTGCTTGGGGCATGAGGATCGGTGGTTTCCTGGGCAGTGTGGTGAAACAGGTATGCTATGCTCTGCTTGTCGTCCGATTCCAACCTCCCTCTAACGTCTTCATCAAGGGCGAAACAGTCTATAAAGAAGCCTCCCAAGAACTGAGCCTGGTGGGCGAAGATGCAGCCAAAGGCTTCACAGATTTACGAGAGTCCATCATCAACCGAACACGGTCATTGTCGCTCAATACGTCACCGCAGCAGGCTGGGGAGACTTCTGGCCAAACCTCTCAGGACACGGACGAGAAGGACAAGGACGCAACGCCGACCAAGTCCAGAGACTTGGCTTCCGAACAAGCACTGAAAGATGAAACATACCTTTCCAAGATTCGAGCAGAGGCAGCCAAAAGACTAAAGGACATACAGAAGGCCGAGGACGCGGCTGACGAAGCTCTCCTGAGATTCGGTACCAACATCAGGGACTTCCTCCGAGAGGCCGTCAGTATCGCACCTCCCACTGGGTCGACCGAGCAAAGTAGCGCGGTTTTGTTCGAGAGCAAGGATGCACAGGGCAAGAGAGTCATTCATACGTCACGATTTGACGCCCAACTCCACGTCATTCACACCACTACAGACAGTTTCACTAAAGATCCTGCGACTGCAGAGTTTGGCTCCTGGGCTGAGGAGTTTGATGTGGAGAAAAAGACTGCGGATATCAGCAACGACCTGTCCAAGTACACCGAGCTGAGGACGACAATGGAGAAGCTTGTGCCGGATCAGGTCCCATATGCCGATTTTTGGAAACGATATTACTTCATGAGAAACGGCATAGAAACTGCCGATGCCAGACGACGAGATCTGCTCAAAGGTATGCTTTGAAGCACCTTCGTTTATGCGTACTTTGTGCTAATTTGCGGACAGCTGCCTCTGCCGAAACCGAGGTTGGATGGGACGATGATTCAGATGACGAGGCTGCGCCGAGTAAGACAGAGCAGAAGCCGATTCGACCACCATCAACCGAATCTTCGACAACAATCCACCCACCCCCCGCAAACCTGCTTAAACCAAACGAGTCCCGAAAGTCAAACGACGAGAAATCTCAGGCCGATAGCGAGGCGAGCTATGATGTCGTTGGCGCGACCTCGGGTGTTCCCAGCCAGGCCCCCAACAGTCCAAAGGAGTCGCGCAAAGGCGATGATAGCGATGAGGATTGGGAGTAGCGAGCAGATTGAAAGTGGCGTGATTATCTGTTCCGATCGTACTGGGCGTTGATTGGGTTGGGCATCGTGTTTTGTAGGCCGCTCTTAATATCTGGGACCTCTGTACACATCTCCAGAACCATACGGCGCAATCACTTCTCAGAAGGGTGTGGGTTGTTTTGCATACGCACTGTCCTGACTATCGCTTCTTCTTGGTGACCTTCGTGAACCCCTCTTCGTCGACTTCGGCGGGCGCCTTCTCCCTCTGCACTGGCGCTAATGGTGGCGCTTCGTCCATCTCGACATCTTCCTCTCCCTCTACCTCTCCCTCGTCGTCGCTTTCCCAGTCGGTGTCTTGGTCAGCGTCCTCAACCCTCTTGTAAAGTCCCTCGACCTTGGTGCCTTTTCTACTCTCCCATTTCTTGCGCAGGTCATCTATCGCTTCGAATTTGCCTTTTGAGGCGTCGGATCTTAGATTGATTATTCGCTCTGCAACATCGTATCCGGTTTCATCATCCACGTTCACCTCGAACTCATCCAGCATGACTTGTAGCAGGAAGGTTTCCACATATTCGACGTCAGGTTCTTCTGGTGCGTCGGCTCCATTGGCCACCGCCTGCCCAGACACGACTTTCGTGAACGTGGGAAAGAGATCGACAACAGCCCCGGCGAACCAGTCGCGTTTGTCTCCCGAGTCTGGTCCTCCCCAGTTGTTCTGCACTGCGAGTGTAAGTGCGGGCCACATGTGAAGTGACAACGCCACTGCTTTCTCAAAGTTGGATTGGCAAGCTTCTGTAAGAATTGTCAGTTACGTATAAGTTAGTCGTCTGGGAATGGTAATCCCACCCGCAGAAGACAAGCCTGAGGTGCTTGAGGTGGCCATGTCGACTGTGCCACTGGTGCTGGTGGAGGGGCAATTCTTTAGTGGGATATATCAAACTCGGATGCATTCACAAATTTTTTGATGCAGCCGACATGTGCATGCGACAAATCGCACTGTATCCTGCACTGTAGTTTATTCGATACGCGGATGCCAAGGACTCTTGGAGGAGTGGATCGGCTTTTATGGTGCGGCATGACATCACAAGACCCTTAGTTGAACCCTTAGGTGCCGTGAAACTGTTGTTTCCCATCGCTGCCCGGCTATTTAGCTTCGCGTCGTGTCGGGCTCAACAGAAGATATCAGGAGCTTGCATCCCCTCACAACGGAACCGCTTTCGTCAATTGCGAGCTTGAATGCTGCGTCCCACACTGAGAAAAGATGAAGAAACTCAATACGGCATCGGTCTCATTGGCCGTCACCCCAACTGTAGTCTCCACCCTATTATCCCATGTACGTACGATCCCCGGAGCTGATCCTGGTTTTTGATTTTGAACATATTCCTTGGATACTAGCGGATGGGTCCAGCACACACATGCTACTCGTCAGATAGCTGACGAAGCTCTAAATTAGTACCTCAATCGCAAGCCCCTGAAGCAGCGACCAACTGCTCATCTATCTTATGATGAGGGTCTGCATCTTATCAGATCGTTCCTGGACTTTGCTTCGCACCATACGGTTGAAGAACTTCAGGCCTTTACGGCCCAATGGGTTCCGCACCCACAATGGGTAAAGGTAGAGGTTGTTACAATTTCCGACGAGTTACTAGACAAGTCTGCTACCCTTCTCCAAAAGCAACTTGGCAAGGATGGTATACGGACCGTCGGGGGTCGGAAGTGGTGGCAATGGAGGCGACCAGATACTCCGTTGAAAGCAGAATGGATTGAAATGCGGTCCGACTACCATGAACGGAAGAAGAAGAAGGCCGACGGTGGGAATCGAGTTATGCTTTACGTTCATGGAGGAGCCTATTTCTTCGGCAGCGTTGACGAGCACCGATATCAGATGCAACGACATGCTCGAAAGCTCAAGGCTCGAGTTTTTGCGCCTAGATACAGACTTGCGCCGCAGTTCCCGTTTCCATGTGGGCTTCAGGATTGTCTAGCAGCTTATCTCTACCTGCTCACAGTCCAAGAACCGAACACCATTGTCCTGGCGGGTGATTCCGCTGGCGGGGGGATGGTCTTGTCCGTGCTGTGCATTTTGAGAGACCGTGGCCTACCATTACCTGCTGGTGCAGTCCTCATTAGCCCGTGGGTTGATCTTACGCATTCTTTTCCCAGCGTGTCCGGCGAGAATCCATTCGACTACATTCCGGCATCTGGTTTCCACCACAAGCCATCGAGGGCGTGGCCACCGCCGAACGAAGATGACCTAGAAATGATTAGAGAGCAGGCCGCGAAGCAAAAGAAAGGAGACAAAAGTGCGGCCACAACTGGCTCCTTGCAAGATAAGCGGAGCGCCCCAATCGCTACTATACCTGCGAACGGAAAGGACAACTCAAGCAGCTCAGAAGCCACTGGCGATGTTCCTCTTGGACAAGAAGCAACACTCCTTTCTGTCACGATTGGTGGCAAGATGGTCATGGTGAAGGACCAGATTCAGGTAAAATCGCTCATGCCACCTTGTTCAAAAGCACGTAACCCTAACAGAGGCTAGATGTATACCACCAACGAGCTGCTGTGTCATCCGCTTGTGAGCCCAATTATGCAGCCCAGCTTGGGTGGCTTGCCTCCCCTGCTCATCATGGTGGGAGGAGGTGAACTACTTCGTGACGAGCAGATCTATCTGGCTCATAAGTGCGCCAATCCCTCAAAGTATGCGCCCTCAGAAGAATCTCTCACAGACAATGCGAAAACATTGCTGAAGCAGTACAAACCTACGGATGTTCAACTCCAAGTGTGGGATGATTTATGTCATGTGGCACCAACCCTCAGCTTTACACGTCCCGCGAAGTACATGTATCGGTCAATCGCGCAATTTAGCGCTTGGGCGCTGGCAAGAGCACAGCATGCTGAAATTGATATTCTTGATGATGATGACATCTCCGTCATTTCCAACTCCGCGTCTGATACCGACGAGCAGGAACAGCAGCAAAAACTGAAGGAGGATAACACCGAGTATCACAAGTCTCCGTTCCAGGCGCAAGTTGGAAAGGCCGGGGATCCCCTACCCCCGTTTAGGGGACATATGATCCGTCAACGTGTCACTCGTCACGGGGCAATCTACCCACTTGCGGCTCCGACGGACCTACCTGGATGCACTCTCAAGCAGTCTGATGTTGGTGTTATCAAAGAAACACCTGTCAGGAAGTGGCTCGAGACCAAGAAGCAATGGGATACTAGGTACGCCAGCTCAAAAGCAAAAGTATTCAAGAAGATCGTCAAGGATTTAGCGGCTGGTTACCTGGATTTTGGGGACGGGGAACGGCCGCCGCCAAGCGCACTCGCTGGAAGACGAAAGGTGCCAAAGATGCTAGACGAGAAGAAGAAGACCAAGAGCATGGGGTTGGCACTTTGGTCGTTATGGGGCTCGAAACACGACGAAATGACCGTCGAAAGAGAGGAAAAGGCTGATAGAGAGCCAGAAACGACGGTGACCACCAAAGACGAAGGAGCTGGAGCACGCCCATTCCGAGAAATCGAGGCTCAAGAGCCAGCGCCGACCAGACCAGAGGCAAGCCGAAGCAGATCTCGACGAAGGACTGTGGTTGATGAACGTCAGACTCAAGGTGAAGATGATGGGGATAACACAGAACTTGATGCTCTTCTGGCTCTCAGAAAGGAAAAGCAGGGAGAGAAATCCACGTTCCTTAGTCCAGGCTTCGTCCCCGAAACTGGCGTCGCCGGGAAGCGGCCAATGCTGGACGGCATTGCAATGCCATTCAGCCTGGGCAAGGATGCGGATTCTGCCAGCATGATGACTCTGACATCGGCAATTAGCCCGAGTTCTCGACCCATCAGCCCTGTCGCCCCGATGAATATGGTGGAGAATGATTCAACTCTTGGTCGGAGCACTACAGATGTAGATATCCCGGCACAGGAAACCCCTGGTCCGGATACCGAGCGACCGGGACTGGAAAGTTTTGTCACCGCCGCTGAGGATCTTCCTAAAGCTGCAAAGGAGAACGGAAGCACCGCAGCAGCTGAGAAGGCAACGACGGATCAGAGAGGTTGAACTGTGTTGTTTGCAGAGCGATGATACATGCACATTAACCATGATACCCTCGAACGTGGCCCCGTCGTCATTGGATGCATTTCCAGACACGAGAGGAGATGCAGAGCTGCTTGTCCTTCATTATTTCCTAATTCCAGAATCAACATGCTCGCTCTTACATTAGATTTAAACTAAATGCCTTATATTTGATCATCCACTGCAATTGAACTTCGTTAAATGTGCGTTGAGCTGTGTTACATGTATTTGTACAAGTTGATACACTTTGAGGGTATACACATCGCTATCCAGCTAGGCAGTTCCTAGCAACATCAAAACTTCCATTTGAATCCCTTTGCTCGACGCCCATAGTGTCTGCGACGAGTCGGCAGGGAATAACCGCCCGGGCATCCTTCTCATTCTTCTAACGGTGAAGCTCATCCCTCAATCGATCCCGTTTTGGGCCTTCCAATTCTGCAGATATATCGCCGGGTCCCGCGGGCCGTCTTTTGTTTGGTATTCACCACGCGTAGGTCTCATGGCAGCGGTAACGAATGGCGTGAGCTATTTCGAGTGTCAATACCCCCATATTTGCGAAACTCTGGTAAGAAATCCACGAACCTTGAACTGGGCCAGACCTTCCGGCACAACGTAGGTCCTTACTTTCTCCCATTCAATCAAATAACTCCCAAACCGCGTGTGTCGACCCGTGGAGCCGGTTCGGTTTCCCTTGTAGAAGCCCTTGTTGACGTCCTTGGTCGTCAACTTCAGATGCTTGTATCTGTGGACGAGGAGGGATGGTGTTGGCCTCATATTGGCGGTGGTTTTGCCTATATCATAGCCCGGGGAGGGTGTTCGGTTGCCGATTTCTATGAAGCTGGACCTTTTTATTCTCCGGAAAGCGGTTCTTCGAAATTTGAAGGTGGTCCGGATTAGCGTTGGTCCCGCCCCGACCTTTCATGCACGGGCCACCAGATATGCAGCAACTACCTCCGTACCTGTGAACCAATCGCGCATAATTCTTTCATAGTGCAACTTTGAGGAACAAGAACATGGACTCACTCGCACCCACCAAGCGGATCGGGGACGAAGCAGAGGCGGGACGTAAAGAATTCCCTTTGCCAATCTATCAAGGCTATATCTGGAATTTTATCTCCTAATGGGATGCCACCGCATCTCGAGACTGCCAGATAACTACCAGGCCACCTCCGCGATTTCCAGGCTGGTCCCGTCTCATCAGGGAAGAGTCCTGGGTTTTGAAATATGCTGTCCTGTTTCCTTTTATTGCTATCACAACTCTGGCTTTCACTCTTGGCAAGCGTCGCATCTATGCTGGAGAA
Source organism: Reticulascus tulasneorum (assembly GCA_001557505.1). NCBI lineage: Eukaryota > Fungi > Ascomycota > Sordariomycetes > Glomerellales > Reticulascaceae > Reticulascus > Reticulascus tulasneorum. The sequence continues at coordinate 1,350,105 of LSAX01000006.1, forward strand.
GGGTGGCTTGGCCAGATTACTTTTCGAATTGAAACAATGTCTACAAGCCGCAGTGACAGTTCAAAAATCACATCATTATATAAATATCCTTGCAACCGCTGACCCGTTCCCCTTTTCTTTTGGAACATCCTTCAGTCTTGTACTCGTTAATATGTCCGAAACCAGTCTCATGTAGAACTGTTGCTCGAGACTTCTGTTTCGGTCACTTGGCTCACATCCTTCTTCCCTCTCAGCAGGATCTCTTTCAGCGTTCTCTTCTTCTTCTTGTCCTTCTTTTCGTACAGTGGCTTATGTTCTGTGTGGATGTTATGGTCGTCTTCGTAGTCGACATGCACAAATGCTCTCTCCACGTCTCCCAGACCTGTCGACATAGTTAGGCAAGGACTTGAGAATTCGGGGCACTTGAACGCTTACCTTCAATCTTCCGCTGCAAATCTTGTGCCACATCATGAGAGATTTTGAGCGGCGTTTCCTCATCCATTACGACGTCAATCTCAACATAGTACTTTTGCCCAGCATGGTACGCTCTGCACTGTGAAGAGTCAGACAAGTTTGGCCTGCGTGGGAACGTTTCCGAGCAATTACAGTGTCCACTTTCATTATCCGATCATCGTGGGTCATTGACATATACACCAACTTTGACACGAATTCTCTGGGTGCCGATTTACCGACCAGTAGCCAAACTTGATCAAACGCGTTGGCTACCCAGGAGAACAGGATGATCAGTGCAATGCAAATAGCACCAATTGGATCCAGGTACCAGACGAATCTGTCTCCAACGACTGACATGACTAAGCCGAAGATGTTGACAGCAATATCATTGCGGTGATCGATCTGTATGCTGGTCAGCCTTGATGGTGTCACGAGCGGGTGGGTTTCCATACGAAGAAGACATGTACCGAAGGAAATCTCCGATAGGCAAAGCAATAGAACATGAGAGAAGTCTTGGCGAAAACTAATCAGGTTAGTGGTGCAGAGGGGGAAAGGCTGGGAAGCTACAATGACTTACTAGCTATACTGACAAAGACAATGGGAATGATGTGCAATTCCTCGGATTCGGTTGCACCTGCACCTATGGCTCGTCCAGATTCAACCTGGTCGAGGTTAGCGAGAAAGACTTGGCAATCCAGGATTTGTTCCCTTACCAGGAGTTGAATGGCGACCGTGGTCATCAACGCACAGAAGAGAATGATGCCGATCGTCTCGATCCTGGTTCGCCCCTTTTATTTGCATCAGTTTCCGACGGTGATCTCTGGAACGGCATTTGACTTACAACAGGGTATTTGTACACACTTGGGCGAGCAGCCATTCTGGAAGTGACGAGCATTACAAAGGAAGAGACAAGATCCATCTACCCTTCCGTCAATAAATTGTATCAAGTTTTCAGAAGAGACTCTACTAACGAAGGCGTCTGCTGCCGTGGCGAACAACTAATAGCAGAGTCAACAAGGTCTGATCAAAAACCGCAGCGTTTCAAGAGTCATTATTTACCGAAAGTGATCCGGTAGAGACTGCAGCATACATCTGGATGATGAAGAGGCAGAAGTTCACCGTGAAAGACGCGTTGACAGCGAACTTGATCCTTGGTCCCATCCGAATATCTTCCTCTACTTGCAGACGCTCTTCGTCATCGGCGCCAAGAAAGCGGTCAATCAGTTCATTCTGACGAGTATAATACTTCTTTAGCTTTCGTTTGTTGCCATTGGGATGGTCAATCTGCAGCTGCTTTTTGCTGACGTTTTCCCGACGGTGGCGGCCGAAGCTCATGGGATCTGCGGGGTTCATGATCTCGACAGTTGACGAGTCTCCCCTGGTAGATGAATGGCCAGCATCATCCCGTTCAGTAATGGGAGCCAGGGACTTGGGATCAGTCTCGAGAGGAACAATCTTATCCTCAGTTCCTGCCATTGGTACTGGTGTGATGCTGTCACTGTGGGCAGCTTGGTCTAATTCTAAGTTAGTTGGGCATTTCTACTACTGAGCATTGGCGCATTGAAGTGTCTGGCAGGACATGGCAGGGTATTGCCGATGCCAAGAGGCACCGCCGGCCATGTCTGAACCGACAAAGAGAGATTGGGCAAGAAGAACCGAGCTTAGGTACCACTTACCTCCTGGGCGGGAGTTGTGCTGAGACTCGGAAGGACTTGACATTTTTAGAATTATGCTGATGAGAAGATCTGAGAAAATATGTATTGGAGAAGGAAGTTCGGCTGATGCGACTTGCGAAGAGCAGCATTATATTATCGCTCGACGTATCAACTAAGGCGAGACTGGCTTCCAAAGGAGGAGGAGGAGCCGGGGCTTGCCACCACGCCCGTTGCATCGTATCACCCTGGATCAATGCATCTAGCAAAACTAACCTTTGCCAGAAACAGACCCTGAACTATTGAGTGAGCTCCTGTGCAAATTTTGCAGGTTGCCGCGTCCTTTCTCCACATTCCTGTCAACGCTTTGGTTGCTGCGGGTGGTTGGTGTGATGCTATTTGCATCTGCCGACCAGGCGTCTTTTGCAGACAAGTGCAACCGATGTGGGCAACTAGAGTCGAGACGGGACGAATACAAGGACAAATTAGGGATGGTATGGGGACATGTGCCGCAGGGACCCTTGTCAGTGTAGATTGAATGCATGGTAGAGGGAGGCGATCAGGAAGAGGTCCGAGCAACTACCACGACGATTGGCCAAGGGCTCGTTTCACACCGACGGGACATTCAAGAGCCGCGAAAGCTTCAACCAGAAAAGAATCAGTGGGCAAACTGCCAAGAGTTCCACCCAGTTACAAACTCAAGTCGGAGCACTGAACCGGACCTGTTTCTTGGCAATGTTCCGGCCCACCATTTGTTTGGAACTCCTCCTTTTTGACTTCTTTCTTCCAGATCTAACCCTGTTCCTAGAATATCCATCAAACAAGCATCTGAGTCCGGTCCTAATCCTGGCACGAGACTCCAGAAACGGTTACTTGCCTCCCCTCGTCGTCTAGATGCCATCCCAACCCCCCACTGACGCAACTAACCCCCGGCTCCACCCCCGACATTGGCATTCTGTAACCTGCTGGGACACTGACTGCCACTGCACTTCGAACGCCTAGGCTTGGCTTCGAGAACCACTGTTGCCCGAGATGGTACTGGCGGCGCAGTATGTCTTTGGCGAGATTTGGCATGGCGTCCGTTTCAAGCGTTTTAATTTGAAATAACCGCGTTCTTATTTGATGCTGTTTTCAGAAGACTAGACGTGCGTCTACCTTCATCCAATCGTCTCGTATCAGGTCTTAGTATTCCGGTTAGGATGGTCTGGAGTCCAATGCCAAGAGAAATGCGAAGCTGATCGAGACAAGTTTGTATAGCCAAAACCTTCCCCAGCTGTGTAAGTACTCGTCACGCGTCGGTCAGGTCGAGCCGGCCACTCGATCCTCTCCGGCAAATCATGCTGGACCAGCAAAGATCTCAAACTTGGTTGATCCAGAGATCTGCTTGTGGACTAGGTCTTGTCTCCGAACGAAGCATTGAACCGATGTCTCTTCCTCGCTCGACTGGGCTCCGTCCAGAACCACGTCTTTCATGCTTGGCGAGACATGGGTGTTTTCTGAATCATGACGGCACAGGCTCTGTCCCAAGTCCGCGTTTATTCTTTCCCTCGCTCGTCAAGAGGCATTGAAGATTGTTGCCATAGATAAGCATATTAAAGCAAGGTGAATCCGGTATTTCCAAGACTTTTTCTGCGCCACTGTGTGTGTGTGTTCTATTCTCCTTGTATCGGAAACTTTTTAACTTCCGATTTCTTTATTTTCCTTACCTTTCCTTTTCTCTTGTCGGGATTTTTTTTTGGTTTGCCGGAGCTTTTCGTCTGTTCTTTCATACTGGAAGCTGCGGGACGGCTTCAATTGTCCCTTTCTTCTCCTTTACTGCGTTTCTTATGAGTTGAGGTTCGTCAGCAGCAGCCCCGGATAACTTGGCTGCTTGAACTCTCGGCTCTCCCTTTTGTTTCAACGAGGGAGACCTCTCAAGTAGACTCCTTCGTCACAGTACTTCATAATTAGAAAAATGGCAGACGCACTGGCACCCGAAAAACCGCAGTGTGGAGGTGGTGTGGATGTTGGCGAGTATGATGTTGGAATCCATGTCCTTGGTCTTTGTGAGTTGGAGCTCCCCCAACATTGGTTTGACAGCTACTAATAGTGTCACAGTTTTGGTGTTGCTTGCTTCGATCTTTGGTAGGACTATCTGGCAAGATTCTCTTGGGGTACGAGATGCTGATGTAGATCAACTGCTTAGGTGCCGGATTCCCCGTGGTAGCAAAGAAAGTCAAGTGGTTGAAGGTGCCGCCAAAAGTCTTCTTCGCCTGCAAGCATTTTGGTACAGGTGTCCTGATCGCAACTGCGTTTGTTCATGTACGTATTGCCAAGTGGTGGAACTTGATTGGGAATCTGACGCGATGGCAGCTACTACCGACGGCCTTCTTCAGTCTCTCTGACCCTTGCCTCCCGGATCTCTTCACGAAAGATTATCCTCCAATTACTGGCGCCATCATGATGTTTTCTATGTTCTGCCTGTTTGTCGTCGAGATGGTTATCAACGCCAAGGCTGGTGGCCACTCGCATGGTGGACCCATGGGGTTGGACAGCGGTCATGCTCATTCCCATGCCGCACAGGCTCCAATTCGACCGCAGCGCCCTTACCGCGGTAGCTTCGATGTCGAAGACATTGACTATGAGAAGAAGATGGCTCAAAAGGTGTATGAAGAGAAGCAACGATATGCTGCACAAGAGAATCCCTTCGATGATGCCAACTCGTTGGTTCCGCCTTCGGAAATGCCTGCATGGTTCATTGTGTTCTACGAACAGTATGTTCGCCAGCGCCTGGAGATGATGAACATGATCAGGGGCTCAGATACCAACAAGGACCAGTCTGTTGTCACTGTCAAGCCCGTGGAGGAGCCATGGTATGATGCTGAGGGTCAGACCGTCGATCCAGCCGTCTACCGCAAGATGTCCATGAACATAACTCTGTTGGAGGGCGGTATTCTATTCCACTCGGTCTTCGTCGGTATTACTATCTCGCTTACCATCGATGGATTCATCATCTTGCTCGTGGCCATCCTGTTCCACCAAATGTTCGAGGGTCTCGGTCTGGGCTCCCGTATCGCTGAAGTTCCCTATCCCAAGAAAAGCGTTCGCCCTTGGCTTCTGGTTGTTGCTTTTGGAACTACCGCCCCCATTGGCCAAGCGATCGGTCTCCTTACCCGAGGCAGCTATGATCCAAATAGCGCCTTCGGCCTCATCATCGTGGGAGTCTTCAACGCCATGTAAGTCCGCTGATCAGGTCGAGTAAGAAAACTGCTAACATCACACCAGATCATCCGGGCTCTTGCTCTATGCTGCTCTCGTTGATCTGCTGGCTGAGGACTTCCTGTCTGAGGAGGCAAACAGGGTTCTGACGAAAAAGAACAAGATCGCGGCGTTTGCCTATGTCATCGCTGGAGGTAAGCTGGAGTCGGCATCTTATATTCAAATAGGTAAACTAATCATTCTCTAGCTGCGGGTATGTCGGTTGTCGGTATCTTCGCATAAACATCTACCGACTCCTTCGACTCCAACCGCGAGTCCAACACATCTCCCGTCATGGCTTCCTCGACAGGAGTTTCAATATATAGGATCACGCCGAGCTCAGCTCATCCATTTCAGTTAATGCGCCACGCAAGCCAAGAATCAACCCTCGAGGCCCACCGATTTGAGGGGACGTGGCGCAGACCATCAACATTCGCTTCGACGGGTTCTGTTAGCGGAGAATCACTCGTTATCATTATATGCTGCAGGATTTTGTCAACCTAGGCTGTGTGCACCCCAACAGACCAAAAATCTACCACATTCGTTGTTCTCCCTACCTTCTTTCTTCGGGGCAACTTCCATTTTCTGCAGTGATAGGCGTTTTCTTGGCTTGTGCATCCAGAGGATAAAACGGATAGATTGGGCGAAATTATACACGGAGTCCCAGGTGAAAATCAAGCTGGGTTTACAAAATACTTAGTTCCAGAGTCCACTATTGCCATTACTAGAGCAGGCGGATGACGACGGGAGTTTGAAAAAATGTTTCTAGAATACGTATAATAGACCGACCAGACCAGAATAGATCACGCAAGTCCCGGTTGCCCACCAGTCCAACTTTCTTGCACGATAGTAACACCTTTTCTGAAAGCGAGTAAGAGAAAATCGTTCAACACTGTTGCAGTATGTATATCGCCACCTCTCTGTTGTCGGCACTTGAGCATGAACAGAATGGGCGGGAATGTTTCAGGTCGAGATATGGGCGGGATTCTGGCCACATCCAGGAGCGGAAGGAGGGTATTTTTGCGGCAAGTATAAGAGAGGTGGAAAAGAGTCTGGGCTCCGTGCATCCAGGCCGCGAATGATGCATAGCAACTGGAAACGAAGAGGTGAGATAAGACGATATCGAGAAAGTGATATATCCTTGAAGAAGAGCACGACCTCAGAGTTGAAACCTTGACGTCCAGAGAAACTTGGTACCCTTGTCATCAGGGCCTGTTTGTGCGTCGACCTGTTCAAGTTAGACCAGCATTTTCCCCATAGTCTTTTTTTAGAGTTAAGTGCCCGACAAGGGGGTTGCAGCCGGAAAATAAAATAAAGAAAGGATTACTATCCCCCTAGATCTCACTGGCTGTTGGCGGTGTTTCGGAACAGAAATCCGAACCCTTTTCAGACGGCTGGGCCTGAGCAGAGTCTCTCGCGAAACCTTCTAGACTTCCCACCCTCCCCTGAAATGGTTGTATGTGGGCTTCCTACGGGAGGCGCTGGGATCACAACGCCCCCAATTGAGGGGTGCAGCGGAGGATTATCTCCACTCGGGTGGGATGGGAGGCACATGAAGCAGAGAGAGCCTGATCTCCCCGTCAGCCCTTGCGGATCGCCAAGCTGCCAGATATGGATTGCCTGTGGTAGCTTGGGGTACACAAAGTGGAAGGGATCTCCCCCGTTGGGCCGACCTAGTTCCCAATTGAACCAGGTCTCGGCCGGGGTAGTGTATCAGAATATTGACAAATACCGCTGGCCTTCCCAAGTGGTTCCTATTTATGGCTACTGGCGACGCTCTTCCTGTCTGATCGAGAGCTGATCACGATGGTCCTTGTGCAATCCAGCATGTCGAGCCGATTGACACGCGGGCACAAACTCACCATAGTCTGAGGAAGACTTGGCGCGGTGTTTTGGCATTCGCAACCTCGGCCAAACCTGCTTTATGCTTTCGAGGCAGAGGCAGTCTCGAAAATCTCGGTTACAGGTGCTTCCAGCGAAAGGTAAGGTGAGGCGATGATGTTCTGATAACACATTGCGCCAAGGCGATTGACTGGCCATCAAAGAGAGATTTGGGAACGAGGGAACTCTTCAGGCATGATCAAGCGGACTGTCTCCCCGTCGTGCCACGGGCCTCTACCTGAAAGAAAAGGAAGTCCGAGTCGACGAGACAATCAGGCGACTGAACAATCATTGACGCCATGGATGGCCATGGTATATGATTGATACCCATCGATGTGGTTCTCAATTACGCTACGAAACATCAATTAGACTCAGTAGACTTGTTTCACGACTTTTTGATTCAGCACTATTATGATATCTCTCTCTATGGGGAAGAACCGGCCGAATCTAGCATTAAAGCATTTCCCAATCTTCCCTTCCCCGTCTCTCGTTCCGGAGTTTAAACCACAGTCACAGTGGTATTGACTCGGAAGTCTGCGCTGGAGCTTCCGACGAGGATTCTGAAATCACCAGGCTCCACAACATACTTCAGCTTGATGTCCCAGAGACCCCAATCAGAAACCTTGAGGATGACCTCAACAGTCTCGGTTTCTCCTGCCTTGATGAAGACCTTGGAGAATCCCTTGAGCTGTATGTTGGGCACGACGACGCTGCTGAGCAGATCCTTGAGGTAGACCTGCACAACCTCGGCGCCGTCGCGGGTGGAGGTGTTCTTGACTTTCAGCGAGACGGTGACGGTATCGTCTGGGGACACGCTAGTGGATGAGACGCTGAGATCGGAATACTCGAACTCGCTGTACGATTTTCCGTACCCGAACTGCGAAAATTGTCAGACTGTCAATCCCTCTTGGCGTTTGGGATAGATGGTTGACTTACCTCGTAGAGGGGAAGGGGGCTTTCCAAAACATAGTTGTGACCAAACTTGATGGTGCCGTTGGCATACACTTTGCCCGGATCCGGCCATGCTCGTCCAGAATTCAGATAATCGTAGTAGATGGGCGTGGTGCCAACATCGTATGGGAAGCCCACGGCAAGCTTGCCAGACGGGTTTACTTCTCCATACAGAACATCGGCCAATGCATGGCCTCCCTCCTGAGACGGGTAGAACAGCTGCACCAGAGCGGCGGCCTCATCCGAGATCCATGGCTCCGTGATCGGCTTGCCAGAGCTGAAGACCACCACGGTGGGCTTTCCGGTAGCGATGATGGCCTTTACTAGGCGTGGCATGGCGCCGACGAGGTTAAGGTTGTGAGAATCAACATGCTCGCCGGTGGTTGCGTTGAGTCCTGCCCAGAGCTCGTTTTGGTCTCTGGTCCAGGTGCCCACAATTACCACTGCAACATCAGCTGCCTCTGCCGCGGCGATCGCCTCAGCGAAGCCTGACTCGTCGTTCGACCAGCGCTCACAGCCCTGGGCGTACGTAACTGTACCCTCACTGATGGCTTGGATGCCATCGAGGGGAGTGACACCCCTGGATTGAGCTGTGTATATCACGTAATCTCCATACTGCAATGTATCAGCAATCTGCCAAGTGTTTAGGCGTTTGGGCACTGACGTTGACGTATCCATGGGCCATAGGCCCGATAACAGCGACATTGGCATCCTTCTTCAATGGCAGGGTTGCCTCGTGGTTCTCCAACAAAATAATGCTCTCAGCATCCAGGTCACGGGCAATCTTCTTATGCTCATCAGTGTTGATGTACTTTGAGACCTCGTCATCAGGTACACCCATGTAAGGGTTTTCGAAGAGACCAAGGGCGAATTTGGCGCGAAGAACTCTGGAGACGGCGGTATCCACAACGTCCAAGGGAAGCCTGCCCGACTCTACAAGCTCGGGGATCTTTTCAAAGCTGTACTTGCCGCCGCCCATCTCCACGTCGTTACCGGCGGGGAGAGCCTAGATTCCAAGTTAGCACGGAGCACCGAAACCAGGGTCGGGCGCAACTTGCATTAAGAGTGATGCAGTCATTATCGGGAGGGTTCGCTTCGCAAATGAAAAATGCTTCTGCCAAGCGAGAGGTGCCTCCAGCATCGGACTATTCACGGTCAGAGGCGCGCCCACTTCAAGGCTCATTCAAGTTACTCACGATAACATAGTACTGCATAGTTGTTAGCCATTGTCAAAAACGAGTGCTGATGCGTGCTTCTTGCGAGCTACTCACCTCATATCCCCACTGCTCTCGCAGGATTTCTGTCATCACATGGTGGTTGGAGATCATTGGCACACCATCATAGGCGTTGTAGGACGACATGATGCTGTATGCGTTGGCATCGATGATGGATCGCTTGAAGGGAGGTAGGTATGTCGTCAAAAGCTCTCTTTCTCCGCCATGAACGGGTGCCGTGTTGATACCTTGCTCTGGAGTGCCAAATGCCGCCTGCGTGGTGGTCAGTTATGGAATGGGAGTCTATGTGGGGGGATGCTTACAAAATGCTTCACCATGGCACAGACTTTCTTGTCTTGTAGCCCTTTGACGAACGAGTAACCAATCTCACCAACCCTATGATAACAATCAGCTCTGGCCCTAGAAATTTGGGATTTTGTCGTGCTCACAAATGGGGATCCTCGCCGAATGTCTCTTCCACCCGACCAAACCGAAGCTCACGAGCCAGATCCACCACTGGTGCAAAGATCTGATTGACACCGAGGGCAAGAGATTCTACAGCAATGGCGTTCGCCATCTTCTCAACCAATGCCGGGTTCCAGGAGCAGGCAAACGCAATGGGAGAGTTGAAGATCGTGGCATTGAGAGCAAGGAACCCGTGAATACCCTCACTTTGGATGAAAGCCGGTATGCCTGAGAGAACATTAGCATCTGGGGGTCTCCAGAACTCGGTGATCGCTTCTTTTCTTACCCAGAGTCGTGTTGTGCATCAGGTAGTCCTGAGCAACCCTGGCACCTTTGCTCACTATGTCCATGGTAGTGTAGAGCCCGGTCCAGACGGAGTTCGCTCGCTTCTCCATGTTCCATGCTAGGCCGGTCTCATTGACGGAGCCGTCCGTAAGGTTCAGATAGTTCTGAATATCTCCTTGGATCAACTGGGCCGTCTTCTCCTGAATGGTCATCCGCTTGAGGAGATCAGCCACGCGATCCTCCACGGTGGCATTGGGATTCTTGTAGACAGCCGTGCAGTTGGCAGCCTCAGCGGCCACCAACAGCAACGAAACGCATGCCAGAGCAGCCTTCATGATGAATTGAGAAGAAGATGAAAGAGAACTGTGGTCAACTGGACAGAGGCACGGAAATCTCGCTACCAAGGTTGGTATTAATATGCACTTGCATACATGACCGCATTGCTGGATCTTCCATGGCAAAGGCCATCCGCAATCTTACCCAAGGCCAAATTCCGACAAGGAGCAGACTTTCTCCGCATCGATCATCATCTCCAAGATTTCAAGATCAACCGATGTAATGCTGGATAATTAACAAGCGCGCCGGATGAAGCTCTTCTTAGGGCTGCCATTGTTGGGGTTGATTGGGGTCGGCTCCAGAATTGAAGCCTACATGACCCTGCGTACAGGGACTGCGAGAGACGTGAGTGCGAAGAACCCCAGGATATCGTCCGGCTCATTACATCTTGGCCGTTCTCGACTCCACGATAGTCCTGGATAAGTTGAAGCTCACGGAGCTAGCATCCTTCCTGAGCGGATGCGATGAGGGGAAGTTGGAGTGCCAAGCGGGGGGGAAGAAAACACAGCCGATTTCCCCACACGAACTAGATAGTCTAGGTAAGTTCATACTCGAAGGATGAGAACGGCGGCGATGAGTTCACTTTCCCGGCATGTCCCTGTTGAGCGCGTAATGAGCAAAGTCTTGGAAAGTCTCCAGTGGGGACGCCCTGGCACTTGGCGCTTCGCAAAGGTTCTAAAGTTCTGAAGTTCTAAAGACGCCACTAAACTTCCACCAATTGACATCCCGGCCCGATCGCCTAGCCAATTCCTGCCGGTGCAGACTTGTCCGACCCCCGAGAGCCGCCCGAATCCAAGTGCTCGCTCGTCCCCACGGCCCCAGATACAAAGCTAAAAGGTATCTGGACTTGCTGGAGACGGCGGACAGATTAGACTCTGGAGAAGCCTCCACCCTGCAATGTCGGGCCGGACTCCCTACCAATGGTTGCGGTGGAATAGGTAGAATAGGTGGTGAGACCTCGTGTAGCCTCTGCATTCCAAGAAAAAATGGGTATGTTAGTTTCCCGTCGCGGTAGAACCGTGGGCTTTCTCTCCTCTGGCTCTGGCTGCGGTTGCGGAGAGCAATTGGGATCGAGGGCTCTCCCACGATTTACTTGAAAAGGGAGATTAAAATCTCTGAGGCCCTAATCACTTCGTGAAAGTTGCCCAGTAACTGTCATATTGACAACCAAATCCTACGTGACACTCCAGTGAAGACGGTCGATATATCGCCAACATGGTCCGCCTCCGAGATGGTATGTGGCTAGTTGCTGAGGGCATGAAAGTCGAGTACGCCGAAGACATCTACGACATCGCTCAGCGAGATGATGGCAAAAGCCTCAGTCTACTGTGCCCGACGAAGTATGTCAGGACGCGGGGTGACACGCTCAACCTGAGCACAGTGACAATTGTAAGCAGACAAACTCATAATGCTCAGGCAACCCCGACTCATGGAAATAGGATGTCAAAGCCGAATTTGATGGCGTTATCTCACTTGAGTTTACTCACTGGGCTGGGGCTGCCAATCGAGGTCCGCATTTTGACTTATTTCCCGGCGGGAAACCATCGGTGGACGCGAAGATTGTGAAATCAGACAAGGGCACAACTTTGTCGTCCGGCTCGCTGTCGGCCACGATCCATCCGGATCCTCACACTTTCGACATCCAGTTCCACAGCACGGATGGCTCGAAGAAGCTGACATCTCTCCAAAACCGGAGCGTGGGTTTGGCTTACAACCCAGCCCCCACCAGCCTGCAGACTGGCGACATGAGGGACTTCAAGCACTACATGTTCTCCCAGACGACGCTCGGCGTCGGAGAAACCATCCACGGCTTGGGCGAGAGATTCGGTTCTTTCAATAAAGTCGGCCAGTCAGTAACCCTGTGGAACGCAGACGGCGGGACTTCCAGTGAACAGTCCTACAAAAACGTGTCATTCTGGCTTAGTTCCAGGGGATACGGAGTCTTCATCGATAACCCCGGTAAAGTGGAGATGGAGATTGGAAGCGAGAGGTGCTGCCGAGTACAGACTGCGGTCGAGGGCCAAAGACTGAAATGGTACATCATCTATGGACCAACACCCAAGGAGATCCTGCAAAAATATTCCATTCTGACGGGAAAGCCCGGCAAAGTCCCCAGCTGGAGCTTCGGCCTTTGGCTTACGACCAGCTTCACGACCAACTACGATGAAGCGACTGTCAACTCGTTCCTCGAAGGCATGAAATCCCGCGGCTCTCCAGTTGATGTCTTCCACTACGACTGTTTCTGGATGAAGGCCTTCACGTGGAGCGACTTCGTCTTCGACTCCGAAAAGTTCCCCGACCCTAAGAGCCAGATTTCTCGACTGAAGGCATCCGGACTTTGCAAAAAAGTCTGCGTCTGGATCAACCCGTATATCGCTCAACACGGCGAGGCCTTCAAACTCTGTGCCGAGAAGGGGTATCTCCTGAAGCGAAAGAACGGCGATGTCTGGCAGTGGGACCAATGGCAAGCTGGGATGGGTTTGGTGGATTTCACCAACCCAGAAGCTGTCGAGTGGTATGTTGGATGCCTGAACGGCCTCTTCGACAAGGGAGTCGACTCTCTAAAGACCGATTTTGGCGAGCGTATCCCCTCGCTAGACGTTCAATGGTTCGATAAGACCGTTGATCCACAGAAGATGCACAACTACTACGCGTACCTCTATAACAAGGTCGTATACGAAGCGTTGCAGAAGAGGTACGGCGATGACCAAGCTGTCCTTTTCGCGCGATCAGCTTGCGCCGGAACACAACAGTTCCCTCTACAGTGGGGTGGAGATTGCGAGTCTACACCAGAGGCCATGGCAGAGTCTGTGCGCGGCGGTCTGGGACTTGGACTCAGTGGCTTCTCGTACTGGAGTTGTGATATCGGAGGTTTCGAGGGCACACCGCCCCCATGGATCTACAAACGCTGGGTTGCCTTCGGTCTACTTTGCAGTCACAGCAGACTACACGGAAGCAGCTCGTACCGCGTCCCATGGGCCATTGATAACGATGACAAGACCGAAGAAGGCTGCTCGCAAACGCTGGCCAAATGGACGGCGTTGAAGACGCGTCTGATGCCGTACATCTACTCGGAAGCTATGAATTCCATGGCGCAGGGCATTCCTCTTTCCCTCCGAGCCATGTGCATCGAGTTCCCAGAGGATCCCACATGCTGGTATCTTGACAGACAGTTCATGATGGGCTCCAGCCTCCTGGTCGCGCCTATCTTCGACGAGTCGGGAGAAGCGGAGTTTTACCTGCCAAAGGGCAAGTGGACTTCGTACTTCACGAACAAGACCCTTGAGGGGCCAGCCTGGTTCAAGGAGACGCATGGGTTTGGCAGTCTGCCATTGTATGTAAGAGAGAACACTGTACTCGTCCTGGGCAACACGAAAGAAGTCGGTGCTGTCTATGACTACACCAAGGATGTCGAGGTTCGCTTGTACGAAGTCAAGGAGGGAGCAGCTGCCACTCTAGTCGATAACGACGGTAAGGAAGTCGGCACGCTCCAAGTGGGAAGCGATGGCAAGCTGAGAGATACCAAAGCTCTCAGTGGAGATGTTACTGTTACTGTTTCTGGCCGTAAGGTTGATGAGTAGACTCAAATATCTACTTGGGTCGCTTGTGGGCTAGGCTTTGAGGGTATCGGGCTCCGCGGATGGGTATGGATTTAGACTAGATCTCTTGTTATCAAAATTCTCTCTCACATTGTGGTGTGAACTTCCTTCTGTCTAAAAGAACCCAGGTAATAAAAGTAGACACACGAGCTTCGGAATCTGCTTGCTGTATCGGTTTGTGATCCTCCAGACCCGCTAGCCAAGACCACCAAGCTGATTTCCGATCGAGATCTTAGTGTCTTGGAGAGCTTGCTAGGTAACGTCGTATGAGTTGGAGATCTGCCGTGTAAGATGGTAGCTCAGATGCAATGGAACCGTCCCGACAGCTCGGTAGATCTAAGGTGGACCGTAGTCTTCCGTGATCTGGTTGGGACAGGCCAATCTCTACATCAATTGATCTTGAAATTTATTTGTCATATAAGGCGAAGAGAGTTTTACTCCGTGTAACTACGGAGAAAGGAGAAAAGCAGGGAGCAAGTGGCAAGATGGACCACTTTCCAAGTCTCTGCTGTCGCTTATCAGAATATGGGAGATATTCTTCTTTAAGTAATGGTTGATGAAGACTCCTGCAGTGATTACGTTTGCTGTTGGGCACGTCACTGATAATTATCCGCGAGTTCGATGTGGCACTTCGATTGAAAACACATGTATAAACTATCTGGTCAATAGCCATTCATAGCAAGGTGATTCCCCGTCTCTGACGACTGCGATCTCAAACATATTGGTTCGCTTAAAAAAAACTATACTCCAGCACCGCCAAAGCTAACCAAACCAGTATCCTTGTAACAATACAGACGCCGCCATCCCTCGTACCTGCAGTTTGATCCGATAACATTCAGAGCAGGTCTGACCACTATAAATATTGTCAATAAGAGTTTGGACGTATAATGATAGATTTTGTAGACTTACGTTTTCGTGAGCGTTAGTGACCTCTTCGAACGACTGTAGGATCTCAAAGCCCATCGAGATCACATGTTCGTAAGAGTCATCTTGCACCTAAATCCTTGTTAGCTGAAGTTGGTACGGCTTCCTGAACTGTCATCATACCCAGCTGAGTAAAGTCTTAGCAGATTTATGCGCCTTGTTCTGCCGAACGCCCATCAACGTCAAGCCCTGAAGAACCAGCACATTCTGCGATGTCGGAGGCACAACTGGCGCCAAGATTCCGCCTATTTCCTCATCGGAGTTCGACAGCAGCGGAGGAATAAACATCGACATTGGGCTGGCCGGCCTGCAGATGATAATCGTGCCCAATAAAGTATCGCCTAGGCCCTTCGCTCTCACAATTCCACAAGCCTTGGTCTCCTGAAGAGCAAACTTATACAGCTCCAAAACCTCCGGATTGGCGTACTGTGCAACATGGGTAAGCACGCTTTCGGCATTCTCCAAACCATGTATGAGGTCAAAGCTAAGGTTCGCCCGCTGGATGCTTTGCAGCAGGCCTTCGGGAACGACCCAGTTGCCGAGGTCGTTGATTATGAGGTTGGTCAGTCGTTTTGGAAATTGTACATCCCAGCCGTTATTAGCGAACCAGCTTTTGACAACTCCCTCGTCAATTGGAATTCCAAGAAACACCCCAGGAAAAGATGTCCCCAGTTGGACCTTCTTAATGCCTCGTTTCTTTATCAGATACCGCAGAGCCCTTCGATGAAGAGACCTTCCAACTGATACATTTCGCTTCCCTGGATCCACAAAGATCGCACCCAAGATACCATTGCCATCAGCAAAATAGGTTGCGGCGAATCCATACAAAGCGTGTGTGCTGCTGTTCCGTACCACGAAATGCGACTCTTCGATATTCGGGTTGAACATCTCAAAAGAAGTAGCAGCCGTGGTTTCTAGGTATCGATGGTCGGGGCTCGAGGCTCGAGCCACAGTTTTGATGAGATCGTCGAGTGCTTGAGAGTCTCGTTCTCGATCGTACTCCTCCACTATCCAATTTTGACGAGATTTCAAGATCTTTTTGCTCTTCCTCAGCGTGCCAGGGAGACTTCCTCTGGGCACAAACTCTCCACATAAGGCTCGCACCAAAGCATGCATGGCATTTTCAGTGAAATCGAAAGTGCAGATATAGGTCCCGATTGACTTGTCCATCGCAAAATCATATGGCGAACTCACCGCCACAACCATAATCGACTTCTTCTGCCCACGAGTCCTGAGCATGGAGCACATCATGTCCACGTGTTTTGCGAAACCCGCTTGATACAGATTTCTGTTAGCATCCGCAGTCACAATGATGATGCAAGACGCTCGATGGATCAGGTTTTCGTGTACTATGAGTGTTAGCATCACTAAGCTGGGCGGCAAGGAAGGTGGAGTCTGTGTACCTGGCCGAACTCCGTTTGCTGTGTAGCTCGTATGAAGCAACTTTCCATGGCGAGCTCGAGCCAAAGACCGCCCGAACTCCCTAAAAACGCCCTCACCACTCATTATGGCACCCTTATCTCGGTGTGCCCACTTGTCATGGTTATTCGGGGCCGATGTTTGCGCACCCTTGGCCTGAAGAAGGCTCTTCGTCAAGGACGACGCCGGCAGCGGTTTCACAAGCGGGGTGAGTAGAAGAAGTTCTTCTTCTTGATGCAGGGATACCGAGAGAGGCAGAAGCTTCTCCTTATCCCTGATGACTGTAATGGAGTCATCATATGCCTTTTTGGATAGAGCAAGATGGGTCGGATGTAGCTTCGACAGCAACGAGATTCCGGGCGGATTGAGAGCAGTAGACCATGAAGTGCAGGTTGATTTCAACCGCAAGACGCGATTTAGAGATGTGAAGATCCTTTCCCTCGTAATGATGCCGTTTTCGACACCAAGTTTGAGTCCCTTGATGGCCTCTAACTGAACATCATAAGATCGACATAGGAGTACAAGATCACAACCGGCTTCGACGGCCATGACGACTCCATTCTGGACGCCGATTTCATGGGTGAGGGACTCCATTTCTAGGCACTCTGAGAAGGCAACACCATCAAAACCCAGATCGTCCCGGAGAAGTTCATCGACCACCTGCTCAGATAGACAAGCATGCGACACGTTCATAGACGGATTTGATATTCCACAACCGCCGACAAACATGCCGTCCAGCTTGCCTGTGGAGATGGCATTTCGAAATGGGACCAAGGCACTGAGGCTTAGCTCCTCCAAAGTCTGGGTAATCATGGGGATATCAAGACTTGAGCCAAGGAACTCAAGGTTTCCATAGGAAGGGAAGTGCTTGCCACAACATGCAAGGCCGGCATCCTTGATGCCATTCATTGCGGCAATCCCGTACTGTGAGACCTCCTGTGGATCATCTCCGGTGGCTCTTACACCAAGTGGCTGGTACCTTGCATTGGAGAGGACGTCCAAGACCGGGCCCAGCATCATGTTGATGCCGCAAGCCCCAACCTCGGTAGCAGTTGCTTTGGCGACCTCATAGGCTAGCTCGGCACGGCCCGTGGCAGCAATTCCCATGGCGCTAGGAAATTGGCATACATAGTCCTCGTCGAAGAGGCTGTTGACGCCTCCATTTTCCTGATCCAGAGCGATGAGCAAGGGCTCAGGATGGCCGGCTTTGTGTGCAATAGTCTGAAGCTCCTGAACCAATTTGGCGGTCTCCTGGGCAGCTATTCGGAGATTAGCGAACCCGCATGGTCCCTTGCAGCTATGTGAAAGAAGGGAGAAAAGGGAGAGGGGGGGAGTGCACGAGTAATGATTTGAAATGGGGGCTAACACTTGAGGTTCTTAGCCGTCAAGATGATGGAGCCAAGATGATGATCCTCGATTAAGCTGCGGATCTGTGGCGTCACCTCTGTTCCGTCCCAGCCCATAATGAGCATCTGCCCAATAGCCCTGCATCATCCACGGTGTCAGCAGCAAGCACATTTTCAGCCACCGCAAATTGGATGGCATGCATCAAGCACGGCATGGTACGATTGTGAAGGGTGAGCACGGCGGGGAGGCAGAAACGTACCAATCGAGGTCCTGCCATAGTGGGTCGAGCTGCCTATCCAACTGCGCCATAGCGACTGGTCTGCGAGCTGTCACCTTTTTGCGTGCATAGTACCTGCCAAGGTTGCTTGTCTGTAAAGGGTAGAGGTAACGATGAGCTTTCTCCGACGTTGACTCGGGTTTCTTCGTCAGATGCGGAGTATTGTTCTGGAAGCTTTGGGAATCCATCGTAGGAGCCGGGTGTTGGTGGTGGTACGATAAGCGGCTAATCATTGGGTCCCGGGAAACTCGGCGTCTGATTGGATGAAAATCAAGGGTACTGGTCTCCACTGGAGGTTAGCTCTTGGCACCGTCCGAATGCCGTCTTGGAGGAGGCGCGGGCTTTGGGGGTGTGGGCCAGCCATGCGACGTTACAATGGGTATCTCCTGGTCGACCTTTCAACCACCGTCCACCTGCTTTGTAGCAACGATCATCGATTCGATTCGAGCAGTGGCCCCCGGAGGTCTGGCGTATGAAGTACCGTACCCTGATCTGGTGGCATGAATTGGTTCTCCGAGTGACAGAGAGCGAATGCCATGAGGCCCATCCAGCATGTGGACCAGCACTGGTCAAGTACTCGTGGACATTGATGCCCAGACACCAGATGCATGGAGCCTCAAGTCTACCCTGCTGCTGTGACTGCCCCACCAAGCCATCCATCCCTAGGTGCTCTGGTGTCTTGTTATCTCATGGTCATGACACATTACAGCGATCATTGATGGAGTACGACGTACTGACGCTCCGATTCGGGGATGATGGTGATTACAAACGCCAATTCTACCAGTCCGGGACTTCATCGGCCGTCTCCCCTAGTGGCGATGATGACAAGTTCCAAAGATAATAGTAGGTGGGTTTCTCTTTGATTTCTGTCTTGTTTCCATATTCATGGAGTCCACTACCAACGCCAAACGGACATACTGTCCTTTCATCACCCGAAAACAAAACAGCATTGTACTGCCGACTTGAAATATGCCGTCCGCCGTTCCCCAATCGCCGAAAAATGGCATCACTAAATTCACAAACTGCCGTCTGGTGAGAGGTGATGCTCTCGTCGAGGAGGATCTTTGGGTTAGCTCCATCACTGGCAAGATCATCGACAGCCAGGCAGCTTTTTTTGATGAGCTTCTTTTCCCCGACAAAACTGTCAACCTCGGCGGCCGAATCATTTCCCCCGGTTTGATAGACTGTCAGCTCAATGGAGCGTTCGGCTTCAACTTTTCCACGCTGCTCGAGGATATGACGCAGTATGGTAAGAAGGTCAAAGATTTGAACAGACAATTGGTGAAAACGGGAGTGACATCCTATATTCCGACCCTTACAAGCCAGAAGCCAGAGCTTTACCAAAAGGTACGTCCGTAGGCTCATAAATTCTAAGTTACATTAGTCCTGAGTGACGGCAGGCACTTCCGTTCCTCGGGTCTCCAGGCCATCGACAGGTTGCCGAAGACGGTGCGGAATCTCTCGGAGCACATGTTGAAGGTCCATTCCTAAATCCAACTAAGAATGGAGTTCACAGCGTCGACGTGCTACAAACAGCAGAGAGTTTTGACGATCTTGAGAGATGCTACGGCGGCGCAAACATCAACCCCGACTTGAATGGAGGGGCTATCCCGATCAAGATGCTCACGGCGGCTCCCGAGCTGGGTAAAATGACACAGCTGATTCCCGAGCTCCGGGCGAGAGGGATCGTCTACTCGATAGGCCATTCGGAGGCTACATATGAAGAAGCGTCAGCAGCTGTCGCTGCAGGAGCTACGATGATAACACATCTCTTCAACGCCATGCGGCCACTCCACCATCGAAACCCTGGTATCTTCGGTGTTCTGGGTATAGCAGAGAGCCTCCCAAGACCGTTTTTCGGAATCATCGCCGACGGCATCCACTTGCATCCTACAACAATCAAAATCGCGTTCAATGCCCACCCGGATGGCTTCATCCTTGTCACCGACGCCATGCACATGGTCGGTTTGCCAGATGGTTCCTACCAGTGGACCAACGGCGAGCAGACCAATCAGATTGTCAAGGTCGGCCCAACACTTCTGCTGGAGGGAACTAACACAATTGCTGGAAGGTAAGTTGCCCCAGCTCAGAATGCTCTAGTGGACATACTTGACAAGTGATCACAGCTCCATCACCTTGATCGAGTGTGTCAACAATTTCCTAAAATGGTCTGGTAGAAGCATTCCGGCGGCGCTGAAAGCTGTCACTACAACTCCTGCAGTCATGCTTGGGGTTCAAGATACCAAGGGGACGCTGGAGGATGGAGCCGACGGAGATCTGGTGATATTCTCTGAAAAGATACAGGATGGGCAAACCGAACTGGTCGTTGACGAGGTGTGGAAGTTGGGCACAATGGTATACCGTGGCGAGCAGGCGTATTCGCCATGAGACACAGAACACGTTCACAAGAAGCGCTGTTCAGAAAAGGATAGAAGCTCTGGAATAGATCTGTAAAAGGGACCCCCACCCAGATGGGGGCTTGCATGGCGATAACACGATTAATCGTCCAAAGTCACAACCCCGAAAGCCCCATAGCCCGTGCTCCGACGCCACGCCGAGGTAGGGTTGTTCTAGAAGTTATTCAGGCGGGGCATCCTGATGGGCTTTTCTTAAGACACGTACCCGACTCAAGCGGGCGAGCGGAAAGATAGCACGCTCTGTACATAGGAATGTTTCATCCTCGTGCGATGCTAGAAACTGAGGGAAATAAAAGTTACACAGAAATTCGTCGTCTGACACAGTGTGTGGCGGACGGACAACATGCCTGAAATAGAGCCTGGAGCATCTCACAGATCCCTGCGGATGCGCCTCGACCCCCCTCTTCAAGATGAATTAGCGGCCGAGATAAAAGGCTCGAAGCCCTCGCCTGCATGTGGCTTGCGCTCCCTGTAACTCCACAGTGCCACTGAGTAGACCGTTGAAGCGCCTATCCGTAGCGTGCTAATTAGAGTCCATCAGTTACCTCACCAGGAAGGCCGACTGGCGAACCAATTGGATCCAGCATATTGACGGCGGTAGATAGGAACTGCCTGTGCCACTCACTCCGCAGTTTACCAGCACTTTAATCCTTCTCCACCTTTACTTTTCGACGAGGTCGCAGAATGACCCTTCACAAGCCTTGGAGACTGTGATCTTGGAATCCAGCTACTTCATCTACAGACCATCTTGAGCCTTGTACAACCCCATACCAATGGTCGCCGGAGTCGGCCGATCTACAATGTGATGGCGGCGTTCAACTCAATGACCGGGCTTTCGTCTGGCACAACACCGAATGACGGCTTGGGTTTGAATGTTGCAGGCCAATCTGTCACCATGGACGGGATCGACCCAGCTCTCTTTGACGATTCTCTGCTGTAAGTCATACTTGGAATACAACCTGCTCTTTGCCGTCTCCACTGCTTTGAAGACTGGCGAGCGAACCTTGGTGCTGACATCGTCGTTGCGACGTACTAGCGACAGTGTGAATGGCGCATTCCCTCCGCTCCCTTTTACGCCCAGCTATGACTTTCAGGACTTCTCCGGCTTCGAAGATCCATTTTCCTACTCCGCAAGACCCTTCGAAGCTCCACCTCCTCAAGAAGACTTCAACGAAGACTCGCCGGCCCAAGAATTAGATAATAAGCTGCTTGGATTCTCTGCGCCACTCCTGAAGGCCGCAATCATTGACGAATCAGGACAAAATGCCGAGGTCAACATGACCGCGGAGCTATATGGCATGTTTTTTGTTGCAGAAGACGTTTTTGGAGGCGAAACCGCAGGCCGACCTCTTGAGCTCACGTGCTATCGACGAAATCTCTGGCAATGCTCTGGGCTGCTAATGCTCCCGCGGCATGTCACTCATGCTGTCAATGAGCAGGGCCGCCAGATACCTATCTTCGAGCTGGCCGTTTCCATCACCGCTATCGAGTCGATTGAAGGCAAGACAACAGAGATCATCTCCATTCCCTGGAAGAGTTCATCTGCCGTAGGAGGCGAAGAACCCAAGGTGGCCAGCGGACCCCCAAACATAGTCTTGGATCTAGGTAACGGACAAGAGGTTGATGCAAACCGAGTATCGCTGCCAGTAGCGTGGAAAAGACTCCAGTTCAAGCACGCCACGGCCAATAACGGGAGGAGGAAAGGGTTGCAACAACACTACGTGGTGCAGATCAATCTGCTTGGAAAACAAAAGTCTGGGGAATTCATCAAAATTGCGGAGATACAGTCTGGACCAGTCATTGTCCGAGGAAGAAGTCCAAGGAACTTTGACAGCAAGAAAGACATTCCGTTGAGTGGCGACAAGAAGTTGGAGAGGAAAAGCACCACGGGGGATACTCCTCTGCCCAAAGAGAGCAACGGTCTCCCGAACAATCCCCAACGGTATCACTCGCTCGGGAATATTCATGTAAGTTTCATCTTCTGAGGTTGCTACTCAATTTGCTGACACCTTTGATAGCAAGCTGGAGAATGGACAACTCCTCAGGCCTTTCCGCAACAGGGATCGAGCCAACCAGCCGCCAAGAAGTTGGCGCTGTCCCCAAATGTTTCCCGGCCACCGATACCGTCGTGGTCCACAGAGCCTGCCAGACAAATAGGGAAAGGCTCGGGTATTACCAGCCAAGTCCACCGACCAGGGATCTCGGGGCCAATCAACCTGTCACTATCGGAGGACGAGAGAAGCCCAAACAGGTCAACCTCTGATTTGCAAAGTCCTCAGTTTTCGAAAACCGCGGCACCCATAGGCCAGAATCCCAGCCAGAGCCCTGTGGAGACTGCGGACCTGCTTTACGAGTATTTCCCGCTAAGCGTAGATGACTGGTAAGAAACATACAGATAGAAGAGGAATTTGTCAGTGCTAACAGGACCTAGGATGCCACCAGTTGAGGCAATTTACAGACCACACGTGGTGCATCATACCATTACACCACCGGAGATCAAGGCACAGCAGATGCGAAGTAAGACCAAGAGATACTTTACAGCGGAATCATGATGTCTTGAGAATGTCTGAACATAGCACTGGGGCATATGGGGCGCGGCGCATTTAATGCTTCAATGACTTGGTTGGGTTGAGCGGCCAGAGGACTTCCTGGTGTATGTACTATGAGATTGGGCATGGATCTGTCCCCTGTTTATGGTTGAACTTTTGGTGGTGAGCTTATGACGGTAGAGATGGATAGTGTAGTTATACCCAAAACCTCGATATTGAGTTCCACTTGTCTGGTACGCGTGAGGGAGGTGACATGTGCTTGCATTTGAGAACTGTGAATGTCTAAGGGTTTGTTGACTCGGACCAATGAGAGCATTCGGCTCATTGGCTACATAATCTTTCGACCGTACGCGGAGACGACCATGACTACTGCTAGCAAGATTACCTCACACACACACTCACACACACACACTTTACGCTACAGATAGTTGAAGCACTGTTTGCCATTGTATTTTAGGGGGTATCATTCTATATAACAAACGCCATCAAATGCCATCGCAGCCGAACACCAACTGAATGAAGCTGTACTACAGATCCCCGACTATTTTTGAATATCCAAGCACGACGTTTGATGCCGTGTTTTATTCTTTATCATCCTGCCTAGTATGTTACATCTTACAGAGGGTTTTCGCTTTTCTCATTCTAGTCTACTGGCCCATCATTCTTAAGGTCATCCAACTTTCACCAAACATCCGTCACGTTGAGCTCAAGATCAGCGTCTAGATTCAAAGCTAGAACCTTTGATGTCGAACTTGTCTAGGTAGGCAGCCAGGCCACTTAGGCGCCAACTGCGTTGGTTCGAGCAAACATGTGTTGCTCCGGATTGGGCGTCAATCGTCGGGCAATTGCCGGCTCGGGGATGCGGGATGCCATCCTATCGGGTACGAGATCAGGCGAGATCGACCTGAGCGGATACTCTGTGGCCGGCGTCGCTCGTAGAAGGCGGGACGTTGTTGGCTGAGGGTGAAGGATCGTAGGTGACTGCACCTCATCAACGACAGTGTCGGGAACTGGCCCAGGGCCAGTGCGGATCTTCGATGGCAGGATTTGCTCGAAGCCTTGCTCCTTGGCCACCTTCTCGATACTCTTGAAGTACTGCATTGGCAAGAGTCAGCCTATGAGAATGTGTTTCTTGGTGAGGTTCCTTACCTTCACTGTCTTGACTTGGAGCTCCAGCGTGGCATCTTCGTCGACAACAATCATCGGATGGGGGTGCAGTTGAAGACTCGAGAGAGTCCACATATGGTTGACTCCCTGCTCAATAGTCTTTTGAAGGGCTAGAGCCTTCCTGGCTCCGATAATGATGACGACGACTTCTCGGGCCTCTAATACAGTCTGGACGCCGACCGTCAGGGCCATCTTTGGCACCTTCTCCAAATCGTTTCCGAAGAAGCGAGAGTTGGCGAGAATGGTGTCGTAGGCCAGCGTCTTCACTCTCGTTCTCGAAGCAAGACTTGAGCCCGGCTCGTTGAAGGCAATGTGGCCGTCTTCTCCGATGCCTGCGAGGAAGAGATCGATCCCCCCAGCAGCTTTGATCTTGGCCTCATAAGCCACGCACTCTGCTTCCAAATTGGGAGCGTTTCCATTCAGGATGTTGACGTTATTGGGCCGGATGTTTACGTGCGAGAACAAGTTCTTCCACATGAAAGTGTGATAGCTTTCAGGGTGGTCTCGGGCGATCCCAATATACTCGTCCTACTTTCACATCAGACAGGATTCCATGACGGATGCACATTTACAGCACGGGCGCCAGGTAAAAGACACATTGGTACGAGTACATACCATGTTGAAAGTGATGACATTTTCGAAGGAGATCTATGTAACAGCCATCAGCTACCGATCGAATTACACGAACAGTCTGAGAGTGGTACCTCGCCAGCCTTGTACTTCTCAACCAGGATCTGATATACGCCTAGCGGACTGCTCCCGGTGGGGAGACCAAGCACGAACGGATGCGTCGGGGTGGGATTGAAGTGGTTGATCCTGTCAACGATGTAGTTCGCGACATACGAGCTGGCGGACCAGGCATCGTCTCGAATAATGAGCCTCATCTTGACTTATACGAAAGGGGAATAGTGTGGGGTGTAACAATACGGTAGAAAACGACAACGGGGATTCTAATATTGGGAGATTAATCCAGCTTTCAAAACCGCACTTCAGGCTTACAGGAGAATGAGGAAGAGGACATGCAGATACGAGGCCTGGACGACTGCTTATGAGGGACACTACGGAGCATTCGGGATGAGTAAACTCGGGCCTTAGTGTGAGCTTCATCGAAACTGACATCACGGCGGATGCGGCTGCCACCGATCTCTGGTAATCATAGTGGAGGAATGGAACGTCACTCCATCGAGCCTTCGTTCGACCGTAGTCCACCAGTCCCACTACACCTCCGCCATTCCGGGGATAGCTTAACGTTGCCAGTCGCATCACTCGTTCTCACCACCGCCTGCTGCGATTGGCCGACATTCCCTCGACACAAGGGAAGCAGGATGGTCATCGCTAGCGGGGGATCCATGAATGGCTGCTGGCACGAGTTCTTTATCGCCATGTCACTCACTCCCCGTTCTCGGTGCGAGAGCACGGTCAGCAAATTCGTCACCAGCGAAGTGGCCAAACCCGCTAGCCGACCGACGACGACAAAACTAAATCGTTTGTTATCCGGGACATTCCCGATGGCATAAACATCTGGACAGGTATATTCGGAGAATTTATCAAGAGCTACTTTGCGGAGCGAATATATCGGTAAATGCAACTTTGGCGAATTGCCCCATTCGTTCGCATGGGGGTTTCGGAGCCGAGTCTGGAGTCGTCAGCGGGCTCGCCATGGAATGCTTCTAGAGCATTGCGATGCATATAGTTTGGAACCCCCCACCCAATATCGGAGAAGCAGCCGCCTCTTTACGTTTGTTTGGATGATTTGATGGGCGAAGATAGATCTTCCGAGGGCGTTTACGCCAGAATGAGAAGCCAAAAGGACGGGACAAGGTCAATTGCAGTGGCTGATCGTTCCAACACGCGCTGCTAAGAAAGTGATCCCCCCACCCCTGGTCTGCTCTCCCGACCCAAAGTGAGTGAGGCGGACTGGTCTGTTCCCTGCCAGGTTATATTCAGCTACGTATTATGGCGAACCTTAACAATTCTCTTTCTGTTCCATCCGTCCAGGTGGCGGCCGAAAGAAGAAGAAAAAAGCCCCGATTGCCCAAGGGGTGCTCTATTGTATCTTACGCCATCAGCCACCTCACCCAATATCAAGGCAACGTTACAACTGAGGGGCAAGTTTCCCTCACCACACTCACTTCTCACTCTCACACTCCCTTGCAAAAAAGCACAAACCAAAGGCCCCCCCTCCAACCCCGATGTGCCCCCCCAAAGACCGGTCCAAACCAGTAGCAGGTAACTTATGTGTTATGTTGTAGGGGGAACATGCCCAAAGGGAGGCCACAATTAACCTGCCGTTGCTGCTCATTTCCCTGCATGTCCTGCCCTCTTTGGCAGAAAGCGTCCGCTTGATGAGGCAATTGGCCGCTATCTTTTGCGCATTGCCCCCCTAATCGCAACCGCGAGGTAAGGTAGCCAACAACCGTCCGAGATGCCCCATCCCTTGTGCGACGTTGGAGCATGGAGACGAGACGAGACCCCAATCGTGTCAACGTCAACGTCAACGTCCACTCCATCCTCACCTGTCTCACACGATATTTCACCGTAACCTATTGGTTCCGTCCCCTTGACTCTCTCGGGCTCTTTCTCTCCTCATCTAATCATCCTGCTATTCATTCCCCAGACCTATACGACCTTTGTTCGTGTGAGTACTCTCGAGTTGGCGGCAGGTTTCATTCTCCCGTCCACCAAAGTCCCCCCCCCCCTTCCTCCCTCCTGTTGGTCGGTGGGTGTTCCTGTCGATCGCCCATTGCCCCCGTCGTCCCGGCTGGTGTGGTTCGGGGGACCGCTGAACGGTTCCAACGTGGTGTTTTGTTTTACTTTCCACTTCGTTTACGGGACGCTTGCGACCTTGCACTTGGCAACATCCTCCCGGATATGGCTCGTGCCGTTTTCGATTGATTTATTTACAGTCCATTGCCCTCGTCAGCTAGATGTCCTGAACGATCCTCTCTTGCTCTCTTCTCCCATCTGGTCCTCTCCCCCCCCATGTCATGCAGCCACTCATTTCTGCCATGACCACATTCAGAAAAGTGTTTATAGAGGCCATCGTGAAGCAGCTCCTGCGGGGCAAGTCGCTGATCAAGGCGATCCTCGCTTTCTGGATCTCGCCCACCGTCTACAATGGTAAGCCTCGTGCTGTCGAGCGGACAAAGGCCGTGCCGCCCATACCCCCGCGGCGCATCCAGGACTTCTTTGACGACGCCGAGGACCTGCTGCTGGGGCCTCTCGGCGGTGATGGCTTGATAGACCTGTCTGCCTCCTTGAAGGCGCAGTTTTTGGTGAGCCTGCAGACGAGCATGGCGTCTATGCTCCCCTCGTATAATCATCAGCTGCCCAAGGGCCACGAGACCGGGCAGTATCTGGCGCTTGATGTAGGGGGGTCGACGTTACGTGTTGCATTGGTGGAAATGCGAGGCAGGGAAGCAAAGGGGCGGGAGATGGAGATTATCAGGATGAGTTCGTTCAGGATCAACCAGGATGTCAAGAGTCTGGAGGGCATGGCGTTCTTCGTCTGGATGGCAGAGAGGATACTCGACACGATAGCGGAAGAGGATCAAGACCCCTCACGGCCGATGCCCGTGGCCCTAGCATGGAGCTTTCCCGTTGAGTACGTATTTCGAATTTTGATATTGTCACGACACTTGGGACTAACACCGACAGGCAAACATCACTAAAAGGCGGACGAATCCAGGTCATGGGCAAGGGCTTCCAGGCGGCCAACGGCCTCATGGGCCAAGACCTTGGCGAGGTGATCAAGCTCGCCGCCAAGACCAAGGACCTAAACGTTGAGGTGGAAGTCATCCTCAACGACGGCGGCGCCACCCTCCTCTCCGAGGCGTACACGCGACCCACCACCCGCTTCGGCCTCATCCTCGGCACCGGCGTCAACATCGCTGCCTACCTCCCCGTATCGGCCATCGGACGCTCCAAGTTCGGCGAACGCCCGGCCGCCTGGTTCGAGGAGGCCAGCCACGTGATCGTCAACACGGAGCTGGGCATGTTCGGCAAGGATATCCTCCCCGTCACGCGCTGGGACCTGCTCCTGCGGGCGGACCACCCGACCCCCGAGCTACAACCGTTGGAGCACCTGGTCAGCGGCTTCTATCTGGGGGAGGTCGCGAGGTTCGCGTTGTTGGAGGCGATACAGACGACGGGTATATTTGGGGGCGTGGTGCCCAAGTCGTTGGTGGAGCCATACTCGCTCAGCACGGAGACGATATCTTTAATTGAAGGGTAAGCCTCAGTACCAAAACCTTTACCCGCTCCGCCAGTTTCCCTTATCTAACTCGCAATCTCAGGGACGCTTCCCCAACGCTGGAAACCGCAATCAAGACCTTCGCAACCCTCCACCCCTCCACGCACACGCCCACGCCGTCCGACCTCTCCGCCCTCCGCACCCTCGCGTCCTTCATCTCGCGCCGCTCCAGCGCCGTCGTCGCCACCAGCCTCTACACGCTGTGGGCGATCCGCCTCGAGAACGAAACCCAGGAGGCCGAGACGCGGCTGCAGACCACGACCGTGGCGTTCAACGGCTCCGTCATCGAGAACTACCCGCGGTACCGGGAGAACTGCCAGGCGTACGTGGATGCTCTCGTCCGGGGCGGCAGCTCGGGCGCGGAAGACCGGAGGATCGAGCTCGTGGCGGCCAAGGAGAGTAGTCTGCTTGGCGCGGCGGTTGCGTCGGCGTGCGCGATTGATGGGTAGACCGAGGATACACTAATGGGTTGAAAAGGGGGAGTGCATTTAGGTGCGTTGTGCGTATATATATATATATTGGAGCATGGGGCTAGAGTTGGATTGGATCTTTGCATGACATGACGAAACTTGGGCCGATGGCCTGTCGGCCGGATAGTTGAAAGATATCTCGGAATTCAATATCTCAAAAAGCGATACATCCCAGCTCCGTAGTTCTCGTGGCCACGTGGTTTCCTGAGTGATCGTTGTGGCACTTCGCACTCTATTTGGTTGGTCATGTTTCCCTCGTAATTATCGTGATGCGTGTTGCCAACGAACGCCATGCCCATCGAGGCTGCGCTCCCAGCAAGCCCAAATAAGCAATTTACTCATCCTCAATCTCCTCCACCACCCTCTTCTGCGTCCGCCTCCCCTGGCCGCGCTCGCCCTTGACGATCCTCGATCGCTGCGCAGCATCGCCGTCGTCCTCATCGCTGTCCATTTCCTCCGCCTCCTTGGCTCGTTTCGCCCGTTCCATCTTCCGCAGCATGAGGGTGTCAAGGTGGAAGTCTTTCAACATGAATTCCTGTACCCAGTTAAGCCTAAAGTTTAATACTCCTCCGAGCTGGGGGGCTTACCTTTGCGCAGCCGGTCTGCGGACAGCGAACCTTGGGCCCGTTGGCCCGAATGTACTCCTCAATGACGGACTTTTCAAACGTGTGCTTGCACTGGTTGTTGCTGAATGGTTCCTCCAGCTCTCGTAGCGACAAGGGACACGTGTAGCTAACTGTCTCGTCGGTGATGACAAGATCCTCGTCTTCGTCCTGGTCGTCGCCCCGGCTCATGCCTGTGGCGGACATGACCGGGTTGCCGTCGCTGTCAAACCATCTCCTCGCCTCGGGCAGTGGGACTTCTTCATCACCATTCAGCGCATCGTGCCAAAGCTTCTTGAACGCGGCGTAGTCGTTGTTGAGACCGTACCGTTGGTGCGCGTCCATCGCCTCGTACTGTGTGGCCTTCTGCTGTTGCGCCTCCTTAAGCATGTCTACGACACCCTTTTCGGGGGCTTGCGGTTCATCTACGTCTTCCATTTTCGCGTCCTCGCCCTCTTCCTCGTTGCTTTGCTCCTCATCCTGGTCCTGTCGGTGCCGCCGCCGCTGCCTGGGCTGCGGTTGGCGAGCTGGATGTTGGTTCTGGAAATGAGAAATTACGTCTGCCATAGCAGCCTTCTCATCTACAATCTCAGCCTGGCGGTCAATCAATTCTCGTAGCGCCTTTTCCGTTCGCTCTGTGAGAGGCACCACATTCTTTTCCAAGTCCGTGCAGTATTGTTCCAACTCCTCTTCGTCAAAGTTCTTCTCCTGGCTACCGGTCTTCACCCGCTTCGCAGCTGCCCTCTCAAGATCGGTCTGCCTGCTGCGCAAGCTATCGTTCACGCCAGCCACACTCTTGCCTAGGTGGTTTATGGATTCCTGAATGTGCTTCTCGTACCTCCTCGTATCGATTTTTGTGGATATCTCAACCAATTCACGCTTCGCAGCAGCGCTCAAGGGATAGAGTGGGGGTTCGTAGGGCGGCAGCTCGTTCTGTGTCTCTCTTCTGGCCTCGGACGACGGCCCTGCTGTGCTTCTACCCGTATTGCGTTGGCGGGCTGGCCGATCGCCGAGGCGGTTCTTCAGGACAGGCATGGTGGTTTGGTGGCTTGTGATTGACCTCGAGGCTGCACAGCGATTCCCACTACCCAGTCTGTTCTTTGCGGATCAGAACGACGTGTCGGACAGGATATGCGGATGATGGCGGCAGTCAACGGCAGACATGCAAATCGTGGATTGTGGTTTGGCTGCAGGCCATTTGAGTTTAGGGAAGGGTGACGCGACGTGACACAGCGCGCTTTGATGGGGGTCACTTTTGGGGGGAGGAGAGCGGAAGGAATGATTGCGGGGCACGTGCGGGGTTACACGAAAGAATTGCCCGAAGAAGAAACCACCTATTAATCAGGTATGACCTGGGCTTTCTAGGTGCAAATGGAACTTGGTACCATGCAAAGGTGCTTTTCGGGGACTCGAAGAACCTTTGGACGTATCACGAACCACTTGAGCGTCACTACTCACGCCATGTTCCCCCAATGGATAGCTGGCTGTTCCGTGCCATGAAGCCAACTGCTGGAGATAGATGCTTAGTTTAGAGATACATATGTAGGTGGCCGGGAGGTAGGCTCCGGCCATGGAGGTATCCCTGTACTTTCAGGGGAATTGTGCTACCACTGCAGCTCCCCCGGCGGCGTGAGCGAAGGGTCGCAGGCAATGGCAGATGTCAAATTGAAAGCCCACCTGCGGCAGCGGAGCTATCGACTGGAAGGTTGTCAGCCTCAAGCCCGTAGGACCTGTCTTCGATTAAGGGTGCTGCTACGGAAGCTCCATCAATCGGGGCATTTCCTTTCCTTTGATCTTGCACAGCTACGATTCACGTTTGCATGGAAGCCTGGACCTCAGGTGACGTACAGGATGGCCCTTACCGTATTATTTTAGCGCATATTTTTACCTGCCGTGCTGTGGGCCCCGCCAGGCCGGGGGTTAGTTAACCTGCAGCTTTGTTATCGAGTTGCCCATCTCTCAAATGTGCACGAGTCATAGGAAAGCGAGGTTCCCCATGCCGAAAATGCCATGTCGAGGCGATGGACTCGTCGCGGTACAAAATGCGAGCTGCTGGAGGGACAGAACCATCACAGAATGGCCAGCTGATACGTCGCTGCTAGCAGCTACTAAGTGGGAAGCTACCTAGTAGATTGTAGGGGTTGATGGCGGCTCGCGGAGTCGGGTCCCAAACTTTGAGATCGCCAGGACAAAGCCCGATCCTGCTCCGTCGATCGCGGGACTTCAATCGGTTTCTGTCTGTCGCTGCTCCACCTCCCACCTTGCTCTCCCCACGGGCCTCAAACACGCCCAGGCTGGCTGGCGCGCGCTGGACCGCTCAAAACATGCCCACCACGATTGGTCCTTTGTCTTGTTTCACTGCAACGGCAACGACGGAAGAAAGCAGAGCTGCCGAAATGGCCTGACAGTGCTGCATGGCCGGTCCGCACGCAGGTAGGCAGCAGAAAAAAGTATGGTAGGGCTAATAATATTGGGTTCAAAGTGCCTAAAGTGCAGCTGTTGCTGGCATGCTCAACGTCGTTTCGAGCTTGGCCCCATTTTAGCTTCCTCGATCCCTCCCCGATCACTGCGGCTCCGAGATCGAACCAGCCATCATGACCATGACACGGCGAATCCGCCCTCCCAATTTTGCCGACGGATCCCACGATGGCGTACATTTCTTAGCCTGTGGCTGGTCTCCGAGCCGAGTTGGCCCATTGTCCGTCTCACTCGTGTTCCGCAATCATGCTGCCATCTTTCGTTAGCGGAATGGCATCCATCTTTGCTGGCTATTTCCCAGCCAAAAGTCCTTGCGGCGCCACTTCTGCCCAAGCTGACGAGTGGCACATTTTTATTGTGTCTGCCAATGTTGCCCTGAGACTATCTGTTACGCGGAGCCTTTGAATAACCCAAGTTCCTGACATCGGGCCTATACAACCAGTGTATTCTTTTGTTGCATACAACTTGTCAAGTGGCACTCGGAAGCAGCCTCGTCGGCATACCCTATATCAATATACTCGTTTGTCTCTACTCAGCCCTTCATGTCAAGACTCAAGGACCAGTTCATACCTCCAATCCCCTCGCCATCACATCAACTCACGTATCAACCTGCCTACCAACCTGTGCCCATCATGAACCCCTGGGAAGCGAATGCCCTTCAAGTAAGTTTTCTCCGGGTGTGAAACATACACTGTCAGTTTACTGACTAACATGTTACAGTATCAGTATCCAGATCAACCCGCAGAGGACCAGAATGGGCATGCAGTGGCATGGAAAGAGCCATCTTCGGCCTCTGATCCTACCATGTATCCTGGGTTGTACTGCCCCAGTGGCATAGACATGATGAGCATTCTTGTAGGCCAAAGTATGCGGTTTGTATACCAAAAGGAAGCTGACACCGATCAGATCAGGGTCATGTCTCGACCAAATCCGAAGGTCGACCTAGGTCCCATCGATGCGGCTTGCGCTCTTCTCGTCTGCGACCTTGCCCAACCCGACATCCCCATAATCTACGCCTCCGATCCCTTTACACAGCTTACGGGCTACACAAATTCGGAAATTATGGGCAAAAACTGTCGCTTTCTCCAGGGGCCGGATGGCAATGTCCAGCCAAATTCTCCACGAAAGTACATCGGCAAGGACATCGTCAAGAAGATGAAGAGGGCCGTCGAGAAGAACGATGAGCTCCAGGTCGAAGTCATCAACTTCAAGAAGGACGGGACCAAGTTTGTCAATCTCCTAACCATGATCCCCATCAAGTGGGACGGCGACGAGTACCGGTACTCCGTCGGCTTCCAGGTGGAGGCGGAGGGCTAAGCTCAGCCTGCCCCGAGTCTAGAGTAATTTCATTTGGTTGTACAATTTGGGAGGCATAACGCTGCTAGGCATCTATGATACCCGTTTCGATTGGAGCTAGAGATATGATTTTCATGTTGTTGGGTTGCATCATGGGCTGTTGGGCGCTACTGCGAAGCATGGATCATAAAGTACCAGGAGCGCTGCCTCATCTTGGGGGTTAGAATGTCAGCATCTGAACGGCGTTCAAATTTAGCATTAGCGATCTAGCAGGATATGCTGCCGGGGTTTCAAGGCCCTAGATACGCAGCATAAATAAACACTTCCGCGTGAGATCTATTCGCTTTGTAGGATCGAAGATATGACCTACCATCGCCATGACTGCTGCTTGCCATGCCTCCCGACTTCAATGCAGTCTCTTTCCACTTCTGTCTGTTTCATTTACTTTGCTCGCTACTGCGTGTTAACAAATGATCAAGTTCTATTCGGTTTCGGGTTTGCCAAACGCCATGCCATTTCAATTGTCCCAGTCTATCATCATTTCACGACGCCCACCTCTCAATATCATTACCTGAGATGCCCAAACCCCATGGTGCAAGCCAGAATGTGGACAGGGCCTACTGAGGGACAAATGCCTCTCTTGGAACACAGAACAGAAAATTCACCAATTTCACTGGCAGACATTCAAGTTAAGAAAAGAATTTAGATTGAAGGCTATCAACACGAATGCAGAAAGCAGTCTGCCGAGTCTTCGTATAAGACGGACATGAGTTCTTGATGCTTGTCTAATGCAGTCTAGTCTACTCCATTTCTACATCAGACGTTATCTTCAAAGCTCGAGCTGGCTGCTCAGGTGGATTTGAAGGTGGAGTTAATTGGGCCGAACTTGATGTTTCTGTATTGCATTGTTAGATGCCAGGAAGCAAGTTCAAATTGGGATCAAACTTACGAGTAAGTGACGGAATTGCTGCCCTGGCTCTTTTCAATGTCGGTCGGGTTGCCTGAGTCGATATCGCAGCTACCACGGCCCTTGCCTGGCTCGTCGGCAGAGGCATCTGTTGGGTAGGTAGAGTCGAGCCAAAGCATATTGGCGTAGTGCTATTCGACATTAGCCATAATTCTTCTCACCAGCCGACCAGAGGAGACACGTACATCATCCCACAGCGACATCACGAGAACCATATCGCCCGCCAGCGCCTTGGAGAACTGGGCGAAGCCACCCTTGAGGTTGAAGATGTCGTTATCGCCGAATGCTGTCTTCTGGGTCTTGCAGAACTCATCGTTGATCTCGTTTCCGGGATTGCCGTCGATGACCGACTCGGAGTTGGGTATCACCTTGCCATTCTGCACGTAGAAGCGCTTGATGGAGGACAGGGTGCCGCCTTCGGCGATGAATTGGGTGACGACCGTGAACTTCTTGTTAGTGTCAACGGTCATGCCGGGGCCGTAGAAGTCCTTGACACCTTGACGATAGCTGTTGAAATCGCAGCCGTCAGGGTCGCAGGTACCGCCGTATCGGTCCGCAGAATAAGTACCTCCGCAGCCGTCACCTTCGCAGCGGTGTTGGCCGACGGTTGTGCAAGGGTGAGGTGTGTACGCAGTGGAGATGCTGTTGGCCTCCCTATAATGGCAACATCAGTTACTGCTCGTCTCCCTTCAGTCTGGAGTAGTTGGCCATACCAGATATCCATCTCAGAGCAGCAGGAACCATAGTTACCAACACCGGCATTCTGGTCATTAGAGGATGGGTTCCAGCCTTCAATATTAGCCTGCTACCGTGTTAGCCTGGGGTATACTCCAATGATACGAGTCCTAAAGGGCTGGAATAGTTGTGGCAGACTTGTGAGTCATCATACATACCAGTCCGTTGATGAATTTCAAGTCACGAGGGCACTGAGCGTCGCAGTAACCAGTTCCATACTTGGCGCCGGCCTTGTTGGCCTTGTCTTTGGACATGCCGCCATCTGCGTCCATAGAGACGAAGTATAAGGCACCATTTAGACCACAGCCCAACTTGGAGACGTCAACGTCGAAGGTGAACTCATTCCCCAGGAGCTTAAACATGGCATACTTCGAAGAGCTCTCCATGAGGTAGAGACGGGATCCAATGTTGCTGCCTGAAAAACGACTAATATTAGCGACAGATCAGTATGTTAAGTATCGTGGTGCTATCACTCACCATATTGACCCTTGGTAACAAACTGAAGCGTCAAGCCATCACCGCTCGTGGATGCTCCATAGGTAGCTTTGTAGTCAGCTCCGTCAAGGGCGCACTTCGCAGCGCAATCAGTCTCGCTACTGCAGACATCGGTCCACTTGTTACCATCGTAGCAGTTCTTGGTTCCCTTGGTCTCGTGGACCCATCGCCAGTTGGCATCAATGACAACTTCGCCATTTACCTTGGAGCAGCTACCACCGGAAGAACACTTGGACCAGGTCATCTTCGGATGTGTCTCGGCCGTGTTAGTGCCAACCTGCTGAGCCGCAGCAGCGGCCAGGAAGCTGGCGAGGACGGCGACTTTGCTGAGCATGACTGTAGATTGGCCAAGAGAAATAGTCAAAGATAGGGTGTGCGGTCGAACTAGATACTCAAGGGTAACCAGGACTGCAGACTCGTACTGCCATGTCCCTTTATATGCCTCTTAAGGACCTCAGTACCCATTTAACGTGGTGAGCTCCTCCGCCTCCTGAAAGGGGAAATTCGGGAGGAATCGCATCGTGACCACGGCAAAGCTGGCCTCATCGCCGCAGTATTGGTCTTCCGAGTAATCTGCGTTCCAGGGCAATATCTCTCAGAAAATCCAGTGGCCGAGCTGACTGAAGGCGATCTGCATGGTAAAAGCCTCGTAATAGCCGGAGGCAGGCTACCCCACAGGAACATGGACGGTCTCCCAGCCGTGGTCGTCCATAGTGCACGCCCATTTCCCTGGCTAAAAACCTCCGATTATAGCACGACAGAGCCTTGGCAGAAGGACAAGCCTTTGCCAATGCGGGTACAATGTCGGGAGGTGCTTGGCATGCTTGCGACCCAGCATTATGATCGTGAGGTTCGTGCCAAGTAAATTCCAAAATAACGACCATCAACATCATAAAAAGCAGAGGTGAGCAGAATCTTTAGCCATGCGCCCATCTTTCTATCCAAGCATCGCATTTTGAAGACCCAGCAAGAAGGCTCACAGATCCCTGGATTGAGGGGTAGAATCCCAGTCGCATCCAATCTGCTTGAAAATAAGGTGCCTCCCATTCCTGACTCCGGCGTGGAAGGGCCGAAATAACTTGAAGAAGAGTTGTAGTGTGGGGGAGTAATAACCCGTCGCTACGACACGATACTTCAAGCACGATACATAAGATCAGGAGGTACAGGTGCAACCAAGTCTGTAAGGCCGAGGATGTAATCTCGAATGAGGAAAAGTAGCTTCTCACACCACCAGCGAGCGCAAGACACGTCTTGGGCCGCGTTGGCTGGCAAGAATGACGGGCGGCATACATTGAAAGTGGACCACTTGATCCACCGCGGACTGAAAGCTGTCAAACATAGGAAATACACTCTTGAGTACCGGTTAAAGGGTGTTTAGATGTCTAAAGTGGTGGCGGAATGATGATGCCGGGGTCCTGGCAGCGTCTTGGTTGAGCCGTTATGGAGACGATGGTGGGTCATGTGGAGACGGTAGACACTGATCTGCCGCGATTCCATCCAACGGAGTGAGAAAGATGCACGAGACCTTGGAGTTGGGAGCGTGGAGGTTCAAATAAGGCCGTTCGTGAGGAGAGGGAGGCTCAAAGATGAGGAGAAAGACTGCTAGATCACGTAGGACGAGGCCTCTTCCAAGATCCGAATAGTTTGCCAACTATAGATCCCACTCATCTATAGCCACTTGATGTTTGGCCAGGTCTTCCCAAGAGGGCTTTGGCGATGGTGACTTACATTGTCCATGGATGCTCGGCAATCTCATTTTCTGGTCTGATGATGGGAGCGCGCCGCACCGAACAAATCGGGTAAACTTGTAACTGGATGGTCAAGATATAGATCTAAATCTAGCGGATCTCGGTATATTAAATCGAGTGAGGGGAAACGAGGGGGTCGTCCACCTCAGTGGGAGACAGAAGAAAGCCGCGAACTCTGTATGTGTGAGAGTGACGTGTTGGTGGGCGAGCCTTGGGTGACCTCAAATTGCCTGTGGGAAATTATATTAGCTAGGAGATCCAATTGGATCACTGTCACATCGCCTCGGAGTGTGTACCAACATTACCTAGTTCGGCAGTGTTGGCTTCCCAACACAACCGAGTTTCCAACAATATCAAAATTGCAGAGCCGATTTCTTGGCGGCCTTACATGTGCCGTTTACCGAAACATCGAAAACTGGTAGAATGGTGCTGGCGGGATTCGGCTGGTTTCCTGTGGGTTTGGCGGGTGTGTCGATCTCGAAACGTTTTTCCTGCATTTCTGTATCCCTGAAAGAGGTCGAATAGCTAACCTTTATGGCTCACCGTGTCTCGGAATGGCATTGACTCTAGACCGACGGTCTCCTGCATCCCCGTACTTGCCCCATTGTGTTTCTGAGGAGAGAGTAGATCAGGACCAGAGTGTTGTACTATTATATTTTTGCTCACGACAGATGCATATATTATTTCCGTGAGGTGAATGTGCTGACGCCTGGCTAAGACCGTATCTTGTGCAACGTAATCTGTACTCTGTGTATTTGTAACTAAAAATATGCTCATCATGTCAACTGCCACTCCTAAAAGCTGCGCGAGACATGTTGGCAGCAATTGAATCCGTTGGCATTAGGAAAATGATGGTTGGCCCGCTTCACCAATCGTCCCGTTTGGGGCTGAGATTACCTAAGCTGGCGCGGGTTGGTTAATTCGTTTGGACCTTGGGCGGGTCATATGCTTTTGGAGCATTTTGCGTCACATTCTGCTGAATTGATATCAAACGATCAGAAAGACAGACTGAACTCCATCAAAATGCCTCTTCGCGGCCCAGTTCCTGTAAAGCTGTTTAAGAAGGAAACCAGCGAGGTTGTCAAACTCGGTCCTATGACTGTGTATATCTTTGAGGATGGATCCAACACCGACAACCGAATTGGATGTATGACATTGGAACTCCCAAAAGGGGCGTCCGGTCCTCCGATGCATTGGCACCGATTCCATGATGAATGTTTTTTCATCACCAAGGGTAATGAGCCTTGAAAACCTATGCTCTTCTAGCGCTTATCCGGCATAGGAACGGTGAGGTTCACAACACCGGAAGGACACAAAGATGCGGACGAAGGTGATTTGATGGTGGTTCCTCCACGGGCTATCCATACTTTCTCGAACCCATCAGATTCTGTAGATGCCGAGTTCTTCATGACCTCCACACCAGGTAAGCCCCATAACAGAGTAAGATAGACCACATCTAACATGGCTTTGATAGGGTACTATATGGACTGTAGGTGCATCAACAGTGTCTTGCCTGTATTCATGTGAGAGACACTGACTTATAGAAGACTTTCGAATGCTGGGCAAAGTTGCCTCTGAAGGTAAGAAGCTTACCTCCGACGAAACGCAAAACTTGATGGCCCTCTTCGGTACTTTCCCACCTAACGTGGAGTCTGAGCCATAAGAGGTCATGAGGCGTGGGGTTTGGATTCGAAGCAGACATGGTTGAAGCTAGCTACCGGGCAAAACACGAAATTATATTTATTCAATGGGAAGAAACACATTCAGACCTTTCCCTTCAGCCGCCCTGATCGCCGTCTCCCAGTTTCTGTGGCAGGTCCAGTCGGTTTGCTGACATCTTCCGGCTCATTTTTCACTTTCGAGATTGTTTTGGGCGCAGCCGAATTCTTCGCCGTTCGTCGCTTCTTAGCAGGTGGCACTTCCTCCTCATCGCTGTGCTCAGTCTTCGTTGCCGTCTTCCGAGCCTTGACTGGTGGGGATCCACGTTTCTTGGACTCGATCGGTTCTACTTTAGCCGAAGAAACCACACGACCAGTCTTCTTCTGGATCCCGGGTGCATAGCAGCTTGTCCTGCCTCCAACTGTGATGAAGGCCAGCTTTTCCCCGTTGGGAAGTGTTGGCGCGGAACCCTTGCCGCCCTTTCCCCATCTATGATTGAACAGCCAGTCTTTTGGGAACTCGTCAGAGTCGCCCAATTTATCAACAGCAGTCTGACAGACAAATCGAATAGCTTCGTACAAGGTTTTTATTTGCGCCTCATTGAAATCGTCAGAGTACTGTTCCGGATGTAGCTTTGACTGGTAGAGCACCTCATCGGCCACCCAATTTCCAATTCCGCTAATGTGGGTCTGATCAAGTAGAAGTGCCTTTACGGGCACATGCCGGGCTTTCATCTTGCTCTTCAGAAACTCCTCCGTAAAGATGTCAACATCGACAACAGGGTCGGGTCCATTCTCTTTCAATGGCGAGTGTTTCCGAATGTCCTTGCCGGGGCAATCGACAAGCCGGACCCGACCAAAACGACGGGGATCAGTGAACGCAACTTCAACTTTGTCTTTTCCTTCGGTTTCCAACTGAAATTTCCAGAATTTGGGGGGCCAGAGTTCCCTTTCTCCTTCTTTCATCTTATTGTAGTAATTTGTGTATGCTGTCTTCTCACCCTTGATATGGATCCAACCTGGATAAAATTAATTAACTGCTCACAGGAGCACTATACTCTGGCCATACCTGTCATCCCAAAATGCATTACCACATGGGGTGGGCGATCCAGCGTGATCCTAGTGGCGCGGTGAGCTTTTGTCTCTCATAAAAAATGCCGAGATTAAGTAACGAACCAGAAGTATTTGCCTTGGCTACCAGCAGAAATTACTTTCTTCCCCTTCAGAGCGGCCTCGAAGGCTGGGCCGCTGGTGCCCACCTTACCAAAGACATTGGCATCATCAAGTGCAGTGACTTTGGCAATTGTTTTGCCTACGAGGTGAAGTCGTAGGAAATGAGTGATTCTGGCGACTATTACGTTGAATTAGGACCAAGACCTTATGGCATGGGCTTCATTACATACCCTCTGCGATTTCAGGCATGACTGCTAGCGGTTGAGTGAGCAATGTGTCGGAAGATTGAAAGCGATGTTAATGGCGACGCGAGGACGTGACTCGACTTTTCACGCTCAGACACGCGAAGTAACGTGACTTTGGCCCGCCATTGCCAAGCCTTACTTGTGGGGCTAAGCTCGGAATTTTCCACCTCCTCCCATCAGTTCACAGATTTTCTCAACCTCAAAATTTCTCTTCCCTCACCTCCAAACCCACATCAACAATAACGAGCTTTGAACTGTAAGTTTTTGTCTACCTGCCCAAAATACCCCTTCTTCCTGATGACACACATAAACCGCAAACTAGAGTCTTTGACCTTTTGGAATGAAACCTCTGTTTTTCACGTCAGTCTGACAGACAGCTTCTTCGTCACATCGCTTTTTCTACCAATTCTGTTTCTCGAGCTGACTTTGGTATCTTAGATATGCTCAGGATCAAGTATCCCGTGCTATGGTGTTGCACTGCTAGGCACCTCCCGTAGAAAGGTAAGCTCCCTCTTCTTTCTTCTTGCTCTCTACCCATTGAAATGATGAACAAATTTACATACTTTTGTATGCTGGAAATTACCGGCTGAATTGCATTGACGATAAAAAATTGGCTGTTGTCTGATCTCATTAACACTTCAATCTCGATTTGATTCAATATGGCTTTAGTACTTTACTAATGTGGCCTCCAGCTCTGCTTCAATGCACCTTGCCGACAAGGTACGACCGAACTGTTCCTTCCCTACCCTGGCATGTAAAATGATGAAGCGGCACTGGGCTCCGAGAGTTCCAAAAGGACTCGTCATGAGTAGAGAAGCCACTTTGCGGCAGGCCTAGAAAACCTCGCCCACTGATACATCAACGGCTGCTTGATGATTTGAAAAGGAATTGCAAGCAACATTTGGCTGACTTATGGCCCAGTGTCGGTGGCACCATCCAGATGCCTCTCTAGCTCCTGCAAGCAGTTTGCTCTCCTCACTAGGAGACGTGTGCTGGTTTGGTCCTGGCTGCTCTGCCCAGTGTCGAGCTCTGCTTTTTGTGTGGTTACACCGCTTCGAGAGCAGATGACACTGGCAATGTAAAAGTGTTGGGCTTGGCGTTTGAGTCACACTTCTCTGCTTGGTAGGTGCCTATCTCAATTTCATACTCAACCTTGCCTTTATGATGAGAATAGATGACGAGTCTGATCCGGATCTTCCGATGCAGATAACTTTTTTACTACCATTCATGCATTTTTCTGATACTGGCAACTTTCTTAACACATTTTGAAGCTCTTCTCTTCTGAGTAGCTGCTAACGAACATGTTAGGTGTTTGACTTGCTATTTATGCCGGCCCATAATCCTTTCGGGACTCAAACTGGTAAGTTCGGACGGTACGCTACCTGTCATCAACCTCTGTTTCCATGATGAACGAAACTTCAAAAGACAAGCATATGTCAGAGCCTAACGGCAACGCTGATAAACGATTCGACTCAATGTCCTTCTGATCCGAAAGTCATCATACACTTATTTTGCAAATATTTGTGGGATCCCCGTTAACCTGTCGAGGAACAGACTAAGATTGCTTGAGGACCCTGTCACTGAAGAATCGCTTCGCATCTATGAACAGGTCAGTAGTCATCTTCTTCCACTTGCTCATTTCTTTCCGGCCTTTTTATGATGATCACAAAATTTTCACGACGGTCAACATAGCCATATGCTTTGATGATACTGCCTATGACAAGGTACCCATACTGATACGGGCCTTCTACACAATCCTGCTAGATATATACTTGTTTGGTGGAACGAAGTCACTAACAAGATTACAGGCCCCTCCACAATTAGGATATATACCACTGGTGTACTTGGTGAGAGGTAAGTTTTCTTGGCAGCCACTGGTGAAGGTATGTTCTTCGCTTGTAAATGGTGCTTCTCATCTCGTCTGTGACCCTTCAGCCCAGTGAAATATTCAGTGTCCGAAATAGAATACAAGATACAGATCAGTTTATACCAAGATATATATATATTGTATTGCATATCAACGCTCAGATGTGATTGTAATTGTGATATGTCATGCTGCCAGATGCATGTGATTATTTTGATTGGGTATCGAACAAGTTTCCCGCCTTGCGCCGCGTATCCAGACCCGAGGACATGAGTTGTCCATTTTTGTGTACGTTTCGCCCATATTATTCCAATTCTATCGAGCAGTCCCAAGAAACACACAATGCCTAAAAATTTCCGACGCCAAATGCAGTCACAGTCGCGAGAACGATGATCAGAAGCACAAAACTGTCTCGAGGGTCATGCGTCGGCATATTGCCGCTCTTCGGGGTCGTGGTTGCGGTGAACAAACCTGTCAGAACCTGCGAGGACGTGACAGGGGAAGTGGTGCTCGACGGTGTCTGCGTCATCAACGGCCAGTCGCTCGACGCACTGTAGAGCACGCCGTTGATGATGACGCCCTCTCCATCTGCGAGCATTTGCTGCTGCTCCCCACTGCAAGAACCCTGTATGTTGCGGATCCAGCACGTCGGCTCTGGTGACGCCGGCAGCCTATCCGTCTGCGTTGCATTCAACGGCCCTGATGTGTTGAATGTTGCCAGATCAATGTCTTCACCTGTTGACATGGACGTGCCCATGATGATGCGAGCAAAGACCTGAAATGCAGTCTCGGGCTGGTATGCTGGCACAGAGTGGCCCGCTTGGTAGATTCGACTGAAGGATAGGTTGCCGAATTGGCGCACAACGCCACCGATATACGTATCATTTACAATGACCGGCGCGTAGCCAGCTTCTGAGAAGCGGGGGCCATAGACGGAGCCCGCCAGCCAGGCGATACGAATGGAGGCGGCTTCGCCGCCTAGCCAGTTGCAGATGTAATCTCGGTCTCCGTAAATAAGCCCCACTCGGATGCCACTCCTCAAGAGCTTGGCAAGCTTGGGGAGCAATGGGCCTCTCTCATAATCCCCCGTACTCCCGAATCCCGCTACAACCTGTAGGCTGGTCATGGTGAGATTCGTCACAGCGCCGATGGCTTGCTGAAATTCAGCCGTATTAACATACTCCAGATAAGTGTTTGGAGGGAAAGAATCGGGATTCAGGCGAGCAATATCGTACACGCTCCTCCCGGCCTCTGTGTACGGCTCCAAGACGTTGGTGTAGCAGCTCAGATACGCCTGTTGGCATAAGTCGTTCACGGTGTCCACATTGCCGGTATTTTCAGGATCGTAGACCTTTTCTGCAGTTCGACACTGCTGAATCAAGTCGTAACATCCTCCATCTGCGTAGAAACTCGCATTTGCCAGTTGAGCCCGGACAGAGTTTATTGCTTGGAAACCATACGAGTTGCTGACAGCCATCGCTGGATAGTATGGCGCTTGAACCTCGTCGTCGATGCAACCATTGACGATGCCCAGAGATGTTAGATGGATCTCCACCGTCTTGTTCGCAGATATCGAGCCGTTTAGCCTCTTGCGGTTCTGTTCCTCCCAGACATCAGAGAAAACCGGCCCGTATTTACCTCCGTAGCTTTCAGCGAAGAGGTTGATGCCGAGCGAGCTGTTTTTCGGCGGATTGTATTGTGGGAACGTGCCCAGAAACCCCTGGAGCATGTGCCACATGGCCATTGCAGCTATCTCAGATGTATTCGCGGTGTTGTTCGGGTTCAGGGAGCTAAACGTCCCGTTGA
Organism: Reticulascus tulasneorum; assembly: GCA_001557505.1. Taxonomy (NCBI): domain Eukaryota; kingdom Fungi; phylum Ascomycota; class Sordariomycetes; order Glomerellales; family Reticulascaceae; genus Reticulascus; species Reticulascus tulasneorum. Next base: position 1,394,046 of record LSAX01000006.1, read on the forward strand.
GGGCGGAAAACGGCATCTCGCCATCGAAGACGGATCGAGGAGGTGACACTTGGGTGCCGTCGAATAGATTCATGGATCCATTTGTTGGCACATCGTATGAGAAACCGACCTGGTTGGGCTAACAAACCTGTTAGTCGTGTGTTCGTCGCCAATTGACATCACTAAAGCCTTACCTGGTCGATGAACAACATGTTGGAAGCTCGATCCCATCCCCATTCCCTTGCAATAGTATCGTACTGATCCAACCCCTTCTCCACAACCTCACATGGGCCGACCTCCGTGAACATCCCAAATAGGGAGCTTACGCCCGGCCCACCATTGAGCCAAATCGTCAGCGTGGTCGTCGGTTCCCTCGCGGCCACGAACCAAAAGAACAAATTCGTCGGATAGGGACCAGGCACGTTCACCCAGCCGGTATACTGCTGCTGGCTGCTGAACGCCGTCGTGCACGCGCCATCGGGGATCTTGAAGCTGACGGTGATGTTGTCATCAATTGGCGACCTGATGGTTGTGAGGTTGACCAGGCTGGAGGGGAACTGCGCTGCTGACAGGGACGCGTAGGCAACGAGGAGAAAGAGAGAAAAGAAGCGATACATGTCGAAGCCGTCATTGTGACACGGGCGCATACCTAAGTATATTGGGAAGCGCTGGTATGAGATACGCACTGGAAACTGAGACAAGTCATGGAGCTTGACTCTTTGTTGGATGATGAAAAGTAAACGTCCGAGTCTTGGCAGCCGTAGTGCCTGCATAAGGCGAACGGCGGGGGAGTCGCCCCGGATTTAGCGCCACCAGAGCAACGCGGCCTTCTGCCGTTTTATCCATGCCGGTTTCTATTTACCTTGAATCCTCCAGCTCAATTACCGATCTATTGTCAACAGCCTTCCCCGACTCCTAAACAGGGAAATCCGATGTCTGACTTTGTCTGAAATGAGAAGCCTGCAATTGCAACTCGAGAGTGAACCGATGCGCATCGGTCCGTTCCCGTGTTCTAGTGAGACCCTCAATGGATGGAAGTGCTGTGGGGACAGAACTTCCTTACAGGGCTCGACAGCCGTAATTTCAGCAGAGACGCCACAATGTACCTGAAATGCATTAGCTCGAAGCCATCGTCGAATGCGGCTGACGAGCGCCAGGGGCAAGCAGTCAATATGAATATCGTCTCTGGCTAGCAAGAAAACCTTCAATTTTTGTTGTATCCTTTTCTCCTCCTTCGTTTTGGAACTCCATCTCTCAACCCCATTTTCCGTATCGTATGTCGCCATGTCCGGCTCAGGGACCACGCCGACGGATATCATCACCTACATTGGTGTCCCTCTTGCCGTGCTCGGTGTGCTCCCCATTCTGTACAACACGATCGTGACTCTTGCTGCCTTGTCGCGCATAAAGCGCATGCTCCGACATAGCAAGCTAACAGCACTCACCCGATCTGATGTTGTAAATCGTATCATCGAGGTGGAACTTCCTCGATATGCTGTCACGCCGTGGGATCGCCTCGAGCATCGTGATGAGTACTGGTCGCTCTCCCGCCATCCAAGCATGATACCAGGTGGGTCATGGACGACATTCAACTGGAGGCAGAATGCCATTGGTTTCAAGACTCAGAGAGTGGAGTACGCCGATCAGTTGAGGCAACCGCAGGTGGAGGTTAGCTTCGATGAGCTGGTGTCTTATTTGCTGGATCTTGGAGCGACGCCGGATCCCCATGGATGGAGATTGCTCAGGAGCACCGGGCTATGGACACCAGTTGGGTGCTCGCTCATGCAGAGCCCTGATGGACAGCACAAGGCGCTGAGTCTTGCGCCTCTCAATGATTCAGACGGATATCTCTCCCTGGCTGTAACTTGGTCATCTCACTGGACGACAAGGAGCCATGCATCTCTGCCCCCATATTGGGTGAGACTCCCTGCACCGCCGGTCGTTGTGAAGGAAGACGAGGATGCTGGCGAGGGCTCAAGTAGTATCAAGGGTGGAGCGAAGGAAACTGCCGAGGAACTGAAGAAAGATGGATCAAGCACCAGGAAGACGTCGTTAGATACGGTCCAGCAACAGGTGGAATCCAACGCACGGAAAGCAATCACTTGCAAAGTGTCAGCCAACGGCATAATTAGCGCGTTGCCACAGGACGAAGGACGGCCAGCATCCAGCCATCCCGACAGCTTATATATCGAGCACGTCCGAATCCGACACGGCCGAATGGATGGAGTGTGGTTTGCCAGCGCAATCACAGCATACGGAACGTCTAGTCAAACCATACTGTGGAACTACAGGATCCCCGATGAGATATTGACGTTCGCACGAAAGGACAGCGTCCCCTGCGGAGTGCTCGAGCTGCTTCGCATCGTCGATAGCTCAATGACGCCAGAATGGTCAATTCAGCACGACAACACGAGCAGCAATCTGGATCTGCATGTGAGAAGGACGAGGGAGCAGCGTGCTGCAGTCGAGCAAGAATCGCGTATGGCACCGGCGTTGCGAGAACAAGCTATCAGAGACAGGATGAGGCGCGAATCAGAACAACGCCTTGATGACAGTAAGTGATGCCTCTGAGTCTCGAGGTCTGATGGGAAATTGACAAGTTACAGTGCGGGACAAAATGCGTCAGGACACACAACGCCGCGAAGCTCGCACAATCGAGGCTCTCCAATCCCCGAAATGGGACTCTAAGCTCGTCGCTGAGCAAAACCTACGCTGGCTCAAGCAACACAACCACGTCAACGAGTCGCTCACTCTTAAAGAGACCGTTGGGACCATCCTGCACCGCATGATCCTTGAGGGGGAGTTTACTACGCAGATCTCCGGCATACTCGACAAGTGGAAAGTCTGGGCGGACAATAATGGCATGCGCAAGTCGGATTTCGTGGCGCTGCAGGAAGGACAGACGACGTTTGCTCTTGCAAGCTTGTTAGTTGCAGTCATTAAGGACTCAAGTGGGACGCTGGAGGGCACGCTGAGCATGGATCTACAGGAGTGTCTTAGGATGTGGCAAAAAGTAAGGCTCGGATAGAGGACATCTAGTCAAAGACGCGGAGAGCTACTAGCGACTGTGACGTGTTTAAATAAAGTCTCATTGCTGGAGTATTACTGGTATTAAATACTAAGTGTGTATGATGGAGTTGGGTATCATAGATATATATAACGAGGGCGATGAAAAAGGATTTGAACACGACTCCCATGCAATGCTCATATCGGGGAGACGGTGCGGAAAAGAGCCCATGATTATGGATCAAAGAGAATTCGTGGACCGACGCCATATCATGAATGCAGCAACGCCTGCACATGCAGTGGCGGTCAGCGCAAGGTAAAGACCTGTTCGGTCAGGCGGTGGCTCTTCGCTCTTTGGAAATGCGATGCTGGGATTTGTGGCTGCTTCGGCGAGGGCGACGAACAGCTCACTGATGCTATTCCATGTCACGCTGACATGAAGCGGCGTGCTCATGTTCAAGGTAGATGTGTATGTGTCAGGCTGCAGCTCGCTCCGTTGTGTCGTCTTATCCTTGTCTGCCTTCAAGGCAGTGTAGATAGCTGGTAGCTCGTCAAGCTGTGGATAGCGTTTCCGAAGCTCTACAATATGAGAAAACGAATCGGGGTCAGATGAATCATATGTGTAGCATATGAGATCGCAGGCGTCCAGCTTGACTTGGTTCTCCAGGATGGCTGGCTCGAGCTCGCCCAGTTCTTCAAGAATCAGGTAGCACTGTTTGCCCCCGTGAAGCTCGACACTGTTCACTGCTCTGCGAGGTTTAATGGTTGGTCGGTATAAACTGTCGAAGGGACGATTAAGGAAGGCATCGAGCAAGGACGACTTGCCCGCACCAGATGCTCCAATTGTGTAGCAGAGTACGACATTGCGCTCAACTCGGCCCGGTCTCCGTCTTCGTTTGCGAGACTTCGTGACTTTAAGCGCAGCTGTCGTCGACTCACGGAGGTTCGCGGGCTCAAAGCCAAGATATGCCAAGTATTCCAACGTCGTCTTCGGCTCCATGAATGTAGTCATACTCCATTGGGCAAGCCATCCTTGGAGAGTGACATGCCCAGCTTCGTTGCGCACAGTTGATGATGGAAATGATGTCTCCGTCCAAGATGTTGGGAGTCCTGGTGTCGGCGCGAAGAGGGCGGCCAGCTCCTCGTCGTTGAGACCACCGTCATTATCCTTGTCGAACAACAAAAACAAATCAACAAAGAACCGATACCCAGCGGGGCTCAACTCCGCAGATGAGTATTCGGGGACGTCAAACTTGGGGTGCAGAAAGCTATCCTCCAAACTCAGACTGTCGGTATAGTGGAACTTTCGCAGAATGATCCATATCGTCTCATGTCGGCCTTTCTCCGCGTAGAACTTGTTAAGTTGTTGGAATCCTCTCTGGTCAATCCCTTTCTCCGTGTCTGAATTCGGACTTGTCTTGCTAATTGACAACTTGATATTTTCCAAGTCGTCGGCAGTGAGTGCCTTGTCGAAGCACTTTGCCTGAAAGTGGTGCATTTCCTGGTCGTTCAAATACCCATCCTGGTCCTTATCGCACAAATAGAAGATCCGCTTCAAGGCATCGATACAGAGAGGCTTCAGATTTCCCTCCTTGTAATCAAACAATGGCGCGATCGGATGTGTGACGGCCTTCTGGCAGAGGAAAAAGACCTCGTTGACGTTGCGATGCTCTCTCGCGCTGGACCGGATGCACGAGTCAATCTCCCTAAACTCAGCCATGACGGGCAGCATTTCATCTTCGACCACCTGCGCAGTATTTCCATCTCCAGTCAAGTCCGACTTGTTCGCGCAAAGCACCACCGGGACATTAACTCCGAGGGAGCGGAAGTATGGCATCCAGAACAGAGCCACTCGTTCATAACTATAGTGGTCGGAGTAAACAAGCAGGATGACAGTGGACTTGCGGATCTCTTTGCGTAGGGTGGTTCGATCTTGTGGTCGAGCGGAGGTGTCGACGATTGTGGTTGTGACATTCTCGGGAGTGCCGAGTTGGGGCGGAATCGTTATCGAGGGCAGGACAGGTTGTATCTTATTCGAGATGAAGACATCTTTGACCAGCGAGGCAATGAGACTAGATTTACCAGTCCCTTCATCACCACAAACGCAAATTCGCACTAGACCGCCGCATGGTTAGATACTGGATGGTGTACTTGAGCTACTCGTGGAAGCAGTCTACTAACCGGATGCCATTGTTGAAGACTGCAAAGCTCAAGTGCGCCGCAACTGTGATGCCATTTCACTATTCCCGACACGGTCCAGCTATGCTGTAGCTCTTGATGCGGCTGGCAGCTGCTTCGGAAGATGGATGATTGCTTGATGCGAGAAGATAGCACGATAGCATCGGTAAAAGCCTGAAGGTTGGAGGACAGGAAGACGAAGCGAGTGAGGGACTGGGGTAAATTGGAATGACGACGAAGGTTACAAGGATTTCGGCCGCTGGAGCTCAGCGTCAACTGCGGTTAGCAAGGGGTCACGGGTGGCCCAATTCCATCCCTGCTTTAGCGGAACGAACCACTGTAGGTACATTAGGTTGGGTGCGCATTTTCCCCAACCGTGTCGCCATGCAGATCACGCAGCTCTAACGAGAAACTCTATTCCAATCCACAATCTGGATTGATGACAGTAAAAACATGAAGGGATATCTTGTCGGCTTCCCTGTGTCATTGGGCTGTCTTTTGCAAGATAACCCGGTCTATTTACAAGCTCAACAGTTTCCCCGGCGGCAGGCAACTAGTCCACGTCGTTTGTCCCTCTAGGTAATCTGGACCACCAACTTCCCCTCACCAACTTCGACCAGCCATTATCGGCCCAGTAAGTTGATCCATATCCAGCTTTTATTACCCCACATCAAATTGGCCCATAGACCCGGCTGTCAGGGACCCGGGGAGGGTCAAGGCATCCCTCCACCAGTCAGCTTTAGCCCTGCAATATGGGAGGGGAAGTCATTAATACTAAAGAAGTATGCAGGAGCTCTGCTCTAGTCGGACTTTGTTGGAACCTCTCTTCATCTGCATGTTGCTGTTGTTGTACCTTCCCGAAACGATCCCTTAGCCTTCACTCCCAACCGTCGCCTGTACCCGTAGTCGCCTAACGTCGAACGTACGTACCTGACTACCTTGCCTAGGTACGCGGCGCAAATACCTCAAGGCGGGGACCGACAGCCCTCCACTGGAAGCAGATTGGTTTGCTTTCGACATCCTGCCTATCGCATTCTTGTCGTGCGACTCGATCATATCCTACCACGGCGAGCTTCAAAATACCACTTGGCGTTGGGATAATTTAGAAGCCACAGCACTCAATTCGCCACCATGTTGTAAGTTGTGATATCTTCCTGCGTAATTGGGATGTCTGTCCAGTTGTTGGAAGCCCACCATGCGCCTTCTCCCAATTCTAGCTTGGAAGACTCTCCAGCCAAGGCATCTTCCTCACGATCGGCGCTGATTTGCTATCATGCGATACCTACAGTGTCCTTCCACCTCCCCCGAGATATCCCTCGGGTCAATATGGTTCAATGGGCGGCATGGGTCTTGCCCCCATGATCGAGACAAACAATATTCTCTCGAACCCAGAAGGCCCCGAATACCAGTTTCTCGTCGGCGAGGGTGAGTTGGCCCGACTCCCGAATGTCATATGGGAGACGTAGAACTTATTGGGCTTAACGTACCTCAGGAACCTATGTCTTGAAGGAAGACCTGCATCTCGCGACACCGCCTCCTCATCCTTCTGAAGCTCCGGTTGTGAATCCGAACCCCCTGGCGACGAGCCCACAACCCGCCTCTGCAGGTACGAAACTCTCACTTATAACTCTGGACGTGCGGCCTTCCCCACCGTTCTTCTACAAAGGACCATCGGCGACGACCCTTTCTCTCGGCGGTCCACAGGCGAGCATCCAGGAGCATCCAAATGAAAGTCGGTACTCCACTGAGGCTGGATTGAGCAGTGACGGAGGGGGCAGGACGTCGCAGAGTGATGGCCCGGCGTCAATGACTCTGGTATCGGCACCAGCGTTTGGAGACGGAAACACAGCTTTGGCACCGGCCAACGCGAAGGATGCTGGCAAGAAGCGGAAACCGAAGAACAACATGACCAAAAGCAACTCTTCTTTCATATCGCGGGTGATTGTCAACGAAAGCCTCTCTAAGAAACTACAAGATCGACCGACAGATGGCGTGTTCGCTTTTGCAAACATCAATCGAGCATTCCAATGGCTGGACTTGTCGTCCCCATCAAAGGTTTGAAGAATGCCCAGCGCTTGCCGGTGGAAGATCTAACGGTCAAGCAGGCAGATTACCTAACCAAGATCTTATTCACCAAGGCGCATTGCCTATGCCATGATATAAATCCCATAACCAAGACTTCATCACATATTGATGTGATAATGGGGTTCTCGACGGGCGAAATCATCTGGTGGGAGCCGGTATCTCAGAGATACACGCGCCTAAACAAGAACGTAAGCTTTAGAACGCAGACCGATACAATATCGGCACCACAGAGGAAGGTGCTAACAAACCCAGGGTATCATTAACGGGACGCCAGTTTCCGAGATCAAATGGATTCCAGGCTCCGAGAATCTTTTCCTATCTGCTCACATGGACGGATCCCTTGTCGTATATGACAAAGAGAAGGAAGATTCGCAATTCGTACCAGAAGAAGAGGATGCAGTCACTAACGGATTTAATGGAGAGGAGTCAACCAACGGAGTCAATCACGACTCCAAAATCCAGATCAACAAATCTGTCCATTCAAAGAACCAGAAATTCAACCCCGTCGCATCTTGGAAGCTTTCCAACCAACGGATCAACGCCTTTGCATTCTCGCCCGACAACCGACATCTCGCTGTTGTTTCAGAGGATGGTTCCCTCCGAATCATAGACTATCTTAAGGAAGAGTACGTAATGAATCCGTCCTACTCACGTAACGTTGCTTACGATCTTGCAGGCTCTTGGACCTCTTTCACTCGTACTATGGAGGCTTGATTTCTGTTTGCTGGTCTCCAGATGGAAAGTATGTTCTTACAGGAGGACAAGATGATCTGATATCCATTTGGTCCGTCACCGAATCGGCCATTGTGGCAAGATGCCAAGGCCACCAATCCTGGGTGACGTCAGTTGCATTTGATCCCTGGAGATGCGACGACCGGAACTATCGATTCGGGAGTGTTGGTGAAGACTGCAGGTTGTGTCTCTGGGATTTCAACGTCGGAATGCTCCATCGACCAAAGGCAGTGAGTCTCATCCAGTCGGGCATAGTATCCCAATGGCAGAAAGCTGAAATATAGTCCAGGCATCGGTCCGTCACAGGGGCTCAGTATCGTCAAGGTTCGCGTCGCCACTACAGAGGCTTGAGACATCAAACACCTCGACCAGCCGAGTGCGGTCCAACTCGAACCTGTCGGCTGGCGAAGGTGAAGATGAGAATATTTCCATCAGCCACGCAGTGGAACCACGATCAAGGACAGCCATGCTTCCTCCTGTTTTGGTATGTGAAAACGCATCTGTCATATGAGACTGTCATTCTAATGCTAGAGGGCAGACGAAGGTTATTGATACCCACCCGGTGTGTTGGCTGGAATTTACTGAGGAAGCAATCATTACAAGTTGCAAATCTGGTAAGTCTCATAAACTTGGCTGCCTTTACCTGGTATCTAACTCGGCTCCCAGGTCATGTCAGGACATGGAGCAGGCCCTCAGACCCGGCCATGCCTACAGAAGGCGCTTCCCAACCGTAACACATCGCCATTTCACCCTGCACATATTGAATATCTTGGTTGTATTTAGCTTTCAGTACAGTGCTTCTCAATCTTACCTTAGCGCTTACTATGCCTCATCGACCCGTTGGTTAACTACATGGCCATATGTGGTTCATAGCCGCCCCTTGCTTTGACATGTGAAAGCTAGTCATGTATCGAAATGTTGTAAATGAAGTGTCGAGCAAGCTTTTTCAAGAACTGACTGATAATGCATACTACGTGGGGGTGGTATTTTTGATTGAGAGATCCACCACGAAAAGAAATCGGGGAGGTTGTTGTCAGTCGCGACCATCAGACGAGCATATTCCTCTCAACACCACGCAGGGGAGCTCGAATCAAGACTCCGAGGGCTATCGTGGATCCACCGACCCAAGGTTACAGCCCGATAGGGAGATCCACGTGCAAAATGAGCTTCATTCGACAGGCTCCTGCTTCGAGACAGTTTTTGTTGACAAGACTCCACTTGGTGTCCGGATTCATCCTTGACAAGGCTGAAAGGCATAAGCTCAACTACTCCTTTATGCAAGGAGACGGTCGTAACATGAAAACATGAAGGGTGTAGGCGTCGGATCCGATGCGGCTCACCGCCACAAGAGACGAACTACGATAAAGGCATTGATGTAAGCGGATGACAAGGGCCCAGCACGCATGACCAAGCAGTGAATGTTCTAGGAGCTGATAATAGGGCTATCTATTCCGTGGCTCAACGGAATACTTATATCTAAGAGAATTCTGGTAGGCATTCACACTCGTACATCGGTTCAACGGCAGGTTCTTCAGTGTAGTTATACGGATCACACATGGGTTTGCTACTCAAACTTCACTTCGTATGCTTCGGTTTTCTCCGTCGCCCCCCCCTTGGAATTGTAGACTTTTCAAACAGTGGGACCCATAACGCCATCGGAGCAATCTGATGTCAGAGGGAAAACCTTGCAAGAAACGCCGCGAGCAGCAAGCATCATTGCTACGTTTCTTGCCCAAGTGGACCCATGTGCGGATCCCATGTGCGGCGATCGGACGTCGTAGCCGTTAGGAAGGCTTCAGATGGTGGGATCAAGCCTCCCGACCAATGCCTCGGCGGATCCACGTTAACCGCTGTTGCAGCCGGACCTAGTAACATGTGCGTCCTGAGCAGGCGGTTGGTTCTGTTAAGTCTATATCCGGCTGCATGCGGTCTCAGTCAGACCTGGTAAAAAGCTTGACGATTTCGCCTGCTTGATCTATCTATCTATCTATCGTGCTCATGCAGATTGGGAAGAAAAGCGTTCGAAGCCTGTTTGGTGGCGCCGCCGGCTCGGAGTTCCTACCGATTATCGACGGTTGCAGGCGCGACTCATGTCTCTGAGGATGGGGCGAATCATGGAAGAAATAAACGTTTGCATCTTGATTGATAATGACGAAAAACTCGCCCGAAGAAGAAAAATGAAGAAAATAAGGCGATACTACAGCCAGGTACTAGCGGAGGCGTGCGGTCTTTGTAAGTCGCCGGTCTTCGGACCGCGGTCGCCAGTATCGTTATCTCTGACTGTACTCTGTCTGATACCGTAGATAAAAGCTTTTCGCGGTCTAAGCGTCAGCCAGTCGTCTTTGGGCTTTGTAAATGGAAGCCCAATGTTCCATCACATCGGATTGTTGGGACAATGCTCGGGTTCATGGCCGGCCCTGCCATCTACGTGTTTGTCACAAGTGGGTGGACCTGTCAGCCAGCTCATGTCCGCAGTACTTGTCTTGATTTCTTTTTGGGCAAAAATGGCAGTGGTCTTTGGTACAAGTTCCACAGGTCACTTTTGGCCCTGGGAATTTATCGGTGTGCATTTCACCGACGATTATCAGCGGCCCGTTGGTGGGTGGAGTTTGACCGTGCTAATGATACACCCACTGATTTGTATGGGATGAAGTGAGGAGGCGTCGTGTAAGGCTCTCTTCTTCCATGGAACAGTCCATGCTTGGGAGTTGTTGGAGCGATCATCCTTCATCTGCCACAAATGAAATGTCCATGTACCGGAATAAAGCCGTCTATTATTATTCGGTAGTTTGGAAGAGTATTCTGTTGCCATTATGACGTGCTTGAGAGGGCTTGCAGAAAAGACAATACCAGGCCCCTCAACCATTCGCCAGGCGGTCTGGATGCGACTTTCTCCAGTCTCGGTTGCAAACTGACATCTGCAGGCGGCAAGAGCCAGGAATCTGGGCTCCCTATCGTCACCCAATTCCCAGATTCGCCCAGATATCTGGGTACTTTACCAGCCAATATATGGATCCCCAACCTGCATATGCGAGAGGGCTGTGGGAGGGTCAGCACACCCCAGCCTATGTCTCGGGAGCTGCTTATTCAGGAAGAATGGTAGACTCAGGTGCAGGAGCTGGGAGCAATCGGGGCGTTCCCGTTCGATCACGGGAGCTACGTATTCAATCAGATGGGCTCCTGTGAGACGTGGTCCAGAAAGCTCAGACTTTACAGTCCGCTCCGCAATGTTACTCTCCCTTCTCAGCTCCTCGAAGTGATGCTTTGACTTCGTAAGACTTCCTTTCTTGGTTGTGCAACCTCCTTGGAGGAGGCAGGTGAGGATAATCAGGCTATGCCCCGCGCACTTGGCGCAGCCCATAACTTACTGTCAGGAATCCGTCGTTTGACGATCACCTACAGAGTGACCATCAGGGCTAACCATCTCATGACATGTCATCATGACCTATGGCAACATCTGTACCGATGCCGTAGATGCTCAGAGACAACCACATCACAGCCCAACTCCCGATTCCTTCCCCCCCAATGAGTGGGGGTCCAATCATAGGATGTGAGGCGTATGGACGGCGGTGTCCAGATTGTCTTGGGCGTTGGAGACCAGCGGCAGCTGAAAGGCACCTAGTGGGAAGAGGCGCCCTTGCGTCACGCGTAGTTGGATGCACGAATACGCCGCTTTGTGTTCTAGGGTTCCTTTTTGCACGGGATGCATCCTGTGTTTGTTGCTTGGAACGTGGGATGAAAGCGACCAAAAAGGGCCCACCATTGAATTGTTGGGAACTTTTTTTCTTTTGGGCACTTTGACGAGCGGGCGTGGAGGAGGGAATTAGGAAGCAGGTCTGGGATGGAAAAAGATGGCCACCCCACGCCAGCCCACTTGAGGTTGCCAGCAGAACAGGGAGTTATCTACCTACCTAGGTAGTTACCTTACTTTGAAGTACATACCCTACGTAGTGTGCGTGTCAGGATTGTAATTAAGTTGTAGCATGTCACTAGTTGAGAGTTTGCTTCGTTGGACTCCGTTTCTTCTCTCAGCTTTTAAGTTAGGTACTTACAAAGAAAAAAGCTTCTCTTTTGGAAAAGGAGTCTACTGCACGACTCATGCAGGGCCAATCAGTTTTTCGCATTGGGCTTACAGCCCGGCTACACCGTCGTCTAAGCCTCTCGAAATAATAAGAATGAATCCTCTTTTCTACAAAAAACAAAAGAGGCGTCCATTCGGGGTTTGTTTGCAGCACGCAGCACTTTTACACCCCCCCTCCCGCCCCAATGTAGCCCTTTCTTAACCCCCAAACAATCCGTGTCCCGACGAAGAAGGCTGGAGTGCGGCGTTGTATATGAGCCCGCGCCTCTGTCCGGCTTACACCGTGCCATCAGGGCAACGCGAAGTCCCAAAAAAAACAAAATATCCCCAGGCTTGACCTGACTATTCTAGACAGCGGCTCATCGGGGCACAATGTACATCTTTCGAATGTATCGGATCTACATGGGACATCAGATATGCTTCGTATGTAAAGTGTTCTATGTACCGCTAGCTTTACGGGTACCCGTGTAAAACTACCTACCCTCCTGCCATCGGACGGCTTCCAAAAGCCCAGCCCAGCCCTGAATACGCTTTGCGTCTAGCCTGATCTAGGTCAAGCCTCCCCATCCGATCCGCCCACCCCCATCTACATATCAGCGTCAGTCAGGTCTCGGGTCTAGTCCGTCAGAGCAGTCAGTCATTCACCAGTCGGTTGCTGGTCGGTGTCGGTTCGGTAGTGGTGTGGTATCTACAGTGCACACATACATCACGTATCTATCGGACTAGTTCGCCCTGCACCTCGTCTTCCTTTATAGCGCTCTTCCCTGCCGGTTTCGACTTTGTACCCCCATCCATCCATGATCCCTGGCTTGCATTCCTGCATGTTCTTTTTCTCCTTGCCCACCCTCTTTCGTGGGACCCTGAACGAGCAACTGCCTGATCCTCGTCAGTTTGCCCCACCACCACCACCATACAGAGTACGTAGGTAGCTGGACTGACAATTGCAAAGTGTATGCCCACCTTTGTTCTGGCCGGCCGTGGCAGCAGCAATAAATAGGAGCCCGTCTCCAGACCTCCCTTTCCTCGTAATCTAGGCCGTTTATTTTTTACCCTGGTCTTTCAACTCTTCTCCTCTCACAGGGAAAAACAATGCCATCGTTTAACCCTTTCTCGTCTGTGACGGGCAAGAACTCATTCACGCTCTTCGAGATTCGGTAAGTATTGGAGTGGAGCCCTGGTTCCCTAACAAAATACCTGCCAATGGCTCGCCGTTTCTAACTATGGGTGAATGTCAGGTTGGATAACGATTTCATCGTCTTCCGCGGAAACGAGCATGAGTCTGCTGGCCAGCTACTGAAGGGCGTCGTGGTCTTGTGTTTGCCGACTCCGCTGAAGGTCGATGATGTTCACCTCAGACTTTCCGGAAACCTCCGATTATCGTAGGGAAACTCACTTACACCCGCTGATGAGTGGGGCCCGTTTGCTGACGCGTGTGTTTACAGGTGGGATTACAGCAAGAGCGCCAACACTGGCGTGTCGAGTCAGAGAGTTGACAGGACAACATCAATTCTTCAGCACAAGTGGGCGCCGTTTGTTGGGGCGGGCAATGGGAAGAGCACCATATTACCGGCGGGCAACTATGAGTGGCCGTTCGAGTTCAACTTACCCGGCAACACACCCGAGAGCGTGGAGGGGATCCCCGAGGCCGGAATCACCTACCGATTGAAGGCGACGGTTGCGAGGGGGAAGCTGGCATACGACTTACACGCCTACAAGGCCCTGCGAATCATCCGGACGCTCGAACCCGCCGCATTGGAGTACCTACATGCCATGAGCGTCGAGAACATCTGGCCGAACAAGGTGGATTATTCAATTGTTATCCCACAAAAGGCGGTGGTCTTCGGTGCCACGGTACCTCTGGATATGCGCTTCACTCCGCTGCTGAAGGGATTGGAGATGGGCGATGTCTCGATAAAACTCATGGAAATTCGCGAATGCAGTCTGCAGGGGCCGACGGGTGTCACATTCAAGGAACATAAAATGGAAAGGGAGGTGTCGAATTGGAAGTTCGAAATGACAAGAGAAGAGCACTGGCATGATACCATCGAGGACACTGGTCAGGAAGGGTGGTCCGTAAGCAAGAAACTGAACCTACCGAGGAGGTTGAGGCAGTGCATTCAGGATCTGAACCACAACGGCATCAAGGTCAGACATAAGATCAAGCTTATCGTGGCGTTGAAGAATCCAGACGGACACATTTCCGAGGTAAGTGATTCGTAACCACCCCTTACCTTGCTGCGGAACGCTAACCTGATGCAGCTGCGGGCAACGCTTCCGGTCTCCATCTTCATCTCACCGAACATGCCACTCGATGAGCATGGCTGCTTGGTGGAACAGAATCCTGGCACGGTATTGCCGGATACAGAAACAACCATCATCGCACCGCCGGGTTATGGCGAGCATGTCTTGGATCAGCTCTACGCAGATGTTGACATGAGCGGTTTCCAAACGCCGGGGTTCCAGTCTGGTGTCAACAGTCCCTTCTACTCGCAATCGCGAGCCGGATCCACGGAGAACTTGGCAGCGTTCACAGGAGCGGATGGCATCACTCCTGCAGCTCTCTCTTCTCGTCTCCAAAATGTGTCCCTCGATCCTACGCAACGAAATACCTCTTTCAACTCTCTCGGCTCCATTTCAGAAGTCCAGTATACCCCGACTTCGAACCCGAGCGCTTTTACCTCGCAGCCGCAGTCCGCCGCATTGACGAGACAAAACAGCGAGGAGGACCATCCGGACCACACGCACTCCTCTGGTCGCAACTCTCCGGAACACATCGACTTCCCCGAGCTCTCGGAGCTGAACAAAGTCCCTAGCTACGCAACTGCTGTCAAGACCCCGGCGCGTATAACAGTCCGCAACGGCGGCTCACAACTGCCTGATTACTTCGAGGCAATGAGCGCCCCGTCCACGCCGCCAGCCACAGATCCGCAGCCAGCTGATCCGCTGAGCATAATACCCGAGACTTCAAACGAAGGAGGAAGCACACGCACGCCGACCCCACCAGGTCGTCAATCGACGAGTCCCTGGAACCGACCGGCGAGCATGAGCACGCTGTTACAACGAGTGAGCAGCAGCGAAGACAGGCGGTTACATCTGATTCAGGGGAGAGACCGACTGGTCTAGTACATTGGACAAACTTACGACATATCACCTTCTCGATCCACTCATCTATTCTTGCATTGGCTACATACTTTTATTTTGGAAACACACAAAGGGGCACTGGGAGGCGTTTCTTTTGGGGTTGTGGCTGGCCCGGATGGCCCGGATGAAATACGATATAGACATTGGCCGTGAGGCAGACGCACTCACCGGCTGGATCGGCTGCAAAGGAGGCAACATATGATTTTCTGCTTGATCCCGCAATTGCAAGGGATGGGCTCTGCTTTAGATGTTTGTACTATATATACCCCCTGCTGTATGAAAAAGCTTCTTCATGCCAAATATCAAGAACCCGCCTTTGCGCAGTTTTAGGTTTTATGCGTTTACATCGGGCTCCCTGAAAGTGTGCCTGATAGAACTGGGGCCCGGCACGGCGAATTTCCCTGCATGGTACACCTTGCCCTTGCAAGGTCAGGCTCTGGAAGCATGTTCGTCTCGACCACCGCGTCGGCTGAAAAGTTCTGACGGAGTTTGCTTTTTCTTCTTGTGCTTTCGATACCCACCGGAGCTGAGCAGGAGTCCGCGGACCTGGAGTGTTTGAAGCGGGCACAGCCCCCCCAGCCCACAGCTTGGCTGCCTTTGTCTTGGGGTGACGACGACAACAAAGTTCAGGGGGCGGAGGCATAAGTTCATTGTCATGGAAGAAGAGGAGGTCACGCGGTGGGGGTTCGGTCTAGATTAACCCATTCCGTGCCAGTTCCCCCAGTACCTTGAGTGGTTGTACATACTTGCACTGCCTCCCTGTAGACCCAGAACTTGTTCAGATTAGATCGATATCCTGGCAAGATCTGGAGTTCGATTGTCTGGTAGCGCAGGTTTGTCTGAGACTATCAGCTGGACTAGGCCTGATTTACGGCAGCTTTAATGTGGTAGTTGCGATTCCTCCAGCTTTTTCGTGGGTACTGTAATAATCTTATCGTCCAACAAGCGTCAAAAGCTTAATGGAGGGAGAAAATTGGGGGATTGTTGACGTCATATCCCACGCTTCTCGCGCCCCAAGCCATCCTAAAACGAAACCTCAGCATGCGAGAAGGCCATATCGGCTCAAAATTTGTGTATTGGAAGCGAGTTCAACCACGCGCTCAGGATCGATGACTTCAGCATTTCCAGCATGCCAATAGAATGGCCAATATCCAAACAACCTCAGGACTCCGAGCCGCCCTTTCCGTCCCATCACAGCTGATGGCGTTGTGCAATGGCATGGTCCAGATGGCCCATGATCGTCCCAGGGATGACCCCGCTTTTCTTTTATAGGGATCAGGCGTGGATGAGCTGATGTGGAGTCTGTGTGTGTCGCTGGGGAAAAAGCACATCAACGTCATTTTCCACTGCTCTCTCGATTAGGTCGACATGCTAAGGCGCTACGTAGGACACCATCTTTTTTGTCTCACCGTGTCGCGATCTGGTCCCATTTGCTTCTTAAGTGAGGGGCATATATCTTCTCTCGTCTGTCTCCCTTGTGTCGCAGAAACCACATTTCTCCAGTGTTCATTCTGCTTTCCATTTAAAAGCTTCTCTTCGCCGCGAACCATCTACTCGCAAAATTAACAAAGTCGTAAACAGTCCCACTACGAATACACAATGAGCGGCGCTTCAAAGGAAATACCCTCGAGGGCTGGCACCAACACCAGTATCGTTAGCGGTGACGATGCTGTTCCAGAAGTGGACCCCACCAGCGTAAGTAATATTGATACTGGCGATATACGGTTGGCCGTTGCTAACTCGCCTCGTCCTAGACTGCTGGTCTCCTCGCGGAGCGACTCCAGGCATGGAAGCATGCTGTCGGCTACCTCGAAGAGTACATGACAGCCGTTGAGAAGATCCACAAGGCCCAAGCCAAGGAGTACGAGCGCGCATTGAAGGTCATCTCCCATCCACTGAAGGAGGGCCACCACTTCGATCAGAGCCTCGGAGGAATCGCCGGGTTCTTTGAGAATATGCGATCGAATACCCAGGGCTTGATCAACACAAACATCGAAACCGAAAAGAGCATAAAAGGCTCTGTTTTGCCTATCCTCGAGCGACTGCATAAGGAGATCAAGCACAAGTCGAAAGAGCTGGCGCACGGAGCGGTGAAAGGAGCCAAGGAGGTCGACAAGGCCCGCAACAACACTCAGAAGCACATTGAGCTGCTTGGTCAGCAGACTGCCTCGTTCGAGTCCGCTGGCGGTAAGATGACTGGCCATGACGACCCCTACGTGATTCAAAGAGGCGTTTTGCACCGCCTGCACAAGCAAGTGATTGAGGAGAATAACAACCGAAACGATCTCATCGCTGTCCAGAATAACTTCGAATCATTCGAGGCACATGTTATCGGGGTCATCCAGCAGTCGATGGAGGCCTTTACCCAGCTGGCTGGTGGTCAAGGCGAAAAGGTTCGCGCCCTGCATTCGGATATGCTGGGAGCTGTCCAACGTGTACCCCCGGCTTTCGAGTGGAAGGGCTTCGTCGCTCGCAGCGGTGATCGTCTCGTCAATCCTAACGAGGCACCCCGCGCTGTCGAGTCAATATCCTTTCCAAATATGGACCACAAAGCTGTCAAGCCTCTGATCGAGGGCTCGCTGGAACGCAAGTCACGAAACAAACTTTCGTGGGGCACACAAACCGGCTATTATGTTGTCACTCCATCCAAATTTCTGCACGAGTTCAAGGACTCGGACAACGCTCGTGTCGATCCCAAGCCGGAGTTGTCCATTTACCTTCCCGATGCCGTGATTGGCCTTCCTAACGGGGAGAAGTTCAACGTCAAGGGCAAGGACAGGAGCAAGACAATGAGCAGCAAGCTTACAGGATCGTCCGAATTGGCCTTCAAGGCTCACACTCCTGCGGATGCCCAGAAATGGTTTGAGATCATCAAGGAGGTCGCGGGAGCCACCGGACCCCTATCATCAACTCCAACCTCCCCGATCGTGGGCAGTGGCTCAGACACGTTTGACGAGCCGCAGAGAACCAATACAGTTGTCAGCACTGACGCTGATCATAAGGCTCAAGAGGCGGGGGTCACCGGCCACGAACCGACCATGACTCCAGAGCTCATGTCTCCCGTCTCTCCAGTCGATGCGAAGCAGACAGTACCTCCCGCAGCAGTAGCAACAACCGCGCCAACAACTGTGCCGGCAACTGCGCCGACAACGGAAGAGAAGAAACTAGCTCCTGCCTAAGGTGTGGTTTTTTTCCAAAAGTGAGGCGGACGTTGTCGAAGATCCGCGGCCATCCCGGTTGCCTTATGGGGTAGTCTGGCCTAGTCGAGGGTGAGGCGGGCGAAACGTGGGATGAGCCTCTGGTAACTGTTGGCTGCACAGTCCTTTTTATTGGTTTTTCTGGAAGCCCCCAGATTGTTGATCTTTTGGGGCTACGCCTCTTCTTCGAGCACTTCGCAGTGAAGCTTCGTACCTTGGCGATGATTTTCTTGACACCGATACCTTGCGCCTACATGAATCTAGGGGGAATACCCTTTCCGGTCTAAGTGATCTATAATAATACTAGAAGCAATTAATTTCTGACACCTTTTAATAATCGTTCGAGCGGTCCAGACTCCACATTGACGCATGTCACTTTACATAAACGTGGAGATGGAAAGCCAGAAGTCTCCCAGAACTGTTCACCGGGCAAGGTGTGGCTCCTCACCTCCCCCACTCGCCACCCGTCCCCATACAGGTCTCGAGGTACTAGCTCGGATCACCTCAACCGGGACAACGTTATGTTATCGTGCATTGCGTGCATTGCGCACAAGCTCGCACTGCATTTTTAACGCACTGCCGCGTTTGCAGCGCCAGAAAGAAACTCTCTCTCCCGGACTCTCCCAGCCTCAAGAGGCTGGAAGCGATCCCACTAGCCTGATCAACCATGAGCAACTACTGTTAACAGTAAGTGTAGAAGTTCCAAGTGTGACGCGAGCTCATATCGTGTATATCCATATACAATCTTGTGGATGAATCGAGGTTATCCGAACAGTAGTGACTGGGCAGTTGATTTTATATCGTTGCATTGTCGGCGGCTCCCGAAGCATTTAAAGGACAATACCAACGCCGGGCACAAGATAGCAAGCACAGCCGGACTTTCTGCAACAAAGTGAACATCTCCCGCGTGCTCTTCTACATACTATCACGGAGATAGGTTTTCCTGCAACCAGAAGACTTTGATGCGGCCGGCGGCATCGCCGGCGGCGACTTGACGCTTTAAATAATGCGTTATGACGTTCAGCGAATGTTCAAGGCGAAGAAAGCTCATTCTGGATGGCAGATATCGTGCCAACACACTCTGCTGTACTCAAGCACATTCGGTTGCCAGTAACAGACGAAAATCACACCTCGGTCATTTACCGACACTTCACCCTATTTAACAAGGCGTTCCCTGCAAGTCGGCATATGCATCCACGGTGTGTAAGTAGCAACTCATTGGACAGGTTGACCCCCAAACTGCAAAGTGCAATTATACGAACATCCTCCCTTCTAAAAGTGTAAGTTTTGGCTAAGGTCCTTGCAGAGCGCCCTCCGCCCCGGGACAACCTCCACGGATCCCACGCCTGGCTTTTCCGAGCCTTGCCAGCAAATGGGTTCATCTCGACCTTTACCTTTTCCCCTCCCTTAGCCTCTCTTCTACCCCTGACGCCATCCCGCCTGGGCCGCTCGGGCGGTGGTCGTAACTACTTGATAAGTTTGAAGGGCAATTTTGCAGTGAAACCCCGTACACGGGGTTTGCAGGTCATTTGCTGGTGATTTGTCGAGGAAACCTCCATCTAACTTCGACACTCATAATGCAGGCAAATGCTACACCTGTGGGTGGCGTCCATGAAGCTCGTGGAGGGACGTGAATGGGTAATGAAGGCCTCAATCTATCGCTCGCCTTGACATTGGTTGCCTTACAACACAAAATAGCAACGGGGCCCGCGAGGTACGTTGCGATGGCAGAGCCTTGTCAAATTTCCAGCCTTTGCATAAGTAAGGCTCGGCGAACCCAGATTCCTCGTTCGCATCTACCTGTCCGTTTCCTCTTCTCTCCTCGTCTCGGATGCCATATTCTCTCCCTGTCTTCTGGATTGTGTTTTACTGTCCAATGCTCCTGTAGACCGAGGTTCCCTTCGAGTCTTGTCTTTGCTGTCCCCAGGCAAACTCCATAACATGACGTTCAAATGGGAGGAGCACAAGGAGATCATCATTCAGCTTTACAAGCTCGAGGACAAGACGCTGAACGAGGTCAGGAGGATCATGAAAGACGAACACCAGTTTGATGCCTCGTGAGTTCCCCGGAGGGCTTTGACTCTGTGTTCAGCGAAGACCTAACTGTCGAAGGACCCGATCGTACCGGCAGCACTTTGATAGATGGGAAATCGCCAAATACAACTGCAGAAAACGCCAGGCCCGTAAGGCGTCGGCGGCTGGTCTTCTTCCAAGCTCGCCTTCTCGCGGTGTTGCATCTCCGGGGTCATCGGCCGACTCGACCGAAGCCGGGCAACTAGATGTGCATCCTATCATAGCGCCACCTGTCAACTACTATAGCAACCATTCCACCGGTATTGCCATGTCTCATCAACGGAGACCTTCCTTCGTGGAGTAAGTCATAAATCTAATTGCCTCTGATAACTCCCTTAAACTTGATCAGCAAAACTAACTATACAAATACAGTCCTCTCCCAACACATGAGCTTCCCATGGATTCAATGCCTCCAATGTTTTTGACGCAACCATCTTTCGCTTACAACGTATCCATCCCGTCGCAGTCGCTCCCGCCAGTCAACCATACGGGCGATCACTTCATGTCGAGCCTCATGACAGGCCCTTCGACAATGAATCTC
Organism: Reticulascus tulasneorum; assembly: GCA_001557505.1. Classification (NCBI taxonomy): domain Eukaryota; kingdom Fungi; phylum Ascomycota; class Sordariomycetes; order Glomerellales; family Reticulascaceae; genus Reticulascus; species Reticulascus tulasneorum. Next base: position 1,415,059 of record LSAX01000006.1, read on the forward strand.
AATCATGGGTACTCTCGCACTGGCACATTGCACGATGCCATTAGGCAAAAGCATGAATCACGTGTGCAGAGCATGCTGTTGCAAGGTTATGATGTCGAAGCCAGAGATCACGAGAATCATACTCCTCTACATAATGCTGCAAGGTTCGCAAATCCTGACATCATTGGCCATTTGTTACAGCGTGGAGCTGACGTTAACGCGGAGGGACCAAATTTATGCACCCCATTGCACATGGCAACCACCGCAGGAGCCGTACAGGAACTGTTAAAGTACGACCCGGATCTTTCCAGGGCAGACATGGATGGCAACACTCCCTTGCACCGCTTTCTTAAAATGCCTTCCTGGTGGAAGGATCCTGCCAGGAAGGACATCGTCCGAATGCTCTTCGATAGCGACGCGAATCTGAACCTCCCCAACGCCGGGGGCGAGACTCCTTTTCATCTTGTTGTAGATATTTTCCACCCAAACGCATCCAAGGCGCAAATTAATATTCTCTCCAAGTTCCTTGCCAGGCACCCCGACGTCAACATCCCAATGCCCGATGGCCAGACTCCTTTTTGCGCAGTGATTGGAAGGCTCCTCAGCCACCTCAAATCCAGGCCTTCCGACGACTGTTTCGAGAATCCAGACGTTTGGGCCGAGATCGACAGCATCTTTCGACAATTCCTCCTCATCAACGCCAACCCCAACGACTACCGAACCCCTCTGCTCAACGAGTTCCTCAGTCCCACTCTCTACCCCCTGTCCCTGAAGAGATTATGGAACACGCTGCAAATCCTGTTTGATCGTGCTGATGCTAGTCTTCGGGATGCGAATGACAACACTGCTCTGCATCAAGCACTGACCAGATCGCTTCTGGAGAACGAGGACGACATAGTGCGGAAGAGGAAATATAAAGCAATCACGATTCTCCTGAAGAAGACGAGCTCCGAGGACATCAACGCCAGAAACTCGGACGGCATGACACCGCTTCAGCTCTACGTCCACTCCTGGAACGAAGACGTCGAATTTTGGAAGACTGTCACGCTCTTTGTCCGCCACGGCGCCGACACGTCCACCCTCCTTCAACACAATTTCGCCAACGAGCTCCGAAACATCATCACGTACCCATACAACATCAACTTCCGCAACCTGCAACGCCTGTCCGTCGTGCCTCTCTGGATCGGGATATGGCTCTCGGCGTGCCAGCAGACCGACTGGGCCGCAACCGAAGACCACCTCAAAGCCCTGCGGTTCTGCAGCCCCAAACCGACCCAGCCCAACTACAGCGAGGTGGCCTTCAAGGTCCTCCTCGAGCAGCTCCTGCAGTCCCGGCGGGAGCAGCTGCAGCAGATCTACGCCGGCGGACCCAACTGGCACCAGCTCTATCCTCAGCAGGTCAAGAAGGCGAACCAGCTTGTGCGGGAGTACGTCGAGCTGATGCGCAAGCCCAAGGAGGAAGGGGGCAACGAGAAAGTTGAGCTAATTTATTACGAATTTCTTACTGAACTTCATGTTTTGCCTTGTTGATTGGGCTTTCTTTTCGCGAAAGAAAAAAAAAAAGGCCGAAAAGCCAGACGACAGAAATGTTTTGTTTTGACCTTTATTATTATTATGACTTACAATCTGCCTTAGGAACATGTACTGCTGGGGCACATGATATCGCGGCCGGGTCAGGGGGGCGTGAGGAAGTGTGACCGATCACTCGCAGATTGATTATTCTGATGGAACAGAAAGTTGGGATGCATGCTTTTGTTGGTTTAACAGGACACACGAGGCAAATTCCAGCTCTCATGGCTATCTCTGTCATCTACCTAGTATAATTTTCCCAGGTCATACGCCTCTCAGTGCTTTAAGTTTATTCGTAACTTCAATATAGCATCATTACATAAAGTCATCCTCGTTATATGGTTCTTGACTTCGTAAGTTCAAGCGCTCAGCACCTTCTGCCAGGCCAATATCATCCTCCGAGTGTGTTCTGACCTCGCTGTTACCCTGATGATACGATCCTTTTGTCGCTGGCGCCGAGTTCGACCGCACCTGGACCTTGACTTCGCCTTGTATGCCATCCACTCGCATCGTGGACACAGCTGTGCCACCGGGAGGAGGGCGTAGATTTGGTGGTGGAGCAAGGTTGACGAGCTCCCGGAAGAAATTATTGGCCGCTTCGCAGCCATCAAGTAGCCACTTCAGACAGATGGTGACTCGCTCCTTGGCGTAGGGATTGTGGTCGTCGTACGCGCAGCAGTTGAGGAGTGGAACGATGCCGTTATGCCTCACCATTTGCATCTGAACATCTGGGTTGCCTGGGGACGACTGCCCCTGCGGTGGTTGGAGGAGGGTGGCAATGATGGTGAAAATCTGTGCCTTGATGCCTGACCAGGGGTACTTGTGCGCCGGGTCTGATAATGGAGCCGGGGGTGGTGATGGCGGGAGGGAGTCGATTGTTGAATAAGGGCGCTCAACAATGGGTGTGGATGTGGATGACTCGTTCGGGCGCGGCGTTCTTTTGGGTAGCTCGACGAGGGGTTTCTTGGGAACCCCGGCCTCCAGACCGTTGAGGAGAGTGATGAGATCGTATACGGCCTCCCATTCAATCAGCTTCGCTCTGGAATCTGGAATTTCAGAAGCTGTGGTCAGGAAATCCAGGTACTGCGCCAGCCCGTCCTTCGCACGCTCCATGTCCCACGTATCAACCGGGAACTCGGCCGGATCCGCATTCTCCTCACGTATTTGCGCCTGCAGCAGCATAAGCGCCACACACTCCGGAACAATGCGGCTGCGGAAGAAGCCAAAGAAGAACATGACAAGCTTGACGTCTCGGAGGCACTCCTTGCGGCATGCCGGGGGGTTGGTGATCCGTGACCGGTACATATGATTAATAAGGCGAAGCAGGACTGTCTGGGCTGGCGAGATGATGTCTTTGGGGATGCGGAGGGCGTTCCAAGTGTAGGGAATCAATGCATTGTGGTGCAAGGATTCGACAAGCTGTGAGGTTATCTGGAAGATGAGAGATTGCTCATCCTGTTCCCATACGGCGATGAATACAAGCATTTCGCGGAGGAGATGCTTGCCGCAGTCAAGGGCGACGAACATGCGGCAACGGGTCTTTTGAAGATTTTCGCCGGCGCGGGTGAGACCGGTGCCAGCGGAGTCGAGTATGCATGATTTGACAATCATGTGAAGGGCCTCGATTTGTTTGGGGTCCAGAATGTTGGGGATGTCGGTCAACAAGCCAGTCAACGGCCCTTCGCCATACGATTCGTCGTCGTCGACATCTTCCTCATCCAATCCATCGTAGTCTTCAGCAGACTCTCCTTGGGATTCTTCAGTGTGGTCATGATCATGATCGTGGTCGTGGTCGTGGTCGTGATCGTGCTCATGGTCGTGATCATGATTATGGTCATGGTCGTGGCTGTGGTCGTGGTCCTGGTGGTGATTCTGGCCATGATTCTGGCCGCGGTCTAGGTCTCGATCTAGATCGAGATCTTGTTCTGGTTCGTCTAACTCGACGACCTCTGGCAACTCATCCTGTCTTGGAGTATGAGCGTAGCGGTTGAACAAGTTATTCTTGCACTGCTCTGTCCTTGACGCGGCGAAATCGATGGTGGGCATAGACACAACCCAGCCTTCGTAATTCGCGTCTCTGTTTCGCAGCCACCACATATCGATCTCCCTCGATACCCGGCCATACGCCTTGTCCTGTTCAAACTTGTCCTGAATATCGGGGTCCCAGTTAGGTGTGACTCGGTCCCCTTCTTTGAAGTTGTCGGCTCGGACTTTGACCTGTGCTTCTGGGACCCAGTTGAATGCGAGCGGGGCAATTGGAGCGAGGATTCCGGGTGGTTTATCAGACCGATTCTCGGCGTAGTCCTTCAACAGATCTCGTGCCTTGTCACACATTCTAGAATTGCGCTCAAGCCAGTTTTGAATTTCGGTCTTCGCAATATCCACGTGAAACACCGCATCCTCATCCATACCCTCTTGTGGTTCGGGGTCGTCGAGTTGTGATTCCTCATCAAAGAGAACGTCATACCAGAATGACATCTTGTTCCGGTCATGCTTAGCTGTCCAGTTGTGTGCTTGTTGGAGGGCAGTTACCAGAAGCTTTTTGTCTTGGAGGATAGTCAGCTTAGCTTGCAGGAACGAGGGGGTGTATACTCACACAAATCCGTAATCTCGTTCAGCTTGGCCCTTGAGGAATCATCCAAGATCTCGCCGTCGTAACCTTTACTTGTGACATTAACGCAGAGAATGATGGTTTGGTAAACCATTTGATCAAAGTGTACAGCCGCACAGATATCCTGTGGCACTTCGGGCTCTGTAGTGACGAGCAGATTCCTTGCAATGTGCATGAGCTTGGTTAAAATTGTCAACTCGTCCCTGAGATGACCAGAGTGCTTCACAATCAGAGCAGTACTCTCTTGTGGAGTGACTCCTTTCTCGGGGTCATTCAGACTTGACAGCGGCCCAACCGAACGCGTAGTTAGGCTGGGAACCGCGGCCGCAAATATCCTTGTGAGCCAGATCCAGATAGCAACATTCTTGGATAACGCTTCCCTGGAGGCATGTTAGAAGGAGGAAGATCCGGAGAACTGAGCTCTCTTACCGAACTTGCTTAAACGTGTGTGTTTTTTCCAGTGTTTTGGCGATTATCGAAGTTACTCTGGCAGCTGTCTGAGGTCCCATGAACGGCGACTGGGTATAGTGGCCCTCGAGGCATATGAGGGCTGCGGAGAAACATCGTTCTTCGATAGACTCAGAGGCCTCGACCCCAGTTGTACCGACGAGATCATTTTCTCCCACTCTTGCAACGGAACTCATCTTGGCTCATTCAGCGTTCAAGAGATCCCCCGGATGGCAGGCTCTTAGACGGCTGGGTTCAGAAGCAAGGGGATGGCGATCACGCCAATAATGAGTGTGCTCCTTGAAATGAATTCAATAACAATAGTACTATCAGGCTAGTTCCGGCTAGCTATGTATTGACTATAGCGATTTGTGAAGGCACATTTTATCCCGAATGTGGGTAGTTGAAAGTCAGGTTGAGGTTGGTCGCGGCGGAACGCCGGAGTCGAGGAAAATTTTCCGCTATGTATTCCGTGGCGGGGTTTGTAAGCAGGTTTGACACCAGAGAGACCTCTCTCTCTCCTTGACCGGGGCCGTTTCTCGAGCGCCTCTACAGAAAAGTGCAAGCAACAACTATTTCTTCGATTCTGTCACACGATATGAGGTCGTCTCTTGAGTTCCCGATATCTGTCAGTGTGTGCCATGATAGCCTATCATGTAATCGATATCGAACGCGTGGTTGTTTTCGTTGACAAGCTTGACAATGCCCATCGACGGACCCACTGCAGAACCATGAGCCCCCCAATAATCCAGCCAATTACAGGGGGTGATAAGCCTGTAAGCTGCACGTATCCCGCTGCCCCTCCATCGGCATGGCGCAATCTCTGTTCCGACGTCCTGTTGTTGGAGGGGTAGCTATTGCGCAGCTTTGGGTGTCGCATCAGACAGGTTAAAAAGCTTGACCAAACCTCAAAACAGACGATAGGCTCACACGCACTCTCTCTCTGGTTATAGCTACCCTACGAGCATCAAACATTCTTCATTTTCACTCGTGATTGCTACGTTCTGCCATAATGGAGAATCTCCCAGATCACTTCGACAGTACGCTCATCCTGCGCATATCTTGACTCTCCTTCTAACCCTGGCAGGACCCGTCCATATCGGCGTAATTGGTGGTACTGGCCTAGGGAAACTTGAAGGCTATACTCCAGTCGCCGCCATCAACCCCAAGACCCCATGGGGTTATCCCGCCGCGCCGGTCCAAATTCTCGAGCACAAGGGCGTGCCAATTGCATTCCTTGCCCGCCATGGCATCCACCACCAGTATGCGCCTCATGAAGTCCCGTCTCGTGCCAACATCGCTGCTCTTAGGCACGTCGGTGTTCGGTGTATCGTTTCGTTCTCGGCTGTCGGCTCCCTTCAGGAAGAGATCAAACCGATGGACTTCGTCATCCCGGACCAGATCATCGACCGAACGAAGGGTATCCGACCATTTACCTTTTTCGAGGGCGGTGTTGTCGGACATGTCGGATTCGCGGATCCTTTCGATAAGGGCCTGGCTGCAGTCGTCAAGAAGTGCGCGGAGCACATGCAAGGCGACGGTGTGGTTTTGCATGATAAAGGAACAATTATCTGTATGGGTATGTGCAAGCATAGAGAAGAGATTCAGGATACACAGGGGCTAACATTTCTACAGAGGGGCCGCAGTTCTCAACACGAGCCGAGTCGCATATGTACCGATCCTGGGGCGGTTCTGTAATCAACATGTCAGCACTCCCGGAGGCTAAGCTCGCCCGGGAGGCAGAGATTGCATATCAAATGATCTGCATGGCGACAGATTACGACTGCTGGCACTCGTTCGAGGACGTCAACGTCGAGATGGTGCTGAAGTATATGGAAGCCAACGGCAAGAATGCCAAGAGACTTGTTGCCGGCGTGCTGGATGAGCTGTCCAAGCAGGAGAACAGCGACATGACATTGGCGAAGCACTTGGAGGGCGCGTCGCAAGGAGCGGTCAAATTCATGACCAAGCCTGAAGGACGGAATCCAGAAGCTATGAAGAACGTAGATTACTTGTTCCCTGGATTCTGGAATAACTAGATTACTAGACTGAGATGGAGATACATACGCTCGGGGACGAAAATAGGGGCAGGGCTTGATAGCGACATGATGCTGAGATTAGCCATCAGATAGGCGGATGAGTCGATGGCGATTTAACCCTTTCATTTTTGGCTAGAATGTCGAACATCAACTGTTCAGATGCTCAAAGGATAGATGGAAAATATATTGTCTTGTATTAAAGCTGTGTGGAATGCGAGTCAAACGTGCGTGATGCCGTAATTGTGTGAGTAAAAGGATGGGGTGTGGACTGAGAATGCCCTCAGTTGAAATCAATCTTGCAAAGTCGCATCTCTGCACAGGAACAAGAAAAATGACATATATATGACCAGATGGCAGGAGAAGTCATCGTGGTGGGTGGTGGTGATAGCCTCATCTTGGCCGCACCTGCCTCAGGGGCGAAGCAACATCAACATCTTTTTATAGAAGAAAAAAAAGCTTCAAAAAAATAATTAGGACTTCACCATAGGCAGTTAAACGAAAGAGCCATATATCGCAACGCTGGCTGGTGTTAAAGTAGGAAACAGAGGCTATATGCACCGCGAGCGCGAATCGAAGGCTAGCATGACAATCCAAATACGTAGAACATTTCCCTGAAGTCTTGGCAAGCGCACAAAACCGCTGGGCCAAGCGGTTCTGTTTACAAGCAGCTCGTGGTGGGATGAAAATGAACTAGATTGGAGTATAAGGGGTAGGAAGCCAGACGTGTCCCCCTCGGTCAGGAGTGTGACGCTATTCGCTGGTCTTGGCACGATGGAAGCTTTGACCAAGTACCCAAGGGAACTCGGGTAGGTATTGAGCAATGGAGGGAGGTTTATGGGCACTTGTGCAGTTGGGTAGCCTATGTATGTGTATATATGGATGTTGTGAGCATAGCATAGATTCTCCATGGATTCATGTACATTAGCTTGATATAGAACCCTCTGCCATCCAATGTACCAGCCTCTCCAGCATACTAGCACATCCCGACATTCACATTCAGACCACACAAGATTTTGTTCTTAGTTCATCAGTATCCTTTTGATCAAGCTCCTGTAATGCTACCAACCCCCATGCAAGCCCCTGCAACACCCAAAGAAGTATGAACCGCCTCGCCCGTCACCCCGTTGTCTAACGATAAACCAAAAACAAAAGCTCCATCACATCAGCAAATACAATGCCCGAACGCCCTTCTCTGCAGCCGCAACATGCCAGGGCCTAACATCCGTTTCTCTATCCACAAGCCCTCTCGCCCGAGCAAGAGTGCCCAAGCCCCTGAAATAGCTGAGCATCTCCCTCAGCAGCGGTTCATATGGGCGGGGTATGCCATCGCTATGAACAATATTGACTTCCATCATCACCGGCGGATCTTCCAGCTTGGTCCCGCCTCGCTTCACGAGATAGCCGCTGATGAGGGACGGGTTGAGCTCTGTAAGAGATGATGAGTTGCTCAGCCGGTGAGCCAAGATAGCACCATACGTTTGGTCGGTGATATCGAGGAGAATAGCATCCCCTTCGGCTGCATCGGAGGGGTTGTCACCTCCGCCAGGTGTTGCCCCTGGAGTTGATGCATTTGCCGGATTAGTGTCCCGAACTGGTGTTGCTGGAGTACCACTTTGTTCAGGAGAGAGGGTAGACGGTTGAGGGGTGGATACGGGAGTCGTGTAGAAGGTCGCCGACGAAGCTGCAGGTATCTTGACCGCCGGGGGTATCAATTGCAAAGAGGGATTGGTATCCACAGTCATCAACGTCAGGCTTACGGAGGCCTTCGACTCGGTTTGAGCGAGTGCCACCCAGAAATCAAGCTCCTGCTGATCCATGGGTCCGCATTTGGTAATCAAGATTCGCCAGTGAACCTTCCATCTAGATATCAGGTCATGAGTCGTTTCCCAAATCTCGTGGGCAACGTCAGCCATAGGCATTGCAATCGGCTTGCCCTTTCTGCCTAGGCAGTACGAAGCTGTCATCTGTTGGCTACCTTTGTTATCTGTCCATGCCGCAGTGATCCACCTGTCGTCGACACTTTGAGCATACGCGATATGGATGCAGGAATTTTCGTGCATGAGAGATGAAGATGCCGCGTTCGCCAGCTTGAAATCGATCCCTCGGGGGAGCGCCTGCTCAAGTATGATTGCCGGGGCCGGCATAGGGCCGTCAAATATCGTACAGCGATCATACGTCTCCAGAGCTAGTTTGATAAAGTCATTGGGCGGCGGAAACACCATCCCCGATGGAGAAGTCGCGAAATCCAAGGGAACCAGTTGCAAGACTAGCTCATTGACAGGGGCTTTCCTTTTGTCGAGCAACGTTCGTTTGTGCATCTCGAATAGAGACTGAAAAGCACTGCACGCCTCAATAATCGAGCTCGGGTGATCTGGCGGGTACACAAAGTACACTACGAAGTTTCTCTCCGAAACTGTCAAACCAGAGAGGCAGTGGTTCAATAGCTCCATTCGATCACCTAGAGTGGAGGCGATGCGAGGATTGACGGTACCCGGCGATGTCGCGATTTTGTCGGCTTCGAAAGGCACTAATCCATCTACAAACTTTACCAGCGTGGGTATGCGTTCAAAAGTGCCGAGTTTCAAGAGCTCATAGACGTTCCGCATCCGGTCGAGGAATGCGCTCGCGTTGTCCGACATACCCTCCCAGTCTGGGAAAACGCAGACCGCGTTGATGTCTTTCGATCCTCGAGATGGCCCCAAGCCAAGGCTTTCCCAGAACGCAACACTTGATGGCAACACGGACAGTTTAGCCTCAGCTCGTCGTAGTTCTAGGTGTGGTGCCGGGATTTGGTACAGGTTGCTCGGCTTCGGGGGCTCGGCGTTGGGATCTCTATTTGGGACAGGTCGTGGCGCCAGCCTGCTGGGCTGGCCAAGCAATGGTACATCGGGCACCTCTATAACTGCTCGAAATTGGCTCTCTATCGTCTCTCCAAGACATGTAGGGACAATCTCTCGTAGAGCCTGCAGAGAAATTCGGGACACGGAAGCAAGTTGCCGACGAGTATCCGTTGTAATGGTTGGGTTCAAAGTGATAGCCTCTGAACTCTGTATTTTGAGGTTGCCGGTGACAGCTTGTTCCGTCAAAATTTGGGCAATCGTCATGACGTCTTCATCTGGCAAAGATATGTGGATAGGTAGTGATTCAGGGTCCTCAAAGTACTTGGTGATCGCTACCTCAACGGCCTCAATCTTGGCAAGCCGGGGTAGGTCCAAAGCTAGATTGGGGTCTATTTCTTCGACAGATTCGATATCTCTCAATGAGGTTGCGTGGGAAGCAATTTCATCATCTAGATTCAATCGCCTCTCGCTTGATTTGAAGGGCGACGATGGCTCGTCGGTTGTAACGCTGGAATCATCCTGGTCTGATACCAAGCTGACGTCGTCTGCGTCGGACGGGAGATCTTCTATATTTCTCGGACTTGCGTGCAGTGAGCTGTTTTCCAAACTTCCTGTAATGGTACGAATCAAGGCACTCGTATGATCAGGTAACTGCTTGAGAGATTTCTTGTGTTTGCCATGTCGTCGTAGATAATCTGTAGTTGGTGGCATCCCTTGCGCAGCATTAAAGTTCGTATCTTGCGGCGTCCAATGGCAGTCGAATCGCCCACCCTCTTCGTATTTCTTGTTGACTAGTGGTAGCACAGGATCGAAATCCACTTTGTCGAAAATGCTTCCTTTCCTGCTGGGCTGCTTTGGAGCATTACCTTGAGTGAAATTTGCTTGCGCCAATGATGCCCGAACTCTTTTGTATACCGTGTCAGGGTCAAATGGGCTCGGTTCTCTCTTTATTCCGGCACCTTTCTCGAAACTTGAACGAGACTTGCCATCATCCATAAGCGTACTTCTAGCATGCTTCAGTTCGGGTTTGGCAAAAGTCGGCGGGCTTGGCTCGAATTTGATGTCCTCGACGATCGGCTCTGACACCTTCGGTGACTGTGGCTCAGGGGCAATGTTTGGCGTAGCTGAAGCTGTCATTGACTGGTCAGGCCCAACCAGGTCTGGCATGCCCGAGAGATCAAGATCATCGTCTCCAGGTTGTTCATCAAAGAAACTGAAATCCGCATCCGTGATATCCGTATCTCCAAACATGTCCCCTCCCATATCGCCAAAGAGGTTGTCATCCGTCCCCAAGAAGGAGTCACCACGCTCACGTTTAGGCTCGGCCGGAACCCAATTTTCTGGGTACGTCTCGACGATGGCCCCAGAGTTCGTCATAGTGGTATCTACGTCAGCAACGGCCATCGTCGTAGCTTGGTTTCCAGGGCTAGAAATGGTACCGTCTATCGATGGAGTTACCCCAACTGGATTCTGAATACCATCTGGAGGAGTCGGGTACATCGCTCCCGCCGCTGCTGCATTGCTAGTCCGTCTCAAGCCTATCGGAGAGTGTCCGTTAGTCTGTTGCGGTGGGATATTGCCTTGGGCATCTCGAATTGCCGCCAGCTCACGCTCTCTTCTTCGTTTATTGAGTTGCTCATCCCTCTCGGTACCAGATTGAAACCAGGTCTTCGCGTCGCTTAAGGAATCGCTGGATTCGTCTTGGCTGAGGAGCATGGCATCCCCTAGACTATTCGTAGGAGCTAAAGTAACCGACTTCTTCCGAAAACAGAGTACGGATGGCCACGAAATGGTTGTTGACGTGCTTACGAAGGAGATTCCTCTTCCGTCAGTCTTCGGGTCGCTCTGCTTACGCCTGAAAAGCTGTAGTGCAAGCCAGGGGCAAGATTGAAGGATATCACGAGGTACACCCCGCAAATGCAGCATCTTAATGCATGTTTCTCTCCATTGTGAAGATTTTGCCTCGACATCGGACCGGAAACGCCAGACTTGTGTGTCGGGGGTCTGGCCAATGCTGGATTCGGGAGGAGGGATGTTTCCAATGACGAGGCCTTGGTAATTTGCCAGGACTCCGAATGGGGCGGTAAGCACCTGCGTCCCTAAGCTCACTTGACTAGAGGTTGGTGAATCATTGACAGATACCAGTCCATCGCTGGATGACAATGCGAGACTGATAACCAACGCACCAGTAGTGGTGAGATAGATTCTAAAGGCTCCGACCATCGCAGAATCCACATTGGGACTTCTGTCAGCACGATCTCCTTGCACAACCCTCAACGGTAGAAGTACGGTCCGATAGTTCAACGGGAGAGCCGAAACACGCCTGCAAAAGGAAGCTGATATTGCAGAAAGCACAGCGGTGATGAAGTATTCATAGGCGTCCTTCAGAGTTACTGATCCAGGGCCTTTTGGTTCTGAGGTCAAGACCGCGACTGTCTTGGAAGAATCCGGATCGGAGGAACTGGGGACAGATGCGGAAGAGGCGCTGAAGGCAGGTGGGTTTCGAAGAGACAGGTCGATAGCTGAGCCACTTGAAGATGAACTCGTCGGCGTGTTTGCGGAGTGTTGTCCTTGAAAACGACTCCTGAACAGACTGATTGGTTCAAACGCTCCTTCATCAACCAGGGACAAGCTGACCCCAGAGACGTCGACGGCGTTGCCCAAACTTCCGGTGCCTGCTTGCCCTGAGGTTGACTCATCACTGCCCAGTATCTGGAAATGCCACAAGGCGCGTCGATTTGAATCGTAATAGATGATATATCCTCCATTTCTTAACGTTCCCTCCACGTCAGGAGCCACCGAATGAAACGTTTGCGACTGATCTGCATTGGGTTCGTAGACTCGGAAAACGATTGACGCAATATTATTCTGTAAGCTTGGTCAGCAGAGAATCCACGAGACAGTACATCCAGGATCAACCAACAATCAATAAGGTATTAGTATCATATTCGCCTGTCTCCATATCGACTATCTATCTGCGCGACGTGCGACCCTTTTCGCGGCGTGCCACATAGACCCCCTCAGTCGCGAGAGCTCCCAACTGCGGCAGAAGCCGGATGTGTCGTCGAGACTTGCCGGTCATACAGTGATTGAGTTACTTCGGCGCCGACGCGCAATGGGGCTGACGTTGGGAGGTAATTCGGATGCGCTATCGTTCTGTCCAGTTCGAGAGATGCTCGACTCCATCTCCACAAACCAAATGCACCGAGAAATACGCCACTTCCCAGCAACGGAGGGGAGTGACAGACTACACAGTATGATGGTACCACGATATGTGACGACCAGGTAGTGTCTGGTATGGCGACAGTGTCTCGGATGGGGCGACAGGGTGATAAAGACTGATTCGATGTCGGTAGGCGTTATGATTTCGCGAAAGATTTGATTACTGCAGCCGCGGGATAACTTTAGAGAATATGGAGGACTCGGAGTAAATTCAGGCTACGGTCAGCACGGACAGGGGACTGGTTCGTACGGCTGAGAGCCTGAAGGTCGCTGAGAAGCCCCAGCAGATCGGGAATCAGTGCACCATCTGAGCCAATCATTGCTTCTTTTCAGGCTTGATGGATTTGGCTCGGTCAGAACCGACGCTAATGCAAGACAAACCCCTGGTCGCGTGGCCAGCCAGGTCTGGGTTTTCTTTCACCCGCCTCACCGAGGGATCCTGGTTTTCACCTAAACTTTTTTTCTGCCCCGCCAAACTTCGTGCTCGCTCTGTTTCTTACACGGTGAAGATTCGCCCATGTGTTCCTGGATAACAAGTTTATTCTCGACACAATGAAGCTCACGAATCCTGGGACCGTCCCAGTGTATACCATATCTGGCGATTCAACTGCAAGGCCATTGCCAGACTGGCTTGCCCGAAGAAGGAAGCGATCCTTGAAATACGATGCCGAGTATCAATCTCGGGTTGAGCTGCTACAAGATTTCTCCTTTGAGGAGAGTAGCAATGTGATTCGCCTTAGCGAAGATGGCGACTGGGAAGTAATAAGAAGCCTCCAGAGAGAATCATTGCTAACATCTGCTATAGGGCTGTGAGCACCGGAACGTATAAGCCGCAAATACATGTACACAATTTACCACAACTGTCCCTCTCTTTTGCGCGACACACAACGTCTCTAACGAGCACGTTTACTCTCCTCGATCGGGACTATTCCAAAATGCTGCTTCTCCAGCAGGATCGCAAGCTGGAATTCCATACACCCATGGGCTGCCATTACGAAATGCGAATCCCACGATATGGCCGGGACCTCATCTATGACAGGCAGTCTGCCGAGGCGCTTGTACCTGCTGTCGGTGTAGGCGCAGACGGTTTTGGCGAAGTATTCCGCCTGAATCTGGAAGTTGGAAGATTCATGAAGTCATATCAAGTTGACGTTGGCCAAGACGAACCCGGCAGTGGGTTGCAAGGTAGCATTGGTGTCGGAAGCGTCAACACGGCAGCATTGGCTGAAGGTTCTCACGGCCTGGCCGCATTTGGGACATCAATTGGTACAATAGAGTTTTGGGACCCGCGGTCAAAATCAAGAGTGGCGCTATTAGCCGGTCAAGAAGGAGAGGTCACCGCGTTAGATTTCAACACATCTGGTTTGTCGCTAGCAACAGGGTCATCCACGGGCATAGTACAACTGTTCGACCTCCGACGACCGGTACCATTGCTGAAGAAGGATCAAGGGTACGGGTTCCCTATAAAGAAGCTGATACACATGACGACTGCATCACAAGAGAAAAAGGTCCTCTCTTGCGACAAGCGAATCATCAAAATTTTCGATGAGGTCTCTGGCGAGCCTTGGACATCCGTGGAACCTATCGTCGACATAAACGACGTTGCTTGGTGCAAGGACACTGGAATGCTTCTGAGCGCGAACGAGGGAAAGCAACAACATGCTTGGTTTATCCCCAGTCTAGGTCCAGCCCCAAGATGGTGTTCGTTTTTGGACAGTATGGTGGAAGAGATGAGCGAGGAGGTCCGCACTGAAACGTACGATAACTACAAGTTCCTCACATTGGCGGAACTGAAGTCCTTGAGTCTATCACATCTCATTGGAAAGACGAACCTGCTCCGGCCATACATGCACGGCTACTTTGTAGCTTCCAAATTGTATGAGCAAGCCAGACTTATTGCCAACCCGTATGTATGGGAAGAGGAGCGAACGAAGAGAATCAAGGAGAAGGTCGAAAAGGAGCGCGCTAGCAGAATCAGAGGCAGCAAAAAGGTCAAGGTCAACCAACAGATGGTCGATAAACTCCTTAAGCGACAGGAGAACAGAGAGGAGGTGGATACCAAGGCAGGTATTCTCGGCGACGATCGTTTCAGCAAGCTATTTGAGGATGAAGCATTCAAGGTGGACGAAGCGAGTCGCGAGTTCCAGGCTCTCAATCCAAGCACTGCTGCAATTGCAGCAATGTCTAAAGGTGTTGTTCAGAGTGGCGAACTGCAACCTCAGAAATACGCTGCTGCCAGTTCTGACGATGAGAGTCAAGACGATGAAATAAAGCCAATACGAAAGGATGTTGTTATGAAGGTCTCGACCTCAACGCAGAAGCAGGGAGCCAAAGAGAGAGACACTGCTCTAGGAGCCCGGGTCCAAAAGTCTGGGAGGATTGGTAAAACTCAGCGGGGAGACGTGGGTGGCGACAGGCAACTCACATTTATACCCGAGTCAAGGCACAAAAAGAAGGAGGCAGAGCAGGTGTCCGCACCACGGGAGAAAAAATCTGGAAACAGAAGGAGCGCAAGCACGAACACGTTTAGACGGCTTTGAGAAACCATACACGCTGGGACTCATCGAACGAAGAACTAATGATACAAAAATTGAACCGTCTGATTACCACAACACCAGCGTTTATAACAACATGAGGACGATACCCAAGCGCACAACACACAAGCCATCCATGCCTGCACCAAGCCAGTTGGGGGGCTTTGGCTGCCCCACCTCACTTCCGAGTCCATTTCCCTTCCTTGCGCTTCACTTCTGCCTTTGCTAGACCCTTCTCTAGGTCCTCTGGTCGAAGTCGGGGCGTGGGAGGCACCTCATCGGCGAGTCGGGTCCGCCCACGATTGCTTCTCGGGGCCGACTCCTTGACTGACTTTGGGAACTCGGACCTCCGGGGAGTAAGAGCCGTGACGACTCTTCTCGCTGATTTCCTGATGCTCTCGCGGATCTTCCACTCGCGCTTCTTGGCAATATAGAATAGCACAGCCATTCCGACTGTATATGTCAGTTTTTGCAAAGAATTCGCATGGATCGAGGGCACATACTTCCCAAAGCACCCACCAGAGACACAACGACAATGATGGCGGTCATGGCCTGACTGGAAATCTCAACGGCACCTGGGCTGGCACCCGAGGCTCCAGCCTCAGAATCGATTCCATTTCCCGATCCTCCTCCATCGCCAGATCCTGTATCAACTCCAACATACGTCTCAGTTGCAAGAGGGAAATAGTCTGAGGTTGTTGTTGCCATTTTGTTAAGTCGGTAGCGCCAGGCCGGTTGGAGAAGCTGAATAGGACAAGATGCAAAGCTCAAATCGTTGGGTCAGAAGGTATGAAGAGGTAGAAAGTAGAATAAATTGAAGTGATACCCGCCGCCACACGAAGTGGCCCAACCCGGTAGTTATTAGATTCTCGCACTCTTGCTTCTCAGGCCATACCCTCGACCCCATCCAGCCATCGTCCGTCGTACCTCCATATCTGTGACAGCGAGTGCATTGTCCCTATGGCACTCTAACTTGTGGGCCATGGCGGCCGCGGTGCTCGTCGGCATCATTGGGTGTCCCTACATTGGCATCTGAGACTGGGCAGGCCAAATAGCCTCGCGATGTTCCCATTGGTGACACGGTGCTGCAAGCGCTGATGGGCAGCGCTTTCACATCCGGACCCCTGGCTAGGGTTGGGGGCTGCAGCCAATGGGCGGCCGCTGGTTGGGATGGGCGGCACAGTGGATTCCTAGGAACACGGAATCACATCCCTGGTCACTTGCATGGCCGAATCAACATAGGCACCTCTTGACTCTGAACAGCCGAAGGGCAATATCGTCGTGGGATAAGGTGCGTGATCGGGAAGGATTACGCATCGTGATTGAGGTTCCATGCGATGTGATCAAGCTTATCTTCAAGTGTGCTCACGCAACTCACGCCATCTTCGAAGCATTTCTGCAAGTCGCATCTCTCGTCACCATCCTCGGCCGCCACGCTTTTGACGGATTCAATGCCTCAAACCCTTCGCCTTCTACGGAGAAAGCAGGTCTCCATCGTTGACCCATTTGCGGCGTATCACTTACCGCGCGTCTTACAAGGCATTTTTAATCGTTGCTTGTTTACTGTGGGGTTTGGCTTGCATGGCTTCGCGGGCTGTTTCTAAATTTACACCGCCACGAGTTTTCTCGGAGACAGGCTCTCCTTTCTCGGTTTCTTGCCCTACGGTCCCATTTCTGGGTCGGCCGCGGCCAACGGGAACCGGCCTCCGTGCCGTTTTGCTGACAAGACCAGTGTCGGGACGAGGCGCATCCGGCAGAGCAGGAACTTTAAATAGGTAGGTTGCGACCCGTGAGACCTGTTGATTCGAAGATTCAGTCTTGGAGATGTTGCTTGGCTTCTGTTATTATAGTGTTGGTGTTGCCGAAGTTCTAAAGATATGTCCGTTGGAGGCTATATCTGCAGGGTGTGTCTATCTTGAAACCGTGGTGCAAGGCTCTGCTTTTAGCACACTGTTGCAATCTGGCGTATACAAACAGACTCGAGAGTTAGCGGTCCACCGCTTTGAGCATCGAGGAGTCAGGCGAGTTCTTGTTGAAACATGCAACCAATTATGAGGACATCTATTTCTGTTTGGGCCGTTCTGGATCGACGCAGTGTGGACCGGAAGCTGCTGTGGAGGCCCTCCAAGTGGAACTCTCCATCTAAGCTTGTGGTATATCTAGATCTGCTAATTACTTAGCAAACAACGTCGCAAAATAACATGCCTCGCGAGAGCTCGTGGATACTCGAGGGTTTTCTCAAGCCAGCCTGGTTGGCAGATGCTGGACAGAAGAGTTCAGTCGGGTTCAAGTTCTTTCCTGGCATGGCGACGACAGTTGGTCAGAGAGTATGAGCGTCTCCAAGCACATTTTCTACGCAATAAGGATTTGGGTCCAGTGGAACAAAGATTGTGCTTAACTTGAAGACTATGGGCTTGCTGGTCCCGAGTGTGAAGTGGACAACCAGAATGTGCATGTAATTACCTAGGCTAGGCCATCACAAACGCAGGACACGCATACGAAGACCAACCTAACAGACTTGAACCGTTGTACGACCTTAGGGTTTGGTATAATACCACTCAGCGTTATTTTCTTCCTCGAAGTCTGCTTGATGTGCATGCTTACCTCATATTGGTACCTCTATTGTCTGAGGTGAAGTGGCGGTTCGTGACTTCCTTCTGGGCAGGCAAACCTCGCCTACCTACCTACCCATCACGGCAATGATGCCTTCCCAATTTTCGTTCACCCTACCAGGTAAGTGCGGTCCTCGGTGAAATTGAGCGAAGTTATTACTTTTTTCTCATTCATGACTCTTTCAACATTCCGTCTTGCCAACATGGAGCATGTCCCATTTGCCTCATCATAGATTGCCCTCTCTTTGAGCAACTATCTTCTTTGGTGCACGCACTTCACCGCCATTGACACATTTGCACTGCCAAAAAGCTCATTGTGCTATGTTGGAAAACCATCTGACGCATCGATACATAGGAATCTCACCTTCATGCATACTGTCACTATGTCCGGCCCAGATCCTCTTGCCCGACTGGACAATGTTCTAAACAAGTCATCACCCGAACCATCATCCATACCAAGTCAAAAGAGCTCAACTCTTCAAGCATCGTCAGAATCGCAGCATGAACAGCAACTGGCCGAAGAACTGCAAGAGTCACCCCGATTACATCAGCTTGAAGACAACCAAGAATCGCAAGCAACTGAGCTTCGAGATGCTGGGATAGGCGACGGTCTGCAAGCCCGAGTGAAGTCAGAGGTTTCGTCTCAGCCTCAACTGAACCAGCTTCAAGATACTCAGGAGACGCAGGCGTGCGACCATCTCGAACATGCTGAAGAGGAGGTCGCTCGGAAATCCATGAAGGAGGTCGAAGACGGCCTGCGCCTTCGGATTTCTCCATCCCAAGATGTTGGCTGTGTATTTACATTTGGTGTTGCTACTAGATTCGAGGGTAATCATTTCTCAGGTCGTCCAGGGAGACCTATGATCCAAGGCCACCCGTTGCCTCAGCCTGATTCAGATATCAACCTTATGCACAAACCAGCTGTTACATTTGCGTTACAGAAGAATCAGTACTCCTCAGTTACGAACGCACCTCATCGTCTAGATATGATAAATTCAACTGGGGTCGAGACTGCGAAGCTTACTTCTATGCTCCCGAAAGTGCTTGCTGATGAGAATATTACAGGAGCAGGCGGGACGAGACTCGATTATACCTCGCCAAAGAACCAATCCAGCCCACAACGCCAGTCCCTGATGCAAAAGGCAAGCGGTCGCCCATTCCCAGATGCAGTGTTTCCGGGTCCTTCAAAGCCTACATCTCGTGGCCAACGAGTTATCGAAGAGGCTCAGGCCCAACAAAGTCCTCACTATGATCTGCACACTAAGATACAGGACCGCCCGTCACCAAATCTTGTTCTATCTGGGCCAAGCCTTTCAGCTCAGGCTACCACTGCAAACCGTTTTCAATTCCAGGAAGATTATCCACGAGGTGATTCTAAAACACCACGTGAGGCGGTTAGTTCCGTAGACAACTATGACTCAGTTTCGAATCTGTACCGCAACAACCAGCACCAAGAGGTTCTTACAAATTGTCAAGTACATGATGTTCAAGATAGATACCAAGGAAGAGAGCGAGAAGCGCCATCTTCCATCATTGGAGACTTGGAGATCTTGTACACGCGAAGCCCACAAAGAACCCGGAGACGCACTCACAAAACGAAATCATCACAGCTTCTGGACCGACCACTGCAAGAGAAACTTACTATGGTCGATTCTCCCGTTATTAGACCTGGATCAAGAGAGTCTAATACCTCCCGACGACGAGACGCAGCGACAAGGGCTATGGGAGCACGGACACCTTCTGAGGAAGAGGAGCTGAAAGACTTTGCCCGCGCTTGCAACCAGCTTGTACAAAGAGCAAATAAGAGGAGGGATGAGATGGGCGCTCGTCTGAAGAAGGCGACCGCACAGGCAAGAGAGCAGGAGACACAACTGGCCGCTTACAAATCTGATCTGAAAGCTCAAGAGCTTCAGATGACGAGGGTAGAAGACCAAAAAGACCAGCTTCAAACGCAAAACAACCGGATCATCGATAACCAGCACCGTGCTGCAGCAGCAAATGAGACACTAGGGAACAAGGTTGCGGAACTGCAAGAGAAGAACGGTCAACTCGCCGACCGGGTCAAGCATCAAGGAACCGAGATTGAGAAGTTACAAGACCAACTTACTCAGTTGAAAGATCATGAGAATGAACTGCTCGACCAAGTTGAAAAACTGCAAACTGAAGCGGGTGATTCTGCCTCTCGAGCTCAGAAGCTCAAGGGAAAGTGTCGGGACATTAAAGAGCATCTCAATAAGGCAATCGCAGAGCATCAAGAACTCCACAAAAGATCTCTTGATTTTTGCAAGGCAACAGTGGAAGACATCAGGAAGGAGGAATGCGAGACACGTGCCTCAATGCAGGCAGATCTCCAACGAAGCGAATCAGTCCTACAGGAACTGAGACTGTGCCATGAGCAACACCAAGCACTCGCCCAGCGACAGAGCGAAGAGAGTGTGTCAATCTAACCCTTTGGTGAAACCTGATACTAATACAGCTTTAGCTGTACAGACCATTTTGACTTTACAGAATAGGGTCCGAGATGCTGAGAAAGACCTGATAGGGGAACGGGAGAAGGTCCAGCATTTAATGGGGGACCTCGAGAACCGCAAGAGTGAGCATGACTCAATTCTAAAAACGGAGAAACAGACGTCAAACATCCTGGAACAATTGATGCGAATGTCTTCAGGTGATTCTGGGAGACAGAAAGAAGAGGCCCAGGTTGCGACCAGGTACGTCCAAAAGTTTACAGTTGGTGTATGTACTCACGCAAGCAGGGTAAATGAGTTGATGGCGCATTTGAAATCTCAACAGCGAGATCTGGATGCCCACTCCGATTCTCTACATATTATGCAGGAGCAACTAGTTGCTAGGTTTGTGTTTCTTCAATAGTTCTGTGCCATGTTAACGATCATTAGAATTGTGCCAAAGATACAAGTTTTGGCAACCGGACAGACAGCTGCTCATGAATCCATGGAACGTGCTGTAAGGGTGTTCCAAGGCCAGTTAACAAACGTTCGTTTCGAATTAAGAGCCCAAAAAGATTACCTCCGCCAACAACTCTCCGATAAGAGTCTCCAGGAGACCGAATTTTTGGCTGCACTCGGTAGAAAAGAACAAGAGATTATGGACGTTAATGCCAGGATACTAGACATGACAATGGTTATGGATGGCCAATTTAAGAGAAATCAAGAGCTGAACGAAAAATTGCAGTCTCTGGAAAAAATGCCACCGCAAGATCCAGCAACGGTCCTAGAGCTTCAAGCACTTAGAGTGGAACTGGCAAGCAATGGCTCTGAGATTGAAACCCTGAAGGAGCAGCTGCATATAGGGGAGATTCAACACATTTCTGTTGTTCAAGAGCTCAAAGAACAACTCCAACAATCCGCCAACCACATTGATGGAAAGGAAAAGGCCTTTGATGAATCTCTATTGCAAGGTATTGCACAGATCCGGCAGGAATATTTAACAAAATTCCACGATAAGGATCAGGAGTTTGCGGCTCGTCTTCAGCAATATGAGACAGAGAAACAGGAGATGGAGAGAGAGCTAATTGATAAATCAGAAAGTCTTATGCACTTGAGGGAAGCCAATGATGCCGAATCATCGAGGCTGAGAAGGGACTTGAAAGACGCGGAGCAAAGGGTTGCAAAGCTGGTAAATGAAGTCCGAACCCCAAATTCTGAGCTTGCTGCTTCTCAGGATGCCAAACAGCGAACCACGGAGTTGAACAACCGACTTGAACAGTTGCGGGCGGAAACTGTTGATACCAAGGCAATAAGCGACAAGTTCGAGAATATATTGGAATTTCAAAGAGTATTCCATGATACTATGGAAGATCTGTCTGCCCAGTCGAATGAGGTCAAGGCCCTGTGTTCGTTTACGAATACAACAACTGGTGTCGATAGAGGCAAGGGAAGAATGACCAACAAAGACATGAAGAATGGCCCAATGGATGAAATTTCACCAGACTCAATCCGGTTTCCTGCACTCCCGCCAGAAATTAGATCTCGGACCACAGCTGTGAACGCCGATCCAGAGGTAAATAATGTCAACGCTAGTCCACCAACTGGCCCAACAAGTTCCATGGAATCGATCATCTCATCAGAGAGACGAGTAGTTGTCCAGAGTCCGCTAGATGTCGACAGGTGCTCACCCCCTCCATCCATAGAACAAGAGCGAGAGCAAAGGCGAGGTGCTGAACCTCCTACATCCATTATGCGGTTCACTCGAAGTATTTCAAAGCAGGCTGCCATAATGAAAGAGTCAGCACATGCCGGAGAGCTCGAAAAGGTTACTACAGTCGGTCGCAGTCTATATAATAGACCAGTTGTTGGCATTCCAAACACTCTGGCTGGTCCCAGTGCACATGGCCAAGCATTCATTCTGGAGATCCAATCGAAATTGATCCACGGGTCAGCTTCGAAGCAATCAGGCAGTAGTCTGACGAGCCCTGGGAATTGGAAAAATCCCGAAACCTTGAAACCGAGCTTAGGAAATCTTGCACTCGCTCGAAAGAGAGGTTTCTCGTCATCTCCGGATGAACAAGAATCGAAGAAGCACAAGGGAGAAGGCGTGACAGCGGTAGAAGAGGCTTACACCATGCCCCGATCTGGTCAAGGGAGCCACGACGACGAGAGCATGGGTACAACTTCGTTACGGAATGAGAGCGGTCATATGACATCGGAGGCTGGGACAGTCGGTAGGCTGCTACGACACCGTTATGTTGTCCCAGCTCACAGATCCCCTCACTTTCCACCGCCTAAGAAACGCGAGGCATCCGGAATCATTCCGGTCAAGCAAGAGTCGCAGACGAAGACGCATGTATCCGCTCGAGTTCGCCGGAGTGGAAGTAGAACATACTCCAAGAGAATGCCAGTAGTGCAAGCCGGCGAAGAGACCCCGACTGAACCTTCAGCCCAGGGCTGAGATGAGATGCTATACAAGTGGTTGAACAATTTTGCTGAGCGTTCAAGTTGGTCTGATAATACCGTTGCACGCCGCGGAACAGCTAAGGACGTTTCGCTGGCGGAAATATTGGGGATTTGAGGGGGGTGTAGTATATTAGAGTTGCTAAGATAGATAACCTAGCTACAAAATTTTGACCACACCGGCTAGGCTCATGATATTGCGCTCCCCCCCCTCGATGCCTTGGGTTGCCGTGTATGATATTGTTGATCTCCCTGAGCATAGAGCTAATAGTACATTTGTACATGCAGTGTCGTGAGGTGGTCGCTATCCTGCTTCCCTGAACGCCTTAAGTTATTTCATAGTTACACATGCCAACTCATTGGAAAGCCCCCGTCGCCCATCATTTCCCCCTCCGCTTTTGTTCGAGAAACAAGACCCTTTGTCGAACTATAACCGACTCGAGTTAGCAAATGCCTCGTACAGATACCGTCCACCTGAAGATATCGAGACGGCCGGTGATTTCGAGCCAATTTCCGCAGACAGAATGCAGCGGAAGTGGTTTGGGAATGAGCGGCGCGTACCTATTGGGTCGTACTTCATCATGCTCATTGGCAGTGATGCTCGCGGTCTTTTGAAGGTGTAGAAGTAGCCGGTCATGGCCTGTGAGAGGAGCCTGATGATGACTATACGAGACTTTGCTAGTTGGGTTTAGCGGAGAGTCCGGTAGGGGAGGCAATTGAGATTACCTTTCTTCGCCATTTTGGGATGCGCTGTGGTGATGTGTTTTGGAGCTCGATCACGAATTTAGGAGCTCCAGCTGTTTTCTGGAGTTGAGGTATGTCGGCGAAACTGATTTCCCGTTCCAGTCGCAGTTGAGCAATGGAGCTAAAAAAGATTTACCCAGCTGTCGGCAGCTGCACGCTAAGATGTAACACATTTTCCTTATCTTATCAGTTGACCATAGGATTTCAAAGCCCTGCAACTATGTAGGTACAGCTGATGGAAGGGCAGGCTGCTCCAGAAACGTTGTTCAAAAGGCCCTTGTTGAAACTTTCAACCATGGTTCAGGGCGGTGGAGCAGCTGCCAGTGGAAGTTTATCACAGACCTAGCTAGGCATGCATGTAAGGTAAGGCAGGGAGACATGCTGTGGAATATGCTGCCAGTGATGAGAAACCTCAACAACCCCAGCTCCCAAATGAGGGGCGGGTCGGTGTGGTTGATTTCAAAATAAGAACTGGCAGCATCCTTCAAGCCAGAACTCTTCATTAAAAGTTACTCCTCGTCGCAGCCACCGGCGGCTCCTGAGCAGTTTTCATTGTTGCTCACTTGACATAATTTCCCTGCAGTTCTCGTCTTCCTACTTCCACAGCAATCGCAATGGCATCCAGGGCAGCCCCCCCAAGTTTTGCCAAATCCCTGGGAGCCGGCCTCCTGCCTCGGAACGAGCAAAACGTCAGAGGACAGGTCAGACTGTTCTACAGTCGCAGATCACCATGTCTGCCGCACCTGACAGGTGAAGCTCTCCACATCTCTCTTTTTTCTATCCCTTACCTCCAAAGTGCATTCTGTTTTCCATTACCGCAGTGCTATGACTACAACGTCTGTACACCGCCTGTGACTGGCTTCACCCTCAAAACACCTTGCTGGCCTCGAAACACTAGGAGTCCATCCCCGGTTTCGGAAGCCTGAAGCAAAGAGCGAGTGAAAAAAGGGCGCCAGGAAGCCGGCTGTATCCATACGAGAGCACTGGTAACCGGCAAGCTGCCTTGGCCTAGTGCTCGAGCTGTGACAATTGGACGAAAGAGAAGCGCACATCTGTCAGACGATAAGAGAAAAATGCGCTGATTTTTGGCACATGTCGTCCGCCCTACACCCAACATTTCTACACCCAGGCACCTTGAAACCACCCTTCCTTGCTTTTTTTTCTCTCGTTGGAGAATTAAATAGCTATCAGACGTGGCTTTCTGTTCGAAATTGCCTCACTGACTGTCTCATACATACCTAGCCTTCTGTCCTTAAATATCGAGCTTCGGTCTCTTGCCTTTTTGTTCTGGTCTAACATTCTATGACTCTTTCACTAATACCCCGCGGTCACCTCCAGAGCCATTTGCAAGTACCCCGCCAAACCAATCGCAATTCTTGAGCAAACACCTTGTATCTTGCCGTCGAACCATGTCAACCACTCCAGCTACTCGGTTGAACATCAACAACATCAACCCTCATGTCAAGGCTGCCAAGTATGCTGTCCGAGGCGAGCTTGCGGTGAAATCCGAGGAATACCGAGCCAAGCTCGCAAAGGGTGACAAGAGCCTACCGTTCGACAAGATCATCTCGGCCAACATCGGCAACCCGCAACAACTTGACCAGAAGCCCATTACTTTCTTCCGACAAGTTACTAGCCTGCTAGAGAATCCGAACCTGCTGGAACACGAAAATGTGCTCCTGGAGCAGCTCGGATACAAGACAGATGTTATTGCACGTGCGAAATGGCTCCTGAAGCAGGTCGGCTCCGTAGGAGCCTATAGCGCCAGTGCCGGTGTACCTGCGATCAAAGAGAGCGTTGCGAAGTTCCTCCAAAGTCAGTATCCTGAACTTCTAGACTAGCATATTTGTGATCTAACCCTCTCGCAGAACGAGATGGCTTCCCCGGTGACCCGGCCCACATCTACCTCTCAGCAGGCGCTTCCTCCGGAGTCAATACTCTGCTACACGTAATCTGCGCCGACTCAAAGAGCGGCATCCTCGTACCGATCCCGCAATATCCCCTCTACACTGCGACGCTCTCTGTCCTCGACGCGACGTGTGTGCCATACCTCCTCGATGAGTCAAAGAACTGGGGCACTGACCTCGCAGCGATAAAGGAGGCTTACGAGAAGGCGACGGCAGAGGGTGTGGATGTGCGAGCTATCGTCATCATCAACCCTGGAAACCCCACTGGCGCTTCTCTGCCAGAGGAGGACGTTCGAGCTGTGCTCGAATTCGCACGTGACGCTAACCTGGTCGTGATGGCAGACGAAGTATACCAGACCAACGTCTTCGTTGGCAAGTTTCACAGTTTCAAGGCTGTTTTGCGGCAAATGCAGCAGGAAAAGCCTGGCGAGTATGATCATGTGGAGCTGGCATCGCTACACAGCATTTCCAAAGGCATGGTGGGCGAGTGCGGCCACAGGGGAGGCTACTTTGAGCTCGTGAACTTCGATGCGGAGGTAGAGGCAAACATCTACAAGTTCGTCTCCATCACACTCTGCGCACCAGTCATTGGCCAGTGTCTGGTCGAGCTAATGGTCAACCCTCCGCAAGAGGGTGAACCTTCGTACGAGCTCTACACCAAAGAGTTTAACGGCATTTTCGAGGGCCTGCAGGTTCGTGCCACCGCCCTGCATAAGGCCTTCTCCGAGATGGAGGGCGTCGAGTGTGGCGACCCACAGGGGTCGATGTACCTCTTCCCCACGATCCAACTGTCGGCCAAGGCGGTCGAGGCAGCTGAGAAGGAGGGCCGCTCAGCAGACGAGTTCTACTGCATGCGAATGCTGGAAGCCACTGGCGTTTGTGTTGTTCCCGGCAGTGGTTTCGGCCAGAAAGAAGGGACTTTACATTTCAGGACTACGTTCCTGGCGCCGGGCACTGAGTGGGTTGGCAGCATCGTCAAGTTCCACAAGGACTTCATGGATCAGTACAGATGAGGCTGTGTTGCGCTGTGATACACCGAGGTTTGATTCAAGTAAATAGACTGGGGCGGCGAATACCAAAAGGAGGGTAGGGCATATTTTTCTCTTCGTTTTAGTGGGTCTGAGTTCGGGATGGTGCTTGGCAGTTTGACCATTAGTTCACTCGTAGTAGCAAGGCTGGGCATTCTTATCTCAAGTCGGAGCAAGGTCAGAACTCGAATCCTAGCCAAGGGTGTATTGGCCCCTCTATGTAGGTATCATACACAGTAATGGCACACTTCTCCCCTCCATCTAGCCGGACCCCTGTCCATCCGCGAAGTCAACTGCGAGAAAAAATGACTGCAAGTACACTATGCCCTTTCGCTTCCTCGTAGACGAACGGCCTGGCCATACTTCTGCAGCTTGGTGATCAGCTGGTCACCCTGCTTCACCACATCCTGGTATTGCTTGTTCTTGTCATCCGGTCGGTTCGTCTCGATGACGCCTTTGCCGGTGACTCGGTCGATTGTGCAAGGGATTCGGCCGGCAGCGATGAACTTGGCGAGATCACTAAAGAGAATATCAATGTCAATCAACCGTGCTTGGGAAGGGGGGGGGGGGCGGAAAGAGACTTACCGATCTAGGAAATCTACAGTGACGCCAAAGTCTGTCGCCATGGTGTCGAGCCCGACAACTCGGTAGCTCTGTAGCAGTTGCTGATAGGCACGGAGACGCATCTCCCGGATGAACCAGTTCTTGTGCTCGTGCAGGTAGCGGTCCTGGGTCAGGAACGATTCCTCGACGAGGGCAAGCGCCTGGAAGAAGAGCTTGTAGTTGCCGTTGTACAGGCTCGTGACGAGCTGGGCGAGCGGGGAGAAATCGATTGCCATCTCGGCTTCTGGCTGGTCGGTGCTGGTGCCCAAAGTCGTCAGGTTCACGGCTGTCTTTGCTGCGGCAGGAACTGGGGCATCCTGGGCGCTAGCATCTGCGCCAGGACCAGCACTTAGGGCTCCGGAGAGCGCGAGGAGCTTGTCCTCCCCGTCGCCGAGGATGGCTTTGATCTCGGGTGCGTCAACGACTTTGGACTTGAAGTCGACGCGCTTGAGAGAGACGGAGCCGGCGAGAACGGAGTAGACGACGAGCGAGGAGTAGGTGCAGAGTTCGTAGCTGGTAAAGGTGGAGAGACTGTCCAGAAGAAGGGGTGCGCCAAGGTTGTAGGAGCGGATAGTGAGAAGATAGATGCCTTCGTAGGCCTTGAGACGATTCCTCCGGTCCCAATCGCCGCCGCTCTCGACCAGGGCCTTGGCTCGCTCAACGTGCTTCTTGACCAGGAGCTTGTCGCCGTAGAATAGGCCCATTCGTATTATTGCCAGCACCAGGTCGATCTTCGTGCCAAGAACACCAGTCTTCTCGAAAACGTCCTCATGAGCTGTAATGGCCCGATCCTATACAATGGTTAGTCACACTGAGTCTCGGCGGGACAAAGCAAGGAAAGAAACATGAACGAACCTTGTCGCCAACTCTCGCCCAGAACTCTGCTCTCTTCCCCTTCGCGGCCATAATCTCCGTATCGCCGGCCTTCTCAACCGCCTCGTCCTCCTCCTTTTGAAACTCCTCTAGCTCTTTATCGTTGTCCGCCTTTAGCTGCTGATACAGGGCCTCATCCCACGGCAGATTAACCGTCGACTGGGCGCTCTTGGTCGCAATCATGCCAACAAGGCTCGACTTCCGGCTTGGCGGCTTGCCAGGAACGCTGGAGCCACCCTCCCCGACTCCGTTTAGAATACCGTCAAGCGGGTGGGCGAGGTACCGGTAGAGCGGCGCCATCTTGTGTTCGACGATGGCATCTTGGAGGGCCTTGACGGCGGCTTGTTGGGATGGCCGGGTGGCGTAGGGATTTGTGAGGGCAAAGACATGCTGGGACAGGGGGAGGAGGGGGTATTTGGCGTATTGGGGATCGGAACCCATCTTGGAAATCGTGCGTAGGTGTCGATAATGCCCGCTGGGTGTTTACGAGGAAAGATTGAAGAGATGGGGTTGGATGCTGTGGTGCCGGAGAGGTTTTGTTGGAGCTGGCCTGGGAGCTTTCTGGTCGCCTGTGAAAGGTAAGCAAGGCAGGTGAGACGGCTTGCGCTGATTGGTGGTCCGGGCATGGATCACCTGCAAGGCGGCGAGGCTCCAGTGGGAACACGTACCTAAATTTTCTGGCTACACGCCTGCCGTCCGCGCATGTGTGGATCCCAGGCCTGACTCCCTTGCGAGTGACCTTCCATCCTCCTCCCTTGCTTTCAGCTTCATGTCAGACAACCCCAATTGGGAAAAAGAATCCATCAGCGGCGGAATGCTTCCGTTGCTTCTATAATTCCAACATATCATCAATTCATTTGGCACGAGACGCAAATTCAGTCCATTTTCCCTCCTTAGTTATCGAACTACCCGCTATCTCGAGATGGCTGGGGAAGACAGAGTTCGAGAGTCAGTCGAGGTACAACCTCAGCCTTTCGACGCGAAGAAGCTCGATCCGGCCAAAAAACGCAAGCGATCCGAATCGCCTTCCAAGAGTGTCACGCCCTCCGGCTCACGACACGAACAAAGAGAAGGGCTACCACCTATCGATGAACTACCCCAGCCTTACAACGCGAAAGAGCTCCAGCCCGCCAAGAGAAGGGCAGTCTCCCCGTCTGAACAGCAGCGGAAGCTCAAACGCCCTGGCGCACGCGCCCGCATCTCCGAAGCAGAGCGCGAGGCTATTCGCAAGAGACAGCAGGAACGCGACCGAGAACTAGAAGCTGCTGCCGCTGCCGCAGAAGGCCGGCCGCGAGGGATCAATGATGTCGTGACGCAGCATTACAATAGCGTCCCTGAACGCGGACGGGAATGGAGAAAGACGGACAGTCGAATCAAAGGATTGCGCGCTTTCAACAACTGGGTCAAGAGTTGTATTATTCAGAAGTTCTCCCCAGAGGAGGATTTTACACCCGGGGCGAGGGAGCGAGGACTGCTGAGCGGGAAAGATCTCCTGGTCCTTGACATCGGATGCGGCAAGGGTGGTGATTTGGGCAAATGGCAGCAAGCACCTCAATCTGTTGAGCTCTATGTCGGACTGGATCCAGCCGATGTGAGTATTGACCAGGCGAAGGAACGTTATCGTCAGATGGGCAGTCGAGGTGGTGGTGGAAGAGGTGGCAGAGGAGGGTATAACAGGCGTCCTCCGCCAAGACTTTTTGAGGCCCGCTTCCACATCAAGGATTGCTACGGCGAGTCAATTGAGGACGTAGACATTGTGCGGCAGGTTGGCTTCGACACGAGCCCACTTAGCAAGCGGGGCTTCGACGTCGTCAGCATGATGTTCTGCATGCACTACGCGTTTGAGAGCGAGAAAAAGGCTCGAATGATGTTGCGGAATGTTGCTGGTTCGCTGAAGAAGGGAGGGCGGCTTATCGGATGCATCCCGAACTCGGATGTACTGGGGGAGAGAGTTCGGCAGTTCAACACACGCTTGGAAGAGAAGAAAAAGAACGAGGCCACGGAGCAGCCAGTGGAGCCCGAGGACGGGGAGTTGGAGGAAGGCGAGGCAGAGGAGACTGCTGAATGGGGCAACCCCATCTATCGAGTCCGATTCCCGGGCAAGACCCCAAGCGACGGCATCTTCCGGCCAGCTTTCGGATGGAAATACAACTTCTTTCTAGACGAGGCGGTTGAGGAGGTGCCTGAGTATGTGGTTCCGTGGGAGGCATTCCGTGCCCTTGCTGAAGATTACAACCTCGAGCTCCAGTATCACAAGACGTTCTTGGACATCTGGGAGACTGAGAAAGATGATGAGGTGCTCGGTCCTTTGAGTGAACGGATGGGTGTGAGGGAGCGTGGCGGTGGCAGTCTGATGATCTCGCCGGATGAGAAGGAGGCGGCGAACTTTTACATAGCGTTCTGTTTCTACAAGGTTTAGCTCCAGCGAAAGGTGCCCCTGATAATGAACGTACCTAACTTTAGGCTCCTTTGGTCTCTACAGAAAAGGCATTGGATCTTGTTGCCATCAACAGATTTATTGTTGTATTGATAATCCCGCGTTCCACGACATAGTAATGAGATGTGACCATTGCTCAGGGTCTACTACGTGTATGGTGCGACAAGCTTTGGAAAGCCTTAGCTTGAGACCATGGCCCAGAATCAGGAGTTCCGTGCCGAGATGTGACACATGCAGACAACTGAGGAGCAAAATTTATCTCCACAGTCAGGAGTTAAGGCGCAACCCGGCCCTTCCTGGAATTATCCTGGAGCAGCGTAGCGGAGGCCTTCAGGTTCAACAACTAAGAAGGGATGAGAGAGTTGGTGACCAATCTGGAGCTTCTAAAAGCCAGTAACACAGACTTGCCCATTTAGATTTGCACCATCACAAATATAAGAGATGTGCTATCACTCTTCACTTCCACAGGGACATTTGCGGATAAAGAATCGATAGAGAGCTACGCAGAAGTAAAAAGACAGAAAGTGTCAAGTTGATTGCATATATGTATGAAAAGATCTGCTTTAAAAAGCACCACATCCGATGCCGTTGGCCATGTTACGTGCCATGCTGAAGCTATCCATTACTACCTTATGACCACGTGCGTCGCGGTCGCCAACGGGCGGAGCTGAGTAGTGATTGTCCAAAAAGAGCAAAAGTCTTTCCCTCACGACAGGGATATGGCTGTTCTGTATGACGGAAAGCTCGAGGTCGAACAGGCGCTGGGGCCGGCGGGTTACGGGATCTGGGCCGAGATTCTCATACTGCGATGTGAAGCTGAACCCTTTCTCTGCCATGTGAAGCTGAGTGTCCCGCCCAATGTGCGACGAGTGGTCAATCTGGCGCAGCAGTTCTATCTTTTCTAACGCAGTGTCGTGCAGGTCAAAAAACTGCTGGTTGGCCGCGAGCTGGTCCGCCGTCAACCTGAGGCGCGTCCGGCCTACTTGTTTGCCAACCGCTACGAGCATTGGATTGTAACCCGTCCTCGAGCCCTTCACAATGTTGAACGGCTTGTAATTTTTTCCAAGCCTTTTGGTCTGTATTCTAGTGGCCGTGCTCTCGATGTCTGGTGTCAGCGTTCGCTCGTCAGGGCCGGCTATATTGCGTGGGAAGTTCTCTGGTCCGAGGTTGACCATCAATTCTTTGAAAGTGCAGGACCTTTCCTTTCCAGGGGCGGTTTGTGTCCCAACACAGGCCTGCCATTCGCCGATACAAGTGTTGGTACGAATCTCATCAAAGTTCGAACAGCGGTATCCTACGATGCGGTCCGCCGGAGGGTTTAGGAGGTCGATCTGGTAGGCATACCACAGCCAAAGGCGATCCATGGCACCTCTGCGACCATCGGCAGCCACAAAGGTGCCGAGATAAACGATGAGGAGAAATACGGGTTGCTTCATGGCGATGACCACCACAATAAGAACGAAGCATGAACAAGTTGAAGGAAGACGGAAGGGTGGCAGAAGGAAATGCGGCTAACAAGGCGGGGGGGAGACTATCTATCAACCCATTGAGACAAACATATCTAAACAAAGGTAACGTTGGTTGCTCTTCTTAACGAAAAGAATGCAGTTCAGTGTTTTGCGTCGTATTGCCCATCACCGGAAACCTGCTCCTAAACATCAGCTGAGTCGTTGGCTGCGCACACCTCACGCCGCCCTATGAATCTTCCGCTAACCCATTACCAGTAACAAAAAACTAGCTAAATTAGCGTAGTATGCAGGGACATCTGAAATTGCCTGTTTATCGTTGCATGGTTGCATTAGGCGCTCAGGCACGGTCGGCCACGGTGCATACCAAGGTTGACACGATATTGGTTATGTGGAAACATGCAGATGATCAAGCTGGATATTACTTGCTGATAAGAATTGCAGGGCCGTAAGGGATGCTGCAGCCCGAAATAGCCTCGTGCTTCGCGTAGAGAGCAGGCCAAAAAACGTCCCAAGATATTGCAGTCACCGTCACGATGAGTCGTCAGAGACAAGAGTGTCATCTTGATAAAGCGCTGCTATCGCCCTACGACTCTGACGGTCAAGCCTTCTCCAGTTCCCAGAGTTCATCTCATACCCTACAACATCAATAATCCTCATATTTGGAGGAGTAAAACCTGGTCGCTCGCTGCGAAGATAGTTGAAATAATCTGTATGAACGACCATTATGTCGATCCAGCCAGTCCAGTAGAAGTCCAGCTCTTCCACTGTGTAGAAAATAACGCTCTCTACGTTCTCCAGTCCAGGAACTGGTTCATTGTCGCTGTCCACTATGTGATCTGGACTGCGTACATCGATAACGAGCCGGCGAACAGATGGGTTCCGGTCAATGAAGATATGCAAAAAGCTGTCACGCATGCGTACAGAGTCGACGTTAAAATTGACCCAGATATATGGCGGCTCGTCTTCGTACACAAAGGCCTTGGTGTAGAAGGACTCAAGGAGGCACCGCGATTCCTGACAAGCTTGGAGAGTGGCTGGGACAGGCGTCGGGGACGAGAAGTGGCCCGGGTTGGGATTAATCCTTCTAACCCTTACTTCCCGTGGCTCAATAGTCAATTCCCAGATATGAGCGCGTAGTTCGCGAGGCAGTCGAGAGAAGGGGTAAAAGGTCGGCGTAGTTGCCATTCTTGGTAGTAATATCTGGACGCCGATATGGAAGGTCAGGTAAAGCGGCAGAGACTGTGCAAAGAGCCACGGGCAGTCATGAAAAGACAGTCTAGGCTCCAGCGACTCTACTACGTAGTATGAGAAGCCGGTGAGTTTGGGAGAAGATGTTAAAGTGGTTAATATGGTCCTGCCTGTATAGGGATAGAGGTTTAAGATTCGTTGAGCTGAGATGATTGGTTTGTTGGTACAAGATCGCAGTGGTGAAGGGTTGTTAACGCGAGAAGAGGTTGATGCTGTTGGTGCGAGGTTGCATTAATATACCAATATCATGGCATATGACTGGCAATACTGCAACGCTGCCCTCTTAGAGACCGTTGGTTGGGGGTCATGCATATGCAGGGACCAGAAATGGGATGTGGCTTGCAAGCCAGTTGACGGCCAAGCACAGAAGTTCCCCTGATCCCTCGCCCCCCCGGTCATAGATTATCGGTATATCCGAACGACGGCCAAGAATGCTTTATAGATATAACCGATATCGATCTTTCAGAGGTAGCCCCTTACAGGACGGCGGCACAGAGCCCAGGATGAGTGGGCTTATACAGACTCTACTGGCCTCATGATCGATTTCAGGGTCGAGCGTTGAACATGTTGGCTTCTTCTTGTCCTGCATACCTCTTGTCCTGCACACCTGCGCACTTACACACACACACATTCGAGTGTGTGTCTCTCTCGTTCGGACATGCTATTACCCTCCGTCATTTACATTGCCTTGCTGGGCTTTCCTCTCGTAGCAGGAGGAGACCGGCTCACAACAACGCTCCCATACTCCCCCCGTTCAGATGAGAGTAGGTGCTGCGTTCGCTTTCTGGCACCTTTGCTATCACTAACATATGTGGCATAGGCCCGGTTGACATTTCATCACTCATCGATGACTTCGTGGTACGCTGGAAGCAGCAAGCGCTTGCTTTCGGATCTCCAGGTCCTACCGAGTTGGAGCTCCTTGCCATAGCGAACAAAGTAAAGGATGCGGTGCTCAATCCACTGGCTCGGAAACGGGACCCGTCATCATCGTCGTCGCCACCTCCTTCAAAGCCAGCAGCAGCTTTATTCCGTCATGCTAAGCTCCGCCGTCAGCTGGCGAACTCGACTGTCGGGGCCAACTCGACCTTGGAAGCTGCTAGGATACTCGTCCGTCAAGCTCAAAAGGAAGCCAGCGCCCGAAATCTGGAGCGCTTTAAAAATCCAAGATTGAACAACTATTATGCAAGATTAAGTCCTGCGACGGCCCTGAAAATGCGTGCTGAGGATAGCTTGGCCAACAATGTCAACGAAACCGTTGCACGGGCGGCCGCGTTGGTTGCAGAAGCGGATGCTGCTACGGAGGAGCCTGTTGACTACTCCCAGTTCACCGTACCGGCAGACCTTCTCCAGTTTCAACAACAGAATCAGGAGAGCGGCCCCATTCTGAAGCGAGCCACGACCAGCTTTTGGATGGAGAAGATCGACCATGTGGGCAATATCCCGTACGGTGGATCGGCTAACAACGGCTATAAGGTCTATCGAAATGTGAAGGACTACGGTGCCGTCGGCGACGGCAAGACGGACGACACTGCAGCTATCAACAAGGCGATATCAGACGGCGGGCGCTGTGGTGCGAACTGCGGATCTTCATCTATCAAGGGAGCTGTGGTCTATTTCCCAACAGGCACATATCTCGTCAGTTCTCCGATTATTGCGTACTATCATACGCAGATGGTAGGAAATGTGAGTCTTATCTGCTACCCGACTCGCCGTCTATGCTGATATATTCTGAGGCCAATGTCCGCCCCATTATCAAGGCTTCCAAGTCGTTTGTTGGCCTTGGTGTGGTTTCCTCTGATGTCTATACTGGTGGGAATGGTGGCTCGGAGCAGTGGTATATCAACCAGGTAGGTTATCCTCCTTTTGAGCCTCTGCACTCTAGCGCTAATCTATCTAGAGTAACTTTTTGAGACAACTGCGAAACTTTATCATCGACGTGAGCGGTTCAGATACATTTGATGTTGCTGGCGTCCATTGGCAGGTCGCCCAAGCCACTAGCATTCAGAGGGTCGATTTCATTCAGTCCAATGCGGCAAATAAGAACCAAGTTGGCATCTGTCAGTGCCCAACACTCTTACTTATATTTTGTGTAGTCACTGATAGCTGGCATTTAGTTGCGGAAAATGGGAGCGGCGGCTTCATGTCTGACCTCGTCTTCTTCAATGGTGCTGTCGGTATCCAATGTAAAGCAACCGGCCTCCATTACATCCTAATATTTCCGCAGGCTAACAAGGATATAGGTGGCAACCAGCAATTCACCACCCGTAACTTTATTTTTTTGAACTGCCGAACAGCCATTGAGCTGCTGTGGGACTGGGGCTGGACGTGGAAGTCGCTTTTGATCAGTGGCGGGCAGTATGGTATTCGGATGAATGGCGTCTACAAAGGCGGCTCCATCCTTGTGTTGGATTCAAAGATGACCGGTGTGACTACCGGGATATACATTACAACGCCGAAGGGTGGAACCCCGTCGGAGCAGTTCTCTATCACCATCGACAACCTCGCTCTTGAGAATGTCGGCACAGCCGTTAGTCACCAAGCCTCTGGCACTACACTTGGCGGGGGCACGAAGACCATTGAGTCGTGGATGCTAGGCAAGGTATATGACCAGGCGAACCCTACAGGTAAGTTCCAGAATGGCGGTGCTCTCTCTTCTCTGCATCCCAAGACCGAAGGGCTGCGGAGCGGCAACGGCGGTTACTTCGAGCGAGAAAAGCCTCAGTATAACGACCTCGACGCAAACACCTTTCTCAGTGTTCGTACAGCTGCCATAGGTAAGATCATAAGCTTTTGATCTCCATCTATGCTATTGGAAATTTTGCTAACTTGATGACAGGCGACGCCGTCCATGATGATACGTTTGCCGTCGACTTGATGTTGACTGTAGCGGCTGCGCTGGGTCGACCTCTGTATTTCCCTATGGGCTCGTATATCGTGACTAGAACAATCAAGGTACTTGGATACCCTATCAAGTTATCATGTCCTACGCGCCGTCGCTAATCTGTCTCCTCTAGATCCCAATCGGCAGCCGTATCGTAGGCGAATGCTGGTCTCAGATTGTTGCGAAAGGAGCTGTAAGTCGTGATCGTTTGACTGCTTGGCTTGGCAGTATCCTAACTTACTTACAGGCTTTTGCGGATATCAACAATCCGACAGTTATGGTCAAGGTGGGCGAAATGGGAGACCGAGGCCTCGTGGAGATCCAGGACATGCTCTTTACAAACGAGGGTCCGACGGCTGGTGTCATTCTTATGGAGTGGAATGTAGCTCAAGATACGAAAGGCTCTGCTGCCATGTGGGGTGAGTATCCCATGTTACCCTTGCCAGTGTGCAATGTAGCCAACACAGCCCCTTGCCAATTGGGGACTGACCTCTATCCTAGACAGCCACTTCCGTATTGGAGGAGCCGCTGGCTCAAAGTTGCAAGTGGCAAACTGCCCCAAGTCAACCGGAAAGGTCAACAATAACTGCATCGCCGGCTCACTGATGCTCCATCTGACCTCTTTTTCTTCGGGCTACCTGGAGAATATCTGGGCTTGGGTTGCCGACCACGATCTGGATAGCGGGCCTGCGCAGACCCAGATCGATGTTTACGTCGCTCGGGGTGAGTCTGGACTACTGAAGTCAGACTGTTTACTGTTGCTGATTTCTCACAAGGGATATTGATTGAGAGCCAAGGGGGGCCGACATGGTTGTACGGCACTGCGTCCGAGCATTGTGTCTTCTATCAATACATGCTGTATGGAGCTACGAATATCTACATGGGGATGGTTTGTCCTTTGCATTTTCCCTGTCCTGATAATTAACTAACGCTCTCAGATACAAACTGAGAGCCCCTACTTCCTACCTAAACCCCAGGCCCCTGCGCCATTCACTGCCCAAGTCGGCCAATTCCCAGGCGACCCGACTTTCTCAGATTGCCCGTCCTCTAACATCCACTGCGCAGCGGCTTGGGGCCTCAGTATCATCGGAGCGACAAACGTACACATCCTCGGCGCCGGTTTATATAACTGGTTCCAGGACTACACCCAGCCTTGTGTCGACACTCAGGACTGCCAGCAGCGCGTCGTCTACGTCAATGGCAGCGGCAACGTGTGGTTATATAACCTCTATACAATTGGGACGGTTGAAATGGTCAACCGGCAGGGGAGCAACCCAATCCTTGCCAAGGCCAACACAAATACGAATGAACACCCTTTCACTTCCATTATCAACGCTTGGCTGGTGTCTTCCGCGGGCAGGTATGTAGACCGAAAGTCTATTTTGGGCAGAACATGAGCTTACTAATATCTCGTAGCGGGTATCTAGATAATGGCGATGATGGGTCCCCTGAGATTGAGAATATCATCGACGATCCAAACCTCGCGCCTTGTCGTGCCAAATTTGCTTCGCTAGACCAGATTGTGGCAGAAGCTGGTAGTATTCCAAGTCACTGCTTTGACACGTACATAGTGGACGTCGAGATCCAGTTATTGTCCAACTCGCTTATCAAGTACGACGAAATCGTATCCAAGAGTTACGACTACAAGTTTGGTATCTACGAGCGGGTCGTACGCGAGCAAATCCCGTCCCAGATCAACGCGTACATGAGAGGCGCGCAAGCATCAGGAAACTTCGCCTGCACGCAGTATAAGAGGGTTAATTGCTGCTCCGAGTGTCAGATTGCGCAATGTGGAGTTGGTTGCGATCCATCGTCTCCGTGCAAGAGTGGCCATCGGGCGTTGGCCGTTGACTGCCCGACATACATCCCCGATTACGACGAGGACAGCAATGCACCTAACATAACGTACACCCTGACGAACCCCGCACAGTTCTATAAGGAGTTGTCAGAAAAGTTTGGCATCCAGCAAGGGTGGATTAAGTTTGGCAGGCGGCTGGCCCTCACCAGTGCTGGCTGCTCGCGCAGCACGGACGCCATCGCTTGCGGTGAATACAACAACATATTCTGGTATAACTACCCGATCCGCGGCGACGTCAAAGTCCCGAATCCCAAAGACATCATCAGCACCTCATACACCAATATGAACACACTATCACGGCAAATGGCGGCAGCAACGCAATTTGCGCCGTACTCACTCGTTGAGCGATCGGACATTGCGGACGCGGGATCGCTGCCGGCGCTAATGATGGCTCTGGCAATCGACAGCATGAACAACGTCGTCGATGTGGCCGAAAAGATCATCGAAGAGGAGCGCAAGATGGTGATCGCCAACTTCCTCATGGCCATATTCCTGCTAATTCCCGTGGCGGGTGAGGTATTAGCCAGCCTTGCGGTCATGCGCAGCATCATCGCCATGGCAGGCGAGCTGGCAAATGTCGGCATGCTCATCTACGATTTGATTAAGAATCCCGACGACGCGTTCATGGCTCTCTTTGGTTACGTCCTCGGGGGCGGCTCGTCCCGCCAGCCATTCAAGGATGCGGCGGCGGCGAGGAGGGGTCTGCCGAGCACACGTATCGAGAAGCTGGCCCCGGCGATTAAAACGGACTTGGACAAGATTTCCAGCGTTCGTGGGATGTGCATGAGGACCTAGCAGGGAAATGTCATGGGGTGTAAACCTTTACATCTCACTAATAGGCAGGAAACCCTTCGACCTCAACATAGTCCTTGTACAAGCCATATTAGCAACCAACCGTGTTTCTCTGTAACTTTTTAGTGCCCTTTATCGTCGAGGAAGTGATGTCCAAACATATGATTTCATCCCCTTCTTACTTCCTCTGTTTGATCTCGAAGACTTGGTCACATGCCTTCAAAATGAGTTGGCTCAGTCAGCTACTCAGGCCGCGGGACATGTCTATTCTGGTAATCACAGTCATACTATGGCCGAACCCTTAATCCCTCACTCTTCTCACTTGGTCAAGATACGGCCGACTTGCCTGTGCCATCAAGGGGGGGTCGGGTGTGATAGGCAGCCTTAGTATTGCAACCATGGATCGGTCTGACTCGGTCCAAGTGAGGACTTAATAACACTTGTCCGATACCTGCATATGACGCATTGATCAAATATTCTTCTATGCAATCCACAAGGATGTGGCCCTAGGTAGTTTGGCAACTGCTTGCCGCCTTGGGTCAACCCGGAAATGAGTGCCAGACCTACTCAGGACTCGTTGCAACCCTTCGCAACCGCGCCACATCTTGAAAGAACCAACAACCATGCACAAAGCGGAACAACCGAACTCTTATCAGAATGACTCCTTACCTTGCAAAATGTCGCTGCTTTAACCACCAGGGTTGACTCGCAAGTATGGGACGAAGACCGCGGTTGCGCATGCAAGTTGGGATAAGGCGCCCTCGTGGATGTCGCCGTGAGACCTGCTCTCTCGTTCTTGTTGGTCTGTACCCTCTATCCGATTCCAACTCTCTTGTTTAACTGCCAAGCCAAACTGTCCACCTCAAGCACGAGTTTCGCGATGAAGGTGCCAGCAGCAATAAAGGCGGCTTTTTGGCTCGTCTTGTCTGCTCGACTCGCCGTAACCTCCGTGGCAGAAGATCATCACCATCTTAGCAAGCGCGGCAGCACACCTAATATGCCGTATGATCCGAAAACCATCAGCACTTGCACAGAATGGTTTGACAACTATCGTGGCGATTCGTGTCTGAAAATTCGAAGTATGTTCAACATCAGCCCGGAGACGTTTAGCAGGTGGAATCCATCAATCACGCTCAGCTGCGGCAATTGGCAGGAGTGGTCGTACTGCGTCTATGTTGCGAGCGAGATGACAGTCACTTCGACCAGCTCCAGGTCAAGCTCTAGAACATCTACGCGTACCAGCACAACATCTAGCACCCCAAAGCCGACTCCGACTTGGACACCCATAGGCTGCTATCTTGACACTACGCCGCCACGGACGATGAGTAACCTATCGACTGTGGCTAGCGGGAGCTCGCTCACTATCGCCAAGTGCCAGGCAGCGTGCTGGGCCCAGGACTCTCGCTTCGCAGGTGTCAAGGCTGGTACCGAGTGCTGGTGCGGTAACTACGTAGCAAACGACTGGGCGCCAAATGTACAAGACTGCAATACGAAATGCAGTGGTGCTTCGTCCGAGATTTGCGGTGGTATGAATCGTCTCAATGTATTTGAGGCAGTGGTCGTGAGGACGACGACAACCACCACTGCGACCTCTACACGCACGACATCGCCGACGTCGACGCCGACGCCTGTAAACTGGCAGGATCTGGGATGCTACATGGATCTCGGGAATCCTCGCACGCTCAGCAACCGCCTCGACGTCAAGGGCGGCGCAGCAAATATGTCTATTGCAGGGTGCCAGTTTACGTGCTACACAGCTGGCTACTCCCATGCAGGCGTTGAGTTCGGACAAGAATGCTGGTGCGGCAACGACCTCCTTGGCCCGACTACCAACGTCCCCGCCGCAGCGAGTGCCTGCAACATGCCTTGCACCGGCAACACTTCCCAACTCTGCGGCGCTGCTAACCGCATCAATATCTACAAGGTTATTGTTGCCCAGAGCTCGGCCTGGGTACCGCTGGGGTGCTATGCCGAGAACGACCCGAGATTGCTAAGGCAGCAGGCAAGTGTTGTCGGCGGAGCAGCCAACAACACCCGTCAGAATTGCCTTGATGCGTGTGATAAGGGAGGGTATCCGTATGCAGGTGTCCAGTTCGCCAAAGAGTGTTTTTGCGACTATCTTATCAATCTACCGGCGGCCTTGGCCCCGGACGGGAATGCAGGCTGGTAAGTTATCACCCACAAGACCCCTGTCTAACTCTGAAGTGACCGCCTCACGAAGAGGAACTATAATTGTGACGGCATGACTAACATGAGCCCCAAGCAACATGGCCTGCACGGGCAAAGCATCAGAGATCTGCGGCGGCACGAGTCGCATCAATATTTTCGTCAAGGCGGAGGACTTATGACTAGACGGGGACTCTTCAGCTGCTTCACAACTGCTCTCCCAGCACAGATGGTTTTGGGCTGCATTCTGGGCGACAACCGGATATTTGATATTCTAATATCGAAACTTGACTCTTATCAGGAACTGCTACATATTTTATTAGTCTCCAAATCAGCACATCACAGTCGATACGCTTCCCAAGAAGAGTGCTGTGAAGATTGCTCATGTAGCAAACCCTATTCTTGCTGCGAGAAGAGTGCTACACATCGATAGTATACTGCGTATCTGATGGCTGGTGTTCAGGTGGTTCCAGCTGCGTTCGGACTTTTGGCGTATAACGTTTTTGGCTTAAAGAAAGAGGATGGGGGTTAGAGCAGGATGTGGAATATCAGGCGGTCGGCAGGGCAGGCTCTAACAGGAGCTCCTACAGCATTAACAGGGTCGGGGTCGGCGTCCATAGCCTTAATATAACTCTATTCTTCTGCTCACGCTGATCGATGTCTCTTCTAAGTTCCCCGACAGCCTCACGGCTACCGCACAATAGCTTTATAAGACCGTCTGGCATGTGCTGCCAGCTGTTGTCACCTGTGCTACTCGCAAGTGTCTCACATGGAAAGTACACTACCTATGATGCCTCTTTGTTTATTACTCCGAGACTTCGAAAAAGCCCTACTACGTATGTATATGGTCCGTGTACTTCACATCCTCTCTGTTAACAAGAATCTAGATGTGATTGTGACGAAACTGTTACTAGCACCACAAAAAGCTTAGACCACATAAGGTACTTAGCGGTACCACATCTGTGTGTTAAATTACCCGTGACTGTTTGTCTTCTCTGTACTCCCATCCAGCTTGTTATTGGCTCAAGTCAGCGCTACAAGTCACACGCTAAGGTAACAAGCAAACAGGGGGGATAGTGTATGGGAAAGAGTGTACAGTATTCACATAGCGGTTTGATTACGAGTATAGTTGGGACATACGCAATGGATGGCGTTGATTTGTCCAAAACACCACCCGCAATCACCGCTATACCACGGCTAAGCTTTGCGATCTTCATTTGAGCTTCCATGCTCCCGTACCACCCACTGCGCTTCCGACGAGTGGGAGATCCCTGCCGGTCATGGAGGAAATACCTCTTTCGGCATCGTCCGCGTCGCTAGATGCTCTCCCCGGCTTCTGGATCAAGTGATCTTGATCGTGGGTGGCTTCGTGATTTGTCCGAGGCTTCGGCTGCCACAGCCACTATGGCATATTTAAGGGGTCTCGGAACGCGGCAGCTGCTACGGCGTGGGATGAGACCAAGGTTGTGAGATGGTGTTGTTTACGTCCGGCCGGACACGTGAAAGTTGGTGTACCGTTCGTTTCTTGATATATCAGGTAAGGCGGTGCCGCCAAGAGTGGAAACTCGTGGCTGTCATCTGAGTGTGCTGGTGTACTTCTCGACGAAGTAATCGCTGCCGTCGTTTGGGGGTGTCCGTCAGATCATCAAGTGCTGTCTCAGATCGTTCGTTCGAGAAGCTCTCCCATTCCTATTTTCTCTTTTGCCCGTCATTCACATTAGTCAACATGCAAGCCATCCAGATTCTTGTCTTTTTCTTTCATTTCATCTACGTTCATTCCTCGCCTGTCAAGGTTGAGCCTCGAGGCGATCTCCCTGTTATCAAGCTTCCGTACGGTTCTTTTCGTGCTGCCAAATATGTGGCGGCAACTGATGTGTAAGGCTACAGCCTCTCTTCATGAATCCTGTGCTGACTTGTAGTCAGATATGTCTTCAAAAATATTCCTTACGCTGCCCCGCCGGTAGGAAATCTACGGTGGGCGAAGCCAGCACCTCCATTGACGAAAAGTGGAATCCAGGATGGGAGCTACGGGCCATCATGCCCCCAAGCCATCATCAAGGGCCTTAACTTTCTCGGTCCAGGAAACCAGAATGAACCCGGGGCTGCCATCAACCAATTGTAAGCTTCGTCACCTGGTTTCCATGTTGTTTTCTGACCTGTCAAAGCCTGGGTGGAATACCTCTCCCATCGTTCGAGGGAACCAGCGAGGATTGTCTTTATATTGACATCTATGTCCCTGCTAAGGCTATAAAGAGTCCAGCTGCCAAGCTCCCGGTAGTTGTATATGTATTTGGTGGTGGATATGTCATGGGAAGCAAAGATACTTACCAACCGAATCTGCCTTTTTACGACGGTTCCGGAATGATCAGTCAATCAGGCGGGAACA
This sequence comes from Reticulascus tulasneorum, assembly GCA_001557505.1. Taxonomy (NCBI): domain Eukaryota; kingdom Fungi; phylum Ascomycota; class Sordariomycetes; order Glomerellales; family Reticulascaceae; genus Reticulascus; species Reticulascus tulasneorum. The sequence continues at coordinate 1,458,214 of LSAX01000006.1, forward strand.
TAATATTCGTGACATGCAACTACAGAATAGGGGCATATGGGTTCTTGGCCGGGTCCACGATGGAGAAAGACGGCTTGCCTAACGCTGGACTCTGGGACCAGAGGGCTGTATTCCAGTGGGTTCGAGACCATATCTCTTTGGTCGGCGGTGACCCTCTCAAGGTTACAGCAATGGGTGAATCCGCTGGTGCTGGCTCCATCATGCACCACCTAGTTGCACAAGGCGGGAAACTCGACCCATTGTTCCAACGGGCAATTCTCATGTCTCCTGCATTCGAGCCAATGTGGGACCGGGCGGGACTTCAAGAAACCATTTTCCAAAACTTCGCAAAGGCAGCAGGCTGCGAGGGCAAGGGGTTGGAATGTCTGCGCGGGGCTGACGCTGGTATCTTGGCGAAAGCTAACGATGCCCTTATGGCCATGCAGACGCCAGGTTCGTTTGCTGTAGGCCCAACCCCCGACGGAACGTTCATCAGACAGCTGCCAGTGCTCGAATATGCCACTGGAAACTTTTGGAAGATTGAATCCATGGTTCTTTCGCATTGCGCTCTGGAAGCCACACTGTTCGTCAGCGGCGAGGTTGGCACCAATGACGAGTTTACTGGCTTCGTTCATAAACTCTTTCCGAACTACACTCAAACCAACGGCATTCTCGACAAAGTTACCACCTTCTACCCCGCAGTCACCAAGAACTCGAAGTACAAGACCCAATCCGAACGCATGGAGGCGTTGCTGAGAGATAGTTCCTTCACCTGTAATATCAGGTATCTCAACGAGGCGATGGGAGATCAAAACGTGTACAACTTGCAATACTCGGTTTCGCCAGGATGGCACGCCTCAGACCTCTTCGCGACATTCTACAACTCCAAGTTCACCTCCACCAGCTGGACGGAGATCCTCGGCTCGTTCGTCCTCCTGCCGCTCGGCATCCTCTATGGAGGCATCAGCTGGGCGCTGCAAAGCTATCTGACGAGCTACATCATGACGGGCGATCCGAACAAGAAAAGAGCCGTCTGGAATGTGCCGCCGACAGTTGGGTGGAAGCATCCCAACTCGGAAGGCGAGAAGATCCAAAATGTGGTTAACGTCGGGAATTGGTATTACAGCACCATCAGCGACGACCAGAATGAGAAGACGGGATGCGATTTCTGGAGAGAGTTCAGCTCTGCAGTGACAGTTTCGGGGGGGTATTCGCCGCCCGGAGTGCCGATTCTGAAGCAGAGCTTGATTGCAGTAGCTGAAGACATGAGTGCGAACTATCTTGGGGGGAATACTCGGTAGCCTCTTCGGGGGAAAAGCAGGAGATCAATGCATTTATTTGTATAGGCTAACTATTCTGACTGCAGCCCAACCTAGTCCATCTTTGTGTTCCCGAGCCTCTGCGGTGGTTCTTGGATTACAAAGCTTGGTTACTGCTGGGCATTGCTCAAAGTAGAACTATCCCAGCATATGGTATGACCTCAAACACGAGAAACTTATAGATTTACTTTCTCTTTCCAACCTTTAGAACTAGAATATCAAACAGTTCTGCAACATTTATAGATACCTGCCTGCCACTGCGGATGACAAGAACTATTGAACTACCACCCTCTTGTTTTTAGAGCTTCATTCAGAGGCTAAGCAACATTCTACGGTTTCAAGTTGACATCCCTTCTGAAACTTGATTGGTCTTATAGGAGCCTTTCTTGCATTCTCTCTAACCTCAATGGCTTACAACAGCATGACTCTACGGCCTTACCGGGCTTCTTCGTAGTACTTGTCCAACAGAGGATCCTGTGCGTGATAGTGGGAATCGTTTCGCTTCCAGGGTATCTGTAGGTATACATATTTTCAGCAGTGGCCGGCGTATCCGAGGGTTGGTTTGCACCGAGCTTATGGAGGACTGTTGAGCATGCAATAGTCTGATTAATCTGATGGTTGTTGGCAAGTTGTAATGGGAACATATGGGTTAGAGTTTTACGGCAGGGCGACATCACTTGGCCATATCGGCGATTCGAAGATCATTGAGGAGCCGCGAATAAAAGAATGTGATGTTCAGTTGGATATAGTGCTTAGTAGATACAGAGAAGACAATCCGAAAACAACTTAGGCAAACTCCACCCCACGTATCATACTCTCTTACTGGCCATGAGAGAGCCAAACGAGTGATTCCACAAAGAGATCCAACACAATCTGTCGTGGCCGTAGCATCCTCAAAGTGATACCCCGTGCTGTTGAAAGAGATCCTCCCAGGAAACTCCTATAAGGCCGTAGCTCATCAAGAAAGCTGATAACAAGGAGAAAAGAACACAGAAAACAACGTGTACAAATTGGTTTCATTATCGCGCTTGCTGCCAATCTTGGCGTGATGAGTGTTGCGTTCGGGGGTGCTCGTATTTCTTGCGTTGAAGGGTTTAGTACAGGTTTTGTACTCAGTAGAGGCAAAAAATCCGGTTCTCTACTTGGGTGCGCAAAATACCCAATGCGAGATCCAGTCCTTCCACATCTTAGTAACGTATTCACGGTCACGTAAAATGATACGTTGACGTCCTCATTCGATGTTGAGCGTCGTAGTTAAGAGGCGGGCCAAGATGCGGTGTGCGTTTTATGAGAGTATCAATCGTGCGATGTTCTCTGCACAACGTCATCAAGGCCAGCAATATGCATCCCGAAGATGTGTTTCAAGATCCTCGGTAAGCGTTGTTGATCTGGGTATTCTGGGCCCGTCTAACCCCGAACACCCACAAATAACGTATTTCAAAGAGACGGGTCAGGCATGTCAGCGCCTTGATCGGGAGGCAAGCCATTCTGGTCAACCCATGGCTCCTGAGTAGGCTGACTGTGATGTCCAAAGTATGATTGACCAGGTTGAGAAGAGTCCGCGGTTTGATGTGCTTGAAAAAATTGGCCGCGTGAGTAGTTCTGCGGAATGTTTGTGTCATAGTTCAGCCCAGCAGGAAAATTGGGAGTTGGTGAAAGAGCTTGAGCTGGTTTTGATGAGTGTACATAACAGGATGTCGGTCTCGTAGATAACGAGGTTGGCGCAGAGGACACAGGCACGCTCTGATGAGTGGAAATAGGCGATACGGTCCCACTCAGGTTGGCCGAGATGTGTGATCTCGGGGCAGTGGGCGGACGAAGCGAGTTGTCGGGCGTCACGCTTGGCCATGGCCCTGGATAAGCTAGGTTGGTGGTTCCAGCAGACATCATGGAGATTGGAATGTCCTGCTGCTGCAAGTTGAAATCGTCCACGATCTCTTGGGGGTGCTGATAAGTGAACACAGGCGGCTGCTGTCTCAGTTTTGCGTCCAGTGTGGGGCTCACGATGATGTCGGCACCAGCGAAGTCGAACGGTAGTACAACTATACTGGCAGTGGTTGTAAAGTTATCCGACATCGATGACTTCAACAAAACCTTGAGAGCCAAGTAGTGAACGGTGATGGGACCTGCAACATTCATGATCGGTTCATGTCTTCCGGGGGGGACAATATGGATGGTCAAGCCAAGCCGCATCGCCGCAGACCAACCAATGGTCGTCCGGAGACTGGTGGGGTCAGACATCGCTTCCAAAATTCTGGACTGGTTGCCATTGCCAAGAGCGATGATAGGATATGTTGGAGGTGTTGGCTTTGTTGCTGCTACAATTTGTAGGGTTTGTGGCGGATACGGTATCGAGGGACCGACTAACATCATGGTATTGAATGTAGACGAGTACCCTGTCTGCATCGGAAACTCATCAGTTGTATTGAAATCGTTGGCTACCATGAGCTGGGGTTGAGGGCGGCCTAAGCCAGGCCGAAAGTTTTGTATTTGGCCTTGTTGGTAAGCTCTAGAACTCCCTGGGGTAGTGGCATTGCCTTGGCGAGAGGCACGATATGGGCGTGGAAGGCTTTCAGGACCGTTCAATGACGAGTTCATGTCAGAAACACTCTGAGCTTGTGCAAATTGCTCTGCACCGCGGGGGTTGGGAACATGGAATGGTATGGGGCCTTGAGCTGTTGCGGTATTTGGAGCAAGGAGAGTCGTATTTCCGACTCTTCGGGCGTTTGGCATCAGTAGGCGTTGGTTCCCAGCGTTGTGGTGCGCCGTCGATGGCGATGAAGTGAGTGTATCGCCTTGTGTTTGCTGTTGTCCCCCGACACCATTTGGGGCTGTCGGTCCTCTTTCTGTATGTTGCCCAGGCCAAAGACGGACGCGAACTGCTGCAACCGAGGGAGAATCGCAGTTTTCGGTAAAATTTCGCCGGGACGCCATGCGCTCTTATAGATTAGAAGAACGTATGATGCCCCGCGCAGGAGTATATCGGGAGTTGTTGTAAGTAGGCTTAGGAGCGAACTTGGAAAGCGCTGCCATGCTAGTCGACAGCTCCGATGCTCTAGGCGCAAGTCTCGGAGGAATGGCTGACTCGGTACTAAGAAGATAGTAATGAGAGAACGAGGCAACCCTTGACACTTTGGTCTGCATGAACAGAATAGAGGCCCGGCCTCTGAGAAGGGAACGAACAACAGAATATGTAATCTCAACAAGAGACCAGAATCCGAACCGTTGTCGTGGTAAAGATAGCAAAGAAGAGGAGCGGTGCTGGAAGTTGTTTAAGGAAGCTGGGGATGGGGCTCTACGTATGTACCTGGACGGTCAGGCCCGTCGATATTCAAGGGAAATAGGTATGCTCGGCCTTTACATCGAACCTGTGGCCATCAGGACGTGAAATTGATGATTGAAGCAGAGCAAGTGAGAGAGCCACGGCTCAATCTGGTGCGTGGGCGAGCATCACTGTGGGCCAGAAAGAGCCTACCCTTGACCGGTCTTAACATACAAATGTCAAGACGTGGCATACGTGATCAAAATTCCATCCCACCCCAGCCCAATGGCCGCCCGGTGAGTGAGAGCCTCACTAGTGGGCGTCCGTGAGGGGCTTCGCTGCGAGGCAGCCAGACGCCTTGTTATGGCTGAGAAGCCGTCTCGTTCCATTGGTGGTTGTTGCATGACGGTGTGCGCCATTGTTAATACATTTACGTTGCTGAAGGCGAAGCAAAGAGGAAACATCAAATCCATAAATGATCAATTTTGTTGTCTCCATCAGAATCTCTGGAGGTCACGATGTCTTTCCATTGTTGGAGAGCTGAATATGTGTGTAGTACAACAGCTGTCACACAACCCCGTGTCTTCTTATGTATGTACGGACGTCTGCTTCAAAAGTCTTGTCCTCTGCCAAGAAACACTACAACAAGGGTTTATTAAGCGAGAGCTGCTGAACCAATAAAATTGCTGGACTTTGTTGGTACGGTACTTCTAAGATATAGCGATATAAGCCACTAAACCCCACTAAAGAACAATTATAATCACAAGGGCTTTACCAATTAGCTCAAGCTCTACAGGGCTCTCATATACTATAAGAATAGTCAGATAACCACTATTTCTTAGCACTTAGGTACTTCACATCAGACAGGGTTAACCGGCTTTACTGACAAGGGTATCAAGAGTGGCGTCTTGGCAGAGGACATGACTTTTGAAACCGACCTCCGTAGTCCGTATGTATTTAATTAGGTATTTAGAGATAGCGGGCGCCCCGCTGTTTCTTAAGGCCCATGCCCCCCGCCCCCCGCGCCCGTGCTGCTAGATCAGATTGAGTTCTAGCCCCCACGCTAACTATCTTTTCGGTAAACAGGGGTCTGCCCCACTTCTTGGAATTGTTGGCATCCCTTTAGAGGATTATACTTATTTGATGCATGAAGCCTCCAGTCCAAGACTTGGGTATCGTCCGGATTATCCCTACAGCTTTTAATGCACTTCTCGTAGTCACCTCGGCTCATCAACGTTGACGTCAACTCTACGAAACAATTACAGTCTGGTAGCTCACATGTACATTGGTCAGCAGGATTCAAACACAAACTACGCACGACGTACATAGGAGATGGCTTGATTGCCCATATCCCCTGGGACCTTGGCTGCCACTCATTTTCCCAAGGCGTCTGCCCGCTCTGACTGTCCAATACGGAATTCCAATTCAATTGTAATTGTAATTTTATGCAGCTGATAGGGCCCCCCCGCGAACCCGCGGACCTGTAACATAGCTTGGAAACATATCTTCTCCCCACCGAGGCCGCCTCATTTGCCTTTCTAATTACAGCTCAACCCATACGCACGTATAAGACCCGTTGACTGACGGTGATCCGGGCGTCCCCTACTGGTGGGAGGACATTGACATACGACCATAGACTGCCCCGCTGTTTACACTTGCTTCATGTCATTTGAGCCTGTCAAGCGGCAAATTTAAGTACATTGTTATAAAGCATAAGTGTCAGCCCCAAAAGATTAAACTCTGTTGGCTGTGGGACCATCGGTGAAGCCTATGATAGCATTGTCTCCTCAAGAAGTCCGGAGAGCCACATATAAAGAACTCCCTCATCATCTCACTACAACTGTTGCTATTCTTTGCTTCCGTTACCTACCGAGCACATATTCTGTGAAGCCTCTATGCAGACTTCGTCACCGCTCACTCTCCAGGAGTGGACCACAGTTTATCTGACGTATCGTACGTTCGTTTATCCTGATAACATCATTCGTCATGGAGAATCGCTGATCTGTCATCAACACACAGCCTGTAAGAATGTCCACATGTCCCCGGACAGAGGTATATCAACCCGGCAACGAACTTCAATGGCGGCCATACAACAACTCAGGCCCGGACTTATATCACGGGCTCAAAACTCGCCTACCACATCCTTATAATGCTCTTCATAGCGTACCGCCCATACCTCGCGCGGATGAATCCCATATAACACACCAACTCATGCCCCCGCCGTTGACCGGGAAGGAAGGTTATTGCGGTAGTACCGATTCTTCATCATCTGGCTCCGGTTCAACCCAGCAGTCCCAAGAGCATGATTCTGCAGCAACTGATGTGTCAAGTCCCCAGCTTGAACCAGCTGTACTAGCAACGTGCCATAGCACAGAGCCTTTCCTCGTGCTCAATAACGAGACTTCCATTCTGCCGCACTGCGGAGAACCTCCTCGGCATGCTGGCCACGAACCGATCATGGCCATTCTCCAACCAGAAATAGATCCCCGAAGTTATGCACCCCGATCCTCTACTCTTCAACAATGCACCTGCAGTTCTCAAACCGAGTTTGGTCATGAAAGCCCGATATCAGATTCGGCCAAGCAAGTTGATTGGACCGATTCAAGTGCCTCACAAGACTTCTATAACGATCCGGGCCACTTATTTTGGACCTGGGATCGGAAGGAGCAGCTATGGTTCCATCGGGATATCGAAACAGGGGAGATACTATGGTGCCCGAGGGAGCTAGATTGAAGCAGCATGGACTCAGAAAGAGGGGCTGCATTGGTGGGGTTTCTCAGCAACATGGCGAGGCAGGTATCGCACTAAGCTGCCGAAAAGAACTTATAGACTTATCTTCTGACCAGCGGGCAGCGTACATCCGCTTAGACTGGATTTTACTAAGTTATCTGGCTTGCTCTCTTCTTCTTCTAAACATGGCTGCATATCGGTGTGTCTTTTAGCGAGGGAACATGGGGGGGCAGGTGTTGAATTATACTAGTATTGATCTTGATAGGTGTGTTGGCGTTGTTTATTTGTATGGCGAAAGCTAAAGATTGTTAAAGCACGCTGGAGAAGAAATAATATCACAGTTTAGTGGCCACATAAGTGTCACCCTATGCAGTCGGCTTTCACCGTTTCAGTCATAATGGGATCACCATGAATGCAGAGTAGAATGCAGAGTAAGCGATGTAAAACACCAAGGGTCGTTCACAAGTGAACCGAGGCACATAAGGGATAGTAACCAAATCGCTCGTCAGCGATCACTCATAAAGCAACCGCTCTGGCTCTAAGGCGATGACCAACAGGTAGCCCAGGACAAGTAATGTCATGAAATTCCCAAACAAGCTTGAGCACCACGAAGCCCAAGCGTAGGAACCATCGTAAGCGGTGAATCATGATTCCAGTTCACCACCCGGTTCCAAACCCAAAACCCAAAACCCAATACTCAATACCCAATACCCAATATCCAGTACCCAGTACCAAAACCCTACCTGGCCATGCAGTCCTCCCAAAGCCTATCCTAATAGAGCTCGACGGCTATGGAGCCGGTATGAGTTGCCTTTTTCCCTTGCCAATCCATTTCCCATACTCTACACTGAGTGAAAGTCCGCTAGGTGCCATGCCCATTTTCCAGGAACATCAAGCAATAGTAACACAACGACAGAACACTGTCAATATCCTCAACAGCCTAGTACTAACAACGTATTTTGGGAGATTCATGATCCCCACTTATGGTACATTACATGAGATGCAATATCCAACAAGGCCGCATGGACAATTCGATGCGAGCATTGTCGCCGGGGACCGACGAGTCGCTCCTCGATCAGCATCACCAGGCTCGCTTGACGGTCAGCTCATCCATCCATTGGAATCAATTCTCGAGCTGTGAGAGCTGGCTGGCTGAGCATAGCTCGAAGCATAGGCTCCCGTCATGTTGAAAGCCGACAGGCGTGCCGGGTCGTTTGGCGTAGGATGCAAGAATGTGGCGTTGGACGGGCCGGCATCTCCACTACCCCTAAGGGGCGCAACTGGGTCCGAGGGCACTTTCGAATGGCAGGAGAGAGTATCGAATGCCATGTGCGAAGACGGAGTGGGAACGGATGATTGGGGAGTCCAGTAGCTGTAGTTTGTGAAGTTTGGAGTGGCTAGCTGGCTGGCTGAGGCTGACATATGACTCGGAGTCGGGTAGTTGCATCGGGAAGTGCCCGCACCGGTGTGAGCCGCATTCGTGGAACCAAGGGAACCTGTGGAACACAAAGTCAACTTCATCGGATTTTCTGAATTTGCAGAAAGGGAAATAACTTACCTCCCATTGGGATGTCAGAGCCGGCAACCGCCGGCATCTTGCCCATTCGGACAAGTTCATTGTGGTTGCCTGCACCAGAATCCCTTACTACCATGGACTCGAGTTGGCGCTTTCGTTTCTCCCAGAACAATCTTCCCAAAAACAAATCAACATCTCTGAAAGGGCTCATCCGCTCCAGGATCAGGACGTGGATCGTCATCTCCGGAATGCCTGCGTAGAGTCCTTTGACAACCATGGTGGTATATCTCCAAGGATACACCACACCGATCGGGGTTTCATGTGGGCGTCCCTGGTGGCTAGGTGGTAATGGGAATGTAAGAATGTGCAGCTGTATGACAAGGGAAAGAGTCACGACGGAGTATTGGCCTCTGTGTCGCAATCCGTTGACAGCTTCATAATCGCCGTTGCAGTTCTTGATTCCGATTGGAAAGGGTCGGGATGCACCCCGGCTGCCTAAAGTTCCTGATTGGTCCAGGCGATATTCGCCTCCAAGGTAAACTTGTTCTTGTCTTAACGTATTGGGTTGGTCTCTCTCTTCTTCTTGGGTAACAAGAAACTTTATTTGCGGTGCCACGATTGTACGGCTTGGCCCTGGCTGACTGCCCAACTCCGTACCAGTCGTGTCGCCATTACCATTATATTGGCTTAAGTATGACTCAGCGGGGTACAACGGTATTGGATCACTATCGTTTTCGCCGCTATCCATATTGTTGTCGGTACTGGGGGGTTGAAGGAGTTACCCTTGTTGATCGTAGCTCTAGCTCGAACGACGGGGGACTCCTTAGGCACGGTATACTTCTAGAGCCTAATGAAGCTGAATATGCTGTTTGCACCCACAGGGCTCTGTCCGCAGAGATTGTGCACAATAGTGGGTGCCCAGTTCAACCAGGATGGAGTGCTGCGTCGACGCTTGTATGCCTCTGGGCAGTACAAGGCATGCGCAGGAGGCCAGACTGTGAAGCCAACAGGTACGGATTCGGTCCAGTAACTAGACTTTCTCGGTGTCCTCTGTTTCGCACAGTCGTTGAAAGCTGTTCGGGTAGAGAATGGTGATTCGCTTGGTTCTCGTCGTCTTCGTCGACCCCATGTAGGTCAGAGTGACCGAGTCCCTGGAATCCCACTCTGTAAGCAAGGCGATACCTAGACAACTTTCTGAGCCGAACCGGGAATTCCTTACGATAAATGCCTAACTGCATTACGATTCCAAACTGAAAGTCGTGTAAATGGGCTCGGGGGTCGAGGCTGGAGGCTCAAGTGAACAGAAGCAAAGTGTATTATAGATGTCGGCCGATTTTGTCCATGCTATGGATGAGAGCAGAGAGGCGCATAAGTACAAAAATAAAGCGGAGCTTCGTGGGATCTCGAGGGTAATTCTGGAACTGGGATTTGCTGCTGATTATACGAGTGTTTGGGCAGCGCAGCAATCAACGGTTCTTTTGCTGCCCAACGAGGCCATGTCCAACCCTGGAATATGTACTCGTACCAAACGCAACAGTAGGTGCATTGCCATAGGCATACTGCTTAGCTGGTTTTCCCATGCACGTTTTTAAGCCTCTCTGAGGCTTTCAATCGCTACTAGAACCGCAACAAGCTCGGGAGGCTCACAGTTACAACTCTTGCAAGCAATCGGGGGGCGTTCTGTCCAGCCACGCATCGATGGACTCCGCCAAATTGGTCTCGCGGGAAGCTCCCGATAGCACCAGAGAGCACCAGAGAGTCTTTGGTAGGCAAGTGGCGGTGGGGGGAAAAATTGGATCTGACGCGAGAGCGTAGATGCCTTCATTTGCCTTACATCGGTCACCCAACGAAAGTGGTCCCTGAAGGAGCAGAATGCGGATTGAGAAATTGGAATTTTGACGGCAAGGCCTCCAAAGCAGGGTTTGCGGAAGCTAAGTGGTATTCGACATGCTGGGAGAATAATGTTTTACAACTTGCGGCGGAGGTGAAGAGAGTCGAAACCTCATGGGCACAAGGTGGTTTAGAGTAGCTCGTCAACTTACAATTCACATGCAGGCCGCGCCACCGCTTTGCAAAACACCTGATCACCAGCGTTACAAAGCCCTAAACGGGTTACCCTGGCTGACCGCATTGGAGCAGAGCTGTTTCCGCAGACCCGGAGGTAGCTTTGCTGGACAATCTGCCTGCCAATCAAAAGCAATACGGGGCGATTAGGCGGACTGGCGCGGGGTTTTTGCTATCCTATCACTCCTTTCCACCTTTCCGATTATTTCCTTCTCGGGCGCCCAATTCCAATCGTGGTTCGCTTCATTAGCTGGTTTGAGAAGAGTTTTCGAATAGCGCAGGTGGCTTGCTGCAGAGATGGAGCCCCACCGCCTCGGTCATCCGCTCGTCCAAAGTTTTCGGACCTACACCAGTCTACCCTCAGGCATTGTAGGGTTTCGCATGCCCATTGGACAATTCAGTCCTCGGCTTTGGATAAGCATCACCTCGTGAGGCCGTATAGGATTGCCCTGAAAACGCTAGGTTTTGGTCAACGGAAATCCTCGGGCGTCGGGATAGGCTCTTGCAATAGTAAGGCTGCTGCCATGAGTGGGATTTAGGCCTGGCCCTGAGTGATTTGAGGCCATCAACATGTATAAAGCCGTTAACAAAGATATAGGTCATAGGCTAGTTGGTATGCTCTTTCTTGCCTTGATAGCCACTCGATTTATCTGTTCCGTTTCAATTGGCTCCAGCTCTAAAACGAAGCGCTCGCTCTTGACGTCAGAAACGCATCACAACATCCACCCCCTTTTCTTTGCGCACTTGCTCAATACGAGCGAGTGAGATCAGCCAATTCAGTATGAACTCAAATATCCCACAGATCCATCTCGCTGTTTACTCAATTCATGCCTAAGGGGCCAGATGCCAACGTCCCACTCTCGAACTGCGTCCCCATTCCATCGGCCGAGACCTGAACAATGAATGGGGAAGAGCCACCCAGCTTTCCTCTCAACGAGAGGGAATTGAGCATGCGAGCGGTGCCGTTGCGTGCCCAGAGACATCATGAACACGCCGAGCGTACCAATTCATCCGGAGGCTCCTCCTATCACCGGGGGTGCTCTAGGGGGGCTTCTTTAGTATCATCTCGACGACCAACGGCTTCTACTCGGGCCACGAGCCACCACCAGTCCTCCTGGGACCGTGAGAGAGCCAAGTCCGAGAAAGGTGCATCGGGCACGCAGACGGTCGAAAGGCGGCCAGAACCACATGTCAAGGGTATAGGAGAGCAGTTCAGTTCGGAAGAGAGACGGCCATTAGAGTTTGACGAGCAGCCTCTGCCGTACAATCAAGATATCATTCCCGACGCCGACTGCCCGGCCTATAGAGACTTTAAGAGTGACCCGGCGCACCGATTCTGGACATGGAGTGAAGGAGAACAGCAATGGTTCCACAAGGATCAGGAGAGTGACGCTGTTCTCTGGGCGCCCCTTGAGCTAGACTAGCCACACCGATATCGTGTTGGAATTAACTTATGTCTTGTGCTTTTTTTTGTTTGTTCTTGTTGCGTCATATAAACGCTTTGTGTTCTCGGGCGATATATCTCTACACTCAATCTGCTTTCTCGTTTTTGTCCCAAAAGTTAGTGTAGCTTTCTGAAAACAAGCATCATTTGTTTCTAGAGACCGAGTATTATGAACCGTTCGGGATTCCCCTTGATTCCCGGCACGCTCATAGGAGCACCAGGCCCCTGAGGGCTTGTCGTTGACCACAGACGTTGATTGCGGATTCTGATTAGTAAGGAACTATAGATTTAGCAAGGGGGTCATTGGCGAACCGACGGGAACTACCTTTGCGGTGGAGCCCTTTGTCGTTTCGAAAGTGGACCCCTTTCCAGGGGTACTGCCATTTATAGACCTTTTGTTTTTTTGGGGGAACTGCTAATAAGCGACAATTCGATTAGAGGAATGAATGGAGGGATCAATGCGGAGATGGAAACGAGCAAACTTGCTGGAAATGGGTTGACACTATGTTCTCGAATAAGTCAACCTCCTGAAACATGTAGATGCACGCCGGAATGTACCAGCTTGAGAGAATCATTACCCACGCTGCCAACTTGTCTGCCATACTAGACACCATATCACGGATACAAAATCTACGTGAACAGAACCGATGCTGAGGCCGAACCACGAGTACAAGAACTCACTTCTTCCCTCTCCTCTTCCCCTTCCTCTCCGGCACAGAAGCGCTCCCCTCTGCAATCTCCCCAGCCTCGACCTTCCCCTCACTCTCCAGCTCCTTCAGTTTCTCCTGCCCTGAGATAAACATCGTCAAATCCCGATTCATCTCCTCCAGCTCGGCAACCTTGCCCTTAAGCTCCCCATCTCGCGTTCTCAGCGTCTCCATCTCCGCATTGTTATGCTCCACTCTCTCCATTAGCCCTTGCGTCACCTCCTTCTCCTCCTGTAAACTCTTGCTTAGATTCCTCGCCAGGTCCTGCGCCTTTCCAGCCTTGGCCCGGTCACGCTCTGCATCCCGTTCCAGCTGTGGGATGGTCTGTGTGCGCAGGTTCACAAGCTCGGCTCTCAGGGTCCGGTTTTCCTCGACGGCGAGGGAAGCTTGGGTCGAGGCTGCTTCGGCAGTCGCGGTTGCTTTGGAGGCTTTATCGGCTACCTTGCTGAGCATTTCCTCGAAGTAGACGCGTTGCGATTCGAGTTGGCTGGTGAGGAGATGCGTGTATTCGAGACCGATGTTGTCGAGCTTGGCTCGAGGAACGGTATCCTCATACTCGCTGTGGGATCTCCGATGGTGCCGGCTGTTGCTTCCGGGCAATTCAACGACCTTTCCATCTCCCTTATCACGAATCAGGCGATGAACCCACATGTCACCAGCGTAGTCCCATACGTGCTGAGTCTCCAGCTCCAGAGCAAAGCTATGCGCTGTCTCCTTCCAGTGGTCCTTGGCATGTCCACCTTTGTAGCGACCACAACCCACAACTCCGCAGATAAGACAAATCCAGAGATCTTCGCCAGTGTCGCAGACAGTGCAAAGGTTAGAGACGGATGAGCCAAAAGGTTTGGTGTATGGGTTTGAGGGATCGTAATCTTGGCTGGAAGCTGGATTCGTGTGCCGGCATACAGGACATCCTGAACCCTTCCAGTTCTGAAGACAGGTGCAGTGGAAGACGTGCTGACAAGGGATAGTCATCAGCCCTGTCGTATCGTCCATTCGCTCTAAACACACAGGGCACGTCGGCAGTTCGACGAGGTTCGGCGTGGGTGGAGGGAAAGGCTTCAGACTGTTCGAAGCCGATGCCGCCGAAGAAGAAGATGGAGTAAAAGGATCGTGGCTGAGATCTGGGAAGGTCCCATTTGGTCTAGTTGGCGTCTCGAAAGTGATGGACTTGACGAACACCACATGACAAACTTGCGCCTAGTCAGGATCAGTATATAGGAATCGACCTGAGCAAGGTTCCAACCTTACCTCCATGCTGTTGAAAACTTTGCCATCAAACTCTTTCCGCCACGCCATAGCCCGTTTGCTATCTCGAAACTTCATGAGGACTAGATATCTGTTCATGCGTCCCGTCATGACCATTCTGTAGTGACTGACGTCGTCCCTCCATTTCTCCCCTACGAACCCCAGGAAATCGCCAGGTGACAAGTAGCTTGGAACAGCTGGTATGCATAGGGTTGTGCAGTCCTCTTCAGTTAAGTTTTCTCCCTCATCTGACACGGGAGACTTGAGATCCGACGTCTCGTCCTCCTCCCGATAGAAATGCACAATTCCCCAGCCAACCTCGGTATTCTTAGTCTCGAGGGGTACGTATTTTGCCTTCGTGGATGTGCCTGCTCCTCCAAACGTTGGCCCAACACCCAGAGCTGCAGAAGAGCTTGTGTGCCCACCATCAGTAGCCATGCTCTTGGTATTTCTTTCGTGCTCCAAGTCCACGCTCTCGATGCTCACCCTCCCAAATCGCCAGTCTTTTAAAGCAGTCTTCGGCTGGATTGCGGCAGTAGAAGGCGGGGGAGGAAAGCTCTTAGTTCGTGCTCGCCACTGGCGCTCTGTCAAAATCTCGATGTTGCTTCCAGTCTCTTTTATGGGAGCTCTCGAGGCGCCGCAATCGATCAGGTTGGGGTTCGGGCTTTGTGGCTCTCTCGAAGTAGGCGCTCGTGATGTACCGGCTGCTGGAGGGTCCTCTTCGAATTGCAAGGGTGACAGCTGAGGTCTCGGCACTATGCGGCTCGTCTTGCGATCTCGACGAGGATGTGAAGGGAGATCGTCGAAGATGTCCGTTCCCTTCGGTGGAAGCCACGGGTCGTTCCTGGTCGGAGCACTTAGCTCGCACTGCGCTTTCGCAGTCCCTCGAACACTGTTTAATGTCGGGCTAGGAGTCGGGTATAACTCAAACGTCAAATGGTAGAAGTGCGGCGGCATAGCCTTTTCGTCAGCCTTGCAGGTCGCAGGGCTGGAGTCCGAAAGTTGCGTATATCAATGAGGCTGAGAGGGATGTGTTGCACAAGTGTTCGTGGATGTGGCAAAAATAATTCGTTCCTGCTTATCTAAGGAGGCAACAAGATTTGGATTTGAAGCCCTCCCCGAGCATTCCAACGCAAGTTCATTGCATTAGGTGCATGGAACCCAGGATAGTAATTATTTGGTTATCTGCTTGTAGGTGAATCACTTGGCCACGAGGACGGAGGGGTGATTGGAATGAAGAGTTATGCCCCACCACTAAAATTCCCGGAACATCCATCAAACTGGATGACTAAACAGGTGTTCTTATCGCAAATATTCACTACATATTCACCAAGCGAAATGGACCAAGAGTTTGTTTTCAGACTTCAATAGAGTCTAGATTTGTGCACTCTCAATGAGCGCATCTCATGCCTATCTGGAGATATCAAATGCCAACGACAATGCGTTAATTCCGTAACCGTCGTGATATCCTCAAACGCCGCCATGTGTCACCGTGACAATCAGCTTATGTACCTGTCCCAAAACACTAGCCTACTGGCCGCCGCGCAGACGGAGGACTAAGTGGAGCGTAGACTCCTTCTGGATGTTGTAGTCGCTCAGGGTGCGACCGTCTTCCAGCTGCTTACCAGCGAAGATAAGACGTTGCTGGTCTGGTGGGATACCCTCCTTATCCTGAATCTTGGACTTTACGTTGTCGATTGTGTCAGACGACTCTACTTCCAACGTAATGGTCTTTCCGGTGAGGGTCTTGACGAAGATCTGCATGCCACCACGAAGGCGGAGGACGAGATGGAGGGTAGACTCCTTCTGAATGTTGTAGTCCGAGAGCGTTCGACCGTCCTCCAACTGCTTGCCCGCGAAGATGAGTCGCTGCTGGTCTGGTGGGATGCCCTCCTTGTCTTGAATCTTGGACTTTACGTTATCGATGGTATCGGATGACTCAACCTCGAGAGTGATCGTCTTGCCGGTGAGGGTCTTGACGAAGATCTGCATACCACCACGGAGTCGGAGAACCAAGTGAAGAGTAGATTCCTTCTGGATGTTGTAGTCGGAGAGGGTTCGGCCATCCTCGAGCTGCTTGCCGGCGAAGATCAATCGCTGCTGGTCTGGGGGGATTCCCTCCTTGTCCTGGATCTTCGACTTGACGTTGTCGATGGTATCCGAAGACTCGACCTCAAGGGTGATGGTCTTGCCGGTGAGGGTCTTTACGAAGATCTGCATACCGCCACGAAGACGGAGGACGAGATGAAGGGTGGACTCCTTCTGGATGTTGTAGTCGGAGAGGGTTCGGCCATCCTCGAGCTGCTTGCCAGCAAAGATCAGGCGCTGCTGGTCTGGGGGAATTCCCTCCTTGTCCTGGATCTTCGACTTGACGTTGTCGATAGTATCCGAAGACTCCACCTCAAGGGTGATGGTCTTTCCAGTGACTGTGGGAAAGGGTAGTTAGTATCTGCTGAGAAGGCATCAAAGTAGTCGAGCGACCATCGTCGCGGGACTATGGGAGGCAAACTTACGAGTCTTAACGAAGATCTGCATGGTGACGGTTTCGCGGATGAGGTTCGATTTGATGGATGTGATAGGAGACTTTGGGAATGATGATCGAGGTCAGATGGGTTAGATCGTGATGTTTGTGAGGTGTAGTTGGAAGGGAGGAAGGGGGAGGAAAGGGTTGGTGCTGAGAAGCAGGTAGAGGTTTAAATAGGTAGGGTGGCTCGGAGGAAGGTGCAGTGAATAGATGGTTGGAAGGTGGGGGGGCGCAGTGGATTATGCCTTGTCCGGGCGATGGCGAATGATTCATCAGCGGATGCGCAAGAGGTAGGCGCTAAACTAGGCAGGAGACACCCGGAACCCTCTAGAACTGGTGTGGAGCAGGCGAGGGGGAGGGGAAGTCGCAGGTACCTGCAGGTCTGCACTACGTGCGCGCCAGCCACCTTGTACTTGCCACTCTCCATCCTTATCTTTATCAGGCCGGCGCTGCTTACATTATTGGTACGGGATTACATTTGGTCCCCTCGGGCTGCTACCGACCTGGCAATTGAAAGGGCTGGAAGCCTGCGGCGTGTGTCTGATGTCTCGGAAACCCCAAACACCCACCACCCACTCATCGCTGTCGCAAACGCTCGACCAGGGATCTAGCAAATGCACACCTGACCAGATGGTGCAGAATCTGTTTCCAGCATGGATCACATCAACTTTTCTTCTTCATTTTCTGCTGATGCCACGATTAGGGTCAAGCTCTCAACTGAAAGCTATGTAATTAGGATACCAAGATAGACCGGGGCCAGGGAGCTTGAAGTGGCCGCGTGTGCCTTGTGCTGTGCAACGAACCCTTGTAATTAGTTACCAGGCTCCGCCTCCAACTTTCCAGCGCCCCCATCACCAACTCCCTAGTAAAGTTGCCCGCTCCAAAGTGGCCACCTGCCCCCGAGATCCCTCCCAGATGATCATCGCCTCACGGGAGAGCTCACATGCGAACTCTCAAGCTCCAAAGCTTACAGCTCTGCACCCGTCTATCGGGTGGCTCCGTACCTGTCTCACACCTGCTACAGAACTTTGTTGAAAATATGCTTATGTCTGAATAACTTCAGACACTCTCAGTTCATGCTCACTCATCATCCAGCCGCTCTCGCCGAAACAGTCAGATCCCAAAGTGCGGGGTTCAGCGACATCGCTTTGCCCGGGGCTGTTTGAAATGACAAACGACGTCATTTCGACGGGGACCCTGATTTTCCGGCGTTTGTTCGTACGATCCCAGCTGCCATCCCATCGTGCCCCATCCATCCCTTGCCCTGCGATGGCTGGCTGCGGTCGCAGCGACCGGAAAAGCCAATCTCAACTTTTTTTGCTTGTCATGTGTTGGAAGATGGCTGGCGAAATGAAAACGGACCAAAGCCAGGTGCTAATTGACAATCAAGAGCTTTGGCACTTCTCTGCCTGTGGCTGATTGATTGAATGATTGACGTTTCGACATTCAATCGTTCTCCGAAGCCCCGCACAATGTCGTTCGATGCTTGCATCGCTCGCGTCTTCGGGAATTTGAGACTCAGTTGAACGCCGAACCTGCGAAACACGAAGAATGCCGGGCCACATCCACCAGGCTTCGTTGGCACTGGAACACACCCTTCTATTAATAAATCTCTTGTCTATTTCAGTGCAATAGCAGCATAGGTAGTACGAAATTCTTGCAGAATCAAAATCAAGAGAAAGCCAACCCATCCAACTCAATTTCACCATACACAACCAAGCTGTGCAAATCGCCGCTAAGACAGCAATCGCCTACGAGAAGCTAGCTGTGACTTCAAACAAAGCCCAACTTTCAACGAGTATGGATGAAAGCAAGGTACCTCACTTCTGCATCAGGGGCTTTCATCTTATGAATGATCGGCTTTATATTTAGTTCAGCTAAGGTACCTAGCTAGAGGTACAGCAACAAATAGCCTCTGGCAACTCCCAACATCGAAACATTGTCGAATGTTTTTTTTAGGGGCCATTCAAACGCCAAAACCCATGCATATCATCTTCATCTATGCGAGTATGCTCTGTCATTCCATGCCATATCATTGATAGCCATGATCCATCCATGCCTGCCCATGTCGCCGGAGACCCTCGGCTCGTGCGACGCAAAAAAAAAAAACCAGGCTCACCAATCCTTCCAAGTCGTACAGTCGTGAAATCCGAAATCGTAAGGTAAAATTCAAAAAGGATCGTAAAACATCGTCAACAAATCGCGGGGAGGCGGTGACCAGCCGAAGAGAAGGAATTGAAGGGCAGATAGTTGACTGAAACATTACGTTTTTGTAAACGCCGACGCTGTGACTCGCACAAGTTTGAACAAAGGAAAGAAGGCGAGCAGCCTCCTTGCGGAGCCATCGAGAATGGTATCATAACACAGAGGAAAGTCGCTTCAAGACATCGCAAGTGCCGGGATGGCATCTAGTTTGCGCGTATGACCAGCTTGGAAAGGAACTTGTTCGACAGCGAGTCGAAATCATTCCGATCAAACTTGGAGTCAGCACGCGTGCGAAGATATGCCTCTGTGAGACGGGTCAGCATGTTACGGATAGATCACGACAAATCGATGTTTGCTTACCATGCTTGATAACGTGTTCGCGGACCTCAGTCATCGCCTCGCAGACAGCAGTGTTGTTGTTGAGGAGATGGCCGTGCTTGCTGGTGTCCCAGTCGGTGAAGGCAGGAAGCTTTTGGGAGATGGCGTGGAAGAGACCGACGATGACGCCAACTGGGGTCGTCTCCATGTCATTGCAGAACTTGTTCACAGCAGCCGGGTCGGGAACACGGTAATGGCAGTCGAATTGCATCTCTTCCCAGACGGCGAGAAGGATGGAGGCCAGCATGAAAATGGTGGGCCAGTTCTTCAGACGCTCACCGCTGTAGACACTCGAGTAAAGGGCTGAGAGTTCCTCGAGGATGTCCTTTTGCAGTTCACGCCATGTGTCGGCAAGGGCACACTTGATCTGGAAGTTGATCATGACGGGAGCGACAACCTTTCCGTAGTACTTGCTGTCCTCGTCATCAATCTGGCCGTCCAAGTTGAACTCGTCTGATTGATTGTGCTCAACCATGGTGATGTGCATGGTCAAGTTATACGCAAGAACCAGTTTGAGAGCCTTTCGAATAACGGGCATCTTCTCCTTCACGTAGAAGCGATGGGCCGTCTTCAAGATCTCTGTGATGAATGGCGTGCCTTCGAAATGGTCGTTGATGAAGTCTTCGAATTGCCCGTCAATGTGATGATCGAGGTATTGCGATAATGCCTCGGCTGAGACGCCCTTGGCACCAACATCCAATCTCTCAGTTCGAATGTCGAAGTCGATGGGCTCCTGATCTTTCAAATGAGACTCAACCCAATCCAGCTGGAAGCAGCTTTCATCGGCCACATAAACCTCTCGAACATAGACAGGAAGCGCGAACCCATATCCGTGAGTGATCCACATAACAGTTTCCTCTTGAGCGAATCCCTTCACGTTATATACGGACACGCCTCGTCCAAGATGCCGTTCGTAGTCAGCCTTCCAGTCCTTCATAAAGTAGCCAATGTCCTTGATGTCGATACGAGTGCAAGGGACTTGCCAAAGACGTGCGTGTGAGGGTTGGCAACCAGCACAAGGCTCACCCTTGTCACATGTCTTCTTGAGGAACTTGCAGCGAAGGCACGCGCGCAGTTTTCTTATCTCGCTTGCCTGCTTACGCTGTTCTGGTAGAAGAGGTCCACGTCGACGGCCGACTTTCTTCTCTCCACTTCCGTCCTTCTTTCCAGTTGACGTTCGTCTGATGACGGGCTTAGTCGCCTTCGCAATGGGGCTCTTGCGTGGACCGGAATTTCTTCGTGTCGTGGTAGTGGCAGGCGGAGAAGTCGAACCTGAACCGCTGGCGGGGCTAGGCCGGCTTGGAGACGACTTGATGGGCATGGGGGCAACGGCAGCCGCGGGGCTCACAAGTTCGTGGGAGTGGTGATGGCTCTCCCCAGAATAGCAATGGCGGTGGTTCGATACTTCAACGTAGGTATCAGAGTCTGGCGAGAATGGCGAGATGGGGAAGGGGGCGATTTCCTCGTAACTGCCGATTTCTAGCGAGTTGGCACCATCAGAAGAGTCGGAATTGGTGCGGAGATGCAGTGTCTGGCCGGGGTTGAAGATTGCCTGGTTCTGCTGCGCTTGGGCGTGCTGGAACTGATCATAGCTATGTCGGTTATCCATTACCAACCCCCAACCGTGTTCGCTTGAACTCGACAGAGACAGAACCTCCAGAAACGTGCCCGTCGGGGAGCTGCTGCCGATGGAATGGGACAGGCCGCTGGGGTCCATCTGCAAGGCGCCACTGTGCTGAAAGTCCTGCCAGTTCTCCAACCCAACCGAACCCCAGTTCATCGCCGGGACGCTGTCGTCCACGGGTGCCATGGTGTTGAATGTGGATGCCAACTGCAAGTTCGCCTGCAGTGCCTGGGATGTTGCGGGGAAGAGGTCTATGGCACTGGTCTGGAATCCTGGCGCATAAGGGTTGTAACTGATCAGGCCGGGCTCCTGGATAAATTGGGAGAAGTCCTGCGCGGGCAGTTGCTGCTGGTGCTGTTGCAGAGCCCAGTCGGTCAAGGAGTTGACGGGTTGTTGGTAAGGTGAGTGATGTGACAGAGGGCTGGCGCTTTGGGAAGGTGAATGTGATAACCGGTGGTCCTCCGTCGAGTTCGAGGTTGGCAGGGTCGAGGCCATCTCGAGGGGAATGGGCCAGATTCGCTGGGCTGGCATGGTGTTCGTGGTGGAGGGACTATTGTTCCCACTTGCGTAGGGATAACTGTCCCGCTCGTCGTATGTAAGGTCGAGCAGACCGTCGCCTCCACTCGAGTTAAAGTTGGGATTCATTCTGACGAGATCTCAGACTAGGAAGAAGGGTTCGGTGTCGATGGAAAGTGGGATTGGGTGCTGGTGATATCTCACTCAACACAGGACACCGCTCTTTTGTCGGAGAACCACGAGGTGACGGGTGGTTGATGAGAGAGCTCCGGAGGTGAAGGAGGAGGAAGGATTGGGGGAGGTCGACGGGATGGACGAGGACCTGGGTGCTGAGATGGGCGGAAGACGGGGGGGAGTGAGCCCCAAATGCGGGCGGGAGTGTGTGAAGAGGTCAGAGACTCCTCCGCGAAAGAGGCGGTGAGAGATGCAGTCTGTCTTCCAGCCCCGGCCTGGGCAAAGAGCCAATCAACTGGGATGCAGTCCTCCAGTATCTGCAAGTGTGTGGAGTGAGCACGACTAGGGGGTGGGTTCACGAGGGACAACAGATCCAATCACCAGCCGCCTCGATATAAAGGAGGCCGTGCGGCCGTGAGTTCGCACTGTATTTTCGAGCCCCGCACAGTAGCCCTCGCTTGTGCTCCACGTTTCTTGACCGACTCGATCTTTCAACCTTTGAAGGGGAAAAGAGGAGAGGATGGATCAGCGCTAGGTTTCCCAAGCCCTTCTTCTGCCCATCCAACTCCTGAAGAAACCCTGGAGCTAGCTGAACAACTAAGAGAATTCTCCATCGACCCAAGGCTAGGCAATCGGTACCATTGCCAGATTCACAAGCTTGCAGGTAATAGCTCAACAAGAAAACAAGGACATGGGCTCGGAACCAGGCATTGTGGGGTGTGTTCAGTAACGAGAAAAAGCGAATGCTACTACATCACCTACGGACGTAGTCGAGCAGGACGAAACCCCCAATCAGATCCGTCACGTTTGGCCTTGGCTAGAGGGAAGATTGGAATGGCCGGTGACCACGACCACCTTAGCTAGGGCGGCCGTTGGCCTTATCATATAGCAGATGTCCATTATTATTATTATCCCACTCCCGGCCCAGCTCAATATCAATCGGGTCTGAGTCGTAGAGGGCACAAACTCGCTTCCGATATGGGCAACCCATCCACAGTTCCTGATCGATTGATTAACAGTAGATTGATTGCGCCTGAAGGATTGCTCTGCTCGTACGTTACATACGTAGTAAGAGACAGACACAGCAGAGAGCAAGCAAGCAAGCAGAGCCAAGCCAAGCCACAGTTTGTGCGTCCCGTCTCACACGGATCCCGTGGCTTGCTCGGCTGTCAGCGCGTGTGTCCCCGCACTGTGTGTCCATGCTTCTCTTCAGGGTCTCTGGTGCTGTCAGTCCTGGCTCCCCTCTGGGGGGGGGCCGCAATCCGTACATATGACCTGATTGCAACCAGTTCGGCACTGGGGTTGCGCTCGCAGTGGCCACATGGGGCGGTGGGAATGGGGTTGTGAGATCTTCCCGCCAGAAGCACGAACCATTCAATTCGACACTTCATATAAATGCCTTTGCCTGTCTCGTCGCTTTTCTTCAGGCCGTCGGCCCTTTGAAATTGGGACTTGCTCTGATGAGCAGAGGAGCCAGCTCATATTTGCCCCTCCTTCCATGAAGTGAGGGGTTGGGGCTGGCTGTCTCACGCGTCGAAAAGCACACACTTACCTTATCCAACACAGCAGCAGGTCCCAAAAGCCCAATTAAGGACCAGGAAGATAGGGTCTCGGGCATTCGCAGCAGCAGATCTGCAATGTGGATTATCGCCTCGTACCTATCTGTTATTGGGGGGGAGGGGGCGAGTCGGGTCTGGGGCTAAAATGCGGTTCTCGCATGGTACGTGCAACGGCGCCATCGTCCAGCTTGCTGCTTGTGTTGGTTGCAGTCGGCTCAACAAAACGTCGCGTACCAGTCCGCTGCTGAATGGTGAAGCCACCAGTCAATTAGCATGCTCGATTGGCTCTACCACTATTCCAGTGGCTCCATACGCCACCTGGGTACTTTAGCGACCCTCGCTGTCGCGTCTGGATCTTACTCTTAAAGACTGGGGGCTCCTCTTGTCACCCGGATTGGTTGTCGTGGGTTTGGCCGCCGGCTCTCCCTGAGCTAATTATGAGAGCCCGTCCATCGGCAATCGAGTCAATTCCCGCATTCGAGGCGAAATCAAAGACTTTCTCCGTCTCCTGAATCATGCGCATCCCGGACTACCGGGTCTTCATCGGCCTTGGGAGGTTGGATTGAGGTTTAGCTCAAGCCTGGTGGATCAAACCTCGTCCACGTTCTGGTGCCCATACCTGGAGACTGGAGCCGCTGCGCAAACTCCATGAGTGGTCTCAAACTCTCAGCGATCCCTCTGGATCCTCCACTAGCCTGCCCCAATTGGGTGTGAGATGAGGGGCAATGGGGGAGCCCCGTGTGCTGTCCAGCATGGATTGGACGCATGACGAATGACGAACCGCGATGAACACCAGGTCCAGGCACTCCTCCGGGCTAAAACCGCAGTGTCGTGATACGGAACTTGAGTTGAAACCCACTCACTCAACCACTTCTTCCACTATCAAATCTGCCCCACCACTATCACTTATCGTGTCCAGGCAATAGCGTCGGGATATTAAGCTTGTGGAGCCCAGGGTCCATCCTAGCAACCTAGGCTAGACAGATGACCTGGCCGAGAGAAACAGTGCAACTTACGCAGCACATGTCAGCCAGCGCCGGAACTCCAAGCACGCTGGATTGCTTCGTGCACTCGGCTTCCGAAATGTCAGGTCGCGATGGGATCTTTTGCCTGCTTTGGATAAAGGTTGACAGCTCCCAGTGCACTTGACAGATGGAACACATCCCCTGGCGTGATGGCAAACGTACGTTTCTTGCTTGGGGGGGCAGTATTATTAGTGTCTTTCGTACAATGGATGACTGAGGGACCCGTTTGGCGTTGCCCAAGGGAGACGCTGATTCGTGCCACTTGCCTCTTCTCGGCCACTCGCAGCGAATGCATGAAAAATTGCACATCATCCTGCATAATTTGCCCTCATACATACTCTTCCTTCACTGTGACGTCCACGGATTGTTTCTGGTGCTGCACTGCAGACAGCCGCTCGACTCCTGCCCGAGCCCGGGTAATCGAGATTCACAGACAGGATCGACCCGCGTGTGCCGCCGTCCTATGTTTGGAGCAGATGTCTATCTCCACCTCGGCTTGTGCTTGTCAGAGACTCGACAGTGGTAGCTTTTATTTCTTATTTTGGAAGTCAGATTTCAACGGCGTCTCGTAGTCTAGTAGCGAGTAGCGAGGACGGATGTGTGGCTGCAGTGGACCGGATTTGTCCAACATGCGAAGCGCCATGCAATTGTCCGGCGACGATGGATGCGAGGTCTCGTACGCTCTCGCATGTCTGGCAGCTACTGTATCGGACTATTCGTGCATCGAAAAAGCAACCATCTCCCCGCCATTCTAACAACAGCTGCGCAAGGGAGAAGGCAGGTCTCCTGCAAATCATCCCCATTAATCTAGATCCCCATCCAATATGTGGCCATGGCGGTGTACTGGTTTTGGCTAGTCGGCCACACTGGACGATAAGTCAACGGCCGTTATAAGGCAAGCGTCCAATCCTTTTGCAGGCGGCGTGGAAAAGCAATCTGGCACCTGATGGGATTCGCCTGAGGGATATGCATGTCTGGCAACTAACGCCGCAAATCCTGGTATGTTATGCCTCCCGCTGCCGTCGAGAGTCAGGCACTTCCGGCCGACTCCGTGAGCTGGCGGACTTGACGTATTGGCTCGTTGCAAAAAAATCTGCTTCGGCCTGCGACATGGGAATTTTCTTCGCTTTGATGCAAGGAAGGAGCCGAGTGGCGACTTGAAACTTTGCTAGGAAAGGGATTGTCTTTGTGTCTCTCGCGGGTACCGGCAGCCAAGTTTGCGGGCGGCAATGCTGGATTGCTTTCGTGGGAGGAGCATTTGAAATATCCGCATTGGTGACAAACCCGAAAGGCACCGCTTGCCTTGGCCAGGTATGGAGTTTATGATGGAGAAAGAGATAGTAAGAAAAGCGGAAGTGATGGCTGTCGGGTCTTGGCTGGGAGTGGTAATCATGTAGGACGGTGAGCGAAGACATCGTCGGGTTTCAAAATGCCCGCGTTATCGGCGAATATGTCTCGGGCTTTGTGCTCGGTACAATGCGAACTCATTAAGAAATCAAGCATTCTCTAAATTCTCGTTTACTTTGACTGTTCGCGCCATTGGACAGGTGTGAGAGCTATGTGTAGTCCTCCTGTGTGTCGCTCTTGAATGATCATGAGTAGCTCGTCGTTTGCTAGTTCCTCGAGCAGAACACTCATCCTGAGTTCCTTACAATCCGAGAAGCTGTCTTCAACAGGATATCTCTGCGATAGAAGATGATTTTGCATGCCAAATCCACCAAGTGTAGCTAGCACCTTGTTCAGCCTTCGCATTCTTCGCGTACTCGACGACGGATGGCCGTTGTCCTTCACAAGACAAGTCATGATATTGCCATCCTTTCTCTCCAGGTGATGTTGAGGACTCGCCTCTAGAGCTCGTACTATTCATTCCCACGCCCTGGATATCCTGCCCCCACGAGCTCCAAGGGATGATGACTGTCATTAAGCTAGATTCCACTTGGGATCCGATTTGATTCTTCGACTTCCGTTCTATGGTATGTATTGGCCGGCGCCAGGAATACGTTCAGGAACCCAATACGCCGGCTCATCACTTTGGTACTAGGCCTCGGGTAGCTGTAATGCTCCTTTTAGTCAAATCAATTCGTCTTGAGATGCTTGTACATTTATTGCCCTTCATCTCTTCAACGGAGATAGCTTCTTCGCGACGGTTCTGCTGTCCCACGGGACCCGACCTGCCGGCGATGACTGTACTATAGGTACGTTTCCCCCATGGGGCCGCGAAACTTACCATGGTTGATGGTTGTGATGAACCGTAGAATGCGTGAAGCTTGCCATAGATTCATTGTGTGGACTTGATCCAAGAGCCCTTGGGTGTAGGATATGGGTTATTGTATCCGTTGTGTAGAAACCGTTATGTTTGGCCTACTGTGTTTTGCAAAAGCAGGAATGACGAAAGAATACGCCTAAAGATTTACATGGATATTGCTCTTCTTCGTGAGCCCTTCAATACTAACAAAGCATCTTTCAAGGCTCTTCAAACTGCCATCTTGCTGTTAATCAACTTAGGTTGAGCGAGTATAATCATGGATGCTGGTGATCTGTAGAATCTCACTCGCTCTCCAACGTTCGAGTAGACGGAAGCTTAGAACACGTACTGCCAACGATATAATGAATGTCAAGTTACTAGATCTGACATCGTATATCTCAACGACCAGAGGTCACAAGCCTGGCTGATTTGCCATGCCCCCTAGTTATCATTCCGATCCCGATATACCAAACCCAGCTCTCAAACACGACACTCTACCGTTCTTTCCGCAAGAGCGACGTTTTTGTTTGTCTAGGACTCAAAGCAACTTGCACTGAAAGCTAGTACGGCTGCGTTCTCGAAATCTTCTACCTTGAGACTCACGCTCACCACAGAGCCCTTTATCAAGCCTCTCTCCATTGACTTCCTTTGAAAATCTGGCCATTAAACTATCATCCAGTCATCCCTGGCACTTGGTGTAGATGTGCCGGTTTTCAATAAGCGAGACGTATTTCTAGGTAGGCTACGGATATCTTGCCGGCGCAATTCACGGGAGAGTTCACATCAAGATTCGTTCGTGTCTTAATCTTTCCAGGAGCCGACAGCAAAGGACTCAATTGCGGAATGGCTAGAACGATAATGGAATCCTCTCCACCCATGGAGAAGCCCTCTCTCCAATGAATACGATATACTCTTGCATCAGACTCTTTCATATTTACGAGGAAATGATACGAGACAGTATGTAGTAATCCCGGTGATAAAGTAGTCCTCAGAGTTTTCATGAGGTCGAAGATGACGGCCCAGAGCGGGATTCGGGTGCACAAGAGACATCACAGAAACCCTTATTAATGGACACTCTGCCATTTTCATCACGGAGAACGTTTTCGAGGGCAGCGTAAATTGTACAAAGGTATTTAGGATCTCGAAATTTAGACATCTAGAGCTATCGGATGGGAACGATGATGAACTCAAACAACCGTAACCCAACGCTTCGCGTGAATGCTGCCCCCCTTAATACGCTTCATATCATCCACATGTTGCTCAAGCCATCGATACAATGAGGGGGAAGTTGGTAGAGCACTTCAATATAGCCTCTAAAGTATAGGAAAGACGTCCAGACTGTGAAGCGAGCACGTATCGATCGAGTTCATGCGGAATATGTTGGGGTTGAAAGCTCTACGGGTCAAGCGAGAACTTCGAAGAACTTCCAACGAACACCAAACCTGTGGGACATGTTCCGAGTGACCAATAAGTGGAGTCTGCTCTTAAAAGTAGTGTTTCAAGCATCATAAATGGAAACCTTTAGTAGTTAATTATCAAGAAATGCAATGACTTCTAGCACAATGCTGTGTATCAAGCAGCGAATGTAGCTGCGCTGATCTTGAGAGGGGTATCCTACGCCCCAGTCATCTCCAAAGGCGTGCCATTCAGATTGTTAGACTCAGAAAGGCAGTGACTTCTGATTAAAGATATCTAGTGATGAATGGATAAGAAAGGCAAAGCAGAAACTCCGCCCCTAAACCACATCATCGTCTATCCCTACAGGGTCGCCGACGCGTGTTGGAACAGATCCCCAGAGGGTAACACGTCGAGCTGAGCGGTTCCAGAAGAAGAACAGTATCAAAAACGTATACCTATTGCCGTGATGGTCATATGTTTCTCTCTATAGAACTTACCATTTTCACTACGAATATGCACAAGCTGGCTGGTAGACATTCTTGGGCGATGGTCGGCCCACTTCGAATAACCTTGAAAAGATGCCATAAAACTGACAAGAGAGCATAAGAGCCTTCAGATCTAAATGTTCCATAGTATCCGATTAAAGCTCTACTCGCAGTTTGCACTCTTTGTGACTTGAGGAACAAGGTCAGTTTAAAAAACTTAGGTATGAAGTTTAAAGAATCCCCGAAGGGCCTCCACTAGGCAACTATGACAGCCACTAACGCCACCAAGGCTGATAGAGCCAATCATGGTCATGCCGCCCCACTTTCGTCGAACCTCATTCCTGGTCACAATAGCAAGTCCGCAGAGCCGTGTGGAATTGTTCTTCCTCTCTGCCCCAAAACGTTGGCAGCCTCGCGACCGAGCTCCACAAAGAACAATAGGAGGACTATAATGGAATCAAAGTATTTAATTCCCACAGAAGAGAAGCATTGCCCGCGTCTCTTGAGATGAGACCTAGGATCAATCCTTACATCCGCCGCCCCAGAGTCATTTTCAGACGACCAAGAAGTATGGCTGCCACCACCCAAGATGCGACATTCGAAGGCTCGGACACCTTCGTGGACGAGGAGTTCACGGATGAGTCTGAAGAGGTCCGGATAGATGCTGCGTCGGTGGTTCCCGAGCTGTTCACGTCTCCTCCCCCGATACGGGATGGCTTGGTAACCCTCTCATCTTATGTCCAGGATGGCACGATGAATGAATGTATCCCGTATATGGCTGGGAATGATGAAGAAATCACATGCAACGAGTACGGGATACCTCGTCTGCGCCGCCAGAACCACGTGAAGTTCCTCCAGAAAACTCTGGGCAGGCTGCCGGCTCCCTATCTGGCCGCAGACGCAAGTCGGCCATGGTTCCTTTTCTGGTCTCTCAATGCTCTTTCTTTGCTCGGGGAAGACGTCTCATCATACAGGCAGAATCTAATTGACACTGCCTTATCTATGCAGAACCCATCTGGTGGATTTGGTGGCGGACATGGACAGACCTCTCACCTCGCTACCACATATGCCGTGGTACTAGCACTAGCTGTCGTCGGCGGCGAAGAGGCATACGAGGTCATAGATAGGAGGTCGATGTGGAAATGGCTTTGCTCCCTCAAGCAGCCCGGAGGCGGTTTTCAAATGGCTCGTGGTGGCGAGGTGGACGTCAGGTAAGCAGATGCTCGCAGTAACACGCAGCCCACCGCGAATTCTAACCCTCTGCAATCTCTTAGGGGTGCATACTGCGCAGCTGTCATAATCTCGTTGCTAAACATCCCGCTTGACCTGTCTTCCGACTCTCCAGCTTGGACCGCCGATCACCCGACATTGTTCACTGGTCTGGCAGACTACGTACGCAGATGTAAGTCATGCCTTAGCCTGGTTGCCTTGTCTGCTGTTGCTCACCAATAAGGTCAAACTTTCGAAGGAGGCATATCGGGAAAGCCGGATGCTGAAGCGCATGGCGCCTACGCATTCTGTGCCCTAGGCTGTCTGTCCATCCTGGATGCTCCGCATCGAATTATCCCCAAGTAGGTGTCTGGCTGCGGGTGCTTCCGCTTGGCGCGTTGATATGAAGGCAGCCCATACTGATCCTTCTTGATTGACAATAGATATTTGGATGTTCCACGACTTATCTCCTGGCTTTCTTCACGACAGTATGCTCCAGAGGGCGGCTTTTCCGGCCGCACAAACAAGCTTGTTGATGGGTGCTACAGCCATTGGGTTGGTGGATGCTGGCCACTAATTGATGCTTCCATCAGTGGCCCCCCTGGACTGGAGGATGAACCCGCGGGAAAGCGACCTCCTAGAGAAAGTCTCTACAGCCGAGAAGGAATTATTCGGTACATCATGTGCTGCTGTCAGGACCAAAGCACGCGAGGTGGCCTCAGGGACAAGCCAAGCAAGTTAGTTTCCCACCCGGGCTTTTGGCAGTAATAATTGATGCTGACCCCCTGGCACTAGGCCATCTGATGCGTACCACACCTGCTATGTGCTGAGCGGGTTGAGCTCCGCACAGCATCATTGGGATCTGACTTATGCAGACGAGGGCGATATCATTCTGGCCGAGCCCAAATGGATGGCATCTCCATGTGCCGAAGGGGAGCAGATCTTCGAGGAAACAGACCGCGTCAACACGGTTCACCCTGTCTACACCATCCCTCAGCATGGAGTTGATGATATTAAACGGTATTTTGCCTCCAAGCAGGGGTTTTAGACCCTAGCCTTGCTGGGAGTCGGGAGGGGTTGCCACACTTATCACTCAGAGACAGTGTTGATCTCGATTACGGGTAGATCAAGTCCCTTTTATGTCACGTGTGTTTTGAAGCATGGCAATGGATGCTGGATAGATGGGTTGATAGAGCAAATGAAATCGACCTTTTTGTTCAGCATCCAGTAGCCATTGACCGGAGTGCAGAAAGGGGATGAGTTACGCAATGCGTTAGATTGAGACGGCCCAGAAGATCTCGGACAAGGGTTCACGGTAACACTTTGAACAACTCATCACGGCATTGCTGCGGCGCAGACTGGTTCCAGGCTAAGGTTCTGAAGAAGGTTGAGTTACATGGCCGCCATTCCGTGTGCATGCAGCCCGCAAATCAACCGAGCATCCCATCCCACTACGGAACGAAGCAGACGAGGAGCAAGCCTCTTGGGGGAGAAGGTTGTGCGGGCACTTCTGGTTTGCCAGAGATAGTTCGCCCGAACACAGTGGTGTTGCCTCATTCGCCAATCTCCTCCGTCCCATCTCTCCCGCCATGTCGTCAACGGACAGGAGATGGGGCCAGCGCATAGTCTGGAGCCGTGAGAATGTCTCTGATAATGTTGCACGCCACACAACAGTTGCAGCATTGCAGCAGATGCACATCATGTCGGGGCCCAGGCCTCGGCCAATGTGAAGCCTCGATCCCCTGCAATGCGCCGCCCTGGTGCGTCTGACGGCCTGGCTCCACTCTGAATGCCTCAAGAGTTGCAAAAGGCTAACTAGCTATCGGGGGGGGGGGAGCGTACCCTGTGGGTGAACTTGGTGAGGAGTACATGGAGGAGGTGGCAGTGGTGGTGGCATATGTATATTATGCTTTGCAGACTGCCCTAACCCATAGGCCTATCGTGGGGTTCAATTGGCGAATCTACCTGCTTCTGCATGCACTTCGCAGCTGTCTTTGTTGTCATACATGAGTAGGGGGAGGCACTTAAAAGCCATCTTGATATCAGAGCACCCCAGAATAGAAGAAGGGAAGCCGGTCAATCCGCCCCCCGATTGGCATATCGGGGCCGCGAAAACTGGCCGCCTACGACTCCTCCTCCTGTCAATATAGGACCATCTCTTCCCACATGTTGCGTTGTCAGTCGAGATTGCCCGGGGAGATGGCGATATTTCCACACATTTGTTTTTTTGGCTCCGCTTGCGGTGGCCACCGTACGCACAGCAATAATAGATATAGCTAGCTACGGCATGCGTTCCCCCCCGAGTTCCGTACTCGTTGCGACTTGCTGGATATGGGATGGTAACATGCATTTCACTCGCATGCATTTTCTTGCACGGCAGATTTCAGACAGAACGAGACTGCTGCCGTATAACCCCTTGAAATATGTAAGAGTTGTTGAGCCCAATTGGACGCTGGGGGGGCCTCGTTTGCACGAGTCAACCTCGTCTCATTGTCCGGTCTGGTGGCGGCCCTGCGTGTACCGTAGGTCCCCTCCCCTTCTCCACTGCACCTGCCCATATGGATGTGCCATGACGTTGAAAGAAGGCCCAGGTTCCATGACAAGGTGTGTGGTTCCTCGTGGGAGTTATGAGGGATGGAAAGGTCCACGAGAAACGGCCAAAAAGGAGGGGTCCTTCGTGGATGGACTGGATGGACAGCGCAAGTTTCTGCGTCAAGAAAGTTTGCCCCTCACATCCCCTCCCTCCCCCTCCATGCCCCCCCTCATCGCTGGCCAACCTCACCTGAAATTTACATGGTACAGGGTACCGCGGAGGAACCAGCCCACCCCAGCCCCAGCCCCATCACGACTTTTAATTCCCGAGCAATCAGACCTTCGGATTGATGAGCTGCTAAGGTCCTCGTTAGCTTGGAACGCTGGGCGGATGTGGGATTAGACGAAGAACAGGACTGCAAGTGGTGAGTGAGAAAAAGAGAGAGACGAGGCTAATGGGACTGTGACGTGACAGCTCGCCACGCGCGTTGTTGCCGTTGAAAGCCGTCTCAACCTTTTTCGCCATGAATAGCTCGCTCGGGGTTTGGAGACCGGGACGGAGAAAGCCATTCACCTCTCGTGGAACTTGACTGGAGTTTCTCTGGGATCCATATTGGCCATGAGCCTAGCGTTTGGGGACGTGATCACTTTGTCTCAAGAGACCCATCTCCAGCTCCCATTCGACGCTCGCCATGCCATGTGTCATAGCAGTTACAACGTCTCGCCTGTCACCCATCAGCCACCTTTTTGTCGCCCATATCCCAACAGGAAGAGCCGATTGGAAGCTCGCCTTCTCGTTCCAGAAACATTCCCAATTGCCAAATCACCGAACCCCCTAGCGAGGAAAGCTGGGATTCCGACTCCAGCCTAGCGCTCCAGTAAGAGAGAAAAAGAAGTAAAGGAAGAGCGTCAAGCACGCAAGTGGGCGCGGCGAGAGGGAAGGGCGGAAAATACACACACCCCCCAAGCAAGCATGATCCATGAAATGGAGAGTCATCGAAGCGAGCCACAGGAAATGGACACGCGAGAAGATGGAACCCAGGATGAAGTTCTCGCCCCAGCCGAGAGTCACTAATCTGTACTCGTACATGCCCATCCAGCGCCAGCGCCAGCCAGCGTTCGCCTAAAGCCACCCTACATATACCTACATTGCCTTACATGATGTACGTCTTGTTACTTTTGCCGCACGTACACCTCTTGTTTTAATATCAAAGCAAAGCACTGCCAACTCATCATTGCATGAGTGTTAAGGGCCTTTAACGGCCTGCCTTTTTGCCTAGTTCCCTCGCGCTGCCCATAGTCCCCGGCCATTCAACGATCGTCATTCGTCTTGGTTTCCCACCTCTTCCCTTTCGACACTGTCGACAAACTGCTTGTTGTTGTTGTCTGTTTCCCTTTGTTCCCTTTTTCCTTTCTGGCTGGACCCATGTCGGCCCTCTTCTTTTTTTCTTGGTCCTTCCCTGTCGGTCCCCATCCCCCATCCCCCTCGTCCAGCCACTGGACTGTTCATGCACGTCGTTTGGCTGTTTTGGAGATAGGCCCTTCACCGACCTTCGTGGTTTCGCTCGGGACCACTCGTTCATCTTCTCCGGTCGTCGAATCTCAGTGGTCGCGGCCGACAAGCGCCGGTCCCCTCTATTTTAGCATCCTGTCCCAAGAGACCGGGCTTGGAGGCCGTCTGATTTGCCCAAACCGCTCGCCTGCTGACGGGGATTCTCATTTTGGCTTCTCATCGAGGATATGAGCTGTGTGCGAATCGCCCGCCATCTCCGAGTCACACACCAAAAAAAATAATGGGGGGTGAGGACAATGTCACCTCAAACGTGGCCGGCTCCCAGTGAACCGTTGGCGTTGCTCCAATCCTCATCCTCGGGTCACCGAGCATGGCCACAAACTCGGTCGACCCAAGAAATCGAAACCTTACCCCATCCATCCCCTCGACGCGGAAAAGAATAGACAAGACATCTCTCCAAGTACCATGCAATGTACAAACATGGTCTTAGACCTGCATGATACGTAGATACCTCTTCACCTACATTCCCCGCAGCAGCATGACAGGTGGACTTGCATGTAAGTGGGAGTACCATCATTGCTGTCTCGACTTCGAAACGACCGCCCGCGGTACCAGGTATTATTACACACTCTCCTTGATTTATTGCAGCTGCATTAGTGGCCGCTAAACAGAGATCTCGGAGGTCGACTCTCTCGTGCTGTCCTTTGTCTTCCGGACTCCAGACGAACCAGGCGCTTCCCTTTGCCAGGCGCTTGTCCAAAGCATTGAGGGGGGAATGAAAGGACCTCCCCCCGGCGGGAACTTGTTCATTGATGACAGGCAAAAAGGAAGTCCGGTTTAGGGGAGAATGTTGTCCTCCAACTTTTCGCCTGCTGCTGCAGACACAACGAGATTGGCTCTTTTCTTTCTTGAACGGTTCCATTTTGCCACCTCACTACGCCTGGCTCTGCATATTCCAGTTCGGCCTCTTTATTTATTTTTTTGTAATTTTACCTGGCCCAGCACAGCCGGACAGCAACCTCGGCCTCAACGAGCGAAGCTGGCCGATCATTGAGCAAGAAGACTATGAAGAAAAGGGAATGTGCAAAAGAAAAAGAAAGAAGACGTGTGTTCAGTGGTCCTTGACATTTGGTACGGTGTTTTCCTACCAAATCGATACTCCGGAACTTATCAAAAGATCATCGGGCCCTGGGTGATGCGTCCCCCCCATGTGCTGTGGTGGAGTTGCCTAGTCTCCAGCGATTTGTATCAACTGGCAACGAGGTAGGCCAACACATCAAGATGGGTCACACTCTTTTTTGAGAGCCGCATCGACGCTTGCATCTGTCCTCGAACCGATTCATCCATTCCCGCTGGCTTTTCCGTCATTCCTTTTGCGTCTTTGAATCCATACCCATACACCCCCTTGCCCCGCACTAACAGCTCATCGTCTGCAATAAAGCACACATGTCTCGCCGTCGATGGCTCAGATTTCCTGCACCCCAAGGTCCTGAATACGTAGCTTAACTTACAACACCACCCACACCACCAACAACGGCATTCCACCTCGAATTTTTTTTTTTCCTTCTTTACCAAGTGAGACAGGATTTCCCAAAAACCCAAGACTCATATCCCTTCCTCCATTTCTGCCCTACGCCCTGCTTTAAGGCTTGGTGTGCTCACCACACGTTTCCCTGTTCGCCTCACCGTTGGGCTCGACTGCATCCCAGGGCGTCCGGATCTTGATCCCGCGGTCTTCTGGCTTTTCCCCCCCTGGTCTTGCTTCACTTTTTTTTTTAAGACATTCTTCCGATCAGGGCTTCAACAGGGCATAACTTCCGTTCCCACCTTATTCCCTGCCGGACACTTTACACATCGAGCCATTGGGATCCGTTGCCAACATGGGAGGCTTCTATATGCAGTATTTGGAAAGTAAGTAGTCAATTGATCCCCCCGACCGCTTTTTCTCAGCCCAATTCCGCCTTGAATTCAGTTGCGAAGGATGGTGTAAGTGGGGGCAACTTCAAAATCTTCAAAGTTCGTCAGAACAGTGTGGCAACCCCTGCATCAATGACAGCATGGAACTGGCGCGTCGTTCCTGCTTTCCCGGCCGAAACCCCTGCCGTTGGGCTTCGTTTGCGCCCATAGATCGTCGCCGGCCCTACATTGAGGCTCCTCGATGCATCTTGTAGGGCTGGGAGGCCATCGAGGTTGGGCTGGCATGCAGATTCGGTCGCGTCACATGGGCTGCATTCGTGTAGATCATGCCTGGGTTGCCCGTCGGTATCGAATGGGGGGATTTCCTGAGAATGAGGCGCTAATCAAGGTTCCCAACTAGGTCTCTGCCGACGCCGTGGATGGCAAGATCCGAGTTACGAGTGCTACCGTGATCCCGCTGGCTATACCTGCCTGGTTCTGGTGAATGGCCGCGAGTACCAGACGGATCTTGCTTACCAGTCAAACACCCTGGCCCAGGAGAACGCCGCCATGCGAGCCTTTATGGTGTGCCGAAACTTCTCGGTCAATGGAGGCATGCTCGCCCGAAACGGGATTGTCCAGGGACTTCCGGCCAATGAGTCCACTCGCAGTAGCCGGAAGAGCCGCCATACGTCGTCCAGTCATAGCCACAGCCACAGCCGTCGATCTGGCCACCACTCGAGCAGCAGCTCGACCGCATCTTTTGAGTGAAAGGTGAAGAAGGCCACAAAATCCCAGCCATTGGCTTGGGCCGAATTCGAGGACGATCTCCACCCAGCCCAAATTTGGTGATGATAGCCCAGGCGCAGATATAAACGTGGTTGAAAGGCTTCACAGCACATCCCCAGAGAGAACTATACCCTACGCCCCCGGCATTGCCCCAGACACGGAAGAAAGATGAAGAGAGCAAGAAGAATAGGACCGAGAAGAGCCCCAAAAGCGCGATGCATACCTGAACATTGCCACGACTTATGACGACTTATACGACCTAGACATGATTTTCTACGGCCATGACCCTTTTCTCGTTCAACTTGGATTTTTCTCAAATTTGGATCAGACCTTTCTTTGCCCTGCAGCATCGTTTTTGCTTTTTGAAGACTTGATGACCAGGCCTCTGGGTTGGGAACTCACAGGACCAACCCTTGGCCGTACTTTTTGAACTCGGATTCTCCACGGAGGCGACTCTGGTTGACCGGACCATGATTATTTTGACGAACGTCCTTGATACAAGGATTTTGGATTTACTCTTCCACCAAAAATTGCCAGGAAGAAAACATCGGGAGGCTAGACTTTTGGAATTTCAGTGCCGGGCGCTTTTTCTTTGCTTTTCTTACCCAAAATCGACGAGACGATTCCGAACTCCATTTCCCCCCATTCTCATTATTTTCTCCTAAAAGCGAGCATGTTTCGTTGGATCCATCTGCATTCTCAGCGAGCGTGGGTTGGGTGGCTCTCATATTTTTGGTCTCTCACTGGGACAGGATTGGCAAGGGAGAAGAAGGGTCTTGCAAGCGGAACTTGCTGCTTGAGGGTGCAAGGCTGAGGGGAGGAATCAAATAACACGGAGGAAACAAACTTTGATAAGGGAGGATGGGGTGAGGTGGGAGTCTGTTTTTGCGTTCTGCGTTTCGCAACGCTTTTATGATGATGAATACGAAAAGATCAACTGAGATCTGACGATAATGATGAATAAACTGGCATCCACTTGGCATGGCCATCAATGAGAGACATGACGTGATGTGATTTGAGGTGATGTTGAGGTGCTTTCTCTTGGTGCCTGCCCCTGAGCAACCAAGGGGTTGGGTTGGGTTGTGCCTGAGGCTCTTGCGTCTGCAGGTAATATGGGCCAGCATGACGAACAAATGGTTGTTTGCGTGCCGGGAACGTGGGATGGGGCGATCGCTAAAAACAGAATGCCGCACGTTAGTGCACTAAGAAAACGCTGGCAGGCTTTTCTTGACTGCTAATTATCTATCCCTGGATTCCTTTTGCCTTGGACATTCTGCGGGAAGAGCCGGGGAAGGACGAGAATCAGCCAACTTTTGCCTGATGGCGATATTGGCCCCAATAACCCCGTATACAATACGGTATCGCACATGGCACAGACACGTAGTAAGCATGGGACTCAAATCCCGATGAAAGCGCGAGTCGATGTGTGTGTGTCCTTGAGTAACGATACCACGATGTAACATATTGTGGGGATGGAGGTTTGATTCAGTGCTGCTGCTGCTGCTGTTCTTGATGCAATAAAGCCAGGATGTTGATACTTAACTTGGGACGTGAAATGTACCAGCGAGACAGGGCAGGGAGTAGCTAGTTGTGTGGGAAGATGGGATGCCAGTGTCCAGGCCCAGGGTTCAAGCACCCGATCCCCCCTATCAAGCGCCGTTTTGTATCTTTATTAGCCCGTATCAACCCATCTTTCGGGAAGTAAACTAATTAACTAGCAGATCGGAAAGGGCTGAGTGAGTCCACTGAGGATGCAGGTGACCTCCTCCGCCCTCTCAGGTTCCAACCCCTTGCCGTCATCCCGCGCTTCTGGTCAAAGGAAAGAGGTGATTATGTATTACATATACGAACCGGTCACGCGTGGGGCCAAAATCAAAAGAGAGAAAGAAAAGTGAAGGGGAAATACCACTCCTTCGGAGGGATTTCCTTCTCGTAATGGGCGTTCGGGGGGGGGCCCCGCTGAGGAATCACGAACTCGGGAAAAGGCCGGTCGTTATTATTATATTTTCCATTCTGGCAAACAGGCAAACAGGGCCCGGCCCATCAAATTTCGCCAGGAAATTGGGGCCCTTCACGAGCCACCCGCCGTTGTGATTGGAGCCCCACTCTCTTTCATCACGGGACCGGGGCCTCTTAATAGCGGGCTCGAATGACTGGCTGGCCTGGCCGTCGTGTGGCTCGTAACACCCTCATTCGCTGCTTCCCTGGCTTTTGCTTGCTGTGCTTTTCGAGAAACATTTCACTTGCACTTCGAGAGGTGTCGTGTCCTTCGAAAAGCTTTCCTCCTTTCTACTTGAGATATCAACTGCTGGGATCGTTTCACCCAAAACAATCTCTACCAAGACCGTTCCTTCGTTTTAACTCTTTTACACAAATAGCTCCAAAGAAGCTAAACGCTACCGCCTCGCGCATCTTTGTCCTTGACCTTCTTACACTCGTTACTACCCCTTAACAGCTTTTTTTCCCCCAACAGCAAAGATGAAGGGTAAGTCTGGATAGCCTTGTGCTGTGAGACGTAGCAATGATTGCTAATGCGTGGTTCCTATAGCTATCATTCTTGTCGGTGGCTTCGGCACCCGTCTGCGACCTCTGGTATGCCTCCCTCGAGCCCGCCGTGTCGCCTCCTTATCGAACCCGAACACCTGCCCTTACTGACTCGATTGACGCATAGACTTTGACTCTACCAAAGCCTTTGGTCGAATTCGGCAACAAGCGAATGATTCTGCACCAGATTGAGGCTCTTGCCGCTGCTGGTGTCACTGATGTCGTCCTGGCCGTCAACTACCGTCCCGAGATCATGGAGAAATACCTGGCTGAGGTGGGCATTTGCAGGCACCCCCTTTTATTTCGAGCGTTTAATCTAACATCATATTCCATAGTACGAGGAGAAGTTCGGCATCACCATCACCTTCTCTGTTGAGACCGAGCCCCTTGATACCGCTGGTCCCCTGAAGCTCGCCGAGAGGATCCTCGCGAAAGACGACACCCCTTTCTTCGTGCTCAACTCCGACGTCATCTGCGAATACCCCTTCAAAGAGCTGGCTGAGTTCCACAAGAACCATGGTGATGAAGGAACCATTGTCGTGACCAAGGTCGAGGAGCCTTCGAAGTACGGTGTCGTTGTCCACAAGCCCAACCACCCCAGCCGAATCGACCGATTCGTCGAGAAGCCCGTCGAGTTCGTTGGAAATCGCATCAATGCTGGCATGTACATTTTCAACACATCAGTTCTGGACCGCATAGAGCTCCGCCCAACCAGTATCGAGCAAGAAACGTTCCCCGCCATCGTGCGAGACGGACAGCTACACTCATACGACCTCGAAGGCTTCTGGATGGACATTGGCCAGCCGAAGGACTTCCTGACGGGCACGTGCTTGTACCTTTCCAGTCTGACGAAACGCGGTTCGAAGCTCCTGACTCCACCAAGCGAGCCGTACGTCCATGGCGGAAACGTGCTGATCGACCCCTCGGCGAAGATTGGCAAGAACTGCAAGATCGGGCCGAATGTCACCATCGGCCCAGACGTTGTGGTCGGCGACGGTGTCCGATTGCAGCGTTGCGTGCTCCTGGCAGGCTCCAAGGTTAAGGACCACGCGTGGGTGAAGAGCACCATTGTTGGCTGGAACAGCAAGGTTGGCAAGTGGGCGCGCCTCGAGAACGTCACTGTTCTCGGCGATGATGTTACCATCGGCGACGAGATCTACGTCAATGGCGGTAGCATCCTGCCTCACAAGAGCATCAAGGCGAACGTGGACGTTCCTGCCATCATTATGTGATTTCTTCACTTCTAGGAATCACCTGCCTCGAGAGGGGCTACCTTCATATACGCATCCGATCCTTCCCCTTCATTAAGCCTTCTTAATTTGGCTCTTTTTTCTTTTCCCTGGAAAACTCCACTCTTCCCATCTTGGTGAGCACCCCCTCGTCTGGAAAACGATGGGGCGTCGGAATGGAAACACGGTCACAAAAAAGTGCTTTTTGTAACCTAGATCTTTATACAGCAGGGGGGGAAAAGGTGTGGCCCTGGCACAAAATGTCACGGCTCGTGTTTGGTTGGCTCCCTCACGTGCAAGGAGGGAGGCTTGGGATCAACTGAACGAGATTCGTATGAATACGAGACAATGTTTGTCGGCATGGACGACGGTCTGGGATTTGCATGATGAAAGCGTGATAGTGCTGATGCAAAAAGAATTGCTTGCTGGCTCCCCCATTGGTGGAGTGGTGGTTGTAAAAGGCGGTTGATGTCTTGTCAAAATATAATCTATAATAAAGTGGCTGACACTTTGAATCTAATGCTCAATGATGTGTGTTCCAGCTTGGTGTGAAGTAAAGGCGATAGCGTACTTGTACATGGCAGGGATCAAGTATCATCCTCTTATTCTGCGTTATCATTAACCCACCCCCTGCTCATCTCCACCGCCTGCTCCCACTTCTTGAACATCTTGACACTCTTCTCCCTGTTCGGGCTGGGCTTGAAGACTGTGCGGCCGGCCTGGTTGACCTCCTTCAACTCGTCCAGCTCGCCCCACACCCCCAACGCCAAGCCCGCCGCAATGGCGGCGCCAAGCGACGTCGTTTCCCGCATCCCCGGTCGATCGACGCGGATGCCGCTGATGTCCGCCTGGCTCTGCATGCAGAGGTCCGAGTTGGACAGCCCGCCGTCCACGGCCAGGTCTTCGAGCTTGTGGCCGGAATCCTTCTCCATGGCGTCGAGGATGGCTTTGGTCTGGTAGCAGGTCGCTTCGAGCGTGGCGCGGGCGATGTGCCCCTTTTGGGTGTGTTGGGTTATGCCGACTGCGGAGAGGGCGGTTAGCTGCGAGCCATCGCACGGAAGACCCGGGAGGGTCGGGAGGATAGGATGAGACAAATTTGGGGGGAAAGTGGGCTGATAAGGTCGGGTGCATGCATGGGACGGGGGGTGTCTGGGATGGGGGTTGTAGTACTTACACAGAGTGCCTTTGGCGTCGTCGATCCAATAGGGTGCAAAAAGTCCGCTGAACGCCGTCACGAAGACGACTCCTCCGTTATCAGGTACCGTCTCCGCCAACTCCGTAATCTTGGCAGCATCGTCCACAAAGTTCAGATTGTTGACCAAGAACTTGACGCCCGAGCCTGCAACCGCAATGCTACCCTCCAGGGCATACACCGGTTTCCGCCCTTCGCCAAAGTCATACGCGACCGTGGCCAGCAGCCCGGCTTTGGAAATCACAGGCTCTGTTCCCACGTTGTAGAGCAAGAAGCATCCCGTGCCGTAGGTGTTCTTCGCCTGGCCCGGCTTAAAGCCGCATTGGCCGACCAAGGCCGATGACTGGTCTCCGAGACAGCCGGCGATGGGAATGCCTTTGAGGATACCTGTTGCAACTTTGCCGAAGACTTTGGGGTCTGAGGAGGGGACGATTTTTGGGAGGTGGATCTTTTCGGGGTCGATGCCGAAGAAGGCGAGCAGCTCGGGGTCGTATTTCAGGGTCCGTAGGTTCATGAACATGGTTCTGCTTGCGTTTGTCGAGTCCGTGACGTGAACTGCCTGATCGCCCTTCTCTGCGCCGCCGTTTAGTTGGTAGATTAGCCATGAGTCCACTGTTCCAAACGCCAGATAACCACCCTCATATGCTTTCTTCACGGCATCGACGTTTTGCAGCAGCCACATCAGCTTCACGCTGGATGGGTATGTCGAGAGGGGTAGTCCACAGATGTCCTGGAGCTTGTCTGCCCCCTTCTTATTCTTGAGCTCCCGAACGAGTGATGATGTCCTCGTGTCTGGCCATACGACCGCATTGTACAGTGGCTCACCGGTGCGTGAGTCCCAGACCAAGGCCGTTTCACGCTGATTCGTGATGCCAATACCCCGGATGTTAGAGGCTGAGTAGCCTAAGGATGTGAATTTCTGCATTGCTTTGTGCACACACTCCTCCACAGAGTGTAGGAGTTCCATGGGGTTCTGTTCGTGCCATCTAGCAGGCATATCAGTTGCAAATTCATCTAGCATGGGTATACTGATGGCAACTCACCCTGAGTGTGGGTACAAATTCTCAAATTCGAGCTGGTGGCTGGCCACAGGTACGCCCATGTTATCAAAGACCAGGAAGCGGCTTGATGTCGTGCCTTGATCAATGCTTCCAATGAACCATTCGTCCGACTTTTCTTTGTCTGTCTTTGTAATATCTCGAGGGAGGTGTCCTTTGGTCGTCTGTTCGACGCGAGGTCTCTTGGAGTCTCGGTCGGCCATCTTGCCAACAACACGCAGTTAAGGGACGAAAATGTCGGATCCTGGACGCAGAAAACCCCAATTGCCTTACACCAAGCTGGCTTGACCCAATTGGCTATACAGAAACCGCACGGCAGCGATCAATCGCTTCACAGAATCCTGGTCTCGTTGGATATGTCAAGGGCGGTGAATTGCCAGGCTCTAAGAACTAGAACTAATTTTGGTGAAGCTTCAGGCAAGGAAGGGCGAGGGTGGAAATTTGGTAGAGGAGAGTTGTCATTGGCGCAAGAACTCGAGCATGATGGTAATGCAGCCTGTGATCAAGCCTTGCCAGATTATCTTGCAGCCGTGCCTCCGTTTAAAAAAATTTAGGTATCGCAAGTTCCAAATATTGCGGGTAGTGTACTTCGGACAGGGGTTCGCCGAGACTCGGGATGATGTCACGGCCAGCCCGTACAACATTATTGGAGGAACAATTGCGGGGTCATCTTCCGCTGTGATCGACTCAGGGTTCTGATGTTGTGCATACTGGACTTCACGTCTTCCATTCGCGGGACGAGGGCACCGCAGTAAATCCAAATATCACCAGGCCTTCTAAGTCAGTCAGTTTGGTTTTTTGAACCAGATAGTTTTAAATTGTATTCAACTCACGTACCTAAGGATTTGACTCCTCAGTTTGCTTTCGCAGCAGAGACTGCTGCCACCCCACTGCCGGAGAACTCCGTCCAAATCTCCGACTTCGGGGGGAATGGCTAGCGCTTCAACGGGCTTTGACAAGCAATTGAAGCTGTGGGGATTTGTTTCTGTTCTCGGTCATGCTCTCCGAGAATCAGTCAGTACCTGACAGACGAAAGTCTGACAGCGTCCGAGAACATGTCAGTGACTGAGGGAAATTGGGACTTCAAGATCTGGTGAACTCTGAGGGTTGGACTGACATGTGATAAACGAATCTCGATTTTCTGTGCACCAAGATGAAGAAATAGCGTGGTGTTGCATCTCAAGATGACAACTGTAGTGTATAATCATGCCGAAAATTCATGCCTCCGTACTTGTCGATGTTCTTGGTTCTCGTTTGATGCCTAAGGTAGTCTGCGGAGTCTTCCACCAGTGTCGCCATCACTAGACCATGTTCCGCTGTCAGCATATTGAGAGATCATTTCCTTCGTCATTTCGAAGCCGTCTCTACGCGATCAGAGAGTCGTAGAGATTATTCGAACTGTCCAACATATCTGTAGGCTCGCCGAAGTTGCCAGACATCGTGCGGATGGCTGCGTGCATTCGGGATCGCAAGGCTGATATCGAATCGTGGGTGTGTTGAGTGCCGGATTCTGAAAAGTGAAGAACTGGTGAGCGTGTCATAGACCCCTGCCGTTCCTTTCTATGATTTAGAGAGCTGACACGGGAAGCATGGGCCTAATCGTAGTTTATACCCTGTCGCATCTCAAATAGTCTATGACAAACGTGGTGTCTTGCACCACCACCACCAGAGCTCTATGACGTAGATTCGTCATTTAACATTGTAATTAAGCCAGAGGGAAAGAGGCAGTATACATAAGAGCACGGATCTCATCACCCGTACTAAACTATTGCATAACCGAGCCTGCCAGTCTCGGGTATCCAAGCCTCCAACTTTTGTCGCGGGAAATGAGACCAGTGTAGTCTACTTTTATGAGAGTTGATGGGGGATTCAGGATCACCTTGCTCTGAAATGCGAGCATCGGCTTTGGGTTTGACTGCGGCAACTATTCGATTCACTACCATGCCTATTCTTTCTTGGCACTATCATGGCATTCATGTCTGGACCCGATTTATTCCCGTTTTGTGTGCCTATACCTCGGGGATAATGTGGCCGCAAAGGTATACCTGGTATCCCCACGTCCGTACCGTTCTTAGGACTGCTCGAAGAATGGTATTCGTTTTATGTGGATCATCTGGGGTGTGACACTGTCCCCATTGGAGTTAATGAGCCTCATATTTAGTACATTGGAGGCTTTGTCGATCTCCCCCACCCTTAGCTACTGGCCGACTACTTTGAAGGCTAGAATGCTCGCATGAGCAGGGATTCTACGAGAGGAATCGAAGTTTTTGAAACTTCGCCATGGAAACATCTTCTGAAGATCGCGTGGCCAGGCCAATCGGATCGTTCTGGGCTATGTGGCAATTTACTGGTATCACCAGTTTCACTACATACCAAGGCATAGAGAATTACGGGGCACTCAAGTTAATATGTCCGAGCACATGAGCATCTCCCGCCATATCAACGTCGATGGCATGTCCGTTTCGGTTGTCTAAAATTAAGATCCTTGCGAGACAGGGGTTCGAGTCGTGTATCTAGAGTCCGTGCAAACACATGGTGAGGTATAAGTCGGGACGCCACTCT
The DNA here is from genome assembly GCA_001557505.1 of Reticulascus tulasneorum. NCBI lineage: Eukaryota > Fungi > Ascomycota > Sordariomycetes > Glomerellales > Reticulascaceae > Reticulascus > Reticulascus tulasneorum. The sequence goes on from LSAX01000006.1 coordinate 1,503,140, forward strand.
GAAGATCCATCCTTACTGAATATGGAAAACACTGTTCCAAGGAATCGGGGTCAAAAGGCAAAGGGACGCGCATAATAAATGTCCTGGCATCGAAGCCCCTCTGGTTGGTCATTGTCTAGTTCTCTGCCATAATCGCGTGGATATCGACGGACTAGATTTGGATTTCAACAATCGATGCAAAAGTCGAACTTGAAGCCAGAAAGTTGACGATGTCGGACGGTGCTGTTCCAGTATTCCAAGACAATACGAATGTCGAAAGCAACGGTGGGAAGGTTAACGGCGCAGTGTGGGCGCTCGTCACTATCGCAAGCATCTTCCTCGGTCTTCGTCTCTTTTGCAAGTATCAGTGTAAGAGAGGATTCTGGTGGGACGATCACATTTTAATAGCTTCATGGGTATGTTTATTTGACCCTCGTAGAAGATCAGAATGGCTGGATAGTATCGAATACTCACACAGAATGGCACAGATCAGCTTCATTATCAGCGCCATAATCCTGAGCGTCAACATTTCGGACGGGTTTGGACGCCATTCCGCAGACATTGATCCGGTAAATTTCGACGGCATTGGAATGCGTGGTTCAGTATTGGGCACATTCACCATCCTGGCATCGGTCTGGAGCAAGACATCTTTCGCTATCACACTTCTCCGTATCGCCGGGCGTCGACTCAAGATCGTTCTCTGGGTTATCATCGTGACAATGAACTTTTTGATGATGCTCAGTGCCTTGGTACAATGGATTCAGTGCAATCCTACTAGTAAGATCTGGAACATTACAGAGCAGGGGACATGTTGGCCACAAAACGTCAATCTAGGCATTTCTATGGCCGCTGCTGGTTACTCTGCTTTGATGGACTTTTCTTTGGCGCTTCTCCCCTGGGTTATTCTGGCCAACTTGCAGATCAAGAAGAGGGAGAAGATTGGTATCGCCCTAGCCATGAGCATGGGAGTGTTGTAAGTCCAACGATTCATGCTAACCAAAGACTTCTGCTGACAAGGTCGCAGTGCTGGTGCAACAGCTATCGTGAAATGTGTGAAGCTGAAGCTGCTCACAAGTGCCGACTTTTCTTGTAAGCGGCCCACCCTAATAATTGATGTTCCTATCCACGATTTGGTCACTTTGATACTAACTTAGAAAAGTCGAGGGCGGCTCACTCATTACTTGGGCGGCTACAGAGATTTCAACAACCATCATCGCCGCGTCGATTCCCGTCTTACGTACTTTGATACGACGAGTCCGCAGCTCAGGTGGCAATACGGGAGCATACCACCGCTCAACCTCGCATTGGGACTCAGGCAGGAAGTCGCGGATCCCAGGATCCGGGCTGAACACGGTGACAGTTACTGTTACGGGGCGGAAGAGAGATGATCCATTTCATGACGCTGATAGTGACAATAACATCCTTGCTGGGATTGGTGACGGAAAAATTCTGAAGACTGCGGAGATTCATGTGGCATATGGGGATAGGAGTGAAAATGGCAGTATGACTTATGAGATGGATAGGATAAACACTCCACTTCACCGCCCTGATACCTCACTTTCAAGTAGATAAGGGTTGAAGACAGAAAGTTACGATTTATGAATGGCATGTGTAATTCGAGGTATGAGATGCTATTGAAGCATCTGATGATCCCGTACTTTCTAGGTAACTGTTGGATCGGAATCGTAAGAGCCAAACTTCAATCATCACATAATGCTATTACCCATGAGCCTCGGTTACGACATCCTGCTGTATGGACTAATGATTCACTCGCTGCTAAATCTGTGAGGATTGAAATCACTGTTGCGCCGACTCTAGGTAGCATACAATCACATCTGGTTGCTGCAGTTTTAGCTAGAGTTGCCTATTTCGAATTGGCATCCAAACCATTTAAAGTGGAGAGACTGGGCAGAGCGAGACGGTAGAGAAACTATCCTGGCGCTGGTCTTGTGTGTTACCGTGGATCTGAACATATGCCATCACCTGATGTCTAGGGTCCCGCATGGTTTGAGTTTGACATACCGTGCTATAATGGGAATGCCTTCAGCCAACATTAGCAGTGTTTATGTGCAGCTCATCCTCACCATCATGTCATCCGCCACGAGTTATGATAGCCTTGAGATAGAATCCCAACAGTCCATAGATGGACTGTTGCGCAGTTAATTGTTAGGCTGGGCTATCAAGTTCAAGAGCCTACTTTGACACTTTTCCGTCGCCATTTCTGTTGAAGGCTGACATCTTTACTGGTATTGGCTGACGAGCCATTCGCTCTGCAACATTGGGATCTCTGCATGGCTGCATGTCTGCTAACCAGCTGGCCGCTTATCGACCCTATCATGCCCGAGTCTCCCAACTCTCATTCTCCTTGCATATCTTCTCGGGTCGGCCACGGTGGACGGTATTGCTGTTGAAGCTTCATCTTTCAGTCGCCCCTTTACCGCCCCTTTACCGCCCCTTCTTTCCACCTTTTGCGGCTGCACGGGCTCGTTCGCGCTTCGCATATATCCCAGCAGTAAACGGATTCTCAAATCGGAGAGCAACAAGGTAGACCGTCAGCACCCAAGCCGTGATAAGAATCCCAGCAGGCTTGCTATATACCAGAGCCGAACCCAGGAAGCTCATCGTTGATCCGTAATACATTGGCGCATCGGTGATGTTGAAAGGGAACCCGGTAACGATGTCGTCCATGAGAATACCGAAGTAGTCGCCCAAGAACGTGCCAGTAATTCCCAAAGCCCATGTCGAGGAAATGACGAGAATATTTCCGCAGGCCAGGAGGGCATAGCCTACATATGTGGCTGCTGGCGTGTCAAGAAGCGGGTGGGACGGTTGGAATCGGAGCGCTCGTTCGTAGAATAAGTCGCGAACAATACCGAGAGAGAATATAGTTGCTGCGAGAGCGTAGCAAGCTGTGCGAGATCGTCCTCCGAAGAGCTTGGTTAAGACCTTGTTATGGTACTCTGGTCGTGGATGTTAGGTGGCACGGCCACAGTTACTGGCCAGTCAACGAACCTTGTCTCGCTACAATACTAGTATAATTGTCAGCATAAGCATACTCGCATCTAGAATAGATGCCACCTACTTCCAGAACAGAGGATTGAAAGCAATAGAAGCGGCCGAAACTATTACCACTCCCGGTCAGTAAATGTGTCTTCTGCAAATCATGTGCCACAGAAGCCAGATGCGCATACTCAACAAGCTCTTCTGGTCAAAATCGACCAGACCCTTGGGTTGTGCCACAGTGACAGGAGCCATTCTAACTTTTATGATTCAATCAAAACAAAACCGCAAATCTATAGCAGATCAATTGAAGTACTAAAGACAAATGACTCCGGACGTAACCAAGCAAGGTAGAGATTTGCAAACCTGGGGTTGTTGAAGCTTTTATCCACTCCAGCTTGGTGGGACACTTGGCCATAGCGTCATCTTGCATGGGGGTCTCGAAATATTACATAAGCATCGATGAGTGGGGTTGGAGAGTTTTCACGGGCTTGCTATCCTTATCGATAAGCCAGAGAAAAAAAAGTTCTTGAAAGGCGGGATACCTTGCGAAGGTCTTCAACGAACACCAATTCCTCGTCAATTTCACCTACAGAACAAAACTCCAACGTTTAGTTCGCTGCCACAATGGGTGTAGGACGTCGCATGGGAAAGAAGCAGGGCGCCCCCGAGCCCCTGTCCAAAGAACATTTCGCCAGACTCAAGCGCAAAGCTGGTCTACCAGTCGACGATGAACCGCAAGAGAAAGCGCCCTACAGCAAAAGGCGTAGGACCTCAAACCAGACAGAGCTGAAGAAACCCAACGGCAAGAACAGAGAGTCAGCAAAAGTAAAGCAAGCCAATGGTTCGAAGGCGAGTTCAAATGGGACCAGCAAGAAGACGGGCAGCTCTAAGGCCAAGGCCCCATTGCCTGAGCTTGATTCGGACGAGGACATGGACGACGAGTTTGACCTGGATGACAAAGATGATGAGCTTTTGGAGCTGGGAATCGATAAACTGGACGGAAAGAAACTTGGTGATAACTTCATCGGGTCTGACGACGAGTCCTTAGTCGATTCTGAGGAAGAGTTCGAAAACAAAAAGGAGCAGTTCGTATTCTCCGACGACGAAGACGAAGACGACTCCGAAAGAGAAGAGAAGCTCACAGCGGCAAATATTGAGGGGCTGTCAAGAAAGCTTGACGATGAATTGGAGGAAGACAGGGCCGCCGCTGAGGCGGAACTCCAGGAGATGGGACTACAAACCAATATTGAGGGCGGAGCTGAGGATGAAGGTGACGACGAGATCATCGCTAAGAGCAAATCTATTCTCGCACCCGATTTGCAACTGCTGCGACAGCGGATTACGGATACAATCAGGATACTGGATGACTTCAAGAACACCAATCCTGAGCGGTCACGAGCCGAGTACCGAACCCAGCTCCTCAATGATATCTGCGCCGTACGTATCCTTTCTTTTGTGCCCAGCAACATGGCATTGGGCAGGCGAGAAATCTCAAACATTTAGAGACCAGTCTTGAGACATTGTTACTATTGCACATCATAACCCCTCATCCAAGGAGAAAATACTGACATTGGTGGACCTTCTAGTACTACAACTATAGTCCTTACCTAGCGGAGAAGTTGTATAACCTTTTCACCCCACGGGAAGCCTTCGCATTCTTCGAGGCAAATGAAACGCCCCGTCCTATTGTCATTCGCACCAACACCCTACGAACCCACAGGAGAGACCTTGCCCAGGCACTGGTAAGTTTATCTTGACTCAGATCTCAATCAAATCCCCGCAGCTCTGGGACTCACATACTTCCAACAATACTTTCTGAGCTCTTGAGGCACTTGAGGCACTTGCAGATTTCCCACAATCCTTTCCACGAAAAAATAGAGCTGATACAGATGGGATAGATCAACCGCGGTGTTACACTCGAGCCAGTTGGCAAATGGAGCAAAGTTGGCCTGCAAGTGTTTGAATCGTCAATCCCACTTGGTGCGAGCCCTGAGTACCTCGCGGGCCACTACATCCTCCAAGCCGCGTCGTCCTTCTTGCCTGTCATGGCACTGGCACCTCAGCCGTATGTTGTCCCTGCTCTTTATCTTTGTTCCCCTTTACACAGGTGCAAAGCCGCGAAACGCTTGAGATGGTCTCCATTTGGCTCGATTATTCTTGATTCCACTTCAATCATAGTCGTTTCGAAAAGAAAGAAGAAAAAGCTAACGAACTTTGCCAGGAATGAACGAGTCCTGGATATGGCCGCTGCGCCAGGCGGAAAGACAACTCATTGTGCTGCCTTGATGAAGGTGAGATAGCCTTTACTTCTACCGTTCCGCATCCTACTATTAACACCGAGAAGAATACAGGTGTCATCTTTGCCAATGATCCGAATAAGGCCCGTGCTAAAGTAAGTCATCCATGAAGGAGACAAACATGCTTAAACTAACAAGAAAAGGGTCTCATTGGCAATGTGCATCGTTTGGGGGCTACAGTAAGTAAATTCCTTTTCATAAGACATCTGTCTTTCTTCGCCTCCGAGTTACCAGGTCAAGAAGATCGAAACTAACAGAGTTTACTAGAATGTTGTTGTGTGCTCTCATGATGCCAGGGAGTTTCCCCGCGTGATGGGTGGCTTTGATCGAGTTTTACTTGACGCTCCATGCTCAGGTGAGCGGTCTAGGCGTGGTAATACAGGTGGCAGTTGAATCTAACTTTAGGTGCGAAACAGGTACTGGTGTCATCGCCAAGGACCCAAGCGTCAAGACCAATAAGACCGAGAAGGATTTTGAAGGTTCGTGTCGAATCTAGACCAATACTCTAACGTCTACTGACCCTCGATTAGTCCTGCCGCATACACAAAAACAGCTTCTGTTGGCGGCCATTGACTCCGTTAACCATGCTAGTAAAACCGGTGGGTATGTTGCATACTCAACATGTAGCGTCACCGTGGAAGAGAAGTAAGTCTAAACTCCGTTGGCCTTTTTCCTTTCGGTGACAGTTATCTCTACAACATTCACGAGGTCTGAATGGTGGAGATAAGACTGGCGGTCAGCGATAATTGTAGAGGCTGAGACTCTTGGGCTTCGGCTTCAAGATTGCATTCTTCTAACTTGACAAAATCACATGCTGACTTGAAACCCTTTAAAGCGAGCAAGTCGTTGCGTACGCCCTCTCCCGACGCCCCAACGTCAAGCTCGTCGATACTGGGCTCAGCTTTGGCAAGGAAGGGTTCACGTCATACATGGGAAAGACCTTCGATCCATCTCTCAAGCTCACGCGGAGGTACTATCCCCATACGTATAATGTTGACGGTTTCTTTGTCGCACTATTCAAGAAGACTGGTCCTACACCCCCCAACGCTGTGTTGGCCCCGGAGAAAAAGATCCAAGGCGCCTCTTCTTCTGTTGCTTCCGCGACGGTCGAATTTATTGACAGGACGCCTATTGCAGAGGATGAGGAGGACAAGGGCGAACAGAGCGACTTGAGCGGGTTCGATGAAGAGGAGGACACGCAGTACATGGAGCGCGCAAACAGAAATGCCATGCGCCGAAGAGGACTGGATCCTCGGACACTCGATCGCAAGGCATCCAAGGAGAGACTTAATGGGAAGGGGAATGAGTCGAAGGGGGACGAGGCGAAAGTTACGGACACGAACGGGAAGGAGACTAAGAGCAAGGAGACCAAGGTGAAGGAACCCAAAGTGAAGGAACCCAAAGTGAAGGAACCCAAAGTGAAGGAACCCAAAGTGAAGGAACCCAAAGTGAAGGAACTCAAAGTGAAGGAACCCAAGACGAAGGAACCCAAGACGAAGGAACCCAAGGCGAAAGAACCCAAGGTGAAGGAAACTAAACCGAAGGAGAACGACGCGAAGGAGACTAAGCTGGAGGCCAAGTTAAAGGAGACCAAGCTGGGTGAGCCCAAGGGGAAGGAGGCGAAGAGGTCGAGGAGTAAAGCGCCTTCTAACTAAAGTAAGTGAGGCTGTCAGTCTGGCGTCAAGGAAAGGGAAAATAGAAAACTTGCTTTGATATGTGCCAAATGACTACAGCTGCTTTGTAACGTGACATAACCTATACTAAATACTAGAACCATGATCCTGAGGGCCATCTCGCCCAGTTCTCACCTCGTTCAATTTCATCACGTAAGCCTCGGATATTCTGGTGTGCTTGATAGTGGGCATATTTCATAACCTCGTATCAGTACGAATAGTGGAATGCGAGGCCGACAGAAAAGAATTCACCACAAGCTACGTTCGCTCACAGTCGTTCATATTTCGCCAGTGAAAGATTTATGGGCTCGATCCAGACCTCCACAGTACTAGCTACAGATTTTCTAGTCGGATTCTCGAATATTCACATCGATGTTTCTGTAGTCTTCTATGTTTGCCCGGATCCCTTGGCAGTTGGTGTCTGATACTCAGATGCAGTCCCGCACCACCTATTCCTGGGGTTTGAGCAGCTAAACGAACATTCGGGACACAGGCAGCGCTGGGCGGCGTGCACATTTGAGTCCTAGATTCACCGATTCAAGTCCTATTGGGCACCATCGGCATCCAAAAAGCAACAACAATATCTTTGCTACCCATTTCTTTATTGAGCATGTGTACCTAGGTAAGAGAGGCATCTCCACGACGCTTTAAATTCAACCAAGCCATCCCATCCTAAGCTGTAGAAGCTCGCTAACGCCGGCGTAGTTCCTTCCAAAATACTTCGTCAAATCTCATCCCGAGGCGCATCACAATTGATATCGGCGCTCCTTCACAGCACGCTATCTACGATTCCTAGTTTTCTTTGTCGTCGGTCCTGTGTCTTCCTCCTCATCATCCTGCCCTTTCCTTAGGTCTTCTGTCAAACCCCACTCGTCTTTGTCATACCAGTCCTCGCCATCCGACATGTCGCGGTTCGTACCACTATGAGCCTCCGCCTTTGACCATTTTAGGACTGTCTTTCGGAGGCGGTCTGCCTTGAGCAATCCCTCATAAAGCTTGCTGGCTCCACGGCAGACTTCCTCCTGTTTCTGGACGTAAAGTGCCAGCAATCGCCGTATGTCTTCAGCCTCTTGTTCTGGTAGTCCCAGATCTCGATCCGGCCGCGCTTGGAGCGGTGGTAAGAAAAAGGGATGAATGAACATCCCATCCATCGAATCTGATGTGATTGACATGGCCTGTGTCCCATTCATTTCCGAGGGGACATGCACCAGAGCATGGGATGCATCGTCCTGATGCATATCGACGTCTCCTCCATCGGAAGCATGCTGCGTGCCGCTACTTATGGCGATAGCCCCTTTCTCGTTGCCCAGCCGGACGGTATCGAGCTCTCCAGGCGCTTTTGTGGCGCTGTTTCCATTGGCCGTTGGCTGGACCTCGAGCTGAGAGTCCGAGCCCCCATTGGCCTTTTTATCTCGTTCGAGCTCCTTGGGGCTTTTCCGACTTGGTGCCTTCTTTCCATTACTGGATTCTGGGTCCTCGGCTTCTTTTGCATCAGCATCTACCATTGAGACATCTGCTGCTGCGGTTTCATCAGCATCCGCTGAACCGTCTTGAGGCTGGTTGGCGGCTGCAGAATCTCCGTTTGCGGAACCCAGTATCTGGTCTGACTTGGTATCTCCGTTCAGGGTTGACGGCGATATTCCTTCGAGCTCTCCTGTTGTAGATGGTTTCCCATCACGCAACAGATTCCGTGCGACATAATCGTCGGAGTAGAAGTCAACGTCGTTGGGCCCCAGCATCATCCCGCTTGGTACCCATGTATAATCGCCGCAAAGTTTCGTCAGCAAGTGTCTTACCCTCCACAGGGCCTTATTCTCTTTTCGCATGATATCGCAGCTCTGGTCTGAGAGCTCGGTCAGCATCTTTGTTGTGAATGGTTTCGAGATCGTGGGATGGGTTGGGAGGTCTGTCGATGCAGTCAATGGTGCGAGAACCTCTGCTTCAAGTTAGCAACAAGACTAGTTTGCGATGGAAGCATTACTAACGCTCGAGTCGAATGTTGGCATAGGGGTCCAGTTCTGCCGCAGCGGCCACGGCGTCTTGAACGCGTTCGTCGTCGTCGTCGCTCTCAATCTCGTATCCATCGTCGTCCATGAGAGGAGGATTACGACTGATTATTGTACGGCGGTGGCCTGCGTAGTCGATTACCTGGCAGTCGGTTAGCTATGGTTGCCCGTCACTTCTGACCGAGTCTGAGCGAGTGTTGGACGTGCCTGTTTGTAAACTTCGGGTCCTGACGGAGGCGCCAATTGCCCCTGACGAGCGAAAAGGGCTCTCTTCTTGAGCTTGTGGCCGCGATTGCCAAAGTATTCAATTGAGTCGTCTGAGTCGGATTCTGTCGTAGACCAGAAACGTTAGTGACGGCCCAACGGAAAGAAACGTGATGTTCTCACCATAAGCTTTCCGTTTCAATGCCTTCTTCATGCTAGCTACCGTCTCCCCGAAGAGTATTTGTTGCGTCGCCATGGTGTAGTCGTCGATGGTTCCCTAGCGAATGCTGAAGTGGTGAGTGGGATTGCCGAAGCGCTGCCAGTCCGACCGGAGACGGGTTTTTGGGTAGAGCCAAGACACTGGTGTGGTTATGGCTGCGAAATAAATTCAGAGAAGAAGTGATCGCGACGGGATGGGCATCGGAAGGTCGTGTTTGTCACATTCGGTCAACGGGTTGTGTGCGGAGGGTAGTGGCCGGAGGAGATCGAGCTTTCAATTTCTGCGCTGGGCTTCCTCTTCTGACGAGGCGGGACGAGAACCACGCGGGCAGCAAGGCTGCCAGTGCCCATGACCGCATTTTCCGGGTGACCCAATCAGAAGCCAGGAACTGCGCGGTGTGCCGTGGATTTGCGCCTGGCCTGTGAACCCACTGAAGCTCAGGGGCCTAGGTCCCGCTGTGGAAGCCACTCTTGGTGGGCTGTCAGTGCATGCCCCGTTCACACACCACCTCATCATTCAAGGTTTGGGCCGAGCAGCTGAAGAAAAGTTGCCCATGTTGCGCCAGCTCTCTCGCGACTGGATCCTGAAATTGAAGAAGGCGCTGCATGTGTGTAGATCTTTTGCAATCACATAGACAGCCACACCATCTACGCCATTCTCGGAATCTGGGCAAATATGTCACTGTCGTGGCCATGTGAGTGGACTGCGATTCCCAAGCCACTGTAGGATGAGTGCCTGATGCTGACCGTCTACGAACTACAGAATATTGAATCACTGTCGAGCTGAGGTCCTCTCCAAATTTGACAGCTTTGCGATCACGGCCTCCATGCATATGACCCTCTGGCGCAACGATGGACGGCTACCCAGCAGGAAGTCTGGATCATAACCTCCCATATATCCTTGTCAGCGGACTAGCCTCGACATCCCAGAACGAGCTCTTTCTCGACCCAGAGCTCCAGGCACAAGCTTTCCTAGTGCGATCCGAGATTCCTAGTGTCGACGGAAAGGATGCAGAGGCGTTGGCAGGCTATATTCTGACCCAGGATGCGAGGAATGGGCCATGGAATGGGCGGGACAACGGGAAGTCGTACAAGTTCAGGGTCAGATCAGTTGGCAGAGTATGGTCGCATCCCGATACCTGAGGTCTCGCTATTTGGCCCCGTTTCCTGACTTGCAATAGACTTTCGTCCTACCTCCACGGCGAGCCAGACTTCCCGAGAGCACCGAGCCCCCGGAAACCCCTGCTATTCTGCACTCGCCGTTCTCTCCCCTTAGCCCTGTCTCGTCGTTGTACCCCGACGGACTTATAGATACTCAATGGCTGGAGAAACATCAAGATCTTGTGCCTAGTGTTTGCCTTTGCTTTTACACACTCACATCTGATCCAACCGTCTCGACGCTCCACGACAATCGTCTCAAAACCGATATTAACAACATCAAGAATTCGCTCAGCAAATCCGGGTACAAGAGTCGATTAGCTGTCGCCTTTCTGAGCGATGGGCAGACTTTGCCGTTGTCCCCGATTGAGGGAATCCAGGAGAGACTCGAGAACATAAGGAGAGGGATAGGGTTGGATTCCAAATCGGTGTTTTATGTGGCTCCTCGCGATTCAATCACGGAGCTTGAGCAAGCTGCGGAGAGCATCCTGACAATATTGTACACACAATCTGTTGAATATTATCGCGACCTCGGCCGCCATGCAAGAAAGAAACGAGGCAGAGGAATTGCCCCTCAGCCAACAGTACCTCCCACATCTGGTACGTCCCAGACGTTGTCTTTGCAAGGATGGAATGTGCGATACGACTTCAAGGCGGGCATATTTGCAGAGTTTCGACAAGAAATGGAAGCAGCACTGCGGTCGTATGATCAAGCATATGAGAATCTCTTAAGTCCGGAGCTCATGGATATGATCCCGAGCTGGAGTCCAAGATGGAACGAGGCGCGACTACTCGCAGATGTCCTATCGATACGCAATATACGGTGTCTTTTGTGGAGTGGCCAAACTACCTCTGCAGTCCGCCGGTGGCAGGCACATCGGGATAGGATGAGCGATCTTATTGATCGTCAAGGTCGGGGCACCAACAATTATGGCTGGGAAGCATGGGAGGCTAGGTGGGCCATTGTCATTGCCAATCTGATCGAAAAAGTAGATTTGCCAGGTCTTGCACCATCAACAGCTGTTCTGTACCTGCAGCCGGAGAAGGTCGTTATGGGCGAGCGACTCCAGCCTTGGGAGATGCTACATCACACCGGCTACTGGTATCGTTCAGCCGCTAGGCATCTTGCAGCGCGCCGGGCGCTGGCGTATTCGATACCTGACGAAGATAGAAGGCCGCCTGCAGCTTCGACTACAACGACTGTCACTGGAAATGCCTACAAGGCTTATGATACCTATCTATGTCCAGAGCCTTACGAAGAGTACCCACTAGAGGGAGAAGGCACCAATCATTCTCAACTTATCATAGACTGCCTCATGGCGGCGAGATCCCAATTTCAGGCTCGGCAACAGCTTCGAGTTTCTGCAGAGATATCCATCGAGTGCGCCAGAGAAATGGCGGTATTGAAAAATTGGGGAGACGTCGTGGCATTGCTCCGACCGCTCTGGGAAGACATGTCATTCAGAGCTGAAGGTTGGTTGGACATTGCGGAAGACTTATGCTGGACCTTAAGAGCGGCCGCTTTCCATGCCGGATTGGGTGGTCTTGTCGTGGCCATTGATTGGGAACTCCTGGATAAAAGTATGTCTCTGGTGCTATAACTTCGCGATAACTACCCACTAACAATATTCACAGAGTTCACAAGGCGGCCCAAATGGTATTACGATATCTCACGGTCGCTGGAAGGGCTGTCCATCGACCCCAAACCGGCCGTCAAAATCAGCAATGATGTGTCCTCGTTCCTCTCTGCGTCATTCATCTTTAAGAATGAGGAGGGTAGAGCTGGCGAAACATGCCAAGCACAGCTAGCACTGTCATCCCATGCTTTTGCAGACTCGATTCCAGTTACCTTCAACGGGCTGCGGATCGATTTCGAAGGCAGCCTCAAGACGATCACCTTTCAACACGAGTCTAGCTCAGAACAGAAGCAAACTTCTGCTAAAGGCAGTACCACCTTGGGCGCTGTTTCATTGACAGAAACGGCCCGACCTGATGATACAGTTGACATCGGCGGAGGCTCAGTCCTATGCGGGTCGGTGGACCTTTCCCTCAAGCCTGGCCAGACGAGAATCTATGAGATGGCAATTCCACTCAGAGAACCGGGAGAGGCTCTGGCCTCTTCAGTGACACTCTTCTCAGAGACCGACTCGTTCACCTTGGAGTATACGGTCACTTTCGGCGACATGAATATAGCAGATATTTGGTTTGGGCCGTCCTTATCAAAGAGAAGAATCGCTCGCCTAGACGCGCATTCAATCCAGGTACAGCCCCGGCCACCAAAAATGGACATCAAGCTAGTGAAGCCACTGGGACAGTACTATGCCAATGAACCAATCGATTTACCTCTGGAGATACTCAATGCAGAGGATACCGATGCTGTCGCGAAGCTTGAGATTCACGTATTCGGCGAGCAAGTTCCAGCATTCCGTGTTCAAGTTGAGGATCAAGAAGAACACACTGCGGCTGCCAACCCCGAGGAGTCCAAACTGACGGGAATATCACTGTCCACGCTGGTAAGCACTCAAGCAACAAGAGCCACGATGTATCTGGAGCCTACTGGAGCTCCTGCTACATACGAGGTGACCGTCAGAGTCTTCTATCATCTGGTGACGGATCCGGCAACACCTGTAATGAAGATTATGGCCTTCCAGCTCAACATTGTCAGCCCGTTCGAAGCAAATTACGATCTTATGCCGCGCATTCATCCAGACCCCTGGCCAAGCGTGTTCGATTACGAAGGAATCCAGGACACATCCGAGCAAGATGTGGGCACGCCACAGCCTCGGGGTTTGACTCAGAAATGGAGCTTGGTCTGCCATTATGCTTCATTCGCCCTGGGAGATCTGGAGATTGTGGATCTTGACGTAAACATTCTTGCCTGCCTCGGCGGCGCCAGATGCACCACCACCACGCGGCCTACGGTGCCCGAGGATGGTCTGCGAATAGCACCCAGGTCAATCCAGGAGGCCCAGTTTGATTTGGTAGCGCAAAAGTTCAGCTTAGACGACAGAGGGCCCGCGTCTCTTGATGTGGCGTTTGTCATTAAATGGCGGCGGGTGGACTCGGATGCATCTGCCGTGAACACAACGACCATGCTCGTGCCGAGATATATCGTTCTTGGCACGGAGCCACGAGTACTGGCGACAGTGACACACGCGAACACCTCAACTGGGCTTGTACAGCTCAATGTCATCGTTGAGAACGGGTCAAGCCACTTCCTGACTTTTGGCCTCAGCATGGAGCCCAGCGATGAGTTCGCCTTTTCCGGAGCCAAGCAGACCACGCTGCACGTGCTTCCCGTATCCAGGCGCTCGGTGACATACAGGCTGCTGCCCCAAGTCAGAGGTGCTTTCATACGGCCGGCCCTCGTTGTAAGGGACAAGTACTTCCAAAAGGTCCTGAGAGTCATTCCGACAGAGGGAATGAAGATAGACAAGGATGGTTTGTTGATTTGGATCCCTCCAGAGGAGGAAACAGAAACCTAGGTGGTGCTTTAATCTATTAGATCCTGTACATATTCTTACAGGATCGTTATGCCGCCTCAGACATATCTATATGAAATTCGCTTGTTGCGACAGCCCTCAACTTGAATGATTCTCAGAACTTTGCTTTCGGGGGAGGCTTTCCCGGACGGCCTAGACGTTGCTTCCACTCCTCCGACATGGTCGTTTTCTCCTCGTCGCTCTTGGCCGCCCACGCCTCGTACTCCGCCTGCTCCCTCCTCCACGTCTGCAGCTCCTGCGCCAGCCATGCCGCGGAATGCTCTGCGCACCTCTGTGGCACCTCCATTGGGAACAGATGCCCCAGCTCTGCAAACACCACCTCCTTGACCCTCCCGAGCCGCGCGCCGCCGCTTCCTCCCGCCCCTGTGCCCGTGATCTCCATTTTCTCCTTCCGAAGCTCCGGCACGGACACGTTGCTCGTCTCACCAAAGATGTAGAGCACACTTGGCCGCAGGGTTGGCAGCTTGGCGGTCGTGTTGCCGCCTTCGGCTCGATATAGTGGGAACGTGGGGTATCTGTCACTAAGTGACGGGTCCAGATCTGGTACGAGCTCGGGATGGATTAGGGTCTTGCCGCTCTCGTCGTAGGCTTGCCAGCTGGGGCGGAGATACGTAAAGACCTCTTGGTGCTTCGTCGTTGTCAACGTCACCTTCCCTTTCTCGGAGGGATACAGCATCGTCGGCGTTTCACGCAGGCCGTGCTCTATGAACGCATCCAAAACGCGCTGATCCCAGGCCTGATAGAACTTGTTCTTGAGAAATGCGTCCCGTGCCGCGGCCTTGGACGGCCAGATGTCTCGCCGCCACCCGGATGCGGCGGCGGGGCTTGCTTCCAAGGAGGAGCCGGCGGTTGAACTCCAATGCGATATGACCGGATCAAGAAGGATGAGAGTCTGGAACAGGCGGGGATGCATTAGTGCCACGTTGGTAACGGCGCTCCCGCCGAAGGAGTGGCCGATCCCGACCAGGGGCAGGGGCATGCGGAAGTGGTTTATCATGTGGAGGAGATCTCTCGCATGGTCAAGCCAGCCGGCTGCGTTGTGTCAGTGGATTTAATGGGATGGAGTGAGGGGGACTTACGATCATTGCCAACTTTGGGTTCGTTGAGGATGAAACTCTTGCCCTGCCACGCTGCGTCGGCGATCCAGATGCTGCGGATTCGGAAGCCGTGATTCTTAGATTCGGCATACAGGTCTTCCCATATCGCTTCGTAGAGTTCCTATAAAAGAGAGTTTAGATAAGAATCAACGAGTTTGATGAGCACATACTTGCCTTTGGAAACCCATTGGCATGGCCCCCGATGATCGTGACATCCCCCGGTTGTGGGTTGGGGTTGTCTTTCGGCGTGTATTGCCGGATGGCCAGCTTCAACGCATCTTCCTGGGAATGGGAGGTTGCGCGCGCGAACTCTCTGATATGAGACGCATCTATCACGTGTTCCTTTATGTCGAACACTGAAGACATGGCTGCGCAGACGCGAGGGGCGAAGTTGAAGGTGTGTGGGCGAGTTGGAGAGTTCCCTTATCGCCTCAATCCGTCAATGCGCTCGCCGGCGGGGAAATGGAAGGCGTGGGCTCTACTATCTCATCGGCGGCGTGGAATAGTACAGTTGGAGTCTAATGGCACCTTATGGGGCAAGTTTGCACAACAGCACATGAAGTTCCTAGTTGAGGGATCGCTTGAGGCGTGGACGATGGTTCTCGGGATCGCACTGAGCTCATGCAGGTTTGGCGGGGTGCGACAACTGCCGAGGTCCAAAATTCATCCTTCCAACTTACATATGTAGGCAATCCCACGGGAGATCTGGGCAGCGGCAGGGGGGAGGGAAATGCGCTGGGAAATTAGGGACAGTTTCTCCTATTCAACATCTAGTAAATGCCTCCAAGACCAGTGGGCCAGCCACGAGTGAACGGCCGATTCTGGAGATAGCGAAGTGGAGTCGCATCCACCGCCTGTCTTACTCACACCTGAACCCACCGAGGTTTCGCCAAAGGATTTTATGCTTGTAAGGTACTGCGTTCCTGCGGGCAGCCGCCTACGCCTGTAAGTACAGCTTACACGACATTGGGGCTCCCCGATCGGCTTTTCTTGTGTCCACTTCGGCGCATCTCATCCTTCGAACCTCCGGCCCCGTAACCACACCCCACATAACTGACTACATGTCTCCGAAAGTCATCTTCTTCACCGGTGCACCGGAGCATGCAAGCCTGAACTGGGACTCGGAACACCTCCTCACCAACTTCCAGCCGCCCATTTCATCGTTCATCCACCCCGCTACAGCCCCGCTGCCCGCCCCGGCCTCAGCTGCACACAACGCAGCTTGGCGTTCCATCCCTCTCGAGGCGTCCCACCTATCCACGGGCTTCTCCCAGCTCCACGCCTATCCTTTGCCCATACCTGGCCCGAAAGAGAATGGTTTCTTCACCACAGCTAGCATCTCCTTCGAATCCACCGGTGCGCTCGAGAGTCAGGGGTCGCAAGCTGCGTTGCTGACTCAGTTTTACGACTACTCGCTCGCCGTGCATGAGGACGCGCATTCGTCCCGGCCGCCTGGCAACAGCGAAAATGACGAGGAATCGTTCGACTCGTTTGTCACTACCACTACGGATGACTCCTTCAACGAGGCAGATGTCCCAACGGGGTCCGTGAGGCCGCCCCTGGGGAGTGGTGGCACGGGTGCCTGGCATCTCAGTGATCTAGAAGACATCCCCACCGCCGCGCAGCTCACCTCCCTCCAGCCGCAAACCGTGACCGTGAATCTCATCGCGGGAATCATCTCCCTCGCCGCGCCGCGGACGGTGAAAACCCGCTGGGGCAGAACAATGTCGCTGGTCGAGGTGCTCGTCGGCGACGAGACAAAGTCCGGCTTCGCCATCACCTTCTGGCTGTCCGCTGACACGGCGGCCGGGAGCGCGCTGGCGCACCTCAGGCGCCAGGATGTCGTGCTGCTGCAGAACGTGGCGCTGAACGTCTTCATGAAGAAAGTCTACGGGCAGAGCTTGAGGAAGGGGCAGACCAAGGTCCAGCTGCTGTACAGGCAGAAACTAGACGCCGAGGATGTGGGCGGACATTATCGCGCTTCTGATTTGGCGGCGAGAAAGGTGGGACATCCGCAGCTGGAGAAGACGAAGAGGGTTCGAGAGTGGGTGCTGAGGTTTGTTGGCGGGGATGGAGGTAGAGACGTAGGCGAAAAGGGGGCGATGGCAAAGTTAAAAGGTTGGGACAAGCCGCCTGATGATACCCAGTAGGATGTCAAGAAGCACATCGTGTTATTACATGAATCACATGATTGCATGCACCAAAACCTTAAATTATCTTTTCTAATCCAAGACATGATTTGACCGCCCGGTCTAAATAAACATTTCGAGGAGGGTATCTTCTAATTTGGACGCATCAAAGCATCCCGCCCTTATCGTACACCGGGGTGATGAACCCGTCTAGACAGCCACGGCAGCAGCGCCACCATTGCCGCTCTTCTTAACACTCTTCCATCGCAACCCGCAGCACGCAAAGAACGCAGCAGCAGCACACGCAGTGCTGATGTAATATGTGTTCCTCAACCCGGCCATGTAGGCCTCCAGGACAGCCTCGATGGCATCCTCCCTGCCCATCTGCCTCAACACGTCCTTAAGCTGGCTGGCCCCGCTGTTGATGAAGATAAGCGGATCGAGATTTTGGGTGTTCTTCGTGACGCCGTCGATGAGCCCGTTTTGGAACACGGTCTGCGAGACTGCGATCATGATGGCGCCGCCGAAGGCCTGGAAGAACTGGATCACGGCCGTGGCGACAGGGATCTCCTCGGCGGTGAGCACCGTCTGCACGACCAGGACACCGATCTGGAAACCGGCGCCTATGCCCAAGCCAGCGAGGACCTGGTAGCCGAACCACTCGCGGAGCGGGGTGTCGAGGTCGAACGTCGTTATCATGCCGCAACCAATGGTGAAGAGCACGAGCGAAGGAATGACGATGGCGCTGTAGTATCCGATGGCGGAAATCAAGCCGCCAGCAAGGATGGAGGTCAGGACGACTGCGAGGAGAAGGGGAAGGATCTTGATGCCGGCTTGGACGGCCGAGACACCTTGGATGGCCTGGAAGTACAGAGCTAAGGAAAGTTCCAAGTCAGCGATACTGCACTACAAGTTCAATGCGAGGAAATCACTTACATAGGTAGTAGATGAGGGGGAAGAAAGCACCGCCGAAGAAGAAGGCGAAGAGGATGGCGCACAGGACATCACGGTTCTTGAATAGGTACGGCGGCAATGTGCCCTTGTCACCCTGCCAGAACTGCACGCCGACGAAGATGATGATCATGACCGCGGCGCCCACGAACAGGCCGATAATCGTCTTGTCGTTCCAGGCGTAGTCGGCGCCACCCCACTGCAGGGCAAGCAGGAGCATCACAATGGCGGGGATGAAGATGGCGGCGCCGATGAGATCCAGCTGCAGCACGCGGTGCATGAAGGAATGGTTCTCCGGGTTCTCCACGCGCTTGATCTTGAGGTAGAAGAAGATGCAGGCCATGGCGATGCCACCAATGGGCAGGTTAATGTAGAAGCACCAGCGCCAGGTCGCCTTATCGGTGAAGGCGCCTCCCAGCAGCGGGCCGGCGACACTGGCGATGCCCCACATGCCTCCGATCAGACCAAAGGCCAGGGGCCGTTTCTGCAAGGGCATGGTGTAGCTGAGGATGACGATGGAGCCGGAGAAGAGACCGGCGCAACCAATGCCGGCGACGGCGCGGCCGACAATGAAGGCGGTGGAATTTGGGGCGGCGGCGGAGATCAGACTACCGATCTCGAAGATGAAGACGGCGCCGAGGTAGGCCCACTTGACGTTGAAGGTCTTGTAGATGGCACCGTACATGGGCTGCAGGGCGGTGGTGGTGAGGAGGTACGCGGAGCCATACCAGCCGATGTCCTTCACGGAGCTGAACTCGCCGGTGATGGCGCCCAACGCCGGGGCGATGATGGTCTGATCGAGGGCAACGAGGAAGACGGCCAGACAGAGAGAGGTGATGATGAGGACGAGCTTGAGGCCGTGCGGGTATTCCGTCACGTCCTCGTCAGGCTGCTTGGTGCTCGCGGAGGACTTCTCAGGCGCCACGGCCGGCTCATCCTGGATTTCCTTCTCGTGCAAGACAGAAGGGGCAGCGGACGTGGTGTCGGCCAACGTCTTTTCATCTGGAGTCGACGGCTTGGACGCCGTAACGTGCGTGTCGTGCGTCATCGCGTGGTGTGTGTGCCAACACACAAACAAAGCTCAAAAATGAACCCAGCAGAGGGGCCTTCGTTCGAGGTTTCGTTGGTTGGTTTTTGGTGCGACTCAGACTCGAGAGATGGAACGAGTATTACAAGCGTAGTGCTAGGCGAGGCCAGATGGGTGCGAAGTATGAGGGAAAGAAAACTTTCGCTTCCCGAATAGCAAGAAGAGAACAATTAAAAGAAGGCAAGAAGGCCAGACAATGAGAGAATAGGGCCGGGAAGAAAGCGTGAACGCAAACAGCTTGTTAGAGAAAAAAATAAAAGGTCTACAACAAGCCACAGCAGACCTCGTGGCTAATAAGTAGACATGCAGGTAGGGTAGTGTGGGTATCTGGAGGTATAGGCCGTGTGCGAAATTTCGTCCGTGAACTTCGGGCGTAGGCTTCGACGTGTAATGGATTTCACCACCATCTGAGACGCTAGCAAGCACCATCGGCATTCAGCTCGCTCCATGTCCGCGATGGATTGGATGGGGGATGGGCGTTGGGTTGGGTTGAATGGGATGGGATGGATGGACCGTCCAGTTGCCTGGGGGGCGGAAGCAAGCGACTAATAGACTAGACTACCGATGTCAGGGGGTAGTAGTCCGTACCTCGCACATCTCGTCTCCAGTACAGGCAGGCATGGTAGGGTGAGGTATAATTACCGTAGACCGAAGATACAGAACAGTACCCCGTACGTATGGTTAATTAACTGCTTCGTACCTTTAGCCAGTCGAGGGCGGTCCCCCCTTCTCCCCCCTTACGATGTACCCAGTCCGGGATCTGTTTGGGTGTTTCGTTTGGAACCGGCGAGCCGCAAGCCACGCATTTCGTTTCCTCCCCCCACACCCCGGCTCTTTCACTTCTTCTAGCGCTAAGTTAACTTTAGTCCCAAGGCCCGGAATTCTTACAAAGCTTGTCATCAGTGGGGCACGCGTGGGCAGAGACCAAAAGAGGAAAAGGAAATAAATAAAAAAAGGTTGCAGGGCTCGGTCGACGGACTTCACAAGTGTCCGACGTATTACCCCGTCTCCACAAAAACAAGAGAAAAAGGGACCATCTCACAAGGCGTCAACTTTGTCATTGACTCACTCACTTCCACTCAGCTGGTACTTCGTACCATCGTAATTAGTCTCCGAACAGTCGAGGGTACCCGCTGCGACTGCTCCCTTCATTTTAACCGAATGCGGCGGGCCATGGCGAGCACGCGGTGCGTTTGCGACGGGTTAGGAGGATGTCATGGCGCGGGATCGGCCCCTACCTGTTTGACGAGGTGTCTGATGAGTACATACATACAGTTCGTGCTACACGTCCGACCGAACTACTTAATCTACCCTACTTGCCTACCTAGGCCCAACACCGACCAGATGTGCAGCAGCCTTAGCGGCCGCATGACCGAGTGAGGTGAGCATCAATATAAGTTCAAGTACGTAGGTGGACCTCTTACAAACAATCCGCACTTGGGTTGGTTATATGCGCCCGAGCTTTTCGACCCTTGATCGGACCCATTGAACGTGTGCCCCCAGCTACATGACCTTGCTACGTAGTACAAACAAGCAAGCCTGGGTCGGTGCTTAGCGTGCCCGAGCCCCGAGGGGGACTGAGCGCTAGAATTTATTGTGCCTCCCTCAACCTTAACAATTTTGCACTAATGGCGGAGGGACAGGGGGCGTGTCGGGATGCATATTTGTACTACCTGGTAGGCGCTGCCTTCTTGCTTTCTTCCTCGAAAGGCATATGTTGCAAATCCAACGGCTTATCACGATATTAAAAAAGATGCTGGTGGCCATATAGGCGGGGATTACAGACAAACGAGTAGACTCCGGCTTCGTGATGCAAAGCTTCGAGGACACTGACCCCTTTGGTTTGACATGTCGTTCGATGATGTTCAGCCCATATTTGCCCAGGACGATCGAAGTTTGATATCTAACATCTCTGGCGCGAGGACGGAGAATCGCACTCCAATGCTTGCAAACAAGCTTTGGAATTTGCGTAAAAATCGCTGGACATCTGCTGGGAGATCGTGAGCACTGCTGCTATGAATTGTAGATGCAGCATCATCGCCACTAGCAGTGCTCGTTCGAGGACGCAAGGAATGCACAGCCAGAATGATATCCTTGAGATTGGGGAGCCACGCCAAACAACTCTCGTGGAGCCTTGAGAAGGCTTCGTCGTAGAACGTAAGAAGACCGGAAGCCTTGAGGAGCTGAGGACAAAACGCATCTATATTAGAGCTGCCCCAGTAGTCGATAAGCTGGAAACGGACAAGAGATTTCGGGAGGATGTCCGGCAGCTTAAGAGCGGCGAAAGGATCCTGTCTGCCAAAGAGCCAGACAGATTCCGTTGTCAAGTCCTTCAGCACTGCCATGTGGGTCAAATCTGGCAATTGTGGTAATACATTTGCGTCATGCCAAGATGCACACGGAGAAGTCGTTAAAGAAAGATTCTCCAATGTCCCAGAAACCTCGAGGAGAGCCTCAGAGACACTCGAAATCGAATCATCCAACTCCAGAGAACCATCGTCATATTCTGCTTCCAGTGACACCAGTTTCGGGAACATTGTTACCAAGGCTATCATATCCTCCTGGGGGTGGCTTGCGCGGAAGCGTAGCACTTCTCTGGTACTTTCCGAGATGACCTGGCCATGGAAATATGGCTCGGCGTGCAGTCTCATTCCTCTAAAATCCATCGGGCCTTTCAACTCGACGCGGTGGACCGAAGGTGAGTTAAGTATGAGGAGTATGAGGATTCTTTTTGTCATGTATGTGCTGGTTCTCCTGTGATGATGAGGTTCCAGCGTGAGTGTCTCAAGCTCCTGGAGGAACCGAGAAGAGTTTTGCAACCATGTCAGCGCCTCGACGGCTTCTTTTTCTGGACAAGGCGGCAGTCGTCTGGGTAGCGCATGTCGTTGTATGTGACTTAGCAGCATGAAGAGTGTTTTGACTCTCGGGATCATGCCCAATACAGCACCTAAAACTCTCCAGCTCCGCAAGGCATCAGGGCCGTCGATGCCCATGAGTCGAGCGATATCAAACTCAACGGGACTGGAAGGCCAGTCGATCGAGGCCCAACAGTCCGGGGCTAAGCGAGCCATCTCCTCGGCACGGCGATTTGTTGACTCCACGTTGGCGTCATCCGTCGACAAGATACCGGCCCAAGCAAAGGAACGAACAGTGGGGCGGAGGTCGCGGTTGCCAGCGAGAGTGCGGAAGAAGTAGAGTAACTCCTTTGGTTCTCTCAGAAGGACGGTATAATAGAGATAGCGGGTAGCATGAGGACGAATCGACTTGGAAACACAACAGAGATTCGCAAAAGCCGACCGAGACTCGACATAATCCTGTAGAATCTCAGGCCTACCGGCGTCAGATTCGTATGTAGTAAGAGACCCACGAGGACGAAGCTGCTCAAGAATGTTTATGAGCAACTCCAGCGGCAGCTTTGCGAAACACTCGTCGCCGTTCCGGGGCTCTAACAACTGTAGGCGGTCGAGTCCGCCAGGAGACTGACACAAAGCCATGGCGAGCGAGGGTCGATTCTCGTGCTCAGTAGCCAGTGAGGGGTGATACTTTTGATTATGCGAATCGTTTACAACATCGTAGACAAGACAGCATGTCTTCTGAGTCTGATTCTGAGTCTGATCTACTCGACGCACCGAGCCGCTCGACATGGTCGGGTGGGGAAAGAGGGGCTGCAGGAATGGAAAGGACTTTTGTTCACGGGGTGTCATACTTGGGACTCGAAGGACGACCCTTACAACTGTCAATGAATTAATGAATAGTGTGCGATCTCATACACACATGAGCGTAGATAGTGGACCAGCATGAGCTCGCGCTGGGCCGCTGTCACATATCCCCCCGCGGCCTCAAAAGCGTATGGTACAGGTGTTTCTACTTCGTAGTAGTAACTAGGTACTTCGTAGTTAGACATCGTATGGATCATGGGGATCCATTGGGAATGTCTCCATCGAAACTAGCATTATGGGCTAGTTGGGAGTAACCTAGTAATAATTCCAAGGTAGCGGGTGGGCTTATTCTTAGTTCTCACAACATCATATCCATTACTGTCTCCATTGTATTAAGGTTTTGGTCTAACACCTATCGCTAAACACCCCCCAAACCAACAATATTCCAAGTCAGCATGTCCAGACGATCGTGACGACTCCGTAGTGCGAACCAATACCTCACGTCTTTCCAGTGAACGGAGTTCGTGTAATTATCCCCCGGCAAACCCGTCTCTGGTTCTCTCCCACCCCCTTAAATATAGTACATGGTATCCGCAATGTTGGGGTGAACCCGCTTCTCTTGAGACACTGACCCTGGCCCGCCGGTCGACGCGGACGCGGTGTCCGACATGTCGAAGTACTCTGGGCGGTGCACCCGCGCCCGCTCGCAAACGATATCCGCGTAGTACGCTGGCGGACAGATGCTGACGGCCTTGGTCGCTCGGCCAAAGAGGTAGCACAGGTCGTGCGTCAGCTTCTCGAGCTCGTTGGCCGCCTGCGGCCCGTGCTTCGCGCGGAATATCTCGTCCAGGAGCACCGTGTAATGCGCCGGGCGCGCGGTGCCCTTCAACGCTGTGTGCGCTGTCAGGAAGAAATCCCACACTCGGGCTTGCGTCACACCGCGGTCCACGACGGTTCCGTTCTTGATGTTTCGTGATTTGCTGTCCATCTTTTGCTCCGAAGTTGGGTAGAACCGCGTCTGGTGGCGCTTGACTGACACGACAATCGTGATCTGGGGCATCTTGTTGGCGGCATATACATCTCTGCATCCTGCCCTGATGAGAGGCAGTTCGACGTCCAGGACCTGCTTGAACTGGCTCTCGGACACTCCGTCACGGTAGATGACAATGTTCTCAGGCAATTGGCGCTGATTGTGATTTCGCCAGAGCTCAAGCCGTGACTTGAAGTTGTTTCGCAACTTATCGTCGAGCATCTCCTGGCGGCTAGCCTGCTCCCACGCAATAGCTGGCCACTGGCCCAGGTCTCGGTCAATGCTTGCGACGAGGCCAACCAGGCTGGGTGAGCTCTTGTCGGTCGGAATGCCCGTTGGATGCGTCACATCGTAGCCCACAATCATCGTTTTGCCCTCCTTGAGGATCCCAGTCAGATCCTTGACCTGGTGGTTGACTCCCCCATTCTTCAAATTCCACTTCATCCCGATGTTGGCAAAAGTGCCGGGGTTGTTTTTGGTGAAAGTCTTTTCGACGACGCAAACGGTGTTGAAGCCGTACTTGGTGTCGGCCAGCGTTTTGATCGCGCTGTAGAGCGCCGTGTCTTGTCTCGGCAGTATTACGAGCACGAACATGTCCTTCCCAGCCTTGATTTGGCCAAAAGTTTGGTCGAGCTCTTGCTCATACGAGTGATAGTTGACTTGTTCCCCTGGCGGCACAGTTGTTGTAATGTTGATACCGCTCGCCTGGAGGAGCTCAACAAACTGCCTGACAGAGTCTCTGACATCGGTGCTTCGCCCATCACGGACCTGAACCCAGTTCCAACCGGAAATGAGGGGTCCTGCTTTGGCAACTCGGTGGCCCGCCATGTTCCAGGATCCGTCCCTGGGATTGAGATCTTTTCCCTTGTAAAGAACTACTGGTGACTTCAGCTCTCGGCCCTTGACGGTGATCAACTGCTTATCCACGGAGACACCAAAATTTTCCAGGATCGGCTGGTCATCTAATCCGAGTGACTCACGGCCTGTCGTGGTGATGGAGATGGCATTGGCGACTGGAGAACGGCATGCAAAGTCGAGCATCACCGTCGTCTCCTCTCCCGAAAGCTTGGTCCGGGTTGCCTGTCCGCCAATAATGGTGCAAGTCTCCGCAGGGAAGAACGTGGGCCGCTCGGCATTGCCCACGTTGACAAGAGGCATCGATCTGTCTGGAGATTTGCCGTATTTGAACCGCCAGTACTCGTCGACCGTGTACAGGCCAGGCGGCTTATTCCCCAAGACCCGGTTCTCTCCAGGCCTGGCGTTAATATTGAACTTGACCTCCGTGGGACCGCCAAACCTGTACCCGGGTTTAAACGCAAATTGTTCGGGTTTGCCCTTCTCAACTTTCTTGGTCTTGAAAGAGATGTCATCCCAGTTGGCGAGTCCAAGAATCGTCTTCGTGGATGTGATCAGCTGTCCATCGCTGTTGAGAAAGGTAACCTTGACACGCGTTTTCGAGAGGAACTTGGACAGGGCTCTCAGTCTTTGCAGGGCTTGTTTGTGTGTATTGGGATTCTGAGAGCCGCCAAACACATTGACCCCCAACGAACTGCATAGCTCGTCAACTCGAATCGCAGTCTTGAAGACGCCGTGCGTGACGTTCGCGTTCAGAAGCACCCTGCCCGTCCCCAGTCGGACGCTCTGGAAGTAGCCACGAACAGCAGTCAGAAGGCTGTGGTTTCCCAACCGCATGAATTCAGTCTCGCCTGTGCCGTAAGGAAAGAAGCGACCATTTCCAATTGCCTTGATATCGTCGGTCCTCGCTCGCGGGGTGTGGCCGAGTATGACACCCAGTGCGTCTACAGATTCGGCGAACTTGGGGAAGACTTGTCCCTCCGGATCACTTGGATCAATCATGGTCTTGAGATACTCGAACATGGCGTCCAGTGGCGCTTCGGTTGGGCCGTTAAACTGGACGTTGTAGACCTCTTCTCTGGAGCTGTTCTCCGCTTTGAAGGTGACAGATACGGGACCCTTGAGATCCAACTTCTTCAGAGAAACCAGCTTGCTTTTAAATTCCGTCGCCACGACGGCTGTCGGATCTTTCAAACCGAGCTCCTTGACCGCAAGGCCCATCACAATCTGCAGCTTTCGGCCTTTGAGCTCTCGCGGCTTGCCATCGGCAGATTTGCCAGGAAAAGGCTTTCCGGATTCGTCTGTGATTGTGTCCCTGCTGGCCTCCATGGCATACTTGTACAGCACGCCGGGCTTGACGTCCAGCTTGAAGTAGTTCGCCCAAAGAATGACGGCCGTCCCAATGGTGCCGAACGCTGGCCGCAACGGAAACTGGTTCCCTGCAAAGCCGCCGCCGCTCAGCGTCAGTTTGCTCAGCTGTTTCGAGACGGCTTGGAGTTGCTGAGAGCTGAGGATCTTGTCCTCAAGAGCAGTTATGGCGGCGTCCGGAGCTGGTATGGCCCCGGCTCTGTGGCATGTTAGCAAGTGCCAGACTTGGGAGCGGTAACCATACAGACCTGAAAACAGATTCCTGACCCTCAAACGGATCTCTTCTTGGAGGGAATCCACCTCGCCCGCCTGAGAAGCCGCCACGGAATCCACCACGGAATCCACCACGATCTCCTCCGCGAAAATTACCGCCTCGCCCACCTCGCCCGCCACGGTCGCTTTGAGGGCCTTGGCCTGATGCGTTGCCCCCTCCTCCTCCTCCACCGCCTCGGGGTTGGTATTCACCGCCTCCTCCACGGCCCCGTCCTCGGCCACCTCCTCCTCGATCGCCACGGTCACCATGGCCACGGTCGCTTTGGGTGGCTTGATTTGGTGCGCTGCCCCGTCCTCCCCCACCACCGCCTCGGGGTTGGAATTCACCACCTCCTCCACGGCCCCGTCCTTGTCCGCCTCCTCCCCGATCGCCACGGTCACCATGGCCACGTCCGTGCCCACCACGTTGAGAGTCTGCCATTACAATGCAGTGGAACTCTGGGAATGCAGAGTGATAAATGGAGATGTGGGGGTGGTATTGGCGGATGACTAGTATTCATATATCATCTAGGGCTTGATTTGTTGGTCGTTTGAACAAAACAAACGGTGCTGCTCCGACCACAAAATGAATGTTGATTGATCAAAGGAAATGCGGAACTGTGATGCGAACAAGCAGGGCAGTGCGGTGATAAGCAAATACGACCGTGATAAGCAATGGAATGATGGTACCGTGAAGTTATCCCTGTCGAGGAGCCCTGCACAATTGAGGGTGTTGCGACACGTGAAGCTCGAGGATGCGGGTTGCCTACCTAGGTAGTGCCAACTAAGTTTCTACAGTGAACATAGCAGGCAAAGGTGAAAAGTATTTGTATTATAAGAGGGTGCACCATCACAGTGTCACCCTTCCTAAGAATCTGCATACTCCCTCCCATTGTGGCGGACACTTAAGCTGCGTTGAGCTGGCATCGAACAAGCTAAGATGTTGGTGCGAAGTTGAGCATCCGGAACAGCTCCTATTGGCTAACGAGTTCACTCTAATGACGTTGTATCACGTCGGTTAAAAATTTCCCAGGAGCAACTACGAACAAACACCTAGAGATCTCATCGACCTGGAGAGGCCTACGATTCTGGTGGCGGGGGGTTGCAGTTTGGAGATGTCATGATTTCTCATGGGGAGACGTGCTGTTGTTTTCAGTAGTCCGATCTCAAGCTTGCTTGATGATTGATTGCCTTACAGAAGCCGGCTGAGAAGCACATAGCTCCCCAAAGATCCAAAAGAGTGGCTCTTGAATGCAGCCTGTGCATATTTACTCGCCTTCGCAATGTGTTAATCCTGTGACCTGATAGAGCTGGAGCAAGCCGGAGGCTACACGGGTTTGTGGTTGAGGATTGTTGGCCAGGGAATATGACCCTAAGAAAGAGACCCTTGCTGTTAACCAGGTCACAAGTATCTATTCACGCTGCAGTGCTTCCGGGATGTGACCAATTGAGATATAAATTAGTTAATCGTTCTCACATATACTGCATTGTTCTCCTACAGGCCCAGTGGGCCACCGGCGTGAATGACTACTACCACCCAAGTACTTGGGTATGTGACTCAATATCTAAGGAATTGCTTCTTGTCCATTACTCGATGGCCACAGAGTATCCAGTATTCATGACGATTCTACGATTACTCATTAACATGGCCCGCCGTTGCAACGTCAAGAATTTCCTTTTCCAGCCCTCCTATATGGATGAACTCTATCCCAGCTTTCTCCAATGTCTTTCGTCCCGTGTTGTCACTAACAAACTTTTCCGGCTCTTGCACACCGACGTAGACAGCTTTGATGATTGACTTGAGCCGGACTATTCTATCCGCACAAGGGAGGTTTCCGCTAAGTCTCTTGGAGCAAGGCTCCATAGTTGTGTAGAGTAGCAAAGTCCGGTCGACGACTTTCCCCAACTCCTCTTCCTGAACACCGAGGCTCTCAGCTAGTTTCAGGAAGCAGCATTGCTCTGCGTGCGTGTTGCCTGGTAGTTCTAGTGTATACCCGGAGGACACTATCGAGGAGTCACTGGCGTCCACGAGGACTGCCCCGACTCTGTAATTTGATGGCTTGGGTGGTGATTGAGCTGCCAAGGAGAGGGCATATTGTAGGTACCCGCGGTGATCGCCTGGGGTAAGGGCCGGCGGTAATATGCTACTCTGATTTGAAGCCATTTCGAGGGCTCACTTTCCAAGACTATCCCATTGGTCTTCGGATGGCAAATTGGGATGAAGATTCAAGCGATGGATAAGTATGCTATGTACTGTTTCTTCTAGTATGAGTACCTTAAGGTAGGCAGGTGAAGGTGGGCGTTGTGGGAGCTGGCGGCGATTCGGCATTGGTGCATCCCCCCCCCCCCCACCCCCCACCTACTGGCCTCGACCCCTGTAACCCCACGTGGATTTGCCCCAAAGTTTCGGGACCACTTCCAAGTCGCGTCTCATCAACCTGCACGCGTCCCAGCCATTCACTCTTCTACAAAATTCACGACAACATCTTCACTTCTATTGTTCCAGCAATGGCTTCCGTCGACGATCTTGTTGAGGGAGACCCCCCAACCATCGATCCCTATGAGGTTTTGGAGCTTGATCGTTCAGCAACTGCTGACCAAGTCAAGTCTGCGTATCGCAAGGCCGCCTTGAAGAATCACCCAGGTGAACATCTATCGCCGTAGCACAACTAAGCCCGCCGCTGACTCTGTTTGCAGACAAGGTCCCGGAGGACCAAAAGACACAAGCGAATGAGACCTTCCAATCCATCGCATTCGCGTACGCCATTCTATCAGATGCTGCTCGCCGCAAACGATATGACGCCACTGGCTCAACATCCGAATCCATAGTCGATTCGGAAGGTTTCAACTGGACAGATTTCTACCGCGAGCAGTACCGCGACTCTATATCTTCGGATGCAATCAAGAAGTTCGCGAAGAAGTACAAGAACTCGGATGAGGAGAAGGATGATCTTCTGATAGCGTACGAGGAGCACAAGGGCGACATGGACAAGATCTATGAGACGGTCATGCTCAGCGATGTCCTGGAGGACGACGAACGATTTCGCCAGATTATAGACGACGCTATTGCCAGCGAGGACGTCCCCGCCTTCAAGGCTTACACCAAGGAGAGTAAGAAATCGAAAGCAGACCGAGTCAAGGCCGCCCGAACAGAGGGCCACGAAGCTGAGGAGTACGCAAAGGAGCTAGGGGTACACGACAAGCTTTTTGGTAAAAAGAAGAAGGGGAAAGCCAACTCCGAGGACGACCTTGCCGCTCTCATCAAGCGCAACCAGGAGGGACGAGCCAATTTCCTAGACAACTTGGCTGCAAAGTATGGTGCCACAAGCAAACCGAAAAAGGGCAACAAAAGGAGCGTTGAGGAGGACGAGCCCTCCGAGGAGGCGTTCCAAGCTGCTGCGGCGCGGCTGAAGAAGGGTAAGAACACGGAGGAGAGCAACTCTTCTAGGGCCGGAAAGAAGACTAAACGGTGAATGAGCTGCGTACATGGTTTTTTGGCGTAGACGGAGGCAGGATAATGAAACAAATTTGAATACACATGGATGAGGCCGAGCCTGGGAACGGATGGCGTTGGGCTGGGTCATGGCCAGTTTTGGTTGATAGACATTGGGATAAAATATGACAGTTAGTCAACTCGTGACTACCTGAAACGATCTAACTATTTTGGTGACACCAAAGTTGACTTGTCAATCTCGTGTTTCGCAGTCAGTCAATAACGCATCCTCAGATTCTGGTTGTCTACAGAAGAGGGTTGACTAAACCCCCATGGGTGCATGTCGTCAGAATGTACCTGTGTTCAGTGAAGGTGCGGGGCAATCCCCACTGGAATCTGACCATTTCATGCCATTACCGGGCCAACGATGGTAGCCTGCTCCATCGGTCAGCAGCTGATTCATTAAATTGATTTCATCGGACGCGACGCGACTTCCAGACTTTTATCTCGAATCGCAAACTCCAGCTGACCCGAATCGCCTGCAACGTCCATTCTAATGACTATCGCTGACACTGATGGACCCTTGCGAGTGAATCTGCCGACCATGCCATGAACAACGCCTCCTCCCCAAGTACATATCCCCAATATTGCTTCCACCTGTCGCCGACACACAACGCCTGGTGTCTGTTGCGGGTGAAGGATATCCATGCGTTAGAAACCCATCCTGGGTTTGAAGGTACGAAGGTTTGTGGGCTTGGCCTCTATAATTTAGCTGACACCTAGCCTTCAGGCCAAGACTTCTACTTCCACAAGAACTTGCCCATCAAATGGGTTCGGATCGTCGGCGTCGTTGTCGCCATCGATGAGTATTCCGGCCGTCGCATCTACACCATCGATGACAGCAGCGGCGAGTGCATTGAGTGCAGTCTCACTGTAGCAAAATCACCTACAGAGGCATTGGGAGCAACCGCTACTGCGAAGAACCCCATCAATACTTCGGCAGAGCAGACTCCGGTCTTGCCGTCAGGGGGCGATAGTGACATAGATGTTGGGGCGGTGGTAGATGTAAAAGGGGGAATCTCGACCTTCCGAGAAGAGAAGCAGCTGAAGATCGAAAAGATGAAGGTCTTGCGATCCACAGAGCAGGAGGTCGCATTGTGGGAGAAGAGAACGGTGTTTCTGAGAGACGTTCTCCACAAGCCATGGGTCCTGAGCGAAAAGCAGATTCGAAGCTGCAGGAGGGAAGCAGAAGGCGCTGAAACAGCTGCGAGGAAGCGGCGACGGGGAGCATCTGCAGCCACAGAAAAGGCTCAAGATCTGCGAAAGGAGAAGAAGATATGTGTAGATAAGGGGACGAAAGGGGAGAAAGGAAACGCTGGCGCATCAAAGCCGCCAATACGATATGTGATCGATGAGGACATGAAAGGGAAGTACAGTGCTCTGGGCATCTGATATGGGCATGATCTGGGTCAGGCGTTTGCTGGTGGGTTTGTTCTTGGATTCACGATACCCAAATATAATGACTTCAAATTGTCCCTTTCTATGAATCTTGCACTCCCACCCACACGTTACTACTGTATACCTAGGTGTCGTCATAATGTTTATCAAGTTGACCCGAAGACAAGAGACGCAAGGTTGCATACCCTGAGGATCTCCGGCATGTAGATCCCCAAATAAATGAACAGGTTCCTTGCATCGTTAATTGAGATCATACAGCTCTATAATAATGGATAGACTATTGTGATGTGTTGTCTGGGACTGTTCTTTGACGGTGTCATTTAGGAAAATCGGCCGAACATCAACGTCATTCAGTAAACGCCGCCTCTTCATGCCTCACATTCCCACATCCAAGTAATCGAGCTCGCTTTTTTCAATGTAGCTCGAAGAAGGTATCAGGGACTTTCTTCCGGCTCTAGCCACAGATTTCAGCTGGAATTATGCCATCAATCCGATTCAGTTGAATGCCAAGTGGCATTGAGCAGCGGCATCTTGGTCTGTATTCCTGCTGTGGGTCCTCGATTTCTACTTCAAAGTGGCTGCGTGGTGCTTGACTTTTCGAGGCTCATACCATGTCCCGGCAGCAGGCACACACGTCAGTCTCAAGCCCTATGCTTCCATGATCAAGGCCACATGCAATTGAGACCCCAGACAAGTCTCACTTTCTTCCGCCGCTTCCTTTATCTTTACTTCGATCCCGCGGTGCTGTAGTCAGAATCTTAGCGCCTGTGCTTGACGGCTTTGCTAAACGACAGAGCTGCATAACCTCAACCAGCAACACCGGGATACTTCAACCTCAATCAAAACCTCTTCCTACTTATACCGCTTCTTCTCTTGTTACCACATCCTAGACTGTTCAATTTGTCTATCAGCCCCCCGCCACAAGTCTAGTCTCCCATCAACCAGCCCACTCTCATTCCTACAGGTAAGACTAAACCATTGCTTCCGAGACACTGAAATTCCTCATGCCCATGTTGCGCGGTAACGCCGTGAGCCCAAGATTCTAGATCATGGCTTCCACGGAGTAGACGAGAGGCGCAGCGTGGGCTGGAGGGGGTCTTCCATCTTCTCCATTCCACAGTCCTCATCATGGCTGGCCTACTTGAACGTCCCAGATCCCACTTCAATGATAGATGGGACAGACGAAAAGCGTTCTCCCATCTCTCTCACTCCTCCACACTTAACTGCGAGATACACTCCCAAACTCCAAAACTAACAGCCGATACCACCCACTCCCTGTGATGACAGTGAACAGGTTCTTCATGTGGTTTCTTAGGCTGACACTTCTTCAGATCCTACTGTGCCGTACCGTTCTGGGCAACGTTATCCGCTACCACGGCCAGCGCGCAGCAGCTCGCGAAGAATTCCCAGTCGCAAGGCCATTCCAAGTCCAGCCCTTTATACCAGGTGAAAGCTCGCCAATAGATGCCGGTGCTGAAACCAGCCAAGTCCAGCCGTTTATACCGGCGGAAAGCTCGTCAATAGACGCCGGTGCTGAAACCAGTCAGGTCCAGCCTTTTATACCAGGGGAAAGCTCGCCAGTAGAAGCCGGTGCTGAAACCAGTCAAGTCGAGCCAACGACCGTTGCAACTTCAACCGTGGACTCACGGATAACGACTGTTGCAACTTCAGCCGTAGACCCACGGATAACAGAGTCGTCACCTGTGGGGACTTTTGCTAACTCCCAGACCGTCAATGTTATTATTAGTGTTGCGGAGACTGGGATAGTGCAGATACTCCCAAGTCTAACAGACAAGACACCTCAAACGATAGGCACAGTTCCAACAGACCTCGAAACTGGTGGTCGAGCGAGCGTCGTACCCATATTAACAGACAGCATTCCCACTCCAAGGGTCTTAATACAACCACTTTCTCCTGCCGCTAAAGTGGCCTATATACCACCGGTCATCATGCCGTCGCCTGATATCTTCGCGGACCCAATCGCCACCGCAGCGCCGCCTTCAGAGATCAAGATCCGAAATGATCATCCGTGTCCGAGGAAAGGAGTGGCATCGACACCGCCAATTCAGACAAACAAGTTTTACGCCAACTTCTTCCTCGGAGACCAAGCCGCGCCGACCTACACTCATCCCTACTCCATTATGTGGGGAGCTGGGAAGGGCGCCTCTGGTAGTTATGGAATGTCGGTCTCGCACGTGGAGGCACATCAACGGGTGTACGGCCAGGCTAAAGCTGCCGGTGCCGCTGCATACTTCATCAACCCGGTAGGTATTCAATCTCTTATCATTGGTGCTAAAGAACTTGGTAAAGATACCACAGTTACAACAGACAGCATTACCGCCTTTTCGGCAAGAGTTCATCTAAGGCCGAACAGCCAAGCTATGCCGGCCGTCTCGTATCCCCTTGTCCAGGGAATGGCGTTTATCACGGCCCAGTATGCGGGGGCAACCCCGATAATCCAGAGCGGAGTGTACTTTAAGACCGTCACACGCGTGTCGAGAGACCCTAAGCCTGGTGTCGCGAAGTTCACTTTTCACTTGGAAGACGGAATGACCTGGCGACTGTACGCGTACGCAACCAAGGGGGACCAACTAGACTTGCAAGTGCTCAACAACGGCTTGGCCCAGGCTAAGAAGCCATTCTATGGAATCATCCAAGTCTGCAAAGATCCGGGAAATGGCGAGGCTATGTATGACCAAGCCGCGGGTGTATTCCCCACCACTCTTGACCTGACCGGAAAAGCCGCTGGTGTCAGGGGCTCTTACACCTTCAGCTTCCAGAAGGACGGCCACAGTGATGGGAAGCTGGTCATGTTTGCTTTGCCTCACCACGTCGACTCCTTCGACAGCAACACCAAGGCTGCGATACAGAAGACACAACTCCAAACTACCACAAAAGGTCTTGCGACGGCAGTAATGTCAGACTCATGGACAATGATTGAGCCTGCCCTGCCTGTAACAATGTCGTTCGCACCGTGGGATCCCAAGCGTGGCAGCATCGACAGGTTGTCCGAAGGAGCGAGAGCTCGTATTCGTGCAATTGCCATCAAAGAGATCTCACAAGACATGCTGGCCCAAGCAGACCAAGAATCGATGTACTTCAGTGGAAAGGTTTGTCGAAGACTCCAAGACTCAAATAACGGTTTCGCTGATTCATTAGGCACTAAACAAGTTTGGCATGCTGCTTTCCGTTGTCAACGATGTGCTCAAAGACAAAGAGCTAGCTCAAAGTGGACTGCCCAAGCTGAAGGCAGCTTTTGCCAAATTTGTCGCCAACAAGCAGAAGTATCCGCTGGTGTATGAGCGTAAGTACTATTGGAACTGGTAGATGCAACTTGAAGTTGACCCAATATTATAGGCGCTTGGGGAGGTGTTGTGTCGTCAGCAACGTATGTGACAGGAAATGACGGGGCTGACTTTGGCAACACTTATTACAATGACCACCACTTCCACTATGGATATTTCATTTTAGCAGCCGCCAGCATTGCGCATCTGGATCCATCGTGGTTGAAGGAGAACAAGAAGTATGTCGACATGCTGGTTCGTGATATTGCCAACCCCAGCTCGAAAGACAAGTATTTCCCCCCGTGGCGCAACTTCGACTGGTATCATGGGCACAGCTGGGCTCATGGGCTCTACGCGTCGCTTGATGGAAAGGTACGATTGTGATGTTATGTTGGCATAGCATATCCGGCTCCTTTGCTGACACTCGCGCTAGGATCAAGAGTCGAGCTCTGAGGATATGATGCATGCCTATGCCATCAAGATGTGGGGCATGGCTTCTGGTGACTTGAATATGGCAATGAGGCAAGTTGTTACTTTCTAGGAGAAGAGAGATGGGCACAGTGCTAACATTCCCCAAGAGGAGCTTTGCAACTCTCCATCATCTCCCGCAGTCTCCGGCACTACTACCTGTACAAAAAGGACAACAAAGTTCAGCCAGCGCAATTCATCGGCAACAAGGTAGCAGGCATCTTGTTCGAGAATAAGTGCGACCACACGACCTACTTCGGAACCAACATTGAGTTCATCCAAGGCATCCACATGTTGCCAATCCTCCCGTCCACTCCCCTCGCCCGGCAAGCGGACTTTGTAAGAGAGGAATGGGACGCGTACTTTAGCGGAGGACGCGCGGATAAGATCCAGGGTGGCTGGAAGGGGATCCTGTTCGCCAATCTGGCGACTATCGATCCGAGAAGGGCTTGGGACTTCTTTAACTCAGACAGTTTTGATCCTGCGTGGATTGATGGCGGGGCTTCATTGACTTGGTATTTGACTTATGCTGCTGGTAAGTCACGCATATACGAGGGGCCGTTGTTGGTCGAGCATGGTTGCTAACTCGTACGCAGCGTTGGGGAATATTTGAAACGGGTCATACGACTACGACATGATGGGTTTGCACGACTAACGAGACTTGGGATAGCATGAATGGCGTCTTTGGCTTGAGTATTCGATTTTGGGAAGGAATAAGAATGCGTACATACGAGTCTCGGCTGTGCATATGGAGCTGTGGGAATAGACGGCAACAAACGAACAACGATGAAAGAACGTTAGATAGCATCACTTGGACAACAGAATACATTTACATTTGCATTCACTTATGGAACAGCCAGCACAAGCTCAACCTCAATTCCTCTTTTGCCATCGTTCGTTAAGATGTGTGGCTAGGAGTGTCGCTATTGTCAAGAGTCACCAGACCACCATGCGTCGTTGGCGATCAACGCCTTGGACAACAGGGTTTCCCAGAGATCCTCAGCGATTCAACGGCTAGGACCGCAAATGCTTGGTGTTCCCTGCTCATCCGAAAGGATCCTAGTTCTAAGCCTCCAAGCTCAAGCATTCTCGACAGTATGAGTGGTTCCGAGGGAGACCCGCACGAAGGGGCCGCGTCAGCTCTCGTGGAATTGCATTCGCGGGAGATCTAGTCTGGTAAAGGCAGCAGATGCTCCGCCGCCAAGACGCTGGCACAATGCTTGAGTTGACTTCATGTTCGACGGGTCGAGGCTTTGTTTGCTTCACAATGATACTTGACATAGCTCGTATTGAGGCCCAGCTACGAAGAGATCCATATTCTCTCTGGTGGCACTAGCCCGCTGATTGGGACCCAAGGCTAGAAAGACGCCCTGATCCACCTGGCAATTTCTAGTGGTGAAAGGGCAGACTTGTAATGTAACATTGTCTCGGATAAATCTTTGTGCGAATAGTTGATCTAGATGCCTTGATGTTGTAGATGTCGTAGTTCCGGCATTGCACTGCAACGAGATTTATAAGAGACTGAAATCAAATGACAAGAAGAAGAGATTCTCAAGCGCG
This sequence comes from Reticulascus tulasneorum, assembly GCA_001557505.1. NCBI lineage: Eukaryota > Fungi > Ascomycota > Sordariomycetes > Glomerellales > Reticulascaceae > Reticulascus > Reticulascus tulasneorum. The sequence continues at coordinate 1,539,813 of LSAX01000006.1, forward strand.
ACAAGTAGATTTTGCCGCGAGATAACTTCAACTACGACTTTAGTTGTTGAAGTAGCACTCACACTTGTGAAATGCGTGCTTAGAGAGCATGGAACGAACTCAAACTCGTTGTAGCACGAGGTTGGAAACTGAGTTACCCAGGACATGGTGCTACAACGCTGGGGCTAGCGCTCACTTGTAGTAAGAACACAAGATACAGGAGCTAGGTGACGAGACGCTGATGGTTGTTGGACCACCGATGCGAGTCATCCTGGGTCCGACTAATGGACAGTCGACCCGACTCTCGATATTTGTGCTTCCTGTCTTGGAGGGAGACCATCCAAACGGTGGTTGTTGCTGAGTAAGGTGCAAGCCAACAGCAATCAGTAAGAAACCCTAGGTTGTCTGTTCCCTGGACCAAAGACGCCCGCAGCTGGGCGTTATTGCAGAGCCCTGACTCGTCGGGCATGGATGAAGAATTCAGTTTTCCCATATCTTTTCAGCCTGTCGGAATGACTGGAGATGCTACGGTACCCGTTTGTGCTACGTCGGTATGTGTAAGACGTGTGCTAGGCCGTCAGGAGCGTTGAGGTACCTCAGGAACCGCAGCAAGTACTGATCTGTACCCAACCTAACGTCCCCATGCAGCAATTGGTGTTTGTTCGGCAGCAGAGCAGAGAATGTGGGGTTGACTCGGCGGCGCAGGTGCTGCAGCCCCGCCAACAACGCTCACAGTGACGTGGTGGTCGATAATTACGCTGCCTGTCTGGTCTGTCGTGTGGTGGATGGCAGCTGTAAGGTAATCTCGATGGAAATCAGTCAGGACCCCGCAACAAATGTTGGAAAAAAAACTAGACAGGTGAACCCCGAGTCGCGTGGCCTAGGTATGGGGCAGGAGCGAGCTTGCGTGCAACTGGAGCTGGATGATGATGATGATAATGATGATGATGCGGACACTCTCCTCTTTTATTATTTTGCAGTCCTTCCAGCTGTACATAGCTCCAGTAAGGTACTTTACCCACTTTGAGGCGTACGTAGTACTAATTACGTAGTACACGAACATGACACAAACCCCTTGCTTTCCATGCTTTTCTTGATAGTTTTGCCCTAGGTAGGTAATAGCTAAGGGTCATGCACACACGCTACACACACAGAGTACTGTACCTAGGTAAGGTACTGTATGTTTCAAGAACAGGCCTGGAGCTTTTATCGATAACGATAAAAGCTTGCTTGCAGATCTCGGCCCCCAACCCGAGTTCCAGGAAAGAAGCTTCGAAGCAAGGAAAAGGAAGCTGGGAAGCTACCCCCCCCTTGCTCCCCTCAATGAAGCTGAAGAGCTCCCCATTTGTTTCCAAGGTCGTCATTGCCATCCGCGTGTCAATCAATTAAACCATTGCGATCGGGGAGGCCAAAATAAATACCTGGAAGATCCCCGCAGACCAGGGACGTCAGACCTGGACCGGGAACCCTCAATTTTCGACATCCAACCCCATCCCTCTCGAAAACCACGTATCCTGCCGTGTGTGCACACTGGGGACCTACCGTACGAGCAAGGTCGAAACTTTGTACCCCTTCCCTGCTCCCCGACCGGTTGCGGAACGCTCGCGCCTTGGAAAAATCCCTCTCTTTTTTCTCTCTCCCCGTCTCTCTCACCTGCTTCTCCTCTTGGACCGTGACAGAGATTCCCCCCCCAAAAATCCCGTGGTCCACACACCTTACCAAGCCCGAAAAAAACAAAGAGCTGCAACACTGTTTGGGCAACGAGCACAGCCACGCTTGGCAATAATTTGCGGCCCTTCTCATTGGCAGCGCCGAAAAGCCAGCCCGACTCGATATCTGCAAGCTACATCGCCAGTGTCGCCCGGTTGTATGACGACGTGGGTAGCCAAGTAGCGGACCGTTCACTCAGATAACCTTGCCTGTGGCTCCCCATCAGACATTACTGCCTATACGACGAGCTACATACCGCATATCGTACGTGTACTGCCTTCTGCAAACCAAAAGACACATAGAGCAGAAAGTATCAAGCAAGGTCTGTCTACGCGACCACGTGTCTCAGAGTTCTGGATCACCACAGCTCATACATATCAGTTTCTTTTGGAGAGAGAGAGAGAGAGACAGATCACACACACCCCCCCCCCCCCCCCCCCCCCTCCAGAGCCAGATCGCTCAAACAAACCCCCATCGTGGAAAAGAGGCAGCCCATCGGATCCATACCGCCCGCCCTCGTCCTGCTAACGTTAAATCCACACTAAATAAGGTACCTATCCGGAACCCAGACCATTTCTTTTCGCGCGCTCGCTCATCAATCACATCCCCATCCCATCTCCATAACATCATTAGCCAAGCAAAAAGGGGGCTGTGCCTGGAACGAAGTCCCACTTGCCCGCTACCCAAGCCAGCAATCATTTGTCCGGGCATTTTTCTTGTCGCATTGGCACTGGCAGCATTCCATTTCCCATCTCTTCGCTGTCCGTCGGTCCCCCCAAGCCCAACCACGGGATTGCCCTACTAGGTGAAAGCTAACTGGGTTCTCTTCTACCCCACACAGATCAAGGTACCTGCACCCCTACATACGCACCTTGCGAAGTACCTCCAACACACACACACTCGATCCCTAAGGTTTCGGGCATCATGGTGTGTAAGTGCCAATCTTTTTCATCTCCTCCTCTTCCGCTCCGTTATGTACGTACCCCAAGGGGACCTGCTCATGCTCCTGCTCCTCCCGGACTGTTACACATTGAACATGCCGGGACCCCCAGCCACACAGTCACCACCTCCACATATCCAAGTCACCCTTCCAACCTAACAAATAATCGCTTGATACCCTTATCCTCCTCTCTGAAAAAAACCACTGTCCCTCGAAAGGCTTTCTCGCCTCTTTGTTGATACATGCTCGTGCTGTATTCCTATCATTTTTAGTCTGTTTGCCTTGGGCTAACCATGACCCTGCAATGGACGACAATACAGCCTCAGTCACTTTCCGCGAGCAGCTTAGGCGCACATGGAGCAACAATAAACCCTTCTCTGGCAACCGCGATCAAGACGGGCCTGCCGACGAGACCACACCGCTGTTCGTGAACGGCGAGCCTACCGCAGCCGGCGCCCACCGATCGGAGAACGGCCGCCGATCCAAGGGCAAGACCTGGGAGTTCCTGTTCAACTCGCGCCACACCCCCGGCCTCGACAGCGACAGAAAGCTCGTCAGGTTCTCGGCCCGCACATGGCATGTCACAAAGGTCACCTTCCTTAGCAGTAAGGCTCCCGCTCCCTTCCACTTCTGCCCGAGGGCTCGCGCGAGAGGAATCGGTCGACTGACAAGCTCGCCACGGCGTCGCAGATTATGTCAACTTCCTCCTGGTCATGGTGCCCATCGGCATCGTCGCCGGTGAAATGGACTGGAACCCAATTGCCGTCTTCACCATAAACTTCTTTGCCATTATTCCATTGGCAGCCGTCCTGTCCTTCGCAACCGAGCAGATTTCCATGAAGCTCGGTGATGCGCTTGGTGGATTGCTCAATGCCACTTTTGGCAATGCGGTCGAACTGATTGTGCGTACCCTTCCATTGTGCTCCCGGCGACCGGATGGTCTGGCTAACACCACGTCTCAATCCAGGTCAGCATCGTTGCTCTAAGGAATGGTCAGATTCAAGTTGTCCAATCGTCTATGCTCGGATCGATCCTCTCGAACCTGCTTCTGGTCATGGGAATGTGCTTCCTCTTCGGTGGAATTGCGAACATGCGCGATAGGGATGGCCGACCCATGGAGCAGACCTTCTCATCTGCTACAGCCCAGACAACTTGCTCACTGATGGCCCTCTCCTCGGCATCGCTGGTCATTCCAGCGACTGTACGTAGCAACTTGTCCCCGCCCCTCCGCTCGTGTTGCTGGTGCTAATACTCGTCTTCTAGCTGTACGCTGTCCTCGACCTTGCCGATCAAGGCGAAAAGGACAGGAGCATCCTTGTCCTGTCGCGGGGAACAGCCATCATTCTCCTCATTCTATACGTTATGTACCTCTGGTTCCAACTCCGTACCCACCCGAACCTCTTCGACTCCGAAGTTCAACTCACTGGCGAGGAGGAGCACGAAGAGCCGATTATGGGCCCAGTTGCTGCCGGTGTGGTCCTGGTCGTCACTACTGTTGCTGTGGCTATCTGCGCCGATTATTTGGTTGGAAGCATCGATGCGATCGTTGAGACAGCACATATTAGCAAGAACTTCATCGGTCTTATTCTGATCCCAATCGTGGGCAATGCCGCCGAACATGTCACTGCGGTCGTTGTGGCTGTCCGGAACAAGATGGACTTGGTGAGATTTTCGCGGCTCAAGACAATCGGGAGAATCTTTAGACTAATACTTTGGCAGGCTATGGGCGTCGCTATCGGATCTAGCATCCAGATTGCTCTTCTTGTTACTCCCTTCCTTGTCATTCTTGGCTGGGCTGTGCTTGACCAACCTATGACCCTTCACTTTGAGACTTGTAAGTTGCCGACTTGCTTTATGTAGCCATCATGTCTAACACCAACTTCTAGTCGAGACGGTTGCCTTCGCTTTCTCGGTTCTTGTTGTTACGTACACGGTTCAGGATGGGAAATCAAACTATCTGGAGGGAGCCATGGTAAGAGGAACTGGGTGCACATGTTGACATCAGTTTTGACACTAACGTCGCGATAGTTGCTCGGCCTCTACTTCATCATCGCCCTGGCCTTCTTCGCTGCCCCTAGCGAGGCTCTCGACAAGGTTCTGAACGTGTTCCGAAGCTAAACAATCAGAGCAGTTTTCCGAATAACCTGTACGAACAACTTGCTCGATTCCCTGTTCCACAGCCCCCTTGACGGAGACCAACCGTCTTCGTGTGTGCATATTTTCTTGATTCTCTGGCCGAATTGTATTATAACTTAGGTCTGGCCCGGCAGGTCTCTCAATGGTGGAAAGGAACAGGAGCTATGGTCGAATAAAAAACGCTGGATTGCAGTTCGTAATTGCTAGTGTTTACTGAGCCGAAAAAGATTGATGCTAGATGTCAATGTATAGCTTAAGCTCATATCAGATGAAACAAGTGATAAATTTCCATTGTCTTTTTGACCAACCTCGCAGCATGGAAGTGGAGTTCGGACTGAACGTTGTGGAGCAATAGCTAGGCTTATCAGACTCCCATGCCAGTGCATCGTTAGAACAATAGGTTCTCCAACATGTGTTGATCATATTTTTAAATAAGTAAAAAAACATCACCTGGCTAGGTAATTCTATCATAACCATAGTGGGGTGTGCTCCATGCTGATCTATACAATGGGTTTCGACATGGGCGCAATGATGCCCTGCTTCACCAAGATTCTCGGCTTGGTCGAATCCTGGAACGTCTCCTTCGTCATCCACTCCTTCCCGACAGGCAGCCGCAGCGTTCTTTCGTATTGCGCTTTGGACTCGAATGGATACGGCAGCTGGGACGCGAGGTAGCGGTCATTCTGCAGAGGGAAGGGGGAAATGTCAGCTTTCTAACAATTCGACAAAGAACAAAACAACACAAGGAGAGATGGCAAGGTCGGGTCCCGGGGAGGGGATACTGAACATACCTTTTTCGTCCGCTTCTCGGAGATGATCACGCGTTCCAGCTTCGTGTCTTTCCGATCCTTCTTCTTGACCCCCTCCACCTTGGTCAGGAAGCGGCCGGTGTGCCGCTTCTTCTCGCGGCTGCTGACGCCCTCGCCGACCCAGCTGTTCCAGCCGGGCAAGGTGTCGTCCACGATCTTGTCGTCGTCCTCGTCGGCGACGACGGCCTTTTCGCGATCGAAATCCACGACCACGTCGTCGCCGGCGAAGGCGCGGGCGACGAGCTCCTGGTCACGAAGGGCGAGGGGGAGGTGCAGGTCGGAATCGGAATCGGAGCCGATGTCTGGTTCCGCTTGGCTGGCGGATACCTTCGCCTTGGGCTTGGATTTGGGGCGCTCGGCGACGAGGATCGCGGCGGTGAGGTCCAGGGCCTCGGCCGTCGAGGGCTGGTGCTTCCTGCTCTTGCGGCGTTTCTCGCCCTGAGACCAGGCGCCGGCGGTGGGGTTGGACTCGCTCGCGGTGACTGAGTAGCCGATATTGAGCTTGCTTCCGTCCAGGGTACTTGGAACAAGCCCGGAGGCAAGATCTGATTCAAGGAGGGCTTTCTTCCTTGACTGGGGAGTGAGGGAGGGCATCGATAATGTCGGTTTGGCTATGCCGAACTGCTTGCGGCCGATCTCTGCGCCCTCGTCCTCAGACTCTGCTTCCTCATCGCCAGACCCAAGATCCTTTCGAATCTGTGAAATCAGCTCGTCGTTAGACTTCTTTAGCGCCTCTTCTGCCCTCTTCATGAACTTCATCTGCATCAACCCCGACTCCTCGGGGCCATCTTCATCATCTCGCGCAAGTCGGTCTAGCTGTGCTCGAAGATTCCGATCGCCGGCGTCCGACCCGCTAAATTCATCGGATTCCGAATCATCTGAGCCCGCAGCAGCCCGGCCTTCTTTCCGCTTCCGCAGCTCTTCCTCCTTGCGCGCCATGTCGTGCATGCCTGCTCGGAAATCGTCGTCCCAGACTGCACGCTTTGTAGCTGCTCCACTCTTTGCCCATTTGCTATCTCGGTGACGCGCACCAACTCGCTCCAATGCGCGCCTGCGATCATGCGTTTCTCGCTCCTCTTCGGAGTCAACCCCACCACCTTCCAACTCCATGGCTTCCTTGATGGCCAACTCTTCCCGTTCTCGCTGCTTTCGGTGTACTCTGTGGTATGATTTGCTCTTGATCTTCTTGATTCGCTTTAGGCGTTTCCCTTCTCTTGAGATGAGCTCCCTTTCCAGCCGGCGTTGATTCTGTAGCTCCTTCCGTCCAGCTCGAGATATCGCCTCTTGGTCCTCATCCCCATCTTGGCGTTTCTTCGGCTCGTTAGACTTGCTCAACGCCAGTCCACTCTGCTCCATGATTGACAAGATGGTTTGCTCCAATTCTGAGGTTGATTTCTTCGCTGTCAGGGGTTGCAACTCGCTGTTGTCAAGACCAGCGTCGGCCGCGTTCTGAGGAAGCGGGAAGATAAGGTGCTCAGCTCGCCGATTGTGCTTCACCGTCTCCGTCCAACGCCCGAGAGTCTCGTTGGCCTTCTCATACGCTGCACTTCGCAGCAGCTTGTCCTGTTGCCGCCGAGCAAGCGGGACTTCCAGTTTCTTCGTAATCCCAGGCCGCTTCTCTTTCTCCTCCTTCGACATAAGCTTTAAGGATTTCTTCATGTGCGGGTCTTTGACGCCGAATAAGCCCAGGTCCTTTATGCCGATCTTTTGCCTTTGCTTCGATCCTCCGTCTGGTATTGCGTCCTTGCCGCCTGTGCCTCCAAATTCTGATATAAATGTCTGTAACGCATCGAGTTTTGTGGTGTCAGTCTCTTCGTCGGCTTCGCTTTCTTCATCAGACGAAGGAGGACTCGTGGCGCCGTCGTCTTCAGATTCAGATACGTCTGACCCGCCTTCTTCCACGGATTCATCGTCTGCCTCGTCTAGGGCTTGTGCAAGATCAATTGCATCTTCGCCGAGAGAATCGTCATCATCTCCTTCATCATCGTCATCGGAGTCCTGGCTCTAAAGTACCTGTCAGTTGGCAGAGCAGAGACCGAGAACATTTTCGACTCACCTTCTTTGCACTCTTGGCTTTTGTCCCACCAACGGTATACCCTTGAAATACCTCCTCGTCACTATCCCCAAACGCTTCATCGCTGTCAATCTCTGAGTCATTGTCCTCATCGACGCCATACTGCCACTCGTTGCCCTCGCTATCACTCCCATACTCCACATCCGAGTCGCCACCAGAAGCTTTGGCTCTCTTTCGTTTTGGTTCCTCATCCTCATCCTCTTCACCTTCTTCGTCGTCATCTACACGACGGTGCTTTTGGCTGAGGTCGGCTTCAATTTCTCGAAATCTCGGAGTCCGCTTCTCCTTGGTGGGGAACTGCTTCGACGCGATGCCGAACGCATCAAGGGCTGTGGCGCGAGCCTTGGTCTTAGATTTCTTGACCGACTTTGGAGCCGCAGGCGCGGATATGAGCGGCCGTCCATGAGCCTGTCGTCCTGGCATTTTGTGCGAAAACTTGTTGGTATATCACAGGCAAACTTGGACACTCGATGCGCAGTTGAAATTTTGGGGACTTTTTTTGGTTCTGCCGTTAGTGGGAGAAGGCGGTGAGAAGAATTTACAGCGGGGTGACCACTAGATCGGTGGGCGAAAAGTGGGTTGTCCATCCATGTGGGGTCCTCGATCAAGCCTCATGTGGCTGAGACCGGGGGGCATCAGTCGGAACCAGTAGGGCATGGCGGATTTCGCATTTAAACACCGACGGGTCATGCTGAGATCTAAACTTTGCACCGAACATCCAAGGCAGTCTCATCGACGAAAATGGCGTCCTTCGTGCCAGGACTACGAAGGCTAGCCTTACGGCCACCATCCTCGCCATTTATTTGTCGACAATGCCAGCGCCAGCAGCCACAATTGAGGTCCCCAAGTCGAATCGTCAACATCATACGATCGCGAAGCTACGCCGAGACCCGAGGGCACCGACCGATGAGCTCTCTCACCAGCACCATCACTGCGGAACAAGCATCCATTGCTCAGAGAGCAAGCGCCAATACTACGAAGAGAGTGTTTCCGGAAACAAGCTCCAAGTCAGTGGCATATTGGCTTCTCGGCAGCGCGGCCAGCGTCTTCGGCATCGTCGTGTTTGGTGGTCTGACAAGGTTGACGGAATCTGGGTATGGAGCTCTATACTCGCCCCAAGTTTGAGGACATGATCTAACAGGACTATAGTCTAAGTATAACAGAATGGAAACCAGTCACAGGATCCCTTCCTCCCCTCTCGCAGGAGCATTGGGAGTGCGAATTCGAAAAGTATCGCGCCTCGCCGGAGTTCAAACTGCTCAACTCGTCGATGACTCTCGAGGAGTTCAAGAAGATTTACTTCATGGAGTGGACACACCGTCTCTGGGGCCGCGTCATCGGGATGTCCTTCGTCATCCCGACTCTATACTTCATCGCCCGAAGGCGAGTTTCCGCGAAAATGGCCGTCAACCTCGTCGGCATCTCTGCCTTGATTGGGTTTCAGGGGTTCATCGGCTGGTGGATGGTCAAGTCCGGGCTGAAGGATGATTTGTTCGCGCCGGGATCTCACCCGCGGGTATCGCAGTACCGTCTGACGGCCCATCTTGCGACTGCGTTTCTGTGCTATTCATGGATGCTCCTCACCGCACTGTCGATTCTTCGTACTCGCCGATTCGTTGCTGACCCAGCTGCCGCATCCAAAGTACTCGCGGCATTGCAAAACCCAACGATATCCACTTTCCGCAAATCCGTGTTCGGATTAACCGCCCTTGTCTCCACGACCATTTTATCTGGAGCTTTGGTAGCTGGCCTGGATGCTGGCCTCATCTACAACGAGTTTCCATACATGGGAAACGGTCTGACTCCGCCTTCCTCAGAACTATGGGATAAATTCTACTCCCGCGAAAATGATGGCTCGGATTTATGGTGGCGCAACATGCTTGAAAACCCAAGCACCGTTCAACTAGACCACAGAATCCTTGCTGTCTCTACCTTGTGCGCCATCCTGGCCCTCTTCGCCTATTCTCGCACTCGGAGAGTTTCAGCCGCATTGCCGAAGAACGCCAAGGCAGGGATGGTAGGCGTTGTTCATCTCGTCTTGTTGCAAGCCACGCTAGGAATCAGCACACTCATTTATATGGTCCCCGTACCACTGGCAGCCGCACATCAAGCGGGCAGCCTGGCTCTACTCACAGGAGTTTTGGTGCTTGGGCATCGGCTGCGTGTACCAAAATCTACATTGGCCATGCTTCAGAAAAGACTGAAGCAACAGTGAGCAAAACCGTACTGTAACAACACATCTTATGACGATCTGAGGGGTGTAGAACAGTGTAGCGATATAAATCGTGCCCACACCTGCTATCAAGCATCTTTGTATCTTTGTCTTAAAAACACAGCTTTGTAATAGAACTCAACTCTAGACACTTTTGATCAATGCCATTATGTATGGCAAAGTATCCATGGAACTTGAATACGAGCAAACGAGCTAAACCTGCTTGGTCATATAATCCATGATATTCCCCTAAGCGCCACTAGCACAGGGATTACTTGTGAGCTACACATCATGTATTAGCGCGTTTAACTCTTGAACGTGGTCGGTTGCCTTACCAATGCCTTCCACCGGTAGAGGCTCAATGCCAACTTCCTCGGCCGCAAGTTTCTCCTTCTTCTCTGGCTGCTCTTCCTTCATAAATGGGAATGCAAGAACTTCACGGATACTGCAGAAATTAGTTGCATGTCTTCATCTACGGCATGGTAATCTTACGTGTAGTTATCAGTCAAGAACATTACCAGCTACATTGGTTAGCGAAGTGCTGCATGGAAGTTGGAAATGGATATCCGTACTCTGTCAATACCCATGCCCCAACCACCAGTGGGTGGTAGACTAAACTATTGTTAGCAAAAGAACCGCTATGGAGAATCCTTCCCCGTCCTGATCCTGAAAGAGTGCCTCGGGAACCAAAGCCAAGACTAGATGGTAGTGAAAGACATTGTGATGCATGACAGGCAGCGCTTGCTGCATCTAACTGCACCCTCCACAAGGGTGGCGAGTAGTTGAATTTGGGAGGTAAAGGAAGGATCTACGATGTTGGACACCATTTGTTATGGCCCTCAACATGGTACGCGAGAAGCCCCTCTCGGCCCTCAGAGTGTAAAACAGTATGGTCTTGCGAACTTACCCATATTCGAGCGAGGTGCAGAAGTTCTCATCAATCAGCTGGGCTTCGTCGTCTCCTTGATCCTTCTGACTCGCTTGCTGTAACCGAGTTAGCCCGAAGGACATGCCACTTTATGTTGTTGACGTACCTCCTCGAAGCGTAGACGTTGATCAAAGGGATCTGTTTCACAGTTAGTTATTACAGCCATAAGCATAAGAATTTTATCGTATACTGACCGTTCAACTCGGTCTAAATTGTAGATAGATTAGTACAGTAGTTATTCAAGTATGATTGGGTAAATTACATATGCGTTGACAATTTCCCTATGTGAAGGTTAATTAGCAAAAGATCAGTGATTGTATTTGGAATCAACTAGGACAATAACACAAAGTTCGGCAAGTTGATCAGCATTTGGAGCAAGGAAACTTACTTCTTGCATACAAAGGCCTCGAACCTTTCGCACAAACCCGGGATCGAACGATGGTACTTCGCAAGGGGGCTCATGACTTGCGGGTGTCCGAAAATGAAGCTTGGATTGACGCATTGCTCTTCAATATATTCACCAACCTTCAACAAGATGTCAGTTTCAACCCACAAGTGACTAAAAGGGGCTTACTAACAAGCTTGTCGATCATACGAGCATTTGTCAGAGGCGGGCTGCATTCTATACCCTGCTTCTTGAGGACAGATTTCAAAAACTCGTTTGTCTCTTTGGTGTGTAGTTGGTCTGCTGGTGGGAACGAGACCCCGCAAGCCTTTTCGAGCTCTGGAACTGTTGAAGAGTTAGCATTGTAATCCAATAATGGCAAATTCTCCCTTGAAAACGGCATACTCATTTCATATCGCTTCCACGGCTTAGCCCAGTTGACGTTGTAAGTCTCCCCTGCTTGTGTATGAAAAACGGTCTCGTAGCTACCCGTGATGGCGTGGACAAGACCAGAAACTAGGTCTTCAGTTGTTTCCATTACATCGTAAACATCCGCGTATGCCTCGTAGAATTCACATGTCGTGAACTCGGGGTTGTGAGTAAGATCGGCGCCTGATCCAAGTCAGTAAAGAATGCCAAGAAGTGCATCATCCAGCAATTGTGTATGGTCTAACCTTCGTTTCTGAACTGTTTTCCAATTTCAAACACGCGGTTCAGACCACCCACCACGAGCATCTTGAGGTACAGCTCTGGCGCAACTCTCATAAACATGTTCTGGTCATACTCGTTGTGATAGGTGACGAAGGGCTTTGCCGTGGCTCCTCCCGCGATACTACTCAAGGTCGGAGTCTCCACTTCCGTGAAGTCTCGCTGGACGAAGAAGTTTCTAACGTAGTTGACGATCTTGGATCTTGTAATCATCACGTTTCGAGCCTTGTTATTCATGATAAGATCGAGATACCGCTTTCTGTCTTTGCAGGGACAAATGTTAGTAAGTACGATTAAGTGGTAGGACTGGCAAGATTGAAGACAAAACTCACATCGCTCATCGACACTCTTGAGGCCATAGTGCTCGTCTGGTATGGAGTGCAAACATGGTGTCAGGAGCACAATCTCACTTGCGAAGATGGATAGTTCTCCCTCCTCGCCTTTCTCCAGCTTGGATTTGGGGTTTGATCTGTTTGGAGGGTTAGCATCGGGACAGATTCCAGTCTTGGCCCACAAACCGTCCAGGAAATCCCACTATACCAACGATATCACCTAAGTTTGGTTAGCTTCATCGTCATAGCTTGAGAGAAGCGTAGCATACCTCTTCGAAGGTTGAGGTGCTGCTCCTCAAACGGAACACCCCCTTCCTTGACTTCTTGGGCCTGGCACAGAACCTGGGCCTTGACGCCTTCCGCACGAATATCGTAGAAGAAGAGTTTGGTACCAGAAGATCTCTTGACGTAAATCCGAGCGCCGACCCTGATCTCCTTATCCCTCACTTGTTCGCCCGACTTGAGATGTCCATAGTCAGACACGAAATTTCTCAGGTCGTAGTCAACTGCAAAATCCAATGGTCAGTGTTGCTCAGAAATTGTTGACTCGGAGGATTGAGGTCCTACCTTTGAATTTGTGAGGGTAAGGGTTCGGGCTCTTAGTCTCGCGAAGCTTGTTGATGGTTCTTGCCCGGATCTCGAAGTACTGGTTAGGATTCAAATCCTTCTCATCCACTTCAGCGTTGCTCTTCTTAGCAACAGTGGGCTTGGCAGGAGCATCGGCTGCTTTCTTCGCCTTCTCTGCCTCCTTCTGTCGAGCCTTCTGCCTCTTCTTCAACTCCGTTTTGGAGATCTTCTCTCCAGTGACCTCGTCGAGATGCAGGTTGGCGACCTGCTCCGTGGGAACTTCGGCGGCACTAGAGTCCGCCATGTTTGCGATCTTGATGCAAGATTGAGTGTGTAAATGGCTCGATGGAAAAACGAAGAACTCTTCCCAATTGAAAGGAACTTGATCTGCCGCGTGAGAATTTTGCCGGCAAAAAATCGTCGGTTTTACTTTATGGCAGTGGGTAGCGGGGTAGTTTTGTGAGTCAACTCAGAGGGAGTCAGAAATGCATATTGCCTGGTCTCACCGCCCCTGGAAATCGAGGGGCAGAAGGGACAGCATCAATGGCGCGCATGTCATTTGTTAGAACATTGCCAAAGCGGCGCAGTGAAGCATGTCCGTGCATGGAATATGTATTTCAACGACACACAACCCAAATGCAGACTCATCCATTTTCACCCTTTCTGTAACTAAATCTTTCGTAGTGAACTTTGCTGGAGAACAGCTTCTCGTCACCAGCAGTGATTCGATCATTTGGGACTACGTTAAGGCAGGACCCTATGACTGGTAATTTCAAAGCCAGCAGTATGAATCGAACCATCAACCCCTTTTTGTAATCCAAGACTAAATTGTCTTCAACTCCTGTCCCAATCCCAATCTAGCTGAGGTCTCCAGTTCCGTGTTAAGCCCATCCGCGATCCTTTCCAATGCAAATCCCCTCGTCCTGAACGTTAAAACGCCAACCAGCACTCCTAAATTGTATCATCATCCCAGCCAAGCGCTGCCCAGTACATCGATCACATCACCCTATCATCGCTTCTCTTTGCCAGTCCCCGACCTCGAGAGGCTGTTGAAAGGCTCACTGTTCGTTTTCAGATGTTTCCCCGCCGGGTTCGGCCGAGTCGACTGCGGTTGGTGAGAGTTCCGTTGAGGCTTGCCAAAACCCGGGCTAGTCACACCCTTTTGGTCGGCCTCTTCACTCCAGGGACGCATAGACGAGTTGTCGGAAGACGTTTCAATCTCATCATAACTCCGATCGATGCTGCCAAGAATGAGCTTATAGAAATTGCCATCCCAACGCTCGGAATCGACGATATCGCTGAAGAGTACTTGTTAACCAATGTATAATCGAGTGAGTGTTCCGTAAGACAAAACTTACTGCATGCATTCGCTTTTAAGATCATCGTCCAGATATCGAAGGGTTTCGGTAGCGTCCGGATCATCCCCAAACTGAATGAACTGGATGCTGAAAGGTCGTTGGTCCATCAGGTCCGAGAATGGACCTTTCAGCCTTTCGACGAAGCCCATGATTTTCGCACCAACTTCTCCATCGTCACATCCATGCCATATCCCGTCGGTAAGCACCAGTATGGTGACGTTCTTGGGACGATTATAGTTGCGGGGGGAATGGAGATGATAGTTCAGTCGGGATTTATACTCGACAAACAGCTCCTCGATGTCACGAGCCATGTTCGTCAAATACCCGGACTGTGGTTTTGCGATTGGTTCGGATTTTCGCACTGCCCTGAGGAAAGCTTCCGGATCCTTAGATTGAGAGACAACTTGCGCTCCAAAGGAGAAAGACATATCCAGACCATCGGCATCTAAGTCTGCCAGTGCGCAGACGACTGTACCGACAGTCTTCCCGACATCCTCCCAGTGAGGCGTCATGGTTGAGCCATTGTCGACTAACAGTTTCTGGCGGGATTAATATAGTAAACAGCCAGGATCATAGGGTAACCTACAAAATCTCTATTTTTTATATATTGAGCAAGGGTCTCGTCTGTGCGAATGGTCTGTTTACTGAAGCCGAGCCGCAGTCCGATCTTCTTGAGACCAGTCTTTTGCTTGTCGAGTCCGTATTCTTTCCACATGTTCTCTACCGTAGTTTTCTTTGGCATGGTAAGTGCTCGACGTCGAGTCGGCCGGGGAGAGAGGCTATGAGACGAGTGGTTGGGGTCAGCGTCAGTTTGAACGTTGAGTCTTTGCGCACTCAATTTCAGACGATCTGTTTCAGACGCCACATCCAGGTCCCCGCGACGTCGTGGAATCATCTCGTCCATTCGATGACGGTTCAACCTGGTATCTCTGAGCCATTTGGACTTGGCTGATGTTGATGCTAACGTCTCCGAAGTAGAGCCATGATCAGGACATTCACCAGCACTCTCGGATTCTAAGAGTTTGTATGCCAGATTAGTCTCTTCTAAAAACTCATCGGTACCGATATTCGGAATCTGCTTTGGCGCTTTCAGGATCTTATCCAGCTCTTCCCAAAGCTGGTGGGCGTTGATTCTCATTCTCAGATTGTCGTTGGGAATAAGCATGTAGTTGTCAACCAGGTCTAAAAGGGGGCCGACAAACGGATCAATAGGTCGCGCAAGGCCCCGGACGTACTGGTGCCACTCTGTGACGACTGCGAGAACAGTTTCTGAATCGTGGAAATGGTCTCCGTTGTTGAGAAACCGGACGTTAGGGTTAGCATTCACAATCCTGTCAATAGCAGCTCGTCGCTTATCCGCGTAGACTTTGACACCATCTAAGCCAAGAACTATCCAAGCTGCGGCTAGAGAGAACACACAGCCGAGGGACCAGATATCCAACAGCTGGGTCACTTTAGCATCAGGCTTTAGATGTGTCTCCGGTGCCCCTGGACTTGGTCAGAATAGGCCACCATAAAGAAAGGGCATGCCGACGGCTCACCGCAGGTTTTCGTTCCGTCGCGATAGTTGTCGCGCGGTATCCCACCTCCGTGGTCCGTCACAAAATTAAACGCCGCAAACCCAGGATCGGCAAGCTTGAACCAACCGCCAACATTGAGAATGTTCGCCGGCTTGATATCGGCGTGCCATCTGTATCAATACGGTCAACATAGAACATATTTCGCAATGCTGTGTTAAGACGTACCCTCGCACGTTGACATCGCCATCTGGGAAGAAGTGGATCCCATTCACGGCCTTGGCTACTCCAAACAGGGAGCTCCAAAAGTTTTCGATGAGCCCAGGTTCCAGCGGCGGTGCCGTCTGAAAGAAGTCTTCAAGATCATGATCGGCATATTCAAGTATCAAGTTGCAGGACTTGTTATCGTTGCCCTCGCCGTCTTCAGGCGCAAACGTTTGGGTATATGCGAAGAGAAACTGAAGCACAGCTGGGTTTGGTTGAGAACGTAGGCTAGCCCATGCTCTCTTTTCAGCCTTGAAATCTTCTTCTTTTCCTTTGTCGAAGGATTTCATCGCAAATCGGTAGTACTATGATACGGGTTAGATGGACTTCTTGCCTTGAGTATAAGACACAATATTCGCTTACGTCTAGTTTGAGTTCCTTGTCCGTACCAGCAGCACGAGGCACAGCTTGTCTGATTTCTTCCACCACGTACTCTTTCGGAACCCTAACTTCCCAGAGATGGGCATTCCCGCCCTTCCTACTGATGTGTTCTTTGAAATAAATGGGAACAATGGCATTCTTTTTGTAGCCAGACGGCATTTTCCCAATTATTCGGGGACAGAAGAAGTACTGCGCTTCATAAAACTTTGTTGCGTAGACGTTTTGCACACTCTTGTTCAGATTCCTCTTGTCGATTTCGGCAAAATTTTCTCTGAGCGCGTCAAGCGTAAGTGGCAGAAGGTCCTTGTCGGGGAAATTGTCATGGACTCCATCCATCAGATGGCCAAGTTGGATTCGGACCAAGATGCAAAAGGCTCTAAGATAGCCCGCCTCGCCGTCCTTGAACTTTTCAAGCATTGTGCTGACCCAGCCTGGGGTTTTCAACGGTGTAATGTATGCCTCTTGATGGACATCTCGTAGGATCTGCTCTATCCAAGGTTTGCCTGGGCTGCTCGGGTTCTCGCTCCATAGCCACTCCACCAACGGCTGGAAGAGAACGAATTCTCTCTTACATACTGCTGTGACTGTGAATTCTTTGACTTTTCGATGAAATGCCTGGACGGCGGTTGATGCGATACTGGTCGCCATCAGTGGACTCTGCAAGATACAGAATGCGAAACTAGGGGTGCTCGCAGAACGGTCAAAATCGTGTAAGTAGTGCGATCACGAGTTTGGATCGAGAAGTCTTGGTAACAAGACACTTGGCGCATATATATCCAGTGAAGAAGCATCGAAGCGGCGTTCGTGACGACGAAAATATTGTTCAAATTCTCGAGTTCTAGGTCGCACGTGGTAGGAAGAGAAATACCAAAAGCTTGGAGAGGGTAAGGCTGCCCAAGCAAAGATTTCCTGTGATATATAAGGGTAGGCGAGCTGACAAGACTTCCGACAGCGCCAACGGAACCTAGCTAGTCACCCACCTCACGCAGACTTTAGCACTTGCAGCAAGGTGAGCCATGTCCAGGCTGCTATCCCACCATGGACAAGGCGGCACCCCTAGTCTAAGCTGAGAGTGGTGTGATTTACTGATGGAACGAGGCTCACCACAGCAAACTTGGACTGTGTGTGCCTGTACTTACTGACCAAATCCTTCCCCCTACGCTCCAGTGTCGAACGGGAGCATAAGGCTGCTTTGCTGGGCAGATTTACATAGCCTCAGCCACCCCGGCCTGAACGGTAAAGATGATGTCTGCGGCTCCCTCCCTTTCATTAATCATTCAGTGTGTACAAGATATCTATCACCAGGATTGAATCAACGGATCCTATGACTATGCAAGCTTGGATACTCGGGCTGAGGCTGAATCAATGTCGAATACGCTTCATTCCTGGGCCATGCCCGGGTCTGAAGCACAACATCGCCGTCGGAGGGGGGTCTCGTTAGGACACCCACCAGCTGAAGAGTTCATCCATTGCCTCGGGCGGGGTGTGATGAGGTCCGCATGAGATGTTCGGCGTCATTGACGGAGATGGGATAATTCTACTGGCCACGGTCCAGCGCCACAATCCAGACCGAGTGACTTGGGGCAACAACTTGCATTTAAGGAGAAAAGAGGGGATTGGTACAGCACCCCACGTAACTGAAAATGGCGCCTCACGAGCTTATCTTTGCCATCCTTTAACGGGCTGGTTAGGCAACGGGTTTCCCAGAAACATGTCAGAAAAACGGAGTGGGGAGGTTTTACGCATAGGCTGGTCGAATGCGAATGCGGTATTGCTGAGACTTAAGCATTGGAGTGTTCGCTGTGCTCCTTACTTGAGGCAGCATCCCTTCTGAACGCGAGCTTCTGGCTTTTTTATGGACTGTCAGACTTTCACTTACAGATGATGAGGAATCTCAAACTCACCCGCCAAAGTCGTTCCGCCATACTAGGTAGCCTGCTGTTGCCAGCGTAAGGGCCGTCAATGGCACGGTGACTTGAAGCCAACGGCTAAGTGCCAGCGACGAGAATGAGCTAGAGGCACCTGAATCCAGATTCTGATATTTCACAATGTCCGTGCTGAAGAAGGTCTTTCGCCGTTAGATGCCTCCCCTGCACATAGTAGAGTAGCAGCTCACCGAGACAAATGTGGCGGGCAGATAGATGAGTGTTATAAGCGTGATAATCCGCATTATCACTGTCTCTCGCCGGCTCTGCTCCGAAATTATCTGCATGTTCTCGGTCAAAGCCTCCATCTTCTTGGTAGCCTGATGTTGAATGCGATTTTGAACCTCCTATATGTTAATAAGGTGACCTGAACATGATCTGATACAGCACTGACTAGAGCTTTGCGATCTTCACTGATCTTAGAAAGAACTCGGCCTCTTGAAGCATGCAAGCTTAGGTCGTATATCATCTCTTCGAGCTGCGAGATGAAATTCGAAAGAGATACTTCACAGTCAGAGACCCACGTAAGCGTCCTTGGGAGATTCTCGTAGAATGCTTTGAGGGATGACAAAACTTTGGCGTTTGTCTCGAGAAGCATGATGGCCTCGTTTGCCCGGTCATCGTATGCTTGAAGTTTCTGGAGTTCCACGGTACCAAACTGATACGTCTGTGAATCAATCGCTGAGTCGCTCTGAGCATCGAATATTGTTAATGAAAGGACTCGTGGTGGGTGTTGGAAACCTACAAGTTCCTCTATCATTCTCTCGAGCCAGTCGAGGTACCAACGCCAACTCTCCATAGACCATTGAGAGTAGAGAAGGTGTGCTTCCAGAGAGGTACGAAAGCACTCCTCCATAGTACCAAACCCGAGTCCACTAGGTAGCCCGGATGCTGGTAGCAAGTCCTGAGTGCGAACCTTGAGGGTATTATAGGCTGAAGCTACAATCCAAAGACCTGTACCGCTTTCAACGTCAAACTGATGATGGATAGCACATTGGCGCCGTGGCCAGTCTGTCTGACCCCTGCTCGATGTTTCTGCGAACGTGTTCAGGTTGTACGATACCTGATAATGAAAGCCGCTTCTTCCTAGGTGGGATAAGCTAAGTCCAGGCGGTGGGCTTTTGAAGATCTTTTGGGCTCTAAATCCTCCGTATCGAAAGTCGCGAGGACGATCTTTTGTGCCGAATATCCAGAGGAAGTTGAGAAAGGCTGGGTTGACTTGATGGAAAGATAGAATTCGGGTAAGCATCTCATGTGTAAGGTTCAGTGGCCTCCATGAATTATCAGCCTGCAAGAATCTATAAAGATATCAGCATAGGAAGCAGCAATATCGGCTTTGCCCTGACATAAAGCGGCATTTCGGCTCTCTTATCCTCATTGCACCCGCAGGAGGCTGCCCTTCCCGGTTGAGAAGCATAAGATCCCTCTTATCAAGCCACTTTTGTAAGTCTTCGTCTGAGAAGCAGTTGTTCTTTTCAGCTGCGACGTTCGTCAGCTTTTCTCTGAGTGTCAAAACACGCCGGAGATCTGAAGGGCTGATCTTACTTTGACCCAGACTATCGATGTCTCGGAAAGGGACTTTGATTCGGGCGAGATCATCAACGAAAAGCGTCTTGCTGACATTTGACAAGTGAGTCTTGTAGAACTCGAGAGTAGCAGGAGGCGCGTATCGATGTATCAGGTTTCGAGGATAAAGCTCGAAATCAAGATATGATCTCTTGAAAATGTCGGCGTTGAGACCGGCCATTACAAATGTTATGGAAAGCTCGAGTTAGCCAGCCATAGGCAAGCCCAGTATAATGGTCCTGAGCGTCATATAAAAATCGCTACAAGAAAGATTCTGGACAAGATATAGCCAGCCGTGTCGCACTGGCAGACAACGAGGCTTTTCAGAGAGATGCCGCAGCCTGCTTGAGGTGCGACGAGGCGTTTCGCCGCGTTGCATGCCTTGCACCCCTCATGGTCAGAATCTGATCTAGCGGAAGATTCCTGCCAACTGGGGTGCTTTGAATCTACGGCGACGAAAAAAAAGCAAAACGGCCGAGGAAATGGTTGCAGACGGGTTCTTAGAGCAGTGGGTAGATAACTTCAATTTACTACCATGAAACAGATAGTGGATACCGTGTGACCGACCCGATACAGTTAACATTTTGAACGGCCGTAGGTTGACAGAAACTCCCCGTCGCCCGAGTTCTCCATCCAGAAACCAACCCAAGCCCCAAAACCGTAAATGAGATGCAAGAGCCTTATTAGAATGATCCACATGTATGTTGGATGAGCAGCATCCAAACACTACAATCAGACATTCTCCCAAGTCCGGACAGTCCATTTACCTGTCTGGAGTGACAGCCCGGCGGTCATTATCCCGCGGCGGAGTGCGAAGTTGTTCAATGTAATCTCGGTCACGCTGCGGATGGGTCAGAATACACCAAGCCGCCTTCTGAGATGATGGCTCACTTTATCTAGACGGGTTGGGACTTTGAAGATATATTTGTCGTTCATAGTTGTCTGGCGCAGGTCAGGATGGGACACATCAATAATTAACTAGGAAATTCAACGGAAAATACCTACCAACTCCTGCTTGAAGCTCTTTCCAGGATACCGCCATTCTAGAAACTCTTTAAGTGCAGTCCAGTCAAGGTGGTACATGGCTATTGTCTCGTATCGCTGCTGGTCAGGAGTAGACATGCTAGCCGGTGCGCCTGCTGCCCAGCTCTCAGTTCGACGCATATCGGCCTGGAATGTTTGACCGGATCTCCTAGCCACAATTCTCTCCCACGTAGACCTCCGCCGATGACCCTGTGCATCGCGTGAGTCGTTCGATGACATGGCGGAGAGACGATGTCGGATTGCTGATGGACTTGCCAGTGACTCTGTGTTGGTCATCAAATACACGAAGGCCCCCAAACATTCGCCAGCGGCCTGCAGCGCCTTTGGGGGGATTGCTTCGATCCCTGTGGTTGCCTTTCCGTGCCTACCCTGCTTCCCCCCAGGGGCGGCCTCGTTGGTTGACGAAACGAAAGTTTGATTTCATGCGCTGCTCAGGGGAACATTCAACTGGTGCGCATCCATCGAGGCGGCCAATCCCGTGGAGGGCATCAAACTTGGCACGGTGGCTTGTCGATAACACCAGATATTATGGCGGACTGGTTCGCAAAGCTCCCCGTTTCCTATGGGAAATCAGATGCTCTTGCAACCCCGTTCCAACTACGTAGCGTGCTGCAAGCGCATACAAGTCACATCACGGACGTGGTTAAAGAGGAGCTATCATGTATGTATGTCGTCCGGCATTGCCATGCCAAATTGGTATTAACACATCAAAGTCCAAAGGTAGTGAGCTACGCTATTTAGCAAGTCATCATAGATGTAACCGTAAAGCTTATACAACGGGCGATTTGCCCTGAATCTGATTCCGAGGCACCCAAACGCGTGGTGGTGAGCGCCTCAGCTCTTTTGCCATCCCTTCAATCCATGTACATTGCATCGCCGCCTCTGACCCCAGACATGGCCATGCCCATATCACCGCCATGCATCCCTTGCAACGCCGCTTGCATGTTGGGCATCGACCGGCTCATGTTGATATTCACACGATTTGCGGCATTCGCGTTCCCGTTCTGGAGCATGAAGCGCGCGTCGTGGCCTCCTCGTTGCACCGGCCCTCTAGTCCGCGGTACTTCGAGGGTGGCTTGGCGCTGCATCGGTTGCGGAGGTGGTTTTGTGGTTGGAGTGGTCATAACAGCGAAGCTATCGTCGTCTTCCATCTCTGCATCTGCATCTGCGTCCGCGTCCGCATCCTGGTCACTAGACTCTTCGATTGATGGCGGGCCGGTGGTGGAGGCAACAGAAGCGGCAGTCTGATTATCGCTCTGGCCTGTAGTGCTCGTCGTCGATTGGCGTTGAAGTGGCATTGGTGGCGGTTGCTGGGACAGTTGCGGTGGTTGCTGCTGAATCGGTTTTGGTACCGGGACCGGTGTGTGCGCTACTGCCACTTGGTCCAGAGATCTTTGAGCATTCATGCCGCTGGCCGTAGTACGGTTCGATGTGATGACGTTCTTCCATCGTTCAATCGACCGTACCACAATCTCGTTGAGATCCAATTGGCGATCCTCCAGCCGTAGACCAACCCCTCGGACGCCCTTGACCCCTTGTTCTAACCAATGCCTTACCAGTTGCTTATCCAACGGAATGGTTGTCGGGGACATCAGCTTGAACTCCCGCGGCTGCTGCAGGCGGTTAAGTTGTTCGATCTGGATCTTGAGATTGGCATTTTCCTGCTTCAATGTTTCTTGCTGGTCCTTCAGTTTCCCTGCCTCTTTCTGTTTCTTTCCTACGCTCCTCGCCAGCTCCAGTACCCATAATTCATTACGTCTTTGCGAGGGCAAGCTATCCCATACCGTGTATGCTGATTGCAGATGCTCGTGTATTTGTCTTTCAAGTGTTTCTCCAGATTTCTCGGCCTTTTTGATCGCCTCGCGAACATCACGAAACGGTCCATCTCGTGGTGGATAGGTCAGCTCCTCGATTGCCGCTGTTGTTGCCGAGGCACAGGTAATCTTCCACTGCCTGAATTCCTCCTGAAAATGTGCTCGCAGAGCATCATACTCCCTCTGCCCCGGGGACTGTACGGACCAAGAGGTGGAGGTAGGGTGTTGTGTTGAGGAAAAGAGCGTGGGGGGCGGTTGGAGACACTGGAGGGTGAGGGCTGGAAAGTCAAGCGAGAGAGGATCGAAGTCGAATGGCATCGAGTTATTGTCGATTTGTTGCCTAGCACGATCATGTCAGCATCACGAGATAGGATTACAGCAGGGTAGCCGTCTGGCATCGTACTTCGCAGCTCGCCAAGAACTCAGTAGCTCCCTCAACGCCAGCTCCGCAGCTCTTGCAGTGTCCATTGCATCGGCAAGTTTGTGCTTCACATCAAACTGTGCCTTCTGCATAACTTGTCTGCTCGCTGCTCTCTGGTTCGGTCGCCTGTTCAGCTCTTGGCCACCATCTACCTCCACGCTCTTGCTAATGTCCCCGTTCCTGGATGGGATGTCGTTGATCACCCCTGTCGCGTGCCATGTTGGGGCAAAGGGGAATTTACTGAGAGTCGAGTCCACTGCATATTGCCCGTCCTTGGGTAAGACTGGAGATGGGAAGGATTCGGACTCTCGCGGTGTCTCATTCTTCGTGCCTCCTCCTCTGGGGGTACCAACTGGAGTAGAAGTATGCCTCCCACCCAGCGAAGCCCGAGGTTGTCTCCTCGTTATGCCTCCGCGCATCTGTTTAATTGCATCCACATCGTGAATCCCATCTGCCGGCTTGGGGTTCTTTTCCTTTATATAAAGGTCGAGATGTCGGCCGAGGGAGGACGACGTGAATGCCTGCCCGCAAAACGGGCAATTCTTGTCCTTTGGAGCCCCGAGCTTGGGGGTGTTGGGGTCCGCGCTCTGACTTGCGGAGTCGGCCATGTTGGTACTTGGGGGGGATTTTGTCCTTGCTTTCAGCAGACAGCAAGATGTGGAAACGAGTGAGTCGGAAGAAGTTGCAGGGCCAGACGCCGTTTGCGAAAGGACACTTGCATGTGCTCCCGGGGAGCAATGGAGTCTGGGGTCATAAGGATTAAATGGAAAAGGCAAAAAATGAGTGACAGGGCTCGATGGCCGCAAACGAGTGTCCGAAGAGGCAGGTTCCCGAGCCTTTGCTCTACTTGAAGATCTGAACCGAAGCTGGGCTACGAGACCCAGACCGAGAGATGTCTCGGGGGGGATGAAAGGAGGAACTTATCTCGACCTTCTCTGGCCTCTTCTAGTTTCAACCGTGGTCTCTTTCAACCTCTGGGTTAGGGTGTGGGAAAAGTAAGGGGAAGTTGCAAAAATGCCACCGGATTTTAATTATATGCAGTTTTTTAATAAGGAAAGAGACAGGGGTCCCACCCGCGCGACAGGAAAAAAAGAAACTCCCCCAAGTTCCCCTTCCCATGTAATAATGTAGGTAGGCTGCTTGCTTCCACCCCCCCCAGATTTAGCACCATTGGCGGCCTGCCCCCCCCAGGGCAGGGCAGGCGATAGGACCGAATTATCAATTGGTCAGGGTGTTTAGTTGGAGGACGAAATCGCGGCCTGCTTGACAAAGGAGGGTCGCCGAAACCAGTTAAGCTGGGCAGATAGACACGCAGTTGGAATGGATTGGACTAATAAGGGACGAGGGTAGGACGTATGGACGGCGGCCCCTAACATGAGGCGTTTGTAGAGGCGGCGCGAATCGTTTCTTGAGGTTGTTTCCCCTTCTTCCGTCATTCGCTTAGCGCTGATCTCCACTGAAAAGCCAGTGCCCTGTGCCTTGTCTAGCGCCTCCTGGTTGGGGGGCGGATCGGACAGGGGACATGATGATTTTCTCCTCTCAACGTCTCCTAATTCTATCTAGCAGGGTATTCTAGTACGGGAGGTGGGCACGGTAAGGTACCTGACTGCTACGTGGATAATTCTCCCCAACCAACAGCGCCTCATAACGTCAATAGTTGGAGAAGCATTCCTTTTCCCTTCGCCCATCCAAAACCCGAGATGACGCTCTTTGGGTTGCATATGCAAAGCTACATACCGTTGGTATACCTAAGATGCGGAATGATGGGAGCTGACGGCTGGACCCAGGGGCTTATTCTTATCCAGGCTGGGGGGTTCGCAACGGAACCAGACTTTCAAGCCCGCTTCAGTGGAACTTAGTCGGGGGTTTAAGTCGCGATACCCGGTTCATAGGCTTGGTCTCCACTGTATCCGATCCATCGTTCGGTGCTTTCAGGGGTTTCGGGAGATCATCCAGGGAGCCGGAGGAAAGTTCCAGGAACAGACACTTTCGGGGGTGTCATCGCCTGCCCCGATAACTGTGTCAGCATGGGAGACATGTTCGCCGCGTCTTCTTAGGGCGTTCTTCAGCAGCAGCAGCAGCAACAGCAGCATCATTACTACAAACCCAAGACAAAAATCCTAAAAAAGCAAAACAAAGACATGTCCGTCGAATGTCTAGCTTTGTGTCTTGTAGACACGCCTTCAAGCTTTGATCCCCCATCTCTGCTGCTCAGCCTCCGTGTCTGGCCCTCTCTTTTCCTCGTCCTCGCTCTTTCGCCTTCATCTAATTACTGCTTATCTTTCTGCAAGGCGCTTTTGCAATTCTAAATTTTTTTGGCCCCAACGTGTTTCTCGCCAGCCTGCCATTCGACCCTATCAAGGAAGTCGTTTGCGACGACAGGCGCCACGAATCCACATGCACTGCTCCCAAATCATTTCCCTTGTGGCATGTGCGCAGTTAGTCAATCAGTTAATCATGTAGGTACAGTACATACACGGCTGGTGAGTCAAAAGTCCAGCTTGGCTTGCCTAGGATACTTGGTCCGTGTCAACGCAATTGCTCGCCGGCTGCAATGAACACGGTCTAGATGCGTGGGCTGCTGTCTTCTGGCATTCGGTATCACAAGCTGCTGTCAACCCTTTGAGATACGGGACTTTTTGCTACTCGGAGTCTCAAACTTACCCACAAGGTTGGCACATACCAGCTGTTACACCAAGGGGTCTACCTCTCCATCGATAGAGACGTCCTCCGTACTCTTGGCTTTCGAACTCCCAGTGGAGTCAACCCCTTTCACATTGCAGAGCGCTTGTCGGCTTCTTCATTACGCTTCTGCACTCTCTGCAGTCTTCCTTGACGTCGTCGCTCATTAGTGACGCAAACTCGCAAGCTAGCTGCACCTTATTACCTCGCAGCCGGCCCCTGCAAGGGATAGGCCCGGCTTGGGCAACAGTTGACTTGACCCCTGAGCCGAAGCCTCGAGCATGTCAGCCAGAAACGCGGCTCCAACGATCGCTTCCTCCCATGGGCAGGTTCAAGTCTAAATTGTTGATTGGTTCAATTATGGGGCGAAAGTTCTAGTGTCAACCGTCTCCCTCGCTCTCATGCTAATCTGGGAGGCAGGAATCCGAACTGGTGGGTGGCAGAGCTGTCGAAACGGCTCTTCGCCATTCGCCTATTCTTCAGCAACTCTATCACTGATGCAGGCCAATCGTAGGTTGAATGCGTAGATTCAAAACCAGTGTGATTGCTGTCCAAGGACCTCCTCCTTGGCACGGCTGCTTTGGATTTTATCAGGAGTACGTAGGATGCTGAATATTGAGATGGATATCTCTAGAAATTCGCAGCCGGCCTCTTTAAGGGTATAGCAGATTGTCAACCCGCCGCAAATTGCTGCTAGACTCTAATAACATTGAGTGAGGTTTGCTGTGCTTCGTGACCTGTTACGAAGTACCTCAGTCACAATGCCCTCAGGAGCGAACACACACAGTGTGTAAATTCGGAGGCACTGTCCAGTGTGGCTTGAACGAATCATGCCGACGTCCTGGTTGTGGCTGGTGGCCCGTCACGGATTGGCTGATCGCGAAATATTAATTGAAGCTGGGGTAGCGTGCAGGCGCGATTCATCATCGTAGTCCAGTCAATCTTTCCTCACTTTCCAAGCTGCACGTCAGTTCGACCTCAACGCAATTTCAACGGTTCGCAACTTCTCTGTCACATTTTTCTTTGATTTTATACCATGCCTCCAGGTAAGCTCCAGCCTCTACTCTTCCCACCACAATTGCATCGCGTCTCGATTGCGCCTGCAACCCTGACACGCGCCATCGCCCAATACTTCAAATACCATGGCGACAGCGAATAATCACGGAAGGAGCCGACCCAAAGGGTCGAACTTGAACCGCCAGAAACTAACTTTGCCGGCAGCTATTAGCGACGACGAGATATCTGATGTGGGCGGCGACATTATCGTTCCCATCGCGGAGAAGCCCACAAGGGCGATGCGGACGTCCAAGTCAGTTGAAAAGGACGCTGCTGAGGAAAAAATACTCGGGCCAATATCGGGCGATGTTGTAGAAGTCGACGAGGAAGAAGAAGAAGAAGATGATGATGACGAAGAGCTGGGAGAGGGAGAGTATGAATGGTCACGTCCCAAAACGCAGGACTGGTATATTGACGATGCGCCAGGTTCGTCGTCGAAAAGATAATAGCCCACAAGCTTGACGATGATGTGAGCTTGACAGTGTGTCATGCACCAGACCGTCTGTACTGATGAGCTTATAGGGGAACGTGACATATAAGGTGAAATGGGAGGGTTACGAGAAGAAGGCAGACCAAACATGGGAAGTCGAAGATAATCTCAAGTCCGCTCCGCCCTGTGCACGCACTTGAAACAGGCTTCTCTGACTATGTTTCTTTAGGGAGAACGCGACCGTCGTCCTCGACGAGTATCTCGAAGCAATTGGTGGCAGAGACAAGATCTTCGAAGAGACAGCAAAAGCCAAGGCTGGGAAGAAGCGAGGCCGCCCATCGACTGGAGCCCCACCATCTACGAAGCGATCACGACAGAATGGCGAGCATCCAACCTCAGCGACTCCTCCCGCCAGCGCAAAAGCAAACGGATGGGCACCTCCCAGCGGCAACTGGGATGATCATATCGAGACGATCGATGCGTGTTTGGACGAGACAACAGGGAAGCTGATCGTGTATCTGGGCTGGAAGAATGGCAAGAAGACGAAACATAGCACCGAGGTGGTATATAAGCGATGCCCGCAAAAGGTAAATGCAGCAGACCCCTGCCCCTTTCCATATCCCATTCCCATGAACTATCTTTTGCTAGGAAAGCTCATGACTAACACCAGGATGCAGATGCTACAGTACTATGAGAAGAATATCCGGATTGTCAAGACGTCTCCCGACGAAGATGAGGCGTAATAATATCTTTTAGTGAGATTGCGAGACGGCGAGATAATGGGATATGCTTTGCTTTTCGGACAGTACTGGCGTCGGGGTGACTTGTCATATCTTTTCCTCGGAGGTTCAGAGATGGGTCCTGGGAATCAAAGTGCTTTTGTAAGGTCGTTTAACGGAAGACGGGTACCTTAGTATACAGGTACGATAGGGTGATGGCCAACGAAAAGTCTGGCGATTCAGCTAACCCTTTAACGCGAATAATTGCGAAGCTAGGCTGGAGGCTCTGATACATAGAACATCACCAGGTTCACATAAAATCCCCATGAGATAAAACCTACCTACATATCCTTGTCACAGTCGGTGCCATGAGGGCAAATCCAGCACGAGGAAATCATCCCACGTCACCCATCACCGCACCCTCGACAACCAGTTGCAGGCGTCCCCCATTGGACTAGTTGTTATGTGTGTACCTGACGAATCCCTGTTCAGGTACCATTTCCAGCCATTTTCGTAGCAAATCTACAAAGCAGAAAACCCTGAATCAGTGAGGTTGGTGACGGTGCCTGAGCTGATCCCTGTGAACCCCACTAAAAAACAGCTTCAGACCCCTGTCGGAGGCGGTTGGCGGGGACGTCCAGCCTTGCGAATTTTATTGACTTTTGGGAAGTGCGGTGGCGGGGCAACGACCTATTTGTACGGATGCACTGCTGCGAGCTGGGCCGGTGGTGCATTCCACACCACCTCTTTTGCCAACTTGGAGCTTCAAAGAACGAGAATTTCACGAGAAGATACCGAGATAATCTATTGAGAAATTATACCATACACCTGGAGCCCTTTTCCTCTACGATTACACAGAAAGCTTCGCTCGATATTTACTCCTACTTTTGCTGGTTGGACTGAACTTGTGCGGGGAAACTTCACTACATATTTGCGTCTGCGGGATTCAATTGATCAAGGCTTCTGGTTAGTAGACTCTTTCTTGGAATGCGGATTTGAACTGAAACTGACTTGAGTTAGCTTAGCGATCACCTCAAGCTCTATCTCGTACCCGAGACACACAATCGAAAGAAGCATCGCATATCTTATCACCCGCATAACTCACTCATCACCCACCTGCCCGCCACCAGCCTCCGTCCCGTCCACGGAACACTGCCGCAGCCATGGTCAAGCAAAACGACACCATCGCCATCATCATCATCGTCCTATTCGTCGTCCTCGCACTCGTCGCGTTCGGAATCTACAGATTAGTGCACGTTGCCCGACGGAGCATCAGTGTGACGTCCGGCTCGAGTAGTAGCAGCAGTCAAGAGATAGTAGACTGATCTCCGGGGAGAGGCTTCTGTTCTACCGCATGCTGCACGTCTTCGATTTCGATCAAGAGAGGAAGTGCATGGATCAATTATGGTCGAGGATGAGCCTCTACCCCGCAGATATCATGTGGGAATGAGGCAATGCGAAGGAAAAAGTCGATTCAAAGGCGATCGATCTAATGAGGAGGATTGGGAATATGAGGGATGATCTATTGTTGCATTGCATGGTTTAGCATGTTCAGTTTTACACATTACTTGGGCTGCAAAGGTCGGGGCATCATTTTGGGAATATATATCTACGAGTGTACGATACAATTTTGGGCTTAGTTTGGATACAGTGACGGAAGAGCCCACAGAAGGGACAAGAACAGGTCATGATATGAGCCACGACATGACCTGTAAATAGAGGATTAGCTAGGAGTCAAGAAACTCGCCCCAATGAAGAACCATATCTGTCTTCAATGCCTTTCCTAGTTTCCGATTGAATGCTGTGATTGCATATAACGGCACATAGTTGTCAGCCTTCCAACAGTCTCATTGTTTCTTCTCATCGGCCACGGATATGAGTCTTCGGTGTGCGGGTAAGGGATGAATATGCTCCTGCTACTGCAGTAACCGTTGCGGATGGATGCACATAGCAATACCGAAGAATGCCTGGCCTGGATTCATTGTAAAAGAAGTTGCTAGATAACCCCCCGAACGAAATAGGAACTATGACAAACACCTGGCCTTAACGATAGAGGTGGCCTAGCTAAACCAAGACGAACTGAAACCCAGAGATCAGTACCCGAAATCTTCCCAAACAACATCCTCTCCCTCCAGCCACTCTCTCAGAATACTCAGCATCCCCGGGCCTGTGCAGAGAAAGAACTTCCTCTTCCTTCCCTCCAGCCCGGCTCCCAGGTCAGTCTTTTCCATCCTCCTCTTCTCAACCACAGTGCCCATGCCCCTCAGCTTCGCAATCACCGCCTCATTGCCGCCACTCCCAGTGACAAAAAGCCGGACGATTTTCGCTAGCCCCTCAGTCTTCTCGAAGGCATCAATCGCAAGCGGCAGGTCTTGACCTCGCAGACTCCACAGCACGCGCAGACTCGAGCCCGCATCAAGAGCCCCCCTTGCTTGCGCGAGGAGTGGTGTGATGCCGACCCCTCCGGCGATGAAGACGGGGTCGACGCCGGAGTCCGAGACTAGGGGTATGTGGAACTTGTCTTCACCTCCGAAACCTAGAACTGGAAGCCCAAGCGGTATGCGCAGGTTGTGGCTCCATAGAAACCGTGTAGCCGGCCCGTTCCTGCGAGCTGTGATCTGCACCTCAACTTCCTTGGGCGCCATACCCTCCTCTGCTGCGGGGGGTACACTCGACACCGTAAAGGTTCTCACATAGTCATCATTTAGACTCTGCGGGTCCTCGTCGCGCATATGGCTCCAGCCATGATCCAGCTCCGGCCCAAAATCCAATGTAATGTGTTGCCCTGCTTTCCACACTGGCAGGGGCTGCGTCGAGCTGAGTTTAAATGTGAAACGATTGACGGTAGGCGATAGAACCTCCCGTCGTGTGAGCGTTGCCTCCAGTTCAGGGGCTTTGGTCTCCGGCGCATGGGAGTCCAATTCGGATACGAGGCGGTGTACGGGAGGGTTATATGGTGAGTAGTCTACCACTGAGCCTCTGAATGGCAGGCCGTTTCTGATAAAGACGGCAGCGGAGACGGTGATTTTGACAGCGAGCTTCGTGCGAGGGAGGTAAGCAGACGCGTCCGGTCCCACCAGGATAGACGCAGTGCCAGTGACAAAGAGAACATTCGAGGTCTCAAAGTCGGGAATGGCAATCCCAACGAGCGGGTTGGTCTGCAGGTTTCCTAGAGTTTGATACAAACGATTCCCAGAGACTGGCAGCATTAGCATCCGTCACTCAAAACATGGGCGAAATAACTTACACTCTGGATAGATCAGCTCCACCCCTTCCTCGTCGTTCTTTATAACCCTGACCAACCCAACACTGCCCCCTCGATGGTTGGTATCCATGCTCTCTCCAGCCGTGCTCGACAAGAAAAACAAATCAGCTTGCTCGATAACCTTTAGCGCCCCCTGGTTCAACGGTAGCCCCTCCCTCACGCCCGTCGGCTGAGGCGTATGCGGTCTGATATCCTTCTTGTTCAGATACTTCGGGCAGTTCCCCAGGCTCCCGTCAATCTTCACTGCCATCTGCAGTTCTCCTGCTCCATCGTCGCCCTTCCGCACTACTGCACCTGCAATCATCCTTCCGGCCAGCTTCACCCGATCTCGTGTCTCAAGATCAATAGACAAAGCAGCCATAATCTTGCCCTCCCCATTGTTGGGCTGCACGACGCCGCCCTCAATGATGTCATCGGAGCCGTTGCTGGACCACAAGGCCTTGAAGACCGGATCGTCGATCAGGTCGACAGCACTCTTGACTCCCAGCACATCCTCTGCGATAGGGCGAGCGAAACCGCGCTCGCCACCCCAGATGGTTGTCCATGGTCGGCCTTGCGCATCGAGTGTGCCTAGGGCTAGCAGCGATGATTGCATGACCCGGTAGCCATACGGGCTTGGAAGGCCATGACTCGTGGGATTTTGGTGAGTTGGGACTTTGAGGAGTTTGTGGACGGCGAGCTCGCCAGAATGCCATCCAGTTGTTCGGGAAGGCATTTGTGTGAAGAACAAGTTGTCTGGAGTGAGAAGCTGCGATGACAGTAGGGTAGTCAGGAGTATACTATAATTCATCTATATGATGCTTCCTGACGCAACATTTCGCGACGGATGTCTGGTTTGATTTATTCTCACTCAAGACATTTGCCCACGACTATGGAGGTATGTTCACGTCAAGATAATGGCCAATATTACGGAGCTTCAAACATATGCTCGTACAGTTGATGCTGATTTGACCAATTGAGGGGGTTGCGATGCAGTAAAGCCGAACCCGCGGCGCCTTTGATTATTCATGGTAGAAGGGCGCTTAGCAAAGACGCAATATATGCAAGGGCCGTGAAAGGCTCACGACTTACGAGCTCTATGTTTTGGGAAATCGAGGGGCTGCGGCGCGCCGAAAAGTCTCCGGTACGCCTTTCAGCTAATCACCGAGTTCAAACGCCGAGCGACTTGCAAGCAATGTCCAAAGTATATGATACGTCACTGAGAAGATGATCGGAAGTGCGATCAAATCATCAAAATGAGTCTCGATTGTTTATATAATCTTGAATTCCTGAAAGCATAGAATCCAACTCAGTTACCGATTAACCTGGCATGTCGCTGGCGCATCTTGTTGAAGATGTCTCCCGAACCCGCCTCATGCTGGTACCCGTACGCCCGACGTCATAACAACATTATGGAATATACAGCTGAATCCCCGTGAATCTTCATATCCCCACTCTAGTCTTTTTTATATCTAGTACCTCCGATCTCTCTGGGATTCAATGTCGTTGTCGTATCCATATTCTGGCCCTCGGTTTATCACTCGGTGGCTCTGCGAAGTGGGCGACCGGCTGAAGTAATCCTCTCCTCCAGGCTGTCGTGGAGGGACAGGGGCCGTCATGTTCCTCTGCGGTGCGTATTGCGGCCCTCGTGGTGCCACAGGTCCTGTGGCACTACGGTATGGCTGATACGTGGGGCTCCTAAGAGGAGCTGGATTTCGCGGCATTGGAGCGCCTGATCTATTTGAATAGGTTGACGGTGCTGGGCTAGCCCGGCCGTCCGAGTGATTTGAGTAGTCATCATACGTGGGCCGGGTATTCGGCATCGGCCTGTTGTAGCTATCCATTGTGCGAGCAGTAGGAGATCTAACCGGCGGAGGGAATGGTGGCATCGTTTCTGATCCATAAGTTGCGGGGCTCTGGGTATATCCACGATTCAACGAAGAAGATGAGCTGGTCTGCATGTGACTGAACTGCGGCCGCATGGTCCGTTGCGAGTTGGAGGTCCCGGTTCGCACCGGCAGCGGATAGTTGTTCATGCCTGACGATGGATTCGACGGTGCGGGAGACGTAGGGGTTCCGAGTCCCATGTCCGCGGCGCCACCCATCAGGGGTGCTCGAGAGGAGTAGCTGGCGGCCGAAAACGTTGTGTTTGTTCTCGATGGCATCGGCCGCTTTTGATCCAGGGAGCTAAGCTCAAAGCTTCCAGGAGTGCCTCCTGGTGTGTTAGGACGCGAGGTGTAAAGAGGAAGAGTTCCCATGGTCTCAGTCCTGTTCATCGTGGGCATATCCGGCAGTTTATCGGGGTCTCCCATGTACGGTATCGTCGGCAAAGTTGCCTGGCGTTCCATTGCTGGCTTCTCACCGTTCCTCTTCGCCGCCTTCAGTTCCGCCTTCACCATTTCGGCTACTTCCTTCTCCCTGGCGTCTTTGACCTTGGTTGAAACGACTTTAATCAAGGTTAGGGCGGCTTTGCGTTCGCAGTACCGTGACAGTCCACCATCCCCTTTTGGGAGCCACCACGACAGGAAGGTGATATAAAATATGACGGCTAAGAGGAGGAATAAAAACGAGAATACCCAAATCACCAGGGTGAAGGCCATGCCGCCCAAAATGAGCGCCTGTCGGTAGTCTTGCATCGCTAGAGCGCCGAGTTTATCAAAGAATCCCATGAGCGTACCCTCCACGCTATCTGCGGCGGTAGAAAGCTTGGCCTCGTACACGGACTTGAGGGTCAGCGCATTCACGACCTGGCGAGGCCCAGAACAGACGAGTACTCGGATCCAAGCTAGGGGTTGTTAGTGGAGTTTAACCCAGGCATATCTGCGGGGCTTACTTTGAAAGGCGATGTAGGTGAAGATCGCGACATATTCACCACCCCTCTTGCCCTTGGCCAATTCTGCGAAGACCAGGAATCGCCGGAAACCTTGGCCTTTGCCCATGCGGATACTCTCGAGACGAGCTGCGAGATTGTCCAGAAAGCACTCGGCTATATTGCCACGCTTCATAACTCGTATCGCCCTAAACTGCTCGTACCCGAGGTTGACGAAAGACGCAATAATGGTGATGGAGAAAATCCATTTCGAGACATCGAAGGATATTGCAGGCTGGATGTCGGAGGACCATCGGTTGAACGCGAGCAAGTTAACGGCGGTGAATGTATCGACACCATATACAGCGATCGAGATGAAGAGAAGGAACCAGAGGTAACCGTAGGCAAAAGGAGTCAAGCATCCTCTTGACTTGAAGTCTTGGAGATTCTACAGAAAAATGTCAGTGGCCATTTGACCGTGCCGGCTCAATCGATGAAGCTTACGATGTAGTCCCACTTCTGTTCAGCAGGAACCCTAATCTGCTTCGTGCGATGATTGCAACAACCCATGATCACGTTGGGGCCCGAAGACAATCCGATAGCGGACAGGCGAATAAACCAGTTGATCTCGACACAGTCGAGTGGTTAGAAATAGAAGTTGATGAGATGAAACAGTTGGGCGAAAGGAAGTCGTCCGAGGGAGCGAGAGTGGCAAACAGTCCAGCCGTTAGCACAAGTCGTTACTCGCCCGCGAAGTAATCAACTGTGCTCTATTCGTCGTGAAGACGAGAGAACCGGATTGAGGGCGATGACCAGACAGATGTTGAATGAACGAATACCAAGAGAAAGGAAGGGCAGGGAAGACAATAAGGAAGCTGGTGCGTGGGCCGGGGATGTTTGTGTGGAGACACTCTGCGACGATGACCTGTCCCTATTCTCGGGATGGCATATTCAGTCCTTGGAAAGTATGACAGTCCCGTTCCACTGTTTCCTAGGACCCGGGGGGATCGCTAGACCGATTGACGATTCTGCCTGGTCAATGACTCGATTCCGTGATTATGATTGACGGCGCATAGAACAGAAGGAGGTTTAAGATGTTGGGTAGGCTCCGCGGATCCTCTGGTACGCTCAATGCCCGAGGTTTGATCGACTATTGCCAGTGGGATGTGGGTTGCAAGGCTACGTATCAGGCCTTCGGACTAGGAAGAGATGGACAATGCGAAAAAAGAATGAGTGGGTATTATTCGAACGGGGTTTCTGAATGAGTGACGAGGTTGGTATTGCGAGAAACGAGTGAAGCAAAGCTGTAGGATCACATAGAGCAGCAAGAATGAGGGTTGGTTCACCTCGCCATCAATTGGTATTGAGGGCTTTCCTGAGGGGGGAGGGAGGAATTCAAGGGAGTGGAGCGGGCTGGTTGGTGAAAGAGAAGGGAAGAAGAATGATAATTAATCGGGCCAACGATGGGTCGGTCAGAGGGGCGAGCGTTTGGGGAGTGTGAGTGAGGGAAGTGGGAGTTTCGGGAGTAAGAGCTAGTGGCGGGATGTATCCCCAGGCATAACCGCTGTGCGAAGGTACTTACCTAGCGTGTGGCACACCAGGGTCCCTGCAGTGCTCCAAAAGCCTAACGCAGGTACACGGCGCTAAGACCAATTTTAGCTTAGTGCAGATAAGGCGACGTTCGAGGTTTCCGCTTATCCCAATCCAGGCCATCCATTGGCTCGCTTACGTCGGGTTGTGTGCCCCTTGCAATCCTCCCATCCCCTTTGTTCGAGATTGCGCAGTAACGGGACGAGAGATATGTAGCCAGATGCAAATGGCCGCTCTTCCCGCGGCCGGCCTTCAACGGATGATAGGAAGAAACAAGTTGGGGTCATTTTGTTTCGGCCATTTGAACGTGAACCCGCCGCCAGTCGAATCAGGGCGAGTTCATCCGGATATCTCCAGTTGGCACCTTTGCGATTCCCCAAGCCCAACTATCCCGTCGACGCGCCCTTCTGCCCGTGAAACACGATATATGCTGCGAGACTGTAGAACCACGCGGTCTGCATGACGGATACCCTCTGGGGGGCTGGAGGGCCTTCCCAAAGTAGTAGGTAGCTGATTCGTGACCCCTCAACAACCTGGCATCGAATGTTTCCTATCATCGCTCATTGAACCCAGAGTGGTCGTAATGTGCCAGATGTGCCAATTGTCTGGTACCACTCGCCGGTTGGCTGCCTCCCCAGTCCAATCAAGGCGCGCTCTGACGCCGCTTGCGGATCACGCGGCATAGTCTCACCCACCATTGGCATAGATCACCGTTCCGCTGTGGGCTCCTTTCCCAGGAGCGGATTATCATCACCAAGCGGCAGATCTCACGATCAAATTCGATGGTCAGCCTCTGTGACGATATGTCTTGGCTGAGGTATAACCTTCCCAAGCTCATGGGTATCTTGAAGACGGTTTAGTATTTGATGGTTTGCTTCATATCCTGCCAAGCTTTGGGTTCTATGTATTCCGCTGCGGGGGTGGATATATGGTTGTTGGCCCGAACATGAAGAAGTTGCCTGTGACTGTCAGAGACATTGCAATGCGTCTTTCGGTCAGGCAGTTGCTGAGCATATGAAAATATAGCCTCAAAGTTGAGTGCTTGAATCCGGTTTCGGCTGAACAAAGAAAGCAAGGACAAAGGGAGCAAGGCTGTCTTTGTCTTCAATGGCTTGCGTAGAAGCTCAGGAATGCGCCGCAGGAGGAGAAAGCGCTTCAACATATCATCAAGGACGATATGTAAGGTCACCTGCTCTCTCTTATGTTTCTCTGGATCAAGCTCGACTTTTTGCGTCTCTCAACACAGCCAGTGACTTTTTTTGCGGATCTCGATCGGAGAAGATGGACAACGAAAAGCAGCCAGAGCAGCAGTTCCAGCTGATCAAGAAGCTCATTGATAACGTCTGGTTAGCAAAGAGGACCCCCAACGGCAGGGCCTACGCCGATGGGGAGGAGTTCCTTGCGCGGAAGGTTGATGATTTCAACAAGTACTTTGAAGCAGCAAAGTTCCCAACACTGGGCCTGACTACAGAGGCACGTGAGGTCAAGGGTTTGATGGGTTTACTTTACGACTGCAACTTCGGAAGGAACATCAGTTATCTCCTGAACCATGAGAACGTCATTTCCCTGGCTGGCTTTATTCGACACAAGCCTTTCAACTCCAAGTCTGACGAACCCGACGACTACCTAGTCTGGGATTATTGCGACGCCGGAAGCCTGGAGAATACTTTGGCAGACAAATCGATCGAGCGAACCCCCAAGGAGTACATGCCCGAATCACTCTGTTGGCATGTTCTCACATCTGTCCTTCGATCCCTGACCTGGCTCCACGATGGGTTTCGACAGGACAGAGACTATGCCACCGGAGAAGTAACGTGGATCAAGACAGATGTAGACTGGACCCCTATCCTACATCGCAACGTCAATCCATCGACCATCTTCTTCCAGCACCCCCGCGGAAAGGAAACCTATGGCGTGTGCAAGCTCGGTAACTTCGAAAACGCGTTCATCTCTGGCCACTCGGTCTATCGGAAAGATGCCCGCGGAAGCACTAGCATTATGTTTGCTCCCAAACAGGGCTACGCCTCGATGGACGACATGAGGAAGCAATGGGATCTATTTCTGAAAACACGAGACAGCGCAAGTTTATTATTCCAGTAAGTTGTCAAGGGGCGCTAACAATATGTTCCTACAGAAGTATCGTCTTTATACCATCAGCAACGAACATTGGAGCCTCGGCGCCACTCTCTTCCGCATGATGACGGGCCGCCACCTCCCCGGCCTCGATGACTGTGAGAAATGCGGATGCCCCCCCGTTCAACGCTGCTCAGAGGGCGGATGTCTCGAGAAACTCTGCGACTGTCAGCTCGGCGGCTGCAACCATGTAGAGTCGAATCACTGTACGCATCCAATATACTCCGGACCGGATGGCCCCATATGCAAGCATAACTGCCCCGTGCAGACCATTAATATCGACGACATCCTCCCCAAACTAGGCTACTCTCAGTACTTGAGGGATGCTGTCAGTAGCCTGCTTATGTACAATGGGGAAACGAATGCGGTTTCGACTACCAAAGAGATTTGCGAGAAGATTGAAGCTTTGTATGAGGAGTGGAGGGAGAATACGGAGGATGGGATGGAGTATGTGGATGTCCATGATGATATGGCG
Organism: Reticulascus tulasneorum; assembly: GCA_001557505.1. NCBI lineage: Eukaryota > Fungi > Ascomycota > Sordariomycetes > Glomerellales > Reticulascaceae > Reticulascus > Reticulascus tulasneorum. The sequence goes on from LSAX01000006.1 coordinate 1,578,021, forward strand.
CAGAGATATAAGGCACTCAGCCGCGACAATGCGATCGGGAAGAATGGGCATTCCGGTAGTCACGAGGAGCTTGTTGACTCGGATGGTGATGTTGTCGTGTCTTAGATGTGTACTTCCTTTCTACCTACACGGCGTGAGAGCTTGATGTCTTTTACCTTGAGAGGGGCTTTACAGAGCTTCAGATGTCTAATTGATTTGCTCCCCAACCCCTCACTACTGGCCTAGTTATATTCTCATATTCCATTTCCTAAACAGGCTCATGGCATCGGTGGTGAATAGTTCCCCAAGACATGTGGGCTTGCTTCCACCAACCCGGAACCGATTTAGAGTTATTCACTAAGATGTCTCACGAAGCAAACGGAGAAGATAGTCGCGGGTGGCGGGGTAATAGATTGGTGAGTGGTAAAACACCCGCTACAATCGCCATCTTTTTAGGGATACATCCCACTACAACTAACCCCGCATCTCCTGAGTCGAGCCTGAGGTGGTCCGCTCAGCTTTGCCAGTGAAAGGTGGGCGCCGAGCTCAAGCTAGGCAGACCTCCTCCGAGCAGGCTGCCCTATTAAGAACCTGCCATCATTACCTCCTAGGTACCTACGATAAAGCTGAGGTGAAGTCAATTCCAACCACCTTAACCACGCAGCCAGACATTTTCAAACCACCACGCACGACATCTCTCCCCCAACTCAATCAATTCGGACATACCCTGCTGGGAAGCTAGCTACGATTCATTGCATTTGGGCTTCCCTTCATCAGCATCCGCAAACACACGGAAACCACGATAGCTGTCAATCTCCCACGTGCTCTCGACCCACGCCTCGCCCAGTCCCACAACCATCTACACAATCCCAAATAGCAAGGCCAGGCAGAAGGGCAAAAGATGTCGCTTGCCACGCCCCCCCTCCTCCTCACGAAGCGCCTCACGACATTCCTCCACACGAACCTCTCGCCCCAGCTGCACACCGCGCTCCTCACCACGCCCTCGGGCAAGCTCCTCTCTCACGCCTCACACCAGCCCGTCTCCGTGCTCCGCACCCAATGTACCGTCGCCTCCTCGCTCTGGACCCTTCACGCCTCGGCCTCGTCATCCATACCTGACGCCCTGCCCGGATCCGGTTCTCAGTCTCCCGGTCCGCCCACCGCAGGCTCGAAACCCGTCACCATCACGGTGCAGCTCACGGGCGGGGTGGTCGTCATCCGGAGACTGAAATGCGGCCTTTTGTTCGTGTGCATTGGGCCCGTGGCCGACGCCGCGGAGCAGACGCCGAGCGCAGACGGTGCGAATGGGGGCAGGGAGGCGGCGCTGGGAACTGCGAGTCCGCTGCAGGTGCCGGGGAGTCCGTCTGAGGTGGACAGCGTGCTGAGTGCCGGAGCTGCGACGACGGCGAGCTACACGAGTGTCGGCAGCGTGAACACGGCGGGCGTGGTGGCGATTCGGCGGCACGCTGAGGAGCTGGCAAGATGGCTGGATGATAAGCTGGGAAGCTTGCGGGTGCCGGAAGAAGGAGTCGGGGTCGCGGCCGAATAGGAAGCTACCGGAAGCAGGCCTCGGGAGCACACATCATGGAGCAGGAATCCAGGTAATGCGGAGGGTGGAAACATGCTGCTATTGGGCATAAGCGGCGTCAGAATTGAGTAGGGACGTATGCATTTCTGGAAAGACTAGACGGCTGGACCATGCTTGGCGTTAGGGAAGATACCACGACTGAAATGAACACTTCGCCATGCACGCCTTGCCAGGGCCGGTGGTCAGGGCCCACGTTTTTTTAGCATACGTGAGAACACAAGATTGCCGAATTAAGTGATATTTCGCTTGAATGAGTCCGTCTATATCGGTATGCAGGTATTCCCCTTTTCCCGGTAGGACTGCAGATACTCCAACCAGCCATTACCAGACACAGTCATGTCACGCTATACGCCCAAGTATGCAAACTCCCCCTATCAACCGAGCCAGATTCGATTTGCCCAAATGCCCCAATATCCCGAAGCGCCCTGATAACACACCCATAGAGTCAGCTAGCAGCGGTCCTACTCGATGCTCATGCGCATCAGCCCATCACTGGTATCAACCATGCCCTGAAACCCCACTTTGCCCTTCCCGTTGACGCGGCCGCGCCCTCCGCCGCCTCCGTTCGCAGGCGTCCCGCTGACGCTTCCCGTCTCGCTCGGCGGGGCGCTGCCTCCTTTGTCCCCGCCGTTGCTGCCGGGTCGCGAGCCCCACGGCGCGGCGTCACGCTGCAGCGGGCTCTGCATGATGGGCGAGTTGTGAACGCTCATGCCCGGGCTGACGGCGCGGCGCTTGAAGCTAACGGGGTCGAAGTCGTCCTCCCGACGGCGCTTGCTGTTAATCCGCCGTGTGATCTCCGCCGCGGTCGGCGGTTGCTGGAGCGCCTGTGCCTGCAGCGGGGTGTCGGATTTCTGGGACTCGCCGCTGCTGTTGATGACGAATCCGGCTGTGGCTGCGAGGGATGGCGAGTCCATTGAGATATCTTCGCTGATGCCCGAGGAGGAGCCGCGGGGGAGGAAGGCGGGAGGCGGCGGCGTTGTCCGCGCCCCGATGCTGCTCGACTCGGAGAAGGTGTCCCAGAATATCTTGCCTTTGGAATTCCTCAAGGCGTGCTGCTTGAAGCTGCTGGATAGGCCGGAGGCTGTCTCGGACATCATGTCGTCTTCCGGTATATCGTCCAACGATTCTTGAGGAGTGAGGTGAGGGGACGAGTGCGTAGTCGGGGGCGCGGTTGGGAGTCGCGGCTCCAGATCCATATCGCTTTCACGAACCTGGCGGACGACTTCGGCCTCCCGAAGGAACTCTGTCTCTATAGGAGCACCCTCTTCTGCCAGGGCGGCTCGAATGCGTGCAAAGTTCTTGGTTTTGGGCTACACGATGTTAGTGGGGCACGATGTAGGATACGCGGGCAAACAACGTACCAAGAGGCTGCCTCGACGGGTTACGACTCGCCGAATGACATTGGGTCTCTGGGGCCCTTCGCGTGTCGGGGTCGAGAGCAGCCCGTCGAGATGATTTTCCTCGCCCTCACTGCCGGATATATGTAGTTGATTCGCCTGCCAGCTGATGCTCTCCCTTCTCGAGTGCGCCATTGGAATATCCTTACCGATGGAACTTGGCGGGGACTTCGACAGGCCAGCCGCTGTAGAGGCATTGAAGCCCAGCCCCAACGGGCCTCGGAGTTTCTTTTTCGGTTGTTTCCTTGGGCGTTGCCGCTGGTGGAAGCTCGTTAAACTGTTGACTGATGAGGAGCCGCCGATCATCCAAGGGACGCCTTGCGGGGGAGGAATGCCGATGGGAGCCACGCTCTTAGTCACTTGCGGCGTCGTAATGTATGCCTCCTCCATATCTTCGTCCATGGCATCGTCGTCATCGGAGGACGAGGACGAGCCGGATCCCAGGCCGTGCACGCTCCCCAGCGAGCTCGAGATTGTCATCCTGTCATGATTGCCCATCACAGACCACAGCGACGTGGAAGACTGCTCGGCATTTCCATAGTCGCCACTCCTCCGGTTCGGGATATTCATGGCCCTCCCGCCAATGGTCGGGGACGAGTCGGGGGAGGATTGCTCGGCGAGCGTGGAATGATGCAAGCTGGTCGCGGCGCGGGAGAAGTCCAGGCCACGCGACCGGCGGGGCAGGATGTTTGTTGGGCTGGCATAAATCTGCGAGTGGTCGAGCTTGGGAGACAGAGGAGTGGGCTTCGTGAAGAGGGCGGAGGATGTCTGTGCGGGCGAGGTGAAGTCGCGCGGTGGCAGCTGCAGCGAGAGGCTGCTGCGATGGGCAAACTCGCTGCGGCGGGGGGTGACGGGCCCGGTTGCCGTGTCTCTGATGCTGCTGTCGTCCTTGGATGTCTTTCGCGAGTCGATTATGAGCGGGGACGGCGACAGCAGCTTGGAGGGTGTTCCTCCTCCATCGGACAGCGACCTCGGTTTGGATAAGGGCGACCTGGTTATGATTCTGGTGGTCGTCGTGTCTGCCCTTCCTTGTCCGTCCCCATCCTGCACATCGTCCATCACGGCCACCTCGTCATAATCCACATTCCTCAAATGGGTGGGACGGTCCATCGCCGACAATCTCTTGGTCGGATAGGCGAGGCTATCCACCAATGGTCCCCTGGAATGAAGTGCGTTTAGATTGGTGAGGTAGTGGATTTCGGGTTGATTTGCCAGAAGTCGGTGATCAACGGTAAGGGTGGGTCATGGAGGACGGCGTGGCAGTCTGTACAGGAGTCGCAAGTGAATATTTCATGATTCGCAGTCGCAGTCACAGCATCCGAGGCAGGGTAAAGTCGTAGTTCGAGGAAGAATTGGAACAATGAATGCGCGGCTCTGGAACTTTGGGTAACAAAGGAAGTGTGCTAGACTAGCTGTGGTCGAAATTAGAGCGCATGGCCACCTTTCACGGCCCAGTCCTCCTCCATGGGTGTGTGCGGTGGCATCGCCAATAAGAACCAGCGCTGAGCACTCTCCCCCAACCGGGGACCCCAGACACCGCGGGAGACTCCCCAAGAGCTAGCCTACCTAGTAATAATCCTTTCTAAAATAGCCGGGCGCTCTTTTTAACGGCCCTTCCGTAGCCCTACGGGGTTTCAAGAACTAACCTCAAACAATCGGTCTTCGCAAGATCCCTCTCTCCCTTCCATTGCTTAACTACAACTCCAGTCGCAAATATAAAACTCGGAAGACTCAGAATATGGACTCCGTTGATCTGTGGGCTTTCTCTGGACAACATGACCAGTTTGACCATTTGGTTGTACATGTAGCTCGGCGCAACCTAATAGCCAAAGGAGAAGTGAAGCCCAGTGCTGTGGGTTTCCTCGACCGCCCCCCATGGAAGTCCTAGCGAAACGGATTCCGAGAAATCTTTACTTCATTCTCTTGTCTACCTAGGAGACTCACCTGTTTGGCTGCCATATCACCAAACCCAAGATCTTTACAGCAAGCAGTAAGCAGGGACATTCGGCTACTACGTAGCATGCACAATGACTAGCTCGGTGATTGTGGTCGAGCAGCGTCCTCAATGTCTATTATGCTTGTCCCGGTTCCAGCGTCCCCGACCCAAAGGCCCAGTCCTGTCCATTGATATATACTGCCGTGCAATCTTTGATGATTGGCATGCAAGAACATGGGTTTCTTGCCTGAACTGCCGTCCCGATCTTAACTCGGACTGCCCCGCATTCCCCTCAATTCCTTTGGTCACCAAAGTGGGCTGGTGGCCTAGCCTGTCATGGCTATATCACTTCCTGTGGACAATCTCTTGGGGCCGGAGCACAAGTGTTCTACTGTACTCTCTTTCTTCTCCTAAAGATTCCGGTCGTTGTATCTTTTTGCATTGAAGAGAAAACCCTAGATTTTTTTTCGTATTACTATTGAGACTTCCGAAGGCATCACAACCGTGAACATAACCTCCCAAGATGGCTTCAGTTCCTCAAAGCTCGGGCTATCTTAAGAGCTCGGATCCAACCCGGCCTCGATCCGACGCCGAAGTGCCTTTCAGAGACATCATCCCATCGCCAGATCACCCCCGAATAGCTGGCATTGCTGACCACAATGCTACTTCCTGGTGCGAGTCTCGTCGTGCGATTCCCGAACCGGGATGGCTGATCAATCGCTTGGACGCCAAGAATCTGGAAAAGCCATATGTGGGCTTCACCTCGGATGGAAATGTACGAGAGGGATTGTATCACTTCGAAGAAGACGAGGGTGCGCCAACTGAAGAGGCTGCAGCAGCGGTGGATAAGCTCCTGACCGTCCTCAGCAGTGAACAACGCGACGCTGTCCACTGCGGAGAGGTTACAGATGACGACTTTCGTTTGTGGTCCAACCCGGAGCTGTACATGAATCCTGGTGGGTTGAGGTTAGATGAGTGCGACAAGCCTGTACAGGACGCTCTTCACGATATTATAAAGGCGAGCACATCAGCCAAAGGTTACGAGAATATCTGGGGATGCTGTCTTACAAACGGGTTCCTGGGACAATTAATCAATGGACGAGGGGTCCTGAACGAGCACTCGTACAACTTCCGACTGTTTGGTACACATGGGTTAGACAAGTCATGGGGCTTCACTTTCTTCGGCCACCATTTGTGCATAGCTGTGGTGTTCCTAGGCAAAAAGATGGTGATCGGACCGACCTTCCTTGGTGCCGAGCCGGATCGCATCGACGAAGGACCGCATGCAGGCTTGAGGCTCTTTCAATTCCAGGAGATTGGTGCTCTGAAGCTTATGCAGGGGCTTCCGGTAGATTTACAGAAGCTAACGGTCTTGTCCGAAGGAATGGACGGGAAGAGTCTACCGGCAGACAGGTGGAATCCGTTTGACGAGCGGCATCTTGGAGGAGCAAGGCAGGACAACAGAGTTGTCCCCTTTGGTAAACCTGGCCTTTCCAGCTGCGCATTACATATTTACTAATTCATCGTCATCAGAGGGCTGCCCAGTTTCCAAGTTCACAGAGGAGCAAAAGGAAGTCATTGTGGAGCTTTTCAGGGCATTCAACGAGTCTTACCCTGACTCTGTCCTCGAGTACCGAACCAAGGAGTTCAGGAAGTACCTCGAAGAAACCTACTTCTCATGGATCGGCGGATTCCAAGACGAGGACCCATACTACTACCGAATCCACAGCCCTGTGGCTTTCATGGAGTTTGATTTTCACTGCGGAAGTAAGTCACAGATTCTGTCTGTCCATGGGTTTAGGGTCTCTAACATGTTGTAGTCTTTCTCACAAACACAAGCCCGGCTCATTGCCATATTCACACACTCTGCAGGCTGCCGAATAGGGGCGATTACGGAAAGGCGTTGATAGAATCGCAGAGGAAGCCATTCCGGTTGATTCATGGCATCTAACTGTGTGGTTGTCCAACTGTCCAATGACCTCAACATCAGGTACTCGTGAAAATTCAACATAGATACCTTTATCCTAGAAACCTATTCAGGGCAGGTTGGACCTCAATAGAATTACCTCGTTCTTGAAAATAAGAGTAAATCTTCCGAGATGAGTTTGATGGGCTTTCTGCCGGCAGAACCGAGGTAACGATCACCAAATTCGTCCATTGGCTCTTTATATGGTAGGCGGTGACCAGAGCTTGCGCCATCACTTGCTAATGGATCACGACTAAATGCTCACCGCTTTCCTAAAGCATCATCTTTTCGCCTACCCCTCCATCTATGACCCCTCCATGCGCTCAAAAGGCATCAAACAGAACTTCACTAACACAACCTGATCTACTCACACAACTTGCATCAGGAGCACACTTAATGGCCTGTTGCAGTTGTGACATGGCTCGTAGCGAAAGGGATTGAAGGGAGGCAATGTATTTAAGATATGGCATAATGGTAGGAAGAAACAGGCTACAACGCACACCTAGCCTTATTAGCTGGTGATTTCGAATTCCCGCCAGAACGCCTTCTGTATGGGACCCCTTCAAAGAAATGTCTCTGCTTGGTGAAATGGATTTCTTTCAGACCCATCACACTACCTCGCCCAAAAAGTAGCCGGCTACAAGTAAAGAGGTTGGATATTTTGGTTCGCAGCGTTTGGTCCACAGTGGGACCCGCGTTTGACGTCAAGAGTTCGGCAAAGTGGCACGAGCTGCATGAGGCGGGACCGCGGGGTATTAATAATAATTGCATTGGATTTCCCAATAGCTCTCGTCATCCACTCCATCGTGATTTTGTAGGGTACGATTCGTGAACATCGTCGAGTTTCCAATTGATCGTGCTCGAAACGCAACTACATGAACCCTCTCCAAGCTGTAAAGAGAATCAGCCTTATTCAAACTTCCATCAGAAAGCGTCCTTTTGCCCTAGGTGTGTATATCTTACTCGGCCAAGCTACCTCATCCCCGGCACGAGCTTACCAGCACTCCATAGGAAGCCAATTGAGATACCTAGCAGCCATGGCGACCACCACCGACACCAAGAACTACAAGTTCAATCACTCCATGTAAGGGATTTTTGTAGCAGGCATGGGAATTGGAGTATTAACTAGGGTAGGATCCGCGTCAAAGACCCCAAGGCGTCTGGTAAGTCCCGACCTTGCTGCAAGAGCTGGGCTCGATCCTTTTCAGGCGCCACGCTGATGCCATCCTTTCACAGTCAAGTTTTACGAACATCTGGGGATGAAAGTAATTCGAGAAGTCAAAGTACCCGAAGCCAAGTTCGACCTCTACTTCCTTGCCTATGACTCGCCCGGCGCTCTCAACCAGGGCAAATCGACCTTCGACCGCGAAGGCATCATCGAGCTGACACACAACTACGGTACGGAGAACGACCCCGACTACAAAGTGAACACCGGCAACGCCGAGCCGCATCGCGGTTTCGGACACACCTGCATCAGCGTGGACAACATCCAGGCCGCGTGCCAGAGGATCGAGGACGCGGGCTACAAGTTCCAGAAAAAGTTGAGTGATGGCCGGATGCGACATATTGCGTTCGTGCTGGATCCGGATGGGTATTGGGTCGAGGTTATTGCGCAGAACCCGGTTGACAAGACGGAGGATGTTAAGGAGACTGACATTACCACTTACAAGATGGTAAGCTGCCAATCTTATCTCTTAAGTAGGCTCATGGACGCTAATTTGAACGGAACAGAACCATACCATGATCCGCGTCAAGGATCCGGAAAAGTCACTCAAGTTCTACCAAGACGTCCTCGGAATGAGTGTGATACGAAAGAACGAGTCTGCTGCTGCAGGTTTCAATCTCTACTTCCTAGCCTATCCTGGAGAGCAAGGAGTCCAAGCCGAGGAGGGCAACAGCAGTGGGCGGGAGGGGATCTTGGAGCTCACCTGGAATTACGGCACCGAAAAGGATGAGAGTTTCAGCTATCATAATGGCAACAACGAACCTCAGGGGTTTGGCCACATCTGTAAGTGTCTTTCTACCTAGGAGATTTGCGGTGTTCGAGGCTGACAATGCACAGGCGTGTCTGTAGATAATCTTCAAGCGGCTTGCCAGCGATTCGAGGATCTGAAGTGCAATTGGAAGAAGAGACTGACGGATGGACGAATGAAGGAGGTTGCGTTTCTTCTGGATCCAGATGGATATTGGGTGGAGGTGGTGCAGAATGAGAGGTTCACTGGCAAGGCGAACTTTTGAACTGCTCTCTGCATGTGATCTAGCTCCAAGACGTCCAGATGAAAACCGGGTTCTCACCCGAACGTCCACCATGCATTTAGCAGCTGATTACCTGGTACACTAGAGCATCTGCTGAAAGGCCTATTTCGCCACACAGTAGCATTACTGCGCCTCTGTTGGCCATCAATCTATCAAACAACCTATGGCAACGTCTTCGACTTTTGTGCACTTGACGACTATCCAGTAAGCACCATGCACTCTGCGGGCAATACCACCCCGAAGTTCCAAACTGAATCGTGGAGCCAGTGACGTTGGGCGGGGATGCAGTAGCATGCATTAGCAGAACGTGGGGGAAGTGAGGGGTCAACTACCCTCGTGAGACATCCTTCGGCCTCTATCCAAGACGTCTGCCTCCTGTCATAGGCTAACACTACCTCTTGCGGCGTCATTGTGCGAGCTTGCTGCATCTAGCCTCGAACTCTCGTTAGCAGATGCCATTAGCTGATCGGTTTGTTCCCACTGGGAGAGCTGGAAGGGGGGCAGATACGCGGCGCGATGTCGCTCACGACGCGCGCCTGGCGCTGCTGGTCAGCATTGTTTGCTTGCTGTGCTGCTTCGGGGCGCAGGTAAATATGCAATGACTCTCACGGCTGCTGCACTTTTCGACGGGGTGAAACTGCTGCCATTGGTACCTAGCATGATCCAACGGCCGATGTCGTGCTTCGGATCTCCCCGTCTCGAGCCTGGTGGTTCTTTATAAGCTTCGTTGCCTCGCTTCGTAGCACCTCCCTTTGTCGTAGATCTGAGATCTGTAATAGATTTTAGTCCTCTTGTAGAGCCTCGCCTGAAGTAGCACGTAAGCAACCCAGACCAAAGTCTGCCGATACACCAAGAACACATATCAAAGACCAGATCAAATATGGCACCTTCAGCTATTGACGAAACAGCCTCGAGCCAAACCCCGATTGCCTCGAACAAGCCTCGAATCCTTGTACCTGAAAAGGTCTCCGCCGATGGTCTTGCCTTGTTCACGGACAAGTACGACGTAGACATTAGACAAGGCCTTTCGGCCGAGGAGCTCATTGCCACCATTCCGAGCTACCATGCCTTGATTGTCCGCTCCGAGACGAAGGTCACGGCAGCTGTGCTGGCAGCGGGCAAGAAGCTCAAGGTTGTGGCGCGAGCCGGCGTGGGAGTCGACAACATTGATGTCGATGCCGCAACAGCGCAGGGGATCATTGTCGTCAACTCGCCGGCCGGCAACATCCTGGCTGCGGCCGAACACACCGTTGCCTTGCTACTGGCGACAGCCCGGAATGTCGGCCGCGCCGACAATACAATGAAGGAAGGCAAGTGGGAGCGGGGAAAGCTAGTCGGCGTCGAAGTCGGCCACAAGACACTCGGGATCATCGGGCTAGGTAAGGTGGGAATGACGGTTGCCCGCATGGCCATCGGCCTGGGTATGAACGTGAAAGCCGTCGATCCCTACGCCAGCAAAGACATCGCGCGGCAGGCGAACGTGGAGCTCGTGGCCGATCTGAAGACGTTGCTGCCGGTGGTGGACTTTTTGACCATCCACACGCCGTTGATGGCGAGCACGCTGGACTTGCTCAAGGAGGAGGAGTTCCAGGCCATGAAGAAGACTGCCAGAGTCCTCAATGTGGCGCGCGGAGGTGTCTACAACGAGGCCGCGCTTCTCAAGGCGCTAGACGAGGGATGGATCGCGGGTGCCGGCCTGGATGTTTTCACATCGGAGCCTCCGGCGGCGGATTCCACAGCTTCTCTGCTGACGAAGCACCCCAAGGTGGTGGCGACGCCGCATCTCGGCGCGTCGACTGTCGAGGCGCAGGAGAACGTGTCCATGGATGTGTGCACGCAGGTTGCGGAGATCCTCCGGGGCGGGCTCCCCACCGCAGCCGTCAACGCCCCCCTGATCCTGCCGGAAGAGTACCGAAAGCTCCAACCGTTCGTGCGCCTGGTCGAGAAGATGGGGGGGCTCTACACGCAGCATTTCGTCGGTAGCAAAGGCGGAATGGTGGGCGGGCGAAAGTTCGAGTTGATATACCAGGGCGAGCTCTCCGGGATATCCAACACCAGGCCGCTCTTCGCAGCACTGGTGAAGGGGCTCGTCTCGTCGATCAGCGATTCCGGGGGCAGGGACGTGAACATCGTCAACGCCAACCTCATCGCGAAGGAGAAGGGCATCATGATCAGCGAGACGCACAGCGGCGACTCCAAGAACCTCACGTACGCCAGCCTCGTGACGCTGCGCTCCTACGACGACGACCCGGGCAGCGAGCAGGTCATCGAGGGCTACGTGTCGGGCAACACGGTCTACATCTCCAAGCTGGACCGCTTCAGCGCCACGTTCAAGCCCGAGGGCACGCTCGTCATCCTCCACAACTACGACGAGCCGGGCAAGATCGGCGGCGTGGGGACGGTGCTGGGGCGGCACTCGATCAACATCCGGTTCATGCAGGTGGCCGGCCTGGACTGGGAGACGAAGAGGGAGAGGGCGAAGGGGGCGCTGGAAGCGGTTGCTGGAGGGGATGAGCCGGCGAACAACGGGAACGGGGAGAACGAGGCGTTGATGATCTTGGGAGTCAACGGGGTGGTGAACAAGGAGGTGTTGGACGATCTGGGGAGATCAGAGGGTATCCTACATGTGAGCTTGGTAAAGCTCTGAGGCTCTTGGTTATAGATGCTTGTTGTTGCTACTTGTATACCACTTACGGAGCTGGTGCGCCATTGTTGCTGCCACACAACACAGAGGAATAATCGATCGGTCCATCATCAACTGGGCTTGTTAACCCAAAGCAAGAGTGTTGGCTGCATGCTTTGTGAAGTTCGCAAAACAACATCAGTCCATGATGACATTCATGATGGAAACTGCCGTATGCGCATCGTCCAGATGGATTCCGCATTCCAAGCTCCCCATTGACTGAACCCCCCTGCAGATTATGGATCAAAACTTCAGCGGGTCTGGTACGGGCCGCGAACCGCGAACCGCTTAGGCTCTGATAGGCGGCCTCCCCCCCTGGTCCAAGCGAAATGGGCCCCAGCGCTTCGCTTCAACCACACGCATGGGAGGAGACGCTTTACCTGGTAACATCCCCGACGAGGCAACAGAACTTGCAAACCCCCAAAGTAAGAAGGTCTACGAAGTACAGATTCGGAGTGCTTCTGGGCCAGACTACCACGTAGCAAAACCGGCGCCGAATGCTGCGCCTTGTGAAACACGCAACCAACATGTCTTATCATAGTTGGGGGGGCGAATGGTAGCCTGCTCGAGGCTGCAAGGCACGGCTGTGCATACATAATAAGGATAGGCAGCCCCCATCCCCCGTCCAGTAATTGGGCTAGCTGCGTTTCTACACTTTCTCTCACCACATGTTGCTTCTCTAAACGCCTCTTCAATTTCCTCAAGCCATCACCAGTCGTGCGAAGCCAGGTGGACGAACTAATCTAGTTTGGCCGATGGAAGAACTGCGAAAGCTCGCGATCTCGAATTTCGAGACGTGGGACAAGTTCCAGGAGAATGGCACCAAGTCTCCGGGCATCTCAACCACGCGCCTACCGGCACCTCCTCTTAGAGTCATCAGGATCACCACCTTCTCCGATGGCCAGGACCCTTCCCACTTCTCGGGCGAAGTCACCGAGTCCACACTTCTGCATACGCTAGAGCATACGCCGCAGCTCGCGAGCAGCGGCCCGAGAGATGCATCTCTGAAATTGCTCGTCATCCCCCGCTACCACGACGATGAAATCCAGCTATCCAAGAAGCTGTTCCTGGATGCGTTCCACCAGTTCAATATCGACCCCCTCATCCTGCAGCAGATCTGGCTCAGCGGGTACGGCCTCCACTACTATGAGCATCCGCACAACGACACCTTCAGCTTCTACATCGGCACCTACGTCTACTCCCTCTTCTGGTCCTTCAACCCGGCCACCCTGGAGACGTGCGCTGTGCTGCTCCTCCGCGCCACGCCGCGCCTGCGCAATGGCAAACATGCCATCATGACCTTCGAGCCCGTGCTCAAGAGCTACAAGGCCCAGATACACACGCCCTTCTTCCTCTGCTTTGCCGTGTATGTGAATTTCTATCGTCTCTTTGAGGAGGGCTTGTATCTTGAGATGGGCAACCTGCGAGACATCGAAGTCAAGACGGGCCACGGGCCGAACAGCCACAATGGGGGTAAGCTGCCGGCGTCAGGCATCCTTGATCTCACCAAGGCGGCTCAGGAAGTGGCCGACACCCAAGTCCACTTGTCGAATCTTCTACGGCACGGAAAGTACATGACCGAGATCGGCTTGTTTCTCGAGAATAGTGCATCGATCGCCCGCTGGCATAGTCCAATCCCGCGTCCCCTTGACCAAAAAGCGGCGGCGGACTTCGAGAAGCTGCAGGTTTTACTCCCCATGTTGAAGAGACAGATCAAAACAGCGGAGCCGTCCGTCCGATACCTACAGGACAGGGCGATCGGGCAATCCTCAGTCGTACGTGAACCCCAACCGAATCAAGTTTGTCTGTGAGCCTTCCTAACAAATAAATAGATAACCAGTCTCATAACACATAGAGACGCGCAAGCCAATATCAAGTTGGCCGAATCCGGCCGTCAGATGGCCGAGTCAGCTAAGAGGGACAGCTCCGCCATGAAGTCCATCGCCATCATGACCATGCTCTTCCTCCCGGGCACCTTCTTTGCGGCCCTGTTCGCCGTCCCATCAATGCCCAAATTCGGCCGGGATACGTTTTGGCTCTACTGGGCACTAGCCCTTCCTTCGACGCTTTTCGTCTTCGGGTTCTGGGTCTGGCATCACAATGTTTGGAGCCCTTGGCGGAAGACCAAGGGCGGGCGGCCGTCGCAGGATAGCCGAAGCTCCACAGGCATCTCCGAAACTAAGGACAGTGATTCATCTTGCGTATAGAAAACGCTATATGTACACTTGTCATTACACCATCGTACCGCTAACCCAACTCGGAGGTATGTCCGCTGGACTCGTCCCCCAGTCAGACTCTGTCGAACCAAGGACTAGCTCTAAGGTCCAGCCCTCGGTGAAGAACTCATGCCCGATCCAGCTCTTCGTCCACGGCTCGCCATTCACCGACGCGCTCTGGATGAAAATGTTCTCATAGGTCGCGTCAAACCCAACATTTCTAACTGTCGCCGTCTTCCCCGTGATGGGATTCGTAATGCTCACTTCCTCGAAAAACGGAGGGCTGATGAGATAAACGTTCTGCCCAGCCACGGGAAACAATCCGATCACGGAGAAGAAGAGGAACGCGCCCATGGCGCCCGAGTCGTCGTTCCCGGGCAGCCCATCTGGCGCGGAGTTGAAGGATCGAGGGATGTAGGTGTGGATACGCTGGGCGGAGAGAGCCGGCCGGCCCACGTAGTGGTACAGGTAGACGGTCAGGAAGACAGGCTCGTTAGAGATGTCGGCCAGACCGGAGGTGTGGAAGAAGTCCAGGCGGGGGATGAAAGCTTCGGGCCCCCCGATGAGGTCGATCAGGCTTGAGATGGAATGGGGAACAAAACTGTTGGGTCAGCGTTTCCCATAAGCGCAAGGAGTAGAGGGAGGCACCCACAACTGGTACTGCCAGATGCTGGCCTCGAATGTTTCGCTGGGATTGCTTGTTAGAGAACAGAACCCAGCGAGAGAAGAGCACGCAATAGGATCCTGGTATCCCCATGTCCCATTGAGGTACTTTGGCTGAAAGAATCCCGTATACCCCGTATCCTCCCCATCGATCAGCGACTTCTGTTCCACCTTCCACAGGTTCTGCCAGTTCATGCTCCTGGCCATGTATTTATCCTTCAAGTCGCCCTTCCCCAGCCCCTCTGCCAACTGCGCCAAGCAGAAATCATCATACGCATACTCCAGCGTCCTAGACACGCTCCTCGAGTTCGTGCCGAACCCGACGGGGTCAAAGTCCAGATACGGGATGTAGTTCAGCTTCTTCCAACTCGCGAGCCCGCCGCGCCCGTGGAAAGACCATTCGAGCGGCTCGTTCTCTGCGTCGTTGATGATGGCCTCGAGCGCGAGGGTCCAGTCGATGGACGAGGTGAGGTTCTTCACGTAGGCGTCGACGAGCACGATGTCCGCGTTGGAGCCGCCTTGGGTCCAGCCGTTGCAGAGGGACATGTGGCAGTCCGGGAGCCAGCCCTCGTGCTTGTAGATGTCAAGGAGGGAGTTGATCATTTGGATCTGGGCGGAGGGATCGATTACTGTGAGTAGGGGATGCTGGACTCGGAAGCTGTCCCAGATGCTTTGCACTTGTTAGATATCCGAGCTTTTCATTTCGGACCGTATCAATAGTCACCAGTAAAATGAATCAAAGTACGGGATCCCGCTGTCCCAGTGGGGGTTCTCCCCTGTGTAGTTCTGGGGCGAAATCATGTTGCGATAGATCCCGCTCCAGAAACTCGTCTGCAAATCCTCGGTCGCTCCGCCTGGCTTGATAGAGACGGTACTGAGCTTCTCTCGCCAAGCATCCTTGGCCGTCGTCACTAGATTGTCAAAGTCTTCCAGAGGGTTGGGAATCTCCCTCTCAGCACCCCTGCAAGCCTGCTCGCCACTAATGAAGCTTATGCCCGCCCGTACAGTGAGCGTGTCATCAGCCAGTGAGTCGAAACGAGCAAATCCACCACCTTCGATGTAGAAGAGATTGAAGCCCCGCGTAATAAACACCTCCTTCGGCTCCGTCCCCGCACGATTGTTAACCCAGACGCCGTTGTCAAACACTTCGGCGCCGAAGAAGTCGACGCAGAAATGAAGAACGTAGGAGCCAGCACCAAAACTAGGGAGGAACGTGCCGTTTCCAACCATTCGTCCTGTGGCTGCGTCGATGCTTACCGACGCATTCTGCCTGCTTGCCCATAAATCTGTCAAATCCAGCAGGACCAGCGGGTGAGCGCTCCCACTTGGGAACTTGAAACGATACAACGCCGCATGCTCGGACACGGTCATATCTGCCTTCACGCCCGAGACCAGGTCGACGGCAAAGTATCCCGGCTCCGCCACCACCGAGTCCAGGTCATACTGCGTAGCCCGGTCCCCGATACGAAACTGGCATTTGTTGAGCTCATCATCCGGACACACCTGCGGGAAGAGCGGGAAGTTGCCCAGGCTGGGATTTCCTCCGGTGCCGCTGTCATGGACGCTCGAGAAACCAGTGATGTTGCTCCCATCGGTCGCGAAGCCGCCGGTCTTCTCGCCGTCTACGTTGGGCACTGCTTTCGCGAGACCGTAAGGGAGAGTTGCGCCTGCGAAGACATTGCCGCCGTTACGAGAGCCTATGAGAGGGTCGACATAGGTCAGAGAGTCAAATGATTGAGAGAGGGCAAGGGTGCCGAACAGGCCGGAGACTAGGGCTAGGAGTGCTGGCATCGTGCCGCCGTGAGACATCCGTCGGACTCGGGGGTGGGGAAGATGAGAGGCAGCCACAGTCATATATCACAGACTGGCCAACCTGTAGAAGGGCAAGGGACTAGGATTATGAGATTATTTAAAGTATCGAGGGAGGATTGGAGCCACGCAGCCCGCTGTACGACCTGCTTATTCGAAATAGCCAGCGTAAAGGCTAAGAAACAGCAGCCCAACTTGTCTCTAATTGAGGGGATCATCCACATCACACTGGTGACGGCGGGACCTGCCAACTTATATTCTTCACGACTACTTGACAATCGAGGATCCAACCAGCACGAGACGTTGAACTGCCAAAAGCACACAGCAGGTAGGATCACGAACCCCGCGGGGCTGCTGGATGTGGCAGGTGGTAATCCGCTCTCCATGTCAGCGAGCTCGGCAATAGATGAAGCTGATAAAGTGCAGATCATCAAGGTTTCTTTGTCTCTGGGACTGATAGCTGGGCCCATGCAGCCACGGCCGCCCGCTTTGCCAGGCATGTTTACCCGGATCTCCGATCTTCTGGGTGGGCCAGACCTTCAGATGGTGAGTAGGACGGTAGGTACTTGCATATGTAATGATGAAGGTTTGGAGGCTTAACTGAGGTGATGGGACGAGCGATGTGGAATGAAGTAGTTCGTTGGGATCAAACATCTGGAGTATGGAAGCTGCTTGGGTCGTGACATCACTTAGTACCTAGGTACTTAAATTAATGATGCTCGTTCAGATGCTTCACAGGGGGGTGGTTAGCTTGGGCTCCAGCGCTCAAACGCCTGTAACGTTTGCTGCTGTTCGTAGACCACCCATCATCGTCTGAGAGTTCCTAATTCGGCACTTTGTCTCCCGATTTGTCCATCAGCAAGAAGATCAATTGGAACAGCTCCAGCAGCCCCCATCTCGCACCCGTCCAGCAAACCCGATGCCCGATATTGGAACAACATGAGAGCAAGCCACTCGGTTTCAATATATCTAATCAACCCGGACTCCGGGCTTCACCACCAGAAAAAAATGCTAAAAGCAATGTGATACGGACCTACCTAGTGCATCTCCAAATTGGCGAAACGCGCAATGCAGCAGCTTTGGGCTCCGTGGCGACGGGCCCCCCCTTCCAGCCGCGCCGGATAATTGAGAAGAGGACAGGTATAGATGTGTGTCTTTAAATAAAATCCCAGCTCTCGTCCCATTCACAGCTGTCTACGTGAGTTCCGTGCTCTTGTGAAGGTCATTGAACGCTCCTGTGTTGTTTCGTGGTTAGTAGTAGGTCTTGCGCACATCGCCCATCATGCTCGACACGTACCAGCTCAACCTCGCCGGTTTGCTACTGGTTTGCGGCATCTTGTTCGCGTCTCGGAATGCGGAAGGCGAGAGCAAAGTCGTGAGCGAGAAGAAGGAGGTGAAGACGAGGCAGTACCAGAGGCTGTATCAGGGCTCGCAATGGGCTTTCTATGTCGTCTACGCATTGGTAATGGGGGCAGATTGGCTACAGGTGCGTCGCAATTCAAACCATGTACCCTCTCACAGGCATAGCTAACGAAATTCAGGGCCCGTTTCTATACTCGCTTTACAGAGACGAGCATAAAGTGTCCTCGGAAGTAATCGCCACGCTCTTCACCACCGGCTTCCTCTCCGGCGCCATCGGCGGCTACTTCACTGGCAGTCTCGCGGACCGCTACGGCCGCCGCATCACCTGCCTCACCTTCTGCGTGCTGTATTCCCTCTCTTGCATTCTTACCACGATCCCCAGCGTTCCCTTGCTATTCGTCGGCCGGGCGCTGGGCGGTGTCAGCACGAGCCTGTTATTCAGCGTGTTTGAGAGCTGGATGGTGACCGACTTCCACAACCGCTTCCTCGAGAAGAAGGGCCTGAATCTCTCGCGGACGTTCGGCACCATGAGCACTTTGAATAGCATTGTGGCCATCGTGAGCGGCGTGTTCAGCGAGTGGATTGTTTCCGCGGCGGGGACGAGGAAGGCCCCGTTTGTCGTGAGTGTTGTGCTGCTAGGCGTGGCGTGGCTCTTCATCTACGGGCAATGGGTAGGTTCCCCGATCTGCAGGGAGAATTATATGCTAATCGTTTACTAGGACGAGAATTACGGCTCCTCAGGGACCAGCTCGGCGACTGAAAAGCCCGCCGAGAATAAGCTCTGGTTGTCCATCACCAACAAACAAGTTCTCACCCTTGGCCTTGCCTCCACCATGTTTGAGGGCTCCATGTACCTCTTCGTCTTCTTCTGGACCCCGGCCCTGCAAGCCGCGCAGAAAACGCCCTCCCCGCTCCCCTACGGCATCATCTTCGCCTCCTTCATGGCCTCCACCATGTGCTCCTCGCTCCTCTTCAATCACATCACCGCCCGCGGCCTCCTCTCCTACACGCAGCTGCTGACCGCCATCATGGTGGTCGCCAACGTCTGCTTCTTCAACCTCATTCGCCCCAAGTCCGAGCAGCTGACGTTCTGGCTTTTCTGCATATTTGAGGCGTGCGTGGGCATGTACTGGCCGTGCATGGGCTACTTGAAAGGCAGGGTCGTGGATGACGGGGTCAGGGCGCAAGTGTACGGCGTGATGAGGATCCCGCTGAACGTGTTTGTGGTGGTGAGCTTGTTGCTGACGGGGGATGGGGAGGCGTATGGGACTGTTTTCTCGGTTTGTGCGATGCTGCTACTTGCATCGTCGGGGGCTCTTTGGGTGGCTGGTCGGGGGGAGAAGGTCCTGTAGATTGGGTGTGTAAAGCACACATGTGTCTTATCATTGGGTAGCTCATAGAAGTCTCAAAATATCACCTTCAAAAGTTAAGTTCGTGATAAATCTCATGCGTGAGCAAGGTCGTGTACAATGCCATATACTCTCATATCACAATATGACAATGCTGATGCTCAACATCTTCACTCAAACGTTCCATCCGGCCTCATCTTCCCAATAACCGGCTCCAAAAGCAACGGCAACACCTCCGCGGCATCCCTCCCGAATGCGAAATCTCCCGGCTTGATCCGAAACTCCTCCTCCGGGTTCTCGGCCTCTGGATTGATGGTCGCGATCCTCGCCCCGGCGTTCTTCGCCTTGGCTATGTAACCAGCAGCCGGCCACACCTGCGCGCTCGTACCGACAACTAGCATTAGGTCGATCTTCCCGCTGTCGATCCACGTGTCGATGTCGTCGAGCATGTCGGAATCAAGGTCCTCGCCGAACCAGACCACGCCTGGCCGCAGCAGCCCGTCGGAACACATGGGGCAGGACGGCAGGTCACTGCGCTTGATTTCGGGCAGGGGATAGCCGGGGTCTAAGAGGGGGAGGGTCTTGGTTGCGTCGACGTCAAGGGATGCCGGGGCCAGGGCCGGGCAGAGAGGGTCTTCGTAGTTGTGGTGCTCGAGGTAATCGCAACGCGGATTAAAGCATTTGATGTCAAAAAGAGAGCCGTGGAGGACTTGAAGCTGTTCCGCCAGGTGGTTTGCTCTCGGGGACAGACCTATCTTGTTAGTCTCACTCACTCACTCACTCAGCACACCTTTCGCTCCCTCTCCGACAGCTCCACCAAAGCTTGTGAGAAAAGAAACCCACCATCCACATTTTGCGTCAAGCACATGAAGCCCTCCTTCTTCCTCGCCAGCGCTGCAAGCGCGTGATGCGCGGGATTCGGCAGCGCCCTCAGCGCCATATGTCGCCGGTACGCATAAAACAGCCAGACCAGGCCGGGATCTTCCCCGAACGCCCTCGGGGTCGCGAGCCGCGTGGCGTCGTGGTTGCGCCACAGCCCGCCGGCGCCGCGGAAGGTGGGCAGGCCCGACGAGGCGGACAGGCCGGCGCCGCAGAGGGCGAGGATACGGTTGCTGGAGAGGAGGGCCTCGTGGAAGGCGGCGATGTCGTTGTGCGGAGCCATGGTGGCGATGCCTCTGGCGCGGAGTGCTTGGGCTACATACGTATTAGGAATTTTGCGGCATCGACGCGGATTATGAGCGAGACTTACGGAGGATCTGGATCTTATTGGATAGTATGTTTGTTAAATGATTTGAAAGGAGAGATCTCATCCTGCGTTTTATTGTTTGTTTTGTGCCGTGCAGGCACCCTCGAACTGGGGGCAGGCAGTGAGTGAGGCAAGCAACTGCTTTGACCCCGGATGTCTGGTTCGCCACGCAATATACTTGCATCATCGTTTGAATTCCCACTCCAAACTCCAATTTCAGAAATCTTCATTATTCACCAGTATCTTGGTGAATCGTCTAAACGTAATTACTCTATCGATTCCATAGCAACTTGGTTTAGTCTGGATTTAATTTGGAGTTGACTGTAAAATACGGAAACATTGCATTTCTCTGCGAACCGTTCGTCCTCGATCCTACAGACGCCGTCGCCTAGATGAAGGATCATAAGCCCTTCGCCTTACAATCATGCATAAACAGGCCTCACATCCTGACGAGCTATCACAGCACAAGACTGCCTAGTTCACCAAGACATACCGATACCTCGCCTTCCCATTGCCCATGTCCACCATCGCCTGGTTCGCTTCCTGCATCGGCCGCTGCTGGACCCACGGCTTGATGCCTTTCGTCACGGCCAGTGCTAGCATCTCTCGTATCTCGGCCGGCGAGCCGAGCATCGACCCCGTGAGCTTGGCTCTCGTGGCTATCAGCGGA
Source organism: Reticulascus tulasneorum (assembly GCA_001557505.1). Lineage (NCBI taxonomy): Eukaryota > Fungi > Ascomycota > Sordariomycetes > Glomerellales > Reticulascaceae > Reticulascus > Reticulascus tulasneorum. Next base: position 1,599,141 of record LSAX01000006.1, read on the forward strand.
GATGAGTGGATGGAGAACGCTCCGTCGTCGGGACTCCCTACTTGGACGAGTGTTCCGTCTTTCTTCAACAGAGTGAGGTGCTCTTGCAGAGGCATCTAGCCACGCCGTTTAGCGAGTCACCGTTTCAGCAACGATGCCGGGTTCCAGTGTTTAGAGCTCACCTTGGAAGATGAAACGGTCGAGATGATCAGATCAAAGGACCGGTGATACGTCTTCAGCCAACCCTCTTCCTCGTCCGTGGCAATGAACCCATCCGCCCCCATACCCAAAACCTCCTCCCTCTTGGCCCCCGTCCTCGATATCCCTACGACCTTGCCCGCACCTAACGCCTTGGCAAACATCACTCCGAAGTGCCCCAAGCCCCCAACGCCTAGAATGCCCACCACCTTCCCGGGACCACACCCATGGTGTTTCAGCGGCGAAAACATGGTGATCCCTCCGCACATCATGGGCGCCACATCCGCCGACTCCAACCCCTCGGGCACTTTGAAGACGAAATGCGATGGACAGCGATGATACAGGCCATGCCCGCCCATCGTCCTCTCACCACTGAAGTGCCTTGACGAGTACGTGTGCACCGCCGCGGGACAGTACTGCTCCTCGCCCTCCGCGCACTCCTCGCAGTCCCCGTGGCGGCCGAGGCAGGCGTCAACCTGCGCTCCGACGCCGACCCGGTCGCCGACTTGGATGCCGCCCGTGGCCGCGGAGCCGACACGGACAACCTTGCCGACGATTTCGTGGCCCACACAGATAGGGGACGCGGTGGAGTCCTGGTCGCCTGTTAGTGCATGGCTCGCAGGCTGCCTGAGGAAAAGCTTACCCGAACGCGTCGCAGCGCCGCCAGGTCAGTACCGCAGATACCGCTGTGCGTGATTTGAATGTCGATATCCGTTTCTTCCCATGCCTTGGGCTCGAATTCTTGCCAGACCATTTTCCCATTGACGCAGTCCTTGTCCAGGCCGAGCCATCCTTCGAACTTGTAATCTTGCGATTCCATTGTGAAAATCTGCGCCGAGGACTTCTCTTGAGCGGCGAATAGGCCAATTCTGTTGCAGCAGAGCTTGAGGTTTGGCTTCCGGTGGGAAGCACCATGAAGAGAGGCTGCACTTCTTATACAGAGCCTCCACAGCGACCTTAGCTCCGCGATTTTGCCCGCGGCTTTGCCAGCTAGCGCGGCAGTTGAAGACTTCCTAACGGCTTATCTTCATGTTTTGTTGCTATACTGCTTGCTACTGGTGATGAAGGGGTTGCATCATGGTTGCATATAGTTGCTACCGGCCTTGAATTCATCCTTTTCGTTAAGATTCATTTTGTCATCGCTTCGGCAGCACATGATACTTGAGCACATGGTTTGTCCCATTGGTCTATCAGAAATACCCTAGAGGAAAACAAGCTGCTGGTAGATAATTGAGATTCTGGCGCTGTCTTCCTGAAGGACGCTTGAAGAAGAAGCTCTCGAAACCCGGGTTTGACAACATGAAGCTATTCACATCCGAGCCAATGCTGCCGTTTGCGGCAATGTCCCCAGGCGGCTGCCAGGGGTGGGAAATTGTGCATGGGTCGAGGAAAAGGATTGGGAACGTTGAAAGCCATCAGCACTTTACTCACGCCTCAGACCAAACTTTACACTCGGATCGGCGAACACTCTCATGGAGGCACTAGTTATACAGATCCCATATCACAGGCACGTCAGAGGGGCTAGAAAGCAGGCAGAACCAGCCAACACCCCAGCGATGTAGTTCTCCAGCATGTCGTATCCTCTCGCCAAAGGACATTAGACATTCATATGTACGCCTGCACCGCGCCGCAACGGCCTCACACAACCCCGTCCCCATCCCAGAAACTGCTGGGACTCGTCAAACATCACCAGACTTGTGACCTCAACCAGTCACTTATCAGAGGAAGCCCAAGAGGGTGCAATTTGCAAGTGCTCGCCCCTCGCCAACATCCCAGCGAGCATCCTCGTAAACGGACAGAGTTCTGACTGCGACTCACGGTCGGTTACAACAGCAGGGATCCATACCATGATAAACCCCCCCTCTCCCCCAGAGTCCGCTGGGTGGGGTAGGGCTCATTTAGAGTTCTTAACGGGACATCCTGGGCAGAAGAGGGGGACGGAACCTACATCCGATGAGTTTGTTGGTCCCCCAGTGCAACGTCCGAACAGGTCCAATGAATTGGCCTCACAGATGGAAAAAAGAACGGGTGCTAATTCCCGAAAGAGCGCGCCAATGTGTGTGGAGATTGCTCGTACTCCCAAAACACCTTGGCCGCGGAGAGCCAAGCGGCATGACGCGACTCGGGAGATTACATCGCGCTTCAACCCCACAAGTCATTTCCACGCATTCCAGGCCGTCAACTTGGCATCGCCAACAACCATGTTTGGCTTCCTATTCAAGAAAGTCGTTGCAAAGGCAGATAATATCACACAAAATGGGTGCAATGAGTTTCAGGTAAAAATGTTCAAAGATTTTTGTAATCCACCACACTCGGCTCACTCGAAAAGGATCGAGGAGCAACATATCTAAGGTATCATGCATGAATAGCCATGTACAACTTCACTTTCACCACACCAAACACAAAAAAACATACATCTCCATCTGTTCGACTGGAATGCCCCATGAAATGCCATGATCCCATTACCCGTCCATCCCCATGCCCTTGAAAACACCTTGAATCGAGGCCGTCGCGGGCTCTTTTTTGTACAGAAGCATCCCTCAGGAAAGCGTGACCATAATAAAAACCAAGTAAATGTGAACTGTATTGGCTCCATCTGCTCGAACTTGTTCAGGTAACTAATACCCGAGCTGGCGCAAAGCAGTGCGCGTAAGGATCGTGGTGAAGATTGAGGATTATGTGGTCAGCTCTCCGACGACGGCCGCGTAATGCGGTTTGATATCGACATCCGGAATTTGAAAAGCCCATCGCTCATCTCAATAACCCCCTCTCTGCTTATAGCAGGAAGGCGAAGAAGAGACCGACGAGACCAAGCGCCAGGTTGGCCTTGGTCATGACACCAGCGCCTGGGGCATCGGTGGTTTGCGATGCAGCAGTGCCGCTAGTGGTCTCGGACGGGCTATCAGAGGCAGTGGAAGACTCGGTCTCGGTAGCGGAGGCGCTGCTGGTGGTGGTGGTGGTGGTCACGGCGCTGGAAGAGACGGACGTGGTCACAGTCGCGAGAGTGGTCTTGCTAGATTCAACCTTGGTGGAGGTCTTGGGGGGAGCAAGAGTAGAGGTGGTCTTTTCGACGCCGGAGTCCTCGCCGCCGCTCTCGGTGTTGACGACGATGCTCTCCCAGGTGCCAGATCGGTCGCCGTAGATGTACTCCTTGGCTCCAGTCTTGCCACCCTGGTAGTCGGTGATGGAGATGCTCTCGTAGTAGGCGTGGAAGGGAGCGTCGGCGAAGTTGGTGTATCCGCCAGCCCAGTCGACGGTTCCCTTGGGGGCATCCTTGCGTCCGGCAACCCACGAGCCAAGCTTGATCTGCATGGGGGTCTGGGGGAAGGCGGATCCTCCCTTAGCGTCGGCGTAGAGGAGTTCTCGCACAACGTTGCCGTTGATGAGCCATTTGACCGAGTCCTTGGTCCAGTCGAGAGTGTAGGTGTGGAACTCGGTGATTGGGCTGGAAACCTGGTGGTACTTGCCGCGGTCGTAGGTGGAGGTATCGCCCTTGCTGAAGTAGTTGGTCTGGACCTGCTCGTTGTCGCCTCCAAGCCACTCCCAGTCGATCTCGTCAAGATCGTCGGATTGCAGCACGATGCTGGTGACGATACCGGTACCGGCGGAAGCCTTCATCTTGACCTCGAGCTTACCGAAGAAGATGTACTTGTGGGACGCCATGGTAGGCGCGTCAGTCTCGGCGTCGATGGTGAAGACGGCGCCGGCGCTGGTGTAGTCGATGGTGGTTCCGGCAAGAGGGTACAAGACGCTCTCATCGTGAGCCTTGGTGGTGAAGTCAAGTGCGACAGTGCCGCCCAGAGCAGGATCGGCGGGGCAATCTGAGAAATGAAGGTTAGCACGCATGCTCGCGGAAACGCGCAAACCCCTCGACGGGGTGATGGGCAAAAGCAGGCAACTTACCCTTCTTGGTGGGATCACACGAGGTGAAGGTCTGGGCAGAGACGAGGGTCGAGGCAGCCAGGGCTACCGCGGTAGCGGAGAAGATCTTGTTGAACATGGTTGGATTTTTGTGAAGTCTGTAAATTGACCGGTGGTATGTGTGATCAGAAACAGAGATTCAAGCTGGTCGAGTTGTTGTGTGCTCGGTCAGACACAGATATAGAAGGAAAAAAATAAAGAGGTTGGTTCTGGTTGCTGCAGGTGCGATTCGAGAGTCTAAATATTTTCCGAGTGGGCTCAACGAAAGTGTGTGCGGCGCAAAAGATCAAAGCTGTTTTGTTTAACGAGAGACTGGTAAGGTAAAAAAGACGAACAAATTAAAGTAACGTAGAAAAGGTGACGGAGTTGCTCGTGATGCAAAGAAGATGGGTTGGATGGGAGGAGGCACGAGAAAGGAGAGAAGGGAGGACGGGGTTGCTTTTATGAGTTGCCATATCCACACTCTTCACGCACACCTTCGCCAAGGTAGCGTAACTTAATGGCCCGGCGCACTAAGGTAGGGTAGGGAAGACTTCGTACTTCCAGGCTAGGCATGGTCAGCAAGGCAAGGTACCTGACCAACCAAAGAGGCAGCAGAGAGTGACTGATGCCATTTTTGCAGCGCCGCCCAGACACCCCATCTCGTCAAATACGACATTACAGTGGAGTGGCCATAGCCCAACGCGGACGCCGTGTGCCTGGGCAAAGGAGATCTTAGCAGGGGGAGGGAAAACGGGGTTCGCTCGGAGGGGAACAGAGGAGAGGAGAGGGGGGTGCAGGGCTGTTGGTGGCTCTGCCCATCTGCCAGCCATGTCTCCCCCATCTCGGGTTCAACGTGTGGGCAAATCGCGTTGTTTTGTTTCCCCCTGTAAAAAGACAAGGGGTTGGGTTGGGCGTGTGAGTGAGTGTGTGTGTGTGTGTGCAAATGCATACTACGTTCACAATATGGTTTATGAACGAGGGCATTCGCCAAACCCGGGAGAAGGATTTTGTTCACCAGGAGACCTCCGGGCCCGCAATCTGACCAATGGGAGCGGGTACGAGGCATCTTTTCGGCGAAGGTACGTACCCCCTTCGCCATGCAAACAAGCTTGTGGCGCTGATTATGACATGAGATGCATAAACACGCCCCAGTGTTCCCCCTGTCAGCCATGACAGTAACGGACAAATCTTCCACGACCACCGCGAAGTCTCCGAGGAGAAAGTGTGGTGGTGTGCACGCAATGAATGATTCAGCGCCTAGCATTCCATTTCCTCGTGATTTCCAAGCCTGCAGCCATTTTTGCTGAGTGAGGGTGTTTTACCTTTTGCTTTTCCTGTTTCTTTCCAGTTCATTCCAGAGCCCGGGCGACCAAAACAATGAGGGGGGAAAAAATCCGTTCTTTTTCTTTCTAAGCAAGCTGGTGAAGGGGCATTGGTGCGCCTCTCGCCCCGGCTCCGAGTCATGTATGGCGGCGCCCAGCCCCTTGGGGGAATAATAATCAACTGGAAGACTATTCCGTCAGAAGAGCAAGATCGGATCGCTTACTCTGTACTGTACAGATTAGTAGCGACCGATTTCTTCCTCCATCCGTCTTGACAACAGATTACATACACACATATGTACATAATTAGATACATGATTATGATCTGTGGGATCTGCGTACCGCTAGCGATAGTGCACGATCGAAATGTTCGTGCTACGTAGTAATTGTCCGTACCTACGAATACCCCTTCTGCAGCACAAAGAGATCCGCTCCTGAAAAATAAGGGGTTGACCGTCGTTCTGAACGTCCAGCGGGAATCCCTGTGGCTGATCCCTGTCCCGTCTCCCAGAAATGGATATTCCAGGGATCATTCTCCACGCACGCAGCAGGGGGCTCCTTCGTACAATTGATTGACTGAATCTTGCACCCGCGAAAACGTCCTTGCCTGTGTGAATGGCCTCAGTTGATTATCATCTCGATTTCCTTACTGGGTATGCGCGTAACTCGGGAAGACAGTCAAGTTTTCGAGATCATCGCTCTGGAAGAAAAAGGGTACGGCGTTGCACTGGGAAAACTCCCATCGCACTATGCATTTCGTCATTCCCACTAGGGCTCCTAATTACTCTACTTGGTACACCTCGTACCGCCACACCCAGGCAAACACCACCTAAAACTTACCAGCACCAGACCCGGTCGAGACTATTCGCTTGGTGCTCGGTACAGAGCACTCAGCCATCCATAATACCACCGAATCGCCCTGTTGGCCTAATTGAATTATGCCGTCTGTGGCCTATGACTGTCAACCCGCTGCCGGCGCTGTCAGTTTCTTGAAACAGGAGAAACAAAGCGGGCCGGTACCCACGAACTAGGATGCTCTCTGCTCTCCCTCTGGCTTCCGTTGTTCCATCTCAGCTGCTTCTAGTGCCCCCTTCACTCTCTATTGTCTGGGGTTGCAGTACGTAATTAGTGGTCCCATTCAACCCTTTTTCCATTCTTCTTTTCTCTTCCGTCCGGAGGGAGGCCAATGCTTGGTCGAACACGGGACTTTCAGGGACCTATTTTCAAACACGAAAAATGCTGGCAGGGCGGCAAGCGCGAACTCAAATTCTCGCAACGTTCCATTGTCCACGGTGCCGACAAGCCGTCGTTATTCGGCATCACCTTTTTTTTTGGGTGGCATGTGCCCTCCTTGGGCGGAATAGGCGAGACTCTTGGTGCTCGTATTCAGCTGGCTGGTGACTCGGGCTGCTGCTGCTGCTGGCGCTGCTGCTCGTGGCTGTGCAGGTCTTAGCAAGACATCCCACCATACTGCTCACTTGGGTAATAATTGATGTGACAATTAATACTTAGTCCGTACGGGATTACTGGGCCTACCTTGGACAGTGGCTCCGGTTTTATTGGTGGTAGGGTTATCCTCCTCCGTCACTCAGCCCTCCTTGGCCGCCCAAACTCGTCCACCTTTCCTTGGGAGGAAGCGGGACTGGCTCCACGTTGAGTCCTCGAATTTTGCAATTCCCCAGAGTCCCAGAATCATGCCTTTGAAGCGCGAAAAACGGGGTCATCTGTACAGCCTGCGCACAAAAGGGTGTTGGACTGGACGCCAATGATACGCAAGGTAAGGTATGGATGCATGTATCGCCCAAATGGCGGCCACAGAATCGCGGGGAGATCTGGTCCTACAGAAGCCACCCGAACAGATAAAATCAATCCCGGCCTGCCGTGGTCGGGCGCCAAATCGGTCGCCAAATCGGTCGGTCGCCAGTTCTGCGAACCCACGAGATTTCCAGAATGAGACGAAAGGAATGGCCGCTCGCCTTCCGAGCGCCACTCTAAATTTAACATGGCCTACGAAAATCCACCGGGCCAAACCCGCACAAATTTTTGCTTAGAGTAGGTAGTCCGTACGAAGTACGGACTAGCGTGATGTGGTTAGTGGCCAATGCACCCACCACCCCTTGGCCCAACTCTCCCCCCAAAGACGATCCTCATCGCCCAAACCAAGGCGACCATATTCGTATGTGCGTCGGTATATAGCACTGTAATGCATCGCATTAGGTTCGTCGCCTATCTCCGCCCATGTCCATGATGCCGTTTGCGGAAAGGAATTTGCTATGTCGGGTTTTCTGTCAATGCTTACCACTGAGTTACGGCATCCACGAAGTGCTTTCCAGAATCTTGTCCAGGGATCCTTGCATCTTTCTTCTCAGATGGGCTGCTTGCTGCTGGCTGTAGGGCTCTTAGCACCATGTCCCTAATAATAAAACTGCGGAGTACGAAGTAGCATCGCTCGTTCCGGGCTGGGCTGGTAGCTTCATGCAAGAGGCAACGGACCTGCAGCTGCAAGTGCCGCTCTCGTTCCTGACGATCTCAAGGGGGCTGGGGGGCGAACACATCGTCATCGCTTTTGTTCATTTGATTTTTCGATTCCTCTCCTGGTGCATTGATGAACTGGAATTCTTTTGCATGTAGTAATCCCATCCTTGGAGTTATTTTCAGAGGCAAAAGATGTAGGAGCAGCCGGTAGTCAGCCTTTTTCCTAATTCTCGTATTGGCTGTCGACGGGAACTCGATTGGACCCCCCGTTAGTAACCTTCAGCGGTCTTGCCGAACATTCATGAGCCTCATGTACATATCACTGTGAAGCTGTGACTCCCAAAGTCGGAGCCGGCTGGCCCGGCCGAATGTCAAGCGGCCTCCTCAGTCGCGAGTCTTGCTCCCTCCGACATTTCGATGCGCGGCGTCGTGATAGCTTGTTTCCGTCACCTTTCCCGTGATCTAGTGATCCCGCTGCCACCACATCACAATCTTTGTGGCGCCTGCGTCGCCTCACGCAGTCATCAGGGCCAGTCAGTTGAAGGTCAAGTGGCCTCTGAACAAATCTCATGCTCCCGGCGTTCGATCGGCTCAAACCCATTTCAATAGCATGCTGTGCAACTATGCCCATGCAAGTGGGTTGCGACAAAAAAGTGCCGGTCAACAGGTGAGACAAAAAGATAACTCTGCGTTTTCGCCAGTTGCAGGCAGCTTCCTTTGGAAAGTATGCCGAATATAGGATAAGAAGTCATCGAAGATTCTAATCACTGCCACTTAGTCACTAATATATTCGCTCCAATATTCTTATGAATAGCTACCTGAATATCTTGATATTCTACGATATATTCAACTACTTGAAATATATAGTTGAAACAGCGGCACTGGTTTTCTACAACCCACTTGCCATGCAAAAGCGTAACGCAAATGAGCTGCAGGCTGTACCACGTTGAAAAGAGAGTTAGAGGGAGAGAGGGAAAGCACCTACCTGGGTGCTTTACCTAAGTAAGTAAGGACCAAGGAGTAGAAGGAGCAGGAGAGAGAAGAGTTGGCGGGTGGCTTGGCCTGCCTTGGGTGAATATGTATCTACACTTTCCCTTATGAGGTCAAATCGCTCATACTACGATGACAAATATCTGGTTGATAACTCTTGTGACCCCAGCCGGTCTTGACGTTTTCAAACGCATGGTATATTTTCCCCGTTACCTCCCGGACAGAATTACGGCTCGTCGCCTCCGAAAAAAAGATGAGACTTCCACTTCGGGTCGTCGACATGCTCTCCACGCCCAAGACCTTCCACGTAGTCAGAACCAGGACCCGCAGAGGTATGCCCTGACTACCCGGCACTTGGTTGATGCTAAATGTAAAGTCTGTGTAGTATTTCTTGCATCCACGTACTGTGTTGTCAGGTTTATATGCGCAGTTTCGCCGACTGCACGGGTTCTCGTATGTCCAGAGGCATAGATTTGTGGCCCTTGATATTGGTGTTGAGGGGAAGATAAAGGGAGAGCTGACCGGCCAAGTATGATGGGCACAACATTGCTTATGCCCCCATTGGTCTGGTAAAAAAATCCTCGCGTGGGCCAGAATATTGAGGGAGGATCATTATATGCTTTCGGGGTACCAGGCTTCCATGGATAATGCGGTAGTCGGTTTGGTAATTGATCTTTACGGTGGAAGAATGAAGGCGGGTGCTTGTCGTCAGAGTTTAAGGGGTATACAGCTGCGCCCGATGACGATAGCATCTCATTACTGCCGCTACCATGATGAAATGGATCTGAACAGGCAGATAAGGGGAAGTAGTGGACCGAGTACTCCATGCGGAAGCACGTTTTGACATGCAAGGACGTATATCGTCCTCCTTTTCCCACGACCAACATGTCCGACTCGAAAGTGAGGGCAGGTGAAATATCCGACAAATTGGGCAGAGGACATGGTTGATAAACATTCCATCTCTCTCGAGCAAGATAAGAAAGTTGAAGCGCGAATCCTGATCGAGTTTCGAGAAGACTGACATGCCCATCTTACGGAGCATTTGCCGACCGACGAGACTCATCGCTGCCTGATCTTCCAACGACAAGTAGTCGCCAATTTCCATCACAATTTCGGCTGGAAGAGACTCTAAGCTCTGACGGTCGTCCAACTGATTGACTGGATGTGGTGGGTGCCGTAAACCACGAGCATACTTGAACACCCGAGTGAGAAGTGGCTCCATATACTGCGAGCCGCTTGGAAGTAATTAGAGGCCGACGTAGGTCAGTCGACGGGATGACGCTGGGCTACTATAGGCCCGGATTGACACGTAACAGGTGATTACGGGGAGACTGGAATCCTCGGTTCGATTGAAATGTTCTGACGCAGATTGGACTGAAAGTCTCTGGTGAGGTTGTCAAGCCTTCGGCACCAGACGTGTGGGTAGTAGCTGTTGTAGGAATGCACAGTATCTGCCACCTGCGACATATGATGGGCCGCTCAGATTTAAATAGAGAAAGTAATAGAAGAGAGAAGACCAGGCTAAGGATTTGGAAATTGGCATTGCCGTTGAAACAAAGATTTAGGAGGTTATAAACACGGAGAGGGGCTAAGATTTCCTGGCCAAATATAAACTTCGCGGATATACAGTACACTAAAAACCAAAGCAGTGTAATTTGGATGTCCGTTGGTTGTTCATACCAAGGATTTGTTTCCTTTGTTTTGTTCATTTCGACTCTCTGCAGTCCTTGATTTTGACTGTTTCGGTAACCCTGGCCGAAGATCACCATTACTTCAAACCACGACTTCAAACAGCTACGTCAAACAGCTACTCAACAGCCTGTCATTCGCCTGCTGGAAGTATTCGGTGAAAGGTCAGAACAGGGTCGAACCTCTCCATGGTGAGCGGCGACCCATATCCTCCATTTCCCCAAGGGGGGGATTTGGCAGGCAGAACTAGATTCTCGGCTTCCTGTGGTGTTCGTAGTAGTGGTACTAATATCTGGGAACTCGTTAGTAAACTGTATGTCCCCATCTAGCTATGGGCTTCGTACTCCATGAACAACACTGTCGAGCGCTCCTAATAAAGCTCATCAGCCGAAGCCCAAACCCCGAGTTTGCATATCATTATGCTTCACCGTCCACGGTTGCATGTCTGGTATTCTCACAATAGAAGAACCACCGAGTCCCAGCTCGACCATGTAATCGTGGCTAGTACAGGAATCAGTTGGCGCGCATGTCCTTGCACAGTATTTGGAAATTGTTCCGCTTAGGTGATACATTGATAATCCAAAATCTTACCTCCCTACGACATGAATGTGCCATTTCTGACGTCTTGACTCGTTTGGCATTGAGACATAGGCACCTCGAAACCACAGGCAATGGGTGTACTGAATGGTCTGCCGAGCAGAGCATTGACATTCTGGGGGGAGTGTCGGTGTCGATGTGCGAGTCAACGTGGCCGCGATAATTGCGATTGAACCGAGATCTGGCATGGCATCCATGGAGGACCTTGCGGTATTCCTGAATCAAGAGTGGTGCAACATGTCTCTACGCTTCGGAGGGCTTTAGTACTCCTTTTCGGCTATCTAGAGCCCATCGTTTTGCAGACAGCATCCGGCAAATTTGTAGAGCTCAGTATCTTTATTCGAAACGTTATCATGGCGCTCGCGGCTTGGCATCTTTGGGACTCTACGCAGATGATGGCACCAAACTTCTCAACCCACGAATCTTCCAGCCCAGGTTCGGTTGAAAGCGATGCATCCTGCGACCGCGCGACACCCATCAAGTCGCCTTCGACGTCCTTCGGTGCTCGTGGCCTTGAGAAGGGGCCCTGTCTCATGAACCAGTCATCTCGCACCTCTATGGAAACCGTCTAAGGAACGGGTTCTCCTGGAGCCTGTTTTTGAGATGGATGGAAGCTCAATCGGGTGGTATGGTGGGCGCGCCTGCAGCGAGCGGGACCCTGGAATCTCTGCGTGTAAATTCCCCGATAGCCTTCCGTGCGAATGCAGCCCGGTGGAGACCCCGGATGGTAAATAGTCTGGGGAAAGTCCCGGACTGGCATCGATGACACGGCGATGCGAGATCGTTGGCGTGAAAGTGATGGGAGACGGGATAGACCGGAAGTTTGTGCGGAAATGGCGCTATATTGGGTTGCCAGCATATGCAGCCGATCGGGGGAAGGTCGAGATATATGGGTCTTCGAGGTTTGACTGTATTTTTATTTTATCTTTTACGGATTCTTATTGACAGCAGAGGCCAGGTTCCATAGTCCGACATGGCATATCGCCGATGTCTATAGGCTCTACGCAGACTCACCACTCTCTTTCTCGCCCTTCCCGTACGTGCTCCCAAACCTCTCCAGCATATGCTCCTCGACTGTCAACGCCTTCCCCCCGACGGGCTCGCTCCCGTCGAACGGCACAAGCCTGACGTCTGCATTTCCGTCGAAGAAGAACGGCACCGAGTACCGATCCCGACCGCTCTTGTTGATGACGCGGTGGATGTTGCTCCGGTAGATGCCCTTGGTCCACAGGTGGAGCATGTCGCCGATGTTGACGACGTACGCATCCGGGTTGGGCTCCACGGGGATCCATTCCCGGGTATCGTGGTTGAGGACCTCTAGCCCACCGGAGGCGTCTTGCAGGAGCAGTGTGATGGCGCCTGGATATGCGTGTTAGCAGGGGGGGTGTTTTACGATCTCGGCCTTGAGCGGCTCAGGACAGGAATGGGGCTGAGAGGGTAGGGCTTCTGACCGAAATCGGTGTGCGCCCCTGCACCGAGCTGCCTTGCGTCCTCGGAGACTTGGGGCGGGTAGTGCAAGAGCCGCACAACGGCTATGGGATCATTCGACACGAAGTCGTTGAAGATGTCGTCGCCGTACGGCAAGCCTCTGGCGAGGATCTCAAGCACCTTGAGGGTGACACTCAAGATCTCCTCATAGTACTCTTCCACCGGCTCCTTGATTAACTTCGCCGGAACCTGCGCAGGGAAGATATTCTCTCCAAAGAAGGCGGGGTGTGTCTTCGTCCGCGGATCACTGGCTGGTATGTGTTTGGCAACATAGTATCCCTGGAGCACGCACTTTAGCATCCACACCACATCCACAAGCCCAGGTGTGTTCCCTACCTCTTTGAGATCCGGCAGCGTGCCCTGTTGCAGCACTTGCGACCCAATGAGCTCATACCCACGGCCCTTCAGCGGAGGTGCGACGAGGTTCATCTTCTCCTCCAAGGGCAGCGAGAAGAGCGTCTCGGCCGCCTTGAACAGCCGGCCCTGCAGCTCTTTCGAGATGCCGTGGCCGACGAGGGAGAAGAAGCCACTCGTCATGCAAGCGTGCTTGACTTGTTCGATGATCTTGAGAGCCTCAGTGGAAGAAGCATCTTTCAGATACGGCGCAATATCAATGGTGGGAATGACGAAACTCGACGTCTTGGAGACAGTCATCGTGAAAGGTTAATTGTAGTTTAATTAGTGCCGCTTGTGGATCGTCCCCTTGAGATACTCGTTTCTGGAAAGATGCGATTAGAATGCCTTTGGCACGAAGGATAGTGTCTTCGGTACCTTTTATATCCTTTTAGGAGGAAATAGCTCAAGCACTCAGGCGAGGAGTGAGACCGCGACTGCGAGATAGACTGTTGTAGCCTGTACACTCTTTCAGTGCATCAAGAATTAATAGAAACCTGCAGGCCGCCTCCAGATTCTTTTCTTCTCAACCTCGCCTGCCAGAATCGTTTCTTTCTTAAATATATACTGCATCCCGTTGTCGTCGACAATAGCCTCGAACGTGACTTTGCGCTAAACACATTGCAACGTCGTTCATTCGTCACGATTGTTCGGCCTGCGGGGTTGGATAGCTGAAGCGGAGCTCGCCGCCTGCCTATCGCCCTACAATATCATAACGAGCACAGTTGACGACAATCATCAATCTATGGGGAAAGGGCTATATGCAAGAGAGGTTTAGTTGATCTGTTCGACGAATCGTTGTCGTCTCGGGATCTCGGAATTAGGCCAAGCAACAAGGCATGCTGGGGCTGTCTGAATTTGCCAGAACCGACACCATTTAGAACTCTCACGAGATCGTAGCACTTAGCGAGACGGCGAAGTTCAAGCACAAGTAATACGAGGTTTTGTTTCTTACAATCAGGATACGCCGGGAGGGGACTTAACCAATCCTTGGGCTCCCTGCATACCGTGGATATTCCGACTTCGGCAATCTGTACAATGTTCCAAGAGTTTGAAACGCCTTTAACTGACAAGTCTAGCCTGGACAACAAGTAATCAGGAGCGGAGCCGTACAGTCAAAGCTAGATATCAATGTATGTCGCAGACACAAGACCTGGTCGTAGTGAAGCGGATGCCGCACTGCCTGTACTTCTCGGCACACTGGAGAGTATCAAAATCAGAGAGACCATTCTTGCACTGAGACCTTGGACGCAGTGTTCCAGAGGTCAGAGAACTGGGATTTAAAACCGCAGCCTAGTTTTAGGTTGCAACCGCTCGGCAATAACCGGTGCATTGCCACATTGGTAGATGACTACAATGCTTATTGGTAGAACCGAGAGAGTCGGCCCGGAACGGGACTACAAACACGACTCGTTCAGGTGAATAGCCAAAATCCACCAAGGCCATGTCTTCGGGCATCCTGTTTAGTGATTATTCCGATATATCTTAAAACAGGGTCCACACCAGAAAGGAGGGCTCAGACAGGTAGAGAGGCTTCACAGCTGCAGCATAACTCCCGAACTCATGCCAACGTCAAACGGAACCAAACCACAGCGAAAGATGTTGTCAACCATGAGACATGACCGGCCCAGATCGTACGCGTAATATAAACAATCACGTTTTGTTTATGGCCATCCACGACAATGAGTGCCGGTGATACACAAAACAGCAGTATGATCGCTGAATCATACAAGTGTCGCATAAGATTGTGTTTGGGTGGGGGAGGAGTGCCTTCACTCTGGTGGACCAATGATGAGGGAGGAGATTGTGCAAGATGGATGGCAACAAGATTATTTAGGTGTGTTTGGTCAGCCTGGAGCCGCATATGTACGTGAATTGGTATGGCAATCTCGAGGAGTATGATGCTCATGACAGGGTCAAGCACCACACGTGCTAAAAGGATGCCGTGTCCATGAATGATCGCACGATAAGCGAGCTGCCTACCTGAGCAAAGCGGAGGATGAGCGCAACGGTAGGTCGGAGCTTAGGGTCGAAGTTGCAAGCGAGTAGCTAGGCTGTGCCCCAAGGCATTTGCGACTGGTTTAGAGGCGGCGCGGCCGAGCCGCTTGAGATCGACAGGTTCGCAGGACGATGCTACCGAGTCTGTTTGTCCCAGAAATGCATACCCAATCTAAAGGGATGGCCGAGGCTGAGAAGTCTGCGGTTGCAGGTAGTACACTTGCGTGTGCAACGTGGTGGCATATTGTGAGTGTGATGTTGGGAGCAAAAGTCAAAGACGGGCGGATCCCTCGTCGTGCGCAAACGCGTGAACGACCATAGACGAGAGGGAGACCAAAAAAATGACAAGTCGGGGTAGCTTCTCGTCCACAAATGACAAGCAAAAAGTCGGCTAGCTGATGATGACCGAAGAAACTCTCGAGGGTAGACACAAAAAGAAAACGCTGAACGGTGGCGGTCAGTGCTCGCATTTCGTTCCGAAGATCTCTAGGCCGCTCAAACAGGTGATGCGTGCTGCGTCCCGAGAATCTCTGAAGAGTGGAAGTTGCATGTGTCGCAAGGAGCTAGCTGCGTCATGACGGCGGCGTCTAGCTGGGCCCTCTCTCTCGTCCAGCCGCGCCGCTCGGGGATGGTGACCGACTCGCATGGCAGCAGTCCGGTCCCAAAAGCAGAGACTTTTGGGTCTGTGGATGATATAGCCTGTGATGCAGCAGAGTTTGGGAAGGACGACGAAGGAATGGTGATGAGGAGGGGTTAGGTGCGTGGAAAGGAACATGATAAGTTTGGTTCGGAAGGGCGAATGGAAGCTAGGGGAGTATGCAAGTAAGTACGTGGCTCGAGTGCACGCCGCACACATATTACATCGCTAGCTACCTTAGCTCGCCTGTCAAGTTTTGTCCCGCTTAGGCTAAGTTGATGGAAACTCTGTCTGGTGCTCCGTCTGAGCCAAATCCGACGAACCTTTCCTCTCCGAGCGTAGCATGGGATGTATGGCATTTAGCAAAACCGTCAAATCCAGTCCTCTGGATCTGGCTGCGATAGGCGATCCGAGCTAACTTAACAATCCCAAGCGTCTGTATGGCGGACGCGCCTCATCCATCCATCCTGCAGCTTCCTGCTCCTCATCATCCTGCCTGGTGCTGGTGCCGATGCTGGTGCCGTTGCTGCTGATGCTGCCAGATCGAGGCGTGAACGGGATGGTAGGTCATCTGGCAGCCCGCCTCTCTCGAATGCGACGCTGTCGAACAGATCATCCCTTTTCAACAGACAGACTCGCAGACAGGCTGGTGGGTTCGAGCGGGCCTGACAAGGGCTTGCCTGAACGTGGAGGGATCTCTGGGACAGTGAGGGTTCGCTTTGGCGGTGTGCTCGGGGCCTCGTTCCTTGATGAGCAGGGGCGATGCAGGTTTGACTGTCGCAGATCTGCCGGGAGTGAGCTGATTGCAGTCAGCTTTTTCCCATCGCCATTGCGACATTGACTCCTACGTCCACTCGGGAACCCAGAGGACTGGAAAGGAGCTTTCTCATGTTGCTGGATGAGGCGTCTTCCGAGTTGGTGAAGCGTGAAGCTTGAGCTTGCTAGCTTGTGAGGTGTGTAAAGGAGGGTGGAAGGGAGGGGGGATACTCCAGGATTATGGAGTTCCACTTCGGAGTCTGGGCCGGGGGGGTTTTTGTCCTAGTGGGGGTTATTCTACTGCTGCAATGAGCTTATGTAGCAATAAATTCGACTTATCAACCCACTAAAAAAGGATGCATTTGACTGCTGTAACATATCATAAACTGAAAAAGATGCCCTGTAATGATAGGTACAGACAGATGCAGTTGTAATCTACCTCACCTTGAGGTAACTTTACCACCCCCTCTCCTCCCTACCCCCATTGACTGATCTCCATCATTTGGTGTAAATCATCCCCTTTCGGCTCCTCAGCCTCAAACCTCACCCAACCTTTACCTCTCTCCCCACCCAAGAAAAAAAACAAAGAAAAAAAAACATCAAACCCATGCCCCTCGGCTCCTCTATCTCTATCTATGCTTTGAAGCCTCCTTGCTCATGATCGCCTCACATCACACAAATCGCGCTAATCAGTGAACCAATCCATCCCGCCGACTAGGGAAGATCCAGTTAATGCCGTCGCCCCGTGCTGTACCCTTCGTAAGTGGTGTCCCGAGCTTGTTTAAAACCAAAACCACATGCGCACACCCACACCATGAGAGTCCGCAAAGCATCCCATACACATGGCAAGTCTGGTTCGGATGGGGGGTCCACGCTATCATCTGGGCCCCCGACTAGGTATGTACGTATGTAGCTTGTCAGATGGCTCGCCTATGAACTATACCTTCGACTCGCTCTGCTTGGCTGCTGTTTGGACACATTCTTCCCTCCAGGAAGGCATAAATCCCTTGGACGTCCCTCTCTTATTCAAAGCCCGGTCCACCCAAAAAGCCTTCTCTACCTCATAAACCCGTTCCATGGTTGTTGGCTGTTTCTGTCATCCGCCTTTTCGTTCCTCACGTTGTGTTTGTTCTGTTCAACTCAATCCAAAGCCATCGCTGGGTATAAATCCACGAGGGTCTCCCCCCAAGACGAGTCGTGAACTTCTTGACCTCATCACGATACCTCATCAAGATTTCCCAGCACGATTCCTCATCAAGATCCCTCAACATAGTCCCTCACACATTACTTCCTCTCATCACTACCATCACTACCATCTACTACTCTCATCTCCCTCAGCAACAATGACTAGCGGTCTTGTCCGGAGGACTCGACGTCATTCCCCAGTCCTCGCAACCCGCAAACATGAGAACAGTGGCGTAAGGCCGAGGCACAGATCTCCGGCCCAGAGCTCATCAAAATCACTCATCGATTTGGAGCGGTTGAGACTCGAAATCGACCCCGTTGGGCCGCCAAACCCTCGTCCTGTAGGAGCACAGGCCACAAAGATCCGGTTCTCAAAAACAGGATCCGCAGTTGACTTTGAAGAGGTGCCAAAGCTCGAGGCCCTCGCCGCTCACACCTGTCTTCCCGTACCGCGACCATTGGGGTACGGGTTTGATGCGGCCACCGGTGACAAGTACATCGACCTGGAGCACGATGACGGAGTGTCTCTCGACCTTGTCTGGGAGAGTCTTGAAGATGAGAAGAAACGCAAGGTGGCCACACAGCTCCAGGGATACTGGAAGGAGCTCAGGAGCCTCGACTTCAATCTGATTCCCAACAGCCCCGTCCGTGACCGCTTCTTCTATCCAAGGTGTAAAGCGGAATACGGACCATTCCAGACTCACAAGGATTTCATCAGTGAGCTGATGGCTCGGATGGAGGCTGTCCAGTACGATATGCCAAAGACAAAGGCCGTCGTGAACTTCCTGAGCGTTCTCAAAGACCGGGACAGCGAGATGGTCTACACCCACGGCGACTTCTGCGCCAAGAACATCCTAATTAACGAAGACGCGGACGTGGTTGCGATACTCGACTGGTCTCAAGCCGGCTACTACCCCGACTACTGGGAGTACGTCAAGGCGCGGTTCTGGGACGAGGAGTCGAGCTTTGTTCAGGAGGGGTGGCTGGACACGATCCTGAAGCCGTGTCACTTGGAGCTTGCCGTTCTGCTGCATGCTCGGGATTTAATTTGGTGATGCCTATGTAATACTTAATCAATTCGTGTAATATTTAGCTCTTCTTTCTGCTGGTTGGATCCACGACTGGAATCTCGTGGAGTTCGAGTGGACACAGCCACCTCGACATCAAAAGCAATGCTGTGGCGTTCGTTCCCAATACAATGTTGTCGTTTACCTTCATTCCCCGGCCCTCTGAACTTAAAGTGCACCGTCATCCTGGTGACGACTATTGACTTCCAGGTTGCCGCGTTCAGCTTTCCCCATTCCTGGGCCTTGCATCTTCTCCCGATGGTTCCGATCTCAACCTTACCACACTCCTGGGAACTCTTTGTGCCCGATCAGGATAGGATGACCACGAGTCAGCGGCTTCGCGGGCCTTTCGCGCCAACCAGTTGGGATGAAATCTAATCGTCCGATCTGTACCCCCACCATGGGCAGCCATGCGGCTGAACAAACAGGGCTGCCTACGGAGCCACTCCCATGCCCCAGTGGCATTTCCGCCCTGACGACAATCTCACAACAAGACATCCTTCTCCTCCAAAGCCGGAGATTCCAGCGTTGGGAATTTTCAGCTTGCAGGCCCTCTAGTACCTGGCTTCATCCCATCTAAAGGGCCCCAACTAATAGCATTGCGCATCCGGGCCATGCTATACCGGCAGTCCATCATCACCAACTGGTTCGCGGCCGCTGCGACTGGCAACCGGAAGTGTTTGGGCAACCTGTTAACAGCAATTAAGCTCAGCACACGCTAATCGGGTCAGAGTATGACCGTGGGAGGCAATGCCCCGAACGTGTTCTCGAAGGCCTGGTCGAACGTGTGGAACACTGCTGACAAGTGTGCTCCTCTGGGACACTGGCCGGCGCGGCGCGGCGGCTGGAATGTGCGGTTCATCTTCCCCTTGACGGGAGAGATGACGGGGATCATGGGCGGGATGGAGGCCTGGAATCCCTCGGGCTCACCGCCATCAGCGAGCAATGAGCTTATCCGGCGAAGGGGCCAGGGTTTATTTCTCCGAACTCGGGAGAATGATTCCTTCGAACCAACTAGACCGTCGACCCCTTCGATCGCGACTGTGGTTCCGAGCTAGGCGAGTCTCAGACCGCTCTCCGGAAGGCTTTGGACCACCACCCTCCGGTCCGAATTGCAAACTGTCCCTTGCTCCCGGACCAGGGCCAGCATTCCAATCACGCCCGATGTTTCTGGGCCACGGAACAGATCGCATTGCGCGACCCCGTTGCAGCGGGGGCTTCTAGGGGAAAAAACCGGAAAGTGACGGTTGGTTTCCAATTCTACGATATTCTGGGGTTTTAGTATTCTCAGGAAATGCTAGGGAAATCAGCCCAGCCTCTTCGGGAGAAAACTACAGTGGAAGGATGCAAATAGCCCGGGTACCAATTGCGAGTTTGCGTGGTTCACAGTGCACCTAGTTTGCCTCCAAGGAGTGGTTTGGAATGTTTTTCTTCTTCTTCGAACCTGTTCTTTCCAGCCGTCTCCAATGTGCCTAAGCTCATTTGTGGCCGTGCATCAGCAGAGTTTCAACCCTAGTTGAGTTCAAAAGGTACCGTTCCAAGATCCCACACCGCAATGGCCATTACACCCGGCCCGTCATCCTGAAAATGTCGCCCGTTTGACTCAGATAGCCGAAGAGCTTGGCGCCTGCAACCAAACAGCTTCAAAATTTGGTAGCTTTTCCCCCTTGTGTTCAGATGGTTGCCTTTCGGTGTACCCAGCCGTCTGGCTCCATCGGTTGCTTCAAGCCGCGGAAAACTTAAAATTACACGGAAACTGAGCCGTGGGTTCAAAGACCCATGAGTGTCGCGATCTTGGGACCACATTCGTAAGCAATTTCGGTTGAATCAGCAGCGGTACCACACGCAGGAATCGACTGTCCTGTGGAACCGTGACAATCATGTTTACTCTTGTAGAAACTGTTGGTAGCCCCGGCTGTGGCCCCGCCGTGACTCAAGTGAAAAACCGACAATCAGGTATCGTCTGTCACCAGGTGAATGGACAAGCCTCGTTTCTGCGCCGCAGAATCCATGACGCGTCAATCGAGTTTCGCGAATAGTCAGCAACATCTCAACTATTATCTTCATCCTGAGCCAGGATGGCGGCAGTCCTGTCGCGGTCTGCCTTCTCCCTCTCGTGGTTCTTGAAAAGGGCTAAAAGCCCTAGATCGTAAGTGGCTTTGAGGCACCCGGCGCAAACAAAAGATACCCATAAGAGGTTTTTATCCGCGAGAATTCCGGTAACAAGAGGTCCGAGGCTTTGCGCCGCGGCTTTGACGGTTACTGTTAGGCCCATAATTGCCGTTCTCTCCGACGGAAGAAGGATCGCAGCTAGGAAGGCGGACCGGGGGACCATGTCCATCGACGCCGTGCAGGACCGGAGGACGAGGAGAACCAATGACCAGTGGACCTCGTTGGGCAGTGGCAACAGAGCGAGACATATTGATGAGGGAAGATGGGTGAAGACCATGGTCTAAGTTTTGGCGTTAGTCAATGAACCCTGAATGATGTAGCAGACGTGTGCGGACCTTGACGTTACCAAACCGCTTTGCCAACGCGGCGGAAGCTATTAGTGAGAAGGCAGATATCAAACTCGTAACGAAGAACACGGTTCCGAGCTTTCCTATTTGCAAGTTGTAATGGGTTCGAAAGAAGAACGAGATCCAGGAACTAATTTTGTGTCAGCGCTTGTCCGTATACTAGAAGAGCCCGACTGACAGTGGGGCCAAGCCGGAGGCAAAAGCGTCCAGTGCGAACAGAACGCAGAGATTGATGGCTACTAGCACACTCTCCCGGCTGATGTGTGGTAGCAGTGCCCTTATCTTTTTCATCCGCTTTGGATGTTCGAGAGGTACTTGATTTTCCGGCATCCCAGCGTGCTGGAGGAATGGGACTTCCTCGCCGGATTCGGTGTGTTCTGGAGGGTCGTCACCTGGTGGATGTTTTGCAACACTATTCGCTTCTACCTTGGAGGTCAGAGCCATTGTCAGGGCAGCATTGACACCTCCCAGGATAGCGTAGCCGCAGTAAACGAGGCGATAGGCCGACACCGGTTCCCACTGGAGAACGCTCAAGAGGTGATGGACAACCCATCCGGCTGTGATCAGCCCAAACGCACTGCCTGACTTCCCTAGAAGATTGGACCACGCGTAGATGTCCGCCCTCCTGCTTGGGACTGTGACATGCGCGAAAATACTCTCCTCAATAGTCTTGAAAGGGCCGATTTCGTTCCCACTGCAGCACCATTATCAATCAGTCCATCACAAATCAAAGTGGCACCCAAGAGGATACATACCTCGGACTAATGATACCAAACATGGCGGCCAAGAGCAATATCCAGTAACTTTGGAAAAAGGTAAACACTAGACCGCTGCCAACCATCAAGCCGGCGCAGAGTGCCAGGACAGGTTTCCTGCCCAAGCCATCCGCAAAGAGAGTCATAACAGAGCTTTTGAAGACGTCGCCGATCAGGGTTAATGTCATGAGCAGGCCTGTGTTCGTTTTTGATATCCCTAGAGCCTGGAGGTAGGACACTAGCACGAGGGTCGTGCCGTCGTAGGCAAAGAGTCGTATGAAGCGCTGTAGACAGATGATCTTGACGTCCCGCGAGGAATCGTAGAGAGATTTCAAGCCCAGCTCTTCAAGAGCTCTGCCGAGCCAAGACCTTCGAGTTGTATCCATGGTCGAGAGTGCTTAGGAATTAATGACCGTGTAAACGAAAATTTTGGACAGCCTGTGGATTGCGACTGACAGTGTCGCATCCCAACTGCTGCGACGTAATTGATTGACAGGAATATTGTACAATTTGACTTGAAACTCTACTCATCCAACATAGCGACCGGGAACAAGGCACTCTACAGCATCCGCCGATGCGTATTCGTCTTAAAAGAGCCTTGGTTAGATGAGGGGGTTTGGTCGTCACACTGTCCACTGACGGATTATTGGTGGGCCACCTTAGTTCATGCTTAGTCATCAACCGCACGTGAAGAGACACCACCTCCACCCATCGATGCAATCTTCAACGTGCCCTGACGAGCCCATTGAAATCTGGGTTGGTGTCTTCTTATCAAATGAAGCCTTTTTTGGATGCCCAATGGCCCACTTAGAAGTAATGGGGACGCATGTTCTTAAAGTGACAATAGTGAGTTGTGTGCACTGTCGGGAGTAGCCGAAACCCGCCACGACTTTCCTCCAGTGAGATGTGGTTGTCAAGACAGAAACAGTGAGACCCTAAGACAAGCAGGTCACTCTTCAGGTCTGCAAACCTTCATTGAATGTTTTACGCGAAGGAAAAGCTATTTAGTTGTCGTGACGTACAGTCTCCCCCCTCTGCTAGTCTAGACAGCCAGACGAGGGGGCCACGGGTTCACTTGGGCGGAAGCACGAACTTTGACTTCAAGACATAAGCCAAGGCAGAAGAAGTAAGCAACTTCCGGAAATCCGAATCTTCTGTTGATTTAGAATTGAAACAATACAACTAGATAGGTATGTCATTCAAAAGTCCTTGAAAACTTGTCTAACTTAGCCTAGGACAACCAAGGCCGAAGTCCAACCTAGCAGGAGTTTCGTCCAAATGCTCGCATGAATGACCATCTGACCATAGTGGGTGTGAGGTTGAATTTTGCTTTGGGAGATGTGCATGAAGCGTTCCTGTTTCCGACACTGTGAGCCTCAAACGCCACGGCCCCAATCTAGATCATCCCACGATCTTGCTGCAGAAGGGCATGATCGTCTGACGGTCCGAGTCACCACGCAGGAACCAGAACCCGGGAGACCCAAAGGTGTGGGAATGGCTTCTGGAACAATGTCTAATTCCCTCACCTGCTGCTTGATTCGGAAGGTGAAGCATTGCTTCAAAGCTGTGCGACGCCGTGGGGTGTGGGGGCTCCACGAATCCGCCACCTTGAATGCTCGTGGGGTTGAGGGATGAGATGGAGTTGGCAGCCACCTCACCGAACCAATTGTGTAGATGTAGCCCGGTGATATCCGAGTGGCTGGCAACTCTGTTGCGTTTCTTGTAAGATGCCGGTTGGTCACCGAGATTGCCCAGACTACCTCGACGACTCCCGTTCGTTGCTTTCGCGTTTTTGTGTTGGAACGCTCTGCCCAATAGTCCCCTGCCGGGCTCTGGCTATAATTAGTAGGCCATCCCTTTCTGCCAATTCTCTTTTGGCTATTCCCTCGGTTTGTCATTTCTGTCACGAAACCAAATGACAGGTTACCATGTGATGCAGGAATTCCCCTCGACTTTGATGCGCACAAATGCTTGAATAACATTTGCGAAATGCTTTGAGTTGGAGACTCTCTTCAACACATCTTCAGTAACAAGCCTTTCTTGCGAATAATAAGGAAGCAAGATTAAAACCTGGAATGGCACTACTTGAGCCACAGGTCTGATAGATGCGTACGCCTTCTCAGTTCTTTTCCGTACTACTTCATCATAGGGCTTAAACCCTCTTTGGTGCTTAAAGTAATGCGCATCTTATTAGCTTGGTTCTTCTCGCAGGGTTACCTTCCCATGTTTCCTATAGTGAAAGTCAGCTCACACTGACCCAATTAGCCTTGTACTGCTCTCTAAGAAGATCTAGAGACAAGAGGGAGGGGGCTTCGTCACTCCAGCTGGCCCGAGGAGCTCCGATGTGGCTGGCCATCTTCTGTCACATGGTGTTCATGATGACTGCGCATAGATTGGAGTTTCCAGCAGGATAAACAGCTATAGCCACTTGACAACCCAGGCTGATGCAGTTTGATGACGCGCTTCCGATGAACTAACCACTTGCGCTTAAATGAAGCTTCCTAATATAGCAGCACGCTTTCGGGTGCATGTAATGCAGTCTGCAAGGCTGGGCTGTGGATCGACATTGGCATCTGGTTAAGCCCAGACCAGAAACCCCATGGATCCGTGGTTTTCGTTGACACACAAAGACCAGGGCTCGGCCACTGGGAGGACCGGAATGCAGCATGGGCTACGCCATCCAAGCGGAATCCTGAAGCACGATGCTGTCCCAGAACGGGTAGCATCGCACAGTCGCGGGAGGATGCAATGACTAATGTGTAACATATGTTTATTCTCCCATTGGTCCATGAAGGCCACAAAGTGGCTTGAAGGCATACGAAGACGCCGTCAGCTTGTGGAGAAGCGAGGGGGACTATTGAAGTTCGCATTCAAGCTTGGCAACTCGACGAATTCTCCATCAATCATGGACGAGATACCCCACACCCGTCTGCCTTGCCGTGTTTGAGAACAGACCGAAGAACATGCACCGATGGTGTGTGAAAGATCTAGAGAAAAAAAACCATGCACAGCGAAAAGTGTGGGGAAACCTGGCAAGCAGGCAGAATGGCTTGCATGACATGTACAGCCAGCCGATGTGGGCTTGCTGCAAGATGACCTGGAAGGGGTAAAGTGGTCTATGGAGAGTGAGGGCTTCAGACTCTCTTTCAAGTAAATATGTGGTAATGGTCCCCACCACCAGCATAAGCCATTCGCAATATATTGAAATCAGAAACAAGTCAGGAGACTTCTCCTGCTTGGTTGGCAATGCCGGCGAATCCACCGTCTGGGAATAAGATGCGCGTGAAGGAGTGGGCATGTAAGATGTGGATCTCGGGGTTGGTGTCGAGTAATATGTGTGAATTGGGATTGGGAAGACGTTGGGCAGACGTACATACAGGTCGTCCGTCTGGTCACGAGCTGACGCATTCCGCCTCGAACCGGAAAGGAAGGAACAAGCGCTTGCATTTGGTACATATGTACATATGAACCGGGAAGATATAGATAGATTGACAGCAAAAGAGGGGCACGGCGACTGGTCAGCAAAGGGTGATGTTCAGGAACAGTTGCTCATCGTCAAGGACTGCTGGGTCAAGTCGGGTTGATTGAGGTCTGGCTTGGATCCAGGGATCAGGGGAGAGATCGGTAGGGATAGCAAAACGTCCAGCTGGTGGCATCTGTTGGGCCCTTCGTCTCCTTTCAGCCAAGTTCAACCATCTCGGATCTAGAAGAGGCAGTTGACAGCCCACTTCTCCAACATTTCCCCAAGTCACAACCCATACCACATGTGAGGTGAGACTGTGGCGCCTTGCCCTATCCAGGGGGGCCGAAATGATTACCAACAGGGGAGAACCCTACAAGGATTGATGGTCGGCTCCAGCAGCAGATGATTTAGTGTGGGGGTTGGACTCGTCCTGGCTGCCGATCATTCGGGTATCTGACACTGCGAAATTGCTACTTAGCTATCAACCCATACTACTGTACACAGCACGAACACATGACGAAACGACATTCTGCATTAGGGAGGTCGTCATCGGGGTTTTTTGTTTGCACTATGTGGACTGACCCCATTACGAATCGGTATGGGCTGGGTGGGTGGGTGGATGGATGGATGGAAGGAAGGAACCTAGGCGGAAGCGTAGGATGAGCGCTTGCGTTACTATAGTGCAGCTTCTATTTGACGCTTGCGATGCTGAGCTGATACTCCAGGCTCCCTTCACTTGGGGGTCGGGGAGGGAGGGTTTCATTGGTAAGTCGCAGACTATCGCAAACCATCACGAGATGCCCCCAGTCATCCCAATACCAAATCCCCTTAGCCCCCATAGTAATCGGTGCGAGCAATGACCATATCAGGGCCAGTCCCGTCAGCCACAACAACACGGACGATTCAGGTTGTGTTGCGAGCAGAGCTGGGGTCCGCTGCTGGCGAATGGCAGGCATGTAACGAGCTGAATGGGGAAGAAAAAGAAAGCAACTGGAAATGGCCGCCGGTGAAAATAATGGGACCTCGTTTTCCTAGATGTTGGGAATCTGGGGCTTGGCGCTAGAGTGCCTCTTCCGGAATCCGCGGTGTATTGGGGGGTGCCATGGCATCAGTCTGGCTTGAGTCTGGAAGAGGCATTGTGTGAGAGACGTGAGGCGGATAGCTTCTCGGGCGTGCCAGGCTGGAGTTTGTGTGAGCTTGGCGAGGTACGAAGAGGTACTTCAAGCCAGGAGCCAAGCCCCCTCTGGTAGCCCGGCCAGGGGGGTGTTGTGGGTGTGTGAGGCACACAGTACGAACACGTTTTGGCTCGACGAGCGCAGATCTTGGAGAGTGACTCTCTCAACCGAAGTGTGTATGAGCCCCTTTCTCAATATCGCGTTCCTGGCCAGGTGCTCCATTATGTAAAGCAATGTGCTGTCACGCGATCATGGGTTGTTAATAAGAGCCCGTATTATACGCGGTCAGAGGAAGATTCGTCAGACGCTCGTTGAACCCCGTCGTCCACCAACAAAAACGCTCGCTTTGCCAGAATAGTCAGTGAGTGAGACAATGATGTAGGGGATTCGACGACAGACGTGGATAAGCAACTACTGAGTGAGGAGGTCTGTAGGCGGTATCGGCAGTAAAGACGATGGGCTCGGAATGTCTGAGCGGAGAGCAAGCGCATGGCAAATATCTCAAGTATCCAATGAGTTCATCCCGAATGGCCATGTCAGCCTACTCGTCAGCTCGTGAGAGTGCGAAGTCTTTTCATCTTGGCACCCAACACATTGGATGGCCTCCCGTCGTTGCAGGGCCATCTCCAGCCAGCCAGCGGGAGCCCCCCACAGCGCGCCAGAAGAGCCGAGCAGATCCAGAGCCATGATTCCGGGATTCTGACAAACTTTGAGACGAAAGGGGGAATGGTTTGGAAATCTCTTTCAGTCAACCGCGACGAGGATTCCTCATTCTGCTCTCCACGCGGGGGGTTCTCGTCGTACCTTACAGGCAGGCTAGGACAGACTATTAGTTGGAGGTAATAGTAACCACCGGCATAGGTAGTACCCAACGGTCGAATGATGACAAAATGAAATCCCATTTTCCTGAAGGGATAGCGTGGCGGGCTGACCAGGGACTGCACAGCACATGGAGTGAGTGAGTGCCTGCCTGCTTCCAATTCCTCAGCAGGTATCGTATCCAAACCTACCTTCCCTGAAGTACCAGGTAAAAAGTGACATCCTGAATCTGTATTCACAATTTCACCCCCAATATCGTGCCTGGATCATCCCATCCCATGCCTCTTTTGGATTTTCCCCCTCCATTTTCCACACAAACGACGACGACACATAACTTATGCGCTGCCGTCCCGGAGGTCTTCTCCGCTACCCACCGTGCCGATTTCGAGGCCGCCTGTGATACCAAATGTTGCGACCTAACTACTGCGAGGCCAAGGTACGAGGTCGAATGGGTGGACCAACCGAGCCACAGAATATTCGCTTGAGATGACCTTGCAGTGCAATACATCTGCACGCCGACCGGTTCGGATGCTCTGATTGAGTGCAGGAGAGTCAGCTGCCCCTCCATGCCATCCCTCATATCTTTTCGCGATATCGAGAACTGGAAACCGGCCTCGCATTGGCGAAGCGGCATCATCCTCATAGAGACACACCAATGGGTAGGACATGTGCCTCCTCTGCCGTGAACGGCCTTACGAGAGCAATGGTACGCAGCTACCTACGCTACCACCACACCGCATCATCAGCCAATTTGAGGCCATCTTCACACGCACACATGGCTCTCAATCGTACTACCCGTCCTTTCCGTCTTGTATGATATTTTTATGCGGCGTCGCAGGCTAACTTACTTGATCTTGAGGAGACAGCAAGAATCCCAGGTACGTGAAAACACACACAGGTACCATCAATACCATCACCTGACGACGTTACATGCCCTGATCGGCAATGCCACGACAGCCCACATTGAAAAAAGTCCATGACACTGGTGGCGTACTCTTTTTTTGGGCTGTTAAACGGATCACCGATGCGCCGGCATTTGACATCAGCAGAGTGCTACCGTTGGGCAAACTGACAGATTTCCTCTACACTACTTGCTTCTCCATCGACGCCAATGGAATCCTATTGGGCGGTGTCCGCGCCGTTTCGGAGCAGTCGAACCTCCATCATCCAGTCGTTCACGAACATCAAAGACTTTTGTTTCGCAGGCACACCGGTCGCTAGATGTCCTCATCCACACCGTCTCGGCCTGGTCGGCTCCCTCTCGAACAGCGATGACCCCACCAAAGCCTCTGCCATCCCGCGGCCGCTCCGTGCAACGCCTATCTCTATCCGATGGCCGCCTGATACATAAAGGCCAATAGACTGATGACGACGAATTGGCCGACCATGACGGTGGGCCATGCAGCTCCCGATTCGGTGAATCAAATCGCTTCATGACAGCAAATAGAAATGCCACCCTGGCCTAGTGTTCCTGGCTCAAGACCAGACCCAGCGCCGTGTCATGCCTCTGGCGATCCCTGCCAGTGGAAACAGGTTTACATCAGCCCATAACGACTTGTCAGGTATTCTTGGGTAGCTATTCCACAGGGCTGCGCCGCGCCCTGCCTGCCCTCCCCCCCCCCAAAAAACAAAATCTACATCAGAAAAAGCAAGCATGAATTCCAACATGGCGGTCGACCTAAGTTTTTTTTATTTTGAAACGCCATGCTCAAATGAAGGTGACACGACAGCAACTGACTGGCCCAGCCCTGGAACCCTCTCTTTTTGAATCCATGAGGATGCCACGCTTGATGCCGCACAATGGCGTTACATTCGATCGTCTCGAAAGAGTATCCTGAGCCGGTTCGAATAAGAATCGCGGACATTCTCCACATGCCCTCCATAGGACAATGCCCCAGAATTCTCCCCTCAATACGTCCATGTTGACCCAGGTGATCAGAAGGCTTAGAAGGTTCTCTTGCAGATGGACACACCGCTCTATACTCGACATGGTAAGGAGAAATGCAGCCATTTGCATGCACATGTTGTTCTAATAAGGGGTCATCCGCACCCTACTCAATGTGTCACCGCAGATGCAGAGAACGCCACGACCTCATCGTTCACTATCCGAAAACCACCTTTCAGCTGCGTTCCCGACAAGCATGACATTTCCATCCAAAGGAAAAAAAAAAATTTGAAGGAAAAAATTGGAACCCCTCAAATGTTGACGTTTGCGTGGAAAAACGACTAATGTGCCACACGGCAGGATGTGTGCCCACACAGACAGTTGCCTAGGAGCGCCGATGTCATCAGCCACCTCCATATCGAACCCCCCCCCCCAATCCCACACACAACTCCTTCGGCACGGCGATGGTTTTGATTTCTGGATATAGACATCGAAAATGGAGCACATGGACGGAAAATATTCCTCTTTTCCCTTTTCTTTGTAAGGAGGTGTGCGGTCTGTAAATCCTCCTTAAATCCCACATACTAGTTAATTGCTAGTTCTCTAACCCCCTGGGGGCGGAGTAGGGGTTTTCCTGCATCATCAGCTTCACTTCGCAAAGTGCAACTTCACCAACGTATACTTGGACTGCGGTGTATGTACATTGCAGAAAGTGACATGTCCGTAACACCTCAAGAAGCTAGCGTGGGCTGCCCACAGGGTGCATAGGAATCAATACGATAGGTTCTACATGGCATCGACCTGGGCGAATCTCACTCATCAGAAAGGCAAACTAGCCAGATGGGCCAAGTGAAGACTGTTCAGGTCAGCTGTCCTGGAAGACAACGAAGCCATTGCTCAACCTTGGACCAGCGTCTCCACACGTTCCATGATGGGCCATTTTGGACCCCCGACAGTTCGTGTTACCACCTCCCACAATCGTCGTCTCGAAACAATGGCTGGATAGCCCCATCCAGTCCCGAAAGTCCAAGGAGACTCCGCCAACACGAATGCGCCAGGAGGTCAGTTAATGTCTAATATTCGAACTAACCCCCACACTGGAGTCCACATATTTGTCTACTGGGTCCCTTGACGTTTCCCATATCCCTGCCGTATCGGGGGGCCCTAACTCAGAACCCCGGGACGCTCAAACCTCTTGACTTCATCAATTCCGGGTCCATGTCGACTTTTTCTCGTGGCCGCCATCTTACGCACTGTGCCACAGCATCCCGGTACGGACGCCAAAATCTCCTAATATCCTTGTTCTGGACGACTCTCGACCGCTCGAGGTACACCTCCGTACCTGTGCCGTCGGAGGAGTTTTCCCATGCACAAATCACCGTTCTTTTTCTGCCATTCCCATGGCGTCTCTTCCCTGCTCCATTAGGCCCTTGGCTTGCAAAGTATCTCCTTGTACATCTGGATTGGGTCAAGCTCCATCATGCCCCATCGGAGTCGAGCGGCGGTGCCTTTGGCCCATCCAGACATCCGACTTCCTCAAGCGCCACCACCAGGCCAACAATACGCTGTTGGGAGTAAAGAGAGAAAAGGAAAGCACACCTATATGAGGCTTACAAGGGCCCAGGGCGAAGCCATTCTCCATTCTACATAAAAGCACCTTCCTCTCCGCTTCTTTCCCTTCAGCTTTTCTCTTCCGAACCATGTCCTCAACTGTCGTCACTTATACTTAAACCTGAACCCTCTCCCCCACCCCCAGCAGCATCTTCTCTCGCCTCCCCATACTCTCATCCTCCTCCTCAACCCATACATTCTCTGGCTCGGCTTTTTAGCGTCGCCCTGCTGCCCAGTTTACCTACCACATCACATTCATCTGTCATCACATCCGGGAAAGACTCGTCGACTAACATAAACTGTCGTGAGGCACGCGCAACCTACATCATGTCTCCCCATAATGATGCACCCTCCCCGGCCAGCAGCTACACGGCTGGCTTCAACAAGATTGCTTTTCGTCCCACTCACTCCTCTGCTCTCAAAATTGGCAGTATAACCCCTGCCGAGTCTGCATCTCCTCTTAGCAGCTCATATGACAGCACTTCACTTGAAGCGGAGTTCCACGTGGCCCGGCCGCTTGTCCCTGGTGTATACGTGCCAACCATGTGCTTCTTCGAGCCTGGGACCGAGAACGTGGATACCGAGACTATTGCTCGACATGCCGTACGCCTAGCTCGTGCGGGCGTGACGGGACTGGCAACCCAGGGGTCGAATGGAGAGGCTGTCCATCTCACCCATACAGAGCGACAATTGGTCACTGCCACTACTCGGCAGGCTCTAAATGATGGCGGATTCTCCCAGATGCCAATCATTGTCGGCTGCGGCAGCCAAAGCACCCGTGAAACCATCCAGTACTGCAGCGAGGCATGGTCGGCAGGTGGTGACTACGCATTGGTGCTTCCTCCGTCCTACTATGCCACTTTGTTTGCGCCAGCATCTGAGACAGTCATGGAGTTCTTCACAATGGTTGCTGATGCTTCGCCCATCCCGATCATTATCTACAACTATCCCGGCGCTGTTGGCGGCCTAGACCTTTCTTCCGACATTATTGTCAAACTAGCCCAGCACCCAAACATCGTCGGCGTCAAGCTTACCTGTGGAAACACGGGAAAACTCAACCGTGTGGCTGCAGCAACTAGGAAGTTGTCGAAGACCCACGACCCTGAGAATCCTGAGTTCTTGGTTTTGGCCGGCTCGGCCGATTTCTCCATCCAGTCACTCGTTGCCGGTGGGCACGGTATCTTGGCCGGACTCGCCAACATTGCGCCAAAGGCTTGCATTAGGACAATCGAGCTTTACCAAGAGGGCAAGTACAGTGAGGCGCAGGACATGCAAGACATCGTCTCGCAGGGTGACTGGACAGCCATTCAAGGTGGTGTCGTCGGCGTTAAGGCCGGCCTAGTTTCGTGGCTGGGTTATGGAGGCTACGCGAGAAGCCCATTGCCAAAGCCGACTGCCGAACAGACGAAGAAGTGGAAGGAAGGGTACAGAGAGCTGGTGTTGCTCGAAAAGTCGCTATGATGGCTCAGACAGTGATCTGATAACTGTCCGCCGAAGCCGTTACCAATAGAGGGGGATTCCAAAAAATACCAAGGAGCAGCATGCGGCATTAAGATTTGCCGCGGTACTGGCTTCTTATTTTTCGAAGGCCCACATTCAATGGGAACATCACGAACAAGAACCAGAAATGGCGGAACCACAAAAGCTTCGCGTGAGAGCGGCAGGACCAATCTAGACGAATACCAATGATGCGGCGGGTCACAAAAATTATTTGGGTTGCTTCTATCGACCAGTCTATCGCATCCATCAGTTGGTGCTCGGGGCTCGGGGCGAGGACACGGCGTTTACAGAGGAGCATTCGGAAGGACAGCACAATTCCCACCCGTTTATTCGTAATTCTTGCTTGGTAGCAGTGTTGCTGGATTACACACATTCTCTTCGGCTCCTATATCCAGCTCGTCAATCGTCAGTTCGGATTGCACTATCCGGGTGTGACAGTCATGGCAATCAACTCCGTGACGATTGGATCGGGAGCATTCCAAGTTGTCTCTTAGATATTTATGGATGGGCAAAAGTGTTTTTTGTGTTGGGCAACTAAGGGATGCAAGTTTTGCAAAAGGATGGTCGCTTTTGGTACTACCCATATACCATGTTATCGGTTGATTTCTGTATTCGTCTTTTGGTCTACGATAAGCTAGAAATAGATATGAGGATGGACAATAATGCAGCCACATGAGGTTGATCAAACGAACTACATGAGCTCTATCCTGCTTTTCTAGTGCATATGCCAGCAGAGCACGTGGCGAGTATGCGGAACATAGAAGGCTGTACCGCGAGACTGTGGCAGGAGACTGTAACATGTGCTGTGCCGCTTCTGCACGAAACTTCTAAAGTCGGAATGGATCATCGACGAGCGGATATGATATCTCCTTCATACTCGACGGGCCGATGCTTGGGCATTAGCTCCTAGTCCACTAATGTGTTCCGGAACTGACAGGGTGATCGCGCCGACTCGGCAGACAAGCGATATCATGGCATTTAGTGGTGTCACGGAGATGAGATGAGCTTTTGATAGATGTGGTGGCTTGAGGCTACTTCCAGTGTGACAGCTTCCGAGATAGGATCGTCCTCTTGCGAAACTCTAACCGATTGTAGGGGGACCGCGAACTCCCAGACCCGGATATCTTTTTCTTTGTCACATGATGGCACACCGGTCGCCGTTGATTCGCTAGACCAGTGAGAAGGGCCAGTTTGCGAGATGTAAGAAACGTGTGTGGAAAGGCTCGTTGTCAGGCTGTCGTCCCTGTCAACCTCCCATCAAGCATCCATTTCTCATGAAAATTCTGACTGCGGCATCGGGGATGGCTGCATGCTCAAGGCTATGTTAAGCCGTTTGCCCCCATGGAAACTATTCCCGTGTCATCCCATGTCGTCAGTCGTTTACCTGGTTACATTGTGACCCCACGCTGGCCGCTGATTACCCCCTGCCCACGGGCGACAGCCCAAACGTCGGTGTGCGCCCTCAATTTGAAGTATTCCGGCCTTTGGCACGCTCTAGAAGCCGTAACAAGTGCAAATACAGAGAACATATCGGTACATTGCCACGTATCGCTTCATTCATCGTTGGGCTGGTCACTGCGTCATCCAATCGTTCATCACTTGCAACCAAGGTTTCCATGTTTGGCGACACCAAGCCTGCCTCTCAAGATGCGGTATTAGCCTCGCGGAAGCGGTGAAGGGATTGGCCTTTTAGTGAAAGAGCCAAATATTTCCTCAAGGCCTTGAGGTCGATCGGCAGCCTGCAGGAAGGAGGGCGCCACGCTACGTGAGACGGGCGAATTTGGCGCTTCCCTGCACGACCAATAGAGGTCGTGCGATGAATAATGCTACGGAGCGCTACGAGAACCGGTAGAGTGGCTTTTGTTTCTTGTGCTGGGGGGATCGGATGCTCAGCGGTCGGGCAGCGCGTATCTGGAAAAGGGGTGGTTTTGTCTAGGAACGAGGAGCATGTGGCCTTCCACGGCCATTTCCAACAGAGATCTGCAACATGGCTTATGGAGTGATCTGACTACTGACTACGAATTGAAGATGCATCTCCGGGCGGGCGGAACAACCTACTTGATCCCAAAGGCAACATCTTTATCTGGAAACAAGTATCACCTTGTCATCCCTGATGGTTAGCAGATATTATTCGTGTTTACATCGCGATGAGAACTTCATCCCGGCATTGGCGCTAGCTGCTGCTGCAATACCAAGATTCCGAAGGATGGCACGATGTGTTGGCTTCTTTCCCTGACTATTTTGGTCGTCTGTCGCTCTTGCTGTCCTACTCTCGTTTCGTAACAAACCACGTCAATGGATCCGAGCATGCAAAGGTACATGCTGGGCATGAAGCTCTGATGTGGACGTCTTGGGGTTCACGGAACGCAGCGCTACGGTGGTGCTTGAGCCAAATCCCACATGTCTGAATGCCACAAGGTTGGTGTCATTGTTACAGTCGAGCCGATACTACCATGACGTTTGTTTCGCGGGCTGAGGTTCTGCAAAACGATCTCATTGCCGTCCAGCCATGAGGGCATATAACTCCTGAGATAGTCCCGAATCTAAATCTGACCCGCTGCTTGCAATACTACCCATGATGCTTATGTGCTGAAGTCTAAATATGGTCGCTTTAAGGCTCCTACTTTCCATTCTTGCTTTAAAGTTAGATTTCCGGGTTGCCGCTCAACCGCCATACCCGATAATTGGTGTTGGATCTGGGATCAATCCGCGGACAGGCGAGGTGCCGATAAGAAAAAACATTAATCACTTTTCTGATGAGGGGGGGCCACAATGGTGAGACATGACTCTGGTTGTGTGACTCGGGAGTTGACGGTGGCTAGGGAGCTATATATACAGGCACTCACGGCAATGCAAGACGCTAACGAGACTGACCCATTGTCGTTCTTTCAGATTGCTGGTAAGCTTCCATACGTAAGTTGACTTCATAGCAGTTTGACAAGATGGGATAGGGATTCATGGGCAACCTGCCGTTGCTTGGGCTGGTGGAGGCCCTCAGGCTGGGGGAGACGGTGGTGCCGGCGGATATTGTCCACATGGTGTAAGTCTTGATGCCAGTCAAGGCCTCTCTAGCCGTGTAGTGTTAACTGAGAATTGGACAGGAACATCTTTTTGGTACCTGGCACCGGGCATATCTTTCGCTCTACGAGGTTCGACTCCTTATTCTGATTTCCGAGCTGCCACAGCCTTACCGTTCCGCGAATACTAACTAACTTGCTCCTGTCAGCAAGTACTAGTCAGCCAAGCCAAGAGGATAGCGAACAGCTATCCCATAAGTTACAAGAGAAGATACCAGGAGGCAGCCGAAACCCTGCGTGCCCCTTTCTGGGATTGGGCAGAAGATTACCGAGTCCCGCCTGTCACGGGAGTGGGAACTCTGTCTATAAGTAAACGCGTTGGTGATTCGCTGCAAGAGGTTTCAGTTCGCAATCCGCTATTCAGCTATAGGTTCCCGAAATCTGCCAGAGGCGGCGCGTTTGGACCTAGTTTCGTGGGGAAGAATGAGACCACACGATGTATTGGCAATGGCGAGAGGTATCCGGAAACAGCAAACGACAAGTTGTCAGATGTAGATCTCAAAGACAAAGTCGTACGTGCCCTTTGTGTTTGAGACTCGGCGCTAAATCTAATAGATTTCGTTCACCTGCTGATACGGCATAGTACAATACGCTCGTGAAGGCAACCAGCTGGGAAGAGATGGTCTCTCAAGCGAGCAACGGGCCTAGTCTTGAGGATCCGCACAACTTCATTCACGTCAACGGAGCATGCGGCTCTGACTTCCTGGACGTGGGCATTTCTGCCTACGATCCTCTTTTGTTTGTTACTCTCCTTTACTCTAAGCATTCAAGTCTAGTTCTGATACGTGTGCCAGCATGCTCCATCACTGCAACACCGACCGGTTGATCGCCCTGTGGCAAGCAGTTCACTTTGAGAACTCGTCTATGCATTTCTCATATTCTACTGGAGGCATGTACGGAACCGCTTCGGGCACCATCATCAACGCCCAGTCGTCACTCCTACCTTTTCGGGGAATTGACAGCTTCCTGACCAGCGATTCCGTGTTCAGTATCCAGGAATGGGGGTATACGTACAAGCCCATCCGGTTTTGGGACCGGACGCCAGGGCAAATCAAGATGGCGGTTAGCAAGCTGATCAATAATGTCTACAGCCCTGTGCCGCGGGCTCGACGATCGATCCGCCAGAGATACATAACAAGAGAGTACTTTGCGAAACTTGAAGTCGAGCGATCAGAACTCGATCTGCCTTGCACCGTGAAGCTCTACCTTCGCGGGAGACTGGCCGGCTCTTTCACGCTCCTAGGCATGCCTACGACAGGTATAAGCTATGATGAGATACCTTTGCATCGCAGCATTGAGGCTGCGAATATCCACAGCTTTGCTCCTGAGATGGTGGTGCCGGCTATTGCCCAGGAACTGCAGGTCATCATTATTGGGGTACGTTTGAGCTTCCCTACCACACAAGATCTGCATACCATGAGAATACTACTGACGGGCCAAAGCCGGCTAACACTATAATCCCACTTGGGAGGGTCCCGAGCCTCAAGCTCCAGGTGCAGGATGTCGACGTCGTGCAACCGGTGAGCGAGGACGAGCTACCCACGTTCGGGGTGCCGCGTAGCTGGCCGGCCGTAGCCAGGCCGGGACGACCGATTGCTTACTAGATCGGGATATGTCTCGCGGTAGACCGGCAATAAGGGGCGTTTATGTGACGGATGGATCTGGTATGGCCTGGGATTACAGTTCGTACATGGTTGTGAATCGGATCGATAGGAGCAGGCCTGCTTTGGGGGGATCTGATGTTGTTGATGCCATTAAAGTGCGAGTTCCATTACGATGTTAACAAAAATAGTTCTACTCAGGGTGCAGACAAATGATGCATTCCAACTCAAGTACTTAGTACAGCGTATCGTATCGCTTCCCACAACACTGGTTCTTTGTAGAACGACCAGTTTCAGATATTGAATCACGATGAACAACCCGACTCCCCAAGAGAGCTAGCCACGAACGAATCGCGGCACGCCTGGTCTCGTAACTAGCTGTGAGGTGGTGGGACCCTAACCCTCTTGTCGGACAATAGGAGGACCAGCGCCATCCTCAACGGCTAGTGGCAGACAATCGGAGCAACCAGTGCACCCAAGGCGCAGGGCGTGATATGATCCCGTATTTGGCGAAGGTGCACAATTCCAGGCGCAGTGGTAAAGTAAGTGGAAGGCGCAACGTACTACCTGGTCCCTTGGTTCATCTTGCAGCCTTCGGACGGCCCGATAATGGGTGGTGCTAGGTGGGTTGATCTAGTGAAATTATAGGAACTCATTCGAGCTAGGTCACTCGATTCAGTCCGCTCCATCCGGGCCTGTTACTCTTTGTTGGATTTCTCGAGGTGAGTTATCGGGCAGATGAGAGCAGTGTCACGACAAGGGAATAAGCTGAGTAAGGATATTTGTCGATACGCGTAAGCTACTTCGCCCACATTCAAAGTCGGTGAATCAAGACACAGGATCACTAGCGCCTGAGATCATCAATATCAAGTCATAATTAGAGTCCAGCAGAAAGGAAAGGCAGTATACAGAACATTCATACGTTGAGCTTCCTCAAGTGTCTATAAATCTAAGTAGTAGAATAAAAGCCAGAAACGTACCTGGTAGAGTCTCAAGTTACCCATCATGCCTTAGCAGGCGTCAACGAGCCTTGGACACAGTCGACGCATATCATCTTCACTACAGTAAACCCTGGCGCCGTGGGTACCAGAGCACACTCAATACCGGTGTCCTTCTGTCTTTGGCAGTGGTAGTATGCGTGCGGATTCCTGGTCTGGCGGCTCAGTGTGTTGCAGATTGTGCAGTAGTCCTTGTAGAGCTTTTTGTAGCACATCTTGCGCAATTTTGCTAGGCTGGAGTTTTCCTGAGATGAACTACTGTCCCAGAGTTAGCTTATGTCACGATGGGAACGCTCGGGAAGGTCTGTTGAAACGGATGCTGGTGTGAAGAGCCTTGAGAGAGAGCTGGCGGTGGTTGATATAGAGGTGGTTCGAGCAGCGGACCGCTCTTCTCATGGGAGATTGTGTTTTCCTTGAAACAAAGAATGCGAAAACACAAAGCTGTGTTGCGACATTGTGTTTGGATCTTGATTTTGAAACAATAGGCATAGTGGGCGAACAAGCTCTTGTAATTAGATAAAAGGAGTTCTTTATTGCAAATAACCTTTGATGGGCCAAAATTCTAGGCCAGGCTTGTCCAGACGGGTCACGTAGTCCATGTAGTATTACAAACTTGAGTCACCAAGAGAAGATCTTGATGTTTCTATATACGAAAGAGTAACACGTTGTATCTTTGATATCCTCACATATCTGACTTCCTCGTCGAAACGGTGAATAGAGCTCTCAATCGGCGTCATTCAAGATCTCACGCAGGATTTCGGTCAAGCCTCGGTCGGAGACCGATAACCCAGAGACAACAGCGTCTCACGTTCGGCTAACATGCTCGCCTGGAAGCAGGCGAATTCCTCAACCCCCCCTAAAGAACTGCGAAGTCTCCGAACACTTGTACGGTAAGGAACGCGGGATTCGAGGTCGATCCCGTGAGGACACACGCCATGTTCTAGCTTGCGAAAACATATGATGTAAATGGCGCCGTTGAAGTGAGAGCACTTCGTGTTTCTCGAACAGACTTGCCTACTACTATGGTAGAGGTAAGGTTGGGTAAGGTAGGTATAGTAGGACCAGATGATCGTGAGAAAGGGATTTTGAAGGAAGGTGCAATTATCGTGGATAATCACATGATGATCACCCTAAACCAATCGACCAATCCTCTGAAAATCTCGAGCGATGCAACTCCCTTCCTCCTTCCATTTCATCATCTTCCAAATGACCCTGCAAAACGAAGCCCATATGTTCGAGATTGTAATTCCCTCACCGGAGGATGCCGAGTGCGTCGCTCGAATCCATGTGGAAGCCATGGATTCGAACCCTCTTCTCCATGTCCAGTTTCCGACACCGGCGGCCCTGCTAGCTCTTCAGAAATTTCTTTCTACGGACACAATCCTTTACCTGCAGGACGAAAGGAAAGGCGTGCTCGTCGCTCGTGACCCAGACACTGGCCGGATTGTTGGCTTTTCCAAGTGGAAGGTCGTCAAACCGGTGGGTGACACGACAGAAATAAGGTGTGAAGAAGGGGGAGCCTGGCCTGCAGAAGCTTGCAAATTGTACCTGGATGCTTACGCCGGCCTCGCCGACGGCATGCAAGAGAAGGTCATGAAGAACGGGTCGTTTTACCGTGAGTACCCCGGTCCGATATCACCTGGAAGACTGGGAGGAGATTGAAAATCTTCGCCTCTGGATTTGGGTGTCTTGTGAGGGCGAAATTTTTGATACTCCCAGCGGAGCGTCGGTGGTCTGCCGATCCTTGATCTCCGAGGCCAGCCGCTGAGATCCTGCGGTGGGCTCCCGTTGTTGCATCACAGTTTTCTCCCCAATCAGCTGAAGTGATCACTAAAGCATCAGCAGATCTAACGTTTGTTTGCACCGACTTTCGTTGGCGGGGTCGTGGCGTGGCTTCTAGCTTGACATCTCGCATTCAAAAAATGGCAATGGCGGAAGAGATGCCGATCTATCTAGAGAGCACGATGAATGCCGTCGAGATGTACCGGAGGCTCGGGTTCGCTCCCGTGGGTGGGTTCGAGATGCTTATTCCTAAACGAGGATCCAACGTACCAACGGAAACATATGAAGAATGCTGCATGATTTGGAAGCTCGAGACAGGGCACAGCGCTGACTAGACTTGAGGCGACAACTGAAGATGCGGGGCACGGACGAAGACACATAGCAATGTGTGAGCAGAGATAATCAGGGACTTTTTGCACCCTGAATCCAAGTTGGCCGGAAATGAAACATTAGTATTCCCGGTGGCAGTCTTGTTGACCCATTTTCACCGGCGGCGCGACCAGGTGCCCAAACCCCCACTTACGAAATGGTGGCGCTTTTACAAGCCCAAGACAATGCATTGGGTAGCATGATCAACGCTAAGGCAGAGGCTCAACACGATGCTATCGTGATGTGTCCACAGACGGACAGCTACCGGACGCTAAGTGTCAGAACCCA
Source organism: Reticulascus tulasneorum (assembly GCA_001557505.1). Lineage (NCBI taxonomy): Eukaryota > Fungi > Ascomycota > Sordariomycetes > Glomerellales > Reticulascaceae > Reticulascus > Reticulascus tulasneorum. Next base: position 1,639,660 of record LSAX01000006.1, read on the forward strand.
GGTCAGGAACAGCTTCATATCGTCACCAACATACATGACGTATGATGTAACGGCATGCGCCTTACAGCCCTGATAGGCCCCCTATCGATACAGACCGCGATGTCAGCAAGAGATGCCTCACGAGAGTTCATCTCCCTGCGTTTGGACTTTAGCAAGTGGGGGGGAGGGATGCGGCCGGCGGCCATATGCCCAGAGCACGCGGGCTGCTGCACGTAAGCTTCTGATTGACGAGGTGCAGCGCAGCGTAATCGGTGAAAGGTCGACGCATCATAACCTGACAGGGACTAGTTGAGATTTCTTGGTCAAAACAGTTGAGAGTGCAGACGACCGACTGTGGGTGGGCAATTAAAGCCCCGCAACCCCGCGTTTCCAGCAGAGTTTGGGTTGACAGGGGATCGTCGGGCTGAACCGGGAGATTCTGCGTCTCTATGGTGAACTGCCCGCCCAGGGTGGCGTGGGACAAACAACTTCACCAAATCTTTATCGGCCCTGTCTCGAAAAACGTTGACGGCGATTGGGTGAATCGCAAGGGGGTCAATCAACATCAGGTCCCTGAAAAAGACGCGGTTGATGCACGATGACCTTGACGGAATAACAGGCCGTGGAGGCTGTTCACCCATGACTCGGCGAAGTTTGTCCATTACGTTAAAGGTATTGCCGGAACAGGCCAAAGGAGGCAAATGTGCTTTTCGATTTGGTAATAGGAGCCACAAGGAGGCTTTGTGCGCCAGCTAGACACATGGTACCACTTACACCGATGCTACCTCCTAGCGTGGACTCGCAAGCAACTCCCAGCACCACGCACAAGCACATCTACTACAGAGAAGACGCCTTTCTCATCTGGTTTCGCAAGTGTCCTACAAGTACCGCCGACTTGGATCTGGCATTTCCTCAGCTGCCTTTACCATTATGTATTTCAATCTCCTACGAACCCGAGATAAGACACCGGTTTTCTTTATCTCTTTCATGTGCTTGCTTGTGGACACGAGACGCGACGAAAACGACACACATTTTGGCAGGTTTTCCCGCAACTCTCGACGGGGTTTATGTGGTCCCCTGGCCTAAAACTGGCTGCGACATCACCGCACATTGCATTACTAACCCGCTGAGCATCAGCTATTACTGTGCAGGAGATAGCAGAGCGACTCGTCCTTCGTTCGGCGCCGTCCCTCCCTCATGTCCACGACTTACTCCACATCCACGTCCCCACGCAGCAGCCGCTATTACCTTGCAAGGCAGAAGAATGCAGTCATGTCAATTGGTCCTCCCAACCCTTGGCTGTAGCAGATTGAGGCCGGTGAAGCTATCTTAAGCAAGGTTCACACGGGCACACTGGACCGAGCAAACCCCAAATGGCCCCAAGTCGTGTGCCTACACTACCACAGTACTACAGCCTTCATTACACCGGGTTCCATCCACTCTTGAGGGGGGCCCGACGGTGACCAATTCGATATTGTCCCCGGATGTTTCTGTTGGGTACAAAGTATTCGAATGCTTTTCTGTTCTTTCTCTTGTCATCTTCTCTACTTTTTCTTCTCTTCCAATTCCCCATTCCCTCCCTCTTATATGCCTCAATTCCTGGCAAAAACATATGAAGGAGACATTATTTCCAAGCCTCCCCCCGTTCCAATGACACTGATAAGCCAGGCTTATCTCATCCTTGCTTCGATCATCACCTGAGAGTCCACCTATCCGCTCACTTTCCCTCTAAGCAACTATCGCCCGCCTCAGTTTCACACACGAACGGGCGCATCAACCCATCTCGCCCACTCTTGCCGCGGCGGTTTATCTATCCAAACGCACAACCCCCAGATCTCTGGAGCTTTCCGTTTCTAATTTGGTTGCGCTTATCTTGTATCTCGCACCAGTTCCGCGTGGGCTGGTTGAATTTACCCACAGTTCTCCACCAGTCAGAGTCTTATCTCTGTGGGAAACTGGTTGTCAAGTGGTGCTGTGACACCAAACAGACGTCTCCGTATTGAGACCTCTGCCCTGTTCCTGTCTTGTGCCTCACGCCCCCCAAGCATACTTCGGGCTCGGTGGACCTGGTCACTTCAAACAGACCGGAATAAACAAGCAAGTGGCGGGCCTGAAAGTAAAAAGCTAGGCACATTGCGTCACTTGCCTTGGACTGCCGCGTCGTGGGGTCAATATCGAGCTCGAATACTACGTGCAGTGGTGGTGTCTGGAAGTCCTGCCACGGTTCCAGCATTTCCGCCGACGTAGGCGGAACCCGCAGCATCGATACGGGGGTCTGGGCAAATCGCGGCGCTATCTAAGTGCGATTTGCGACAGCCCGACGTGTACATATTATCTTATTGCTGCCATCATGTCTATTCCATCTGCCGTCAACAGGACGGCTCCTATCGCTATTGCCCCCAAACCTGCCCGAACTAACTCGCGCCGCCAAGACAGCTTCACCAATCTGCAAGTATATCGGGGTAGCATACCTGCCGGTGACTCTGCAGAATCAGATTCTTACACCGGTCGTTCCCCAAGCCCCTGCGACGCTTGTCGACGGTCCAGGGCCAGGTGCACAATGAGTGACGAGGAGGATGGCTGCATCCCATGCCAGGTCAACGGCTCGGATTGCTCGTTGGTTGCGAGCCCGCAGCCTCGAAAGCGAAAGTTAAATGGTGACTTCATCGAGAATACAAATGGAAAGAAAAGGTCAGTCCAGCCTCGAAACCCCGTATCTCATCTGCGCTTAAGCCGCGCCTGCTCCCGTCTTCTTTCCCCCTAGCCCCGCATGACTGCGTTCCTGGTTCCGGCGCATGAGCATCACGTCGATACAGAAGATCTCTAACACGTGATTGGTCCACCAGCTCGCCGGGCAGGTCTGATAACAGAAGACGACGTCAACACCAGTCCAGCCTTTCCAGCACTGCCGGTAGCAACTCTTTCATCGAAGACATGGCCAATGTCGGCGGTCCGACCCTGCTGAAGCGGACTTTGGGTCTTCACAATGACCGCTATAGTCAGTATATCGGGCCGACCACTGACTTTGAACCGTCCCTGATCAACCTGTCGCCGTTTGACCCCCACGATGAGAGCCTTCTATCGCGAGGCACTCTCCGGAAGGTTAGTGAGCATACTACCTTCTTGATGCTTCCGGACCACAACACCCCTGGCCACGAACACATCCTTGAGGACGTCGACGAGGTCGAAAGCATCGTCAGGCCCCACGGGCGCAAGCTGATTGATCTCTACTTCCGTATCGTGCACCCAGGATTTCCTATCATCCAGAAGACGGTCTTTTTGGAGAAGTACGAACTAGGATACCGCGAATTTTCACCCCCTCTGTTGGCGGCGGTGTATATCATCGCAATCAATTGGTGGGATCACGATGAAGAACTTGCACAAGTACCGAGGCCGAATGTGCAGGAGTTGGAGAGACTGGTGCGTACGACACTGGCAGACGCCATGTACCGACCCAAACTATCTACTGTGCAAGCCGGTCTTCTCTTGTCGCAACGGCCGGAAGGCGACCAATGGGCACCGACTGCTCAACTGGTCGCGATCGCTCAAGAGCTGGGATTACACTTGGACTGCTCCGGATGGAAGATACCACCCTGGGAAAAGGGACTGAGGAAGCGGCTTGCGTGGGCATTGTATATGCAAGATAAGTGGGGTGCTCTGGTCCATGGACGACCATCCCACATCTTTGTGTCGAATTGGGCGGTCCAAACACTCTCGCAGAACGACTTCCCCGATGTGGAATGGGACGAGGACGACGTGGAAGAAAAACTGGACATCGAGAGAGGGAGGACGCTCTTCCAACAGATGGTGCAGCTTTCCCAGGTGCTGTCCGAAATTCTCGATACATTCTATACGCTGCAAGCTATGCAGACCGTGTCCAATGCCGGCTCCCAAGGAACCCACCTTGTCCTTTCGTTGGCGAAGCCCATACAGATCAAGCTGAAGGAATGGTACGCCGCTCTGCCGACCGCCATCCGCATGGATAGCTCGTTCTCAGCGGGCAGTGGAACCCCGAACCGCCTGTCTAGCATCGGGTATCTCCACCTTGCCTACTTCGCGACGGAAATCACCCTCCACCGCCGTATTATCCGCTCTCTCGCATCCACCGTGTCCGGCACAGATCCCTATGTTCAGCACATCTGCCGCAGCGCAGCGAAAGCTCGCCTCATCTCCGCCATGGACTTCGTCAACCGCCTCACCCCAAGCCACCTTCGATCATTCTGGTACTTCGCCTCCAAGACCAACTTCGCGCTGATCGGGACCTTCGGCTCGCTGCTGTGGGCCACCTCGCCGGGACAAGAAGAGGCAGAGTGGTACTCCCGTCGCTTGGGCGAGTACCGGTGGACATTGTCTGTGAGCTCTAAGCCTGGCGAAGGCAAGGGTTTGACGAACTTCGCGATGACAATGCTGGATATATCGACCGGCTTGCTGAAGAAGCTACCAGAGAAGCCATCTATGAGCAGGTCTGGGAGCATGGCGGATATTCTGGGCAGTGCGCCGGGTCGGGGGACCGGTATCCTTTCGCTCGGTAGCGGTGGCGCCCCGAGCCTGGAGTTTTCGAGCGGGCTGCCGAGTGCGGATGCCAGCGGTGCGCAGAGTCCGATGACTGGGGATAGTAGTGATGACGACATGTATGATGGGTTTGCGCCGACGGCGGGCATGGCGAGTATGGCCGATTGACAATTCCGGGAGCTCTGGACGGAGAGGCTGCGTCCAGAGCTGCATGTGAGCTGAGGGACTGGAATGGCAAAAAGGAGATATGAAAAATCCGGGGGATTGCATCACGGGAAATTGCATTCGGGTTTGGCTCGTGAGCTGGATCAGGACGGCCCATGCTGAGACTTCTCTCGCGAGGGGAGTGTATCTTTCTGATCATTTGGATTTGCTCCGTCGCTACTGCATTGGATCTGCGAAAGGAAAGAGCGGCGTATGGACAATACACTGCGTGGGTACAATGGTCTGTCATGGTTTCTAAGGACTTCTCGTCGGCCGGCATTCTGATATCAAACATAGATTGTTAGTGAAAGTTACAATGGCATTTACAGTCATTTTTATAAGCTGCCGCCCGACTGTCTGGAGTTTCATGCCTTTGATGCGACTTAACAGCGTTGAGCTGTTGTTCCAATGCCGCCAAGACAATTCTTGCTTTAAACTGTCTAATCCTAATCGGTCAGTTGTCATAAGGAAACTTCTTTGCATGTGGCACCTTACACGTGTGTGCAGCTGGTGGGGTTGCAAGTGTTTGCCCAGTGTCTTACTCCGTTAAAGCAATTCTCTTCATCGGGTCTTGCGAGAACGAGTTGACTTCACAGGAGTGGCTGATTCTAGAAGGAAGAGCCGCCTCAACATGTCTGCAGATGCCGGGCAATAGTTCTAACAGGACTTGGAGCTGTTATGAGCGGGGGTTCACGGTACGAGCTATGTGAGTTAGTTTCGTCTGTTTTGACGTTGTTTGCATCCTTCGATCAAGAGCACAAGCATGGGTTGCCGGTTTGTGAGATTGGCTTCGGTCTCTAGTCTCTCAAGTCTTGCCTGGATGATATCCAGGTCTCCAGCTGAGCACCTTGCCCAAACATCAGAGACGCGCAACAAGAAGCCCTGTCGCTCATCGAGCCAAAGATTCTCAGTATGATCATCTTGCGTCCGATAGCTCGCCAGAGTCTCAACAGCCAAGGGTTTCAAGGTTCTGCTTGACTTGCATATCAAACTTCAAAAGACGCTCAAGTTCTGAAGCCCGACTATAAGCTGAAGCATTCAAGTCATGTTTGCATCATATCCCGGAAATCTTGAGCACTGCCTGCCCTCTCCCCATCTCTAATACCTAGTGCAGATACCGCGACCTCAACGCGGTGGATTGCTTGTTGGCAAAGCTCCGCTGATGACAAGCTACAATCGGACAAGGGAAGCAGGTACATCTACGGATTTGCGGTGTCTTCACTTACGGCGCACAGAGTCCCTGGGAATGGCCGAGATTGCTCCCTGCTTTATCTCTCATTTTGTGATTTGAATATGCTGTAGCTGTACGAATGAGTAGGTTGATACGGATGACAGAGTATGGATCGAGAGTCCGAAAGGACCTGCAATGCTTTACACCAAGACGGCACACAAACTTGATCTAAGGCGCTGCAGCTTACGCCGGGCTGTCGCCACGCTTTAAACGTCAAACATCATTCTCTTGGTTTTTGGTGGCCAGAACCACATTTAAAGATTTCTTCCTAAGAACGGAAAGTGAAAGACCAAACGCGATTCTGGGCAATATGCTGCCTGCCTCAAGTTGAGGTGGTGCGAGCTAAACCGCCTCTTTTTGATGAAACGTCCCCATTCAACCCGCATTCAGAGCATCTAGACTCCAAACCCAATCTCTTTCATACAGATCGCCACAGCATACCTCGCCCAACAGTAGACGCTTGGGCTCGTTAATTGACCCTCCCGCTGCGTTGATTGCTGTCGTTCATGCAGAGCGCGGCGCCGCATAAGATCGACAACCAGGTTCATCATGCCCCATGCGGCACGCTGGGTCGGATAAAGAGCCGCCGATTGTTCTCGATTCGCACACGTGGGGCAGCAGCAGGACGGGCTCGGCAAACAGCGAGGTTTTTAATTAGTGCTATGTTTGCCGGGACGGGTCGGAGGGGCGCGGTGTGCTCGACGCTCTCATGGTTTGTTTCGACGCAATATCTGTCCGGTCGTGGTCTGTCCGCGCATATACTGGGAGGCGAGGCGCATCGCGATGAGAAGGTATATAATGTAAGAAGGCGGACGACTCTCTCAGGGGGGATTTGGGTCTTGCGGTCAAGCTTTCATCTTTGTAGTTCTCTGCTCTCCAGCGGTGAGATCTCACTGCCCTTCTCAGGATGGCTCAGTTCCGCCTCGCAGCCGTCGCCGCTGCTTTCTTCCTTCGTGAAGTTACAGCTCTGCCCACTCGCATCGTCTCGCTCGCGGAAGGCTCCTTTACTCCGGCTGACGTCTCCCTCCCTGCCGGCTTCCAGAATGTCCTCTTCTACGACGACTTCTCCGAAACATCGGAAGGCGGGCTCCCTATATCCAGCAAGTGGCAGCTCGACACAGGCACTGCCTATCCCGGCGGTCCAGCAAACTGGGGTACCAACGAAGTCCAATCATACACCACATCCCCATCGAATATCGCCATCAGCAACGGCAACCTCCGGATCGTTCCTGACCGCGCCTCCGGATCTTGGACCTCCGCTCGGATCGAGACGCTACCGGGCCACGATTTCTCGTGCCAGCTGGGCCAACGTGTGCGCATGGAGGCCAAGATAAAACTCGGCACCCTCCCGGCTGAGGTACAACAAGGCATCTGGCCGGCGTTCTGGAGCCTCGGGTCCAGTTATAGGGGCAACTACAAGAACTGGCCGGAGATTGGCGAGATAGACATTATGGAGAACATCAACGGCGAATCTAAGGCGTGGCATACCGTCCACTGCGGAACTCTGAACGCTGGGCCATGCGAGGAGACGACCGGATTAGGCGGCGTGAGCGGACTGAGCAGGGGCGAGTGGCACACTATTGCGGCGGAGATCGATCGGAGCAACGCGGCGGGCGACTGGAGGGCCGAGACACTAACTTGGCTTGTCGATGGGGTCCCCACCATGACGCTCACGGGGGCGCGAGTCGGGGAGAAGGCATCGTGGGCGAGCCTGGCACACTCGGAACGGTTCCTGCTGCTCAACGTTGCGGTCGGTGGTTCGTTCCCCGATGCGGTTGCCAAGAAGAAGACGCCAGACGCAGGAACGACCGGTGGAGACGGTGCGGCGATGGAGGTGGAGTATGTTGCAGTCTTCAGCACTTGATGACCCCGAAGGGATGGGCCGAGGACGCGCGGTGTATAACGCAGGATGGTGTTCGGTGCATCGTGACATTCGCTACCCGGGAACGCGGGAAGGGGACCTGATTTCTCCTGACAGACGGAGCAGGCCAATGTACAATCGTTAAAACAGATAGAGGGGGAAGACGCTCCTTTAATTGCCCCCAACAGGGGTTAATCACGTAATCTGTGCCTCTCATGGTGGCATAGTTAATACGTAACTATTACTGAGGCCCCCCACCCAAAGGATACCATGTTCTACGGGTCCTACCAGTTTTCAAGCCAGTCTTATAGCCCTATCTCACAATAACAAGTTCATCATCGTCGTCAAGAAAGACATCACCGCCCGGCGGTGCCGACAAGTCCACTCCAAGACTCTCCCTCCCGGCCTCGCGAATGCCCTTCTCCGTGACAAATCTCGTCTTCTTCCGCACAGGAGGCTGGTCCGCCTTCCTCAGGTTTTCGCCATCCTTCATGCGGGACAGTTTATCTTTCAAGTTGCTCCCCCAACCAAAGCCGCCGGTGGGGCCAGCTGTAGTTGATGCGGTGGTGGAGCTGGACTGTGTGCTCTCCGCACGCTTCCGCTTGATAGGGCTTAGGTGTATCTTTTGGTCTTTACGGCTTGATGATGAGAGGCCGAGGGACTTGGGGTCAAACTTGGGAAGGTCTTCCGGTAGAGTCGAACTGCTGGATGGATGTGTCGAAGATACGCTTGAGTTAAGACCCTCGGATCTGCTCTCTGTTTGGCGCATATATAAGCTCCCCGCGGAGTTACCAATTTTTCCCAGTCGCTGTATAATCCCTCTTTCATGCTCCTTCTGCGTTAGCCTCCTCTTCAGCGACTCCTCTTTCTCCTTCCTATCGGCGATGGTACCGGGCGCATTATCCTTCCCATCAATAAGATCCGCTGCACTCATCGACTTGCTCGCAAACCAATGACTATGTGTCTCGCGGTCGTACGTGCTGCGCTTCTTTTCCGCCTCAGTCTTCTTTCGGTCTCCTTTCGGGTTGAACTTGTTTTGTCCAGGTCCTTGGCCAAAGGTCGTCATGTTCAGCTCCATACGCGATGACCGTTGCTTTCGCAACGCTTCGTTGGTGTGGAATTCGCAGAACTCGGTCCGTTTCTTGTTCACCCATGAATTACAAAACTCGCCGTCTTTCTTAACGGATTTGCAAAAGCCAATATCGCGGGATCTGCCTACTTCGAGAATGGTGTCTTCGTCCGAGTTGATCACGAGACTGAAGCGTCCCGTGTCTTCTCGGCCTCGTGGGGGAGCCATGATTGTGGGATTCAGAATGGCAATCAAGGTGCCTTCAGTCAGTTTCCAAAATCGGGTGAAGCCTGAGTTGAAGAGGAATAATTCCATCTCCCATTGGAGATCCACGAGCGTCAGAACCATGTACTTGCCCCTATCTTCTTCCTTCACACCATGCTTCGCGCCGGTTGTTTTATGGGATCGGGGGTCCGACTTCTTCGCCACAATCGCAAAAACGACGATGTCTTGCTCAATATCTGGTAATTGGAAGTCAGGTGCCTTGACCTGCTTGAGCAGATCCGGCATGTTCATGACCTTCTTCCCCGAAACATGTCTTGTAAGAACTTGATGAGGAAGAATGCGTTTAGAGAGATGCATGCTGGAGTAGGGCTCGAAAGACGAGGCATCTGCTTCTGGATCATCGGCGGGCGGAACCTTCTTGTGGCTTTTGTTGCTTGTTGTTGTAGGATCTGGGGACTCTGTCAAGTCAGAAGTCCTACCGTCTGTCCTTGACTGTGATCGGAAGCTGGGTTCCTTATTGCCCTGTTGTAGACCTTTCGTAATTTCCTCCCGGCTGTATTGCGGATCTCTCTCCGGCTCATCGGGCAGATCCACAGCCTTGCTCTTGAACTGCTCCATTTCTTGTTGCCCTATTCCAAACGTATTGGTGCGTAACCGCTGTATCCTCTGTTGCCTTTCTTGACGCTCGACTTCATCAGCCCTCGAGGCCGTCAGTCGCTCATTGAAGCTCATGGGACGCTCCACCGCTTGGTGTTGCGGTGCACCTGGGGTCGGGGTCTTGGCACTCCTTAGATAACCTCCAAATTGTTGGCCATCTTGACTGTCCTGATTCCTCCGTAAACTTGGGGCTCGCTTTAATGAGATATCCTGGCCCCTCAGGCCTTTGTCAATGCCTAAAAGCACCCGACGGGGTGATCTCTGTGGTGGAGATGGTAGAGCTTTCCGCACAGGAGAAGCAGGGACTTGTATCTCATTCTGTGAAACCGGCCGAGTATTTCGATCAGCACCGCCAGCCCTTCCAGTGGGCCTTCCCTGTGTTAGAGGTGCCGATTCAGGTCTGGCCGTCGCAGTCTCAGTCCCATTCGTTTTCCTCGCCTTAGCGCTTTGTATCCTCTTCAGCTTCAGTCGAGCTTGTATCTCCTGCAACTTCAATTCCAGCATCTCTTCATCCTCTTCCTCCTCCATCTGGTCCTCGAAGTCTGCCATCAAATTGGTAGACCGTGAGGACAGCGCAGAAGTTACGCCTGATTTCTTTAGTGGTGAGGGAGACGGTGATGTTCGGTTGGCAATTCGTCGAAGGCGATCTCGTCCACCGGGTGTACTAAGAAGTGCTTCGTGAGGAGATCGAGGAGGCCACTGGGGCTCGTTCAAACGGTTTGCTTGTGCTGTGTTGGCGTCCGTTGTTTCGAAATGGGGCTCCAAGAGAACTTACCAGGCGGCATGATCTTTGAAGAGTGGACGCAGTGACGGGCTTGCGATTGAAATTGTTGTTGGGTTGAAAGTCGGCCACGTCTGCCATCCCTCCCTATAGGTAATTGGTATTCCTATATCACAAACGCATGCATGACTAGGTCTGCTCAGTATCGTTGAGAGGGTAGCCAGAAATTACAAGACGACTATCGGGATCAGTGGTGGGCTGGACAAGACGCAAAATGGTTGAGCGACCGCTGAAAGGATCTGGAAACCGATCTCCGCAAAGCTACTCTGTACTGGATTCGTTACGAATAGTGAGCAAGAACTGTTATCTCAGCAACCTACTATGATGTACCTGTGCCGATAAGGCCGGTCTAGTCTGAAGAAAGGAGTTAGAGTGGTAGTTGCGACTTCTGTGGCGCCGAATTGGGGCCCAGTCACGGTTTGAAGATCCAAGTCGCGTCCCACTTTAACCATTGACGCGTTAGGAACGCGCCTGAAGGACCAAATGTATCTTCGTACCCCAGAACCATAGCACCTCAGCCAGACCATATGAGAGGAATACGACTCTCTTGATTGCTTTCCAATTGCTCAACTTGCTTACATTTTGGTCAATTAAGTCATTCTATAACATTTTGGGTTTACCTGCACATATCACAACTATCATCATCATAACTGTAGCAACTCGAGCATGGCGAGAACACGGGCTACAAAGGCCGCTCCGGCGTCGAAGGCAGAGCCTAGCCCAGCTGCGTCCAAGTCGAAGTATCTACTGTCAGAGCCGTCTACAAACCCTCCCCAGATGTTCATCGTGCCCACCAAGGCATCGAAAGAAGCTAAGATAGTATCGCTTCCAAATCCTCGATATGCCAAACCAACGCGGTACCTCGTCTGCCCAAAAACGGGCATCTACGAGTTCACGAAGATCGCTGCTCCGAGAACAAGTCCCAGAAGTTGGCTAATTGAGACTTCTCCCGACGATCCTAATGGAGAGACCCAGGACGGCAAACCTGCTGCAACAGCTCAGGTCACCGACAACGCTGATCTCTTCGTTGCAACAAGTATCGATCCGCTTTTCTTGCTTCTGCCAGCACTCTCTGGACCTGTTACGGCCAGGTCAGAATCGACAAAGCGGCTATTCCTTTCGAGCGACGATCATCTCGACTCGCTCTCTACTTCTTCTCCCCACCTCTCGGAGGTAATACGATCGGAGACGACTAGACAGCTTCTGGAGAGGAGAATGGAGGTTGTGTGTGATATTGTTGATGCCGGCGACGAGAAAATGTACCGGTTGAACGACAAGAAGCTAGTTGAGCAGCTTCTTTCTAAAGCGCAAGCGATGAGTTCTCCCACACTCCCTGCGAGCATGGAGGACAAGTTTGTGAAGAAAGCTCTGGAGGCACCGATCCTTATCCAGAGGAAGGAAACTGTGACGCTGGGAGTTAAGCAGGTCACCGAAACCGTGACTACAGGCTCAGAAGCTTCGACTCCGCATACCGACTCTGCTGAGTCCCAGGGTTCACTGTCCTCCGTCGACAGTACAGCTTCCTTCGTCTCGCAAGTTTCGACAGCTGCCACCTCAATCGCCGAGGATGACACACCGAACATGAATACAGACAACATAGTTTCCTCCATGGAAGCGTCGGCGGAAGTGGTAAACCTCCAGAGAATGCGAATCGCCTTCAACTTCATTTGCTCGGGTTACGTTGCCCCAGCAATGGCTGCTAAACTGCAAGAACTCCTCGCAGACCAGACCCTGTCTGCCATTGACTTTTCGCCGTTGGATGACTATCTCGCTCGTCTGACGAAATTGCGAACGGAGACCGCAGCATCTCGTTCCATGGGTGACTACTCTCGAAAACGAGTGTTGGATGAGGAAGAAGAAGAGGCCCGAGCAGACAAGAAGAGGAAGATGGAAGAGGAAAAGATAAAGAAGGCCAACGAGAGCCGAGGAGTAAAAAACCTGAAGAAAGTCAATACCAGCGGGATGAAGAAGCTCAGCGAGTTCTTCAAGAAGAAATAAAAGACCTGTGATTGGCAGGCTTGCATCGCACACTTTGGGTATTGCTACAATTGAAAGACCAAAAGAAATGCGGTCCCTGCGATCTATTCAACACCACGGCCTCGGTAGATGCCCCGACCACGAGCCGTCGCAGCACCTCTACCGATTCTAGTTCCACCCGTACTTGATGTGTTGGCGCCCCGGCCAGCGGGCGTTGCGCGCGGTCTACCTCGACCAACACCACGGCCACGACCACGCACAACACTGCTCGTCGTCGCTGGCTGCTGCCTCTCTTCCTCCTCCTCTTCTCGTTTTCTTCGAATGACCTCCCGTCGTCTTTCCTCCTCGGCAGCCCTTCGCTCCCCCGCCTGTTGCTTCCGGAGAACCTCTGCCTCGATGTCATGTACATCCTGGCTCGAGCCTTTCCACTCGGGGTTGAGAATCAGGCGCTGGTTATGCTCTGTCTGCGATAGGATACGAGTCCAGGTATTCAGAAGACTTGATGCATTGGTCACGGTACTAGAAACAGTCTGCGTGTGGAATGTTAGTATTGGCCAGATATCGAGAGGGGCAGCCTGTCGCATACGCCCATGCTTCCCCTTGCCCGCTCCAGGGTGTCTATGACACCCTCTATGGCGGCATTGATATTCCGAACACCCTCCAGCTCCTTGCGCAAAGCGGCCTCATTATCGAACTCTGTATTCTGGTTCGCGGGGGTCTTTGGCGTTTTAGGGGTCTTAGGGGTCTTTGGAGTCCTGGGAGTCTTTGGCCGTTCCGACTGCGGGGCAGCACCGCTGTGGTCAGGCGAGGCCCAGATATCGGTGGAGATATCGGTGGTGGTTGTTTCATCCAACGGATCTGCCATGGTAACCGGCGTTTACAGTGCCTATTTTTCTGGAATGGGCCGCGATGATATCACCTGTCCTTTTGGGGCCGGGGGCTGGATTAAAGTTGGCAGTGGGAATGATGGTTTGTTTTGCGAAATGACGGGTGACGTTATTGGGGATTCGGGTCGAGGCATCAAAATATGAGGTACCGGATACTTTTGGTAGTGGTGGGATGAATGAGGGGCTACAGGTACCCTTGTACCTTTATGGGCCAATTGGCCGCCATTGCAGATCAGTGTTTGTTGACGCGAAAAACACGCGTCGGCAGTGTGAGGAATGTCGACAATTGAGACGCGTTCCAATGCGTGGTAGCTCCGGATTACAGTGGGTGGTCTCGCTTAATTTAATGGAAATTGGGGGGCTCAATGCAAGGGGGCTGGTGCGCTGGCTGAAGCCCAAGTCCCCAGCCTCCTCTTCCCACATATTCCTGTTCCCGACTGCATCTCCATGTGCCATCCTAGGAAGAAAAGAACATCACCATCCCATCAACTTCAACTACTCCGGCATCACCACTTGACTTTAGGAGCAGACGAATAATCCAGATCCGAATTTATTTTGCCTCTAGGGAATTTCTTAGTATTCTATCAAGTTTTCATCTGGGGAATTCGTACCTCTCTCGACATCCCGAGCTGACTAGGTGCCTTTCCCTGGTGGACTTTGGCCAACGACACCGATTCCCAATTAATACAATCGGTCCCTTTCGTCGCATCCACCATCGCTATTTGGAGTGGAGGAACTCGTAACCTGAGAAGAAGGTGAACTGATTCAAGGCAACGGAGAAAGAAAAAATCAAGGCGTGACCGCCCTCATACTCGGCGAACTGCCTTCCGCCAAACATGGCGACCTTCGCAACCTCACGTTCCCACTCGACACCCTCACCTCCACCCGGCATCAGAACACCACCGACCCCCAAACACGGGTATAGCGACTCTTGGGAACCGTATTCGCCCCGGAAGTCTGCGCGCATTTCATCGCAACGAGAGCGGGTATCAAACCGAACTCCATCTCCGAGATCATCCCATCGCACCCACCTTGCATCCCCACGAACAGGCAAAAAGACAAATCGTCAAGCTGCAGCGGCCATGGTTTCGCCAACTGCATCTCCGCAAAAGAAGCGACTTCCCGCAATGGATTCCACGCGCCGTTCGTCGGGCTCCCTTACTGTCGAGGGCACCGTCAATGCGGCTGCGGTCCTCGGTTTGGACAAGCCGGAGCGTCAATCCACCACCGCCTCCGTTACCCGCAGATCCGGCATGCTTCCTACTCCAGCAAAGACGCCGAAGAAGGCCCCTACCGACAAAAATGCGGCGAGTATCCAAGCCATTGCGCGCAACCTCTTCCCCGCCGAGGAGGAAGTCCTGGCGTCACCTAAGAAGAGACGAGTGCCTAAGAAGTACACTGGCATCTCGATGGAGAGCTTCACTGCCGAGGATGTGCAGGACCCCATCCAGATCTTCACCGATTCACATGATAGAGTCCCTGAGGTTGATGAGAGCGAGGATAACCCTTTCTACGGCGAGAGCACCTCAACTGCACAACCGGAGCCCACTAAGCGCCGAAGCAAGCGCAAGGTTGTCATTCCAGGAGAGGTCTCACAGCCTATTGACGAAGCCGTTCGTCGGGAGGATGGAATAGTATATGTATTGTAAGTTTAGCTCCCTCTCACCCTCGGTTCAGGTTGAAGTCGTGATTCATTGGCTAACATTCACCGTTTCCAGCCGAGGCAAGAAGGTTTTCCGCAAGTTTGCAGAAAACGGCCAGGGATCAGATGGCCAAGATGACGTCGACGGGGAGATGGCAGGCGCATCAGAGTCGCGACTTCAGAAGCCACTTACCCGCTCATCCATCAAGCCCAGACTTCTCTTCCCGGTGGCGCCCAAGGCAATCGAGGCAATCGCATCTAGTTTTGAGGATGAGGAAGCTCTTACGGATGTCGAGGATCATCACATGGAAGATCTCGAAGAAGATGACGAGCTCCCACAGACTCCAAACGACAAGGTAGACAACCTCCCGGCCACACCTCACGCACCAAAATTTGGCCCGGCACCAACCCCACCAGAAACTAAGCGGACCACCAGAGCTGGTCTAAAATCGGAGGAGTCTACGCCAGTCAAGTCCAAGGGAAGACAAAGCCCCTTCGATGAGTGGCCACGAGTAAAGAGCCGAAGTGAAGGTTCGGCTGTGAAGCGACACGGAGACAGTCTCACGCCATCGGCTCCTAAGCGAGCACGCGCGTAGGAAGTGTTGCTGAATTGTATGGAGGGAGAGGGACTGAGAAAACGTGTTTCTGTTTAACTATTCACATGCGGGTACTTCGGAAAACTGGCCAGCTAGTACCAGCAGCATCGGTTAGGAGAACCGGCATTTCACTCTTACTCTTGCTAGACTTGGTTCTTGGCCCATGGACTTTTAGGAAAGGATCGGAAAGGGGCAAAGGCAGGCTTTGGTTCAAGGCGTCGGCGGGGATTTTGTGCAAGAGGGTGTTTTGTGTCATGTCACCACCAGAACAGATGCTCAGATAGGACACAGAGTATGAAACCCAATCATCACTAGTTCTTGGTAACATGTATGCCGGTATCCTAAACTCCTTCATGCAGGTAAAAGCAACAAAGTCATCCGGTTGGTTGTTGAGGTCGGGCGTGAACGGGCGATTTTATACACTTCTGCCCGACTTCGCTCCACCACATCCGAGCCAGGTCCTTTCCAGAGAAACGTCAAGTTGCCCCACTATTGCAAACTGACCCCCTCCTGTCCCACTTAGGCCCATGACCACACTCTTCCAAAGTGAAAGCTACAAGTCGAACTGCATCTATGGCTTTTGTTGACTTTGCACATCTTGAATTTCCAATTCAAGCCTCCTACCTGGATTTTCAGCCTCAAAAGTCCCGCCGGGTCTGAAATCACCACACCATCTGCCAAAAGCCCGCTCAAGGCACTCAACAAAATGCACATCCTCATAACCAATGACGATGGTCCGCCGTCGCCTCACTCGAGCCCCTACGTCCACAGCCTGATCTCGGAGCTGCAAAAGGCTGGCCACACCATCTCGGTGTGCCTGCCGCACACGCAGCGCTCGTGGATCGGCAAGGCTCACATGATCGGCCAAACCGTCAAGCCGCTGTACTACAGACCATCGACCGAACTGCATGGTGAACAATCTGAAGGCGCTACGTCCACTCGCCCATCGCCGGGGGCTGAAGAATGGATTCTGGTTGATGGAACCCCGGCATCGTGTGTGCAGATTGGCCTGCACCACTTCTTCAAGGACCGGGGTCCAATTGACCTCGTCGTGAGCGGGCCGAACTACGGCCGCAACACCACGGCCGTCTTTGCGCTGAGCTCGGGCACGCTCGGCGGCGCCCTGGAAGCGGCTGTCTGCAAGCGCAAGGCCATTGCGATAAGCTATGCATTTTTCTCGCGGAACCACGACCCTGTCATCATCGGTGGCGCAAGCCGGCATTCGGTGAAGGTCATTGAGGCGTTGTACAAGCAGTGGCCGACGGACGGGAGCGTGGACTTGTACAGCGTGAACGTGCCGCTCGTCGAGGACGTGGAGAGCCACAAGACCTTGTGGACGGGCATGTTGCAGAACTACTGGCGCGATGGAAGCTGTTTCGAGGAGGTGGACGGGAGTGTTGGCGACGAGGATGAGGAGGAAGAGCGCATTCGTGAGGGCGCACAAGGGGAGGTTGAAGAGGGAAAGGAGAAGAAGCCAGCGGAGGAGGATGGGAAATCACATCGCCATAAGCATTTCAAGTGGAACCCGAGGTTCACGGATGTGTATCGGAGCGTGGACGAGGCGCCACCAGGGAATGATGGCTGGGCTGTGAAGGAGGGATATACGAGGTAAGTGCTATTCTCCTGTTCTTCTCTGTTGCCCCCTATGGATAAGCGCCCCGAGTGAAAGATGCAAAGCTAACAGTAACAGCGTCACGCCACTGAAAGCGAATTTCTGGCACCCCAAGACGGAGCTGCACCAGAAGGAGTTGATCCTGTGAGTTTGGCTACCCCCCGAAGCGAGGCACGAGACATGAGCGTTTGGACGTGATGCGATGGGAACCAATAGACTCATAGAGCGGGTTCAATTGGGGAGCAGAACAAAAGCCCAGCATGTACTCTACGCATTTATTCACGATACGTGAAGAGAAATAGACCAGAATCTTACGAGAGTGTTTACAGTCCGGATTTGCGAGCTGCAGAGTCTGCCCCACGTCTAGAATTACCAGTGAGACCCCTCCAGGAGGCAGGGGAAGAGAAGGGCCAGACGAACGGCCCCAACGTTCGGTTCTATGCTATCATCGCCTATGACGACCCCTATGTGCAGCCCCTTATCCTGTCCGCGATGAAGACTTTCTTCCCAGATGATGCTTGGAAGCTCCTGCCGTACGGGCAAGATGGACCGGGAACAGACGAGATCTCACTTGCCGACCTGGTCCCATTCGACGATGCCAAAGTCCTGCATATCACACCGTACGAGACGATAGACTTCGAATACGCCGCCAAGCACCCGGAAACCTGTCTCGTCAACAGCTACATGATCCGCAAGGCTCTCATCCGGAAGCACTACCTGTCCGCCACGGTCGAGAACTGGGTAGCGAAGAACCCGCACTCGGTGCTTAAGACGCACGTCAAGCGGAGCGAGGCATTCGAGGTGGACTACGCGGAGTTCCTGGACGACGCGCTTGTAGAAGCGTGGGATCTCAGAGAGAGCATGGAGAGGAATGCCGGAAGGGGGAGAGCTGCTGTACTAGAGGTGGAGGTCAGCGAGGGTGTCACGCAAGCGGACGGTTCAGACTCAGGGGAAACGGCCGCGATGGCTCCAGAGGAGCGAGAATGGTGGATTCTCAAGCCGGGAATGAGTGATCGCGGCCAGGGCATCAAGCTCTTCAGCACAATGGACGAGCTACAGTCCATCTTCGACACCTGGGAGGACGAGCGACCAGAGAGCGACGGCGAAGACGAAGACGAGGACGAAGACACGACTGAGGGGAAGGGCGAAGCCCCTGAAAACTCGAACACGGACGAGGGGGACTACATCACGACCTCGCACCTTCGTCACTTCGTGGCTCAGCCATACATCCATCCGCCTCTCCTCCTCCCATCCGACTCACGGAAGTTCCATATCCGGACCTACGTCCTCTGCGTTGGCAGCTTGAGCGTCTACGTCTACAAGGACATGCTGGCCCTGTTCGCGGGACAGGAGTACGCTCCACCGTGGGAGACGTCGGACCTCTCGGCCCACCTGACAAACACTTGTCTGCAGCAGTCAGCCTCGGGGTCCGCCTCGCCCGTCAAGCGTTTCCGGGACCTGGACATCGATGCCGGGCTCGCGGCAGACATCGTCTCGCAGATTTGCGACATCACAGGAGAAGTGTTCGAGGCGGCGGCCAGAGGCATGACGGTGCATTTCCAACCGCTGAGCAACGCGTTTGAGGTGTTTGGGCTCGACTTCCTCGTCGATGCCAGGGGCGTGCCGTGGCTGCTGGAGGTGAACGCGTTCCCGGACTTCAAGCAGACCGGCGGCGACTTGCAGGCTGTCGTGGCGGAGTTCTGGACGAGCGTGCTCCGCCACAATATCGAGGGGTTTTTCGGAGTTGAAGCCAAGCGGGAGGAGGAAGGAGGATGGGGATCACGAGCAGACGAGCTGGTTCTTGTCAGACGGGTCGAGCTCGGGTGGCGGTGACGGTGACGGTGATCCATCATTTCAACTCGAGGTCGAGATTAGTTTCTACTAGTTGCAAATGAAGACACAGCTTGGCGCATTAACAAATGTCTCGCCCCGGCTAGGGAAGCCTGAGAGGCAAGAAGAGACGAGTGCATAGTGCGTCATGTCAGAGGCAGTGGAGGTCACGGTGATGGAAGAAACTGGTGAGAACTAGGGGTCATCCGGGAGTTTAGCTAGCATCGACGCTTGGTAGTGTCACAACCACCCAAACCCGGGACCACATCACACAGTTTCTGCTACACTGTACGCAAGTAGAGCGCATCATCAAACAATCCCGATTCCAGTTGCCATAACCAAGCTGAAGACGAAGGCTTAGATGTCTTGGCGAGCGGTCTACTGTCCCATGAAGTTTGCTTACAGAGGATTCCAAGCAAAAACCAAGATACGCCAACGCGCCCCCTGTTCAACCCAAGGAGGGAAGCTAATGCCCCCTCTACTTAGGGGAGGGTTCAACTTCTGGGCCAAGAGGGAGGGGCGAAAACAAGTTGGTAAATGGAATCTGATAGAGAAGGACAAGACTTTTGTGTAATATCGGCTCTGCGGGACAAATGGAAATGAACGCCGCACTGGGGAAAGAAAAGAGGCAACTAGGACGCTTGCTGACACCAAATAACGCAGAAAGTGGACAATAAGTCGAGGTGGCCATCCAATGAAACCCACCCAAGACTCAGCATAGCCTCAATGGCTAGCCGTTCGGAAGCAAGTTGGGGAGGCCAGCGCGAGACATGAGCGGTGACACGAGCACGAATCAGCATTTTTCATCGAGTGAAGGGATGAAAGGTTCGAGCCGATAGAGAGGGAAACCGCCAAGAGGACAGCACGTCTCTCGAATCGGTACTATGGGGACCGATGCCAAGAAGGGTACATTTATGGGCAATCGTTGGGGGAGCGGTAACAAGGAAAAGCAAATTGTATGAGAAAGCCGCGGTATTAGAGATCGCCACCTGGGCGGGTTTCTGCGAAAGCAAAGGTGGAGCAGATAGTTTTCCCACCCCTCGGCCAGACTTTTTGCTCAGCCTCAATCCAATGCAGCAGGTCGTGCTCGTAAAGTCTGGTTTTGTCCGGGCTCACTCTTGGACATTGCAGAAAAAAGGAGGTGCAGAGGTTTGGGCGCGAACTTCCAATAAAAAAATACCAGGACTATGAGGAAGGTTGAGGCGAGACAACACCAGACGGATCGACATGGTTTGAAGACGGACGGGCAACTTGACACGGGTTCGAACTTTCAATACAACCTCAACTTGCTTTGCATGCAGGCCTAAATATGGCAAGTTCAAGCTTTTAGGAGTTTAAGGAGACAACAGATGCGGAGTGTTTTAGTTCAAGAATAGTACGTAGTACCTAAGGGGGGGAAGGGTTTCGAAGTGCCGGCCTGAGAAAAAGAAGTCCCAGGCTGCACGGCGTGCCACAGTTGGCTAGCCGGAACGCTTGACCGGTCCAGTTGGACGGGGTGGTGGTATTTAGCGGGGGGGCACGAGGAAATGTTTCGACGGCTCTCGGATCTGTCAGAGAACCCGGCCCAAATTGATCCATGGGCCTCCGGTTGGATGAATGGATGGGACGAGATGTTTTGGTCTGACCACACACAGCTGATGGCGAAGGAGGCCAGGGTAAATGCCCCGAAGTGATAGGCCAGAACGGCCAAGTCCCAACCGTCGCAGAGATGCTGTCCTATGTACATGGCTTTTCCGGTGATGAAGTTGACAGATGATAGACGGTTAGGGGGTTGAGGGGCGCCGAGAGCGGTTAAGATTGAGTGGATTTCGGGCGAAATCTAGATGCGGTGATGTGGTGGCCTCTCAATCTTGGTGTTCAAGCTCCCCTAGCCCATCCCCTTACCTCGAATGCCGTTTTCGGATCGATCACCGGGTTTTCTCATCTCGCTCAGCGCCTGGCGAAATGTAAGGGAGAAATCCCCGCGATGATGGAGTCAGCAGAGCAAAACCCGGAATAAACAAATAAAGGAACAACTAGTCCGCTACACATTAGCCCCGAAGCAGGCGCCGTAAAGGTGCTTGGCAGTGGTACTTGGCGGCAATTGGGGTGGAAATTCAGTGCCTTTGGTTGGCTTGGACATGTGCGCTGCAGCGAGCAACCTTCGCCTGCTGGGTTCATTGCGTGGGCGGGAAACAAAGCCACTGTCGTAATCAATTCTCAAATCCAGGGTCTGGTGGGTTCTGTAGTCTGGCTGAAAGGGTGGTGGTCTCACCATGACATGGCGAGAAGGCCGCAAGAGGGCGTCATCGTGCAGCGCTGAGAATAGCGGCAATAAATCACCTAATCCGGTCGCCCATCAGTAATAGCAGGGTAAGCATGCGCGCTCCACATGCCACACGAACACTTGTGTGCATTGTCTTGTCATGTTATTCCAATGGGGAAATCGGTGCGGCCAGGATAATCACCGATGGTATCCAGTTTCTTCTGGAATTTGTCCGAGCCGGCCACCCACTCTCGAACATCCATACATATTACATATTGTACATAACATACATACCAAACCCCGTCACCCGATATCACCTGCCGGACTGGGCAATCTGGTGTGCCGGTCAGCGAATCCCGTTCGGAAAACCACCTTACTATTATGTAGATGGGGTACTTGTCTTTAATTAACTGCTTAGTACTATGGAGGGGCAGGAAGCTTGCAGAGGAGGTGGGTACTGTAGGTACCCGTCTCATCTTTCCTTCGCGACGCGGGTATGATTTGTCGTCCCGGATCTGAACTTCTTTTGAAGTGGAGCGAATCTCTTGTTCTTAAACGCGCCAAGATGGCATTGCCGTTGCGACGAGCATATCCATCTAGAAACGCACCTGTTGTGTGTAGTAGATGGAAAGAAGCATGAGAAGTACGGCGGCTTTGTCTGACGAGAGCGAGAAAAGTATGCCTTCGAGAATGCCTTCTTCATGCTGCATGGAACAGCCCCCCACGACGAAAGGCAAAACGTCGCCCAGAGTTTGCGGTCCGCCGCGAAGCAGAAAAGCCGTACGACGGCAAAATAGGGACGAAGGAGCGGGAGGGCAGATTCAACTTGGGCCAAGAATGTCGCTTCGATGCAGAGAAAGGCCAGGTGCCATTTCGTGGCGATCTTGGCCGTCTGGTCTGAGAAGTCTGCCCCATCCAGATAGAGAAGATCTACGACTCCCGCACTGTACGTGTTTTGGAATTCCCGACTCTGCCAAATGAAACCGTGGCCAGGCGGAACGAACTGTATTGTGAGAAGCGCTTGCGGAGGCAGAGCAGCAAAGCAAGGCAGGGAAATAAAATTGGTTGGGAATTGGGGGCAAGAAACACCAAAGAAAGAAAAACCCCCAACCAGAAAACCCAGAATTTCCAGGGAACCGTGGCGCCAGAGAATGCTGATTGCCAAATTTCTGCCAGGAAAGTACCAATATGCTCAGCCTCATTCCTAGAGCCTTGGCTAGAGCGGAGGTTACCTCCTACCCTACCCCCCCCCCCTTAGAATCTAGGAGATAGCCGCTAAGTTACATGGCAACATGGCAAAGCAAGATTGTGACCGAGATCGAGAGGAGGAGACGGGAGGAGTGTGCGCGCCTCTGATTACTACCCTACCTTTGTACATATGTAGCACCCCAATTGCCCAAGTAAGGTAGGTATGTAATCAAATGTATAATCATTGCGCAACTGAAGGGTATGTGAGTTGGAAAGTGGCAGGAAACGTGATACATACATAGATCCATGTGCAACATGCACCACTTAGGAGAAGAACCTCATGATGCAGCAAAAGTGCAGCAGTGAAAAGAAAGGCTGTCTACATAGTAGTTGGTCTTGCAGTTGTGACTCTAATCTATCGTGCAGCAGTAAGACGATGCTTTTGCCCGATTGCGCATCCATCACCTACCTAGGTATCCGACGTCAACTTCACTTGGCAAACAATGGGCACCGTATGAATCGGGTGGTCCGCACATACCAAGACCAGCGGCCTAAAACTTACAATTGAGTGATAAGAGTGGCCAGAAGAGGCAGTAATTAGTGTGTATGATGGGCTGCTGTAACAATAGGTAGCCTTGGGAAGAGGACTTGCTGAGACTCCCCGAGACCCCAAGGTATCTGAGCCATGCTCTAGTCCGTCATTCGCTTCCATCAGCTCTGCTCCGTTGTACCTGAGACCTTAATCCGACAGGGTAGGCCCCCAAGTGGAGATCCTAGCGTTACAGAGGAGATACCCAGAATAGAAGTACCTTCCAGAAGTGGAGCGCAAGGGTTGGACGAGGCTTGTCAGGGGTCGGATATGTACATGCGGCATGTAAAATGTATGGTGCAGCTACAGATCTCGCGTGCATGGACCATGGCAGCCGGTACTGCTGCCCGCATGTACACCACGGGTACAGGCGCACCAGACCCCATCTCTTCCCGCCGCTGGCACGCACCACTCTCCAAGCTTGCTGCAGCCAATAAGGTGTCACTGGGCTTTTGCACTGCCTCGTTCTTGGCGCCTCTCATTGGAAAAAGATCCAGACTCACTCGCACATTATCAACGCCCTGGGGATTGGGACACAGACGGATAGATGGCGAGCCAGGACAGAAAGCGAGTCTCACAGTGACGGGGGGGGGGGAGCCTTTTTTCTTCCCAAAACATTTGTTTCTTCTTGCCTTATTCTTGGCCCTGTCACACATTCTTCCTCTTCCGTGTTTCTCTGCCTACCCATTCATTCTCCTCCAACCTCCGTTCGAACCCAGCATCGTCATGGACTGAGGGCAAAGAAAACACACACACCTTTCTTCTTCTCTTCTTGCATCTACATTGACCGTCCCTCTCCTTCCTTTCCCAGCATCTTGGGAACCTCACTTCAACCCCCCCCCCCCACCCCACACGCCAGATGAACACACGGCATCAACACCCATTCATCCAATGGTCGTGATCGAATAAGAAAACACTCCGCCCTTGTTTTCGACTTCACACCACACACACACCACCACGCCACTAACCCCTACTACGACTACATAAGTACTACATACGCTGCCTCGCTCCTCCACCGTGTATACTTTTTTTTTTTTTGCCCCAGCCAGCATAGCCCGAGCGATTCCAAGGCTGTCTGCCTCGCTTTCCCACCCTCTACTTCCCTCAACAACACGCGCCCAGTCAAGGCGGCTGTGTACTTCTCACCATGGCGGATCCATCTAAAATTCCTCAGGATGACGAGCCTCCGCCCCAGCGGAGGCCTAGAGCGTGCGTATTCTTTCGCCCGGTGTGCAGACCATATATGTCTTGCAAGAACTGACCCTTCCCTCCTTCCCCCCAGTCCGACCATCACGATAGATACTACCGCTTCCGGCTCCAATGCTGCGAACCCTCCCGCCGAAATGTCACAGGATTCTCAGAGACTCGCCGGAAACTCACCAATCTCTCCTCATGAAGATACCACTAGCCCATCGACCACGGTAGATCCGCTGGCCAGCAGTTGGACCAATTCACAAAAGACGTCGCAGGGCAGCCAGAAGCCGGAGCTTCGCGCCGCTACTTCGTTCGACAGCAGGGATAGCAGGCCGCAAAGCCCGCACAACGTGTCGAGCCCCGTCAATTCCAGGGGCGGCGAGCGTGCCTTCCTCTCGGTGCCGAGCAACCTTCGATCGCGTCAAAACTCGGTCGACTCCGATGACGCCTCCCGTTCCTTTGTCTCGTCGCAAGGTGAGACCGTCGCTGCCACCAGCTCTTTTCCTACTGAGAAGGGCCGGTCGTCAGGCGACGTCTCTAATGACAAGATCATGAACGACGAGGCTGCATTGAATCCCGATAAAGGCAACGAGGATGACTTCAAGGTCGAAAACAACCCATTTGCGTATAGCCCTGGTCAGCTCAACAAGCTCTTCAACCCCAAGAGCTTGCCTGCGTTTTACAAGCTCGGCGGCTTAAAGGGCCTTGAAAAGGGCCTGAGGAGTGATCGGAAAACCGGATTGAGCATGGACGAGGCCTCACTTGACGGAAAGGTCACATTTGAGCAAGCCACAGCGCACATTTCGGCCCTGACTGGCGACTTCAAAGAGGAGCCCTCGCGCCCATCCACGCCTCACGGCGGCGATCCTTTCGCTGACCGAAAGCGCATATTCAAGGACAACAGGCTGCCGGAAAAGAAGGGAAAGAGTCTCCTTCATCTGATGTGGATTACCTACAATGACAAAGTCTTGATACTTTTGTCCGCTGCTGCTGTCGTGTCACTGGCGATTGGTATTTACCAAACCGTGGGTATCGAGCATAAGCCTGGTGAGGCGCAAATTGAATGGGTTGAGGGTGTTGCTATTATTGTAGCCATTCTCATCGTCGTCATTGTCGGATCTCTGAACGATTACTCCAAGGAGCGCCAGTTTGCCAAGCTCAACAAGAGGAAGCAGGACCGCGATGTCAAGGTTGTTCGATCTGGAAAGACCATGGAACTGAACATTTACGATCTTCTTGTCGGAGATATAGTGCATCTCGAGCCTGGAGACTTGGTTCCCGTCGACGGAGTACTGGTTGAGGGCTTCAACGTGAAATGCGACGAGTCGCAGGCTACTGGCGAGTCGGATATCATCAAGAAACGAGCCGCCGACGATGTGTTCGCCGCCATTGAAAACAATGAGGATGTTCGGAAGATGGATCCATTCATTCAGTCAGGAGCCAGAATCATGGAAGGTGTCGGTACCTTCATGGTCACCTCGACTGGTGTGTATTCCACCTACGGCAAGACCTTGATGGCGTTGAACGAGGATCCCGAAATCACGCCCCTTCAATCCAAGCTGAATGTTATCGCCGAGTACATCGCCAAACTCGGTGGTGCCGCAGGTTTACTTCTGTTCATCGTCCTTTTCATCCAGTTTCTCGTCAAATTGCCAAGGCTGCCAGGAAGTGTCTCCCCAGCCGACAAAGGACAGCTATTTCTCGACATCTTCATTGTCGTGGTTACCATCATCGTCGTCGCTGTCCCTGAAGGATTGCCTCTCGCCGTCACTCTTGCTCTTGCATTCGCGACCACGCGAATGCTCAAGGACAACAATCTCGTGAGGCATCTCAAGGCCTGTGAGGTTATGGGCAATGCCTCCACCATTTGCTCGGACAAGACAGGTACTCTGACGCAGAACAAAATGCAGGTCGTGGCCGGTACCGTCGGCACGACCCACCGATTCGGCAACACCACCGCTCTGAACGCCGATGACGACGATACGAACGTGGAAGCTGATGGCGGAGCTGAAATCTCGATCCCAGAATTCGCCAAGACGTTGAGCCCGGAAGTCAAGGAGATCCTTGTCAAGTCCATCTCTCTCAACTCTACCGCCTTCGAAGGAGAAGTGGACGGCCGAAAGACATTCATTGGTTCGAAGACCGAAACCGCATTGCTTCTCTTGGCCCAGGATTACTTTGCTATGGGTTCGGTCAGCGAGGAGCGTGCCAACTCCAAGACACTCCAGCTCATTCCGTTCGACTCTGGCCGCAAATGCATGGGTGTCGTTGTTCAGTTGGAGAACGGCAGGGCTCGACTCTACGTCAAGGGTGCTTCGGAGATCGTTCTCGGACAGTGCTCTCACATGTTCCGGGATCCGTCCGAAGGCGCCGCCATTACTCCTCTGACCAATGAGAATATCAACACCATCAGCACCCTCATCAACAACTACGCTACTCGATCTCTCCGAACAATCGGAATTGCGTTCAAGGACTTCGAGCAATGGCCTCCGCGAAATGGTCGTCGTGTTGAAGGGGATAACAACGCCATCGAATTCGACGACTTGTTCCGAAATATCACTTTTGTCAGTCTTGTCGGTATTCAGGATCCGCTCCGTGACGGTGTCCCGGAAGCCGTCCGCCTTTGCCAAAAGGCCGGCGTCGTCGTCCGCATGGTCACTGGCGACAACAGGATCACTGCTCAAGCCATCGCGGGGGAGTGTGGTATCCTGCAACCTAACAGTCTCGTCATGGAGGGTCCCGAATTCCGCAACCTCTCAAAGGCCGAACAGGAGCGGATTATTCCCAGACTTCATGTCCTTGCTCGATCCAGCCCAGAAGACAAGCGTATCTTGGTGAAGCGACTTAAGGACTTGGGAGAGATCGTCGCCGTCACCGGTGATGGTACCAATGATGCTCCAGCTCTGAAGATGGCCGATATTGGCTTCTCTATGGGTATCGCAGGCACGGAAGTTGCTAAAGAAGCCTCATCTATCATATTGATGGACGACAACTTCAACTCCATTGTCAAGGCTTTGAAGTGGGGCCGAGCTGTCAACGATGCCGTCAAGCGATTCCTGCAGTTCCAGCTTACCGTCAACATCACCGCCGTCATTCTCACCTTCGTTACCGCTGTCTCCAATGGCTCTACTATCGCCGAAGAGGGTACCCCTAGCAGCGAGAGGGAGACTGCAGTCCTGACTGCCGTACAACTGTTATGGGTCAACCTCATCATGGACACATTGGCTGCTCTAGCTCTGGCAACTGATCCGCCGCAAGATAGCGTTCTGGAACGGAAGCCGGAGAGGAAGGGTTCGTCGATTATTTCCGTGACTATGTGGAAGATGATACTTGGACAAGCCATTTACCAACTGGCCATCACTTTCATGCTCTACTACGGAGGTGCCACGGTGCTGCCTGCTGGTAACGAAATGGATCTTTCCAGAGATGCCTTCAGGCATCAGATCAATACGCTCGTCTTCAACACGTTCGTGTGGATGCAGATCTTCAACCAATGGAAGTAAGTACACTACGTCTGTGGGAATTAAAACTTTTGAGTGATTGATTCGCTAACGCATCGCAGTAATCGCCGACTGGACAACCACTTCAACATTTTCGAGGGTCTGACGAAGAACTACTTCTTCATGGCCATTAGTCTAATCATGATTGGTGGACAAGTCTTGATCATCTTTGTGGGAGGCGCTGCCTTCCAGATTTCCCCACACAAGCAGACACCATCGCAATGGGGTATTGCTATAGTCCTCGGCGCCATCTCGATTCCTTTCGGCATGGTCATTCGTCTCGTTCCGGACGCGCTTCTCCTGAAGCTCATTCCGAACTACCTGAAGGAACGCTCACGTCGTGTTCCCGGACTCACCGTCTCGGACGAAGAGCAGTTCGACATGTACCCCACCCCGCTTTCTGAAGTCAGAGACGAGCTTGCATTCCTCAAGCGTATGAAGGGAGGACGCTTGAACAATCTCAAATTTGCCATCAAGCACCCACGCGAGACGTTCAATACGAGATCTCGCAGTCCGTCTCACTCACGGACAAACTCGGTCAAGGCACCACAGACGCCTACCCGGGAAGATAGCTTCGGATCGGCAGCGAACGTGGCGACAACGCCCGACTCTCGCAAGCGATCGCGCAGTATGCGTAGCCGTTCAAACTCGGCGCTCGGTGCACCGACCGTCATGGCAGGCATTGTCGCTGCAGGTATCGCGGCGAACTGGTCGCCTGTTGATCGTAGGAACCGACCAGAGAACGTCGACGAGACGTTGGAGGGGAATGAGAGAGAGGAGCCGGCGAGGGAGGCTACTACTGCCCCAACCACCTCCACCAACACTGGAGAGGTGAAAGAAACCACTACGCGGACGGAGTAAAACAGGGGGCCGGCGCAAACAGTGTTCATTGGATGTGGCGTTTTTGCGAGCGACATCAAAACCGCGTGTAATTGTACAAAAACCCTACTAGAGAACAAGCACGGACATACTCTTAGTGCGCCTTTTAGTCATAGATCGACGTGTTCGAGCAATCATTTTTCATATGTGTTAAACAAGTGAACCTCAAGTCACATGTGATGTGATTCATGACTCGGGGCCTTTTGCATGGATTTGATGAAGTGATAGTAACTGTTAACTGCCACTTCCTCTTGCATAGACGAGGCACCCGACGCTATGTTGTGCATTTTTGCCTAACTAACGCAGGGTTGTGTTGCGCAGCCTGGCCATAATAGCTGGCGCCTCAGCAAAGCTGAATATTCTACACCATGCTACCAGCTAGTTCTCAGCCTGCATCAAAGTCTCCGGCGGGGCAGGCGCGAAGCCAGCGTAGTTGGAAAACACCGCCTGTTTTTATTTCGCTCAGTAGTCTATGGAAGGGCCCTTTACTCGCCCTGGATACCGGATCTGTACTATCTCGGGCGAAGTACTAAGAGGCAACTGTGGCTTGCATGTGTAATGCTCCGTCCACAAGTTGCCGTCTACACTACGTTGTAGGTTGGTCCTCCTTTAGCCCCATCCCTCCCTCCCTACCTGTCAGCCTTCGGAGCAAGTTTCCCATCTCAATTCCATTTTAGTTTTGTCCTCTTTGGGAGAGAACGCTAGTCAAAAAAAAATTGTACGGTGTCGGTCTTCGAGATATGGGCACTGTACCTCGTGTAAGCCCTGAGCCTCGGGGGCTGGGGTGAAACGGGCAATGGGGGGGGGTGATCACGTCAGGCTACAGTGTGCCGCCATTAATTTGTACACACATCGCGTACCAGCTCCACCCTGGCTAGCCTTATTTGGCTAGTGTTCTGATGCCGCTTTTACTTCGATTTCTTGAATAGCTCCAATATTATGTATACAAGCCATTAGCTGCTGTAATTACGTCTACTCTATTCATCATCGTAGAGGTTAGGTATTTCGATGACCTATGTACCCGGAAACGAGGGACGGGCAGGCTTTGCCAGAGGTTGTAAGGAGCTGGAGGAAATTATGCAGAAATCAAAGTAAAAACGGCAGCACTACACTAGCTGGATAGGGCTAGCCGGATAGCCTGGTACGTGAGGTGTGTACAAACTACTGGCGGCCCACTGTAGGTGTCTTAAAGTGGAGATTTTCCTTTTCTGGACGGGCATTTCTCTAGATACCGGAACGACGGGATCAAATGGGCGAGTAAGCCACCACTTCTGGCCTTTTCGGGGTGCAGGGCATAGAGGGACTTGTGTGTGTGTTTGTGTTTTTTGGCGGGTTTCTCATGCGGATTCTCGGCCGGGCTGCGGGTTGGCGGTTTAAGGGGGACCTTTGGGGTGGGAATATGGACAGTGATGGGAAGAATACGCGGATTGCGGATACGAAGGATGGAGAGGATGAGAGGATGGAGAGGATGAGCTGCTGCCGGGCTGGGTTAATTTGATACGGACACTGGCAGGAATACAGTCCTTCCATCTTTTTCCCCCCGTTTCATGGCTACGATATGAAATGGTATACATAGGAAAAGAAACCTCCCCCCCCCCCCCCCCCCCCCCGATTTTGGCTCATGCTGGGCGTTACTCATTGCTTTGCAGTCGTTTACCGGTTTAGGAAAAATGAAAGGAAACAGAAAATACCAAGAAAGGGCTCTCTTCATGGGGGGGGGGGGGTCTTGACAACTGCAAGAGAAACTGCCAAGAGACGACGCAACGCAAGGTATGTCAAAGGTGTCCTCTATTAATCAAGCGGCTCGTCGTAAACAAACAACAGCCTCTCGGAAAGAGATGTGAAAAATTCCCCTTCATCCGTAGTCTTCCCGGTTCCCTTAATTACATGTGTACAGTTTGGTCTAGGTACAGTTCCCGAAAAACCTCAACACTAAAGAGCCATATTGCCTCGAACGCCCCCCCGTGTCCTGCCCTGTCCTGCCCTGCCCCGTCCTTGGGCCCCCGTTCCAAGAGGAGTGGGTGGGCGAATATGAATGAAAAACTACTCGAACACATTTGGGTTTCCGTGTGCTAGAGTGAACCGGAAAAAAAAGAGGGATAGCGCATGCTGTGGCGCGTGAACTCGAAAATAGAAATCGAAACTCGCCTGTTGAGAGGGCGGAATTAGATATGTTGAGCGGTGCAGGCTGCGGAGCTCCGCGGCACTCCGCGGTGTTGGTATACTCGGGCAAGCCTGTGATGCAGGACGTACAAGTCGAACAAAAGTAGAAGGTGGATGAGGGGGGAAAAAAAAAAAACAGAACACCAGACGCCTTCGGTTGTGCGGTTGTTATTCCGCAGGGATATCGTTTCCGTTCATCTTCGGTTTCCATCTAGGACCCGTGTCGCAGGTAGGCGCGACAGATCTCAACAGCAGTCTATCAATTATACGCGTATCCTTCGCCTGAGACCAGTGCTCGTGGGGGATAGGTAGGTGGCTGGACAAAAGCATATCATGTCCTGTGTATAGTAGTCGCACAAGAGTTTCGCCGTCAAGGCTTGACAACCTCGAAGGTATGCCTGCTCATGAAGCCCTCCTCGGCTTTGACATCCACCACTTGGCCCTTGGGCACCATTTCGTGCTTCAACGGCCAGCCTGCGCGTCGACACAACTCCGCGACGACCACGTCGCAGTCGCCGAGCAGGTCAATATCGAAATTGATGTGGCCGACCGCCTGGCGCGAGATGTAGATCTGCGGGATGTGAGGCGGTAGCCAACTCACGATCTCTGAGACGGGGGTGACCTTGAGACTCGTGCCGATGACAATGACAAGATCCACCTTGTCGCGATCGTGCTCAGTCAGCCGCCGAGAGAACTGATCCGGCAGCGCCTCGCCGAAGAAGGTGATATCAGGCTTCATGACTCCTGCGGTGGGGATGTCGTACTCGGAATCAGAAGTCGAGTCGTCGGCGCTGAACCGGCGTCGCTTCTTCTCCGTTCCCGCTGAGCGCTTCCGCTTCATAGGACCACCCGGGCGTAGGTTCTGAATGCAACGTGGGCAGCGCGGTATCTTTCCGGCTTTGATCTCCGGGAATATCTTTTCGCCCTGCATCTTGAACTTGCATTGCACACACGTGGCAGTGGCGAATGAGCCGTGGCATTGCACCAGCTTGTCGGGGCTGATGCCGGCCTTGGCCTCGAGGTTGTCGATGTTTTGTGAGTAGTTTGTCAGAAGCTTGCCCATTTTCTGGAGCAAGGCGATGAAGGCGTGAGTGGGCGTGAAGCGATCCGTGTCGGGCAGGATGTCCTTGGCTACGCTGTAGAAGATAGTCGGGTCCTGCTTAAAGACGGAGATATCAAACACCTCCTGCGGATCGCTGAGCCCCAGGTGCTCCAGCTGCGAGTACAAGCCGGTGCCCTTGGATCGGAAGTCGGGAATGCCCAGCGACGTTGAGATGCCAGCGCCGGTTAGGCAAACGACATTGCGACTCTTCTGGAGCAGCGCCACAGCGTCGTCGACGGTGTTGTAGCGCAGCAGTTTGGCGCGCTTGGAGAGTTCCCTGCTGATGGCGAGCGACAGGAGGCTGAAGTAGGCCTCGTCGTCTGCGCCATCCAGGAAGGCGGGTGGGCGGATGCCGAAGGCTGAGAGCAGCTTCTTGGCTGTGTAGAGGCCGGCGTCCACAGTCCTCCTGCAGAATTCCGCAGGGCCGACGGCTCTGAGCTGGTGGCGCAGAACCATGGCCTCGTCGGGGGTGCAGGTGTTGGGGTCTTTGGAGCCGAGTTAGCAAGCAGTTGCCAAGACGCGAGATTGTAAGTGGGCATCATGACAAAGAAAAAGAATTAAAATTAGACGATTTTCATACTTCACCTGTAAGTGAAGTGAAGTGAAGCGAAGCGAAGTAAATCAAGCACATTTGCCGGGGGAATTGACAAGGTCAAGTTCAAGGCATGGAGATGAGATGAGGCATGGACAACTCACCATCGCTGACCAGTTTGGCGTCGCCAAGTTCCTCGATGGCATCCTCAAACAGCGACTCGGTCTCCCAACACGACTCTTTGACGTCCTTTACCCGCTCCTCCAGTTCCTGCAGGCCGACGGCGTGCTTCAGATCATCCGTCGACGGGTCGATTTTGGGAACTTTGTAGGCGCTGACCTTGACGGGTTTTCGCTTTTTCAGCGTGACGATCTTTGTCTTGGCCGACTTTGTGTTCATTTTGTTTTTTTTCTTGTTTTGGTGTTCTGGTGGTGGGAGAGGTGGGAATGAGAGAGGTGCGTGGTGTATGTGAGAGAGAGTAATCGGGATGAGATAGCCGACCAGCCGGCGGGTTAGGTGAGACAAGAACCACTATAGGCAAAGAGTCGGCAAAGAATTGATGGGCGAAGGGGGGAAAGAAGAGAGAGAGAGAGAAAGGAGCCGGAGAGAGGGAGGAAGAGACACCGAGAGAGAGAGAGAGAGGCAGGATAACAGGAAGAAGGGTTTTGAGCGGCCACGCGCGTGCTTTTTCTTCTGAAATTGTCCAAGGTGCGCGCGGTTACAGTAAAAAGGTTGGCGATTCCGACTATGAAAACAGCAAACAAATTCAACTCGTCGCAGGACATGCACGAGTGGCAGTTTGTGTTATTGATGGTGTAGGTACGGAGGTCGGTTTCAAAAGTCATGTCCTACGCCAAGACGCCAAGGCTCGCTTATATACGCCACAAAACAGGAAATACCCTCTACGAGCCGGAGAGCTTACCCCTCTTCCTAGCTCTATCTAATATTGAGTCTCGTATCTCTCTTTTTGATTGAATATTGCTGATCATAAACATGGCTCCTCAAGGTGCAGAATCAGATATTGCAACAAGGGCTCTTATCGTTACCCTTAAGTCCCCTTGTGGAGGCAAAACTACTGCCGAAGTCGCCGGGATCACAGGGATCTCAACGCGTCAAGTTAATAGGATCTATGCTCGCGCTTGTGAACGTGGATTTGATCCTAATTGCCGTCCGTTGACTCTGAAGAACGAATATCTCGAAGATGCTCCTCGATCTGGCCGTCCTACTAAGAAGACCGCTGAAATCGTCCAACAAACAATCGAAAAGGTACGCCTAGATCGCTATGGCCGTGAGAAGTCTTGTGCTGATATCGCTGGTGATTTCAGCGATGTTGGTATAGACATATCAGAGACAACGATCTGGCGGATCCTACGAGAGAATGGATATCGGAAGACGAAGCCAACACGGAAACCTGGCCTTACAAAGAAGATGAAGGCTGAGCGTCTTCGCTGGTGTTACGACCATGAAGGATGGACTCTTGATGACTGGAAGAATGTGATCTGGTCTGACGAGACTTCTGTCCTCTTGAATCACCGTCGAGGTGGTTATAGAGTATGGAGGAAATCCGATGAAGCTTTTGCTAAGAGCTGTATCCGTGAGCGTTGGAAGGGATACTCTGAGTTTATGTTCTGGGGCTGTTTTACATACGATAAGAAGGGCCCTTCACACTGCTGGTTACCAGAGACGGCTACAGAGAAGAAGATAGCCGAAGAAGAGATCAAGAAGCTTAATATCGAGCTTGAGCTTATCAAACGAGAAGAGTGGGAACTTTCAACTCGTATGAATCGACTTAAGCTTCGAGGTATCCCCGGCAAGAAGCCTCAATGGAAATGGGATAATAAGCACGGCAAGTTAGCTCGTGGAACAGGTACTGGAATCGATTGGTATCGATATCAGATAACTATCTTGAACCCTCTGCTTTTCCCCTTCGCAAGAGAGTGTCTTGCCGTCCGTCCTAATACAGTTGTTCAAGAAGATAAGGCACCCTCACACGCTCATTGGATTCAAGACCGGCATTATGATATCAACAAGATTGCTCGTCTTCTTTGGTGCGGTAACTCACCAGATCTCAATGCAATCGAGCCAGTCTGGTTTTGGCTTAAGAGATATACTACTAAGAAAGGAGCCCCGAAATCACGGGTTGAAGCTATTAAGAGATGGAAGCAGGCTTGGCTTGATTTGCCGTTACCTATATTACAGAAGTTTGTCGAGCGTGTTCAACGGCATGTTAAGCTTATTATCGAATTAGATGGTGGAAATGAGTATAAGGAAGGCCGAGAACATATCAAGCCTAGCAGTCATAGAGGTAGACACGTTCAAATTGAATAAGATAGCTTCAATCGGGCCTAATCTAGATGTGTAGAGGCCTGAATGCCAAGATAGTGGCGTTCTTGGCGTTACTAGCGTAGGACATGACTTTTGAAGCAGACGTCCGTAAGGTCGGCAATAAGTAAGTAAGAGAGTAAGATTTTGAGTGGAGTTTCGCCCTTCTCTGAACTCGATGATGGATGGATGGATGGATGGGGTATGCACCGCGTCTGGCGTCTTTCTTCCTCAGGGATTGACTCTCTGACCACGTGTAAAAGGAGCGTCGGCCGTTTGGCAGAGTGACAAACAAAACCCGAAGATCCAAAAGAGTTGACGAAAGAGGGAGAAGAGGGATCCAACGTCAGATAACTTGTAGGCTGGCTGCTCTTTTCCCCAAGGATTGCGTGGGTTGCGTTTCAAATGGGGGGTGTAAAGGGAACTTTGGCGACCAAGTATTTTGTTTCTCAGTTTGAAAATGGGTTCTGTGTTTTTTTTTTGTTGTTCTGTTTTCGGGGGAGGGAGGGAACAGGTTTAGGTGGCAGCACTAATAAAAAAGGTAAGGGGGGAAGTGGGTGGAGGCGAGAAGTCAAAAGTGTATGGCAAAAGGAAGAGAGATGGTGAGGAACACGAAACGCACACACTTTCTCTTCTCTATCTCTGCATTCATTCACAAAGTGAACGGAAGACAGAAAGCGGAAACGAAAGGGAACGAAGGGGGAAGGGGGGAGAAAAAAGGATGGCAAAAAAAAAAAAAAGGTAGACCAAGACAGAGAGAGAGAGAGAGAGAGAGAGTCCAGCCAAAAGACATGGACATATTTGACGCACTTGGGGCAATAGTACCTATGCCATAGCCAGCGCCAAAGTAGGGGAGAATATGTCGGTGTTGACCAGGGAGGGGGGGTGTCTGTCCATCCATAATTCCGTGTACGTGTATTGTGTACGTGAGTGAGTGTGTGTCTCTTATTAGTGTGAGAGTTTCGGGTCTGGGTTGAAATGAAACTCGATTTTCCAGCACGCATCATCTCTTTCAAATCACATCACATCAAGATGAGATCGGCCAATTCGCTGTTCTGTAATTGTTTGCTTGCTTGTTTGCTTGCTCGCTCGCCTTCTTCTGTCATGTCTCTCTCTCTGTTGACTCATCAGGTCCATATCGTCGCCCAAAGCGTGTGGGACTGTGAATAAGCCAATGCCCGAATACCCTCTCTCTCTCTTTCGTCTCAGTCCTCGTCTCTCTATCTCTCTCTATCTCCCTCCCCTCCCCCCTCTCCACAATCATCAAGAGTTTATCTACCCATCAATCAATCCACCTATCAGATCCCATGCATCCAGTATTCAGCCAGCATTCTCTTCTCTTTCGGAGAGGTTATCTCTGCTTGCCCAGCTCGGATTTTCATTCAGCTGCACTCTTGTTGCTCTCTCGCGCTCTCTTTCTTTGGAACCCGCGGATAATTAGACGTAATCAGTAATAAGAGAGAGATAGAGGCAGCGTCGTACCGGGGTACCTCACTAGACTTATCATCCGTCCATCCATCCATCCATCCAGCCAGCCATACATGCCACGCCGTCCACCCATCCGTCTATCTACTAGCTATGTAATCTGTACGTAGTAGTACACGGTCTACTTAATCATCCACGAATCTCTCCTCGCTTCTGTCCACTTGGTATCATATACCCTTGCCAAACCTAGACTTCATTTGTCGCTTGCTGTCCCGCCCCGAAAGTGCACACACTCACACACGCACTCACTCACTCGTTGCCCTCATCGCCATTCCGTCTTTTCCTCTTCCCCTCTCCCATAACTCATATCCATCCATCCATCCATCCATCCATCCCATCCACCGATTGCCCAGCCAGTTGCCATATAAGACAGAGAGTCAGGCATATGCCGCTGTTGAATGCACGCTATGCGCGCCAACTTATTCCTGGGCCTGCATGTGATGCCGCCCTCGTTGGCGGTTGGCTGCGTTCAGTCCTACCATAAACGTGTATTGAATCATTGACTTCTTGTTCACGCCCCTGTGCCGCTAGAACATGGCACACCGTTTACGAGCTTCAGGCTAACTTGTCTGGTTTGGCCGGAGCTGGGGCTGGGGTTGGGGCTGCGTCTGTCTGGCCTCGCTGAATTGCCAACAACAATTCACCTCTTCGTACTAAATAGTTGCATGAAATTCTATCTATTTGCATTTGCATGTTGGTTATTTCCTCAACTCCTTCGCTGGGTTGGGGGCCGAGCCGATGCCAACTGCATGGCTCTCCGAAAATAGTCGCCCCCCCAAAACAAGTGTAAACGTCAATGCCCTCCAACAGTCAAGCGGGTGGGTGGTGCCAGAGCCGGGATCAACCACAAAAGATGCTTTGGCTAGTAAAACTCTCTTCTCCCCGCCCAAAAAAATTGAAGCAGGGCAGTTGGCAACCAACAGAGCCTGTCTTTCAAAACTTGTTGGATGGCCTTTCAGCGAGGTTGATACAATTGGGCTGCAAGGTCGGCTGGGAACCCCGGCCAGCAATAATCACTCAATTTCAAAACTCCCTTCCCCTCGGGCTGTGGTGATGGGCATTTGGTCATTCATGGAACAAAATTTCATCAGTTGGGTGGCGGTGAAAGCACGGCTTCATGTTCCACCGAGCATTAGCATCAGACCGGGGCCGATATCTTCCATTTGCAAGTCGTCTCTAAATATTCCATCTGAAATGGTGCTGGGTATTCTTGTAAACCTTCAACTCATCTATATGCGCTGCTCTCCTACAGCAAACTCTCATACTTGGACAGCCCTGACTTCTGTGGTTGCTGTTGCGGCTGTTGCCCTCCCGCCATACTCAGCGGCACGTTACTGTTCATGCCCATATTCAGCATGCTGTTCATATTTGATCCTGATCCCGAGCCTCCCATACTGCTCATACTGCCCATGCTGGCTGCCATGCCGGGTCTTGCCCCCATCATCGTAGTGTTACTCATAGGTTGACTCATCGTTCCCATCCCCATTCCAATCCCACTAGAAGATCTGTTGTACGACGCCATTCCTGTTTGTGCCAATCCAGGGCCGGGAGGTGGCGGAATGCCGAATCCCGTTGGTCCGGGTGAAGTCGTAGTGCTGCTGCCTGGGGGTGGTGGCAAGGAGAATGAGGAACCGCGTGACTGTGATACCCCCGGTCGCTGGCCGAGAGACATGTTCGACATGGGCGTGCTCAAACCTCCCCCAAACGCCGAGCCTGTAGGTGGCGACATCGGCATTGTCGGAATTGTCGGCGTAAACGCCGGGGTTGACGATGTCGATGACCAGGGGTTCGATGGTACAGCAGCCGTGGAAGACCAACCGACCGAAGGGTTAGGCATCGGCGTAGGAGGCAAAGACGATTGAGTGGGTTGCAGTGGCTGGGAGAATTGTGTTGAAGACGGCGTCATTGGTGCGAAGCCTCCCAAGTCCGGCGTTACGGTTCGGAAGCTAGGCTGCAGTGCCTTCACGCCTCCAAACTGGGTCGTAGGTGGAGGTGCGGTTTGAGTTGGGCTTGGAGTGGACCAGGAGAAGGCTGGAGCTTTCGGAGTGTTAGACCTGAGGCCAGGTGATGTGACGGTAGCAGCTGCAGGCGCCTCGTCCCAACTCGAGAAGTTAGAGGAAGACTCCGAGGTCACCTTCCCTTTCACCAGGCGCTCAAAGTCATCTTCAGTGGCTCCATTCGTCTGGTCAAATGTGGTGCCCGTGACCCCTCCGAAGGCCATGAAGTCTTCAGCTGGGGCTGCATTGCCGTTCGATGTCCCGGAGAGCTCTTGTAACTTCTTGGTTTGCTCGTCTTCAACTCTCCTTGAGAGTGATTTGATTAGATCCATAAAAGTCTGAAACTGTTTAAGATCAAGCAGAGGCCCCAGACTCATGCTCCATAATATTGGTAGAATATCCATGGCCACGAAGTCGGCATCTGCGGCCTTGCCAACGACGCGGAGAACGTTTAGAGCCGCCATCATCACACCAGGCTCTTTCGTTTTTATTGACTTGACCAAGGGTACAATCTTCTCCTGCATCGTGTACTTATCAAGCGCACTGGAGGATGATGATTTCTTGGTTTCTACACCAAAGCCATTGAGCCCGTCATCTTGCGCCGAATCATTTGATCCGCCACAGAGGATGACAAAAGCCTGGCAACCACGCACTTTGATGGCGAGACTGTTGGTTTTGCTGAAAACCGTCGCAATGACGGGGAACAGTTCGTTCTTGATCGTGCTGAAATCGAGGACCGGGAGGACAGCGGGGAGTCCTCTCAGTGCAGCATCAACAACTGCAGGAGTCGACGACTCAATTGCCGCGAGAATAATTGGGAGGATATCTATCAAAGAAAGTCAGATAGGACAACTCTACTGTTTCCCGTAATATTGATATGCTCACCATCTGTAAATTCCTTGCCTGAACAGTTGTTCGAAATCGACGACATGTGCTCAAGCACAACCATCAGCCCAGCATCTTTAGCCGGGTCTCTTTGGGTTTCCTGGTCCTTCTTCGTCGGCGGAACGAACGTCTCTTTGAGACTGGGTCGCACTTTGTCCCCGAAAGCTCGTTTTGCTGAAGGCAACAGATCAATGATCTTGAATACGTTTTGAAGTATAAGAGAAATCAAATCCTTGTCCTTCATCTCTTCCAGCAGGGCTGGAAGAACCTTCTTCTCCATAACGGCTTTTGGGAAAGATGGTAGGACTTTGTTCAGCCCTTTCATGAACTGAGCTTTCTCATTTGGCGTCTTCGCTGGGAAAGCATCGAGAAAGCGGATGGTCGACACGAGAATATTGTCGAAGTACTCGCTTTCTTGAAACTCTTTCGCTGTCATTCGCTGTGCCGGCCTTCGTGTAACGAGTCGTGGCAGAACACTGGTCGACAGGTCTCTTGGTATTGGCCGTGATGATAAG
This sequence comes from Reticulascus tulasneorum, assembly GCA_001557505.1. Taxonomy (NCBI): domain Eukaryota; kingdom Fungi; phylum Ascomycota; class Sordariomycetes; order Glomerellales; family Reticulascaceae; genus Reticulascus; species Reticulascus tulasneorum. Next base: position 1,679,319 of record LSAX01000006.1, read on the forward strand.
AAGCTGTTCGACGACGAGGGCACCGTCGATGAAGAGGCGAATAGTCTTTTGTAGCTGGAGACACTGCCATGACACTCCAGTGGCGACCGGTGTGGTGAGTTGTATAACGCTATCGACAACAAGCCCAACGAGAACATGTCGGCAGACGAAGTCAGGTTGTTGTCGAGAACAAAGTCGGGGGATGTGTAGTCCAGGTTTAGTTGTACATGTTTTGGTAGTCGCGGATCCAGGTTGAGTACCTCTGATAAACTGATGGGCTGGAACGAAGTCGGCTTGCTCGAGTTCTCTGGTGGACTGCAAAACGACAAGCCACTGAGTTTCCAGTCGGACTTTGCGTTGACCAGAATCGCATCCGGGGTGATGTTACCGTGTACCAGGCCAGCATTCTCATGTAGAAACTCCAACGCTTTGCTGATCTGTAATAGCCCTTTCTGGATCTCAAGCTCATCGATCTCCAACTCTCGCCGCCTGCGAACGCCATCCGAGTCCTCCGTCACATATCGGCTTGAGCGTCCACCAACACCTCCAGCTCTTTCCTGGTCGTCTTTCTCCACCAGCAAGCTTGCCAGCGATGCCGTCACAGCTTCGGTAACGAACTGCAGCCCGCCGCCTCTGGTCTCTTCAACCGGCTCCACGAGCTCGAGAATGCTCGGGTGTCGCAACTTGGCCAGACTCGAGGCCTCCTTCTTCAGCCGTTCCACTACCTCTTCGGCGGCTCGCTTGAAAGAGGCAGCGCTCGAACGACCTAGGCTACTGCCATGGCTATCGAGGGACTTCTTGTCGAAGACGAAGACGCTGTATCCCTTGCCGGTCGATTTCTTCTTGCAATCGTAGATCTTCCACGGCCCCGCGGTGGAAGTTTCGGTCTGAGATATGGAGTAGTTGGATGTGATATTCGTGGAGGAAATGGATTTGAATGCCGAGGAAAACATGGTATTGTCACGGCGGGAGGGAACGTTGGAGATCGATCGTCATGACGGACGGAGCTTCGGCCGTTGACAGATGCGCCGAGGCGTCCGTTTCGCAAAACGAACAGCTGCAGGACAATTGGATCGAAACTTGTGAATGCCCTTCGACTGCAGTAGCTCTCTTTGAGACGAATAGTGTAGCTTGTGGTTGGGTAGTTTGGCCCTTGTCGGCTTGCAAGTTGGGAGCTGACAACGTACGTAATTCGGGTTGCTCAATTCTCAGCCGCGTCGAGTTCCACGTTGACGATCAGCCAAGGGTTTTTTTGGCTGTCGCGCATCCAGCACCTAACTAAGGTAATTTACTTGGTGGTTTTAGTGGCTAGCCCGGCTGTAGCAGGCCGCCGATGCACCCGCCGTTGGCAGCCCATCAACGCCATTTAGCATAGCCCTGTGCTCAGTTAAGGGAGTACGAGTGCATCGCATCATCGAAAATTGGAACAGAATGCCAACGGAGTATTCTATTAAAATAAGAAAAGCTAGCTTCCATGCATATACTGAGAGGTTCGTTCTAATGGTGCCATTGATAAGTTATCAACCAAACTGTATCTTGATGTATCTGTCTTTGAACATCATAGCGTTCATATAATTCAGAGTTCAATTGACGAGCAGATCAAGTCTCCCGTTAACACTGATGTCGGCGACCAATAATGGCATTTCAAACACGCTGACCTGATACAGATTACAGTGGGATCCAGGGCCCTGCCCACGGCACTTTTTCCACTGCATGAGAAAGGCAATCAACGGCTCTAGGTCTGTGACTGCTTATTTTTGGAGCTCCGATAACACTCCGACTTTTTGAGTCACTTCCGCTTCCGCTTGTCTATATCACGCCTTTCTCTGCTCCAAGCAATTGGCATCCTTAGAGCTCTCGAATCCCTGATCTGGACTCCAATTGAGATACCTTACCTTCGAACCAATCGTACCATTGGAGTTTCTGATCCAAATCCTTTTTGAAAGCCAGAAATCTCCCCGACTTGGAACACCAGACTTGGTACCAAGCTTACCAATATTGTCACGATGATGCGACCAATGTTCCCGCGCCCAGGAGCTCTCAGATTGCCTGCAAAATCTCCAAGGCTACTAGCAACATGGCAAGGCCAAAGGTTTTACAGCTTAAAACCTGCGGCTGCTTCCACCGCCAAACCGCTGGACCTCGATCCATCCCAGCTCACGGTTGAAATGACTACCAAGCCATCAGAGTTGCGTAAGCCAGAGGAACTTGTGTTTGGACGCACATTCACAGGTAAAATTGGAGTTCCGATCCTTTATGTTTACTTCCATTCTTAGCTAACACGCACGCTAGATCATATGCTCACGATCGAATGGACCCAGACGGACGGCTGGCTAGCTCCTCGTATCATCCCATACCAAAATCTCTCGCTGGACCCGGCAACATGCGTCTTCCACTACGCTTTTGAATGCTTCGAAGGCATGAAGGCATACAAGGACAAGAAGGGTCAGATCAGGCTATTCCGGCCCGACAAGAACATGGCTCGTTTCAACAAGTCTGCTGCCCGGATCGCTCTACCCACGTTCGCCCCGACAGCATTGATAGACTTGATCTCCAAGCTTGTTAAGGTGGATGAACGCTTCATCCCAGAACAGAGGGGTTACTCGCTTTACTTGCGCCCAACCATGATTGGCACCCAAAGAACACTAGGTGTTGGCCCTCCCGGCTCTGCCTTGCTCTATGTCATCGCTTCCCCTGTCGGTCCTTATTACCCAACTGGGTTTAAGGCCATCTCGCTAGAAACCACCGACTACGCTGTCCGCGCCTGGCCCGGCGGTGTCGGTGACAAGAAGCTAGGTGCAAACTATGCACCCTGCATCTTGCCGCAGCTGGAGGCAGCAAGTCGCGGTCACCAGCAGAACCTGTGGGTGTTCGGCGAGGAGGAGTACGTGACGGAGGTTGGCACGATGAACATGTTTGCGGCAATCGTAAACAAGGAGACTGGCCAGAGGGAGTTGGTCACTGCGCCGCTTGACGGAACCATTCTTGAGGGTGTAACTCGAGATTCAGTCTTGTCATTGGCGCGTGAGAAGCTCGTACCCGAAGGCTGGATGGTGTCTGAACGAAAGTACACCATGAAAGATTTATACGAGGCATCAGAGGACGGGAGACTCCTGGAGGCATTCGGAGCAGGCACGGCTGCCATTGTCAGCCCCATCAGATCCATTGCTTGGAAGGACAAGGTGATCAGTTGCGGACTCAAGGAGCACGAGGAGTCTGGCGAGCTAGCACTGAAAATGAAAGGGTGGATGGAGGGAAGGCAGTACGGCGATGAGGAGCACGAGTGGAGCTATGTTGCAACAGACTAGATGGATGCGATGTATATAGTCGTGTTTCGTGTTTCGGCGTAATGTCCCTTGAGGTATAAAAGGTCAGTGAATAGGTTGGTGGGATAGTCACTTTTGGAAGTGTTTGACTCGTATGAATATACCATCAACACCGCAGCCGCGTTTGGCATTGCTTCAATTAAAGGGAGCTTCCTCCCAGAGATGAACACTGAGGATATGTCCTGCGGTCACAGTGACCGAGCCAATCTTCCTGTCTTGTCTGCCCATCGGTCTGGAACCTTTGAAGGTGAGGTGACCGCGCAGAGGCGAGGTGGCTTACCCTGTATTATCAGAGCAATGGATTTGTCCCCCATACGTGAAATCTGAACCGGAACTAAGAAGAAGCTGAGCCACGACTTACAGACCACAACACATGATGCAGAAAGAAAGCCAGCCGTTCGATTCCCAAAAAGATCGCCTCAATGAACATCTAGAAAACACTGAATAAACGAGGGCCAAAAAGGGGGGAAAAGCAAAAATATGTTGGGGAATCTCCTAGGATGCTCATCTCCTGACAGAGACCCAGGGGCCACAACTAGAAGCTGCTTAGGCGGTGGCTTGAAACGGTACAGTATGTTGGCCCTGTCAACGACAGGAAACCGCACCTGTTCCCGATCCTCACTCACTGAGCCACCAGGCTAGCCCCCTGCTCCCGATATTGAGACAAGCTATTTAAATATATAAGGGTTGCCTCACCGCCCTCTCAAAACTGGATGTGATATGGGTGCCGGTCTGATGGAACATACCACAGGAACATATCGTCACGAGGAAGAAAATAGGCAGAGCCCCCTTGACCAACGGCCGCTCCTCGGGAGTCCAATCCACAAGAACAGTGTTTATCCATATATAATTGACGAGTCGACCGTCGTTGATGCAAATCTAATCATACCGAGCCGGTGAAGATCGAAGTCTCCAGCAGAAATCAGATGTCATACAGCTTGAGTACCGTTCCACCACGAACCCCCCAATGAGTTCTCCACCACAATTGTCCCACTACCCTTACTTCTTCACGTAAGGATCCGGCAGGATGCCTTCCTTTTCTAATCGCCTCCTAGCCTCCTCCAGAGCCCACGTGTCGAGTCTGCAATCCCCTCGTTAGCATGTGTCTATTCATGAACGCAAAATACCGCAACGTCCTCTTCTCTGACCAGCCTGCCAGCACAGCGGTTCGCAGGCAGAGTGGAAGTCTCAACAGCCAAAGCTCCGTCACACTCTAATGAGACCGGGGTATGTGAGGGGACTTACGACGTGTCAGGCTTAAACGCAAGGGCCACGCCAGTTGCAACAATGCCTCCGCAAAACAGCGTGTAGAACGGAATCTCCCATCCCTCACGCTCGTACTTCTCGCCGGGCTTGACGCCCCATAGCCAGCCCGTCGGGGGGTCGAAGTCGTTGCCGCCACTTCGTTGTCGTGCGGTCGCGGAGAAGGATCTGGAGGCTGTGGATTGTGGTGTCTGGACTGCACGGGCAGCGCGCAGGGCAGCGCTGGGTCGGACGGACGGCATGGTTGTTGGCCCCAAGGAGGTCAATTAAGTGAGACGGCGTGCGAGGGAGCGGGTTTGCCTCTCGAGTGTGTCGGGATGAGAGGCGGTGGTGAATGAGGGTCGGTGGGAAGCTGTGGACCTCGGACGGGAGGAGTCGTTTATCGGGGAGAGATCGGGAAGCGAGGTTAGTCTTTCTCGCTCACGTGATCTTGCAACACCTGCACATTGCACGCCAATCAACTCCTTTTATTTGGGTGGCCCACTTCTACTTTTGTACCTGCGTCATGACTCAAGTTGGCGGGGTGCAACAACAGTCACATTACTCCTCTTTGCATTTGATCGCCGATATCAAACTGCGACGCCGCGAGTACGATGAGTATGAGTTGAACATATTGCTGCTATTCAAGTTCCTACACACACTTTCGGTGTTCTTCTGGCTTCCGCAGCCCCACCGAAATACGATGTTGCTGATTCTAGCTGTACTCCCTTAGCTGAGCTACAATGCCAGGAATGAAGTTGTGGCCCGCCAACTTGGTTACTCCGTCCCGTGCCGCTTATGTGATGCCTTGGTCCCATTGTGCAGGAACTTGCCCAGCTCAGGTCAAATTATAATCAAGCCTGGTGTGCTCTCAGTCATGTCCTTCACTGCTTGTGTTACTACTCGGTGACGTGACTGTGCAGAAGAGGAAGACAGAAGGCGGAATTTCGGCACGGGGACCTACAATATTTTGCGATATCAAGTACATGTGCTCACATTCTAAGCACATCGCAGAAGGAGACAACTCAGCACGGTAGGCATGAAATCAATCACGACTTTCAGATCCTGTGCCTAGAGGGTATCAACCAAAGACTAATCCTATACGTATACCAAGCCATGCTCTCTTGGTGAATGCCTCTGTAAATCCTGTAGTGTCCCTCCTGTAGCCCGCTTAATACTCCAATATCAAACCCCCATAACCTAGTAAGCGCCATCCGTCATGTCATTGATGATATCCCGCAAGATACCCTTTCCTTTCAGCAAAACGCGCTCCCCAACCTTCGCCTTCCTTGGCTCGGGTCGCCCATTCTCCTTGCCCGCCATCATCTTCTTCGGTACTGAGCTCCTTGGCAAGGGTGCAGTCAGCTGTGTCGCCACAACATCGAAGAGATGGCTGTCCAGCGCATCGGCGGGCAAATCGTAAATCCAATCCCGGTCCTCCATGAGGCTGATGAACTGGCTGAGCATTTCTTCGCTACCACTCCCCTTGAGGGTATTTCTGCTCCCGACAACGAGCAGCTTCGTCTTGGCGCGCGTGAAGGCGACGTTGATGCGGCGCCAGTCTTTCAGAAGCTCGCCGATCTTGCAACCCTCGTTGGAACGGACGAGACTGAGGACCACAACGTCCTTGTCACGGCCCTGAAAGCGGTCGGCCGTGTGCATCTCGACGCCGGGATGGCTCCGCAGGCCGTGCTTGAGGAGCGAGAGTTGCGAGCGGTAGTGCGTCATGACACCGATTTCGGACTCCGGGACGCCGACGGTCAGAAGACTATCGACGAGCTGCGTGACGATACGGGCTTCGGCAGGGTTGACAATGCGGTTGCCTTTGGCCTCTTCGTAAATGCGTGGTTCAATAGTGTCGGTGTTAACAAATCGTACACGCGCCTCGCTATTAAGTAGATCTCGAAGCCAGCAGCGAGATAGCGGTAAGCCAGTGCAGATAGAGCGAGGCGTTCCTAGTTGTGAAAATGATGTGGCGTCGTAGTGGCGATGCTTCAACGCGGTCATGTTCGGAACGTGAAGCTTGCTCGACCGTAAGGCTTCTGTGCCGCATTTGAGCCTGCCCTCATAGATCAAGGTGTTGCTGAGCGTCATGATGTCCTCGCACATGCGATACTGGTGTTCGAGATGGACGACTGCCTCGGGATGGGTATCTGAAAGCAGCTTAAACAAGCTGACGTCTAGCCCGCCACTGCGAGCCTCCTCATTCTGTACCAGGGGTGGAAGCTGGTTGTGGTCGCCCACGAGCACGAATGTGTGCGCCATCCTAATTGGTCCCAAACAAACGGGAAGTGTAATCTGAGAGGCTTCGTCGACAATGCAGTAGTCGAAGGTACGCTCGTTGAAGATTGGGTGACTGATGCCGAGGCAAGTCGTGGCAACAATAGGAGTACCATGCCATGCCTCTTTGATTTGGTCAAAGCTGGTCATTGGGAGTCCGGCTAGCGTGACAAATTCCTGGACATCAGGGTGGACTTTGGCAGGTGCTCCGAGCCGGAGTATCGGAGTGTTATCGTTCTTGAGCTTCAGCAAGATGTTGTCAACCGCCGTATGAGTGTATGATGTGAGGAGAACACTCTTGCCCTGGGACACCAGGGCTCGGATGATATGAGCTATAGTAGTTGTCTTTCCGGTTCCGGGCATTCCCAGCACCAATGCGTAGTCCCGGGCGCTCATCACCTTTTCGATCGCCTTCTTCTGATCCACATTCAAAGCCTCTCGCTCAGCCACAGCATACTGGGTCGCCACTGCTTTGAATCTGGGAGGAACTAGGTCCACGACCAAGCGGCGAATCTCTCTGGATCCAAAAACGCCATCCGCCATGACTTGGATCAGGTTGTTTCGCACTGCAGCCATGCCGTTGCTGAATTCATCCTTGTCTAACCTATATCGAACTGGCTCCTGCTTGATCTTGCCCTGAGACTGTTCAGGGGTAGAACCCTCAGGTGAAACTTCCATGATGCCAGCGAAGTCCTGATTGTTTGTCTCATCAAAGCCAGGCTGTCGAATTCGAGCATTGTGGAGTCTTCGATCAACAGCAACGCTGATCCTGTCTTTGCGCACAGTGGTGACATAGCCTAGGGCCAGGGCGAAGTGACCTTGCTCGTCGGATACGACCACGGGCTCTCCAATGCTGAGTTGGGATTCTAGGAACGAGAATCCTGGTGCGCCATTTCGCTTTATGAAAGTGTAGCGGAAACGGTTGATCTTGGGGTTGTCCAAGTCCTCCGACCAAGATCCTTCTTCAATAATGACATCGGAAAAACACCTGCCTACCTTCTCTCTTTCCGAGCTTACCATGGTCCAAAGTTCTCGTTTTTGTTTTTGGGTCTGCTTCTCCTCTTTTGTCAACAGATTCTCCCATTTCAGAAAGAATTCCTGATGCGTCGGAGTTAGATGCTTAACCACTTCGTCAAAGGCCTTGTCCATTCCACTTGTTTCCCCATCGCCACCATCTGCCAATTTGTGGTATATAAAGCAAGGCACTTTGGCATAGCATTTGCCACAGGCGCTCTTGTTTCGCTTCATTTCTGGTAACTTGACACTCCGCTCTCGAATGAAGCATGCCAGCCTATTTCGCTGCATTACCATGTGACGTAGTTCCCTCAGGTCTGCTTTTATCCTCATGATATCGGATGTCTCCATGTAGTATAAAATGCCATATGCTATCTCGATATCATATCGATCTGATAGAAGCAGGTTGTAGAGCGCCGTTTGTGCTTGATGGCTATGATTTTGGGACTTGCCAGTCTTCACCTCGAACGGGACAGTCAGTGTCCTTGACTGGCTTCCGTCTCGCATGATGACTTGAACGGTAGCATCAATATTACCCTTCAGGCCGTACATTGGCGACCAGACATGCTCTTCAACATCAAGTAATTTGTTTACGCACATGGTGGTAGTCGATTTCCCCGAGTTTGCCCGGTCCGAAACGAGTCCTTCGGGCTGATATGTGTGATTAGCAATGCCAGAAAGGGTTGGGCGCAGAAATTACCTTTGGCTCTGAAGTAACAAAGGTGTCTGCCCAGTAACTCAGCTCTCTCATTTTTGACTGAAGATGCTCCGTGGCTACGTTGATTCCAACCTTGATGGTGTACAGATCCTCAACGTGCTTGTTTGCAACTTTTTCAATGACTTTGCCTAAAAATCTTGAATCCCATCGATTTTCAAGTAAGGCTTCTTGGAAAATTTCATGAAGCATTGTACCGTAGACCAGTGGCGGGGAGGATGCGGTAGTCGCCTTAACCCGATCCTGCAGTACAGCTCGACGAGCACATGTGAAGGAGTCTGCAACAACTGTGGCCGAGATGAGCTGATCTGGGTGCAAAATCAACATGTGCTGTGAGTCGTCGATGATACACTGGCCCCGTGGGGAAAATTCGCCTATGATATGCACAAAGGATTTAGGTTGGACGTCAATTTCACACCATACGCCTCTAATGTGGACCACCTTGGTCTCCTTCGTTCCGTCGGCTTGAACAATTAATATCTGGTTTCATGGTTAGCGAGGTCAAGAATGCGGCAAGGCGAATCACACCTGCTCCAGCTGTGAGTGCTTCCAATGATCGATGTATTCGCTACGAATCACGTCGGTTACCAAATATCGTTGAATAGCTTTGGGCTTCTGCCCCGTCTACCTTCCATTTTAGCAGTTGCTACAAGGCCGAACTAAGCTTCGGACGTACAGCAATTAAGGATGTATTTGGCTGCTTGGTTGATTGCGTCGCCGCCACCTCCGCCGCTTCAAAGTCAAAGCCTTCACCAAAGTCATCCCCAAAATCATCGCCATATACATCCTCGAGCTCCTTTTGTGCTGGTATCGATATTGTTCCCGACAAATGGGGTGGCGGATGGGACTGATGTGTGGACGCTTGAACATAGGATCCTGCCGTGACTTCGACGCTGTCCATCATACCTTCCGCAGCTGCGAATATGTCATCGTCAAGGTCATCGAACTCATCGATATACGAGTCGTCTGCTTGTGGTGGCTTTTCTGAAGCGGTTTGGGCAGAAAGAGCTAAGTTCTGGCTATCCCTTTCAGGTGGTGCAGGGATTATATTAGCTTCTAATTCCATGAGAATATCATCGTCAAGGTCATCGTCTCCATAGTCGGATTGCTGATGGTCCGGGATACTCTCAGTGCTTAAATCCATATTTTCCTCATCGCCGTCGAACAAGGTCTGACTGGCTGGTTCCCCAACGGTTCGACCTGGGTTACATTGGCCACTTGGAGGGTCAGAACTGGGTATGGCGGCAACGATATCTCTCTTCCGCGGCGACGGGGACTCGGGCATTGTGTCCTGGCCCTGGCTAGGACTTGTATCGTGCATGCCTTCGAGCAGGGCAGTCATCAAGGAAGACTTGGACGTATCGAGCTGATCCTCGGTGTTACTACCCGGTAGGGATGATGCGTCCTGACGCTCAATCTTGCGTCTCTTTGCGCCGCCGCAGCTGATAACTCTCCGTAAGGCACTTTCAGAACGCGAAGCATGACCGTTCTTAGAGGGTCGTGGCGAGGAAGAGACCATTAGCTGGGCCAGGGTTATAGCGGGATTCATGAAGCCGGTAGGCGTAAGCTCAAAATTCGGATCAACTTGTGGGGATTTCAATAGCTGGGCCGGCTGCCGCAACCCTACTGCTGGGGTGTTCGGTTTGATTTGAGCGGGTGAGGAGGTGGGAGATGAGCTCCGTGCTCGCTTCCGGCGTCTCTTGTGTACCATTGGCGAGATGGCAGCAGACTCTGCGTCATATTTGCCATCCCATCCGATTTTTTCGTTAGGAGAGGTATCTGTATCCTCGTGGGTAACATCGCCAGGTTCAAAGTGGCTCCATAGCTTCGTTCTGGGAGTAATAGCACTGTCATCCTTGCTGAATCCGAAGGTGGACTTGTGATGCGTTGCAGCTAGACGATCCTTCTCTGATGCGTTTCTTGAGTCGGTATTTCTCTCCGAGTTGTTCAGACCATCGGCCGTCGCGGAAGGTTCGTTAACGGCGGATTGGTATTGAAATTGATTCAACTTGCTCTTCGTCTTTTCCGAGACTGGCACAAGCCGAGGTCTTGATTGAGCGTTGGTCGCATCACTCCTAGACCTTTGCAATGGCGAACGATGCTATTCATGGCCCTGTTAGCATGTGCCGCACTCGATACTCGATGACAGCTGAACAGACGGGACAACCTACTTTGAACGGCGCACCGTGCTGCTCCGAGTACGACTTTTGGAGAGGCATGTCTTATGGTACCTCTAGCCATGCGAGAGAATATCTCCAACATGCGAGTATAGCTTCGAATGGGTGCTGGGCAATCATGAAATTAGGTCACAGCCCCATGCCCGGTGAGTATATGTTGGAGGTTCGCAATGCCATTTACTAGTTCGGATATCTGGACGCGTCTCAAGCTGGTCAAGTCGCGTCTGCTGCGTGCCCCGCTATGGCTCATAACAGCCACTCACTAAAGGGGCGCGGCATTGATAAATTCATCTATCAGGGTTTACCACTGGCTTCTTAGCGCATACCACCCCGCGTCGAAAGAAGCTTGGGCCACCTCGCAGGGGTATCAATTAACACATGTGCGAAGCAGCTAGTTCTCAACGTCGCATCATCTCGTCATGATCTTGTCTCAAGCTCAAGCGAAGAGCTCCCAACGCGCACTCGGCTTGAAGAAACATGTCCCTTAACTCAAACAACCCGAATTGATCACAAGAAGGACCGCTCTTTCCATATATCAAGGCTTTCACAGCTACCCAGTTCGCCATAACAGCTTGGCAGAGAAACTCGCCGAGATGTCTGGGGACGATGGCTACGACAATGCCAACGGGCCACAACAGTACGATGCCAACTCCTCCGATATTGCCAGTATCAAGCTCCCCAATACAAACCTCCCTTTCTGGTCGCCGCTGTTTGGATACACGCCCGCATATTACCAGCAAAAGATGGCTGCCATAGTCAAGTCGGCGTCTGAACGTGCGAATCGAATCGTCAGTCAAGAAGAAGCCGACATTCTCTGTCAAGCATTGGCCAAACAGACGTACATAGAGTCGATCGATTATCCTCTGTCTCTTCTTTTGGGGGCGGCGCTTGCATACAGAACCCGTCGCACTTTCCGCTTCCCCCTTTCCGGCCCGCCACGATTAGATAGATTCACCCCGCACGCCTTTCCTACCTTCCATTATCCGTTCGTCACAGGCAACAGCGCTGTTGCGGCCTGGCATGTAACAAGATATATAGCTTACACTACTTTCAGTTGGTTTGGTATTGGCCTATTCACCGACTCATATGCCGCCGTGTCGTTCAATTTTAGCCTCAACATGGATGACCGCCTCAAGAAACTGAGGAATGATTTCAAACTAAACGAAAAGTCCCCAGCCACTCTTCGTTCTGGCAATGCGCAGAGCAACAGCCGGCTAGATAAAGCACCTGTAAGCCAACGGAGACGGATAGAGGCCGCAATAGCAGCCATAGAGGCAAGGCTGGAAACGCTACCGACTGAGGAACAGGTCAGGGCCGGGTCTTTTTCAGCACTCCAGGCCAAAATAATTCTCAAAACCAGGCAAGAAGGCACGAAGGCCCTGGAGTATGCTCAAGAGGCCCTCAGGGTGCTTGAAGCTCAAGGAGACGATGCCGAAAATGCCCCGGATCAGCGCAGGGACTATGACACCTTGAATGCGTCCAACAAACCTACACCGTCTGGAGAGTACACGTGGCAAGCCGACTCCGGTACTATGCCCCAGAGAAATCAAGCCAGCGTGACTGAACGGACCCCGCCACCTGCCGAGCAGGTTTCCACCCCACAGCCTTTAGACGACGACTTCGATGACGATGCATCCCCAATAGCATCATCTGCGAGAGAAGCCTCCACAGCCGCTGCATCCGGGGGATCAGCATGGGACCGCGTCCGACGGCAAGCAAATCCAGGAGTAAAGCCTGAACAAGAAGCCGCATCCCCTGCTTCGCAGGGCACTTGGGCGAGTGAGGCGAAACCACGAGCAGCTGGCGACCCAAAGGACGGCTTCACTTTCAGCCAAGCTGACGAAGACGAAGCCCTTGCCAAGGCCCAAGCTCAAAAGGAGTTTGATGACATGTTGGACCGTGAGCGACGTGGAGAGGAGACCAGGACCGCGGGGCGGGGTGGTCGAAGTAGTAGTTGGTAATTTATAAAGAACATTGTTGTATATTTCGGCGTTCTAGCGGCAGGTTGAAAACGCAAAGCATCAAACAGGATTCGAAGACAAGGATCGAAGGATTATATGATCTTTGGGAAGCATGCCACCTTTCCATATAACGATACACCAGTGTCATAGATCAAGGTGCGTAGCGGAAGCCATTGGTACGTACTCCGGACAGACTATTCATGTTTAACCTTGGCTTAGAACCCATTGATGTGACTCCCAATATTCCTATCAGCTGCCAGCTTGATTATATGCATGCCCACAGCCAAGTCCATCAATCCCAAGCCCACACTCTTATAAATCACTGTCCCTTCCTTTAGCCAATGAACCAGCGTATCTTCCTTCTTCTTCTGCTGATCCAGCGAGCTGTGGCTGGAGCTCCGCCGCACGAACGGGAAGCTGTGCTTGCTGGTCGTCGACGCCGTCGACTCCTCTCTGTGCAGCGAGGACCGCGATTCGGATGTTGTGTCGGAGCCGTTGAAGACGGACGCCATGGACGGGGTGCCGCTCTTGAGGTCGAGCTTCTCAAACTCTGAGGATGCGGGGCTGGATGGGGCCGCGGGCGACTCGCTGCCCGATTCTTCTTTCTGGTGGATTCGGTGAAGCATGATCAGTTCTCCGAGCCTGTGCTCCTTTTAGCAAGGGTGGGACGGGGGGGTTGGAAATTGCTGGGTACTTACTCGACCAGTTGCGTTGGTAGCAGTCCAGCGCCAATAATCTCGCCTGCCTCTTTCAACGCGCCATCAAGCGTATCCACCACAACCACACCGCCGTCTTGGGCATGCTTGTGGAAATGACGATGCTGCTTCTCATGCCTGGTCGCCTGAATGAGCAGCTCCTCCGGCAGCTCCCTCATCTCAGGGGTGAAACTGCCCACCGCGATGATCAGCCGCCCCTTTTTCCTCCCCTCGGGCGAAGTCAATATTGGTGCCTCGAAAAGGGGTACCGTCGACGGCGTGCAGCAGAACAGCACGTCCGCGGCGCGGATCTGCTCTCGCTGCAGACGACTGAACTCGGTGTAGCCAGGCGTCAGCACCGAGAAGGTGGTCTCGGTCCAGCCCTCACGCGCCTTGATTGCGTCGGGCACAGCGTAGAACTTACTGAGAGTGACCCTGGCACTGTCGGAAAAGCGATGGTTGATGACATTGACGTGCTTGATGGTCGATCCGCGCACGAGGAGGGCGAGCCGAACGTGCCAGTAGGCCTGCAGGCCAGAGCCGAAGACGGTCAGGACCTTGACGTGCCCGCGCTTCGCGACGAGACATGAGGAGGCGAGAGCTGTTCGGAAAGCGGTGAGATTCTTGGCGTGGAGGAAGCCAACGGGGGAGCCGTTGGGCTCCAGGAGTGTGATGGCGCCCGTGGGCTGGATGGCAGGTTTTGTGCTATCTGCAGCTTGACCTGTGGTCAGTGTGATGACTAGGATTCATGTTAGTCTCCAACCCCGGCACCATGGCAATATGTCCCAACTCACCTTTACACCCCATGCCGACAGGGCTACATGATGGCATGTACAGTGTTGTCGCGCCGGTCCTGGGCGTATAAGTCGAGACCCGTTCGGGCTGCAGATACGTGCCATCCAGAACTGCCTGGGAGTTGTTGGAATACTCATGCAAGGCTTCGCCCAAAGTCTTCCGAAACTCGCCCCATTCATCAATCGTGAGGTCTTCCAAGATCCGCTTGATCTGATCATCAGAGAGAACTACGAGGGGCATGATGAAGGGGCTTGGCTTAGCCAAGAAAACAAGTACCGCGGGGTGTCTCTGCGGCCAAGCGGATTTGGGGGGAGGCTTGGAAAGCGTGGGACCTAATTAGAGGTCCGATAAGGTTGGCCAAACGGTCGCTCCAACTTGGCAAAGGCGAAAAAGCGAAAGCCGAAAGCGAAGCCCACCTTTTCTTATTCGAGACCTTCTTCCTGTACCGATGGACTAAATCGCCTTGAAAATGATACGTTCAACCTTAAATGATGCTATTGACGTTTCGATCCTTACAAACACTTTGCTCGGTAAAGATGTAGCGACGATGATGTAGACATTTGCCCCTCAGTGTTGAATCGGGTAAACGGGGACGTATGTTACGTAGTAAGCAAGCATCCCGTAATCGATAGCGGAGGGGTGGGTCTGTTCTCCATCAGGTCATTAATAAAGCTTGGCGGAATTCGGGCCTTCGACAGTGTTCTACAGGTCACGGTTTACTGTCGGGGTACATAAGGTAACACGCCAACTCCGGAATGAGGTTCGCGCATTTCTGGCTGATGTCTGTGTTCATGAGAGAGAAATATGCCAATAGAGACCGAAACACATCCACAATAATCAATCACCAGGAGACATAATGCAAATTTACCAGATTCCAGTAAACGTAGGTACCGAAATGCAGTAGGCGCCGTGGCTGCAGCGCGTAACCAGCGGCTGTCGGTAACGCCACCCATTGGCCCAATTGGCGACCAGCTGCAAGCAACGACAGTCGTTCTCGCAAATCGTAATGCCTTCCATTTCAGCTGTCAAACGTGGCATGACAAATACTACGTTGAAACCTCAAAACACCAACTCCTGGACTCCTCGACACCGTATATGACACGTAAGTAGGCAAGCCTTTGGCGTTGTAGCAGATCCTTTCTGCGGTTGTGGCCTGCAGTGGTGGCTGCGCCCAGCCTCCACAACGCTTCGAAGCTGTTAAATGCAATCAAGCAATCTACCGCTTGTTCGTATCACCAACGGCCTGGCGCCGGCGCCCCAACTTGCTTCCCTTACCGGGCTCAGTACCCCCAATCCATCACAAATGTGCCCTCAAACTATGACTACAAAGAACCGGGGGTGGTCATGGCGAAGTCGTTTGGCCTTCCGAGGTTCTGTTGGACTCGAGTCAATTCAACCCTCGGTACGGACGTAAGGGAGATGCCAGAGGGCAGGCAGCGATATAACATCCTGCATCTGGGATGCATGCATGCAAGGGCGCCCGTGCTGTGGCTGTTGCTGTTGCTTCTCAGACCGGGGAAACAAGATGAACACTCATTACGTCCGTAAAGGTGCGAAAGATAGCACGCTAGGCGGGACTGTGCGTCGTGCCACTGGTCGACCCCGGATTTCCCAATCTAATGGTGCTGATCATTTGATTCCTCGGCTCGAGCCGTTTGGAAGGATGCGGCTCGGGCTACTAGCGTCTCAATCTGTTGCCAAGATCTGCACCGAAACATCTTGTTGGTGACAGAGACTGCAGGATCTAAATGCATCCTTATCGGAGACCAGTTCAGAGAAGTTCAGAGAAGGCGTTTTGACAGCCTTGCAGGATCATTGGCCGGTCGAAAAGTTTAAACCAACAACCATGGCATTTTCAGACGGCACTACCCGTGATGCCCGTTTTCACGCTCGCCTGATTGGTCTTGGAACGAGATGCGGCCTGGCTGTTCATGATTGTTGCTGAACGGCAGGTGCTACTGGTGTTGTACAACTGACGTGAGGCTTGCAGTAGCTGAAGGGATTCAACATGCATTCATTCCTACCTACTACCTGAGGTATGTGACCAACGCCAGCTCTTTCTTGCCAGCCACAGCGAGACATCTTTGACGGTATGGTCACGTCGCAGCCACTGCATATCTAACACCACTGGTCAATTTCCGAATCAACAGGCCTACTCCGTACTTTTTCGTCAAGACTGGGAGTGCAGATCTTCGCTACAGAATCCAAAGAGGGCCCAACTAATTGAGAAAGTGTCCAAGGAGGAGGGGATACATGGTTGGTGGAGAAAGACACAGGTCTCGTGGAGAAGGACACAGGTCTCGTGGAGAAGGACACAGGTCTCGTGGAGAAGGACACAGGTCTCGTGGAGAAGGACACAGGTTTCATGGAGAAGCAAAGGATAATTCTGTTTCCTGGCTTAAGGCGTGATCGCACACTTGAGTTCCTATTAACAAAAACATTTTGCCCCTTACCGCTCCCCCCGCTCATCCCTCCCTCCCTACCCCCGCTCCCCCGCTCCCCCGCTCCCACGAGGGGAGTTTGCCGTGACAGATTTGAGCTGTGGGGGCCCGTTCTACACTACAACTAAACTGCGGTGGACGTGGCGGCGGACGTAGTGGTCTTCGGGCGCGAGACCAAGGTGGTCGCCTCAGGCAGGGCAGGCTTAGAGACGGAGTTCTCGACGGGCAACGGGGCCTGCCTCCAGGTGCATGGAACCTCGTCCCAGGTCGACAAGTAACATGTAGCATAGCTGGAACAGCCGCCGCTTCTCAAATCACTAATCTTCCGCATGCAGCGCTTGACCGACTGATGACTGAAGCGGAAATGGCCGCGCCCTTGGCCCCAGTCGACACAAAACTCTACCATCCCCGGCACACTGGTGCCTCGGCAGCCTTCAACAGCACTGACTCTATAGCTGCCATAGGCCGTGGCGAAGACGGCTGAGTTGCTGTTGCATGTTTTGAGTATGTTGTCGCAGCTGGTGTGGACTGCCATGGTGTCGGCAGCGCACATGCCCGCAAGAGCCGCAATGAGAGTAGCGAGTTCGAAACGCATCTTGATATCTGTGTCAATGTCATCAGCAACAGTACCAGCAGAAACAGAGAGGGGGCGGACATGAACTCACGATGAAGGCGGTGGGGTAGATGTTGATAGTGTGGTGCTTTTGTGTGTGTTGGATGCCGATGATAGAGGGAGAGGCTGGGGGGTTCAAACCTAAGGGGTGGGAGATCTAGAGACCTTTTATATCCAGTGCAGGCCTGTACCAGGCGAGTTTCGTTCTTACCAGCAAGCCAACGCGCCCCATGGATTGCTTGCAGAGAAGAGGATCTCCGAGGCAGCTCCCTTAGAGGCATGGTCAACGGCAGAGTTCAAGTCTGTCCCCGGCCTCCTATTCCGACTTGAAAAAGCCCTCATTACGCTGCGCCCGCAGCACGGCATCAATATCTTGATGCCTAGATTGTTGGTCACCAGGTTTTATCGCCAGGTGCTATCTCTTCCAACACCAAGCACCACCAACAACCCCGTCCCTGGTTACGCGATGTCTGCTTGCATACGGTTGAGGCAATTTTGTCAAGCCACTTTCAATATTGCAACCTCAGAGGGGGAGGGACAATCTTGCCTTTCAGACATGCGGTGACTCGGCGCCAAGATTGGTAACGTTGATGTCCGGCGCAGTTGCGAGATTAACCTACAGTAACCAACAGACAACATCCAACGATACCCATCCCTGTACAGGCGAAGAAAGTTCCCAGAGGATAGCACCTGGAGCCCTCCGCTCCCTCTCTTCCCATCGTTCCCGCCCACCCCCTCCTGACTATATAATCCCATCTTGATTCCCGTAACATTCTCCAGAGAGCTCTCATCGGCATCCAACACCACCGCGGCCAGCACTTATCCACTACCAGACCTTTCTCTCTCAAACTCTCCCTCCATCAAGCTCGATATCTTGCTCAGTCTCTCACAGACGTAACAAGTAAGTAAGGACGAGCCCATATCTAGCTCCTTGTTGAATGATTCGATGCTAATCTACTAGCTAAGGAAAGACGCACCATGCATATCAGCAACTTTGTCTTGCCTGTCCTGGCCTTTGCGAGCACTGTCTTGGCCGATAGAGTGACGGTTTACACGACCTGCGGCCCATTTCGTTGCACCAGTGAAAGCGGTGTCTTCATTTCAGCATACGGCAGTTACGACATCAACGCCAATGAAGGCTGCCGAGGCACCTCTGTGCCGGGTATGACAGAGTGGTGTGTCGACTGGGGCAATGGGCGCGCGCACTTCCGCTTTGCCGGTCAGGCAAATAAGCGTTGCCTAGTTAAGTTTAGCGACTTGAGTGTCAGTTATTGTGTTGCTACCGAGTGCTATATCGCGATGTTTCAGGAAGTGCCTTGTAGCTGGTAGCTGGCGTCAGACGCCTCCGCCGGTTGAGGCGACCGCGTCGTTGGATATCAACCAGTCAATCGCCATTGCCCCAAGCAATGCGACCTGGAACATCTACCAGGGGTGTGTTGAGTAGGAGAGGGGGGCGGGGGCGGGGGTTGTTAAGTTAAGAGGCAGTGGAAATTTGGCAGGATGAGTGAAGCAGCTCGACTTATGTAGCTAAATCCAGAAGAACGTCTTCGCGAGCCTGGTTATTAACTCGTGGCTACTCCAAATACTAGTGTGCCAAGGCGTCCCCAACCGCTGCCTCTGTAATGTTGTCGGCCGTGATTTTAGGAGTGGTTCATTCATGGTTGGTACTTCGTCCGCGTTCCCACCCCTATTCTCTAGAGGCAGGCGACCGTAGCGGTGATATGGCAAACTGAATGAGGAATGATTATCTGAGATGCATATTGTGAACAAGGAATAGGAGAATGGTGTAAGTGAAGTGCGGTCGTCAAAAGTCGAGCTGATTGGCTGATTAAGCGCGCGCAACTTGGGCCAATCGTATAGAGCTATGGTCCGGAGTGACTCTCAATCCAGGATCGGAGTACCTAAAGAATCGGCCGCAACAAAATCTTCCTCAACGCCCGGCAGTAGTCGAGCGAATGTAAAGACTTCTGCGCGAGAAGAGTGCCAGCACTGGCGAAGGCGGAAAGTTATGCGCCCAGCACATATCGAAGAGACTTCGGGATGCCAAAACGGTCCATAGATCCAGATGCACAGTCGAGGTAGGCGTCGTTTACCCCGGACTGGCCCCCGGCGTCCTATGAGACTTGATCCGTTGGCCGTTCCTGATGAAATTGGCCCTGTCGTCACGTACCCTCGCCGTCCATGACGAGCTTCACGGCCACGAGGAGCAGCGAATTGATTGTCGTATATTCGCTATCGGACAAACAGTATCCGAGCAAGTAGTCGCTCACGGCAGCTATCTAGGAAACGTGACCATGTTTCGTTTGCTGTCCACGGGAGTGTTGGCTAAATCAGGGCACGCGTGCCAAGGCATATCATAGGACAAGTTGGAGGGTTTACAGCCGATCCTAACAGACGCCCTACAAGGCTTTTGACTTACATAGTGTTGAGTGTGATGGGTTGCGGAGCAGAACGAATACTACGGGTGCCGATATCCTGGCCGCGGGATGCCGGTCTATATTTCGTTGATGGCTTGCAGAGGGCCCCGATCCTCTTTGAGTGCAGTGTGTTCCTCACTCGTGGTACCACTTAAGACCCGCTCCATGACGGGGCATTTCCCAGCCGAAGATGTTACACGCGCAATTCTATACGGTTGGTTTGTTATGGATGGCCATTTCCCAGGTTTAGCTACTCTGGTCATGATCAACACGAGCGAGTATAGGAGACGCCTTTGCCTAAATGATCAAGATAGCTTTTCAAAGTGCCTAAAGATTAGGGCTTCCTAGTTCATGGGCCTTCTGACTTCAGTAAGTTGTCTACTCTTAATCCTCTTGCTCATGTCCTACGGTAATGCCGTGCCGTACTTGGTGATACTTTGTTCGCCACAAGCAGGCACGACAGTTGCCAACCCGCACTGCTTGTGGCCCTTGATTCAAGTAGGCATGGAAAGGGTTCCCGTTTGCTACGGCCGGAGTACTCCATGCTGCGGGAATGCTTATTACTGGAGACATCAGGGTTGATGTAGGCCATGATTCTTAGCACAAATTCAAGTTTGCTAGAATTTATGTGCGGAATGAGCACCGCCGCCATTTGGCAGCTTTAACAAATGAAGTGAATTACTGGTTTTGTTTTGTCAAGGGCGTTTCGCGACTGCCAATGTCGAAGGTACAATTTCATTGTAATGATGATGGAATAGCTTGCCAGTCTATGTTCACCGGGACTTCCGATCTCGTTGTATTAAGTTGTCCAACTCGAATGAACGCTGTTGCCTCAAAAGACTGTTTGGGAAGGCAAGGGATAGATCTGTTTGTACTTCTGCTTCCCCTACCAAAGGCATCGCAGAAGCAATGCTTCCGTCCATTTGTTTACATATCATCAAGGCTGGAAGTCTCGAGCTTCTGGGCAGGTTGCAGCTTCATTCACTGCCTATGGTACTCGTTAATAATACTGCCCGAGACTATTTGGTGGGAAATTAGACAAAATTAATACAGAGACTCGTTTTGACTTGATTCCATCGTCTAATTACGCATTTAGGGTAACATAGAGAGATGCCTAAAGAGAACTCTGCTTGGTAGATAGCGACGCGCGTATACGCCATAGCTAGATCGCTGCTGTCTGAAATGTGGAGATCTTACTCCACTGCCTGTGATAGGCAGCTTCTTTAACCAGCCAGTGCAGTATGATACTGGTCTTAGCAGCGCTACACGGAGAGCTTACGTCGTTCTCGAGATCATACACGGAAACGAAACCGAGTACGTAGTGGGACCCTATGTAGTGGGAGCTTGAATGGTTTGCAAGTGTGCACAGCCACAGGACTCCAGCAGCCCAAGTCAAGGATGCCTGTTGCTGTTGATGGTGGAAGCACCCTGACTTCAGATCATGACAATCGAATGAAGGACCGTGTTTCCTCTCCTTGAGAGTCGATAAAAGGTACTGAATGCCACAGTCTGCACGTCCGTATGTACCTAAAATACCTACCGACTTGGTATCGACCCGTTTTCCTTTGACAAACTGATCGCCTGTGCGTCATCTAGGACGTGGGAAGTGTCAGGACGCTGTTTCAAAAGAAACCGATCACAAAGCTCCAACCCAGTCAGCAGGCCAGTTTTGCCTTCTCGAACAAAAAGACCGCCGGAGATCCCAGTGCCAACCCTAGGAACTATTTAATTAATGACTACGTACTACGTTAGGTATTGTACCTAGGTAGGTAGGTATGTGGTATTCGTAAGAAAAAGAAGGGAGTTGGAGTTTGCCTGGCCGCCCCCCCGCTATAATAGGCAACCTGGGGCCAATCATCAGCCGCACATCGATCCGGCTGCCGGGCCAAAACGGTGGAGCCACGCAAGAGCGACCAGCCCCAGCCTCAAAGTCGGGAAAAAAAGGCTACGTACGACACACCTTTTCGGTCACTTGGAAGCTGACTGACCTGCCACCACTCCATACTCTTTACGATCGCATCGCCCATTGAACCTCATTTGTTGCATCCGTCATCTGCACCTGAAATTGAGACTCAGTAGACCTGGATTCTCAAGCTCCATTACATTTCTGCTCCCCTTCGAAAGCTTCCAACCGCTCCCGCCGATCCTCGACCGAGTCGCAGCTCTGAGCTGATCCACGGTCATCTCCACTCAAAAAAGAACACCGTTGTACGCACTACCAAACCATCCGTCAAGATGGGTCTCAAGGACGAGTTTGCGACGAGAAATTTCAGTACGCACATCTGCCTGGCACTCCGAACCATTAGAAGCACAACTGCTAACCTTTCCTGCAGGTATCTACGGGCAATGGTAAGCTCCAGTTCTCCCTTGCTGACAGCCCCCTTCCATCGCCGGAGAGAAGCTATCACGGTCACCCCTTACAATGCATAACCCGCCCTGAACCGAAGACAGAATGCTGCAGACTTCAAATCATCTACAGCTGCTCAATCTAGGAATGGCACGCTGACAACGAGTGTCACTTAGGCTCGGCGTCCTGTCCATGATCCTGTGCTTGGCACTCGGTATCTCCAACATCTTCCTGTTTAACGTCATCATCATCATCTTTTGCGCACTAGCCATGTGAGTTTGCCCCAAATAGACTCATCCCACAGCTTACTAACGGAGCGCAGTGCCTTTGCCTTCATCATCCTGTTTATCGAGATTCCGCTGCTGCTTCGAATCTGCCCTACCTCCTCGACATTCGATGCCACCATCCGCAAGATTTCGACAAACTACATGCGCGCCGGAGCGTACTTTGTCATGTCACTTGTCCAGTTCCTCAGTAGCATCCCTGCACGAACAAGTCTAATCGCTGCCGGCGTCTTCCTCCTGCTGACGTCGCTCTGCTACCTCCTGGCCGCTGTCAGAGGCCAGGCTTTTGTAGGAAGCAAGACCCTCGGCGGGCAGGGTGTTGCGCAGATGATTGTGTAACTTTGTGGCTGTGCGGCGAGGATGGCATGCAGCGGCAAGAAAAATGGCCTGGGTTGGACGGTGGAAGATTGATTGATGCGCCAGCAACACGAGGAATAGGCGACGAGCAGACGGGGAGGAGGGGAGAGAGGGGGGGGGGGGGAGGGAGAGAAGAAGCCGACAAAGAACAACTTCTGGTTTTCGAGACAGTGATTACGAGTATGGCTATGAAAGGTCTGTTATTGATAGCGAGCTAAGGCTCGGCTGTTGACATGCCACGGTCTGCATTTTTTTTCGGAAGGGATTTGGCGTCCAGGGACGAGCTAAGGCTTGTTTTATGTGGCTTTGGTTCTGCTGTTGTTCCAATAGGTTTTCAAGGGCTATGAGAACGCCTGTGCTTCAAGTGATTCAAGCAACTGGAATCTATCCGTCAAAGTCAGACTACATTGTCCCGCCAACTTGGCATTGATTGACATGGTGATGTGAAGTTGAGAAGCATAATTGAGGCTGCTCATGTTCTCGATCCAGCTTGCAGCAGCAGGACACCATGTCAGCGACTCCCGCTTAGCTCATGGAATGTGCCTGTACCAAAGAGCCAACACTCTCTGCAAGCTCCCGACTTGTAACGGAGCTGTCACGACACCAAACTATGATCGCGACTATAACTACCTCATGTGAGGCACGTCAACAAGGAAGTCCAACTCGGCAAGTGGGAGACTACATTGCTCCATTTATGTCTTGCCTCGCTTACCGCCAATCGCATCCCGGAGAATCGAAATACAATGACATCCAACGGGCTAGAATGAAGGTTCACAACCTGCCAGCAGGGAAAGGCGCGTGATCAGCAGGAATTATCCAGTTGAGGCCCCCTGCCTCAGCTAAAGATGGTTAAGTCGAACCTAGCGTGAGGGGAGCAGCCGACTAATATGTACGCCATGCCGCCCGCTTCTTTTTCACTTTCACACACTGTGACGATTGCTTTCCCCCTTCGATCCAACCGGGTCCCTTCTCCACTAGCATGTCATTGAAAGTGTAGGTATGTAGGTAGGGGAAGATGGGGCGTGCAGCTGAGCGGGCGGTTTTACGACGGTGACGGTCTGCATACTACGCGAAACCCACGATGGCCGCACAGTTCGGTGATGAAATTTGTAGCATCACGAGGCCCGGCGGGTGTGTTAGCCATGACAAACTGAAATTACAATCTCCCCTTGCCGGCAAACCTGGTATCTGCAGGGCGGGTTTGGGGGAAGTAGAAGGTCCAGAGAGTGTGCGGAGAGTTGCAGGATTCGAGGATATTTATGGCGTCATAAGGCTTGCGACAGGCTTGGGTTTTTGCCCCAGTGTAAGAGTGAGTTATTTCTCTAGACTAATGAGAAACTACGCGTTTGGCTGGAGCAAAACCCCGGAGGTTCACGTCCTAGTTCCTCTGCTACGATGTAATACGTGATCCAATTTGATGGGATTGCTTTGCTAAATAATGAACGAGAAAGGTTGAGCCCATTTTGAATTTGGCCTAGGTCTTGTAGAGCAGAGGCAGTACCTCGTGGCAGACCTAATGAATCGAGCCGAGCTCTGGTGGGGGGTTTGGTTGACTGGGAGAGTTTTTGTTACCTGTAAGGGGGAGAATTGCGCGTTGCCGCCCGATTGAATCGTAGCGGGCGTTTTTGTATATGCATCATGACTTCTCTTGTCAGGTAAAGGACATGTGTATATGTACTAAGAAAGTAGTAATTCGACGGAGGAGAGTGGGGCAGTCTCCGTAAGTACCTACAGGAGGGAGCCCCGTCATGTTGCCCCCCGAATCCGTACAATACAGAAGGTCCCATTGGCATTGGGCATTTCTCGCATCGCGATCGTTCCAGCTTACCTAACCAAGTGATCTATCTACCTACCTACCTTATCCAAGGGAATGGGTGGTGGAAGGGCTGACCCCACTGTAAGCCGTAAGTATCCCCATCCCAGGCACGCCTAGGTATCTTAGTTGGCCTGGCCCTATTCTATTCGTAGACCACCCCGACGCTGAGGCGAAGGTTTTCCCCGTAAGCTACCAAGATAGGAAAGCCCATCTGGCCTCATGCTCTTGCAACGAAACGCGGCGGATGAATATGCGATGCCCTCTACGACAAGCGGTGAAGAAATGCACATAGCTCCTAAGCTTGATTGACGAGCATCCATTGCTTTGCATTCGCATTTTTCGGAAGATCCAAACGGATCAAAGGAAACCGTCCGCCCAATGGCTGGAATGCCCAAAGACGTGCAGGACCTCGTGGCCCCGATGGTGGGGCATCATTGGGCTTTAGTCGCACTGTGGCTGTGTGTCAGGGGCCGCCGCCCAGGACGGACATCTGCGAGCGAGGTTGGGGTCAGGTTCGTTTTGACGCAGGTGACTGGTCTAGATTTTGTTTCTGATCTCGAACTTTTTCAATGCAGATGCGTGTTTCGATGCTGACAGCTATTATGGGAAGGGGGGGGGAGACAGGAAGGAAGGGCGAGGGATCCCGTTTTTGTGTCAGGTCTGGTCTTGAGGACAACCTCAACAGGTTGGGGATACCTGTGTTCCTTGAACAAACCTGTTCTGCGTAGAAGTACATTCATTCCCTAGGCTCATCTCAGGTACAGGTAGTGTGCAGCAGATGAGGCACACAACCATACATACAGACCACACACATCATTGCGTACACTGGCTGGTTGGGGACGGATCCACGATTTCCTCCACCCAACCCACATAGCACCGCCCTTGAGTTAGTTGCAGGTTCCAGTTCTTCCCACCTAACCTGTATTTAGCACCTACACCCGGATGCAGTATTACGTCTGGTGCCGGTCCATATACAGGCGAATAGCGGGGTTTTAGCGCTTCAGCTCCATGAATGAGGACCGGTTGCCGTCCCAGGCTCGTCAAATGGACCACTTCAGCAGGTGCCAGGTGGGTGTACTTCGGTACCTCCAGAATGTACCTCATACGGCTGGCGGCCCCGCCGTGCTCTGGTGTGGTGGGCGATCGCGCACTGTGTGGTCCGGCGGGCATTATTTCGCACGTTGGGGCGGGTTGTGTGAGTGAGTGAGTGACTGAAGAACAAGAGGTACCTCAGTTAGGCACCTGTTTCGTCACGGAATCCGCAGCCAGAATGACCTGAACGACCGAACGGTGACGAGGTACCCTGACCACTCGCCAGGAAGCAGAAAAAAGTTCAGGTTCTGGTTTCGTCCAACGTATATAAGACCCAGAAGCTTGGAATCGCCTTCCTTTTCCCTCTCGGAAACACGCAAATCTTTGTTCAATGCATCTCCACAACCTTGAAAAGGGTATTCAATGAACTTCCTCCTCACGTCCAGAGAGTTGCCATTACGCCCAGCTCCATACATCCGCCCCTACCAGTCATCTTGACCTTCTGTAAGTTTCAGACCATCTCCCCCCCGTTCGTTCGTTCCAGCGGTGCTCGACAAGCTCTTCTTTCCACACCCCTCCACGACAGGCAATCTTCCCCCCAGACTTTTGCTGCAGGTCTCTCTTTTCTGGGTACCTACCTGGGTTACCCTCTGCATGGATAAGAGTAGCCCCCCCGATCTGGGCCTGCCACAACGCCTGTCCAATCCTTTGTCGCCCGTTGTCAGCACCCTCCAGCTTCCGACCAAAACCTCCAGTCCACCTAGGTGGGAGAGCCGTTGGATTGCACGCCCAAAGCAAGGCACGCTCGTCTAGACCTGCAAACGCATACCAGCATGCCTTTTAGATCCCGCTGCTTATCGCAGGGTGGTCCCTTTTTGCAGCTCACATTATCTATCTATCGGGCGAAATTAAGCTAAAACCAGCTGTCCATCAAACCTGCATTCCTGGTCGTGCCTAATCAGACACACACTCAGCACTCACACTCGCCCACGATTCCCCGTTCTCCTAGTGTTATCTTTGCATCTGTGCCACACCGCAGGAGGATAGAGAGCTCTCACACCAATGGCTCCCTGCTTTGCTTGATTCACCGCCAGAACTCGATATGCTAATCTAAGAAGTCTGCATATTCTAGGTCCGAAGAAACGACCCCCCTTGCACCGGAACCTCGCATTGTCCTATTGTTATCCCGGTCCCCTTTTTCCGACATCGCTGCTTCGTTCCCCCCGAATCTTCTCTCTCGACAGCCTCAATCCAGCTTAAAACATGTCTGCCGCCACAATGCCACCGCCGGTCATCCCTCCCCGACCTTCTAGGAGTCACGAAAAGGGTGAACAGGCCGCCTCCATGCCCAAGATTCCTCCTCGCCCGATTCACAAGCGAATCGAGCGGTCCGTCTCCCCCAACCCGGACCGCTTCGCTCCCTCGCCTCTCAACGACACCTTCTTGTCCAGGAGCCCCAAAGCAATCCGCTTCAGCACCCACAACAACGTCAACGAGTATGAACCCATACATCGCCCGGGCAGCGTCAACATGCCCTCTCTCGGTGAAGAGGGAAACGAATATGAAGCCATGGGTGACGACCAGGCCACTTCTCCTCCCTCTCTGTCGTCTTCCCCCGAGCAGACAAGAACCGTCGCCGAAGACCTGAAGCTTCACGCTCCGAAGCCATCGCTCCCCGCACAGAGTGCCAAACAGCGGGTCATGACCGTTACCCGAACCGATTCCGATAAGGCTGCCTCCTTCGGCATTGGCAAGCCAAGCAGTGAGGAACCCCAGCCCTCGAAAGACAGCATCAAAAAGAAGTCGAGTACAAGCCAGCTGTCGCACACCGAGAGTCTCTTCGATGACGAGGAACACGGGATTCCTGAAATCGGTCAGCGTGTCCCCATGTATCCCAACGCTGGTGATGTGCAGGCACCTTCGCCCGCCCCCGTTTCTGGCATTGCCGAGGGACTGAAGTCTACCACTCCTCGTCATCACGACCGAAAGCGTAGTGCGCGAGGCTTCGTCGATCTCCCCCCTGGAAGCTATGGTCTCCATGGCCACCACAGCGCGCCACAGCCGGCCGATAAGTTCGCAAAGGCTTGGTATGAGAAGCATCCAGACAAGGTCAAGAAAGAATGCTCCATTCCCGTTCACGATCGCCAGAACGATTTTGCGATGAGCAGCGTTGAACTCAACAAGATCGTGCGGGAAACTCTGAGTCGTGGCTCTGGACTAGGTAAGCATCGTTTGCAGTTCCCACAGTTTCCTCATTTGACAATTTGTTAGGAACATCAGCTGCGTACGCTGGCACTCCGAGCGAGGAGATCGGTTATCAAGCTCACGAAGAGTACACGTCTCGCATCTCATCGCCCCGCCCTTCTTCCACCCAGCCGACGTCCGACAATCGCGTCACATCTCCACGTGCAAAGAACTCGCAGCCCGATATTTCAGTTTCCCCACCCCCGAATGAAGATGATGAAGACAACGAGACAATTCATATCGACGTGCCGAGTCGTAGGAAGAGCCGCTCATTGAGCGAGGACGAGCAGGGTGGTGGGCCCGAAAGCGGAGAAGAGGGGTACACAGCGCCAATTCTAGCTCCCGACGAAATTGCGAAAGATCCTTCTCCTTATGAACTGCAACCAGCTGTCGAGCCGCCTCCGGAACGCCGTGGGAGCGCCTTCGAAATGGAAGGACCGTCGAGTCGACCCACCAGCCGTCCCGCAAGCATATACAATAATCATTCACAGCTCGAACTGCAATCAACGCCTCTCGAAGACGTTGAAGAGTACGAGCCACTGTTCACCGAAGACTCGAACGGTCGCAAAGTGGAGTCCGATCCAAGCAAGTGGAAGCCCCGTCACAAGTTCCCCAGCAAAGACATCTGGGAAGACGCTCCCAACAGCGTGCACTACACTGCCGAGGTGTCGACGCCGGAACTTGAAGAGGAGCAAGCCAGATCCAAGCCCGTGGAGGAGCCTGAACAGCGCTCCGAGACTCCCGCCCATGCTTTCGCCCGCCAACAGGAAGAACTCGCGGAGAAAGAGTCTCGGGACCCCGAGAAATTGAGGATAAAGGACAAGAAGCCTATCTGGCTTCCGCATCAACAAGCCAGCCGGCTGAAGGAAGAGCGACCGTCGGTACAGCGGTTTCCCAGTCGTGATATTTGGGAGGATGTTCCAGAGAGTCACTTGTACGAGACGACGGTAGAAACCCCAGAGCAAACAGAGGAGTCGCAACAAGCTCCCGCCAAGCCTCCAGTGCCTGCTCGGCCGCAAAAGAAACTCACCGACCCGAGCGACAAACCAGCGATTCCAGACCGGCCGAAACCCAAGCAAACAATCAGTGATGACAATCTCAAGGCAAAACCAGCCTTGTCAGATAAGCCTAAGCCGCAGATCCCGGCGCGCCCCACCAAGACCCTACCCTCTGGCACCGATGCTAAAGAACAAGATTCGGCTCCTAAGCAAAAGCCAGCTGTTCCCGCCCGCCCCGTTGGTGGTAAGATCGCGGCTCTACAGGCCGGGTTCATGTCAGATCTCAACAAACGCTTGCAGCTCGGTCCGCAGCAGCCAAAGAAGGAGGAACCTCCAGCTGCGGATCTGGCCGAAGAAAAAGAGAAGGCACCTCTTGTGGATGCCAGAAAAGGACGTGCACGTGGTCCACAGCGCCGGGCTCCGGCAAAGAGTCCTAGCCCCTCTTCAGAATCCAAGTTGGCAGCACCGACTGGCCCTAGTCTATCTTTTTCGCCACTTCGTACCGTGTGGAGCATGGCCCCAGACGGCGAACTGTCTGTGGATGACGGGTCTGAAGCTGAGGAGCAAAAGCCAGAGCCTGTAGAGGTCGAAACTAGGACCGAGGAGCTGAAGTTTGAGGAATCTAAGCCCGGCTCGGATAAGCCTGAGGAAGTCAGGGCTGAAGAAGTTGAGCCTACAGAAACCGAGGAACCCGGAAAGGCGGGGCCCACAGAGGAACCGGAGAAACTGACGATAGAAACGGAAGAGGTCGCGCAAGAAGGTCCAACTGATGGACACAAAACCCTGGCAGCGAATATGGCTGGTGAGACGGTCGTGGAAGCGGCCGTAGAGGAGAAAAAGAACGAGGTAGAACCGGTAAATGGTGAAGAGACGGCCAAGGACTAACCTCAGGAGCATCCTCGCTCGCCGACAACAGGTTGTCTGCGAGTGAGAGGGTTTGTGTAAGTGAACATATTGTGGGCGGGCCATCGGATGGATCAAAAATCGAGCTAGACGGGCCGTGTGTTTTACTTTCCCACATTTGCCACGGGTGTGCTTCTTCTATTGTGTTGCTTAACTGGATAGGTTCTTTCTCTTTTGCTTTTTGGGTTGCTCCAACTAGTTCTACGCTCCCTTTACTTGCCGACCTTACATATTTGCCATGTCCCATGGCTGTATAGCATTTTTTGATACGTAGCAATACAATATTGCTTTCTGGGTTTGCTATGCTACGTGACTTGGGGCGAGATGTCTATCAGCAACGGCGGTCTCTGCGTTGGCTCTCTAATCTGATGCAGACGGTAGTTTTGTGCGTTGGTTGCTACATCAAGTCCGAGGAATCCGGGGGTTAGTTAGGGCGTCAAGTAGTACCGTAGAGGGCGTCAGTCAATCACACTGTGTGTAATTTATTTCTTCAGATTTGTTTAGATTAGGAGAAGAAGCACGATGATATAATGCACATTTATAGCATAAACATGAATCCATTTAGATATGTTTACAAGAACCCAATGCCTAAAGTACATGCCCCCCCCCCCCGTGATGATATCGCTTTTTACTCTGCGACCCAAACGGCGCTCATGCCCATTCCGGTACCGATGCACATGGATGTGTTGCCGACCTTTTGTCCCCGTCTCTTCAACTCGTACAGCAGCGTCGAGACCTGTCTCGCGCCGGTGCAGCCCAGCGGATGCCCGAAGGCGATGGCGCCGCCCTTGGGGTTGACCTTCTCCAGCGGGATGCCCAGCTTCTCCGCGGACCACAGGCACTGGCTGGCGAACGCCTCGTTGATCTCGTAGATGTCCACGTCCTCGACGGCGATGCCGGCGTGCTCGAGGGCCTTGGGGATGGCCTTGTACGGGCCCTGGCCCATGAGCAGGGGCTTGATGCCGACGACGGCGGCGCTGACGAACTTGCCCAGGATGGTCTGGCCGAGCTTCTCGGCGGTGCTGCGCTTCATGAAGAGCACGGCGGCGGCGCCGTCCGAGACTTGCGAGGCGTTGCCGGCGTGGATGGAGCCGTCCTTGGCGAAGGCGGGCTTGATCTTGCCCAGGGATTCAGCGGTCACGCCGGGGCGGATGCCGTCGTCCTTGGATACTGTGATTTCTTTTGTCTCGCCCGTCTTGGGGTCCTCGTAGCTGACCTTGAGGGGAGCGATCTCGGCGTCGAAGAGGCCTTCGGCTTGGGCCTGGGCTGCCTTGGCGTAGGATGAGGCGGCGAATGCGTCTTGCTTGGCGCGGGTGATGTGTAGGTCGCGCGCCATGTCTTCGGAGAGGACACCCATGGGAACTTTGCAGTTTGCCGCTTCGGGAAAGTTCTCGAGCATCTGGGAAAACTCGCTCACCGCACCGGGGCTGTTACGGTTGGTCAGTTGAAGATCTTACTCGGACCCCAGGGCGAGGGATTGCAAGGACATACCCGTATTGAGTGCTCATACTCTCGACACCGGCTCCGATGCCGATCTCAATCATGCCCGTCTTGATCTGATTGATGACATCCACGCAGGCCTGCAGGCCGGACGAGCACTGGCGGTTCAGCGTGCGGACGGCGGTGGTCTCTGGGAAACCGGCAACCAAGGCGGCGGCTCGCATCTCGGTTGCGCCGCCGCCGGGGGCGAGGACTGTGCCGACGCAGATGTCTTCGACGAGGGCGGGGTCGATGTTGGAGCGGGCGAGGAGGGCCTTCAGGGCGCCGACCATGAGGTCTGAGGCCTGAGTGTCTTTGAAACCGCCCTTGCCGCCCTTGGTGAAGGGGGTTCGGAGACAGGCTGTTACGACGACCTGGGGGAGGTAGAATGTCAGTTCCGAGGGTCAAGAGGTAAGAGAAGGAGGATGGTGGCGGTGGTGGGGGGAGGGAGCCGTACATCATCGGCGTTCTTCTGAAGGATCTTGTCTCTGTTGCTGCCAGTGCTGCCGAACTGGCTGGACAGTTGAGTCAATCGTTCTAAAGCTATGAGAAGTCCGTTAGACGAAGATGGTTCCAACAGCAGGTAGGTAGCCACAGGCAAGCTTACCACCCATCTTGGAGTTTGGTATATAGCTTCTAGCTACAAGCGTCTTCGGAAGGTAGGGATTGGGGGAGCTTTTGGAAGTGGAAAGAAGCTATATCGAGAAGAGAATCTAAAGGGAGGGTGAAAAAATAAGAAGGAGGAAAATGCTGTAAGACTGTAGATAGATATCTGGTTTCGGAAGCGCAAGACACGTTGAGCCTCGGATGTATGGGAATGGGATGGGTTGCTCCCTACCGTTCGGCGCAGGAGGGCATTGAAGAAATGCAGGGAGCACCGCTGATGTCAGCTCTGCCTAGGTACCACCACCCTATGACCTACGGATACCCTGCTGGAGACAGCTACAGGGCACACCCACTAAACATTTCGCCGCGGCCGAGGCACACATCCCCAAGTGTGGGACGGCCGCCTTTTGGCGCTCCTGCCCCGCTTTTTTTTCTTCTGGAGTCTTATGGGGGGGGGGGGGAGGCGTCTTTCACATGCTTTCCCCAGAAATAAAATAACTCGGGATGCCGTAGCTCGGCGACTGGTCATTGGCTGGCTGGACCCGACTAAGTACCAGTATGGCCGCCCACTGGTTGCGTCACAGGCACGACTGTGTGCGGGTGACCTTTGGTGGTTTTTTTCTTTCTCCTTGTATGTACGAGGACGGCGGAGGGGGGGCGTGTCACGAGGTTGGATTTTGGGGGGCTTTTCCGTTTACCGGTTTTGTAAGATCCCGAGACGGGATTATCGATCCTTTGGTTACTTAGTTAGCTGGTCCGTTCGTTCCCAGTAGATGTTGCGGCGATTGAAGCTGGGTGCTCCCCCACATGTGTTTAATTGGATGCATTGTGACAGTGATAATATCGGCTCCCATGTTGCCTTGGTGAGGCAACGATGGCATAACGGAAAGAGAATCGGCTTAGAAATGGGATGGACCGTGTAGTATGCAGACCTGACAATGGCCACCTCACTACAGCTACCAACCAAGTCTCATCATGACAGATGAATTTGAAGTGGCATTGACCCAGCTCATTGGATATTTCACAGTCGTTGTATTTGGCAATAATCTATCTTGAGAATAACACCATAGCTATAGTAAATACAGTCAACTGACTTAAGCCTAGATCTCGAGAAGTTCAACCTAGACCGCAGGTCGTACTGGCGTCAAAGTTGACAGAGCTAGCCCTCATATATGCCCCAACATCTAGCACGCTCTTATTCAAACACTGACCTACGCTCGTGTACCATATCTCACACCCCGTCGTTCCAGCTGACAGGCTCAAATCGTAGAATCAAGCGATCCTTCGCTGGCCGGCCCGTGTACCCATCCGTCTGCTCTATCCCCTCATCGTCAACAATATGGCTTGTGAAATTCGTGTAAATAGCCGCTACGATTTGCTTCATCTCTGGAGCTAAGTATCAGCATGTATGCTCAGGCACGTAACGAAAGAGGTCAAAACACACCGTTCATGGCAAAGTTGGATCCGATACACATCCTCCCCCCGCTGCCGAACGCCCAGAAGTACCTGTTCATCTCCTTTATCTGCTCTTCTGTGGTCTCGGACTCGAGCCACCGGGTATAATCCCACACGGACGGGTTCGGGAAGACTCGTTCATCCCGGTGGACGGTGTGTGCCAGGGCTGCTACTCGCACACCGCCCGGCACGTTGTACGGGCCGATTTGGCACGATGGAAAGGGAGTCTGCCGAGGCTGAGGACCCGGGATTGGCGCGTGGACTCGAAGGGCTTCCATGACTACGGCGTACAGGATCGGCAGGGCGTCGAGCTGTTTAGGGTCCGGCAGATGGCCTGGTCCATCGTCTAGCATTCTCATGCTTGGCTCCAGGCTCCGTAGTTCTGTCCTTAGTTTCTGTTGGAGATCCAGGGACTGAGATAGATGCCAGGTGAGATATGTGAGAGTGACACCTGCCGTCTCCTGTCCAGCCAGGACGTGGTCGAACAGCTCCGAGGCAACAGATTTATCTCTCTGCAAGATGGTGGTTGGGTAGATGATGGAACCTTTCCCATTAGTGCTATCCTCCCTCTCGATTCCGGCCTGCAGAGCCTTGAACACCACCGGCTCGTCTCCAGGGTCGGCACCCTGCACCTTCTCGACGTATACGGCGTCGTGCGTCTTGTCACATAACCGCAGGTTCCAGTCCGCAAGCTCCTGGTTCGCATAATCCACCCATCTCGGATACAGTCGAATGCCGAAGCGTGCACAAAACGCTGTAAGGGCCGGCATCTCTTGCGGCCAGAAATGATAGTCGTTCCTCGCGAGGTACAGCTGCAGCCAATGGTCGCGATAGCCCTTCTTCTGCAGGAAGTTCGTGCTGTTGCGAAGCCCAAATACATAGGCCGAGATGAAGTCCATGGTCGTGGCGAGGAACGTCGAGTGGATATCAATGCCGTGCGGGTCCTGGTCCGGGCCGGATGAGTGTTTGAGAAGAGGCAGGAGGCGGTTGAAGAGGATGGCGCGGCTTTGGGCTTTGGCGGAAGGGGAGGACTGGATCTGAGATTTGGAGTAGACATTTGAGATCATGCGTTTGCGGAGAGAGTGCTCCTTTGAGCCGCGGGTAGAGAACATGCAAGGCACTCTTCTCGACGTCAGTAGGTTGTGCGAATGTCTGGGTTCTGAACTCACCCATAATTGTCGAAAACCGAATACCAAGATGTCTTATCAAACCCCCCTTGGTAGACGGTTCTCAGCGCCTCTACGCCATCTACGCTGAGTGCGTTCGGTCCGACCCGAATGACAGGCCCGAGTCTGAGGTGGGCATCATGGAGAGTCCTATTCTCAGTCCCGCTCTTTCGGGTCTGTAAAATCCAGATTGGCGTGATCGGAGAAGACCAATGTGCTGGAGGGATCTTTGCTAGAGGTGAGAGGAAGATAGGGTACAGGATATAGCGATAAGCCAAGAAGATGGCCACCGCTGTGATCGCAGCTGTTGGTATCGTTGCCATCGGAGGCGGTGAATGGGGCTGTGAAGCTACACGATGCCCTTGTTGCAAGTGTCTAAACAACCGATTCCTTCTATCTCATACAAGCACGAAGAATATGGTAGAAGGCTACTAGGAATAGTTTATAGTGCAGGCGTTACCATCTGGCGATGGTACCTCCAGGCGGGTTGTCGATAGGCCACAGTCTGAGGTAGCGCCTATGTCGATCGTGATACTACGGTGCAGCTCACACGTGCCTGAGCAGCCCGATTGGTGTGGTGTCTCTCCTCCAGACCTTCCTAGTCATGAGGCTCGCTATAATTCAAAGGTCCAACTGGTATTTTGTTCCAGCAAGTGATGGGGAAGTTGCTGGAATCGCGACTTTGGTTGTGGTGATGTTGAGATTGAGGGCCAGGGTGAGTGCGGGGCTCTCCAATGCGGCCGAACAGCACGGTCTTCCACACAAACTGCGGATGGAATCCTGGGCCGTGGCAACAACCCTCCAAGATGGTCCGGATTTTACAAATAAAGCCGTATACTTACCAGTGGAACATAAACTCGATTACATTGAGGCAATTGAGCTTCATGGTTGCTGATCACGGTGTTGCTCAGTGGCATAAGTGTGCTGTCGAGATTCTCTTTAACTAGTAGTGGCTACCACTGCTTGCCTCTATTCATTATCCGTTCGAACGGTTCATCAACTCGGTTTTATTTTCTTAGATTAAGACTACATAGCAACTAGACCAAATCTTGTCCATTACCTCGCCGATTAGCAAAGTGCTTGGCCAGAGGAGGATATGCTCTGCCAAGAAAGCTGCGATCTAGATACTCCGTTGGAGACACCAGACAACCTGGTCCGAGACCCGTTGGTGTGCAACAACTCGATAGTGTCTTCGATAGTTGGCTAGAAACATCCAGTCCAAGCCGTCTTTGGAAACTCGCTTCAGAACGAGATGTTCTTGCAGCGTTGGGCCATTCGACCAACTCTCAACATGACTCGGGGCATGCAACTGATGAGATACAATATAATCGCCAACTGGGGGCGACAATAATAACCATGAATAAGGATTTTATGATGGGAGGACTGCAAGGGCAAGACGGACTCAGCTGAACAACATGCGACTGCAGGAATTCGACATACCGCGAGTCAGCCTTGCTGATACCACACGCATCGTAAGCAGACCGACGAAGGGCAGACTCTCCCAAATGGTAGGTGGATTAGGTTACTGGAGAATATTTGCCTCCCTTGCAGGAACCAGTTTGCCTCACCCAGCTTAGCCCCCGGCCGGTAATACGGCAGATGAGCAGAAAGAAGGCTTGCTTTGTGGAGACAAGTAATTGTTTGACTCATATCCAGACGATCGAACCTGGTCGCGTGTTTGCAGCAGAGAGTGAGTTCACTAGAGGTTTGATTGCCAGAGGCTTGGTTTGCAGTCAACCGCACCTAGCTTTTTGCGTGGAGTTGGGCAACGGTGACCCAGGCTACAACGTGGCTGAGCGGCGAAAATTGTGACTGCACCGCTGCAGACAGGCTTCCTGCTTGAATAAACGGTTTACTCTTTAACAAAACTTGCCAGTTCCTCTGAGAATGCATAATGATGCCGGCGGTGGTGCTGGACAAATACCACCAAGGCCCGAGTTCCGCATCGTATCATAAAAACGCATGCATGCCCGCCTTGCTCAACATGGTTAATTATGCATCTATGAAGACATCCTTCGATGCGTCATAGCCATAGCCCTGACTATGACTCCCCCCCAGGCTTTTTCCACTAACGCACAGCAGCGCACACACTCCCTCCAAACCGCTTACAAGGGGGGGAACCGCCAAAACCTTACAGCATCGCCACACTCTGATGACACAGAAGAATTCCACGCGGGGAGGAGGATCTTGAACCAGGGTCAGAATGGGAAACAGTATCCCGCACCTTGCATAAGAGGCAGCAGCAAGTCGGGAATATCAAGGCCCCCGTTTCCTCGGGTGGTTGATCGGTACTTTGAAAAAAACCACAACACACTACATTACAACTACTCAATGAAAAGTACAAACCCATCATCATATTCACCATGCCGTTAGATACGCTCTCGGACGACCTCGTCCTGGAGATCATGACGCATCTCGGCACCGCGCGCGACGTGGCTCGCCTCGCCGCCTCGTGCCGCCGTCTGCACCGCCTGACGCGGGAGGACGGCTGGCGCGCCTTCGTCCGGACCTGCTTCCCCTCCCTGTCCGTCCCGCTGGGCAAAGAGCCGCGGTGGGACCGGCTGGCCGACTCCCTGACCCGCCAGGCGCGGTGCTGGGACAGGAAGTCGTTTCTGCCCGTCGCGTACACGGACAGCGGCAAGCAGGGAGGGGACTTCTTCCGTGGCGGCGGGAGCCAGTCGCGCCCGTTCCATCCCGTTGTCGATGCCCGCCTGGTCTTCAGCAACAGCTGGGAGCTGGTGGCCTGGGGGGCCGGAGAGGACGTGGTGGGCCGTTTCCGGCCGCTCGCCAAGGGGCCCGCGGGTGATGCGTGGTTCCGCATGGAGGGCCGCTTGGGAGGCTACGAGGCCGGGAGGGGAGACGTCACCGCCGTTGCCGTCGCGGAACCAGACGACAAGGTGGGCTTCGTCATCGGAAGGGCCAACGGCGATCTCCATCTCATCTCAGGGGCCACGGGCAATGCCGGCCAGACGGTCTCGACGTTCAAGATCCCGAAGCCGCCCGGCAACCTGGAAACGACGACGTGGGGCTGCATCGGCTTCATCGACGTCCTGCCCGACCAGGATCTGCTCGCGGCCGGCAACCGCGCAAACGTCAGCCTATTCTCCCTGGATCCGTCCCGCGCCGGCGAATCGGACCCGCTCGACTCGCACGCCTTCAACAACCCGGCGGGCGGGCAGTCCAAGCTCTCGTTCATCCATTCCGTCAAGGCCATAGACAAGAACACTCTGGCCTGCGCTCTCGCAGGCGACATCGACCCCCTGCGGTGGCTGAGCATCACACCCTCGGGACTGACTGCCCACACGGCCTCCAAGAGCGCCGCGGTCGTGGCCGATTCCGGGCTCGACCCGAACGGGAAACTGACTGTCCGGGCCATCCAACCCCTGAGCTCGGGGTCCACGCCTGGCCACCAGGGGAATCTCATGCTCAGCGCGTGGGATGACGGGACGTGCAGGTACGAACCCCCATCACTCTATGCGTGCATCTCATATATTGACATTAGATCACCAGACTTCTGGATCTCCGGACCCCATCCGCAGCCGACGCCATCTACAGGGACAGCTACCAGCCCTACGAAACAACCAGCTCGCTCCTCCTCTACGGCACCGACAGATTCGTCGCCGGGAGCAACGAGCACGCCGCCCTCAAGGTCTTCGACTTCCGCTGGCCGAAAGACTACGACCACACTCTCGCCCTCCCCTGCTCCAGCGTCGCCCCCTACCCGGACCCCATCAACCACGCCGCCAGCCTCCTGCCCCCCTCCCACCCCAGCGCCTGCAACCACGAGCTCGCCACCCTCTGCACCTGGCACGCCCGCTCCCGGCTGGCCGTCCACCGCCCCAACTACCGCGTGCACATCCACCCGTTCCGGACCCAGAGCACCCGCAGCGCGCAGCCCTCGCGCATCTACTCCCTCGCCAAGGCCTCCGACGTCTCCGACTCGTTCTACGTCGGCGTCGCCGGCGCCGTCGCCGAGTTTTCCCTCACGGCGCGCGGTTCTGTCGCGCCGGCTGCCGTCGCCGCCGCGAAGAAGAGGGGCTGGCGCATGGAGGAGGCGGAATACAGCTTCGCCGAGACGTACGACAGCCCGCGGGAGGGTTCTCTTGGCGGCACCCGGATGCCGCGCCTTGTGCAGCGCTACGAGGAGCCTTGGGCGGCGCCCGAGCGCTCGCAGTGGCATCGCTGGGATGAGAGGTTCCAGCGCCCGGCTCACTTTGGCTGGGCCGACTCCCTATAGTTACATAGACAGCGAAGTTCTCTGATTGCAGAGCAGCGAGGCAGTCCAGCGAGACGGGCTTGCATTACGAAAAGTGTTCAGGATGGGAATTCTCAGATATTTAGTTGCCTTGGTGAAAGAGGCAACGCAGTACGTAGCCCGGCTGCATTCATTTCGTCTTGTTTTCCCCTTGGGGCATGCATATATCATGGAGTTGGACTCATGGCTACGTTATCATTAGAAAGGACAGGTCTGGCCGAAATGCATAGAATAATGTTCTCTCTATTCAATCGAGAGCCCTATTTAATTTTCAAAAGCAAACACGTAAAACCCACCACATCGCAGCGCCATCCCATGCCGTGTGTATCTGCGTACAGTCCATATCGCTACATACATGCTCCATCCCACTTGGCCCCAGCTCTCAGGTGAGCGCGTTTCCCAGCGAGTCCTGATTCAGCCAACGCCGCAAAACATGATTTGCCGTTTTTACTCAGACATTACCGTCTCATGCACCCAAAAAGTCGGACACCCCAAGCATGCCTGCTGTCTATAATCCAAGTGCCCCGGAAACACCCAAGTCTATACGAGAGCGCAAAAGGGAATATCGTACGCCGACCTCATGACATCCGGCCATAAGTCCGGTCCTCAATCATCCGCCGATTGCCCCCTGTGCTCCCGTACAGCATCTCCAACAACTTGCCCTTCTGCCTCGTCCGCACTCCCTCAAGATACCCGCCGACATCTTCCAGTCCGCGAATCTGCTCCTCGAGCGTCAAGGTACTCGAATTCACGCTTCGAACCAACGGACTGACAAGTTTCCGCCTCAAGCTCTCCAGGTTCGCCTTCAGGGTGAGCAGCTTGCCGTTGTGCTCGACCAAGAGGCCCTTATTCCGCACCGTCTTCTCCCTCACGTTCTGCAAGAGGAGGCGGTTGCGCTCGTACTTCTTGACCTCCGAGGCATTGGGGCCTAGAATGCGCGTCCACAGGCTGCTCAGTAGGTCGGTGTGTATCTCATCCTGCGCCGATGCCTCGCGCACGACAGTGCGGGCGAGGTTGAGGAATTGGTGGTCGATGGCTTCAAAGAGGGCGAATAGGGCGAGGCTGTGCTGCAACTCCGAGTTGATGGCGTCTTCAAGGACGGCCAGGAATTCGTTAAAGGTGCGCTGGAGGGTCTGGCGGGTCCTTTGCGGGTTGGACATGCCGAATATGTAAGTGGTGACGGAGCCTATACGGGTAGGGTTGCCGTGTGGGTTCTCAAGGATTCCGACTTGGGAAAGAAGATTGTGAATATTGTCAAATGCGGATGTTAAGGGAGGAGATGGAAGCTGTTGGACTTGTGATAGTTCTCTACGCGCCCAGTCCATGACGATCAGAATTCTATGCAAAAGTCAGTGGGCTGCGTGGTGAAAACGGACAGTGAGAGCGTGGCTTACCCATCAATGTCTCCGTCGACGTTGGCAAAGAACTTGGTCAACTCAATAGCCAGAGTCTTGAGGCTGTCACTCAGCTCGTCCAGCTCCTTGACAATAATCGGCGCCGAGGTCATGTTACTCGAGCGCACACTCTCGCCCAGGTCCCAGACAGCGACACCCGTGGCCTGGAGATCGCCTACCTGCGAGGCCCCATTCTCCGAGAAGTAAATCATGGGCTCGAAGGACCGCGCAATGCCGGCGACTTTGACCAGGTCGGGCACGGGGCGCTGGGCGGCGGGCTGGAAGAGATTCCGGACGGCCATGAAGGACATCATTGCGACCAGGCTGGAAAGAATCAGGGACGACCATGATCTCGTCGCGGTGTCCCAGTATGAGCGCACAAACTTTATGGCGGCCTCGATTGGTTCTGTTCTGTGCTGGACTTCTGCTCGCACTGCGAATCTGATATCTTTGGGAGCTTGATGTTAGCGCATTTGGTAAATACAAGGGGGGAAAGCATAGAGATGGAGAAAAAAAGGGGAGCATACAATTATCAGCGACATCTCGCGGGGGGGAAACATCCGGGCCCCTGGCCTTCCATGACATGTCTTCCAGCTTAATGGTGGTGTTGTTCATCTGAGGTTCGGGACTGGGCGACCGTCCCTTGTCGGGGCTCATGGACCCGGTGGGCAGCCTGGTGCGGATGGCACGCTCCAGGACGACATCGCCCTCGTCGGCGCTGTCGTACTCGGGGCTCGAGTGGCGGGACTTGATGGGGAACGTGCCGAGGATGTTGTCACTCTTGCGCCAGAAGCCGCTGTCGCGATGGCCGTTTCCGAGGCGGCGCCAGGCCGGAGGACTGTAGCCACCGGCGGACAGCGAGTCTCCCGGATCCTCGCTCTCGTCTTCGGAGCGGAAGCCAGAATGGTGCGAGGGGTAGCCGAAGTTGCGACGGTGGGGCGGGGGCGTCGTCGGCTCGAAGTCTTGCAATGAAGCGTCCAAGTGATCGAGCGGATCGAAGGCCATGGTCATCTTGTTCGATCAGGGCCCCGCTTGCCTCGGGAGCTGGAGGAGGGGCTTCAATGGTCTTGAGCCGTGGTGCGGCAGAGGTGCGTTTGAGGAAGTCGAGGTTCGGGAGAAGCGTGGGGCGTGTCCAGGAGGATTGGAGGATGTACAGGTAGAGGAAGACGAAGGTCAGGGTCAGGGAGGCGATGAAAGTGCTCGGAGCTATCGTGATACTCAGCAGCGAGACGTTATTGTTGATGGTGAGAAGCGACTTCATGGGAGCAGGGCGGGCAGAGTTGATTGCTGCTACCAAGGTACGAAGCGATCGCAGCGGGTGGTGGTGTGTGGTGTGTGGTGTGTGAAGCCGTGGTGGTTGTGGCAGTACCGGTCGAGGTGAGCAGCACGGGTGTTGTACGCAACGAGGAGGGAGGGATCGCAGAAAAAACCTTCTCTTGACTCTCTCCCTTTGCTGAATTCATTCGACCAGAGGAGACAGCAGAAAGAAGCAAGCAAGCAGCATATCCAAAAGCCGGGTGGTTCCCCTGTACTTCTTTTCTACCCAAGCCTGAACGAACAGGTCGAAATCGAGAGGTTGGGAGGCTCCCGTTCCACTTTCCAGGTCTGAGATGCCAGCCAATCACCGCCTGAATCTGCCAAGGGAGGGCGGTCACTTTTCAGGCCCCTTCGCTCTCTCATCCCCCGTCCCCCTCTCTCCACTTGCGGCCTGTGCGTTTGTACCATATAGTGA
The DNA here is from genome assembly GCA_001557505.1 of Reticulascus tulasneorum. Lineage (NCBI taxonomy): Eukaryota > Fungi > Ascomycota > Sordariomycetes > Glomerellales > Reticulascaceae > Reticulascus > Reticulascus tulasneorum. The sequence goes on from LSAX01000006.1 coordinate 1,721,042, forward strand.
AAATGCCCCCCCGTTAGGCAGAAAAGACACCCGGGGTTTTAAGTGCTTGCATTTGTCAGTTCGAAAAGTCGGAGGTTTGGTGGGAAACGAGAAGCCAAAATAAACATTAGATGATGGAGGGGTGCAAGGTGATTCGACGAGGACGCCAAAATTCGCGGTGTGGCAGCTCTCCGGTTAGCGCAGTGTGCCTTAAAAGCCCAGTGCAGGTACATTCTGTGTGGTCCCGCAGGCACGATGGATGCCTCCACTGTTGTTGATAAAGCTGAGGTGGCTCCAATCAGAGGGGTTTCTTATCTTATCACCCCGCACTTGAGTCCCGCGTATGTATGTGTGTCCGTGTGTGTGTTTACAGTACGAACACTGGTGTACATAAGTCACATCCCTGGCTGGACCTCTCGAAACAATGAAACACACGCCGGAAGAAGAGAAAGCGCTGTCGCTAGTCCCAGTTAATTGCCGGGTAAGGCGCCAGCTTTGTTGATCCTCTGCCCCCCCACCACCACCACCACCACCACCACCATCACCACCATCACCACCACCACCACCACCACCACCACCATCACCACCACCGCCAGATGCAAGCACTTAAAACATTCCAAGATCGGATGATCCAGTATAGCCAATGCTCGATCCGCGCCCCCTCCGAGAAAAAGAATAACAATGCTATCTGACGTATTAGTAGATTACCATATGCAGAGTACTTATGTACCTCGCGATAACGATTGGGATTTTCTACGTATTCACTTTGGGTCCACACGCATCCAACAAACTAGCAACTGGCTCACGTCACAGCAAAGGTACACACTGCCAGGAAGAGTCCTGTCTGGATTTGGTTATCCTTGAGTAGAGTGTCCTCAGGAGAGCTTGCCCTTTCAACTGTCTAAGCTAGAGCGCCCTGCTATTACTACGTACCTTAGTATGCTGCGAAACAAAATACTCCCGCTGGCTTTCCCCATCATCCCGAGACGCTGATACCTATGTGTCGTAACTCATGCTCGACCCCTGCTGCCATCTATCACTCCATCCCTCCCTCTCGTGCTTCCCCGATTCATAAACCCATGTGTTGCTTTTGAATCACCTCTCAAATCTCTGCCCGAATCTCAAACGAACGGCATATGACTATAACTGTCATGTTCCCCCACCAGTCCTAGCATCAGGTAGTAATTAACCTTGGCTTCGACTTGTCCCGCGTTGGTTGCGAATTCAGAGATTGATCAAACTTGCAAGACGATAACAACATGTCCCGCCTCACCGAGATCGCTTCTAGTCAATCTTGGCATTGGCCAGGCTACGAGCTGTCGGGTTGCTCAGGTTGTTCACCTGCCGCACCGCAGTCCTCTTGTATTTGCTCTGTTTCCGCAATCGTTTCCTAGCCACCATGACCGGTACGGAGCTTTTGGTCACCAGGTAGTTTGAGAAAGATCCGAGAATCACACTAGACGGCCACAGTCAGCTTGGTTCACCCGCCAGACGTCGCGAGGAAACTCTAAACTTACCCCTTGAGAGCACTCCGTCCTCGACTTCCCAGAATCACGAGTGTCGGGTTGACGAGATCGATTATCTCGGTGATGAGATGCTTTGGGTTCTTGCAGTGAAGCACCTCTACAATCACTCGCACCTGCAGCTTCGTCTTCCGAAGCAGCCTAGTTACACGCGCTGTGATATCCTCGACGGCCCTGTGACGCTCCTCCTCTGCCTTGGTGCGCTCTCGGCTTGACGGGCCGGGCGACTGGCTGTGCTGCGACTCGTGCGCAGCGAAGCTCAGTGCCGACGCTCGAGGAAGATGCGGGAAGACCGGTGTCGGATTCGCTGGCATTGGCGGCACTTTCGCCATCGTCACCGCATTGATGGCCGCCGCTTGCTCCTTCATTGCCTTGGGCTCGTCGGGGATCAACGACCCTTCAGCCGTGATGATCCCCGTCTCTTCGTCGACGCAGTAGATGGCCATCAGAGTGTCGCCATCGCGCAAGACTGTGCCGATGGCCCATTCGAGCGCGTGCGTCGACTCGTCGCTCAGGTCGGTTGCTACTAGATACTTTCTAAGCCTGTGGTGTTCATCCTCCGCCTGCTGCTGGATCTTGCTGAATTCGCCGCGATACACAATTCGAATCGCCCGGTGGGAGTCGGGAGTCGAGATGATGGGCGTCATGGAGAAGGCCAATTTTTGTGCTCTCTTGATATCCGTAAGATCGGCTTCCTCGTCAGAGTCAACCACGGACGCGGCTCCCGAATGTGGACCTTGATCGTAACTGGTCGTCGGGTGGACTCCTGGCTTGGATGGCTTGGCTTTCTCTCCGGTGGGGCTGGTGACCGTAATCTCGGGTTCGTCCAATAACGACCGATATTGATATTGCGGTTGCAGAGAAGCTATTTGAATACCTATGTCGAATTAGCAGCCTTCCAGTCGCTTGGTGGGCGTTCAAGCACTTACGCTCTTCCTCGGCAGCAGCAAGTAAGCTGAGTGTTTTTCGCCCTCCCGGTTTGCTGTTTGCTTCGGACGGTTGTGGAGCACTGTTATCCACGGATCGAGGTGATATTCCACGGCCTCTGGGGTGTTCGTCGTCGGTCGAACTTTGGTTCTCTTCGTCGCTGCTATCCTCGAGCTCGTCACCGTCGGGGCTGAGATAGTCCTTGTTAAGTCTGCCGCTACCGTCCTCTGCATTGCTTGATCGCTTCCTTTGGGCCAACTGCGACAAGCTGCCACCAGAGAATGCCAAGTTTGCGTCGGAGAGCTTGCGGTATGCGTTGGTGATGTCAACCACTCTCCCGTCGTCGAGGGTCGCGGTTCCTGGTATTGGCTGAAAGCGGCCAGAGACATTCGGGGAGTGCGAGCGCAATCCTACTCGGTTGTGGGGAGACTTCGACTTGCTGGAGTTGTTCCGGCGCGAAGGTGGGCCAGAAATGGAGTGATGGCGAGCGACATCACCAGGCAACACTATTCCTTGGAGGTCGCTGCCGCGCATGACCTCGGCCATTACTCCTCCACCACTTCCACCGCCTCCCCCAGCAACCGAGGCTCGTTTCCCGGCTTGCGTGTTACGCTTTGGCAGTGCGTAGCCGGTGTTGTTGGTAATGATGTCGGAGAATTGGTAGCCGGCCGTTGGGTCGAAGCGAGACAAAGAGGACCTTGGTCCAAAATCCGGCTTCTGGCTGGAGTCCGAACTAGACCTCGGATGAATGGTGTTGGGCACCTGAGTGCGGAAATTTGACTCCAAAGGCGAGGTTGGGTTGCTCATTACTTGGTTGGGACTGTCGATATCCAGCATGCTTCGGACTGGCGGAGGGGGGCTATCGACATCGAGCATGCTGCGGATTGGTTGAGGCGGACTCTTCTTTCCGCCGATGCTGGTAATACTGGCTGCGTCGTCACCAACATCTAGCATGCTCCGGACGGGCGAGCGGGCACTCGTATACGGCGAAGGAGAGCGGGCAGCGACTGGAGAGCCCGAATTCCAGCTCCTAGCTATCGGGTTCCCTTCCAACAAGGCAAGCACATCTCTCCGCTCCTCGTCCAGCATGGCCTCCATGCTCATAGGTTGGCGCGACATCTTGAAGATAATGTTCTTCTTCTTCTGCGTCTTCCTGTTCGAGTAGGTGTATACGGACCGACGAGAAAAGACGTGCGGTCGGGGAAAGTATTTTTTTTCGCTTTCCAAGTCGTCAAAGTAATCTGTCGATTTTCCGATGATCGCTAGCGGGGAATGATCTTTCGAAGCTGGCGCTGGCGGTTCAAGTTGTTCCGCAGAAACAGCATTGTGTGAAGACGGGACGCGCTCTACCAATGGCCCTGGATCATGGCGGTAGTCCGACTGGGAAAAGTTGCCCTTGCGTTCTTGAGCTAGCGTCTTGTGAGAGCACGATCTGGACGAGGTCAATGAGTTTGCGAGTTCAGAGAGAAAAAGGTAGGTAGTTGGGTTTGGGGGACCAGGTTGGTGGTGGTGGTGGTGGTGGAAGTGGGGAGGGTGGGAGAAGGTCGGACGGCCGAGGAGGGGAGGGGTAGGTGCTCTCCTTCTTTACCTTGGGGGATTCAGTGGTAGGTATCCATGCGACTGCACTAAGTACCAAACTGGCTAAGAGAGGTCGGGATCGGCGCCAACAGAACCTAGGTCTAGGCCGCGGAGTACCTTCGAAATGGCACCCGTGACTTGAGGCAGGTGATTGAATACAGTGTTCAAGCGCTAGAACAGTGATCGGAGCCTTCGAGTCTACCTAGTAGTTGGTGCTCCACTGCTTAAGGTAAAGCTCAGTGTTTCCGCAGAGACTCTTTGACACCGTTTGCAAAAGAGCGGATGCGACGAACATCACAAACGGAACTCCACGTATGCCTCTTCATTTTATCGTAAATCTTCCTACACTCACGTCCGAATTCCCGGGATAGGACGATTGCGCCGATATTGCTAGAGGCTGGCAACCGAGTTTTTCCAAGGCAATCTAATAAAGAACGCACAGTGTGCCACGGTGCGCTGGCCACTCGTGTCCAATGCCAAGAGCACTGCCTCTTGAGCACGGCAGCCCGAACTGTGAGCTAGTCGTTATCAAGCGGGTGATGACGGGCGTCCATCAGGCTTTGTCGCACGAGAAGCTACCTTTTGAAGATTAGTGCAGTCCATCGATTCAGTTACGGATTCCAAGTGGAATCAGTCGAATCAATCGTCGCCTCTCAAGATTTCAACATGGTGCAGGGGCTCGGAAGCTGTTCAAGTGTCCGCTGGAAACCACGGGCTCTATATCTTGTTGGCTTGAGCTACAGCTTGACAATATGGTACAATGATACACTATGGTGTTGCAACAACACGAGAATCCGTAGATAGCTCTCATAAGCAGCCCATCACTATTTCGGCCCTTTCCTGATAATCACCTTCTTCGTCAAATTCGCTCGAGACGCCGTGGCCACCTTGTGAACTGCTAGCCTCCGCTCCCATAGCGGAGATCGCCCTTCCACAACAGCAACGACCTCTTGCGCAATGCGATGTGCGAGCTGCGTCCTTCCACTCCCTTGCGAGCTCTTCTTGTCGACCACGTCCAGCAACCACTGGAATGCCTGTCTCCTTCGTTGTCGCACAGCTAACGGAACTGGCATTTCCAGGTTCTGTCCACCACCAGCACCGCCCTTGATGTATCGAATCCGAATAAGTGGTGCCACCGAGTCGATTGCTAGCACGAGATACAACACCGGGTTGAGGGGTAGATGGGATGGCGGAGGAGCTCCAGGCAGTAGGGGAAATCGGGGGTTAATGATCGGGGATGGTGATGTCCGTAGAAAGTTCAACAATAAAGCCATGTTCTATCGAAACAATTAGAATCATTTCTTAAAAGCCAGTACCATCTCGGAAGCATAGTCTCACCCTTTGTGCGATGCTCTTTTTCCCGTCGCGCATCATCAAGTTCGTTAGTTGACTTAATACCGGATGGTATCGATCTTTCAGGTGACTTTGTGGTGGAAGCGGTAGGGTAGGCGGCGGGAATTTGAATCCCGGTCTTTGAGGCTCGACCGCATATTCAGGTTCTGCGCTGCCATTCCCGGCAGAGTCTATCACGATGCCTCTCGAAGCTAGTAGTTCAATCTCCCCTTCAAGATCCCCATTTGTCGAGGATGGAGGAGGTATTGATCCCTCTCGGAGAAGAGTCTCTTCCTGATCCAGAGTGAGACCACCCTCTAGTATGACGCTGTCTTCCTGCCCTCCCACTGCTTCATTCGCTGTCGACACATCTTCAGTCTTTTCTTCCGCGATGGCAGGTTTTCCCGAGGCGGCCTGAGATATAGTTAGTAGTCACGGTGACAGCCGGGGGTCCTCTCGGCTCCATACCTGTCGTTCTGCTGGTATCTCACTGTTTTCGGCAGACCGCGTGTTTTGCGGCGGTTCCGAAGCTGTGGAATTACTCGCGAGTCCACCTGGCGGCTTCACAGGAGGAATTGGGCCGGAGTCGTCCGCATATCGTCGTCTCGGGATCGAGAACGTGAAGCTCTCCTGGCGCGGTGTCAGGGGTCTAGATCGCAGTGCAAGGGCTCGACACGCAGTGCGTAAGCTCGGCCGCAAAGACATGATTCGTCGGGTTCTGTCAAACCAAGCAGAGCTCTAATTGAGGACCTGCGCATCAGCTATTGTGGCATTGCGATATGTACGGGGTGTCTCGATGTCACTATAGAAAATTATGAAGCCACGGCTGTTCCCGATCGCGTCTGCAGCTGTCGCGGATGAATTGAACTGCCGGCTGCCGAATGTATTTTCCAAGGGCCCCCTTGGCCAGGTCACGAGATCAGACGCGTGAGCACGCTCTGTGAGAGACATAGTACACCCTACGATCTGTACCATGGGTCAAACTGATGAGCTTTGCCTAGTTCAAGCCTAGACTGCCGCATCAGCTCACCGAGGATCGCGTATTTCCTATCTATCATCCGGACGAGGCGTATAGTCACGCGTCACCAGGGAATTGGTCGTGCTGCAATTCCATAGACAGATTTCGATTTCCAACGCCTCGACATGTATCTCTCATCCCACTCGGACATACCACACCAAACTGGGATTCCCTGTGTGTTTTGCTGCAGAGTGACCGAATGGAAAGTCCCCGTCGTTCCCGTCAGACGAAGCGTGACCACCGCCAACCTGCATGCCACAGGGTAATTAGTGCTGCGGCGGCATCCAGCGGCTCTGTGCCAAACAAGGCCCTGCTCTTTAACGTCCCCATCCACTCAGAGTCGCGACCTTGCGCTACATTTCTGTCATGGAGGATCTTCCTCCACGCATGTACGCATAGTGCTAGTGGTTTGGGCGTGGGATCTCCTCCCGGATTAGATCCTGGCATTCTGCAATGGACCGCTTCGACCTCCCACATTTACGATAGTGGCGGCAGAAGCTTACCATACAACCTTGGTGGGGGAGACAAAGCTCGAGGCGAGCTGAAAAAAGTTGTGCGCTCTGTGAGCCCACCCTTACCATGTCATCATACGTTGTCTTGCCATGAGAGACGTTGAGCCCAGTCTCCCAGGACCCAAACGGTCTGCCGACGACAAATGGGACATAAATCAAAACAAGTCATATGTGGAAAGTGGTATGGCCGAAAAAGCAATATACCCTCACATCACCATGGGTCGCAGGGACATTGCCATGGACCGCTAGCAAGGCTAGATCGACATGATCATCTTTTTTTGACATTTCGCGCAACCTTCCTTGGTGGTTTCTTTTCCCCCTCCGTTGATAATTTCGTAACGCCTCCAAAACATTTGTCAAGTGCTACGCATACATGCGTCTAATGTGACGGGCCGTGCTCCCCCCGGAAAGTCCAAACCCTGACCTACCTTGCCCCTCGTCCCTCACGAGGCCCTGTTTGTCTCATGTCGAAATGTCTCTTTTTTCCGACTCGCTGTTGTCCGTTGTTCACAGTGTAAAATATGAAATGAAAACGAAATCCACCAAAAGAGGGATTCATATTCGCGTAGCCCCTCAGGATCGTCGCAGCGAGACCTGACGCCTTTCCTACCCAGCCGCGGTGCAGCACCGATGTTTCGCAGAGCCCCAGATTGAACTAAGAATAAAATGAGATTGTGCGCCGTATCCATGGTTGTCCCTTTGCCGTGTGGCGATGGCCAGTATTCCCTGTCTCAACTCCAGAGGTATCGTACAAAATGGGCATTGGAAGCATATGGATGAGAAAGAGACAAGGTGTGGTGGAAAACGTTTGCGACAAAGTCTGCCCGCGGGCCGGGTTGTTTTCGATTCGTGTACTGGCAAGAGGTGGTTACCACGATCCCCTGCTCTGGGTCGGCGAGCTGTTGTTCGAGCCGGTCAGGTATTTGACAGCCCGTTCAGCAGCGTCTTCTTTCGCGTTGTTGAGGTGCTTGCCGTCGTACCAATACCTCGCCGACAGGGTCTGTCCGTGGACTGTCACTGTGCTGGACCAAGCAGTTCGACCGCCTGCATTGCGCCACCTTTAGTTAGACATGGACTGAGATGAGACCAGGTTCGCAAGGAAATGTGCTTACCACGTCGATCCGAGACAATTTGGAATACTGGAGGTAGTATATTGGCATCTCTGCACGTTTCTATTGCGGATGATTAGCGTGCGCCGGTGTTGCCAAGTCTGGGGTTGATGTACCTTCCAAACGCTCAACCCAGGTTTGCGCATAGGAAGACATGGTGCGTTTTTGCATTTGGGTGATACGATGGATGGACGAGGATCGGGGTAGGAATCAAACTTGATTGCTACCGGATTCGACAAAAGCAGTAGACTGAACAGCAAACTCGCAGTTGAGAGATTAGAATTAAGAAAGGGAAGGCGAGTTCTCTCCAAGTGATGTTGAAATCGGTGGGTATCTCGCAACAAAAACAAGAAGGGGATGGGGGTCTCCAGAGACTAGCTGTGCTTCTTATACTCTAATGAAGCCGGCGGTGGAACGAGCAGAGAGCAAGGGCAATACCATTGGAGTGGTCGAAGTGTGATGTGGCAGAAAAAGATTAGCAGATGCTGAAGCCCATGTCTTGGAAGAGTGGTTTGTTTGCGCGCGAGGTGGCAGACGGACGGCAGCAACGATTTATGTTGGCTGGCACCCTACGGCATGTTGCATCTTTGGGGGAGGAAGAGTGGGAGAACGAAGGATGGACGAGAAGAGAAAAGGAAGAGAAAGGGACATGATCCAAAGAAGTAACGAGACAGACTTCCCGAATTCCCACTTGGGGCTCGAGATGAGATACGGCTGCGTATGTAGATTTCTTTTCTTTTTTCTTTTTTTTCTTTCCTCCTGTCCCCCCGTCTGCAATTCCTTTTTTTGCTCCCACCCCCTAGTAGCTTTGCTGTCTCTGAAGAGGGAAAAGTCAGAGACAGGAAAGGCAGGGGGATGGGATGTGGTCTGGATGTACATGCTTGAGGAGGGGTGTGCGTGTGCATGGTGTGCGTGTGTGTGTGTGTGAGCGAGTGTGTACTAAACCAAGAGGTTAGCCGAATGTCATGATAGAAACCTGGCATCCTAGTGGGATCGTTTTTTGCTTTTTGGGCTCTGCTCACGCCTCCTTTGGGCTTGAGCGAGAAAATGGCAAGAGGGGAGAAAAGTGACGCCCCCGCGTTCATCAGAGTGGCCCGTGTGGGTGTGTGTGTCCATCCATCCATGTGTGTGTGCGAAGGAGAGGCGAAAAGCGTAGGTATCGAGGAGATGTAGAGAGGTACCCTCGGTTACCTGGGTGTGGTTGGGATACTTGGGCTGAAGGAGACAGTAGAGGAGGCGACCCTTGAGACGGAGATGGAATAGTTTCACATAGTGCCATATACTACGTGTGGTAGTGTACCTATATGTATGCATGTCAGGATGTAGGTCAGGTAAGGTAAGGTAAGGTAAGGCAGGGCACGGTAGGCACGGTAGGCACGGTAGGTAAGGTAAGGTATGTAAGGTATGTATGGTATGGTATGGTATGGTATGGGTAAGAAGCATGCACATATGGAGGTGAGGGGAGCTTTGATGGCTTGGTGCGCGCCGCGCAGATTAGTTGATGGATGGGCGGCCGATGATGATTGGGAACTGGTAGGGATGGTGTGCTGTTCCGGCACCGGGGTTGGGCAGCCCCAGCCAGCTGTGCAAGGAGTACGTTGCGTAGTGCCGACCCGTCGTCTGGGAGAGGGAGGTGATTGGCGGGCAGCGGCGATGGAAAAAGAAAAGAGGATAGTGTGACATGAGACTCGTTCCAAGGGGAGGAGAAGAGGAGGAGGAGGGGGAGGGCTGAAAAGAGGCGTGGCTCGAGTAAAAAACAGGAAAGTTCCGGAGCTGGAGCTGGAGCTCGAGGCGAGGTGAGGTGAGGTGAGGTGAGGTGAGGCGAGATATCAAGAATGGGGAGACAGAGAGAGAGAGATGGAGAAAGCAGAGCGAAGGAAGATACGCGAGATTGTGGGCAGAGCAACTTTTGAAATTGAAAATAAAAAAGACTTATGAGACAAGAGAGGGTGCTTATGTATAACGAATCATACCTGCCGATTGGGGTGTCACGACGATTCAAAGGACGAAGACGTTGCCTGTTTCATCAACCCTTAATAGTTCATGGGACTTTATCAATCTGTATTTTTATCCTTTTTTCCCAATAATGTCGGGGTCCAATTGGTTTTCCTGACAATTGGGATTCATTAAAAAAGTCACATCAAAGAAAAAAAAGATGGCTGCTGGGCCCGGGAACGAGCCGGCCGGTAAGGAAGACGGGCCCACCCACCACCCAAGAAGCCCAAGCGAGGGTTCGGGGGATTTCTTTTGGGGGGGGGTCAGATATGGAGAGAGAGGGGCAAGGCGAGGGGAAATTTGGGGGGGGAGGGGAGGGGAGCGGAGGGGAGGGGAGCCAAAGCCAAAACTCGGGTCAGGGCGAATATGGGCATCTCGGGCCTCATCGAGGCAATCGATTTTGAGATACGATGCTACCCACAAAGAAGGAAGAGCCAGAAAAAAGGAAAACCTGGTTGGTGCCGCCGTGGGCCCACGTCGAGAAAGGGGAAGGGGAGACGAGATGTGAGCTTGAGGCACACAACCTGCGATGCGATGCGATATGCAGCCTATGGGTATGTAAGTGGTAATTATGTATGCGTTGCGGGAAGAGAATAGACGATGGAGGGGTGGATCGGGCAGCAGCCATATCAAACGACTTGGTTCTTCATCTTCATCATCTTCTTCTTCTTCATCATCATGATCATCATCACCATCACCATCACCCGTCGTCGTCACAATCCTCCAAAGCGGCTACGAGAGGTGTGTACCTGGGCAAGTAAGTACGTATGTACGGACCACTTGATGAATAATTCCACATGCAGTTGCCAACGGGATGCCTTTTTCGGTCTGGTCCCGGCTCCTCGAATAGTCCAGTTCATTAGCCTACGGTGCTCCCCTTTGGCTGGGTTGATGGTGGTGGTGCCAAAGCCCATCAAGGGGGAATTGGCGATATGGATATGCGAGATATGGAATTTCCCACCACCATCACTCATCCCTCACACACACACACACACACATCAAATCAACACGGACGGGAAACGAAATCTGCAAGGATGATTCGGGGCTTTCTTCCCCTTCCAGAAACTTCAACTCCCTCCCCCCCTCCCCCGTTTTTTTTTCTTTCCTTTCATCTGACTGACCGCCGGGGAACCTGGATCTACCTTAATTCATTAGTCTGGCAGCTAGGGTGGAGTTGTTTGGTCCCAAGTAGCTAGCAGCTAGCAGCTAGATGCATACACATGTACACTAAAAACCAAGTGTCTGTCAGACTGATGATCAATCCGATCAGATATCAGGTCGCATACGTATGTACCTCGACTTTCAGCTCAGCTTTCTCAAGCTCTGCCTGTTCGTAGTTAGTCCCTCTGTCTCTCTCTCTCCCCACTCTACATTAGTGTCCATGCTACGGTCAGTACAAGGACGTGCCAATAATAGCAGGTCCGCCTTCCCCACCCCCCCCCCCCGCCTTAGTCATTTCTTCGGAGCTTCATGTTTGACAACCTGCAGGGTAAATCAATCACATCCCGGATCTGCGAGAAGTCCCATCTGGCGATACAAGTTGGGCCATGTACGTTGTATGCAGATCGAGACAAGGCCGTGCCGTAAAACCCGTGCGTGTTTGTGTGTGTGCGTGTTGCTGTGTAATTTGCCTTGCCTCTGGCTGCCATATCAAGTCCCGCCGCCAGACCCCCGGGCTGGGGCATCGCTAATCACGCACCCAGAGATGGGCAGGGTCTGGTTACTGGGACCGGCGACAGGATTGGCAAAAAGAAGGAAACAAGGATGATATCTGTTTGGCTGCCGTGCCTTACCCAGGTCTCCGGGACCAGGCCACCCGGCTGAATATGTATGTATGCACGCCTGTCACTCGGTACCCGGTCACGTCTCGATTTTTTCCAAGCTTCATCAGGTGCCGAGCAGTTCAAAAGGCAAATCAGGCGGTCTGCCATGCAGGACAAGCCCAACTCCCCCTTCCTCTTCTTCTCTGCGCTCGCTCTGCCAGGAGTCAAAGCCGCATAGCCTATATCCACTGCTCCCAAGCCAGCCTGCATCTCCTACGTAAGTGTGTATCCCCCCGCCTACGTCGGGATGTAGTCATCATCATCATCAGCATCACCGCCACCCAAAGGTGACCACTACTATCTATGTAACTACAAACACTGTACTGGAGGTATTTCTGCGCCGTGAGGTCTTCACACATGGCTACCCAGACAACCTGGTAAATTCTCCACGAATCCTTCCGTCGGGCGTCCTTGTAGACCGGTGCGCCCGCTTCCACACCGGCGTGGGGATTGCCATCGTTTGATTGCTGACAAGTTGTCTTACTTTGCTTTTCCGTGCCTCCCTCGCCCTCTGCTGCCGGCGTTGTATGCGCATGTGCCTGCAAAGTCGCGCCAATGGGGCGAGGGCAGCGCGAGAGACATTCGGTTTGGATCTCGACTAGCCTGCGGGAGGCTGCAAAACTCCTGTACAGCATTGGCTACACGCGACCACGAATGAAGTCCGAACGCTTGCTGCGAGCTCCGCGGGTGCAGATATCTGGATCAATAATGTCATCGATTGTAGTTTCTACATCGCGATACATGCGAATTTCGCATGTCGTCGGGCAGATCGACCTCAACCTCCATGCAGCTATGACAGATGCCACAATGCCTATTTGCTCTCGTCCTGCCAGGGACGTGACATGCCCATCCGCCAGCCCCCCCTTGATCTTCATTTCGCGCGGAAGAGATCACCACAACGGAGACCAGGTACGGATGCTTGCTGTCCCTGCAAGGAGCCGGAGTCAAAAGTGCAGTTTCTACCCAACGAGGCAGCACAAGTCTGCGAGCCATAAGGTGCCACGACGGTAAACCACGACCCTGTCGGGAGATGGCAGGATTCCTGAGAGATTAAAGCGGAACACGCCAGGAAGCAAGACAAGTGGCCCGCTTAGACAGCTGCAGTAACGTTTGTCTCTCTCCCTCCGCTCAGCCCTGCCTCGTCAGGGCCCGATCGAGGCTGCTTGATAGGAACCCCAGCCTGGATCGGGCACGTAAAACAAGCAGCTCCCCCTTACTTCGATGGATTTGCCAAAAAGTATGTTTGTGTTGGAGAAACAGTTTACGGGGACGGATGATCTGCACTGCAGGACATGGATCCCTTAACCTCCAGGGGCATGCACAGCCTGAGTGGCCGAGATCTCGTGCCCATGTTTGCGCGTTTCTTGGCTGGAGGGTGAAGCCTCAAAAAGCCTAATTGATACCGAGAATGACCCAGCTTCCAGCTCCCGGAAAACTTAGACCTTTCGTAGAAACGGGGCTTGCTCGAACATTGCCATCCAGCGCTGAAAACCAACTGAGGGAGATGGAAGGGTGTTCCTGGGAAGGGAAAAGCAAGAAACGCACGATCCAACCGTTCGGGCTGGGCCTGGACTGGGCTGGGCTGGTGGTCATTCGGATGGGTTAGTGGGCGTTTTTTGTGATATCCCGTCGCCCTCCAATTGGTACTCTCTTCTAGTTGGACAATGGCAAGCCCATCAACGACACCCTCCTTCCCTCGAGACTAAAAAAAAACAAGGAAGATGAAAAGGCCACGCCGTAATGAAACAGTTTGACAAGGTTGGGGCGGGATGCAGAAAGGAGATTGAGACCGGGGACAACAAATGTCTGAAATTTCACGAGGAGCCAAAAAAAAACCTTTGTTGCTTTTTTCTTCTCCAGTTCCCGTGCTCGTATTGACCCGTCTCTTAGTCGGAGTTAAGATGTTTTGAACAATGGAATCAAATGCCGCTTCCCAGGAGGCATGGGAACCCTAGCCGTTAGATGGGCCGAGTGGAAGACAGTTGGATGGTGTTGAGGACCAAACGGCCACCCTCACCTAGCCCGTCAATCCCGACAAAGCGGCCAATCGGTTGGACTTGCTCTCTTTGCCCATCATCCCCATCGCCTCCTAGCAACCGTCCATCGGTCTATCTCCATGCAAAATGTAGTAGATCACAACGAAGCCAGCAGAACTCTAACACTGCGGCCGCCCTTCCGTGTGCAACCCCGAAGTCGGGCTCCATCTTCCGCTCCCGGTTGGGCCCGACCTACTAGGCGAACAAAGACTCCACTGGGCATATAGAGCATCTCTCCCCGGTGAGAAAAAAGTGGTCTCATCCGTTCCCGGATACGGGCTTTGCACTAATACCCGGGATCCATTCTGAACGTCGTGAAAGGTGCAGGCATGTCAGACGTTGACATGTGCCACGGAGCACGAACGGAGCACAGCACACAACCCACGGATGGAAGAAAAATAGACTCAGGATGGGTGAGGCGGTAGGAAGCAGGGCCAACGATGAAATCAATCATCGGCCGTGCTGGGCTTGTCGATCCGAGGCTCAGGTACCTGATCAGCCGGCCAGCCAACCGGGTTTCATTTGATTGAGGTGGTGGTTCGGCTTTAAGGATCTCGCTAACTTTACTGCCAATGCATTAAAATGTAGCATGTGAGGATTGGGGGCGGATCGCGATCACAGGCTCCCCCCCCCCACCACCAACATGCCATGCACTGCGTGGACTGTTATCGGCAGTGGCCTCGAAGGGATGAACTAACTAATGAATCATTCTCTGAAGATGAATCCCCCGTTCTGGACAAATACCCCATAAATACTTCATGCACATGTGGATATAGCTACTACGAGCAACGGAGAGCATAAAATGCCTGCGGCGGGGCCGTGAGACAAACCCGAACTTACCTCGGCACGTTTTTCTGATCTGTTAACCTGAGCTCTCGTCTCCCGCTTCCGACGACATGTCAGCTTCGCGTCCTCTGCTTCAACGTCGATCGCTCCGGTTTCATTCCCCCTCGTCTTCCACGTCGAGAATTCCTCCCCCACGAAGAGACCTGACCTTTCTTTTTTGTTCGCCTCATTTCTCCCGCATCGTGTAACCCCAGACGTGTCCTCGCCCAACATGCCGTTCAACACAGCACTGACCCAACGGCTGGGTATCAAAGGTATGTTTTGTATCCAGCATGTAGATTGCACAGGATTGTACCACGAGCTCGAACACAGCTAACCGCACCCCCCCTCCTGAAGTGCCCATCGTCCAAGGCGGCATGCAACATGTCGGCACCGCAGACCTCGCTTCGGCCGTCTCCAACGCTGGCGCCCTGGGCATAATCACCGCTCTGATCTTCCCCACGGCCGAAGAGCTGCGCCTTGAGATCCGCCGATGCAAGACCCTGACCTCGCGCCCCTTTGGCGTGAACATCACTCTCCTGCCATCGATGGTACCTCCAGACTACCCAGCATACGCAAAGGTTGTCATAGAAGAGGGCGTCAAGGTCGTCGAGACGGCGGGCAACTCGCCTGGGCCGGTCATCAAGCTTCTGAAGGAAGCGGGGATCTGTGTCCTGCACAAGTGCACCACCATCCGCCACGCCATCTCCGCCGTCAAGCTCGGCGTCGACTTCCTGTCGATCGACGGCTTCGAATGCGCCGGCCACGTCGGTGAATCTGACATCACCAACTTCATCCTCCTCTCCCGCGCTCGGCAGACGCTCAAGGTCCCGTTTCTCGCTTCGGGCGGCTTCGCCGACGGCCAGGGCCTCGCAGCGGCGCTATGTCTTGGCGCCTGCGGCATCAACATGGGCACGCGCTTCATGTGCACCATCGAGGCGCCCGTGCACCAGAATATCAAGGACGAGATCGTCAAGGCACAGGAGACGGACACGGCGCTGCTGCTCAGGAGATGGCGGAATACCACGCGGCTGTACAAGAACAAGATCACGGCGGAGGCCCTGAGGATCGAGCAGGAGAGCCCGACGGGCAAGTTTGAGGAGATTGCGCCGTTGATGAGCGGGAAGCGCGGGAAGCAAGTGTTCGTCAACGGTGATCCGGACTATGGTGTAAGTGACGCACTCTCTTGATTGCTTTTGCGCTGCTATGTCGATGCTAACAAAACATCACTAGGTTTGGACGGCTGGCCAAGTCATTGGCCTGATTCATGATATCCCGTCCTGCAAGGACCTCGTTGTCAGAATTGAGAAAGAAGCAGAAGAAACCCTCAGGGAGAGGTTATCGATCTTGACGCCCGAGTCTAAACTCTAGATAGTGCATCATTCCTTTTTCGCAACAGGAGCATCGAACCTTCCAAGAGAATTTAGCATGTGATTTACTTTGAGCAAGGTGTCTGTTCGGGTCTTCACGATAGATAGTGTATTCTACGCATCAAGGGTCGGAACAGTCAAAATTTTTAGTGAAGTTTGGTTTATTAAGAAGTTCCTATCACCGTGGGCAACCTTCTCTGTGTCTGCCTGAAGAAACGAGGACCATTCGGGGTATTGGTCTTGCCGCCGCTCGCGAGCGAGGCCAGGCAAGCGTGATCTCAAACATACAACCGTGAACGCCTTCCAGGGGGCCGGATCGGAGGTAGCAAAGGCAAAAATCAGCGTGCGCGAAGAAGGCCAGCCACCTCTGTAAAATCATGAGCCTCCCCTGAAGAAAATAGCAAAGAAAGTCTATCAGTACATGCAGAGTAACGGGCTTCCAGGCAGATTGTTTGAAAACTGCCACAAGACATAGCAGCATGTCTTGGGAATCCCTGGACGGGGGGGCGGAAGTATCAAATGTGCCGCCTAACCTTGAATAACTTTTCCGGATCCATTGTGAATGTCGTCGAAAAGGGTGCTGGCAAAAGTCGGAAGGATGCTGGAGGATAAGGGCACATGAACATAAGAAATACCGGGTTTGGGTTGCGAACCACCGAGGATGAGAGATCTGGCTTAAGCCTTGGTCTCCTCTTCCTTCTTCTTCTCGCCTTCCTCACCACCTTGTGCCTTGACGTACTCATCGTAGACAGCGAGGGCCTCGTCGACCTTGGCCTTCAGTGCGCCGTCATCCTCAATGCTATGATCTGTTAGTCAAACAACTCGTGCCAGTATGGAAACACAACTCAAACTTACAGGTTGACGAGCTCCGCATTGTCCATCTCAAGCAACATGCCAGTAATCTTGCCAGCAAGCTCTGGCTGCATCGCCGAGATCTTCGGGAAGATGAGTTCGCCGAGAATCTGCTTCTGCTGACCAGGATTGTTGCCAGCAGCGGCAAGCTGAGACTGAATCAGGCTTTGGGCGTTCAAATCAGGCGCGGCCAAAGGAATCTGGCCAGGCAATGCGCCACGTCCGCCCTGGGGAGGGAAGTTGCCCATCTGCCCGTTTCGAGGGCCGTTGATATTCCCACCGCGACCGCCAGCCATTCCACCTTGTGGTCTGTTGTTTGGAGGATAGCCCGGGATTCCGGGGCCGGCCATTCCTTGCAACCCGGGCATGTTTGGCAGGGGTTGCATACCCTGCATCGGGCCGCGCGCACCTTGCGGACCACCTCGGCCGCCACCCATGGTTGCCTGCTGGACTTGCTGCATCGCGGCAAGGAATTGTGGGTTGTTCGGCTGGCCGTAAGGAGCGCCTGGAGGGAATTGACCGGGAATGCCGTACATGTTGGGTGGCAACTGCTGGGGAAGACCACCACGGCCGCCTTGCTGAGGGTAGCCGCCTGGGAACTGGCCTGGCCGTCCTCCTTGGACACCCGGCATACCCATACCAGGCTGAGGGAAGGGGATGCCTCCGCGACCACCTGCTTGGGGTAGGAAACCTGGCTGTTGACCAGGAGCATAGAAGACGGGTGGCTGCATGAACTGCTGAGGCATGCCAGCCGCCGCCGCAGCCTGTTGCATTCTAAGCTGGTTGCGCGCCTGGATGCTGGCCTCAAGTTGGCTCTTGCGAACGTCCTTGCGCTGCGCAAGAGCGACATACAGTGGCTTGCCACTGTACATGCGTTGGTTCATCTCGGCAACGGCCTTGGTTGCATCGTCTGGGTTGCTAAAGCAGACGAAGCCGAACCCCTTGCTCTTACCAAGTTTCTTACCGGTCTTGTCAGACTTCTTGTCACCGGCCTCCTCCTCTTCCTCTTCAGGTGCTTCCGGGATTTCATCATCGTCCTTGTTCTCCTTGTCCTTGCCTTCCTTATCATCGTCACCCGACTCCTCGAGACTGTCTCGCATGACCTTGGCCGAGGTGATCGGACCGTACTCGGTAAACATCTGTCGGAGCTTATCGTCATCGACATCGTCGTCCAGATTCTTGACGTATAGGTTGACACCTTGGTATTTGCTGGCCTTCTCCATTCTCGCAGCCTCATATGACTTGCGGAGTTCCTCTTCACGCTCATGTTTCTTCTGAGCTCGGCCAACATAAAGATCTTGTCCCTTGAAATCCCTGCCATTCAGCTCCTCAACCGATCGTGCGGCGCTCTCGTGGGTAGTGAAGTTGACAAAACCGAATCCACGACTCTTTCCTTCCTGGTCACGCGCAAGCGAAGATGAAGTCACCTCACCGAAGGCCTCGAAGAGATCGCGGAATTCGTCATCGGTGGCATCAGCTTGAATGTTCTTGACGTAGATGTTGGTGAAGTTGGCCTTCATCTCCTCAAATTTGCTCTGGCGATCCTTCTTGGGAATGTGGTGGCCGACGTAAACCTTCTTCTCATTGAGCAACATGCCGTTGACATGCTTGATGGCCTGAGAAGCAGCCTCGTCAGTTTCGTAATGAACAAATCCATAACCCTTGGAGTTTCCATGCTCGTCCTGGGCAACCTTGCAGCTCAAGATGTTACCGAAAGCGGCGAAGGTGTCGTGCAAAGCCTTGTTGTCAATGGCGACATCGAGGTTCTTGATGAACACGTTGCCTTGGCCCGTCTTGCGAAGAGCAGGGTCGCGCTGAGACCACATGATGCGGCAAGGACGACCCTTGATGAGGGTGTAGTTCAGCTCCTCCAGTGCCTTCTCGCCATCAGATGTGGTGTTGTAGTTGACATAAGCGTAGCCGAGCGATCGCCGGGTGACGGCATCGCGGCAAACACGAATAGACGCAACGGAACCAATCTGCGAGAAGAGTTCGAAGAGCATGGCCTCCGTGACGGAAGGGTCGAGCTCGCCGACGTAGAGCGAAGCAGAGGCCTGGGGATGGGGGGCAGCAGAGTTTGGAGTTGGGCCGGCAGTGTCGAGGTCATCGCCCTCCTCGGAGGTTTTCACGTTGGTGTTGATGGCAGGAGCGTTCTTGCCCTCACCGCCATTGAGCGAGGTGCTGCTCAGGTCGTTGGCAAGCTGGTCGACAGCGCCGCTGGTAGTCGTGGTGGCCATTGTGACGAGATGGTCGGAGATCGAGGATACTGCGAAATGATTACAAGGTCAGAAATGGACGTCTCAAGATCTTCCTGGTCGATGCTGATCGAACTTGGGAAGGAAGGAAAAGTGCGGTCTGGATTAGCGACGACGAACCAGGTCAATGAATCCGAGAGAAAGGTTGGTGAGATAGGGCCTCGGTAGGATGCGAGAACGGAGAATGTGGCAGACAAAGCAAGCCTGACTGTTGAAAGGACCGTAAGGTGATGTGTGATGCTTGGCTAGCACACCTGACGCGCTTTTGATTCGAGGTTGAGGGACAAGGAAGCGGAAGGTGGGAGGCGATAGGACGGGAATCGAGAGTCGGTTGGGATTTTTTAGTCGGAGGAGGCGTTTTTGATTTTGATGGGTGGGATTTTCAAGTTTTTTTGATGATTTATTTTCTGGGTAGAAAAGAAGTGAGCGAGAACAGAGAACAAGCACGAAACCCGTACTCCTTGTCTGGCCCTCGTTTGGGTATTGAAGAAAGGGAGGTTTGGTGATAAAGTGTTGGGTTGTCGAGAGGAGAAATAAGAGAAAGAGAAAATTCAAGAAGTGGCTTTCAACTAGGTGGTGAATTTTTTTTTTTTGGGACCATCTGCAGTGCAGAGCGAGTGTGGTGGTGGCTCTTTCCTCATTACTTCCGTTCTTTCTTCCATTTTCCTTGCCCACTAATTAACTATCGCTGACGGGGTGGAGGTCGTCCAGTTACATGTGCACACCGTTTGCCCCAAGCTTGGGGTACTTGATCTCCAGTAGACGATTGGTATTTATCCTGGGTGCAAAGTACTGTGGGCCGTTTCTCACGACAGACGTGCTAGCAGAGCGCTATTAGGTTTACTGCTGCATTTCATTAAAGGTTGCGCCTGCCAACGTCGTGGAGGTACTTTGACGACTGGTGCAGATACAAAGCGTCAAGAGCCCTCACTGTACCCCCGTTTAGGGATGATGCCCACCCTCATTTTATGAAATTTATGCGGTAGCTTTTCCGAGCTTTGTGGATGGTCCTTGAACCCTGCAACAGACGGGTTTTCATTCCAGTCGGTTTGATTCTCAGGCACGTTGAACAAAGAGATGTCGTGTGCCAGGGCGCTCGGCTACCGACCTAACAGGCTAGGCAGATACGTGCAAAGATGAAGACATTCAATCTCGCTGATGAGATTTCAATAATAGCTGGGGTTCCTTGCTTTTGGTTCGCGATCTCGAGATAACTTGCCGATTTGTATGTCTGCTCCAGGGCTTTGCGAGTGGACGACTCCTAGCAGCCAGCCATCGACAGTCAGACATGAAGTGTGAAGGTGAAACAGTTCGCCCAACTCCTTGCAGATATCCTCGCTTGAGGGATAGTAGACAGAAAGTAAAACCTGCAGGATAAGTGCAGCCCACCGAATCCAGCCCTGTATGTAAACAGTCGTCTGTCTAGTCGCAGAGTTGGAGGCATATCTAGTGGAAACTTCCCAAGATTTGGACTTAAGGGGCTTCACCTATATAGATATCCGTTAGTTGTCAAGCCGGACTGCCTCAGGATAATAGTCCATGGTATCTTAATAGCTGCCTGTGGGCTGTTAACCATTGGCTAATTAGGAGACAATCGCGTCCTAAGAAGACTAGGTAGTAATTAAGTATGAAGCTGGACCATATAGTTACAGCATCTTTCTTACCTTATGTTGGCGACTCTCTTCCTGCCAGAGGCACTACTAAGGGAATCGTAGAAAAAGACAGTGCCGCTTAACTTAACTGGTGATGTAGAAAAAGGTGGCACTTTTTGTTGGTAGGTTGCAGGAGACCCTGTCCCTAGAAAGTGCTTGAAAGATCATGTAAAACTACATTTTGTACAAATATTCCAATACTTAACATCACATTCCCACAAAATTCACTACGATATTTCTGTGAATAGCTCCTTGGATATTGCCTTGTAAGCACTGTTTTTCACGATCGGCTTGCCTACTTGCCTACCTATGTATCTGGCTTTCCACCAACCGCTTCCCTTATCGGTGCTTATCGGGTCGCCCAGACTAGTAATCCATGGGGACATGCTCCGTGCGTCGGAACCTTCCAGTCTTTCTTGACTGAGTCCCAGTGCCTTACCTCATCCCATCCCTACCCACGCTAAAAACTAGTGGGTGGTCACTGGTATTACAGGTCCACGGTACCTCGTACAGGTGCTTGCTGCCTGTGCTTACCTAGTTACGGAGGGGTGGTTTTGACGTGATTGCTGAACACCACACCAGTGGACGTAACTCGGAGGGTATCACATTCGCCCTCTCGGCTCGCCTGGACTTCACCAGTTCGGGAAGCTGAAGCTTCTAGAAAACCATCCCCCAAACGACCCGGGACCCGAGATCCCTCCATTCTTCTCGACGCCTTCTCCTCTCATAGACCTGCAATCACGCGGCAGGAAATGCCATACAGGTCCCATCCACCAACAGCTCCTTATCGCGAGTTTGAGCAACCATGTTCCCCACCTTCTCGGGCAACTCTCGACGCCCTCGAAACGTAAACCTGAGCGGCCAGAATCTCAACCCTTTTGCATCTACCTCCTGGACTCCGGCTGCTAGTTCTGGCGCATCCAAGACTGTTTCGAATGCCCAAGCTGAGCGTCAGCAGAGGCAACAAGAACGAGACCGCCTCAGAGCCGCGGGCAACATCCAGCGGACATGGAGGGGTCACAGAGCAAGGAGGCGACTACGAGATTCTCGGCGGCAAGCTTTCGACGACATTTACTCCCCAAACTCCGGCTTGACAACCTCCCAGAGACTCTCGAGCGCTCTTCCACTGCTCCTGGTCATTTTTAAATCGAGTCATGCAGACGACATTCATAGGCTCCTCCTCCTCGCCCGCGATTTAGACTCAACAGACCTCGGCTGTCTTGGCCCTGATCAGACGCACCCTGCTCGCCTAGTGCGGCTTGTCGAGATATTGGTGGCAGCTTTGGAAGCACTGGTACAGACAAGGTATGAGCTTCCTGCGTCGGAGAACCGATTACATGGTGGGCAGCAGGACCAAACCCAGTGGACTGACACTCCGGCAAGCAGGGACGAGCTAGCAAGCACACAACTCTTGATTAGTCTTCTTACTCGGATAGTCTCCAAGCACCCGCGATCTCTGTCGACAGTTCTCCGGAAATACTACACAGTCCTGGCCCAGCTTTGCAGCATTCGCACCCCCCATTGGGACAGGGAGGTATCGGAATTGATCGCAAGAGCAGTTTTGATACCGCTGCAAGCTAGTACAGACAATAGGCCATCTCTTCAGGATGAATACGAAGCCTTTGCTCTATGTTTCTTAGCGAAGAGTGAACTCCACTTGCTGGAGCACAACAGTGCCCTATTCTCACAAAACCTCAACAGCGACGCACTAGCCTCGGCAATTGTTAGCTCCTATCTGACTGGGCAGGTCACCTCTACAGCTCGAGCTGATCTCTTATGGCTTCTGGCTCATTTCATAGACCTGAACTCTACCCGGAGCGCTTCGTCTCATCGATTGACCTACCTGGAGGCCTTATATGTTCAGCTTTCGAGCTTGGCCACCGAAATAAGCTTCAGGATCGGCATAAAGTCATCTGCAGACTTGCAGATATCTGGTCGCAATAATAACGTTCCTGAGGAATCGCTGACCCAGCCACTGCCCTCATATGTCGCAGCAAAGGTCACGTCATTGGTTGATAGAGAAGGGATCTCAACACTTCTGACTGAGTTGACAACGTTAGTAAAACCGTATCTTTCACTCCACTCAACTTTTCTGACAGTGCACAGGAATTTCGCTGTTGGGTCCTCAAACCAGGAGGTTGCTAGCGCGAGTCTCCTGGCTGGGTATATCCTTACGCTTCTTCGCTGTTTTCCGAATCATGGCGATGAGATCCGCATGCGTCTCTTCTTAGGTGACATCTCTTCCAACGCAGGCTCATTGCCAACAATCAAGTTTTTATGGCAAACGATGAGCCAGACAAGAATATATCGGCAAATCTTACAAGATCCCAGCATCACCGCAGGTCTCCTGCGGAATTATCTTTCAAAGTCTCCCAGCGCAAGGGACTCTACGGTTCAAGAGCAAGAGTGGCGCTTAATACTATTGTTCCTTGAACTATACATCTTTATATTACGACTCAGCGATGATGAGGACTTTTTCTCCGGCATTTATCCTAGAATCTTAGAGGATGATAAGCCAGCAAGTCGACTGCGGTCCTGCAGCCTCTCGATGCAGGATGTCAGGAGCCTCACCATATTTTTGAAAAACCTTGCCTTCACACTGCACTACAGCGCTACAGATATCCTGCAGAGTCTAAGTGGCGCCGAGTCCGTCTCCATGAGCAGACTCGATGGATATTTTGGAAACGGCGCTTCTAGTAGAATCTTCAAGGAGCCAGGCCAATCCACAACGAGTGCACAATTATCGACGGCAGATACGCGACTGGACTTGACGAGCCTGCGAGACATAGTCACGACAGCCATGCGTATGCTCTATGAGCGTGATTCCCGTCGCCCTTTCCTGCCGTCAGACCATTGGCTCATGACTTCAAAATTTGACATGGAGGGGTTCGTTACGGCCGTTGTTGCGGAACAGGAACGGCAGCAGGAGCTCGCGGAAACGGCAGATGACGACGATGTGGACGCCGATGTTGATGAGTTTGAGGTCGAAGAGGGCATCCTGCACACCATGGCCGGGCAGCGGCTGTCCCGCACGGCGCAGATCGAAAAAATGAGAGCCAACCAGAGGCGGGCACAGAGAGACCGCCTACTTGCTGTCATTGGGCCGAAGTTGGAGATTTTACGGCACATGCCCTTTGTGATCCCTTTCGACACAAGAGTTCAAATTTTCCGGCAGTTTGTACACCTTGACAAGCACAAAAGGCGAGAGGGCATGGATGCGGACCAGTGGAGGATGACAATGATCAATAACCCGTTTCGTCCTCCGGGCAGAGATGGTCCAGGGAGGCACCACGGGAAGATCAGACGAGGAGAAGTCTTCAACGATGCTTTTGAACAGTTCTATGAATTGGGCGAGGGCTTAAAGGAACCAATACAGATTCAGTTTGTCGACCAATTCGATACAATCGAGGCAGGTATCGACGGTGGTGGAGTTACCAAAGAATTTTTAACGAGTGTCACAAGTGAGGCATTTGGGCAAGTTGATGGACTGAAGCTCTTTGTGGAGAACGACAAGGGTGTACTGTACCCTAATCCGACCGCCATTGATGAGAGACGAGAGTTGATGCGCCAACTCGGAATCAAGGAAGGTTCCTTGGAATGGCAGGAGGCTATCCAGGACCTTCTCCGCCGGTTCGAGTTTCTCGGGCGAATTGTTGGGAAATGCATGTATGAAGGTATACTTGTTGATATTGCCTTCGCCGGGTTCTTCCTGTTGAAATGGGCTTCGTGGCAGGCTGGCGAGAATAGCTATCGCGGGAATGTCAATGACCTGATGGATCTGGATGAAGAGCTCTATCAGGGGATGCTGCGATTGAAGAACTACCCCGGCGACGTGGCAGATCTTACCCTCGACTTCACCATTACCGACCAAGTATCGCTTCCTGGCGAGCCAGTCCGCACGATATCCCGAAATTTGATACCAAATGGCGAAGACACGTACGTCACGAACGACAACCGCCTCCTGTACATTAACTACGTCGCTCGCCACCGCCTCGTCGCCCAACCAGCTCAGCAAACAGCCGCATTCCTCCGTGGCCTCCGTGCCATCATCGCACCATCGTGGCTCTCCATGTTCAACCAGAACGAGCTCCAGCGCCTCGTGGGCGGCGACTCGTCGGAGATTGACGTGGAAGACCTGCGCTCGAACACCGTCTACAGTGGCATCTACCAGATTGGTGACGATGGTCGCGAGCACCCAACCGTGGCCTTGTTCTGGAAAGTCATGGCCACGTTCAGTGATCATGAACGGAGAGACGTGCTGAAGTACGTGACCAGCACGCCGAGAGCGCCGTTGCTGGGCTTCTCGCAACTGAGTCCGAGGTTCAGCATTCGCGATGCGGGGCATGATCAGGAGAGGCTGCCGAGTACAAGCACGTGTGTGAATCTGCTCAAGTTGCCAGAGTACACAGATGAGGAGACGTTAAGGCAGAAGTTACTGTATGCTGTCACGTCAGGGGCTGGCTTTGATCTCAGCTGAGCATGTCATGAAGTAGATAAAATAGAATTATCAGTATTGGCCTTGCGAAATTGTGTGTGATCAGACATCGAGTAATTGTGTACACACGCCTTGAGCAAGTGAGCCCCAAGCAGGATTTGAATTCCGTAAAGGCATGCATGTAAGCCTCACACAGGCGGCTTCATACAACTATATCCCATAATCTATCCAACTGGGCAGTTGCGATTCCATCTTGAACCAAATGGACTGTGCTGGTTGGCCCTCATTTCAGTTCCAGCACGCCATTATTCAGCTATCCATCATACTATCCAGCACGCGCCTCTATTTTGGAAGGCCAACGACCTTCGGCGCCCTCGAAGAGGAACTATTACACAAATCCACGGGCTGAGACTGCTCTGGTAGTCACGCCGGCGCTGGCTCTCTGGCCAAGGTCATTTCATATTTGACCATGCGCTGCCCCTCTCGTTCTTCACAATGCACAAGCTCGCCGTTCCGTAAATCTCACTGATAGCTCCACCCAAGCATATGCGGCTTCCTATCCCTCAAATCCAGCAACATCTGCCCGAAAAGCCCATTCGCCCAGGAGAACCTAAGCACGTCAGCAACTTGCCCTCTTACTTCCGCCACGCCGGACCACATACCATGGTCTCGTCCAAATGGCCGCGTTATGGCTGTCGATGGTCTCGTGAATGAGCCCTAGCTGGCTCGTGCTCGAAACCAACTGCCGCAACGCATCTCCAATCTCGGCGTCATCATCCGACGTTAGGATCTGCACAATCAGTGCCATGGGCCACGCCTTGCCGGGGCCGACGTGCGGGCCGCCGACGGCGTTGATAACGGGCCCGCGCATGTAGTAGGGGTTACTGGTGGACAGGACGAGCTTGCGGGTGCTTTGGTAGATGGGGTCAGATCTGGAGACGTAGCCTAGCATTGGAGCGGAGAGGAGGCTAGGGATGTTGGCGTCGTCCTGGAGGTGTTAGGTTGTGCTAAGGATGGGAATGAGGAGGGGGCGGTGGTTACCATGGTGTTGTGACCGCCGAAGCCGTCGACTTCGTAAGAGTACGTTACCCCGTATATGCTGTGGTTCATCCTACCGTAGTTCTCGATCCCGTCACGGATATCGCCGGAGACATCGCGCATGCGCTGTGCGAGAGTCGCGTTGATGGGATCCATGATGTCGGCGCATGTGGCGAGATAGCTCGAGTACATCATATTGGCGGGGATGAAGAGTTGATAGATGCAAGCGTCATCCGAGGGCCGGAAGAAACTCCGCACGAGGCCCGTGCCGCCTTTCACCGGCGCGCCGGCGCCATGGTTCGATAGCGTCTCGGACGCGCTAGTGGTGTCCCGCTCGAAGCGCACGGGCGAGGTATTGACGGAGCCGTCTGCCTTGTACGTGCCGTCTTGCAACTCGGCGGTGAAGTTCATGATCGTCTCGACCGTCTCGGCCCATTTGAATTTGGCGAAGAAGTCCTTGTCGCCGGTGGCGTTGTAGTAGTCGTGCGACAGCTGGAGGAAGGCCGCCACCGAGTCGAGCTCGTACTTGCACTCGAAAACCTCGCTGCTGGAGAAGCTCGGGTAAACCAGGTCTCCCGTCGACCACATGTTGGAGACCGTTGTTATGTTGGATTCCCTCGGCGGTTGGAAGGCGTTGCAGTGGGGGCTCTCGCGGATGTAGCGCGCCTGGAGGTTGATGGCTCCGCGGAATAAGGAAGCCAGCGAATTGGCTGAGGAGTCATGCTTCAGCAGCGACTTGTAGCTCTGGAGCTGATTGGCGCTGTCTCTCAACCACATGGCGTTGATGTCGCCGGTGGTGATGAAAGTCAACTATATACAATTAGTAACAGTCCCTACCCCCGGGGGTAGCTGGTAGCTGGTAGCTTTGACGGGACTGACCTCTTCCTCTGCGTCGTCTGCCCCGGCACCTTTCCAGGTAATGGTCGTGTCCAGCGTATTCGGGAACGAATTCTCGAACAAGCGGAACAGATCCGGATCCTTCACGAGAACCTTCATCTCATCGATGGTGCGCTCCACCTCCGGGAAGCTCGAGGTCCGGCATTCTGGGTCGGGTCGCTGGTAGGCAAGCTGGAAGCGGCCCCCGGACAACGGCGGGTGGGTCGAGACGGCGTGCTGTTCGAACGGCTCGCATGTCGACGCGACGACGGCCGCGGCGAGGCCGCCTACGAGGAGGAGAAACGAAGGAAACGACATGGCGGCGGACTTTCGCGCGCACCAGGTGGGAAGGTGGGAAGTGGCATACCAGGCTTTCGTCAAGATCCACGTTTAAGAGAAGAGAGCCTGATCGCCCGACCGAGCGGAACTACCGACATACATATTTGGTGGATTGCGGGTGTGGTGGCATAAGGGATTAAAGGGATATATAGGAGCTGCGGGGAATGATGCAGTAATATGTGCTTTCATGAGGCAGAGCAAGGAATGATGGAGGGATAATAATATAGCGCGTGTCGGACCTTTCGAGCCCCCCCCGCATTTTGGAGGCACCCAGGTTTACTCTACCCAGCCTGTTCTTTTCGTTACGCAGTAATTAGAGGGAGGTTTTGTGAGTGAGGGTGATCAATCAAAAGAGACACCCGTGACGGCGGATTGTGCTGATCAGACAGAGGCAGGTAGAGGCAGGGCCATGGAGGGTTCCTGAAGGCGTTTTCTCCCCCTAGCCTCGGTGGGAAAGGTTGCGGCGCTGGAGGCACACTACCCTCACAGTAGCTTCTCCATCCCCTTTCTTGACGTCTCGTTAAGGGTGACTTGCCCCTGGCGACAGGACACTTGGAGGGATGGAGGTTCCTTTATTGGCCAGTCGGTTGCCAGCCTTCACACCTCCGGGCTCCCGAAACGGGTATGTATCTCATGGTCCAATGCGGGCCAGTGTGACATCTCATCCCCATCAGCAGCACACCTTAACGGCCTGTACCTGTCTTCCTCGGCCATTCGCTTTCTAGGCTTTATGGTTTCTGCTCTTTGTCTCACCGACGAGGCCTATCTGTGCAATAGGGTTTTGGAGTGCAGCATTGGGTTTCCAGTTGAATGGGGGGCATCCCTTGCTCTGGTAGAACCCACAAGAGACTCCTCCTCTGCCGGGGGCCGTCTAATAAATGGCCCGCCCGAGAACCTCCAAGATGCACACAGGCTTTCTTCTGCCAGCTCCCCACACACCTATAGCAGCAGCTGGTCCCGTATCCATATATGCGGCAAGCATTAATGCTATGCTGGTAAAGGAGTGTGGGGAACGGTACGGCGATGGGTGATTGGGGGCATTTTCGATAGTCTCCTTTTCAAACCTTGGCTTTCTTCAAAGTTCTTCGAACACGCAGGACCAAAACAACTTGCCAACCGAATGTGCTTCTTCACTAAAATTACGAGGTGGCCAACGCAGCTAAACCTTTGGTGGTCATGTTATTGCATTGCTAGACCAGGGGAATGGATGTGATGAATCCTTCATGCCTCTCTCTCACTCAGCTGCGTGTCGAACCGCCACTCTGGCCACTCGCAATATTAGCCGACCAAGAAACCTCCAGCCAAACAGCTGCCAAAAAAGCACTCAAAGATCATGGACAGTTGACCTGTCGCCAAGACCGAGACTTTACCCATTCAACCCCCAGGTCCTACCTGATTGATCATACCTAATTGCCGACCTACCAACTATTTCGCTAGTAACGTTTTGGTGGCGTGCCGTAGCTCCTTGTCCGAAATGGGCGTTTGTGGCTGATCAGAAACAACCCCAATTTTCAACTCAAATATGCGACCATATGATCTGTCCTGTTCCTTCGTACTGATTCCTTCCCTTCGTTCACATGGAGAGAGACCATGACCTTCGTTCGTGCTGCCGACCTCTGTTTCTGTCTTGGCTCTCGGATATCTAGGCTCCAAGGAGAATGCCCTTGTTCGACGAGACACGACCGCCACGGCAATCTGTTTGCCCTGAGCCCTTGACGGGCATGTGAAGCAGTTCCTGTCATTTTGCGACACCTGGAATGAGAAGGAAAGGACAATTGAAGATGGCTCTCGTCCCCTCCGCGAGTTTGCCGCGGCGCGCACGTCTTGTGCTTTTGGCTCTTTTTGCGTTTTGTGTCATTACTTGGTCGCCAATCTCTCCGTTTCACTCTGGTGGCCGAGTGCCGTTCCTGTCCTCTTCGGGAGCTAAAAGGGATATTCTCGAGTTCGTCGACCCTTTGATAGGAACCACCAACGGAGGTAGGTTGTCGCCGTGATCTGAGACTCACCACGGCGTGGTGCTGACGTTATTACACAGGCCATGTATTCCCCGGCGCAACTCTGCCCTACGGTACGACTCGGCCCTGCTGACTGTCCCGTGATTCGAGACTAACACGCCGTTTAGGTATGGCAAAGGCCTGCCCTGACACGGATTCACACGCCGAGAATGCTGCCGGCTTCGTTTCTGACTACTCCATGATCACTGGCTTCTCTCATATGCATGATTCTGGTAAGTTGTTTTGCTGATCTTTTGGCTTATTGTTCTCACACTAACATGTTACCTTAAGGTACTGGAGGAGTAAGTTCTCATATCAAACTAACTGGGTGGAATACATACTCACCTACAGCGCCGTATAGTCACCATCTCTCGGAAACTTTCCACTGTTCCCGCATCCTGGATGCCCCCACGATGACTACAAGCTGTGTAAATATGCCATCACCACCAGGAGTATTCTCAGAGTCAACGACTCCACCGAGGCGAGTGCCGGTTACTTCGCCATCAACCTCACAAACACGGTCCGCGCTGAGATGACGGCGTCTGAGCACGCGGCTCTCTACCGCTTTTCATTCCAGCCCCGGCCAAACGTGACTTACGAGGACCCAGTTGAGCTCGATGAAATCAGTGCCATATCAAACCCGCTCATTCTGGTGGATCTCATAGATCTTGCCAACAGCAGGACCACGGGTGGTGTTCAGGTATACCCGGAATCTGGCAGGGTCATAGGAGACGGCATCTTCATGCCATCCTTTGGGCAGGGTGTCTACCAGGCGTACTTCTGTGCCGATTTCAGGGGCGCAGAAATCAAAGCAACGGGCACTTTCATGGGTGAAAAGCCGTCCGAGTCGCAAAAGTGGCTGACCCATGTTGGCAGGGGTTTTGCAAATCCAAGCGGCTCTGCTGGTGCTTGGCTGCATTTCACCAAGCCAAAGAACAACCAGATTATCGCTCGGGTCGGCGTATCATTCATATCCGTGGACAGGGCATGCGAGAATGCGGAAACAGAAATCCCAGATTTTGACTTTGAAGACACATGGGCGGCGGCTGAGGATGCGTGGAGCGACAAGCTCTCGGCCATCGAGGTCGACGCAACCGGTGTCAGCGAAGAACTTCAGACAGTCTTCTGGTCCGGGCTGTACAGGTCGCTCCTGTCACCCCAGAATATCACCGGGGAGAATCCGTTGTGGAATTCCACTGAGCCGTATTTCGACTCGTTCTATTGCATTTGGGACTCGTTCCGGGCCCAACACCCATTGTTGACCATTGTTGATCCGGAGGCGCAGACGCAGATGGTCCGGGCATTACTGGATATCTACAGATTTGTTGGTATGGAAAGTTCCTGGAAACTACGGTATGGATAGGTGTTGATCAATGTGTAGGAAAATTGCCCGATTGTAGAATGACCTTCTGCAAAGGGTTCACCCAAGGTGGTTCTAACGCTGATGTCGTCATTGCAGACGCATATATCAAGAACATCACCAAAGGGGTAAACTGGACAACGGCGTACGAAGCTGTCGTGTCCGACGCAGAAGGTATGCATAGCTCTAGAGTGCCGTCTCAGTATGCGAAGTACGCTGACCATGCCCAGTGGAGCCGATATACTGGGGTGTTGAAGGGAGAGGCAATCTGGAGAGTTATTTTGGCCGAGGATATATCGCTTGGGATCACGACGACCTATCTGCCTCCGGGCCGCAGAGTCGAACCATTTCACGCACACTCGAGTATGCCTACGACGACTTCTGCATAGCAGCCATGTCGCACGGCTTGGGCCACCACGACGATTACCACAAGTACATGTCCAGGAGCACCAACTGGAGGAATCTATGGAACCCGGACCAGGTAGACCTCATGCAGGACGAGAACGGCGACATTACACGGACCAAGTACAAGGGCTTCATGCAGCCGCGCTACATGAACGGCACCTGGAAGTACCAGAACACACGAACCTGCAGCCCCATCCACGAGCCGCACAAGTGCTACTTCGACACTGCAGAAGCCACTTACGAAGGCTCCCCATGGCTGTACTCATTCTTCGTGCCGCAGGACATGAGCGCGCTGATCGAGCTCTTCGGCGGCAAGGAGGCCTTCATAGACCGGCTGACCTTCTACCACGAATCCGGCATCGTCTACATGGGCAACGAGCAGTCCTTCCTGCCCGTGTTCCAGTTCCACTACGGCGCGCGTCCGGGGCTGAGTTCCTACTGGACGCACCGCTACATCCCCACCCAGTTCAACGCCACCATCAACGGCATCCCGGGCAATGACGACTGCGCCATGGGCGCGTTCAGCGCGTTTGCCATGATGGGATTCTTCCCCGTCGCGGGCCAGGACGTGTACCTGCTCACGCCGCCGTTCTTCAGGGAGGTGAAGATACGGAGCCGGGGGAAGCACCCTGCCATCATCCGCAAGGTTGGGACTGAGGAGGATCTGGCGGAGGGGATATATGTGCAGAGCGCGCGGCTGAATGGGAAGCCGTACACGAGAAGCTGGATCACGCATGACTTCTTCCTGAACGGGGGCATTCTGGAGCTGACGGTCGGGAAGAAGGAGGGTGACTGGGGCACGAGGGAGGAGGATCTACCACCGAGCTTCCCGGTTGGGCCCAAGACGCTGTCCAGCAATAGCTGATACGTGGAGACAAAACATATAAATCTGTTTGTTCTATTTAAAAGACATTGGTTTCAACTGCAGCGGACTGGTGTTGTGCTTGATTCAAATATTGAGATTCTCATGCCCTGCTGACTGGGAAACACCCTGGGGCAATTGCAAATGTACGAACCCTCATTGGGTCTTGAAGTTTCTAGGGGCAACATCCCCCGCCCCCCACTGGAAGCTTTTGTGCCAGTGCCTTTCCGCGGTTAATCAGTGGTTCGGGTCCTTTGATGGACAAGTGACGTAACCAGGTACTTGGGCGTCCCGCCAAAATCATATGCACGCTCAAGTCGCGGTCGAGCTCTTTTTTCCCCCATCCGCTTTCTCTCGGCTATGGGGAACCGAAAACCGGGGTCACAGTCGCATGCGGCAGCACCTATTAGAGTCATTCATCCCGCTAAAAACCTGAAGCTTGAAAGTCCCTCCATTCACCAAGCTAAACCGCCAATTTCTCACCCATTGCGACCTCAATTGAGCGGCTGGTGCTTTCTCTGGAGTCTGGTCCGGTCCATCTCTCTCGAGGTTGGTCTGCCTCTGCAACAGACTCGGTAAACCTGCCAGTATGTCTTGTTCTGCGCCGCTCGCGAGGAGCTTGCCTCGCTCGACGAGGACGTTAGCGACGAGGTCTTTATCGGCCACAACCGCCACAGCGAGATGGCGACCGCTTCGTTCGATGCGTCCCGCTCTGGATACGCGATGTTCGGTAGCGATGATGCGGCCGAGGAGGACGTTTTCGACGGGGAGGATATTACGAATTGCAGACGCTGACGAGAGCTTCGACCCCGCCGCCGTTGAACGGGAGTCTGATCAAGTCGACGTCTGCATCATAGGAGGAGGTAAGGTTTATGCGACACGGCTCTCCATGCCATACTAATATTGTACAGGACCGGCTGGCTTAAGCGCGGCAATACGGCTCAAGCAACTCGCTAACGAAGCCGGCAACGAAGACTTTCGAGTGCTCCTCCTCGAAAAGGCCGGCGAAGTGGGCGCTCACATCCTCTCAGGCGCCGTGATCCAACCGGACGCCATTAATGAGCTCATCCCCGACTGGCTTTCCGAAACCAACGAAAACCGCTTCGAGTACGCCACCCCCGCGGGCAGCGACCGCATGCGCTTCCTCACCAAGACGTCTTCGATTCCCCTACCCACGCCGCCACAGATGAATAACCACGGTAACTACATCGTAAGCCTGAACCAGTTCACAAAATGGCTCGGTGATCGTGCGGAAGAAGTCGGCGTCGAGGTCTACCCGGGCTTCGCGGCGAGTGAGGTTCTGTATAGCCCAGACGGCAGTGTCAAAGGCGTGGCGACGAACGACCTGGGCATCGGGCGGGATGGGAAGGCGAAGGAGTCGTTTGAAAGGGGCATGGAGTTCCATGCGCGGTGTACACTGTTTGCAGAGGGATGCCATGGGAGCCTGAGCAAACAGGTCATCAAGAAGTTTGATCTGAGGAGGGATAGCCAGGCTCAGACGTATGCGCTGGGACTCAAAGAGGTTTGGGAGGTGCAGCCGGAGAAGTTCAACAAGGGGCAGATAACGCACTCGATGGGATACCCGCTGCCGACGGACACGTACGGCGGAGGCTGGATGTATCACTTTGGGGACAACCTGGTCAGCATCGGGCTCGTCGTTGCGCTGGACTACCCCAACCCCTGGCTTTCTCCTTACGGCGAGTTCCAGAAGATGAAAAAGCACCCGCTGTTCAAGCAAGTACTGGAAGATGGCAAGTGCATCTCCTACGGCGCCCGCGCACTCATCGAAGGCGGCTTCCAATCGATCCCCAAGGTTGCCTTTCCCGGCGGTGCCCTCATCGGCGACTCGGCCGGCTTTGTCAACCTCCCAAAGATAAAAGGCACCCACAACGCCATGAAATCCGGCATGCTCGCTGCTGAGGCGGCCTGGACGGCCCTGAGCGACGCGGCGAACGAGGGCACCGTCTTCCTCTACGACTACGAGGACTCGCTGCGCAAGTCCCCAATATGGAAGGAGCTCAAGGAGGTGCGCAACTTCCGGCCCTCGTTCCACACGCCGCTTGGCCTATACGGCGGCATCGCCTACTCTGGCCTCGAGGCGTACATCCTCAAGGGCAGGGTTCCGTGGACGCTGAAGCACAAAGGTGCCGATCACGCGGCCACGAAGCACGCGGACCAGTGTCCCAAGATCGAGTACGAGAAGCCGGATGGCAAGATCAGCTTCGACATACTAACGAGCGTATCGCGCACGGGTACCAATCACGAGGAGGACCAGCCAGTGCACCTGCAGGTCAAGGACTGGGACAAGCACGCGGCGGAAACGTGGCCTGCGTTCAAGGGATTGGAGAACCGGTTCTGTCCCGCGGGAGTGTATGAGTATGTGGAGGACGAATCCAAGGAGTTGGGCGTGAGGTTTCAGATCAACGCGCAGAAGTAAGTCCAGCTGCCAGCTGGAATCTTATGGTTACTAACGGGTTCGCAGCTGTATTCATTGCAAGACTTGCGATATCAAAGCGCCGCATCAGGATATCAACTGGCAGGTTCCTCAAGGTGGAGAGGGGCCCAAGTACTACATGACATAGTTTCTCAGAGAGTCATCTACCAAGCCGTGACTTCTGAATTAGCAGAAGAGGCAATGATTTAGGGTTTATAAGAATATTAACCTCGGGCGACCAGGATGGCTGGAGCAACAGGGTCTTCATTGCGCTTGTACATAGTAGAATGCATTCAGCTTTCAGCAAACTGAAGGGTAGGTAGGGAGAGCTTATGAGACTGCGCACCTATCATCTTCACTTTTAGCCGTCATTGTGGCCATGAAAACAGTGCTTGACTGCATGCCTTGGACAAGGCCGGAATGGATGTTCATTCCATGACGACAACCATG
Source organism: Reticulascus tulasneorum (assembly GCA_001557505.1). Classification (NCBI taxonomy): domain Eukaryota; kingdom Fungi; phylum Ascomycota; class Sordariomycetes; order Glomerellales; family Reticulascaceae; genus Reticulascus; species Reticulascus tulasneorum. The sequence continues at coordinate 1,756,021 of LSAX01000006.1, forward strand.
GGCAAAAAAGAGCCAACTAATCCCTTCTTTCAAGTGAACTGGATTGGTTTCTCCCTCATATCCAGCCAACTTTGGATAGAAGCATCTAGCATCACCGCAAATTTGAGAGTGATAAGAGAAACAATAGCGCGCGAGGCTGTTGCTACGTATGGTTCAAAGAAAGCGGAATTATCAAGCTGTTGATATCCAAAGTTTTAGCCTCAGGCCGCAACTTGCGCGTGGATTAAATCGGGGGTGGAGCAGAGATTAGGGCAACCACTTGTGAATGTACAAGTATCAGGACTTCTGGCAGCATATGTCGGTACATGTGGCGCACGGGCCAGTGCCCCAGCCATCTTGCCTCTGGTACCGAGACTTGTGTAAGATTGCCCCAAAGAAATTTCATCGATGTTGCGATCAACAAACTTGCTCGCGATAGGGATTCAGAGCTGATGAAATCGGCCAGAAAAGGATCAAGCATGATCTTCGATACGTACGATCAGAGAGAACGGTTTTCCCAGGACTCCGGAGGTCTTGTATGGAGATGGCGCGGGTTTGGAGTTGGGTTTGGCTTCTCACGGTTGGCCGCCGCGTGGCAAGGCTCGGGTACCCGATACAAGGAAATCTTACGAATCAGGAGGCAACATCGACCAGCCTTCCAAGTGCTGGTTGTTTTTTTCCTGTCAAGAATTCTGGAGTCAATGACTCACACGTCGGATGCCGTCTGTTTGTGTGAAGCGGGCCAACATGGCTGGCTCCATTAATAGGCAAGTCGGTAGGTCCATATTCCCAGCCCCGACGGAAACAAGGGCGTCTGAATGCAGCGACAGAGAGACACAAGGTTTTGCGTCGTCGCCGAGAATAGGATCATAAATGCGACTTGCCATGCTGCAGATTCGGGGGGGCGAAGGTTTGCAAACGATAGATAAAATTGGAAGAGAGGATGGGGTTTTGTTGCATGGTCGCAGCAGATCAATCAACCAGAGGCATCAAAATAGGGGCTGGTCCAGCGTTTCAAGATGCTTGTGGGTGGTGTGGACGGGGTTGGTGGGTGAGCAGGAGAAGGAGAAGGAGAAGCAAAAGTGAGGGTGTGACTGACTGTGACAGTGGCATTTTTGTAGGGGGGGCAGATTCGAGTTTTGAGGGGCGACCAAGCCCAGCCCAGTCCGTGTTGGATGCCTGTCTGGGCCGAGCATTAGTGGGATGTCCACCGCCTGTTGTTATTGTGGGCACACAGGCAAAAGAGAGCCTGCCTGCCTGGTTGAAGTGGAAAATGTCGGACGAGCAGACACGGACTGGATGGGACCGGATTCGACTAGATAAATAAATGTGTGTGTAGGTGGGTAGGGTTGGAAAGGCAGAAGGGGGTCCCAGTCCGTGTTCTTCACGATCCGGGATGGGGTTGTGTCGTCGCGTGTGATTGTCGAGGTAACTGACGGCAGAATGGGCCTCATTACTCGCTAGGCTGTTGTTGAGCCGTGTTTGCGTTGCGTGCAATCGTCGCCGTGGTCCCGATACGAGCTCCCCATGTCGTGGAGGCAAAAGGAAAAAAAAACAACGAGGGTCTGCCATCGTTGTGGTCGTGGTCGTGGTCGTGGTCGTGGTCGTTGTCGCCGCGATGCCGCGAAGTAGCGAGAAGGGAGAGCGACGATGAGGCAAAAGGGGAGACGGAGGAGGAGGGGGGGGGGGGGGGGAGGAAAAGTAGTCAGTCAGTCAGGCCAGGTCCATGTTGGGAAGAGTTTGGAGGATATGATGCCATTGATGAATGGATCCCTCTTTTTGAAAGAACGGGCGCGACAAGCCAGTGAAAGGCGGCCAGCCACTGGGCCCAGAGTGCTAGGAGAGATCCATAATGATGATGGTCGCGCCCGTGTTGAGAATTGTGATATAGTGGAGTTGGTGAGAGCGAGTTCTGAGCGAGTTAGGTCAACTTACGGTGAGCGAGAGTCTTGAGAGAGGAGAGCGAGGGCCTGATGAGGATGAGAATGCTGCACCATTTCTGGGATAATCCAGGATGCGGTGGATGGTTGCTGAGGTACCGCGACTTTCTCCCAGCTACCACGGTACTTCAGGGGCTTGTTCCCTGAGACAGGGATGCATGGGCAGGAAAGGAGATAAAATAAGGAGCATTCTGGAACATGATTGGCCGCAACGGCCTTAGCGCGGCCACTAAGTGCAGGCAAAGTCAGGCAGAGGCAACCGCCACAGCACTTTCTGTTGCCGGGGGTCCTGCCTGAGCCGACTGTGGCCAAAATTATAAGTAGCCAGCCCTCCCTCCAACCCGCTTGTTTCGAAATTCTTGCGCGGAAGCTCCGACCAACGGCCTTACGTAGTTACCTCATTGCGTTCGGTCTTTTTTATTTACCCTCCTCCCCTCCTTCCCTATCCACACCCATCATCATCAAAACCATCTACACTCCGACATTATCACCACGAATCTCCCTCTCTCTCCCTCCCGTATTTCTCACTTCGGAATTAAAGCCGTCGCGCTGATAATTCCCGACCGAGACTAACTCTCCTTTTTCTCGTGGTGTCAAAAAACTCTCTCCATCCAACGGAGATCTGGACCCGCTCTCTTCACTGAGATTTTAGTCCATCGACGTTTTTTACCCCAACACAAGGGCCGGAAGCAGGAAGAAAGAAAGCAAGAAAGAAAGCAGAAACATTCCTTTTCTCATACTCCCGTCGTTCGTTGCGCGACCGATTTCATCTCGACGAGACAGACCCAAACAAGAAAAGAAAAAACTCGAGGGATCATCGTCGCCGAACGTCGCCCTCGCGCTGTGTAGACTTGGTGCGCATCGCCGGCAATCAATAGACAACGTGCTTTGAAGTGACGAGAGGTCCGAGAGACGTCGACTGTTGCTGGTGGTTATCTGGGTCAATCGCGAGAACTTCAGCGACGACTACGAGACCATCGAATCCATCGTCGACCGACCAAATACCTCCTAATCCATCCATACCATACTCCCACCCCATCCGTTCCCTGCTGCTTGTGTGTGTGCCTGGCATCGACTGCAAGGTCATCGCATATCGCATCGCAAGGACATTTAATCTGTCTTGAACAGAACGCTGTAGGGGAGACATTCACTTGTTTATCTCCAACAACCGGTACGGTATTCCCAAAATCTTCTCAGCCTCTATTTCGCTTTCCTTCACCTCCCGCCGCGCAAAAGTCTGCGCACATCACGAACACTGCCGCACCTGCGAGTCCCCGAACTCATCTTCCTCAAACGGTGGATGACTCGGTGCGATTTGGGCATACATCAGGGGCGACCTTCTCTTTGCCTCCAAAATCTCATCCCTCTATTTATTGTCCAGCCCCGTCCGCGCCTTCACATTTCTGCTCTCACAACCCAACACCCACTCAAACGGTAGTCGCAACGCTGCTGTGCGCATTTTCTACTGTTTGCTAACGTGAATAATCTGCTAGATCTGTTCATTTCCCTCTCCTCGCTAGTCGGAAATCGAGTTACCAGGACGCAACCGCAAACATGGAGGCCATCCAGACTCATCCCGCCAATGCCGCTCAGGCCAAGGCGTTCACCGCACCCGGGTCTCTCTCCTTCCCGGGAGGAGCGCACGAGCTTACCCCCAATGCGAACGGGGAAAAGATGAACGGTGCGATGCCTGTCCAGGCAATCGTTCAACAGGGCGCAAACGGTACCGGGGTGACTCCCGCGACACCCGCTGCGACGCCTGCGGCTGCTCAGGGTGGAAGTGGCTTGACTCCCACGCTCCAGTATGTATTCTCTTGTGAATGATTTTTGCTGCTCTTGTGGCTTATCTCGTTTGTAAAGGAACATTGTCGCCACCGTCAATCTCGATTGCCGTTTGGACCTGAAGACAATTGCCCTGCATGCGAGGAATGCGGAGTACAACCCAAAGGTATTGCAGACCGCATCGCTTATCTGATTCACAAGGATGCTAACACACCCAGCGTTTCGCCGCTGTTATCATGCGAATTCGTGAGCCCAAGACCACCGCACTCATCTTCGCGTCAGGCAAGATGGTCGTGACTGGTGCCAAGTCGGAGGATGATTCTAAGCTTGCGTCGCGCAAGTATGCACGTATCATCCAGAAGCTTGGCTTCAACGCCAAGTTCACGGACTTCAAGATCCAGAATATCGTCGGCTCTTGTGACATCAAGTTTCCTATTCGCCTCGAAGGTTTGGCATCGCGCCATCACAACTTCAGCTCCTACGAGCCTGAACTGTTCCCTGGTCTCATCTATCGCATGATCAAACCCAAGATCGTTTTGTTGATCTTCGTCAGCGGAAAAATCGTCCTCACCGGCGCAAAAGTCCGAGAGGAAATCTACCAGGCTTTCGAGATGATCTATCCTGTGCTTCAAGGTAAATTTCTTGTCTACCGCTGTGCATGGGCATTTCTAACAACTTCTCCTAGACTTCCGAAAGGTGTAGTCTACAACAGCCGAAAGGATGGATCATCAACTTGCGTTGATGTACCACCAACACCGCCCTCCCCCCATATTGCAAGACTTGTATGATTAGACAACCCCCATTCTCTTTCACGATACCACGACTGCTTTTACGTCGCAAACTACACAAAAAACACAAAGAAAGCTCTGCACCGGCTGCTTGACGTGTTTATCACCCAAGTCAGCATTGCCGGCCTTTTTTTGTCTGTATCATCTGATTTTTTCTTCTGCATTGCATTGGCGTTGGCACAGGAAATGGAACCTGAACTGGAAGGAATCCCAGTTAGGTGGCTTGACTTTGAGACGGAAAAGAACTTAAGATTCCTCATCCCGCGACACTACAATTAGATTGCTCGTGGCTTGGTCGACGGCAGATGCGCTGGTCGACTTTTGCCGTTCTTTAATGGTACCCGACTTAGAGGCATAGCGGATGATTCGGAGAGGATGTGGAGGTGAGCGTTATCACCAAGGCTGCTTTGCAGATTCGCTCTTGTCGAGCTGGAACACGAGAGGCTGAGGATGAACACAAATGGTGATTTGATCGTTTGCGGATTAGGTTGGCCAGTTTGGCACGGCTGTTCTAGTGATATTCTCATTAGATGGTACTCGAACGATCGCCATGGCCTCCGGGCTTCAAGGCGAGATGAGTAAACGTTTAGAGCCGTAGCATAGCTGAGAATGCAACACCGCCTTCTGCACACCTTGTGTTCTATCTAGTGATAAACTCCACTCCACTTGCCAAAACAGAAATCCACGCGAGATTCATGATCCAATCTTTGCCGAATTGTCACCCTCTACATATTGCGTTAACACTCTACCGAGGTCTAGATCCTTTTCAGCTCGTCCTTCAAGATGAGTCCTGGTTTGCCGCCACGACTGCCGTCCTCCGTCACAAGGTGCTCGTATAACTGGGTCCCGTCCTCCTTTTTGTTTATCGCTCGCCACTTCCATTTGTCTCTAAATTGGGATGGGCACTCGCCCACCACACAGTCCACAATCCTCTCTCCTAGCACAGGCAAGAATTTAAAGGCATGGCCACAGCCTCCGGTGGCCACGAATAAGCCCTTCCATCCGGGATGGTAGTCGATGAGGAAGTCTCCGGTGGCCGTATCGGTGTACCAGCAAAGCCGAGTCTTGGCGAACGGGCGATCGTGCAGTGCTACAAGTGGAACCATCTCTCTCAATGCCTGGCGGAGCTCGGCTTCGCCCTCAAGTGGTATAGCAAGCGTGGGGTCGTTGATGCTGGTGAGCGGGATTGAGACGGTGGCTTCGGCGTTGGGAGCAGCGTCTGGATTCAACGGTAGAGGATGCGGAATGGTAGACGGGTTAATATAACCATAGGCATGGCGGGCGACCTTGAGTTGCAGCTTCGACGGCGGGATGACGAAGAGCCCCGTTGTCATGTTCAGCACAGTGGGTTTGTTTGCGAGCTCGGCTTGCTCCTCTTCTGTGATGTCGATATAGCCCAGGACCTGGCCGGTCGCTATGGCTTGGCCGAAAAGATCAATGAGAGTGCCCGTCCAAGCCCCTGCAGCCACAATGACTAGATCTGCGGTAAGGTGGCTACCGTCATGCAGTTGAGCGCCTGTGACCGTGTCACCATCGTGGTCCAGTGAAGCGGCCGTACCATTGACCAAGGTAACTCGACCTGTTGCTTGGACTTTGTCGAGCAACCATTTCATAGAGGCTTCTGCGTCTGCCCACCCGGCCGTCTGGTTGACATATCCCCAGTCTCCTGCATCGCTGGCAATGCCCAACTGCCTCTGTACCTCTTCTTTCCCTGCGAGGACCTTTATCTTCCCAGCTTCAATGCCTCGTCCCTCCTTCGACATAGCCAACAAGTTTCTCCAGCTCTCTTTGACGTAGTCTATACCCACCTTCTTCCCCACCGGCACTTCGCCAGCATGGTTGTGAGCTATCAACACCATGCCGGACTCGGTATACCTCCCCTGACCCCCGAGCTCATCATCTCCAGCCTTCCGCCATTGAACATGCGCCTCGGCCGCCAAGGCGGCGTAAGCCGGATCTGCATAATCGGCTCTGATGAGGCGGGACGAGTCGGTGCTTGATGCATCCGGGGAGGGAAAGACTCCCGGCTCTGAAGAGCGATCAAGGACGGTGATGGAGGTGCCAGAGAACTGGGGGCGCTGAGTGAGCGCCAGCGCAGCCCCGAGACCGAATACACCTGATCCGATTACCAGGATGGACGATGGCGGGACGAAGCTGGCCATGGCAGAATTTTGGAGGATTGGGCTCCAACAGCCGTGTAACGGAATGTGCTAGCTACCTGAGGGGGAGATGTTAGTGGGATGGTCGAAGAATGGTGAGGCGGGAGAGTGGGTGGCGTTTTATAGCGTACATACATGGCTTCCTTCCGGCACTTATTATTGACTCACAGGACGGGGACACAAGAGCCCTCGTCTCGTCATTCATCTTTCGAGCGGAATCGGAAGGCGTGTGTCGATTTATGGAGTCGGGGCAAGGTTGCGAATAACCCGGGTTCCAGGGTGCATAAAACCCCGAATTAGCGATACACTTGAACTTGCATGCGCCGGTCCCTCCATCCTTACAGCTTCTCAGCAACTTATTAAGAGTACTGCGGGTACCTTCAAACACTAAGCTTCTACCAAATCCAAATCCCAAGTCCCTCCACCACGACCCCCAACTCACGCTCTCCTGACCAACCTCGCGACCTAACGAACTCAGTTTCCGCAATCACGCCATGGAACTCAGTCGATAACAATGTCCTCCACGAAAAACCTTGTCGAGTTCCCCGACGTGGAGGCGAAGCTCCAAAAACCGTCGAAGCAGTCCGCGTTCGAGAAGCAGCGAGCCGACGCCGAAGCCAAGAAAGCGCGGCAAGCAGCAGAGACGGCTGCCGTATACGAGGACTTCATCAAGAGTTTCGACCGCGAAGACGATGATGCCAGCGGACGTCAGGGGTCGTTCCCTGCGCAACGACCACCCGGGAGGCCGCCAGGCTTTGGCGGTGCACCGCTAGGAGGAGCTGCGGCTTCGAAGCGGCATTTCGGCTCGTCCGCACTGAAGAGTGGCCCAGGGAGCTTGGGGCCTTCACCAGGTCCGTTTGGGCGGAAAAGAGGGTTTGATGCATACTCGAGGGGGGATAGGGATCGCGAGGGGAGGGGCGTATTAGGTTTCGATGACAGAGATGCGGACTCGTCCCAGGTCTCGAGGGCTTTCAACACCAGCGATGACGAAGATGATAAAACCGGTACGAGGGCGGATGAGCTGGCTGTGGCGAGGCCGACGTTGCGGCTCTCGCAACTACCCCCTGGCACCTCTCCAGCTCTGATCAAGTCGCTGGTTCCTTCGAGTTTAACCGTCGAGCACGTCAAGATTCTACCGCATATAGGACAAACCGGGCTAGAGAGAAGATGCACGGTCGCGATTGTCACTCTTTCGCAAGATACACCAGCGACGGATATCGATGCGACTGTCAGCTCTTTGCAGAACAAGTACCTCGGCTACGGTTTCTATCTATCCCTACACAGACATCTTTCTTCCGCAGTAACAACTTCCACTGCTACATCGGCGCTGGGTTCTTCGTCCACAGCATCACACCCCTTTGGTGCCAAACCTGTAGCGCAGCAGGCAACACCAGGCAACCAGAACACCCAACAATCGTTCGGTCGAGGTTATGCGCCCCCTACATCCTACGGACCAAACGTCGGCGGCCCAATCAACAGGAGCAGCCTGCTACATGTTCCAGTGCATCCACCTCATGACGTCAAGATGCTTCAGCTGATTAACAAAGTCATCGAGTCCGTGCTTGAGCATGGGCCAGAATTCGAAGCGCTCCTGATGTCCAGATCAGAAGTGCAACGAGAAGAGAAGTGGGCGTGGATTTGGGATTCTCGGAGCGAAGGTGGTGTGTGGTACCGCTGGCGATTATGGGAGATTGTCACGGGTTCCTTGTCTAGCAAAACCAAGGGCAAGTATCTGCCACTCTTCGATGGTAGTCACGCTTGGAAGTCGCCCGACAAGCCCCTGGCGTTCGAGTACACCACCAGCGTAGACGATTTTGTCTCTGACTCCGAGTACAACTCATCGGAAGACGAGGACTTCGATGGAGATGGCAATCGCGACAGCAATCAGGCAGCAGAGACCGAGAGCACTTTCCTCAATCCGCTGGAGAAAGCCAAGCTCACTCACCTCTTATCACGACTCCCAACGACCTTATCCAAGGTTCGGAAAGGAGACATTGCGCGAGTAACGACATTCGCAATCACGCATGCCAGCCGTGGCGCCGACGAGGTGGTGGAAATGATCGTAGCCAACGTGGACAAACCATTTGCCCTTACTGCAGCCAACTCTGAAAGACACGATGGCAGGGAGAAGGGCAGGCAAAGGGACGATTCCGACGGGTCGAGTCCCGAGCCAGAAGACAAAGCGGCCAAAGAGGGTCCTGATCTCAGCGCCGCCAGTCTCGTGGGTCTCTACGTTGTCAACGATATCCTATCTTCCTCGTCTACGAGCGGCGTGCGGCACGCTTGGCGGTTTCGACAGCTCTTTGAAGGGGCACTGAAGGATCGCAAAATCTTTGAGAATCTCGGGTCAATGGCTGATAGACTACGGTGGGGTCGACTGAGAGCCGAGAAATGGAAACGCAGTGTGGGCTTGATACTTAATCTCTGGGAAGGATGGTGTGCGTTCCCGGCTGAGAGCCAAGAGTTCTTTTCGAGCAGCTTCGAGAACCCGCCGTCGCTCAAGGTGGAGGAACCGGTGGACGAGTCATCCAATAGGGGGAGGTGGAAGCTGGTTGACGCTTCGACACTGGCTGCTCCTGAGACGAACACTCAACCGCCTCTTCCTGTCAGTAGAGTGGTGGAAAGTGCGGGATCAGAAAAGAACGACGATGTTGATGGCGAGCCCATGGGCGAAGAGGACGTGGAAGGAGAGCCTATGGACGAGGAAGACGTGGCTGGGGAGCCAATGGATGACGAGGATGCGGAAGGAGAGCCAATGGGCGAAGACGACGTTGAAGGCGAACCGATGGAGGAAGATTCAGGGGAGGAAGAGGAGCCCGGAGAAGCGGCATCTACACTCGAGCCTGAGACGGGAGGCAATGCAGTCACGCAGGCGGATGTGCCAGCACAGCTGCCCTCCAAGCCGGGGGTGCAGGGGAGAAAGCGAATGAGAGCCGTGGACATGTTCGCCGATTCCGGGGAGTCGGATGAGGAAGGCTAGCCAGTGCATCATGGAGCGCGGACGTGATACCCAAGACAGTGGCGTACGGGACTCGACACTTTGAGTAAGGCTGTATTGTATGTATGTGTGAGTACTATCAATGGCTTGAGTTCTCATTATGTACTACCGACCAGACATGGTTGGCTACCCCCGACCACGACCTAGGCAATATCGATGCCCTGCATTGTGGACGCGTGGGGTCTCTCATCGGCTGCGTGTCTGTCTGGTCCTGGGGTGGCGAGAGTTGCCCCAGGATCAATGGCCGTATTGCCTATTTCGTTGAAGCCTCGCAGCAGAGGAGGTAACACATGCTCGATGCCAGCCAGTGGCCTTGGAGTGCGTCGGGTTCCGACTTTGGTACTGTACAACCTGTGCTAAATACAATAACACGGGAAATGTGACGGCATGGCATGGCCTTGCACCAACACCTGAATGCCTGGGGGGGGGGGGGTTACGGCGAAGGAATATCGGAAGCTAACAGCTAAGGTTAAGGTAGTTAGCGATAGCTGGTCCGTCCTCCCTAAAAGCGTCGGGTTTTCCCAGACCACCAAGGCACCTAGCAAACAACTACATAACTAGACCGTCGGATATGGTCCCTTCGAATGGTAGGTATTCATTCACCTTGGTGCTCTCCGTCCGTCAGGCGCTAGATATACTGGTATGTTTTAGAATGTTTACAAGCCCCCCCCCCCCCGAATCAGTAGTGTTGGAGCCAGAAATCCGTTGCGGGTTTCCCAAAAGCTCCACGGCCGGGTGTGCAAAAAGCTGGGGCCAATCAAAACTTGCTCAACCTCATCCCTGGCGTTTCCACAGGTGGATGGTGGGGCCCCCTCTTGCCCTCCCCAAAGGCCGACATCCCACCTTCCTCTGCCCCTCCAAACCGCTTTGGTTGAATCCATCGCACCATCCCACATGAAAGCCAGAATTTGCAATCAACTTTGCATTAATTGACTGGATGTAAGCAGGGACTTGGTGTGGAGGCGCTTACCTTCTTTTTACTGATGAGGGGTGACGTTTTAACGGCTGGTACAACGTCGCCAGGGTCGCCCGCTAACAGGAAGGGTTAAGAGAACATCCATGATATGCTCGGCCGGGTCGAGAACGAAGAACGGCGAACAAAGACAAAGCCGTACCTTTGATCACCGTACAGCTCGTTCCTTGCGGAGTGGTTAGCGTTGGGTTAGTGGCTAGATATTCCCGATCCCAGGCCTAGCTCCCTATTGCAGAGAGGGCTCATCCACCGCACTCCGAGGCGCATACTTAAGTTAATTGCCTCCAGCTCCTCCTAGAGCGAAGGAAGCATGGACACGGCTCGTGCTAGGACCCGAACTCCCTCAAAAGTACCCGTAGGTAGCACTGGTCGCGAAGGAAACCCCCCCCCGCAGGGTGTGGGGCTGTTTCGATGTGCTACCAGGATCCCGTTTCCTGATCATTTTGCTGTGTCACCAGATATTTGCTCCCTCGAGTTTCGAGCGGCTCTCCAAGGCCGTTCGTCCCCCGACTTCCCTCCATCTCCACAAAACTCTATGCTGAACCGAGACCGATTCCATTCTTTTCCGTCCGCATCGCATTCATCGACAAAGTGTCTCACCCACCACCGTCGAGACCAGGGCTACTCCGCGCGTTCCCGTCCTCGTCCCTGCTGATCCCCCGTCGGCAACTATCGTCTGAGTGTGTCGCCAACGCCTTCGGAGCTGCGGCTTACCCTTCATGGTCGACTCGCTGTGTTGCGCAAGGAGTGCAAGCGCGCCAGGGCCACCTCTACTCACGCCACTCGTGAGGCTCTCATCCGATCGATAGCCTCTTGTCGTTGTCTTGTTCGCCCTCCGACATCAAACCCACACGCCAGCTGCCCAAGATGCCACTCATCAACGGCTTGAAGATGGCCTGGTAAGTGTCTTTTTTGTTCTCTGCATGTCTCCATTCCTGATCAGATACTCGGTCGTAACCCTCCCCTTCTTTCTACATCTTCCCATCCGTCACAAACCCCCGCCCAGAACCCGCTAGAGTCGGAACTGACCCTCTGTCCTTGTTGTTCAGCGAGCCATGCATTCGCGGACATCGCTCTACAAAATGCACCCACGCCAACGAACGGTTGATGGTCCCCGTCCGGAAACCCGGCAGGCCACTGAGTACCTGTCCGCATCCCCCGTCTCGCACTGGATGCGAGTGTGGGAGTGCGAGTGTAACCGCCGCGATCCCGAGGAAGCAGAAGTGTGGCTGTGGAACGAGCAGCACAACTGCAGAGCTGGAGTCCATCAAGTCTGAGTCCCCTGCCAGTGATGAGCCGCCGCTTTCACCAACCAAGGCCTCGACGCCTTTTCGAATACAAAAGTCCGGGCCGAAGCTCAGCAACCGCAAGCAGTCTTTCGATCCGGCGAATCTCGAGAGGATGGATATCAATCACGTTAATATTCTACATGCATACGACGTCCCGCAGGCGAATGGTATGCCTCACCATCCCAACGGCATTATGTCTGGAATGCCAACGCCAGGACCGGGGCTGATATACAGCCCAATGCCGCTTATGGCGCCGAATGGGACCTTTCAGAATCCAATTGCATTTCCCATGTTCGCACCAAACGGACTGGGAGAACACCAGACTCCTGGAATTTCACGGCCGTTGGCCTCGGTTCCAGGTACACCGTCGATGAATGGCGCCTCCAAGGTACCCTTGACGCCATCTATGGGCAGTACAGCAAGCGTGGGCGGATCTTGTTGCTCAGGTCCTACCAATGGCAAGAAAAGCACGCAGCCTTCGAGCATAAACTCGAGTATAAACTCGAGTCCAAAGAGCGCAACGAAACCCGCAAATGGGAGCTGTTGTTCGGGTGCAAATACATCACCCACTCTAGTGTCGGCTATGGTCTCAGGACCGCAAATACCTTCGTCGAATGGTGCTCTCATATCGCCATTCCAAACGCCGGTTCCCCTTAATCAGAACCTATACCACTCATATTTTCCTCAGCCTACCATATTCACTTATCCTCCGCAGTACGGCTCGTATCTCTCTCCACTGCAACCCGCACAGTGGAGACAAGCGATGGAAACCTTGCACTTTGGACAGCCGGTACCTCCACCGAACTCGTTCGACATCGCAACCCCCATCGCCTTCCACCCTGAAAATGCAGCCCCGCCCAGCGATGCCGGAACAACTCACCTGTGTAGCTGCGGTGATACCTGCAACTGTATCGGCTGCGCTGCCCATCCGTACAATGAGGCAACGCAAAACTACGTGCGGTCTGCATGGAACAGCATGGTCGAAGAACCATATGCTCATACCAACGGGAAAATGGAGCCGAGCGCTACGAATGGAAGCGCGGCTCATGGGCATGGCCCTGCACTAGGCGACGGGGGCGCATCGCCTCCGCCTCCACAGACACCATCAGACACTAACTCGGCGATCAGCGAGGAGCAGACGCTGTCTGCCAGTGATTTCTTCTTTGTGACGTATCCCTTTGGCGACGATTCGTGTGCCGGCGAAATGGCGTCTTGTCCTTGTGGTGACGACTGCCAGTGCTTGGGTTGTTCGATACACAATAATGATCCTCCTCCGATCGCAGAAGTTTGATGTGGGTTGATCGGATCTGCTGCGATTTTAACGATACTAAAAAGGGGTTATGGAGCATGATGGATGGGGGAAACGCATGCAGTGTGTTGTGTGTTCGGAATGTTCGATATGATGGCTTGCGTCGGACGCTGCCTTGATCTTGATACCCCCTTTACTGGCCATGTATGCCAGCTCATTGGTACATAGAACCGCACTTATTTGTCCAGGCTTAGGCTGTGGACGGGAGAGTCTAGTATAAGACCTTCACTCTAATGCTCTGCTGTTGATGTGCTTCGGAACGTGACCTGTGTGAACGATCCCAATGTACTGCGCCGATATCTTGTATTGGTGCTTGACCGCAGTCACTTGTGTCAGATGCCTCCCTTCTCCCCCTCTGTCATAAACCATTTAGACTTACTTCGACTTGACTTGTTCTCGAGCTGCTTTAGGAACACTACTTAGTCTAAGTAGCTTCGTCTATATGTTCCGACGACCGTCCAACATGCTAGTAGCTTGTATTCATTCAAGACTGTTCACTCAAGTCACCCTCAAAAACAAAGTTGCTCGTCATATTGCATCAGGTTTGGTGCGAATTTGATCCATGTGAAAGTGAGTCAGGTGCATGGTACGTCCCGAGTGGACCCCACTAATTAATTAGGAGCGAGCTACCATCATATGTACTTACGCAGGTACTTAGGTATGTGGTAAATGACTTGCAGCATTTGCGGCTGCACCCCATACCCCGCCAACCACCATCAAACATCTTCGCTGCGTAGACATAGAAAAATACAACTTAAACACTTAAGCTTCCGCACAAGCCGAGCTATATTGATATTGTTATTCTGGATCTACTCGCCTATTCGGTCCACAGCAGTTAGCTATGGCAGGCGACGAGCACTACTCTAGAAGAGATGGTGATGGGATGGATCCTCGTGAAGATGAGGAACGGGGCAACACGGGGAGGAGGCAACGCGTGCGGTCTAGATCACCTGGTAGAGGCCATGGTCGGGAAGGCCCGCGGCATCGATCCCCGACCGGTGAGAAGACCGGGAGAGGTGACAGATCTGGACACGGCAAGAGGTCGCGTGAGACCGGTGGACAGGATCCGTATGAGCGAGCATCGAAGACCAGGAGATCTCGTTCCCCCGGCTACGAGGCACCAAAATCCAAGAAGGATTACACAGAATCCGCTGCGCACGCTTCAACTACTGCCAAGCACCACTCTCGTCGCAAGCGGCGTTCGCCCACTCCCCTTGGCAACTCTCGCCAGGTTGTTAAGCTGCCCTTCAACTCACGCACCTTATCAAAACCGGATCTGGATGCGTTCCGCCCCCTATTTGCGTACTACCTGAGCCTTCAGAAACAGAAGCATCTGGGGGACATGGATGAGCGGGAGGTCAGGGGCCGCTGGAAGAGCTTCGTAGGGAAGTGGAATCGAGGCGAGCTTGCAGAGGGGTGGTATGATCCTGAAATGTTCGTTACGGCGTCGAGCGAGGAGGTCAGCGGCAGCTTGATGGTATCATCAGGTGCGCCTGGGGATGTCCAGGGCGGACAAGCTGGAAAGATCGCCAATGAAGAGGTGGCAGAGGCAGAGGATGGGAGCGACGATGACGACGACATAGGGCCAGTCCTCCCTTCAGCCTCTCGGGGTCCGAAATCGGGCCCCCTCATCCCCACGCTGGAAGACCTCTCCATCCGCCGCGAAATGCAATCAGAAGACCAGCTTCAGCGGGCGGAAGACCTGCGGGCATCCAGAAAAGCAGACCGCAGTCTCCAAAAGGAGCGGCTCGAGGACCTAGCGCCGCGTGCGGAGGCGGGGACCCGCGAGCGTATGCTCGAGAAGCGGGCGGCCGTGAACAGCAAGATGAAGGAGTTCAGGGAGAAGTCGCCGGGCTTGGAGGTCGGCGAGAAGGAGCTCATGGGCGGGGGCGACTCGGTGGAGGAGCTGAAGAGGATGAAACTTACCGAGCAGAGGAAGAAGACGGAGCGGGAGGTTAGGAGGGAGGAGGTCATGAGGGCGAGGAAGGCCGAGCGGGAGGAGAGGGTTAAAGAGTACCGGGACCGGGAGGAGGAGACGATGGTGGTGCTGAGGGAGTTGGCGAGGCAGAGGTTTGGATAGATCAGAGAGAGGACTATGTTGTAGGCAAAAGTAACGGTAATAGAGCCAGCCCTTGGATGGGAGAATATAATGAATAGCTCGAAAGATCTTGTTTCAAACATGCTCTTATCATCTTCTCGGTTCTGCAATAATCGGCATTAGAGGAACCGAGTTTACTGTTACAGTCGGGACTCACGACTTATGGGACCTGCTTGTGACAAATTTTCCCACAAAGAACACATTATTAACATTCATCAATCCTCCGACTACCGAGACAGCAAGGGGTTCAAGGAGAGTGAGGACTCGTGACACGCTAGATTCAGACTTCACTTGGAATATTTTTGAACGACAAAAATGGCGCAACTACACAGTGGGAAAGGTCCAAATGGAAAGGGATTCTTTCTGACATGGCGATGGTAGATAAGGATCATCCGTAATAGCCTGCGAATGCACAGAGAAAGGACTTCTTGCGAATAGTGCCGCCCACAGGTAGCACCGAACGGAGAAAAGGCTCGAAAGTATAACGAGTTACTCGACGCATAACACAATTGATACTGAAGAGTTTCTACTTGGTTTGAACACCATTATCAATCTCTCGTTTACGCTTCTAAGCCCTAAATATAGGAACTTGCTTTACAACTGGCGCAGATGCCGAATGGCAGAGAAACAAATGTAATCAGATCAAATTGCATCATCAGCCATTCAAGACCACAACTCTATCCCTCCTACCAATCACAGGGTGATTCGAGCCAAGCAGCGACATAACACTCGGACACCCCTCCAAACCCACACGAGCCTACGTTAAAGTCTCTGAAAAGCTTCCTGAAACATCGTCTGCCCTGGCCATTGTAGTAGAAGTGGCCTCGCGCATTGACATGATCCAAGCAAATCTCCCGCATGTTTGCTATGCCGGTCCGGCAACCGTCCTGTGTACTGAGATAACCCGTTGGCCCAAAGTTCGGGACAAATATACCGGTTCTCTGAATGCCATGGTCGACGGAACCGATGAAATCCGCTGCAACTGTGGTGGACAGTGCCATCATAGGCAGTGCGATGGAGGAGAGCCGCATGATTCCGTGTCTTTTTTCCCTTCGTTAGCCTTTGTCAATTGGAGGTAGAGTCAGAAGGGAGTTACTGAGGTTGACTTGGTGACTGGTAGGTAATGTTTAAATAATAACAACTCTCTGTCAAGGAAGGGATGAGTGAGGCAACGGTTGTCAATCTGTAGAAATTGGGCTTGAGCTCATCTTATGGAATTAATTGACTGGCGAATCCCAATATCAGAGGGAGCAAGCCCCAGCAACAAGTTATTTGGTGATTGCGTCCCAACATCCCATACTTTCGGTCACACGGACTGCGCTGTGGATCGGACCAGTCGGTGGGGGGTGACAAGCCAGTAATTACGAACTGGGCATATGCCATGGCACACTCACGTTGCATCATCATACAGCTAAGTTTAACTGTGACGGCCGATATGATCAATTCTTTTACCTAACGATAATCTTGATAGCCTTGATCAAGGTTAATTATATCATCTGCAGGCGGCGCATCTTCAAGAGACCTGCATTAGGTGTTGTGGTAAGACTAAAATATTCCTCTTTGCATGCAACTAGTGATAAACGAAAATGGCCGGATTCTCCATACGGTAGGTAGCTATAGGCAGGCGTGATCCCTTTTTACTACCTAGGTAGTTAGTATGGCTGTCAGGAGTTAAGTTATCTACCAAGATTTTATTCTGCTGGCGCATGCATGGCTGCATAGTGATATTGAATCTCTTTGCATATAACTAGTGATAAAAGACCATGACTGGCTGCTCTATACGATAGGTAGGAATAGACATCTGTGAATTCCTATTACTAATTGGTATGGTTGTTAGGAGTTGAGTTATTTATCAGGTTTTGTTCCACCGGAGCATGAATGGCTGCATAGTGATATTGAATCTTTTTGCATGTACGGACGTGACTGGGGCTTAAAGAACATGACCGGCTTCTCCATGCGGTAGGTAGGAATAGTCTGCCAGATCTTTTCTAAGACTAGTTGTTGGCATGGTTGTTGGGAGTTGAATTGTCTCCAACGCTCCATTCTATTGGTCAATGCATGGCTGTTGGGAGTTGAGTTGTCTACCGAGGTTTCATTCTACGCCATGTCTTATGTATGGCTGCATTGTAATATTGAATCCTTTGGCATGCAACGGGTGATGAAAGTACACGATGGGCTTCTCCATGCGGCAGTGGGAAAGGCAGCCGTGTTTTTTTCATCGCCAGTTGGCAGGGTTATTGGGAATTGAGTTGTTTCCAACACTTGATTCTCTTGGCGTATGTATGGTTGTTGGGAGTTGAGTTGTCTCTAACATTCCATTCTATTGGCGCATGCAAGGTTGCGGGCAGTTGAGTTTTCTAACCAAGATTTCGTTCCACTGGCGCATGCACGGCTGCATATGGATATTGAATCGTTTTACAAGTACGGACGTAACTGGCGATAAAAGAACACGACCGGTTGGAAGAGGCAGCCGTGATTTTATTTTGACTACTAGTTGGCATGGTTGTTGGGAGTTGAGTTGTCTCCAACACTCCATTCTATTGGCCCATGCAAGGTGGCGGGCAGTTGAGTTGTTTAACCAAGAATTCGTTCTACTGGCGCATGCACGGCTGCATGGCGATATTGAATCTGACCGCAAACGCGTGGTCATCTCTAGTTAGACAAGGCGAATTGCCGCCTTATTCTAGCAGTATTTATTTTTTAGTGTAGATGGAACTTTTGGTACCGGCTTCCAATAGCGGTTTCCGTACGATGGGCTTGTGTTCTATTTCGCAATCACACCTCACAGCTTCAACCCCGGTAAGGCTTGGCAGTAATCCTCCTGCGGAAACCAGAGAGAAATTTCAACGTTGAGATGGTGAAGATGTTGGCGGTGCCGTGGAGTTTGCGGTCATGAGAGAGATAGCGTGGTGGCCCGGCTGGAGCTAGGTGGATAGGTAGAATAGTATATGAACTTGCCTGTTGCTTCACATTATCTCCATCCAATCTTTACTACCTGCAGGTTCCAAAGCCCACTCCCAGAGTTTTCTTTTCGCTCAAGAGAACTTCCTAGCTCCTCTAACTCTCTACACCAGATCTCAAGTGTACGTGTTTCTCCTTTGAGCCTAACTTGCGAAGTATTATTTTACTGATAAACAGTTGGTATACAGGCAAACATCTTCGGAACGATGCTTCTCCGAAACATCACACCAATTATTACATTCTCGGCCGCTGTGATGGCAGATTATTTGATTACTGTTACAGACTGCGGCGTGTTTGGCAATTGCGATAGCACCGGGGTCTGGTATGGCGCCTATGCTGCCGCACTTGTCAACCCCAACGAGGGATGTCGTAATCCAGGAGCTGGGATGGAGTGGGCTTGCTTTGACTGGGGCAACAAGAGAGGCCACTTTAACTTCCCTGGCGGGCCACACCGCTGCATAGTCCAGAAAGCATCCGAGAATGCTGATTTCGCCATTGGTGTTTGGTTTGAGGCGCCCTGTGCGTGGCGGATAGCGTCCAGCGGCACTGGGCGAAACGAAACCTCGTCACCGGTCAATGGGACTGAGGTTTAGCATGGAGTATCAGCAATGAATCTTCCAGTTGACGGTATCACCAAGTCTGTCGATATCTACGGCATCCAGGAGTATCTACAGCGGCGCTCGGGACGGTCAAATCGGTTGGATGGTGACGATATTCCGCCACCGAGAATACAGATTGTTACATTCATTTTGCACCATATATTTCCACCTGCAGCTCCCAGCCAAACACTTGGCGGCCTCGTACTTTTGGTGATCAGTCGTCGATGTGGAATTCAGGCTTTGACTGGCGTCTTGCGATCTTTGCAGTTTGATCTTATCGCTTAACACTGACTGCATCTTCACGTCCTCGGCTTCTACTGAAGCCCGTACTTGTTGTAACTGTTCCTCGCGGTCTTGGATCTACTTTCGTAAATCAACCAACTTTTGCTCCTCCCGAGCACGTGCATCTTATCCTATAGCAAGGCTTCTCTGTCTCTCGCTTTTCAATCTGAACAATATTGTCCGCGATTTCTTCTTCCTGCAACTTGATAGACCTTTCCCTGCCATCAATTAAGAATCATAAATCGCTACACGGTTTTCTCCTTTATGCCAATCAGAGTCAAGCCTCTGACAACCATCTACTCTGATGAGATTGGAAACCTGCGTTACTGAAAACTGATCTGCTTGGACTACCTGTTTGGGCGTGGTAGATGTGCAGAGGGTAAAGAAAGCTTTCCATAATCTAGGAAACACTACTTTAAACGGGTTTGGTCTTCAACGTCTCGAAAGTCTTTAGAATTCTTCGCCGGGCGCGCCTGAACAGTCCAACTACACCTAAACCAACTCTACATCCAACATAGTCTGTCTTTATGATAGCTGACAACGTAAATGTGGAGCGTGAGATGCACACTGTGCTTAAGGTGTCTAAATAGGAGTTCTATGGTGCTAGTCTGTCCTCACCCGCCCAAGCCACGCACTGTGTGCACGAGCCATCATAATTCCAAGTTTGTAAATTTCACGCCTGGAATTTTCACAACTCCATCTCAGGTGAGTTTCACAGCCCTAAACAGACAGACGAATACGATCTTTTGCGCTAACGAAGCGCAGTGTTTTCAAAGATCTTAGAAGCTTGTGAATTTCTTAAGACTTACATCTAGTTCTGGTTGGATACTTTTGGGCATCGGAAGTTTGCCGAGTGAGTGACACAGCTCGGCGGGAATCGAAGAGAACATCAAGCGCCATGGACAACGAATTGGATGCGGACACAGGGGCCCTCTTCGATGACCCGGAGGACTACTATCCGCCAACGCCGCCTCCCACGAGCCAAACCTACACTCTCAATTCGGGCGAGACACTCACGCTCCACCTCGTAGGGTACAGTCCCACCGAAGCGCACCATCTATGGAACGGCAGCCGCATCGTCTCGGAGTACTTCGAGGCCGAGCCCGCCCGAGTCAGGGGCAAGACCGTGCTCGAGCTTGGAGCCGGCGCCGGTCTCCCTTCTCTGGTGTGTGGCGTGCTGGGCGCTCGCAAGGTGGTAGTCACCGACTTCCCGGACGCGGATCTCGTGATAAACATGCAAAAGAACGTCGATGAGTGCGATGTCACGACCTCTGCCTCGGGGCGCATAGTCCAAATCATCACGCCTCTTGGCTTCGTCTGGGGCGGTGACCCGCAGCCGCTACTCGCCCAACTTCCTACCTCTGAAGCTGCACCACCTTCAGGCTTCGATGTTCTCATTCTCGCCGACCTGCTCTTCCGGCATTCCGAACATGGGAAGCTCGTGACTACGATTGAGCAAACAATGAGGAGGGCTAGGGAGAGCAGGGCCTATGTGTTCTTTACTAGCTATAGGCCATGGTTGCAGCACAAGGATCTGGCTTTCTTCGATGTTGTGAGGGAGAGGGGACTGCTGGTGGAGCAGGTGCTGGAGGTCAAGATGGAAAAGCCATTGTTTGAAGGGGACCCGGGGGATTTGGAAGTGCAAAAAACCGTCACGGGGTTTGAGGTGCGGTGGCCGGACGAGAGTTGCAAGAGTTAAGATGCGGCATTCGTAAAAATAAGTCTCCAGCATTATTCCATCGGCTCTGGATACTAGACTCGCAATCGGGGTCACGCGCAGCCACACGGGGGAGATCATGATTAGGCATAACTCGGCAGACATTTTAGACCCATGGAGGAAAGAAGCTTATGCCAGCCGCGTAGCATATATGTCGGCCGAGGACGAAGTCCGAAATACAAGACCTTCGATCCGAAAGTATCGTTCTTGTCAGCTATCTACCTGGAACGTGGAGTCAACCCGTTTAGCAGCTCTGCTGTACCCCGGAGTCCCAAAGCACGACCACCCCGGAGTGGTGCATATCAATCTACGCCCGCAAGTACGTAGTGGGTTGAAGACTTCCAAAACCGGAGAGGCTCCGTGATTGATATGGCTTCAGCTAGCAACCAGTGAAGCAGTCCAGCCACAAGAGGAGCAATGCGGGGACGGATAGATGAAGATGGATGCCATCATGGGGACTGGCGATTGCGAAGTTGAGTGTCTCTCGAGGTCAGGTGAGCGAGTGCTTATCAATTCCTCTTTAAAAATGACGCATCTTCATTTCGGTTCGATCGATGGGTTGGGTGAAGTACGGAGCGTTATGGCTGGGCTAGCAAATTGCTTTGTCGGTCGTGATGGTCCCGAAGAAGATGATACCAACCGGCAATTCTTGTTCAGAAGAGTTTCTCGGACGCCTGATTTAGTGTCTGCTGCGCTCTGGGCAGGCAGGGCACAATGGGTGCATGCCCTGGCTCTGGAAAGAAAAAGAGAGAGAGATATGTCGTCGGGGTTTGGGCGACATGTTTGCCGGGTCTTTAAAGAGAGGATCATCAGGCTATTTGGGTATGTGTAAGCGGGGCCACCAGAGTCGCGACGGTAAAGTAATTGGCAATGTTGTGCCCTTGCTTGGCGCTGGTACCGCTTAGGCTGTGTAGATTGAAACGCGAAACAAACTTGATACCCACTTGGGGCTTTTGGGCTCGGCAGCTGAGAAAACGGACCACAGTGAAGGTTTTTGTGAGGCTATCATGACGGGGGATTGGAACGGTGACGGAGCTTCGTCCAATACCACAGCCCACCACCCCCTTCCGCTGGTGATTCCGGCAAGAGTCGCGTCCGTCCCAATGGCAGGCCGGCAACCAGACGGATGGAAAGCTTGGGACCCCCGCAGTTTCCCGCTTCTGCCTCTGTGCTGGGGTGTGTGGTGCGCGAGAGAGTGTGTGTGTCGTGGTGGTGTGCGCCGCTGTGGGTGCTCCCCGCTCAGGCTGGAAATATTGGAGTTGTTGAGGGGATCTGAGCGGCGGCATACCATTCTCGTCCAACCATGGTTGGAAGGAGGTGGTCGAAGGTCCGAGGCAAACTGGCCGCGCGAGAGCCGCAGCGATGGATTTGGCATCCCTAGATAGGTTGTGGCCAAAAAGAAAAGCCCCGACGAAGGAGAGGAGATCTTCCGGCAGCGCCCTTGGAGCTTCCTTCCTACATGGATCCTTCGATGTTTAAGCATGTTTGGTTCCCCAACGGCGAGAGGAACGGTCGCTCCAAAAAAGCTCTGGCCAACTGCCCTTCTGAGGTTCTGACTCCGAGAGGTTCCATGGAGGGGGGGGAGATGGCAGGGCAGAGCAGGGCAGGGTAGGGGAGGGCGAGGCAGGGGTTGTGTTCAGGACATGGCGCATACGTAGAAGCAGAAGCAGAAGCAGAAGCAGAAGCAGAAGCAAAGCATGGAAGCACGCACAGAACCGAGCGGTGATATTGCAGTAACAGCGCAGGTGGCTTCTGCGACGGAGCGTGATATCGATACTACGGTACCTGGACTGGCCTTGCCTTGGGCCGAAAAAGATAAACTGTATGCACGCCTCTTCACTTCTTTGGCATACACCCATTCTTCAGTACTGCAGTTCGGACTAGGTAGGGGGAGGTGGGGATGGAGGCACTGACGGAGGCATAACAGGTAACATAAATAAGTCACTAGGATTTACTGATACTTAACTAATTAGTAGGTTGAGGGTGGGAATTGGCAGTCAACTAATTACCTTAGGTAGTATGTAACCAACAATGGCCGTGTAACCATTGGGTGGTGGGCAGTGGCACGTCCTTAGGTAATGCAGCACCAGCTGCTAATAAGGTAGCTATATCCTTGGTACCTAAATCAGTGGCTTGCTTACCCCACACTTTGAGGCATCGCCGCCTCCGCATCCCCATTTTCCATCCACAGCTGGGGCCTGCAGGCTTCGGGAAATTTGGGATCTCGTCAGGAAAAGAGGAGAAGCCCGCGCATGAGTGTGTGCCAGCTTGTGTGAGTCGTGTGTGTGGGAGCTGATGGGATGTTACACACCCAGGACGGCTGCGAAAGAAAAAAGAGGAAAGAAAATCCCGCCAGACGGAAACCACCCGAGTGCGATGTCCTCGCAGGGGGTGAATGGCGAGATCTGATGCAAGGGAGGGGGGGTCGTATTATTTTATTATTTTATAGTAAACCCATTAGGTTCTGGATTCTCTTCCCTGCTTCGAGGAAACACACGCGACTCTTTTTTTTTTGGTTCGTTTCGGCATTACCCTATATTTCCCCTCCATTGTGCTCATTCGAGAGTGTGGATGGGGGGAAACCTTTGGGCTAAGGTAGCGTGGAATGCCTCGTTCGGTTTCGATGGGGTAAATAGGCAGTTGTGTTTACATACCGTATAATTACTCGTACAGATTACAGCAGCACGATAACCTAACTCACCTACATAGCCAGCCGGGGCGACGCTACTTCATCGGGGCATACGCTACTCATTTCAAGCCAAGTAGTCCGTAGCTCCCCTCCGCTTTGATGAGGCGGGGCGAGGGGGCGAGGATGCTAGCTGGACCTCGGGACACATTCCGACGTTGGAATGGAAAGGATAGGTAGGGTTGGCTCGCTAATAAGGTATCAATGAAGATATGTATGCAGCGCGCAATGGAAAGGACGAAAGAGGTGCGGATCTTCGGAATTGATGGGGTATGAGTAGGACAGGGGGGCAATAAGACGACCCGAGGATGACACGAATATGACGGCAATATTGTGCTGTGGATGAGAATGATGGTGGAAGACATCGTCTCATCACGTCCTTTGCACCTTGTTCGCACCCTGGGAGGTAAGTTAAGGGCACTTGATGCCTCTTCCAGATAGGTAGGGAACCCATCAACTCTGCACCCACCTACCTTCTATGGGGAACTAACTTGCTTTCTATTCCAATTCCCTGCCAAACCGGGCACCCATTACGCAGTGCCAACTACACCACCCAGGACTTGTATGTACGATTGGATCTGTCCACGCTGTTTACGAAGTAATAGGTGGGTAGTGGGTAGTGGGCAGAGTGAACCAAAGCGGCTGATTGGCATTTCCCCGCCCCCACATGCGAAACAAAAAAGAAAACCCCTACGAGCTTCGGGCGAGGGAGGTGTACTTTCAGCAGGTATGGGCTTCCCATAGCGTGTCGAGGTACCAAGCTGCAGCGGGTGTAGCTAAGCATTTTTTTTCTTCTTCTTTTTCATTCAGTGTGGTGATTTCCCGTGTCCCGTCCCATCCCATCCCATCCCATCCCATCCCATCCCATCCATATTTCTCCAATGCGGAGACAACCCCAGATTGCCCCCGAACCCCAGATTATTTTCCCCCATCCTACCCATCCATCCCCATCCCCCATCCCCCCATCCATGCAATGACGGAAACGCACTCAACAAAGGCACTGATGGCTTCTCTTCCTTCCTCTTTTTAACTATTTTTTTCCAGGTCGGCCTCTCCCCACCTTTTCACCCTGTGCCGCTGCCCAGTCTTCTGCTCTCATGAGACAAGGCCACGGACGGACGACAGGGCACATCAGACCATCCTCATAACTCCAGGCCTCTGCCGTTTGTTTGCCGCGGTACACACGCCGCGCATACGCTACACCACACGCAACGTACGACAACGTCCATCAACCCAAACTCGCCTCCATTGCCTCCTCCTCCTACCTTACCTTGGGCCTCTTCAGTCTTTGCCTTTCTCGGAGGGGCAATAAGGGACAGGCACAGCTCTGCTCTGGAAGGGAGAGGCGACATCTACTCCCTCCCTTTGTGTGTCTTTCTCTCTCGCGCGCGCGCTCTTTGTCACCAGCTCCCTCTCCCCACACCTCCTCCTCCGCCTCCCAAGCCTCTTTCCCTTCTCTTCATCAACTTTTTTCTGCTCCTCCTCTTTCTCCTCCTCCTCCTTCTCCTCCTCCTCCTCATCCATCTCCTCATCCACGTCTCCATTCCCCCGCCTTTTGTTATCCCACCCCCTCCCCTCCCTGCCTTTTTTTTTTGTTTGCTTCTCCTCTCAGGCCATTTTATCCAGTTCGACTCTGGCGCCCCATACATCCTCCTGGTGCATACCTGTCTCTTTCACGCCGAACGCCCAGACATAGACAAGACTGAATCCACGGCAGACTTCCTTGTTGGGTCGTGCCCCTGCTTGTGCTACTGCTGCCGTGGCACCTCTTCCCTTCCCATCCCATCCCTTCCCTTCCCCGTCTCGCTTGTCGGTTGGCCTACCGCCGGTCCTTGCCATTCCGAGCCCGTCGCCAATTTTGCTCGTCCCATTACACAGACAGAGACACATGCCGCATGGCCAACGGAAACGGCTGAAGTCGCAACCCAAGCAACTACCAACGAAACCAACCTATCCTCATACGGGAAGGAGGGGTTCTATCTATTCCAACCCATCTGTCTTGCCCTGCCAGTCAGTTGGTCGGTCGGCCAGTCTCCCCCTTCCTCGAAACAGCCAGGGAAAGAGAGAGAGAGAGAGAGAAAATTCGGGAGGGAAAGGGAGAGTTAGAGCGAGGCAAGCGACCCGCGGAGGAGGACCTGGAGAGAGGAGAGGCGAGGAGAGGGGACAGAGGGGCTAAAGACCCCATCATCTCTTTCACGAGAGTGACGGTTCCATCTCCGTCATATTCATCCATTTGTCGAACCCCACAACCATCTATCCCCTTCAGTATCCCAAAACCTCCTCCTCCCCCTTCCCACTCCCATCTCCCCCACTTTCTTGTGCTGCGTGACTTGAATCCCTCTCATTACCCTTCCACGCAGCCTACCTAGATTTTCCCATAATGCTCCCAATCCAGTCCATAGAGGGGCCCCATCACCGCGCCGGTCATGGCGGTCCTGGTCCTTCCACCACCACTGCCGGCGAGAATGGGGAAAGCCGGCAGCAAAAACCCAAGACTCTGCCGTGCAAGTACTGCAGCAAGCGCTTCAGGTAAGGTCCCCCCCCCCAAACCCCCCCCCAAGCCCTCTTTCGTCTTGTTATTAGCTTACATTGCTTTTCATTTTAGGCGTGTGGAGCATGTTCAGAGGCACGAAAGAACTCATACCAAGGAGAAGCCCTTTTCCTGTGGTTGGGCTCGCTGTGGGAAAACTTTTGGTCGCCGGTGAGTTTAACGACCCTGTCCGTCCGTGATTCGTCATATCGCAAGCCTCTCCCACTACCTGCCTACCTGCCTCAACATCCCTTAGTGCACCACCTCCACTACCACACCCCCACGACTCCGCTCCCATCTGATGCCCAGTTCTCCTCCCATGATCCTTGATCTACCACACCGCCATCAAACATCATCGAGACTAGGAGAAATATGCTTATATGGACATCAGTGATCTTCTTGTCCGCCACGAGAAGCTCGTTCATCTCAATGAGGGTAGCAAGGAAAACAACCGCCCGAGGAAGCCGTCCTCCGCGGCAGGCCATCAGGCCTCATCCTCCGAGAGCCATGTCGACCACGAAATGCTCGCCATGCAGCGCGCCCCCCAGCCACAATATCACCCGGACTCGATAACGGATGTCGTTGCGTCGACCCTTGCGCCGGATCCGCGGATGCCAGCCAGGGCTGCCGCCTGCAACCTGGATCTGTTATCTGATGCTGCTCTCGCAAGTGAGGTCAACCCCATGCAACCGATGATGGCGGATATGGGCCAGCCGCAGAGTGGACATGCCAGAATCAAATCGTACGACGAGGGGATGGGCTACGCCGAGCGGCCGCGCGAGGATCCGAATGTGCTGGGTGCCGGGTTCGCTCCTCAGCAGGCGCCTGCGTCGTACGACGACTATCATCTCTTTCTTGATGACTTCGCACACTCTTCCAACTTTCTGCCTCCGCCCTTTGAGCCCGAGCAGCAAATGGGCATGTGGCCGCGGCACCCGGGGGACGTACACCAGCGTGGCGCATCAAAACCCTCATCGCAGTTTCCCTCGCGGTTCCCCTCCGTGCAGCCGGATCCTCGCGACGGAATGGACGGCCCATCAAGGGGCCACGACGAAGGCATGAGGGCACCTCCACTTCGAATCTCAGCTGTCGACCATACCATCATCAAGAATAGACTGGAGGAGTTTTCATCTGTCCTCCCGAACGATTTTGTCTTCCCTTCCCGGCACACTCTGACAAGGTTTCTTGAGGGATATATTAGCGGTTTCCACGATTACCTCCCATTTCTGCATATCCCGACATTGATTCCGGCGGAGATGGCTCCGGAGCTGCTCCTCGCCATCCTCGCCGTCGGTGCGCAGTACAGGTTCGAGAGCCATCGCGGCTATGCGTTGTGGTACGCAGCTAAGGCGGTTGCTTTGGAACAAATCAGACGAAGACACAGCCACGAAGTTCACGCACTCCTCCCTACACCTGCTGCATATAGCCCACATTCAACTAGGCCATCACCCAGCTCCGGGTTCAGACACTCCTTCGCGTCGGCGCAACAGGAACGACCCATGACCCAAGATACCCATCGGGAACCTTTGTAAGAATCAGAAACCACTCTGTTCCACGCCCCTTTCAAGCCCTACTAACCTCTTGTTGCAATCAGCTCCCCGAACACCCCTCAAGCCCGGCTAGAAACCATCCAAGCCGTGCTGCTCCTTTTTGCTGTTGGCCTATGGGGAGCCAAAGCCATTCTGCACGAAGCCCTGTCTCTCCAGAGCCAACTCGCGATGCTGGTGCGTGAGGAGGGCTTGATGGCTGAATCAAGCCAGGCTGTCGCGCCAGACTGGGAGACGTGGATCCGTCTGGAAGGAAGCACGAGGACTAAACTCATCGCATACTGTTTTTTCAACCTTTGCAGTATTGCATACAACATGCCACCGCTGCTGCTCACCTCGGAACTGAACCTCTTCCTTCCATACCCATCCCGATTGTGGAGAGCCGAAAATGCGTGGCAATGGCAGGAGGCGCGACAAACTTACCCGTCGGTTGAAATCACAGTGCATGACGCGTTCGCGAGACTGTTCGGGAGATCGCCCCAGGGCCTTCCTCCTCACTTATCATCACTTGGCAACTACGTGCTGATCCATGCATTAATTCAGCACATATACCTCCTGAAACAAACGTCTTTTGCGATGGGATCGCCCTACGACGTGCAGAGAACCTTGAAACCAGAGGACGTCGAGGATGTTACACAAGCACTTCGAGTGTGGCAGACGAGCTTCGAGCATCGGCATCAACTCCGCGCTGCAGAGTCTGGGCATTTCGGCGCGAGCGATTCGTTTCCGGGGGGGCCAGTCGCCTTCAACTCGACCGCGCTGCTTCGACTGGCGCACATCAGGCTTTATACCGATATTCCAACCAACAGGGCTCTCGAGACCCGGGACCACATGCTGATAGCGTCGGCTTTGAGCAGCACGCCTTTGCTGGTACGAAGTTTGCGCCTTCATCGAGCCGTGTTCCAGGCAATCCATGCCTTATCAATGCTAGTCAAGGCCGGAGTCAACTACGTGGCAAGGACAAAGTCTCTGGAATGGAGCATTCAGCATTCCTGTAAGTCTTGTTTGAGTGAGGATGCTGCCAACTGCCTGCTGACTGGATATCTACCCGCAGTGTGCAACTTTGAATGTGCCATCCTTCTCTCGAAGTGGCTCCTGACACTTTCATCGATCGGCCCCACAGATCCTCCAGCGTCGCCAGAAGAAAAAAGTCTTCTTGATATGGTCCGCCGCATGCTTGACGAAACCGAGTTCGCAGTACCGATCGATCCATCGCTAGGAGGGCCACCCGGGGGACAACCATCAAACATGGATATCGCATCAAGCGATAGCACAAGACTCAGACAGTTGGCAGCGGCCGTTATTCGGCTGTGGGCGGAGACATTCAAAGGGTCACACATATTCGAGCTGGTAAGAGCTATGGGTTCCAGCCTAGATGGATACGCCGATTTGGTCGAGAAGCCGAGGGACAGAACGCCACTGGGTAGAATGGGTCCTGATCCAGGACTTGGCTGACGGTTATGGAAGTTGATGTCCGACGCTTGAAGTTGCGACGATGATTAGAAGCGAGGTGTATATTTGTGGCATCCCGGGAGTCCCGAGAGTCCTGGCTCGGAACCGGCTTGGAAGTCGGGAGGAGAGAGCAAGGATGTCACCGGCTCCAAATGTCAGACCAAATTCTTTACGGCTGTCGTAACATTGATCACGAGATACCAGGGAGAATGACGCCGCATCGGAGGGCTGTTAGCTGTGGGTCGCGTCGGCATTTACTCCGCGGTATATTTAGATGCACGCGGAGGCAAAGATTTACAAATCACGTTGACTCTTACCTGAGCACGTAGGGGGAAAGCATTGGCAAAGTCATTCTACGAACCAGGAAGACCATGCAATGCTAGATTCGATCACGACCAAGCCTCCCACCAGAAGGGGTTGCCGATTGGAATCGACTGCGCTAGTCGGCTACCCCTCCTCCAACTAGAAGGCTTAAACTATAGTTAGCTCACAGCATTAGGCCAAGAGGCGTTCTCAGCTGGACGCCCTTACATCAAGAAGTGGCAGCCATCGCTTAAAGGGCTTTGAGAGAAAATTTGACTGTTACGCAATTCCTTCTGCCATCATCGCCCGTCATTGTATAAGACAAGATTGATAGCTCCAGTTCTGTGAGCTGTTTCTTCTCTGCTCTGGTCAATAGCTCATAGGCCAGTTAAACTATAATTGTTCGATGGCCAGTGATCGCGCAGCAATGTACCAATAAGCGAGCGACAAAGGAGCAGCTTGGAATGCTAGAAGTGTACATGCCTCACTGCCACACTTGGTCGATGCCACCAGTTCCGCTCCCATTCCGATCCTACCAAGTCCCATAGATGGTGGGTGCACTTTTTGGCACCACTGCAAATATGTATCCAGCCTCTCTGGACGTATTTGGCAAAATAAGGTCTTTGCTAGGTCTCGGAAAGTTTCTGGAGACAAGGGAAAGAGTGGCACTGGCGGTCTAGCCCCGTGGCAGCCTATCCAAGCTGTTGTGGCGCTGATACGGCTAGCTGAGCTGAAAGACCGCGGAAAGTCACGGTTAGCAGTCACAATTCCGACTCCAGGATCTGTTCCACTCATTGGCTTATAACCCATGGAGCAAAGGGTTATCGGGGTAGTGTCCTGAGGCCGAGCTAAGTGGTCTGGCGTAGCTCTCTATGTGTATATATATATATAAGGAGGATGGTAGGAGGGTGGATGGATTCCTCTCCAGAACCGTCTACTCCATTCTACCATCGTAATACCTCAACCAAACCCATATACTTTCTCTGTCTGTATCGTGCTTTCTCACCATGGGCTCCTTGGCACATATCCAGAACATCGATGCCTTGAAGAAAACGTTGTCGTCGGAGGCTTCCATCGACTTCAAAGGCGATGAGAACTACGGCACCTCGGCAGCAAGATGGAGTGATTTGAATACGCCCAAGCCAGGGGCTGTCGTGAACGTTGCCAATGAGGCGGACATCGAAGCAACTGTAAGCCCGTCATATTGAGTATTCTCTTGCGGCCCGGTCGGCTAAGTTGCGATTAGGTTCAATGGGCCACACAGAATGGCGTCCCGTTCGTTGCGCAGTCGGGGGGCCATGCGTGGTCGAGCTGGTTTAATATCGACGAGAGCGGAATCGTGATCAACATGCGGAAGTTGAACACCGTCTCAATTGACATGGAGAACGGCGAGGCCGTTATTGGGGGCGGGTCTACTGTGGTCGATGTGTTGAGAGAGGCGAAGCTGCACAAGGCGCATATTGGTAAGAAGATTAACACGGAGACCCTCGTCGGAGATACTGAAGGCTGATGCGAGCAGCGCTGGGCACTTGCAACAGCGTAGGAGCCATTCCGGCCATGCTTGGTGGCGGCACTGGCTATTTGTTGGTAAATGCTATCCTCTCTATCGGACAACTTGGAGCAGCACTGACACGCGCATAGGGCGAGTTCGGTCTTGGTGTAGACAATATGCTCTCCGCCCGCCTCATCCCTGCTACAGGGAAAGCCATCACAGTCTCACAGGCCACCAACCCAGATCTTTGGTGGGCCCTACGCGGTGCCGGTCACAACTTCGGAATCGTCAGCAGCCTCACGGTCAAGGCGCACCCGGAACTCAACGACGGCATGCATTACATGGGTTTGGTGGCATTCCCGGACGTGATGTTGGAGAAGGTTGCGGAGACGGTGCAAAACTTCAAGATGAGCCCTCGGGCGGCAATGGATCTGCTGTTTTGCCGTCCGCCGCCAACCGGAGAAGCGTGTGTTTGTGTGAGTTTGTGGCATGCTGGGAATGAGGAGAGTGCGAGACGAGAGTTTAAGGAGATCTTTGAGTTGGGAGGAATGGTCGCCGTGGAAGGGATGGTTCCATACGACCATACCAATGATGCCCTCGACCCCCTCTGCGGAAAAGGTAAGCACTTTCTCTACTCCTGCGCATGACAATGGCTCTAACGAACTAGGTGGCATCAAACCCGTCTACTCGCTATCTGTCAACAAACTGAGCGTCTCCGGATTGCGGGCCTTCTTCAACGACTATGCTTCTTTCTCGTCGAAGCCCACCGCCAGCCAATCCGTCATGAACATCCAGTACTACTCCACCGACCTAGTACGCGCCGTCTCGGTCGCTGCGATGGCGTGCTCTCCGGCGCTCCGCACAAAGAAGTTCCACGGGTTCGTGTGCGCGCACTTCGAGGACGAGAAGCTGGTCCCGGAAGCGAAGGCGCTGGGTGATAGTTTCAGGGAGAAGCTGAGGGAGGAGGGCGACGAGAAGCACGTGCTCTACTCGAATTTCGCGGTGGGAGACGAGGAGACGAGCCAGTTGTACGGGGACGGGGAGAGGTTGGAACGGTTGAGGGGGTTGAAGAAGGAGTGGGATCCGAAGGGGGCCTTTAGTCGGTTTGTTCCGATTGTGTAGGCGGGATGGGATGAAGTGGAAGATATGGGGAGTTGGAGTTGGATCTATTTCTGTTCAAATTGGGACCAGCTGTATTGAATATTGCGAGATATGAAAGAATGATTTACACAGACGGCACCTGAACTCAAGTACTTTCCCCTTTTCCGGACTAACAGTCCCTCAACAGGAGAACACGCTTGCACGTAAAAAACGGCCATTCCGGCTTGCAATGATTCTCACCGCGGTCAAGTCCGAAAATCTGTGATAAAGAAGATATGAAACCTGAAATGCATTCATTACCGGCCAAACCTGTGGACGACGGTGGAGGGAGATGTGAGTATGAGCGCCAAGTCACATCATGTGACCTCGTGTTTAATTGCTTCGCGTCAATTCCCCTCCTCGCGATCAACGATGACGCCATGGAACACTGCCCTCAAGACCTGTAACGAACCCATTCATCATCCCAAGCTCCAGAAGCGCACTGCACGCAACTCAATCGGGTATTAATCACATTAAAAAAATGCCCACACACAAGCGCGCGGCCTCCTCGTCTTTCGAGGAGCCCCGACGATCCCGGCGCATCTCGAGCACGTCGAAGAAGAGCCACTACTTTGACAACAGCGACAACAGCGATGAGGACGAGAGCTTCGAAGACGACGCCCCCGCCAAGCGTGGCGTGGCTAAGAACAAGGCCAAAACGCCTACCAAGGCCGTGAAGAAGGTCGAAGAGGTTGAGGATACGTACGAGGACGAGGAGCCGGAGGAAGAGGAGGAGGAAGAGGACGACAAAGACGAGGAGCCGCGGGTTACCTTCATACCTCTCGTGAAACTCCGGCCCTTGGACGGGATCGATTACGAGGATGAGAAACTTCACAAGAATACAATGCTGTTTCTGAAGGATTTGAAGGCTCACAACCAGCGGCCATGGCTGAAGAGTAGACACCAATTCCATCCCCCGCGAGCTCGCAAACTGGGATACTAATCATGGGGGCTAGGCCACGACGGCGAATATCGGAGGTCGTTGACGGACTGGCAGTCCTTTGTTGAGACCATGACTACCAAGATAACAGAAGTGGACTTCACGATCCCCGAGCTACCGTCCAAGGATGTCATCTTCCGCATCCATCGCGATATACGGTTCAGCAAGGACCCAACACCTTACAAAGTACGCCAGCCACCACCGTCTCCAATCCATTACCCTCTATCTCCCCCCCTCCTCTCTTCCACTCCACCCGAAATTCCCTATCTCTCTAACGGATCGCGCAGCCACACTATTCAGCAGCTTGGTCCCGGACCGGCCGCAAAGGCCCCTACGCTTGCTACTACGTGCACTGCGAGCCTGGGCACTCCTTCATCGGCGGCGGGCTCTGGCATCCGGAGGCCGCCCAGCTGCAGAAGCTGCGCGAGAGCATCGACGAGCGGCCGCGGCGCTGGAGGCGCGTGCTCAACGACCCGCGATTCAAACAAACCTTCCTGCCCAAGGTGGCGGCCAAAGCCAAGGACGAGGCGGCGCTGAAGGCGTTTGCCGAGACGAATAAGGAGAATGCGCTCAAGACGAAGCCCAAGGTTCGTCACTTCTGAACGATGCCCGCCTTCCTTTCCTGGCGTGTTATCTTGCCGGGGCTCCGGGGTGAGAGGAGGCTATTCGAGGGTGAGTTGCTAACTGTGGCAGGGTTACCTCGCGGACCATAGAGACATCGAGCTCTTGAAGCTGAGGAACTTCACGACCTGGAAGAAGCTCGACGACTCCATATTCACGGCGGACGATGCGCAGGAGAAGCTTGTGGATATTATGAGCACAATGGTTGGATTTGTAAGTTTTTTGTTCCCGGTTACTCCTCCAGCTATGCATTGTGCGTGTCTGACACGTGCGCAGGTGACGTTTCTCAACAGTATTGTCATGCCCGATCCGAATGCAGATGATGAAGAGAGCGAGGACGAGGAGAACGAATAGTATGCAGTCTTAATGTTTCTCGCCTGTATCATGTTTTCGTGGAAGCGCAGATTTTGGAAAGCTGGGTCTTGGAAAGGAAAATCACAGAAACTTGTCACTCGCGGCCAGAGATGCACTTCTCATCATAATATGATTTTCATTACAGTACACATTAGTCTATCTTCATCCATGTGTGCCGGCCGTCGCTCATCCCAATCATTAACATCCGCAAACATTGAACAGTCCCACGGACGGGTCGTGATCGCTGACCATGTCGTCGAAGGCCGCCCACGAGTTGAGATGAATATGCTCGTACTTGGTCTTCGCCGTCGCCAGCGCGGGAGTGACATACATGTGGTCAAGCTGCTGGGCATTCATGTCGAAGAGATAGGTATATCGCTCGGCCAGGGGAATGTCTGTCGCCTCATCGAGGTCGATCATGTTGGACTCGGCGGCGAAGACCTTCAGCGGCTCGACGAAGACGAAGTCGTTGAAGTCGCCGGCCGCGATGACACGGGCGTTGGGATCAGCGGCGATAATCTCGCCAATGAAAGCCTGCGAGAACGTAAGCATAGGGCTAGCGGGGTGGGAATATTGGCAGGGTCAACTTACGCCAGTGATTTTGGCTTGCTCGATTCTGGGACCCACGACACCGTTGATGGGTGGTCTTGGATCTCCGTGCAGGGAAGAGGATCCTCCCTTGGATGAAAAGTGGACGTTCACAGTGAAGAATGGCTTCTTCAATGGTCCCTTGACTGCTCGCCACATAGCGACAAGGGGCTTGCGGCTGGCGCTCCATGCGGCGTTGGTAGGATCAATCCGACCGGGGTTGTACTTCAGCTCAGGGCCAGGCAGGACTTCGTTGGCGTCGAGGCTGCCGCCGATGTTGGGCTTGTACAGCTCCACGATATCAGGGCGGTAGATGTAGGATACTCGGATGTTACCACCCGGTTCTCCACCGTCCTGGTCGTCTACCGGGGGCAAGTCAACAAAGTCATACACGACGCCGCTAATACGCTCGATCTCAGCAGTGAGAGCCGACAGCGTGACGTTTGCAGCAACAACGGCATCGTTGGTGGCGCCGTTGTTATCCTGGACCTCCTGGATGAAGATCAGATCAGGGGTCTTCAGGTACTCGACGATATGACCCGCAATCAGCGGCAGATGTGCCGAAGTGGGCGTGAGGTTCTCGACGTTGTAGTCGCCAACGGTGATCCCTCTGCAGTCGCCTTGGCTGACGAAGGATACCGGTGCCACCTCCAAGGGAGCAGGGGTTGTGACCGTCATCTTGGTAAGAGGCAGGATCCGGTAGAAGCCAAAGGCAGAAGTTACGATTCCAGTGATCTCGGCCAGCTCATCGCCCATTTTCGTCCCATCTGGATTGTTCGATCCATCCAAGGGAGTTCCAACAATGATAGCTTCAGGGTTTGCATCTGGAGCATGTCTGTCAGCCATTTTCCATTTCACTACACACATTCAAGTCGCAGCCCTTACCTTTATCCGACATGGTAATGCCGCCATGCGCGTTCTTGCCTGTCACAGTGTAGTCACCAATGATCCAGACGTCTCCAAATTGGCTGTCTCGGGACACTGCGACCGGGGACTTGACGGTCACCAGCTCACCGCAGAGGCTCTCCCAGAAATCCAAGCCATATTTCGTGGGCTCCAGCACCGGGTTGACAACGGACAGGTTGGCAATGGCATTAGGCACTGCGAAAATATCGCCGCCGTCCAGACCCGAGTATTGCTCAGTGGGAGGAGACAATGTGTCGACCCCAATGACAAGCGGGGTGACAGTGTTACCACGGGACAGCACCACTACATTCCTGGGCGAGCTGATCTCAGTGAGGAAGACGTATGTTGCAGTAGATCTGGTAGTCCTAGTCAGTCTCACGAACCCCGGTTTGAAAGATCGAACCAGAAGGCGTACCTGTACTCCTGTACCCTGCCATCCAATTGAATGATGTCGCCAACCGTCAAGTTTGCGCCAACAGTGCTCCCGAAGACATAGATGGCCTCGGAAGTCGCCTCGTCGTCGTCCGGTGTTGTCGACCGAATCCAGACGCCACTGGGACCTTTCGCGAGCACCAGGCCAGTGACGTTGGTCACGGCCTGGTCCTTGTACGGAGAGATGAACTTGTTGCCATTGATCTCGGCGATGGTAAGGGCCGAGACCGCGCCAATGGCAGAAAGAAAGAGCGAAGCGACCTTCATCGTGAAACAGAATAGACAGCCCGTCCGGTCAATTGGAAAGCCAAGAAGCGAGGGTAAAACAGGTTCCAGAGCAGAGCTTCCCTTCGAGATCGGCGTCCGCCGCGGTACGACGTAAGGAGGACGCGCATGATATTTGTAGCTGAGGGTTCAGCTCCGAGCAGCAGCGTCACATTCCCCCAGATGGAGCAGCTGGGAAAGCTGCAGCTGGGTTCGGATCTGCCAAGAAAACGGCCAGGTCCGATATTGCGGCGGGACTGGAATGGTCCCTGGCGAGCGTTGTCAGTGGCTCGCCTTCGTCCTCGGGCTCGGTGACTGCATTCGCAAAAGCAGCCAGCAGAATGGGCGAATACCAAATGATCGGCGCAGGGGTCGTATCAATTGCCCTGTCAGATCACTCCGTCCCTGGCACGTTTCCCTCGCCACGGCAGTCCAAAAGAACGCGCCGTTGGCTGCTAGCCGAAGTTGACCATGCCCTTTTCTGCAGGTCCTTTGGGGGAAGGGGGACGCAAAGCCCCCAATTGCGGAAACGGCAGAGCTGCGTCGAATCGAGAAGCTGAGGAGGCGTGGATGGTGATTGGTTCCCCAGGCACGGTAGTCATGAATCAAAATGGGATTGCGAAGGACTTTTAATCCGGCCTATGGGAGGCGTCAGAGAGTTGCGAGAATGTACGGGTGTAAAGGTTGGCTCGTTGGGAGATTGGCCTTACCTGGGTTTGCCCCAGACCAAGATAGTGCATCGTGGCGCTAACGGCTGAGCTTGTGGCCGCTATCTCGCCTGCCTATTATCGCTTTCACGTGCTGGAACTTTGGGGTTTTCTAGAGCCTGCACCCATGCCGAGATCCCGTTCAGGCTTCATCCCGGGCAATTGAGATATGGTTTTGGTGGCTCCAACTAGCCTCATCCAGCCCCAACGGCCGGCTGACGCCGCCACTCGCCCAAACTCCACGACGAATAAACCATTCACGCTACGAAGCATGGCAACATTGGATAGTCATTCAGTCAGACAAGTACTACCTAAACTCATCACTGAGGCAAGCCTTCGCACCATTCAACCATTGTGTAAAAACAGACTTTTGCATTTCTTTATACAGCCAGTCGGCAAGCGCTCGATCACGGCGACTGTCTCACTGGGAGCTAATAGTTATTCATCTACCGCTCTAAACCCATCAGCTAATTATGAGATGGGATCTCCCGGGCGGTGCCGCTCCCCCTTTACGGAGAACAGCCCACTGGTAGGTAGCCCGGAAGAGTTAGAATTCATGCCGTAGCAACATCTTCGGCAACGACAGGATGAGTGTTTTGTCTTCTAGACAGAAACTGCTCGTTCGATCCCGCGGCCTGCCATTGTGGACTACAGGTCACCTCCTCGCGACACTCTGCACTCACGCCTCGATTCCGCTCTTTTCCCCCTCCTATTCAGTAGAGGATGCTGGCGAAATCTTGGGATTTCAAGTCCAAAGCGGTGCTGAGCGAGATGGCGACCGGCCTCGTCGGGCATTGCGGTCGGCAGAATCTTGGCTACGACCAAGGATCTGTAATGCACATGTCAGTTGTTGAAATCGCATGGCAAGAGCACGCCATGAAGCTTGGAATACTTACGCTGGCAAGGATTCTCGCAACCCCGCTCTGTGGCTGAACTGCATCGGCCGCGTCGTCTGCCGCCTCTTCATCATCAGCGTCATCCTGTTCCTCAGCAACGTCGGCGGCCTTCAAGGCGTCGTTCTCGGCATCTTCTGCTTGCTCTTCAGCATCAGCTGCAGCCGTGTCCTGGATCTTAGCAACAATGCCAACACCTGCGAGGGCGGCGTCGTCAGCCGCCTCTTCATCATCAGCGTCATCCTGTTCCTCGGCAACGTCGGCGGCCTTCAAGGCGTCGTTCGCGGCATCGTCTGCTTGCTCTTCAGCATCAGCTGCAGCCGTTTCCTGGATCTTAGCAGCAACGCCATCAGCTGCAGCGGCTCCCGCTCCCTTGGCCTTCTTCGCTGCTTTCTTCGCTGCTTTCTTCGCTGCTTTCTTCCCTTGGGCCTTGGCCTTCTTGCCCTTTGCACCTGGAGCGGTGGCGTTGGCCGGAGCAGTAGCATTGCCTGCGAGAGCGGTGACATTCGCAGCACCCACGGCTGGGGCAGTGACGTTCGCAGCCTGATTGCCCTTGGCCTTCTTGCCTTTCTGCTGCCTGGTTGTCAGATGTCTGTCCTCGTAGGCTCTAGCCACAACATCTTCAGTCTCTGCTGCAGGTCAGTGAATGAAAGTTAGTTTATTAATCTATATTGACTCACGATGGGGGTAGGTAAGTCTGGCGTCCAGCGGGTTGGCCGGAACAGCAGCGACAAAGGAGGCGAGAGCGCCCAATGTGAGAAGGATGGCACCGGTGGTCTTCATGATGAATGATTGTTATGTAGAATTTGGTAGGAGAGGCAAGAAAAGAAAAGAAAGTTTTCTGACAAGAATAATATACGAAAAACGGGTTCACAGAACCACGAAGTTTAAAGCTGTACAGAAAGAAGATAAGAAAACGGAAACACAACAATTGGGACCAGCCGGGAGAAGGAGGCAAAACACTTGATATAAGAGTGAAATTGAACGTGAAGGAGAA
Source organism: Reticulascus tulasneorum (assembly GCA_001557505.1). NCBI lineage: Eukaryota > Fungi > Ascomycota > Sordariomycetes > Glomerellales > Reticulascaceae > Reticulascus > Reticulascus tulasneorum. Next base: position 1,794,747 of record LSAX01000006.1, read on the forward strand.
GAAAGAGAGGAACCACTTTTGAGCGAAGATGGGACGACTAGAATTATAAGGTTATCACCGAGCTCCCCAGACGCTTCTCGTTCCAGGCCGTGGAAAGACCCAGGCGCAGGAGCCATTGCCAAAGTCTTTGAGTCCCATGCCAAGAAAGGCGAGCCTGTCCATTCGGGCATCGAACCACGGCGAATTGGCTATTTGGTGGAAACGACCAGGTCAGACGGCAGTTTGAGAAAGGTCAACAAGGGCCGGGAGTCGATCATGCCAAGCTGAACAGGCAAGGGAATAATTACTAAACCTCGACTACTCAGGGAGAAACTCAAAATAGATCAGCACTGGGGACCGGACCGGAGGCTTGCTCCTGAGGGAAAATACTGGTCTGTCGATTGTCATAAATTTCCTGATCCAGGTGAAGCAGCAAATTTTCAGACGTTGTAAGAGAGACAAGGAACTGAGGATGTTGGCGTTTCATCCCACGTTGAAGAGGACCAGCCCCCCCCCCCCCCCCCCCCCCACTTTTCTCTTCACCCTCGCCCTGGTTAGGAGCTGGCGAAGGGAAGAGCCAAGTTTCCGCGGAAGGTGTTTGATGCAGAGGCCGTATGATCGCCTGTACGCGAAGGGAATCTATGGCACATCGCTGCTGGACCGGGACAGATCACTGGCAATCATAAGGCTTGTCTGCTATGTGAATCCACAAAGAATTGGACCGAAGGTGGTGGTACTCCCAAGAATCCCCCCAGCAACTTTTGGGGCTCTGGTTTTGTATGGGGCTCCAGGGCCTAGAGCCCAGTCACACCCCGTGCTGGAAGGCTCTGTTGGTGGCTTCGTTTCGAGATGTGCTTGGGACTACCAAGGTCTGTCTCGAAGTTTGCTGATCCTCGAAAATCGCTGCCTTGACTGCACATTCCACCGTCCTTCTCGTCTCACCTTGACTGCACCGTCCTTGCTTGCGAGAATAAAAACGCCATAATATGTCATCTTCGCTCATCTCGCGAGGGACGGCTTCTTCGGGAGCGTGTTCGAGGTTTAGTAGACGTGATCTTGGCTCCGATCATGACCTCCGAAGCTAACAGCAATAGGGGCGGTCTCGAATATTTCCTCTTTGGTTCTTCCTGGCTCCGTCTGTTTTTTTCTTTCTTATTGTTTTCCTTCTCCTGTTTTGGGTTTTATTTGTATTATGTCATTCCAGTCTCGGGCAGACAGGTTCTTTAGCGTGCGAGTGAACTGGTAGTACGGCCTCGTCTGTCTCAAACAGTCGACGGCTATCCGAGTTTGAGGCATGAAGCGTTCTTTTGCCACAGACCAACAACAAACGGAGAGCAACAGCCATCTGCGTCGCGGGCCAAGCCACTGATTGGTCTAGGCTCTTCGGAGCTGCTCTATTTAAAAATGTTCAGTCTCGGTCAAGGTCTGGTCCTGGCATGGCATCTCTTCCTTGCTGCCATTCAGCAAATATCCATTCAAACAAATACATGGAGCTGTCTTCCGTCGTTGAATGGGGGAAATCCGGCTCGCCTCTCGACTTTACTGCATCCCTCGTGCGTGTAGAAGATCTTGCCAATGGAGCAACGACACCTCGATTTAGAGCATTAGGCTCTCGCTCCCTCGAGTTTCTTTCCCATCTGGTCTTTCTCAAACGCAGTGCTCTGCCCATTTTGGCCTTCGGTCTCTACACTCTCGAGCCACGGACTTCCTACCGGATCCAAACCTTCCACGTGAGCGCATAACGAAGACGATGAACTCTAGGATGCGACCGTGAAGCAGCTGATGGCCTAGACTCTGCTAGTCTGTGGAGCCAAAAGAGAGCCCCAGGTTGTTTCGTTTCGAGATTCGAGGTCCGTTGTGTCCCGGGGTTTGGGGCAACGTCGCATCCAATTTGGGTCAAGCCTCGAATTTGTGAATCTGAAACTGTTTGTTTCCTGTCAAACATTGCAGGAGAGAATAGAGAATCGAACGAGAGCAAAGATGATGCCCAAAGTTGACTGCAATGACAAATAGGCCCGACGAGTAGGCTGGCACGTTAGGTCCTTCCTTCTTGTTCATGAAATGAGGACTGCAACAAGCAGAGCGAGTACCAGAAACCAATGCCATCGCCATTTGCTCTGTACCAGTTTTCGTCATCAAAAACTAGCAAGAATTGATTCAGATCCAACGTAGATTAATAAAAACTGTATGCTGAGTCCTATGTACACCAAAATCGTCGATCCTTAAGTGCCTCTCCAGCGTGGCGTCCCACTCTTAATGGGGTATATACATCAATTTCTCGTCCAGCCCAACGCCAACCACTCTTACAACGGAACCTGCTTCGGGTCGCCGAAGTGTTTGCCCTTGTAATTCTTCGGAGGCAGGATAACGTTGTATTCCAACTGGAGCACGGCCTTGTCATCTCCCTTCAGCTCCTTGAAGTCGCAGAGCAGATCATTCTTCACGGCAAAGACCGTGTCAGTCTCCAGCCACGGGTCATCTTTGGGATATAGCTGAGTTGTGCAGCCCTTGAATTCAGGGTGAGTAACCTAGTACTGGTTAGCATACGAGCCGCTTAGTTATTTCTTTACAAATGTGCTCACCATGATGTGAATATGAGCCGGTCGCATAGGATGTCTATCCATCAGATTCAAAAGCTGGAAGCTGGGCCCGTCTGTTGGCAAGCTATACGCCGTCGGGTGATAGCAGTAGAACCAGTATTTGCCGTTCTCGTCGGCTCGGAACTTGCCTCGCAGGTTGTTTGGCGATTGGTTGTCCGGGTCCTGGAAGTCGTACTTGCCGTTTGCGGAGGCCTGCCAGATGTCGAAGACTGCGCCTGGAATGCCTTTGCCGGTAGTCAGGTCGCTGATGGTGCCGTACATCTTGCACACCTGGCCATTGGGCGCCTCATCCTGAATGATGCTGGCGCCGAGATCTCGGAACGGGGCGTTGGGGGACCAAAAGGGGCCGAGGATGGAAGATGAGGTGGGGTCGATATCGCCTTCGGCAACGATTTTGTTTGCGATCTCATCTACCAGTCTTGGGGAACATTAGGCGGTGATCGAAATATGAGATTGGGGTTGTGGAACAAACTTACGATTCAAGACCAAGGATATCTGAGATTCGGTGGGCTTCGTTTCGCGTCTTAGTCGAAATTTGACCGACGGCGTTTACAAAGTGGACACCGGCCATCCACTCATCGATGGTAAGCTCGGTTTCCCGCGCAAAGTCATGAAGATGACGAAGCAACGAGCCCATAACCTCCCTGTGTCTCGGCGTCATGTTTGGGCCCATCGTCTCAATGACATGAGATGTGAATGTGGGGTCGAATCTCTCCGACGCCTTCGGCTTTGAGGCGCCGTTCGTGCCATTTGTCCCGTGGGTGCCGTTGGTGCCGTTGGTCGCCATGTTTGGTGTCTTCCAGGATTCGTCGTACTTGAGGGGGTGAGAGGAGATTCGGGCACAGTGAGGATGAGGCTTCGATTTGAAGTCGGGCGATAGCTCTCAAGTAAGAATACAATCACGGGAAATCAGGCTTCTGAGCAAAGAGGCAGAAGATGCTCTATAGAGGAATGAGAGATGGGGAGGAATAGATTGATGAACATGACGAAAGTTTGGAGGTGAGCTCCGCATGCTAAATATATATACCGGAAGAACGATCACCACTTGGTGGGCTTGAAGATTTCTGATTGCAATACTGAGTCGGGCATTGGCTGCGATGAGTGCCGTTCGTCAGGAAGATGGTGGTGTCATACCCCGCAAACTGATATCCATGTCGGATTGACGACACGGCTAACGTGTTAGTATGCACGTAGTGTAGAGTAGCTCCATCTTTTAGTTTGCGAGGGACATGTGCAAGCCCACCCGCCTTCCTCCCCTCCCCCCTTTCCCCGATCCCCCAGACTTGGGGAAGAGAAGCAAAAGCTGGGAAAGCAACAGATGGGATGCGGGATGCGCTGCTGCGAAGGGGAGTCCCGCAGCTCCTGGTTAACGTTCTCACCCATTGTCTCACTGACTGACTAGCTGACTTGGTGACGATAGCGTGAGCTTGAGACAGACATTCAGCCGGATGCAGCGATAGTATTGGGGATAGAGGTAGTTGTTCCAATAAAGTCAAGTACATTTTGTCTACCTGTATCCCGTGTGTGGTCGGCGATGCACGACAAACCGAACTTTGACGCGTCTGCTGCAGCTGTTCCCCAATCCGCACGGCAGGACATGGGTTCGGAGACTCGGCAGTCGAGCAAGGCCAGTATCCGACATGGCTTTTTTGACTTCGTACGTCGTGCATTGGATCCATTGGATCCATGAACCACCCGTGCCTTTGTCCCATGTGGTAACTTGGTTCAGAACAAGCAGAGAAGGATCGGATACGGCCGATCGGAAGTGAGCCCCCCTTCGTCCCCAGGACTCATCATACGAGCCTCAATTCCATCTCGAGCCTCTCAAAGAGGGCAGAGGAGACCAGGCCCGACTAGTGTAGAGCTCCCAAGCCGTGAGATCATAATTCCTGAAATATGGAGATTCGCGGGGTGAGGATAGCATCGGGGAAGAGCCTTTTGCCGGATGGGGGGGCTTCAAAATCAGGCACAGGTCACATGTAGTCAGCAGGCTTAGCCCCGAGCCGCAGCCGAATCTTCAGTGGCCCTTATTACCTTGTAGGTACCTTACCTACCATAGTGTACCTAGGTAGAGACGACAGTTCTGTACTTGCACTAACTTCCCCCTAACTCGGCACTGTTGGCGTTCGCATGGTTGTCATGGACATCGGCAGGTAAGGAGATAATTAGCGCTCGGTTTAGGGACGACGAGAAGTACATTTCCATCAGGCAGCGGCAGACAAGAGTACAGCAACCATGGAGCTCTGAATTACCGCCACATCTCCCGATGCCAACCCGCTAGTATTTTACGACCCCACCACACCCCCATCCCAGACAATGGGGAAATGAGAAGCGATGGAGGGGCAATTCCTCCAAATCTATCTTCCTGATCATACGCTAGTTGGATCATGTATCGCGGCTTTGAGCGCGAATTGACAAAGTCAATTGCTCAGGAAAGGCGGAGCGGTTTCGGACTACGTGCTGGTAAACAAGAAGAGCTTGAAGCTAGGAATCCATGAATCCCGACTTTACCCCCTCTGCGTGTATCTTGGATCGACTCTCTTCAGTCGCATGCCCCCCCCCCCCCCCCTCCATCATCATCCCTCTCCCGTCCAGTACTGCCGAAACCCCTAAACGTCATAAGCCAAAAAGATAGAACCGTCCGAGCCCCAGCCTCGCCATGCCCCTCCATCACCTCATGATCGGGACCTGGACCCCTCCAGGCGCGATCTTCACCGTCGCCTTCGACGATGAGAAGTTGGAATTGAGTCTCGTGAAGCGGACGGAGATCCCCAAGGACGAGCCGATATCATGGATGACTTTCGATGTAAACAACCCGCACCCTGAGTTTGTTGTAGTGCCTTGAGCAGAATGCGCCCGTGGCGTGGATAGTACTTGTGGCTGACATAGGCGTGATGACCGCAGCACTCTAAGAAGAACATATACGGCGCGGCGATGAAGAAATGGGCTAGCTACGCCGTCAAGAGCCCGGCTGAGATCGTTCACGAGACGTCACATCCCATGAACCACGTCCGTACGTTTCTCAATCTTGCCCTGCATCTTCCTCCATCCTCCTCTATCCTCCTCCTCCCTCCTCCTCCACCCCATCTTGAAATCTCAACTTACAACTTACAACTCACAACTCACACACCTCGCAGCCGAAGCCTCCTCCCCGACGACTAATACCCGCGCCATTTTTCTCCTTGCCGCTCAGAAACCCCCCTACGCCGTGTACTGCAACCCCTTCTACTCGCACGCCTCCCATGGGAACATCTTCTCCGTCTCGGGCTCGGGCGCCCTGCAAACCAACACTCAGAACTACGAGTACCAAGCCAACACGGGCATCCACGGCATGGTCTTCGACCCAACGGAGACGTACCTCTACTCCGCCGACCTGAAAGCCAACAAGCTCTGGGTCCACCGCAAGGACCCGGCCTCTCCCGCCTCGGGCGACGTCGTCCTCGTCGGCTCCGTCGACGCCCCTGACCCGCGCGACCATCCGCGCTGGGTGGCCATGCACCCGACCGGGAAGTACCTCTACGCGCTGATGGAGGCGGGGAACAGGCTGTGCGAATACGTGATAGATCCAGCGACGCACTTGCCGGTCTACACTCACCGGTCCTTCCCCCTGATCCCTCCCGGCATTCCAGACCGCTGGACCATGTATCGCGCCGACGTCTGCACGCTCTCGCACAGCGGGAACTACCTCTTTGCGACGAGCCGTGCAAACAGCTTCAATCTGACGGGGTACATCGCCGCCTTCAAGCTGTCGGAGAGCGGGAGCATCGAGCGCCAGATCTGTTTGAATCCGACGCCGACGAGCGGGGGCCATAGCAATGCTGTTTCGCCCTGCGATTGGAGCGATGAGTGGCTTGCCATCACGGACGACCAGGATGGCTGGATCGAGATCTACCGGTGGCAAGATGAGTTCCTCGCACGGGTGGCGAGGCTCAGAATCCCTGAACCGGGTTTTGGCATGAATGCCATCTGGTATGATTAGCAGCAGCACGTTGCTGTATGTTGACTGAGTGTAGACTCGGGGAGTACTTAAAACATGGGGGGTTGAATATTGCAACATCTAGACGCATCGATCAGAGCCTGTTATCGACTTGAAAACCAACACGCTGTATTATTTTAATATTTGGAGACATATGCACCGCCCAAAGCTGCCATGCCCACAATACGGTGACCGTTCCACACTGACTACTTGTATTTACAAACCAGATTTGTCTGGCAGCGCTCGAACCCTGCCCGGCTAGACTAGAACTTGATACCCCCCTTTCTCTTCTTGCGTCGGTTCTTTTTCTTGTTCTGCCCCTGATTATTGCTGTTGCTGGCAGATGGTGCTGCAGACGAAGAGCCGGCACCATCCCCCCCTGACTGGCGTCACCATCTTCCTCGTCGTCTTCCTCCTCCTCTTCCATGTGCCGTCCGAGAGTTATGTTGGACCGGTTCCGGCTCTGCGAATATTCGGTCGGTGAAGATCCGGAACCCTTCGACTTGGTGTCGTCCGAATCTGAGCTCGCTGCTTGGATAACAATCTTTTGCACTCCTCTACCAGTCTCAACTACATTCTCGGTGATGCTACCACTGCGAGCCACTGATCTGACCTTTGGTACAACTGAGCCATCATCTTTAACGCTGTTGATGCTGCCAGCGGCTGACCCTCGTCCTGATGAGAAGGCGTTGGCCAGCTCTGTTCGCGCTGTCTTCGGGCTACCATTGCTCGGCGCTGGCGGCGGCGCCTCGTTATCCTTCACGACTTCAAAATCAACCTGAGTACCCTCGCTAGCATTTGCTAGTCTGGCCTGGGCATCGCTCAGCCGTATCCCGCCGTAGCTCCTACGCACGGCTTGAACACCGCCTTTACCAGTGAGTTTCGGTCGAAAGATCAGCGGGGAATGCTCATCGCCACCAAGTTCGACTGCAAGTGCTTCGTCGACGTGATCGCCGGATATAGATGCAGGTCGGAGAGCTAGAGGGCTGGCTATCAAGGGTAGTGCGGCAGATCCCGCAGCTGGTTTGATCTTGACCGTGGTAGATTTCGTATTTTTTGGATTCGCAGCGCGGTTGGAAGGCCCCAGGTGTTTCAGTCGCTCCTTCATGTCTCCGAGGTTGGCCTTGACAGGAACTGCTGTCGCTGTCATGCGTCCATCTGGACCTGCTGAGCTCCTACGCATCAAGAAAGTCGCAGTCTTGGGGCTGCTCGAGATTATGGCCCGATCGCTCTGTGCACTAACAGATCCAACCCGCTTGTCTCGATGCTCTTCATCATCGAGGTCGATGAGATCGCCGTTCTCCTCGCTCCAAATTTTGGTTGCCTCCGCCTCCTGCATCATGCGTCGAGCTTTCGGTGCCGGAGTGAGCCGCCGAATGGCCTTGTGAACGTCGATGTACACGTCAGATTCATCGATAATTTCCCTATCAAACAAACCAGTAAGTATTGTATCCAAAGTTTGACAAGCAAGACTTGTACGTACTCTCCAATGAGCTCCTCAATAACGTCCTCGAGAGTCACGACACCAATGGCGCCGTGGTCTGCGCCCGGATATTCGGATACCAAGACCATGTGAGATTTGCCTTCTTGGAAGAAATTTACAATGTCCAAGCAGCTCGTCTCCGGTCGAGTCTCTGGTAGGGTTGCTAGTGGGAACTCTTTGACAAGCATGGCATCCTCGGGGTCGTAGGTGATGAGAATCTTGACCAAAAGCATGCCTACGAAGTCGGTGGGGCGCCCTGTAGCATGGATGGGAATTCTCGAGTAGCCTTCTGAGAGAATTCTGTCCATGGTCTTTTCGTCCAGCACGGTATCCTCTGCCATGACAAAGACATCGTCCATCGGGGTCATGACGTTCGCCACCGGCTTCTCTTTCAACTCCAACACGGCGCTGATGATGGTGACTTCATCCTCGTTGAGTCGCTCGGACACCTCACCCAGAGACTGGTGCAGAGTCACCAACTGCTTCAGCCCACTCTTCTTGTAGACAGTTCCGTGATCTTCCCCGAGAGCCCAGTCAAGGAGCTTTGCGGTAGGCCATGCAAGAGGAGCCATCAGCCACATCAAAATGAGGACTGGCTTAGACATGAAACCGCCGATTTGAAGGCCATATCGTACGCAGATGGACTGGGGCACGACTTCGCCGAAGATGACTAAACAAGATTCATGTTAGCAGAGTGAAACAGAATATGATGAATCTCCATCGCCACCTACCAATAAGAACGGTACTGCCAACGACCGCTGCAACACCGCCTCCGAGGCATCGATCCAATACCACGGGCAATGTTTCGTTGACAATGACATTGGACAACAACAGCGTCACTAGCACCCAGTGCTTCCCTTTCATCAAGAGATTGTACACTCTCTTGGCATTTTTCGACTGAGGCTCGTAAGGATCGCTAGAAAGGACCTGGAGGTAGATGTTGTCCTGTCCCATCAAGCTATGTATGATTAGCCAGTCGCCAAGCCAAGAGGGGAACGGAAAAGGTCAGCGTACGCGATGGTCAATCCGGCAAATGCGCCTCCAAGGAGGACGAGGACTATCGAAGCGACGTAGAGAACTGGAAGACTCGTTCCCTCGGCTTCTGGCACATTGTCGTGATGGTCCCTCGCGCCCAATGGAGCAGCAGCAACAGATGTTATTCCCAAGGTAAGAGCTCTCGAGAGGCCAATGACGGCCGAACGTACAGTCGCGAAGCCGCCGGAGCTATTGCCGCGGCGCGTCGCCATTCTCGTCGCCATCGTAAAAAGGTCGTCCAGGTAAAGCGTGGGCGCGTTCGTGTCAGTAGTGTTCGTCGAGCAATCAAGCGGACATTTTGTGCTGCACGAAGCGAGGCGGCGGATTAATGTGTAGCGAAGAACGGACGAACGGTATGGTCGAGGAAAAAAGGCCCCTGTACGTTTACCTCCTCAATTCAGCCAGAATCAATTGTTCAACATCTCCACTGCGAGAAGTACAGAGAAAACGAGAAATTCGCACGATGAGTAAGGATGTGATGGAAACTGGTGGATATAAAAGTGCGGAGTGGGCAAATGCAGGATGATGCTTGTTTGCTCCACCGAATGCAAGGAGCACCACGGATTTGATGACGCCTCCGGGGTTTGGTCTTGTGCAAACACACGTGCTGATTGGGCATGTTGCAAGCAGGAACGCTTCCAGGGTTCCGGGGTTACCTTAGGGTGACTGCTTTCGGACACTTCCGCGACGATGAAAAGCCCCACCATCAGAATCAGAGAGAGATGCCGTGACAGCCACCTCTGTCGAGCACGCACTACAATCAGTGCGGTTATCTCCGGGTGACGGACTTCGTCATCTCTTCAGAGTACAGACTGCGAGTTGAGTTGGCTAGGACTTGAAATCCCACTATCTTCCATATCTGCCACGCGGATGCCAAGCAGGTCGGCTGCGGCAAAAGACTGAGAATCACCAGGACCGCCGCATCATCGTCTCCACCTCGCCCATCATGCAGGGCTTTAACATGGGACGTTATGTCCCGCCGGACCTCGAAGGCACCACCAGCGGCAATAAGCTGCATGGGAAACACGCCCTGGGCGCCCGCGCGAACAAGATCAGCCAGGGCGTCCTCACCGTGCGCTTCGAGATGCCGTACCCGATCTGGTGCCTCTCCTGCCCCAAGCCCACCATCATCGGCCAGGGCGTGCGCTTCAACGCCGAGAAGAAGAAGATCGGCAACTACTACAGCACGCCGATATGGCAGTTCCGCATCAAGCATGTCGACTGCGGGGGTGCCATCGAGATGTGCACCGACCCGAAGAACACAGCATACGTGGTTGTTTCGGGCGCGCGGAAGCGGGACACGGGCGAGGACGATACGGAGAAGGGGAGAGAGGTGCGAGAAGGGGAATATGTGATCTTGACGGATCAGGAGAGGGAGAAGTTGCGGAGTAATGCCTTTGCGAGTCTGGAGAAGACCATCGAGGATCGCCAGCAGCTTGTGCAGGCGACGGAGCGGCTGGACGAGCTGGAAGATGCATCCTCGAGACACTGGGACGATCCGTACAAGCGGAACCAGATGCTGCGACGGACCTTTCGGGCAGGCAGGAAAGAGAGGGAAAAAGAAGGACAGGCTACGGAGGATCTGAGGGACAAGATGAGCCTGGGCATCGAGCTCGTGCCCGCCAGGGAAGAGGATGCGAGGCGGGCGGCATTGGTGGACTTCCGGCCAGCGGACGAGGAAGGGAATGCCGACAAGGCGTTGGCCAAGCCGTTGTTTGCCCCACCCGTTAAGCGGCAGGCTAGGGAGACATCCCAAGGGAAGAAGCTGAAGGCGGATGCCTTGGCTTCCAAGCGGCGGGATACTCTTGTGTCGGAGATCGTAGGCAATACCAGGATGGCAAAGGATCCATTTCTTATGAGTGGCCGGGGATCGGAGGGGCAGGTAGTAAAGACCCCGGCTAGACTTCCTGGCATCAAGCGGAAACGAGCCGGTGGGGTCGGGCTTGCTCCAGAGAGCACGTCGGGCGAACCCACAGGTTCATCTGTCGGGCTGGTGAACTACGATTCCGACTAGGCGTTATGATTCGTTGCATATTGGGGCGTTCAAGAGGGAGTAGCATTCAGGACCAGGCATGATAGGAAAGATACCCAGTGATTTAGGCCCCCTTACCGGTCAGGGGGGATAGAGTGTCATAGAATTCGACTACCAGCTAGTGCTCTTATTTCTCATCCCCAAAAGGAATGTATCCCCAAAAGTGATGGATCCAACCTCCCATTGAGAAACGCTCTCGCCGTAACTTTCGCACGTCTGAACCCCTTCGCCGCCTAACCGTGAAGGCATACCATTTCACCAGGCCTCTGTGTAAACTCCTAGTGAAAGTCAAGCTACCCACCGAGTCCCGAGAAAACAAAACCTAAACAACCAATGCCGGCCCACTGTGGGTGAGATAATGTGGGCAAATATCTTTATGCAACTCCGGTCGATGTATAGCCTACTCCTGGCTGTGAAAATATGTACGCCTCTTTCCAAGAGAACTGCGCAATGCTGCGTTGACTACACATCATCCATCTGGCCGGCAGGCTCGTCGTCGTCGTCGTCTCCGAAGCTTGCCACGGACGACATATCGTCATCGTCTTCGCTCTCGGCTCCAGCTTCGTCAGCGGCATCCTTGTTGGCGTATCTATGCACATATTCTGTACCCTTGTTCAGCATGCAAGCCTCCCTGGAGCCTTGGTGTCTCCAAGTACGTACCCTTTACTTTGACATCGTAGCTCTTAGGTTCTCGAATAAGAAGTGCGGCCGCCTCGCCATTTAGAGGGTCGGTCGGGTTAGGATATCGTAGCAGTTGCGGAAGGAAAACCTCGAATATGTTGATCATATCGAACATTGGCGACCATGTCTGGTTGATAACGTCCAGGCAGACAGATCCTGACCTACAGGACACCGTGCCGTTAGCGACCAGCACCCCCAAGGGTTCTCGTACTCCCGGCGGTTTTCTGGCAACTCACAGCTCATCGATATTCGGGTGGAATATACGGTTTACGAAGCCGATACTAGGTGACTTGTACGGGTACTGATCGGGGAGCTCGACATGGATTTTCCACACACCGCCTTCGAATGGAGCTGCACGCTGTCAGAGCCGCCTCATGCATGGTATGATTGATAGCACTGACTCTCGGCTGGTCCCTTGAATCGCACGTAGAACTCCTGCCTGTATCGCAAAGGTTAGGGCGTTGGGAGATTCGAAGGGGTAGGGTTCCTAGCTCACACTACAGGAGGTTAGTTGTCGGGACTGTTCGGAGTAGAGGACAATAAGACGAGAAGGACTTGGAATAATTCTTACTGTTGTCATTGACCAGCGTAACTTCATAGTCGCTCATGAGCCTACAGTAGTCAGTCAACCATGTTATGGGGCGCTGGTAGTTGCAGTTTCGTACATCCTAGGATCCGTTAGCGACTCGAACCACATGCAATCACAAAAGGGAAGAGCCCGTACTTCATGACCTGTAAGCCGCATAGCCCGTCAGTACATCTACATCTACATGAACCAAAGGGGGAAGCAGTGGAGACAAGCTTACATCAGTCTCGATTCTCCTGCGTGGGCTGCTCATCTTGGCCGATAGCGCGTGTTTCTGACGGTGGCGGGGATGTAGTGGTTTAGGTGGCTTGGTGCTGAGTTGCAATGCCAGAAGTCCCAAGGAGGAAGAAGACAGTTGAATAAGAGTGCCCGAGCCCTGAAGAAGAGTGGATGATCTCTAATGAGTCAACAAAGGTGTCGAGGCACGGGTATAAGTGGCAGTTGTTAGCGGAACAAAGGGCGGAGAGCGTGCGGTCGGGTCGGGTTCCTGGTGCCAAAGTCACGCGCACGATGATGATGATGAGGTGGTGGGGGGTGATAAGGCCAGATGGATAACGCTGTTTCCGAGGATTAAGCGCTTGGGGCGGGTAAAGTCGGTCCCAATATATCGGGTCAGAGAACCAGGTCTGATCAACTGCGGCCTAGTCTGAAGACCTAAAGGCCGAACTGTGTTGCCGTACGAAAACATCCAATGGCTAGAGTCAGTGCAATGGCGCGAATAGGGCCGTGTTCAGCAAGCGTTGAGCCACGACGTTGATGATAAGTCCATATGCGTGGTTCTGTTGATAAAGGAAAGCTTATTCAACATTCGACAAAATAAACATGAACCACTCGGTTGATGTCCCGGTACCGTCCACGCATACTATCTTTAGCTTGCCTGCTATGAAGATTTGCTAGACTCCTGTCACTATCACGAAGTAATCCCCCGCCGGGGGGGAACAAATGAGTGAGAGGAAACCATTGGATGAGTAGATTACCATATAGAAGTAAGAGTCATAGCCCTAGGTTGGTAAATAGGTTACTCTATATATTTACTTTGAAAGACTGTCTTCTGTAGTGGTGCTCTTTCTTCCCTATGTCCCGCCGAGTTTGCCGTGCAGGATGCTTTTGAATGAACTCACCTATCCGGTTTCTCGTGCTGTCACAAGGGATAGCTTCTGAGAGGCTTGAAGTCTTGTGTTCTCTAGGATAACGCTATGATTGTTGACCATATTCGACTTCAGGCACAACTTATCTGATATGGGTTTGCTTCCTCAACTTAACTCACCTTACCTTGATTCGATGGGCGTACCAGCTCCCGACTAACGACGGGTTAAGAGGCCTGGGGTTTGCCTCGTGCCTCGGTCATCCTGACACGGGATCTGTCCAGCACCCTGCTTCAGGTACGTACCCTCAACCAGCTCCCCCACAAGCCTCCGCTATTGGACGGGCCACCGCCCCAAATCCCCCCCAATTCAGCAGCCAGCCCACTGGAAACCTGAAGGCTGTGTGCGGTATAACGTGCCCGTGAAGGCGGTACTCGCTCAGCTGTGCGTGCATGAGCGGGCCGCGTAGGGTGAAAAAAGGACACCCACGGCAATTTCTGAAGATACTCAATTATACGCAGCAAAAACCATCATGACTTGGAGAATAAAAGAAGCGCTTCGCCCTAATCATGGCAAATCTTAGAACTTCATTTCTTACAATCTTACCTGGATCGCGCGATTGACCGCGCATTTATTTTCTTCCACTTTCTGCAATTTTGGTGTTTCGACCAAGTTATTTCATTCTATTCGCTGGACCATGTCGACCGCCCTTAGAAGTACGCTTCTGCGCAAGTCGTGTGCCGCCTCCTTGGTGGTACGCTGCACACGACCAGCCTTGGCCGCCACCACACCCTTCTATTCGTCGCTGGGCCAGAGCCAAACGACACAGGCTCGGTATAGCTCTCATTCGCCCATGGGCGGATCGACTCAGCAATCAAGGAAGAAAGTCACGATTGGTACTCTGCGCAGCTTGTACAAGAAGCGGGAGCCAATCACCATGATCACTGCTCATGACTTTCCCAGTGCACATGTCGCCGATGCTGCCGGCATGGACATGGTCCTCGTCGGGGATAGCTTGGCCATGGTTGCGCTGGGGATGGAGGACACAAGTGAAGTCTTACTGGAAGAGATGCTGCTGCATTGCCGGTCCGTTGCACGGGCTACCAAAGGAGCCTTCACTGTATGTTCATACTACTTCTAACTCCCGCCCCTGAAGCCCTTATTGACGGCTGCGTAGGTTGGCGACCTCCCAATGGGGACCTATGAGATTGCGCCAGAACAGGCCTTGGAGACTGCTATCCGCTTCATCAAAGAGGGCAGGATGCAATCTGTCAAGCTTGAAGGTGGCAAGGAAATGGCTGCAACCATCCGCAAGATCACCACAGCCGGCATCCCGGTGCTTGGCCATGTGGGCTTGACCCCTCAACGGCAAAACGCATTGGGCGGCTTCAGAGTCCAAGGCAAGACATCGAACGGGGCCCTAAAGGTCCTTGAAGATGCCCTGGCTGTTCAGGCTGCCGGTTGTTATGCCCTCGTTCTCGAGGCGGTACCCGCAGAGGTGGCCAGCCTTGTGACCGAGAAGCTTTCAATCCCGACGATCGGAATCGGCGCTGGCAACGGCTGCTCCGGCCAGGTCCTGGTGCAAGTTGATATGACTGGGAACTTTCCGCCAGGCCGGTTCTTGCCCAAGTTCGTCAAGCAGTACGGCAACGTCTGGGGTGAGAGTTTGAAGGCCATCGAATCCTATCGGGATGAGGTGAAGAGCCGTCAGTATCCTGCGCCAGAACACACATATCCCATTCCGAAGGAGGAGCTTGAGGCCTTCGCCAACACTGTAAAGAATTTATGAGCAGCTGCAATAGTCAGCGGCGCGTGCATCAGCATGGGTAGGCGGTGTGGGGTTGCATTACTGGCGTCAGGCATTGGGAGCATATGCATTTCATCAGGCGTAGTGTCGATATCATGAGTTTAGATACCATCATGTCAGGTTGGTAGCACTCAGCCGAAGGCGGGAGTCATAGAATAAACAACTACAAGTTGATCACTCGAGTTCTTGAAGCACTGCATCTAGTCATTAGTCTTGGTAACATCACTGGAGCTCATGGTAAAATCCTCAATCTCACCCGGTGCAAGTTACCGACAATCTCATCCAGAGACGGCGCAAACGAGCTGTTGACGTAGAGAAACACACTATCGGTGTCCTGGACTCTCAGCACCCTCCGCAGATAAGAGACAACGGCCTCGAACTTCTGCGTCGAGCTGATCTTGCAAACCTCCCGGTTGAGACTGGGTGCGTTGCCGATAGCCTTGAATCTGACGATAACTTTGTCCTGCAGAAACTCGCCCGCTGTGGCGAGTGCTGACGTCGCGTCTCGGGGCAGCGAGGTCAGGATTGCCGAAGCGGACATTGTGAGCGGTATCTCTGGCGAGGATGGCCGGTCCGGTATGGGTGAGGCTGGAGGCGACGGAGAGTCTGATTTTGGAGGTGGGGAGGATGGGGCGTTGGAAGCCATCTCTGATATGGTCTACTTTCCTTTCTTTAGTCTGGAGTAATACGCTGGCTCAGAAGACAGAGTGAAGAAATCGGTGTTTTGTAAGAAGCTGGCAGTTGGGACTGGATACGTGATTCCTCGGATGTCATTGTGACTGAGGCTGAGTTCAATTCTCAGGACATCCGTGATATCTTACCCATGGTGGGGCAGGTGCCTACGTGTTGCAGAACGCCTAACAATTAGAGCGCCAATCGCTATGAAGCAAGGCCAAATAAGCCGCCGGCCTGGAATCCAAGGTTCCGTCTGCGATGTGGAGCGCCGGCATACTTGAGCTAGTGCTTCCGCTCTGCACATTGTCCACTGTCATTTGCGATCACCTCATGGCACCCCAAACCAAGGTTGAGATGGCGAATAACCCCTCGAATACCGTGAAGCAAATCACCATAATGTATAAGTTCCAAACCCTCCATTTGCATTCGTTAACATACAGTATACACATATATAAACTGCTCAGTATATCTACACCCACTCACACCGTTTCATGGAATGAGCGGCCATGCTATTCCTGACAGTCATAGTCTCCCAGGTTTCCCTCCTCCACGCCGTCGACGCTCCATCATGCTCGCATCAGTCAATCAATTATGCATTGCTCCATCTCAACCCCATAGTGACCACCGGGACTCGCCAAGTCCTCAGCCTAAAAGTAAATAAAAAAACGAATAAACCCTGACCATTGTGGTATAAATGCTCCATGCCGGACGCCGGTTTTGCATGCAGTGCCTGTAGTGCGGATCGACAGAATCGAGAGTGAAAAGAACAAAAAATCAAACAGAATTTGAGCCCGACCTTCCGAGTAAAGACTCAAGTTCATCCGGGAAAGAAATGAAAAGAGGCTGTGGTGGATCAAGGGGAGCCGGGAGTGTTATAGTCCTTAGCCACATGCCGAGTATGGTGGGACTGTGGTTAAGTATCGATATTGAGGAGGATTCGAGTTGTGAGTCGTGAGTCGGAAGAGATAGATCCCAGGTGGACTGTTCAACGACCCTTCTAGTGGTCGTCCTCTCCATCATCCTCAGCGTTTGAGTACTTTGATACCCGCGTCAATTGCGAGAGAAGATCGTCTAGTTCTGCCCAGTTGTCCTCGGATTCTGCAAATCTGCGGTGCTTTCGTGACAGGATGTGCTAAATCATTGTTAACATTGCCCCAGACCGCTTCCGCGGATTTGTCACTTACTTCATCAAAGTCCTTGAATTTGTCCTGGCAGTTCTCGCAATAGCCGGGTTTGAGGTCTCGCTTGCTCTTCTGCGGCGGGGCTTGCGCTTGGGACCTGGAACTTGTCCTCGCATGCTTTCCGCCTTCATTTGAGGCGCCTTCCTCAATAAGATCCAACCGTCGATTTGTGGCTCTTCCGAGACTCGCAGATCGGCTCGACGTGACATCTAAACTCATCTCCGTAAGACGGCGCGAGCTCAGGTCCTGCGAATTCGAAGCACTCCTTTGCAAGACCTTGCGTTGAAGGCCATGGACCTCCTTACTGGTACCTGCCTTGGCACCATTGATACCCGACGTCGACGAGATCATCTGCGATCGAATGGCCGAGGTGATGTTGGAGGGCTGTACTCCAGATGCAACTGGTTCTCCAGCGAAGAGACGTCCGGCACCTGCCCGGCTCGTAAAAGCATTTTGAGGGCGGAAGTCGATCTGCTTGGAAGAGAAGGTCTTGGGAGGGTTGAACATCTCCATTGGCTTCACTCCAGTGCGCACCCTGTTGTGGCCATCCTGCATCTCGGTCAAGGTGCGTTTGCCCGTGATAACCTTGGGAGCAGGCATCTCTGGTGGTTGTATAGCAGGCCGTGTCTCGACAGGAGCTTTGGCCGCCCGCTCCTTCCCTTGTGCTTGTGGTTTACGGCTCGCCTTATCGGCGACCTCAACTTCCTCCACAAACGGGCAGCGACCATCCGTCACCGTGCGAAACTGAGGCCATTCACCCTCGTACTTCTGGTTAGCCTTGGGGTACTCCCTGACCATGATTGGCTTTTGCTTTTCGTCAATGTCGTACACATAAATGTATGGCCCTTTGAAGTGAACCAGCTCTCGACTAACGACAGTTGGATCCCGGTCAGATGGTCCGTTGAGTCTTTCGTGTTGCAGGAGCTGCAGTAGATTGGGCTCCTCTGTTACCTTGTTGGTCCCGGTCGTGTTGCGAACGGTTCCAGGCTTTGTCCCGTAAGACGCGATAACGTATGGGTCTGGCTCCATCAGGTATTCTAACATTCTACGAAACTTCTCCAAATGCCAGATCTTCTTTCCCATTTCCCGAGCCTTATGCAACACATCCGTATTACGCGTTGGGTTTGTGCGCCGAACGCTGTCGTCCTGGGGCTGCGTGTGAGCTCGTCTGGTCGCACTTTCAAGCAAGAGCCGACGTCGAACATCTGTTGAGCGATCCAACAGCGAGGGATTGATTGTCTGGGGCTGCTCGTCCGATTCGGTCTCCTCATGAAGGGAGTCGTGTAAGTCAGCTTGCCCGCTTTTCTCGGCAGGAGGGATCGGCCGAGTGGTGACGACGTGTGTGATGTTGTTTGAGAAGAACCTCTCCTCTCGCTAATAACCAGGCAAATGTCAGTTTGGGTTGGGACAGCCGCCACGGTGACTTGGTGATACGTACAGCTCCAAGCGAGGATGCCTGTTTAGACAGTTTGGCTCTGAGATCGTCCTGGATGCTCTCAAAGTAGAAAACCATACGAGGAAACCTTGTACGGTACTCCTTCTGCCACTCACGGATCTTGTCCAAATTGGCCGCATCATCCTGCTGCTGCTGTGTCGGGCGTTCGCGTTCCTTTGCAACTGCTTGTCGTGTAGTCGTGCGTTGTGGGAGTTGACTCCGCGGGTTCTTCTGAGGAGACCTGAGAGGTCGTTGCGTGCCGTTCTCGAGCAATTGCTTCTTCAAGGGCGGCGGCTGGCCGTAGAGCTCTTCCCGCTGCAAGTTGGCGTGAGATCGCTTCTGCTTCGCTGCCTGTGCCAGAGCCGAAGCTCCTCGCAAGGGCGAGTTGGCGACATTGGGATTACTAGACAGAGGGATTCGTCTAGTAGACATGGCAGAAATGCTGATGGGAGTCGGTGATAGGGATACAGCTGCCATAAGAAATGCCCAATCAAGATGTTTTGTGGGAAAAGGAAGGTTGTGAGTGGTGGGAGGAGGGGTTGCTCTGTGAACGAGCACGCGACGTGGAGGGCAAACACGTCAGGCCCGCGTACTTCACAGAGGCAGTATAGATGATGTTACGAAGGCATTGAAGTCCTGAAGAAGTCCCAGGGCGAGGACAGGAAGAAGAAAAGGTAAAGAGGAGGACTGGAGGCTTTTCGGATGGTTGTCTGACTTGCTTCTTTGGCGGTGACAGAGAGCGGAAGGACCTTGGGTGATAGAAGAGCTTTATTGAAAGGGTGTGTGTGTCTTGGTTTTGGCCCGGGTTCTGTGTTATGGGGGCAGTCGCGCTTGGGCGGGAGGAGGGACAACAGCACTAATCCCGGTTCGGAGCCTCGGAAAACACGCACAGACCACCACCTTCTCCAGCAACCAGCTGCCATCAGGAACTTTGACTTTGGTGAGGTAAGCAACCGAAGAAAAAAAAACACTGCGAGTGTGGAGTGCTAATAAACAATGCAGGAAGGGGGTATTGATCCACTACAGTGAGCCACCTACACTGTAACACCGTGCCAGGTAATTAATCAGCCCAGTGCCCGAAGATTCAAGGTTCCAGGCGGCGTGGTCCACTGTCGCCTGACGCGTTCTACTGTGCTTCTAGCCTGAGTTTATAGCGTATCATCGCTGTATTTCGTCCCTAGTAGTAAACCTTTGAAACCACTGGCGCGGACTAACTTAGATCTGAAGACATTTTACTACTGCAGCCGAGGCATTGAATACGGGCTATGTTCCGCATGAAGGCGAGAAGTAAGAACCTCAACCAAGCACCATACTCCACTGATCTATTTTACCCTCGTGAGCGGTCAATAAAGGTCGCCATATCATACCCAGACGTCTCATCCTCTTGGTTGGATAGTGCAACAAGGCATAGTGACAGCCTCTCCAGCTCAATTCTCGTTATCTCGGCGAGACCGCATGAGGGGATTGCCAGCTTGGGTTCGTGATGACCTCATCCTGGCGAGCGAGTCAACGTCCAACCCTCGCTTAGTCTCCGACGCCATCCTAAAAACCCGGACATGAAGCTCCCCAGGTCCGTCCCTCGCAGCTTTCGAGACTTGCACCGGCCGGCACTTCTCCCAAAGCCGAGAGCTCAAATCCTCCATCGGAATTTTGCTTCCATATCTGCCGCGGATCTTCAGTTTGGTCAACCAGTCCATGAGACCCATCCTCACATTCTCAAGGCTGGCGAGAGTCAGTCAATCCCGCCAACACCATCAGGCTCATAACCCTTTTATCCCCTTTCCTCTCAACTAATGCGCGGATGCAGTAACTCCTGGCATCTCCGCTCAGGAGTATGCGGATCGCCGTGCCAGGCTAGCCCAGCGCTTGCCCGAAGGCGGCGTCGCCGTGCTGTCGGCTGCTGAGTTGAAATATCGGTCCGGTGCCGTGTTTTATCCTTACAGGCAGGAGACGAACTTCTTGTATCTCACTGGCTTCAACGAAAGTGACTCGTTGGCAGTCATACAAAACACCGGCAAAGAGCTCGGTGACTACTTCTTCTACCTTTTTGTGCGGCCCAAGGATCCCGTCGCCGAGCAATGGATGGGGCCGCGGAGCGGCATAGATGCCGCCACAGACATCTTCAACGCGGATCAGGCCGGCGACATCAACAAGATTGAGGCTATTCTGCCAGATATTCTCAAGGGCGCCACCAGGGTCTATACCGACGTCGAAAAGCCCAAGCACGGCCAGGCGGAGAGCAAGTTCTGGCAGCTGATGAAAGGCAACAAAGAATGGTTCCCATCCATTCAGTTGCCGCTCTACTCCCTTATGAACACCCTGCGAGCGACCAAGACCCCAGCAGAGATCGCAAACATGCGCAGAGCGGGCCAGATTTCCGGCCGAGCCATCACAGATGCCATGCGACGACAGTGGACCGGCGAGAAGGACTTGCAGGCTTTTCTGGATTACCGCTTCACCGCGGATGGGTGTGACGGTCCAGCCTACGTTCCCGTCATCGCGGGCGGCCAGAATGCGCTCTGCATCCACTACGTCTTGAACAACAAGATTCTTAAAGACGGGGATATGGTTCTTGTCGACGCTGGCGGTGAATATGGGACTTACATCACTGACATCTCGCGAACATGGCCTGTGTCCGGGAAGTTCACGCCCGCGCAGAAAGACCTCTACAACGCTATCCTGAAGGTACAGCGCTCGAGCGTCTCCCTCTGCCGCCAGAACGCAAACCTTTCCCTCGACGAAATTCACGACGTCACCACCAACGGGCTCTTAGAACAGCTCAAGGACCTGGGGTTCGACATCTCGCACCGGACAATAGACACCTTGTTCCCCCACCATGTAGGCCATTACATCGGCCTTGACGT
The DNA here is from genome assembly GCA_001557505.1 of Reticulascus tulasneorum. Classification (NCBI taxonomy): domain Eukaryota; kingdom Fungi; phylum Ascomycota; class Sordariomycetes; order Glomerellales; family Reticulascaceae; genus Reticulascus; species Reticulascus tulasneorum. The sequence goes on from LSAX01000006.1 coordinate 1,816,166, forward strand.
GCACGACGTCCCCGGGTACGGCAGAAAGGTACCCCTGCAGGCAGGCCACTGCGTCACAATCGAGCCAGGGGTGTATGTGCCTGATGATGACCGATGGCCCAAGCATTTTAGAGGCATGGGTATTCGCATCGAGGACAGTATCTGCGTAGACGAGGATTCGCCGCTGATACTTACCACGGAGGCCGTGAAAGAGGTAGTCGACATTGAGGCTCTCCGGGGTTGACCCAAGTCCAAGGGGGAATTCATGTCCATGTAATTGTTTAATTAGAGTTTGAAGCCGTCGTTTTCAGACTGGCACGCCAGGGCTTCCGTGTCTAAGATGTTCAGATCTCTTGTGTCAGACACATTCAATCAGCTGCCTAGACAACGCGGCTTAAATTGTTCCATGTGTCTCGGTATGGCTAATGCTATGTTATATTAGGTACCGTGTTAATATGGTATGCTGCAATTATATTGGCCATGCACCCGTGCAACGGAAGTGCATGGAAATTATTTCTCTTCGCACATGGAGTTTTGTATCTCTGTCTGTCATGCTTCCAGTATATCCAGATGTTGTCTGGGCCATGCCCTAGTACGCCGGTGTCTGAGTCAATATCCCGCCATTCATCTTCCATCCATGTTTAATCACCCCTTTAGGGCACCTGCCATCGTGTCATGTATATACAGTGTGATTCGCCGTTTGGCACATTTGCCATGTGGCTAGAGGATAGAATCCATCAACAAAAGCCTCGGGGGTCGAAGAGTGTTCTGCTATAGATTGGCATGGGGAAAGGCTGTCTAGCCGAGGCGTTGAGGAGTTGTTCAAAAGCTTGCAGCCTCCTTGCTAGCTCCTGGTGTTCGCGCATGATAGCTCTATTCTTTTTTTCCAGATGATGTATGTATTCAGTAGCTTTCGTAAGAACCGTTCCCTGCAACCCGTGTCAGTCGTCCGCTCAGAGTTAGGATGGAAAGCAGCTACTCGCCTTGCTCACTTTAGGGGGACCTCTGGATTGGCTCTCGGCCTCTTCTTCTTCTGCGCCCTCGTCGGGTAATGATTTTAGTGACGGAATCGCGTCCCGTAGCTCAGCAATTCGATCCTTAAGATTTGTCCGATACTTCTTCTCGATGTCGTTATGCGTTGTCCGGTCTCCGGCCTTCCCTTTGTCCTTGGACTTATCAGATAGTCCGGTGTTACTTCTTTGAAGGTGTGCTGGCTTCGTATCCCAGTCTGCAGTAGTATTTTTTCCCCTTGATGGTGGTGGAGGCATCGCCTTTTCTGGTACTTTCGAGATTTCACTCATGCTCGTTGTTGTTCTGTCGGGACCAAAGGCTCCTAAACTTGACGAGAATTCCGACTCAAAATCCGCACCGGGACCAAAGCTGAATTCAGAGCCAAAGGAACTAGGTTTTCCAGTGTTCAGGGCTATTGCTAGCAGTTTCCGCTGCTCAGCATCAAACATCGGGTTCCCTATTCCGAATAAAGAATCCATCCTGAGTCCGGCTTGCGGCCTCTCCCAGCTCAATGGCGTCGAGTACAACCCTTCTCTGGGTGGAACATCTGCCGGCGGTTGAGTGTCAATACTCGAAAGCTGCTCCCCAAGGTTCATAGACTCTATTAATTCTTCATCATCTGAAAGGGCATTATCGAGAGCGCTATCGTCAGCAAAATCGTCGTCCTTGAAAATACTGCTAGTATACAGTCCAGTGCCCAGGCCAGGAGTGGTAGACAAGGGATTCAATCGGCTCGACGGTCTATGAATCATTAGTACCCATCTAGTATATCTCTTTTATATTTAAGTATCCCAGGCTTACGTTGTGACGTTTCTGGTGCCAGTATTCCGCTTAGAAAAGTCTATCTCAAAACTCTCGCCAAGCTTGCTGTCTTGATCATCATCATCAAATTGTATCCAGTAGTCCACCGAATCAAGCACCGATGGTTCCGGGGCTACCTTCACTCGTTTCCTATCATGCTTGTGTCGTTTTCCTGGCTCTGATGATGCCGGAGCTGCTCCCGCAAGTAGTGTACTCTTCGATTGTCCCAAGAACGATGACCCCGAGATAGATCCTCGGGAGGCATTAGTTGGCGCCGTTGATGGCTGAGCGAAGGAGAGAAGCGAAGCACTGGATGTCGCAGCTGAGGCTGATTCCGAAATACCAGCATCTCCCCTCAGTCCTTCCCAGAGCGATGTTTCCGCCGCTTTGGGAGTCACAGAAGATCTGGACTGCTCGACATCCTGTTCTACCGAGTTCGATGCCTGAGCGCTTGGCGCAGCGAAGTAGTCAAGATCCTTAAGAAGATTATCGTCCATCACAGTGCAGCATGTCGACCCCCGAAATATCGGCGGCCCTCGTTAACAAATCGGTTCCGTGCGCTGAAGGTCCTAGTTTCCACCGTGCAATAATTGTAGCAAGCTGAACCGGCCACAAAATTCGGATTGCTGTTTGGCTTTGAATTCAACGCCGCCCCGAGGGCTTAGTATCTTTTATACGTTCAGCCAATTCGTTTGACGTGCCCCAGCCTTAGTGGCACACGACGGCGCTCGATGAAAGGCGACAATTGGCGATAAATGATAGGCTTGCGTAGGGATAAGATCGTCAATGTCGAGAGACGTAAGAATGGCCGGCGTTGAAGAACAAGCCGAGTCGCAACGGTGGGGATGAAATTTGCTTAATAAGACCAAATTTCAAGATCACAGCCGCCAGGAGGGTATAATGGCTTCAGAAGATGACGGTGGCGCGTGTAGGTTGTTGATTGCCTCGATATCGGTGGTGAAGTGTTGGACTTGAAGCTCAATGAGAATTTAAGAAGTGCTTGTATTCGTGAGAAGGTGCTCGTTAGAGCGAGCTGTCAGATTGAAGTAGCGGGAAGATGCGGGCAGCTTCGAAAAGAGGAGTCAAAAGTCGGGTGATTTGCTCAGACTGGTTCCCGGACGACAGGGTCGTCTCCACGAATTAGCTCCTGCAGACGGTTAGCGAGCAGAGAATTTAGTCAATTGACAACTGGTCGCGTGAAAGGTCTGGGCATCCAAGTATGGGCTGACTTCTATCATCCTGAAGTCAAGTAAGGGAGCCGGGGTGAGCGTTACAAGAAGTTTGACCATTTTCATCTCGACAATCGTATGATGAACAAGGCTGAAGAGAGGGGAGTCGTGCCACTCCGCGCCAAGACGGTTCGGGATGTTTTCTCATTGGCAGAATTCTCAAGAACCCCACCAATTACTATCAGCCTTGCAGGCTGAGTCAGTAGACGGGGTGCCGGGGTGGACCGATGCATTTTCAACCCAGGTAATTACGTCCGCAGTCCATAATCAGTTGCCTTCACACATTATGTGCATGAATAATCTATAGACCTTGCATCCATCCAGCACGAGATCATTCTGTGAAGCGCAGATACAATTTGACTTTGAATCACGACACGAGCACTCTCGGCTATCAATGAAGGTAATTGTGTGCCTGATGCATTCTCGATGGTCCCATCGAAATCGCTTGACATAACGGCAGACTCCAGACGGCCTTTTTTGCTGGCAACCCGCCTTTGCAATTAGAAGCCCCTTCTTTGTCCAAGTAGAGCCCACACTTTCCAGCTAGGTTGTCTCAATACCTCAGATTCCCTTGACTGATTCAACTGTTTTTTGTCGAGTCCGACTCTATAACGCAGCGTCATTGTTTGGTCTCTCAATAAAAACACATGCTTCAAGTGAAAGCCAATAACCGACAGTTCTATTATTGACTGGTCGAGTAGTACTTGTTTTATCTGGCAATAGCTATTGAGGGACTTATAGAGGGAAGTCTTTCATTGTCACAATGACGCTGTTCAAACCTCCAATGTGTTCCAACTCATTAAGAACATGGCCCCTTATGTTTTCAAGGCTTCGTCTTCACCTTCGTCTTCATCTTCATCATTTTCTTCCCCCTTCAAAACGACCCTTCATTCGTATTAGGGAAGACACGAGCCGTTACTTCAAACACCAAACTCAAGCAGGTCATATCTCTTCAAAGCAATTGCCGACTTCAGCCTACAGTTTCAAGATATCTAAAGGCAACGACTAGCAAACATGAAATCCGCTATAACCTTCCACGCTTTGATTATGCCTGCCCTCGTCTATGCAACAGTCAGCCCCATCAACACACCTAGTCCCATGCAAAGAGGTGCCTATGCTCACTGTGAGCAATTCTACAGAGCTTCTCCTGGCGTCACCTGTGCCAGTGTAGCAGCAGCACACTCCCTCACCCTAGCCGAGTTTCTTCTTCTTAACCCGCAGGTTGGAGATCCAGTCGGGTGCAAGGATACTCTTCTTGCCCACTGGTGGTATTGTGTCAAGGGCTTGGATTCCAACAACTTTCTGCCGGATTCCCGGACACGCTTGCCTATAACTACAAATGCTGTCCCTGTTTCTCAGCCTCCGTCGCAACCACCACAAACCGCCCGACCCCCAGTGCAACCTAACCCGCCAATTGCTCCGCCGAATCCCCTTCCAGCGAAGACTATCACAGCTGCTCCTCCTCCGCCGACCCAGTGCCTGACTGACAACTGCTGGCGCGCATTCAAGCTAGCTAGATACGGTGCTAGTATCAGTCAGAGTTCGTGGTGCACAAAGTTCCTGGCATCGCCTTGTTTGCAATCAGACCTTGGACTTGTTTCTGGCCTTCCTAATGCTGCCAGAGGGCTATGTACGCAAGGGCCGCCATGCAAAGTCATCAGTTCTGCCTGTGCCTGCTACACTGCTGGCCTCATGAATGCTTAGAAAGTGCGCAAGGCACGCAGAGTGGGTGTGGGCGAAACAGAGATTCACGAGAACTTTCATCATGAGGGCACCACTACAAGCACCAACTGTATCTAGATCCTTGCGTGCTAGAGCACTTCAGTTTTCATAAAAGTTTGTTCTGTTTGAAGTTCATTAATGTCATGAAGCGGGCAAAACTCCCGCCCTTGCTTGCCCAGTGAGTGTGGTCCTGTTACCTCCGACCTATGCCGCTTGGGTATGGATAAGAAACGTAACTTTTCCGTCTCAGCACCAGTGTGCTTCTTTTATTTGCGAGCTCTAGGATTTGGATCTCGTGCGCGGTTCGCGCAATCGAAGCACTTGTCATGAACCAAAACAATGTCATGCCTCGCGCCTGGGCCCTTGCACCCGGCTTGGTGACACCATCTTATATTGTAAAACCCAATGTGGCCACACTGCCACTGCTTATCAACCTGTATGCACATGCTTCTTGAAGTTCCTTGTCTTGGTCTCGGCGGTTTTTTGGGCTCATTCAAGCCTTGCCTGTTGCTGGATTGCTGTCAGTGGACTTGTTTCCCCTTACAGTGTGCCGACTACGGTGACAATTCGAACAACGGCCAGACGAGCGTACCTTGCAAATTGTATCATCAATCGTTAATTTTGGATTTTGGATTCTGGATCTTGATCATGGATTTTACTTCCGCATTAGTTTATAGCCACTCTGCCTGTCGTGGTCTTTGCTTCGGACTCGAGAGTCACGGCTGTCTAGTAACAGCAGGAAGCCCACGGCCAGACAGTTTACGCCCTGATGTTCACGACATCGGGAAAGAACAAGCCACGAAACTGATCATGACCTGGAAGACGAGCGGGCGAGGGTGTATTTTCAGAAGAAAGAATGCCTGAAAACTTTGATGGACGGGGGCGGCTTTTTAATTCCCAGGATTCGAACAATCAACTACTTGTCAACCTGCGCAGTCCACCTGCGCGACACCGAAATGGGACCCTGTAGTCAGTGCATTGGTGGACATCCACTTGTGTAAGCTAGACTAGTTGGTGACGAAAATGTGAGTTGTGATAGAACATCTGGATACCGTGTGCTCCCGGACCCAATTAGAAATGGGGCAGCTAGTTCTATCAGATCAACCTCGTCTTATCAGATCCTTGCTGTGCGCTTCTGCCGCTTTGAAGCACCGTATTCTGTGACGGGGTACCGTAAACCGAACCCCGGCTGGCTCTTCTTACCACCAGACCGAGCGAAGACATGTTGGTGTGGGTAGCCTCTTTTTGTCACACGAACGAGTCTGGCATACGCCGTAAACGGATAGCTACTTTCGAGAGGCCAGCGGGCAAGACCTGGACTCGCAGGGTCATGTTGTGTTTACAGAGTCTGCAGTATAGATGGGACAATTGCAAAAGCTGCCGCGATGTTGCTCGTCCATCAAAACCATGTCCGACGATCCCCGAAGAGGCGAAATGGAAGCCTACAAGCCTCCGTCTTCATGGCAGGCATCATAGTACATTCGACAGCTCCAGCTCCGAAGGCTGCAAAAAGTGCAAATCACTCAACAGTGAATGCAAACGGCAGACTTTGCTGCTAGACTGCTCATGTTTGTTGGGGGATGAATTCGACGATAACGCAGACTGAGTTGCTGGGCAGAAATTCATAACTACATGCTACAGTTACCATAGGACCTGAGGCTCTCTAATATTTGCAATTGTATTTCCAGAATCACTCGACCAAGCAGAAGAACGCGAAAAATTCGTCTGGTCGAATTGCGAGGCACCAATTGGGTTTCTGCGTCGCGCGTTTGATGAGAATGAAGCAGACAGCGTCGTCAACCAATACCTACCTAAGATCGCTCAAGTTTTGGACATAGAGTTCAAGCCCAACCAGTGATAATTGACGAGTATGGTATGGCTTCGTTTCCGAAGTACCTAGTAAGCAGGCACGCAGCAAGACTTTGTGGCACACAAATTTCCAGGATATGATAACGACATATTGGATATTACGAAGTACGCCCAGAAACGGACTGCCCAGCTTAACTTGTTTGCAGCAACCCCAAGAAGATCCGTACACTGTTGAAATTTGATAATGAGGTCCTCTTCAAGTCAGTACCTCTACTTCAGTGGCAGCAGGTTTTGTTTAATTCCGCCAACCCTGTTGAACCCCGCCAATCTCTGCTCAGAACGCCGTCGTCCCGAGAGGAAGGGCCAAAGGCAATCTTAATACCCTTTTAAGCGTCCAATGTCACCCTCCTTACCGTACATGATGGATGACATGGTGAGCTGCGACTGTTGTGGGGGAAATAAAAACGGAGGCATCCCACGACCATATGCCGTGAATCGACTTCACTTAAAGGGTTCAACCCCGCTCGGCTACCTGCAGCTGCGAGTGAAATGGTCTGATGTTGACTGTTGATCAAAACGCCACAGTCATTGTGAGAATCGGTACCAAGGTACTTCGTACCCGTAAGTGCACTCTGTTCTCAGAAGCATCATCCTCATGGGGCTTGGTGGTTTGTAAATGGGACTGACAATCAGCTAGGCACGATATTAGTCGGCGCCTTGGGTGGAAGAGGCTTACTATTTGACGTGGATCCAGTAGAGTCACCATTCGCGTACAGAACGCCTGTGCACAGTGATATAGATCTAAGATATGGGGCTCCTAAATGTAGACGTAGGGCCTTCCCAAGGTCTTGCTGTAGGGTTAGCCGGCATTGCAACTCTCTTCGTCGTATTGAGTCGTCTCAGCGCGAGGAAAGCACATCCTAATGAGCCACCATTACTTTTACCATGGGTTCCATTCATCGGCCACTTACTTGGTATGGCTCTGTACGGAGGCAAATATGTCAAAAGACTTGGGTAACGGCAGAGAGTTGACCGAATAAAACGGCTCATGCTAACCTCTGAATAGGTTGTCACATAAGGGATTGCCAATCTTTACCTTACCCGTCCCGATGTCCAGGATATACATAGTTACAGATCCATCTTTGGCAGCTGCTGTTCAGAGAGCATCCAAAGCACTCTCATTCACTCCACTGGTTCCCGATATTACGGAGCGCATCCTTGGTCTGGACAAGCGAACAATCAACATCGTCTGCCAGAATCTCGATCCTCAACCCGGAGAGCCTCGAGGGTTTCTTGCGGATATCCATGATATGCTCTACTCGTATCTAGGCCCTGGGCAACCATTGAACGAACTCAGTCGCGATGCTGCGCAGGAACTTTGCGAGCAGCTGAATCACTACATGGAATCTCTGCAACGACAGAACCCTCCCTCGGAAACGGTAGATTTGCTTCTCTGGGTACAGCATTTTGTCACGGTGGGAACCGCTATGTTTCTTTATGGCCCCAGCAATCCAATCGCTGTCCATCCCGAACTCGAAGAAGCATTCTGGGACTTTGACCATGGCCTAGGTGGATTGCTGATGGGGATATATCCGTCCTTGACAGCAGCCAAAGCGTATCGGGGAAGAGAGGCGCTGGCAAAGGCATTGTCAGAGTATTTAGAAGCCGGGCATCATAAACAGGCTTCCCGAATCGTACAAAACCGGGTCAGCATTGCGGACCAGTACGATTGGACGAAAGACATGACTGCTCGTTCTGAATTGTCATTCCTTTTTGCTGGAATTGTGAACACAGCAACGACTGTCTTTTGGGTTGTGTTACAAATCTTTGCCAGCAAAGAACTCCTGGAAGCTGTACGGGCTGAGCTCGCGGCAGCTGTTGCAGAGAGCGAGACGAACGTCGGTCCAGGTCATATCAGCATTAACGCTATCAAAGAGAGCTGTCCAACATTGGTCGCAGTCTTCAGAGAGTGCTTGAGAGTAGGGTCGGAGAACTTCTCAACTCGCCTTGTAAGAGACGATATGATGCTAGCAGACAAGTATTTCTTGAAGAAGGACTCGGTGGTTCAGATCGCGGGTGGGGTTATCCACGCTGACAAGGGAATATGGGGCGAAGATGTCGACGACTTCAACCCCCAGAGGTTTCTTAAAATGCAGGAGGGAAAGCAAAATTCCGTACATCCAGCTGCTTTCCGAGCTTTCGGCGGCGGCAAGACGTTGTGCCCCGGTAGACACTTTGCGGCGAACGAAATCCTGACTTTTGCGGCAATGATCGTAATGGGCTTCGAGCTCTCAGCCTCTGATGGTGGACAGATCCGTGTCCCGAAGAAGCATGACGGCGTACTGCCAGTACACATTCTGGAGCCCCATGAAAAGGACAGCGTCAAGGTCAAGGTCAAGGTCAAGAACGCGATCGAAAGCACGAAGGCTTGGAAGATAGTGTTGTAAGCTGGATGCCCAACTTAAGGTCACTCCAGTCCCCTCTCTGTGTCTACCATCAATAGATATTTCTGTGTGTATTTTCTTATAATTGGTATAAAATAAAATAAAAAAACTGGTACATAACTTCCATCGCAACGACGTAGAGCTCTTGGGAGAATCGGGAACTAGTAATCTACATATTCCCCAAGAACTTGGGGAAGTAGAGAGTGGTTTGTCTGTCAGATGCCCTCTCGGTCCTTCCACCGATTTTGTTTTTGTCGCAACTTTTTTACTCACCCTGCTTCTCTGACCTCTTTAGATCAGCCCTTGTGTTTCTTTCTTCTCGCAATTCCCAAGGCTAATGAGAAGAATCCCAATAATCGGAAACGTGCTCGGTCTCTGGTACAAACGAAGATATTTCTCTTCTCTGCAGCAAAATTGATGGCTATGGCCACTATCTGAGGATCTTCTTTCTTTCCCTCAACCCCTACCCTTCCTTCTTCACTCGTTTTAAATCTTTAACCTACCTAGGTAGTTTTTCTCCCCAAACTCTACCAGAACTACACTACAACGTCATTGATGGCTTTGCTCTTCGTCAACAAAGCGTCCAGTCAAACGAATCTCGGAATTATATCAAGATCTTGAGTGGGCATCATGCGCATCAAAGGTAACCGGGGCGCTGTTAGTGCCTTGGTACTGGCACTTTCGGCTCTGAACTCGGACGGGTTTTCATGGGGAAGTGGCAGACGGAAGGCAACATGTATGGTCTCCAACCCAGATTCACAGGTGAAGCTGACAAAACGTGACAGTGGACGCCCAACCGTCAAACGACGAAGTTCTCCAGAGCCCGTCCCTTCTCCTTCAGTTTAGGTCTCGTCTCCCGAATATCTATGCCGTTGCAATGCATGAACTCCAGGAACTCGAATACGAGCCTCTTTGTCACCGAATTGCGGCCCGTCTTCTGGTCAACAACTGCCAACTACTAGAAGGAAAGGACGATGCGACGGTGCTGATGGATAGTGGTAGGCAAGTAAGGGACTTTGTGGACTCATACGCCGCCAGCTTAGCAATATGTGACCTTGGGAGAGGCGGCTTTCATATACCTCCCGGCTGCGCAAAGTTCCGCGAACAAACCTTGGCTGGAATCACAATATCCAAGAACCCTCGCTTGCACGTCTCTTCGAGTGAAATCGACTCTTGCCTCTCTGGTCTCGCAAAGTCAGACTCGGCGTGGAACACTTGGGTCAGCTATCGACACAAAGCCTTGAGATTCTGCGAGGCAGCAAGAGCAGACAACGAGAAAGGTATGGTGCAAGCTTCATCAACAAGTCTTCTTCTGACCTTATATAGCTCAAAATATCCACCTTTATCAACGCTTGACGAAAGTGCTAGCGGACCTTACAAATGGAGTGGAACTAGAACTCAAGAAGCACTTGCAGTTAGTTGACCTGAGAGCGCAGGAAGCAATGGTCCACCTGGACAGCCTCAACCCACAGATTGATAAACTTCAAGATAGTCTTGCATCCATCGAAAAGCAGCTTTCCAGAGACATGATGAATGCTGTCAAGGTGAGATACTCGCTACTTTAGCCACGTGAAGCTGTTGACTTTGTTAGGATTCAACTGAAACGGCGAGACAAAGTCATGGAGATGCAAAGAACCTACAACAGGTACTCACAGTATTACTCAAGACAGTCCTTGAAAACAATGCACAAGTTGCAGCTTCCCACGAATATGCTCTGGAAACTGTGGCACGACGAACGAACGACGAGGTATCGTTAGTCATGACGGCCCTCGAAGCTGCTATTGCCTCCTCCACCACACTCCAAACCGAGATGGTAAGATATCTGCCAATGTGTTACTAGCCCCTATCTGACAGAAGTTCAGGAACTCACTCGACTTCATACAGCAGAACTTGCCCACCGCCAAGGGTCTTTAGAGGAGGTGAGTAACAGCTAGAAACCGAAATGTGATTTCTAACATTATGCAGGGAATGGAAAGACTTTTACATCTCACACAAAGCTTTTCTTCTATATATGAAGATCATAGGGGACTTTTGACTGAAGCACAGGGGAAAGCAATTCATATCCTAGATACTCTGGAAGAGGCAGAAAGTTCTGCAACCAACGTCCGCGGCTCACTGCAGAGCACCCCAGGATGGACTCGCTGGTGGCCATATATCGTTTGCCCAACAGCCTCTCTGGTTATGGGGTCATACGGACTTCCCCCATCTGCGCTTAGAAATGCGGTGCTTATTGCTCTAGGTGTGTTCCTGTCTGATTGTCCCGGGACCGAGCAAGTCACTAAATATTTCAATGTAGGTGAACTCACAGGCCTCGTCATTTCATCCGTAAAACATTACAACGACGAATTTCTGGCGCCCTCTCAACCTAAGACATCCTTTGATTTGGAGAGGAACAATTCTCTTTCATTTACAACTATACAAGACGATTTTGCTCATATCATATCTGCGGACCTACACGGGGTCCAACAATCGGGACGGCAATAGATCATATTGGCGCCTCGCTTCTTCATCCATCCTCAATCATAACGGAACAAGGACCATGGGAATCGGGAATTTGGTGTTCTTATTGTTTTATTGGGCAAGAATTCTGGGAGAGGTCGGCTGCAGAAAGAGGGAAGTTACATTGGGACAAGGTGGCACACTCTTTAGAACCATCACGACTTTTAATTACCAACCTCGAAGTTCTTTCGTAGCTAATGCAAGTCATAGCTAGACATGATGAAATCATCTTCCGCTTTGAAAGGCTACCTTCGTTATGTGGGTATAGAGCATAAGGACGCGGGGTTTGACTAATGCATCTCAGACAAACTTAACATTGTATTTCTCACCAATCTATGACAACCTGTTTTGACCTAGCAACACCGAGTTTACAAGCCAGATATTATTGAAAGGATGGCAACAAATATCAAAATAGCCCTCATTCAGCTGTATGCCAAGGTTAGAATTTCGTCGTGACCTCTCTCTTTCTTTATGGAGATTGGCAAAGTCGAGTATATCTCTCACTACGCCGAACCGCATGCACCTTCGATATGACATGGACGTATGAGAGGCATTGACTAATTCGTCCTACAGCCCGTGGAACCGGACTACAATTTCACGAAAGCGGCCTCCTACATCCGCACTGCTGCCGCGCAAGGCGCCGACCTTGCCGTACTGCCCGAGTACCACCTCACCTCATGGGCACCCGACAGCCCAGCCTTCCAAGAATGCTGCGTCGCTTCGTCCCATTACCTTTCAAAGTACCAGTCCCTCGCCAAGGAACTCGGCATATCCATCGTACCGGGGACGGTCGTCGAGCTTGAACCTGACGGCTCGCTCGTCAACATCGCATACTTCATCTCCGCGACTGGTGAGGTGGTGGGCAGGTACCAGAAGAAGAGCCTCTGGCACAACGAGCGGCCGCATCTCACGGCTGACACGACGCCCCATCGCGCGTTTGAGACGGAACTAGGCGGGGGTTGCAGGGCCGGCATGCTGATTTGTTGGGATTTGGCGTTCCCCGAGGCATTCAGGGAGCTCGTGCATGATGGGGCGAAGTTGGTGATTTGCCCGAGCTTCTGGCTGATGGACAAGTATGCGCTGAATGGAAAGGTCGTGAATCCCGACTCGGAGAAGGTGTTTCTGGAGAGTGTGGTTGTCGCAAGGGCGTTTGAGAATACATGCGCTGTGGTGTTCGTTAATGCCGGTGGTCCCAACAGCCAAGATGCTGGAACGGTTGAGGATGTGCAGTATTGCGGTGTGAGTCAAGTTGGGATGCCTTTGATAGGCTCCGTGGGCAAGCTTGGGCCGGAGGAGGGAATGAACGTGGTAGAGATTGATCTAGAGGTGTTGGATGCTGCGGAGGAAAATTACAAGATTCGAGAAGATATGCGCAAGCAGGGCTGGCATTATGCACATACAATACTGAAGAGCCTAGAACGTGCAGAATGACAGTGGCTCAATTCGCAACTCATATGCATATGCTATCAAGCCTGAATATTATCTCGGCATCAAAAGGGTATCAATGCTCAACCGCCATCCAATGCTACCCTTCGCCTTAGGCCAACACCTACCCGAACCGAACTTTTACCTGAGTGACAGAGTCAATTCGTCCGAATACTTCAGAAACTCCCTCCTCTGCTCAACCAGCGTGAGTCCATGCTTCCTCACTAGTCTTGTCCACTTGTGCTCGGCTTTCCTGACCCGATCTTCGTCCTCCTTGGTCAATGAAGTCTCATCCTCGTGCTTGGGCACCGAGTCCACGTATCTTACTGCATTGTCATCCTGGGGAGTCCAGATTCCTCGGTGACCTGACGGGATCCCTTGTTTCTGGCGAATGCTCTGCATAACGACGCCGGCTAGGCCTGGGGCCATTGTTGTTGCGAGAAGAGCAGTGACAACATCTTTCCGGGGATAGCCCATGGACTCCCACCGTTCAATCTCCGCATCGATTTCGGCAGCATTGTCATCTTCAGAAGATTGGTTCCGATCATCTGGCTGCAGATCCGGCTCCTTGGTCTGTCTGCTGTCTCGTACGGGATCTACTGAGCGAGCATCTAGAGGCTTTCCGCTTTTTGGAGAAAGAGGGTTACGTCTGGTGAGCGTGGCGGAGCCGAAGTTGACAGCGGGAAGCCCGGCCAACCCAGAACCACCCTGAACAGAGGTGACTTTTGGTGTATTGGCACTCAGTCGACACGGTATTGGGCTGGCTTCTTCTTCGGCATGTAGTTGCTGAGAAGGAGTGATGTCCCACTGCTGAGAGTCTTGTTCAAGCGGATCTTCCGGCTCGAACCCGAAATCTTGTGTCTCAGGTTCGAGGCGCTTATCACTGATTACCGCGGTGCCTTGGCGTTCCCTGGATTGTGCGTTGGAGTCAGGAGATATTTGGGGTCTTCGGGCACTGAGTGAGGGGCTGCCGTTAAGAACATGGCTGGGCCTCGAGATCCCCAGTTTCTCATCCGGCGTTGAAGGGATTTCACCATCGCGACTCAGGCGTCGTCGCTTACTGCCCCGGCTCGGTGGATAAACTGAGTCGGTATCCTGGTGAAAGGAATCGATCGGTCTTTTTCGCGACCCTGCGGCAACTGGTAGAGATGATAGAAGTGCAAATCTAGTTTCGTCGTGTTGACGTATCTCAACATCCGCTTCCGCTTCCGAATCCCGCACCTCTTTTTCAACTTCTACACGCGTGAACCCGTCCATAAGAGATACAAATAAGGAAAGATTGATATCGTAGCATCGCTGTAACTTTCCAGGCACGTTCGGCGATTGGCTCAGATGAAATCCAAGGCTCTGCGAGACTAGCTTCCAGTCTATTTCTTCCGACATCAATGGCCGATCCGCCCCTGTCGCCAAAGCTTGATTCTTTACGGCATCGAACAGATGGAATAAGTCGACCACTCGATGATCCACCGTGGGAGACATATCCACATGTACTCCGCTTGCCTCAACGTAGCTTGTAAAATCACTGTAAAACTGGTCTCTCACGGCTTTGTCTTCAGGAAGCTCGTCCTCGGTAGGATTAGGGTTACGCTCAATTCGACCCCGGCTTGAATTGGTCGGTTGCTCCTCCTTAGGAACTAGCCGGGTCTGCCGTGGGGTATCGCGGTCTGTCGAGAGTTTATGTGATCTGGTCGGCGATCTCGAATCCTCTGGTTGCTGGTCAGATTCGGTTCTTGCAGCCGTAGTTTTAGCGTTTTGCGGAAAAGTCCTTCTCCAACGCGATTTCCACGAATCCCAAGTATGATGGGGGTGCTGCACACAGTTAGCCTACACGGATTTTTATTTATTTATCTACTACGCCAGTTCTTACCATTTCTGCAATCATCCTGAACACCTTAACTGTCATTCCAAACCCTTCCCTCTCTGCGTCGAGCACGAATTGAGATAAGATTGCATCGTCTTCGTTACTAAATTCGGTTCTTGAGCGACTTTGTCTTTCGGGAGGGCCAGGGCTTCTAGCTGGAGAAGCACGAGGATTGTAAGGTTGTGTTTCATGCCCTGCTATAGCCGAAAGTTCGGGTTCTGAAAGCTGAGAAAGCCTCTTTACCCACCGGTCCCTCCACGACATCCATGTGTGGCGAGGGTTCTGATACAATCAGCCTCTAAGCCTTTCAAAAGGTTACAACCTCGACTTACCTGTCCTTCCAACTCTTTATATATCTCATTGCCACTCCGAGAGTCCCGTGACACAACCCACTTCACCAAGATCACATCATCGTCAAACGTGAATGGAGTCCGACTTATCTTCTTTGGTGTTGAGGATTCAGTATTCCGTGGCTCATGGGTTGCCCGCCGAATACGGTAAGGGTCTTGGTCCTGCAGTTCACCGGATTTGACGGAATCCTCAATGAACTTCCACGAGATGGAATTTGGTGGAGCATCCTTCCTGACGTGATCTGCTATGAGAATGTCTGCATTCTTTTCCAAGGGCACAATCTTCCCACCATTTTGCTACAAGCCATCAGCAAGAATAGGACCGGGCGATGTGATGGGAAATATACCTGGATCTTGCTGATGATGTCCCGTCTTATGGGTATGCGCAGGGCAACCCAGAACTTTATATCTTGAAACAAAGTCCCTGCTTCTGCGCTCTCAACTCCATCATACACGATAGTTGGCGCCATCTCTCGTGGGTGGCAAAGGGATAGCAGAGAGAGCCTGAAATGACAGTGCAAACTGAGCTCGCTCCTTTCGATTTCGCCTTACGTTTCTCGTCGTCTTGTGGCGCCTACGGTCTTACTTTTGAAGAAAGTGCAAGGCGCTTGTGTTTCAATTATGCGATTTGAGGCTGCAAGTGATAGTTGAGGATGATGATGGTGATGGTGATAACGACGAAGAAATAGCTGATCGTTCTTTCATATCGGAAATTGGGGAAGAAGCTGCAGGCCTAGTACGCAGATTGTTTCAGAAGCCGATAACAGGCAGCTTCGCATTTATGAGAAATCGAAATGTATTACCAATTCGTCGATGAATCGGCACGCAGTTGACTTTAGATGGTGATTTATGTGTCGTTGGGGCAGCGGGCCTTCAAGGAACGCGTGACTTGCTTGTGCAGCTCGCGTAATCACGTGGTGGTATTTAGGTCTGTTGGATTGCTTTATCGGGGCCACCATCCCTGTCTAACGCGAGACATAGGAGTGGCCATGGTCAGCCAGCACCGGGCCGGTGACAGTGCAGAGCAAGACTTTGTGTGTTAATTTATTAGCTGGTCCGCACACGAAGTTTCGGTCCCTACCTGTGTCACCGAGGTGAAGGTTACTTGTGGATGATCAGAAAACCCCCTACGTCATTGTCACTCTGTCTTACCTGACCCTCTTTGCCCATGCCGCGTAGCCTCAGCTACCTAGTGCCCTGCCCCAGCTGACAGCCTCACTCTGACTTATCCCCCATTTGGATCACCCACAGTTGGATGGAGCCTTCGGTCAGAATCCCGATCACACTCTTACTTCGACAATGAGCCTCATGACAACGATAACAAGTCGAAAATCATGGGGACACTTGGAACCGTAGCACTTATCGTGCTAGTCATATCTTTTATGGTCTTTGTGGCGTTCTTTGGCAGACTTCCCGCATTAAGGTGAGGCGCCTCGGGTCGGCATCTACTACGGAACGAAGAAACTAATCTGCAGTTCAGACACACTCCGATTGCTCTACTTCATAGAATCATATGGATTCATCTTCCAAATGGCATTCTGGCTGTGGACCAGGTGCTCACGGGAGGGAGGTTCACTCAATCCATGTCACGGTTTGGCAACTATATGATGCATGATAGGCATCCCACTGTTGTTGTAAGCATCTGAACTTTCTGCCGTAAGGCTCTTGCATCGAACACAAGACTGATCCCACCAAGATCTTTTTTCTGCTACTTTTGGCTGTTTCTGAGTATCTCTACATGCCGACAGTTTGGCCTCAACTCAGCCTTTTTCACAAGGTTGCCGGAGCCACCAGCATCACCCTGCCCTACGTCTTTCTATATCTCTCCTGTGCGGTTGATCCGGGAATCATCACGCCCGATAACCATGCCTACTACATGGCTCTCTACCCATACGACTACTCCATCTTTCATCCGGGCCATGAATGCAGCACGTGCAAGTTTCTGAAACCTCCCAGGTCGAAACATTGCAGCATCTGCAAGCACTGTGTTGCAAAGTCCGATCATCATTGTATCTTCATTAACCAGTGCGTTGGATATGGAAATCAGCACTGGTTTGTACTGCTCTTGCTGTCCACAGCTGTGCTCACGGCGTATGGCGGCTTGCTCGGCGTGTCGCTGCTGTCGAACAAGATGAAAACCCAGTATCCCAGTTGGACAATGTGGCCCCAAGATGGGATGGATCTCAAGCAGTATCTGATCATATGGAGCTGGGCCTTGCAAGACAATGTGGGCATGGGTTCCGTAACGCTTCTATCAGCCATGACTACGCCACTTGTTTGGGGTCTGTTGATCTATACTCTATGGCTTATTTATTGTGGCACTACTACAAACGAGTCCCTGAAATGGTCCGACTGGAAGGACGACATGGATGACGGATACGCCTTCAAACGAACCATGCCGCCCAATAGAACGAGGGACCCCAAAGTTGAGGCAGTATGGACCCGATGGCCGCTCGAGACGGAGCAGATCATGGTTATCACAAAGGATGGCATGCCTCCACCACCCACTGGGCCTGGGGAAGGAGAGTGGGAGCGAGTTTGGAATCTGAAGGACGTCGAGAACCTATATGATCTGGGCTTCTGGGACAATCTCATGGATGTGTTTGTCCCGAACTACACTTTCAACTCGGTGGGTGATCAGCCCACGGTGGAGACGCAAGGGCGGAGGAAGAGGACGCCGAAGACGTCGCCACTTTGATTTTCCTGTTACCGGAACATGAGCGTGGTGATCTGTTTGTCTTTGCATTTGGCACGGGCTGCGGATTTTGGGCTAGACATTGGATTGTTGGACTTTAAAAGACTTTTGCACGTGTATATTCAATAAACCTCAGTTATATGGTTACTTGCCGGCTCTCAGTTCCTGGGACTGCATCCGAACGAAATTTCCAAGCTCACTATTACGCATCTTGTTCACAACCTTCAAGCTCACAGGCTCACGTCATTTATATCGGCCTAATTTACTCGCCCGTTGGCTGGGGATAGGTCAGGTTGAGAAGGTGTCATTATATCTGGTACCCGTATCCTGACGGTAGCATACATTTTGTTGGCGGCTTCTTAGTACCACGCAGTGTACTTATAGTGTGGCTTTCGGAGTAAATTTAACTGCTTTCATTCATAAATCATCAACCCCATGTTCCTAACCGAAGGCTAGCTAGCTCTTTGCTATCTACTATTGGTACGCCGCGAGCTAAAAGTCCGCGGATGCTTCAACCAGCTGCCCTTCCTGATCATCCTCCACCATGGCCAGAGCCTTCGAGACGTCTAGTTTCTGTCTTTACCTCTTTGCTTCATCTCGCACGCTGCGCCAACAACGCCTTCCTTAGTTGTCCAACCGTTATAGAATAGTACCAAACCTGAAGAGTCAGACGCTATTGCAAACATTGAAGGATGACAGGATACTTACCCAAAAGTGCGCTTGATGCTGTTCACGTAATATTCCTGCCAATTCCGCTTGGTGACCTCCTCCTGACCGACTGGGACACCGTCCCAAGTGACCCTCAACAACGTGACATGATCAACATCATTTTGATCGAACTCAATGTTTAACTTTGAGAAGTGTCCTGCCGGCCATTGCTTGAGTCGCCAACTCTGCACAATCTTCCTCGGAGGATCCAGCTCGAGATATTCTCCAGTGACGTTTCCGTCAAATAGCTCAAACTTCCCTCCTTTCTTGGCACCCTCGAAAACTCTGGGAGGAGCACGTGTGAATGCAGCAAGCCTGCTGGCGTCCGTGAAAGTCTGATACATCTCATCCGCAGAAGTGCGGAATTCCGCGGTCTCATTCAAGACGACAGTATTCACACGGCTACCACCACTGCTCTGTGTGCTTGTCCCTGCTGAGGACTTCGGTACTGAGCTGGAGCTCTGTGCAAGAAGCTTCGGAGTAGAGAAGCCGCTCGACGGATTGGAACCGGGGGCATGTTGAATGTCCTTTCCGTGCTCTGTGATCAAAGCCGGCGAGATTTTCAGAAACTCCTTCCGCAACAGGGGGCAAAGCTTAGAGCGGACAACATCCTTGACTGGCTGTTTCTCTTTGGAATCCGAGTAGATGTCGATGTCAAACTATTCTCGCTACTCAGCAATGAAGTCAAGAATAGGAGGCGAAGGGTGACCAACCACAAACTCGTTTTCTTCAGTGTCGTGGGCTACCTCCGGGATTGTGATGGTGCCGGAAACATCGTCGCCGCCAGAGGTAGTCCCTGCACGTTGTCAGACTAAACGTATTCTGCTATGATGAGGTGAAAGAGCGGGGAAATGAGATTCCCTTGCCTCTCGCTACCTACCAGAGTATTCTAGCACGAGCTTGACATCAAATATAGTAATGACCTTGCCCTTGCGTTGGTTCACGTCGACATCTCCATCCATGCTTACGATCTTGCTAATCTTGGCTGTTACACCGCCATCTTCGACCTCGAGTTTTTGTAGGTTCTCCTCAAGGTATTGCTTGGTCCAGGCCGAGGCATCCTTGCTGACCCAGTGCCAATTGTTGGGATTATGGAGGACCATCGTGGCGGTGTGTTTGTGGGTTTAAAGATGTTGGTCAGATGAAGCTCTAGATAGCCAATCGCAGGGTTAGCAGCCGTTTACCATTTGCAGAATGAAGCAAAGATGATGAAGTGTAGTCTCAAGTCAGATATTGGTCGTAGACCGAAGCGTTTGTCATCAAAGGAGGGAGTACAAGTCACCCTAAGACTGGTGCCAGCTGGAATATCATCATGCAGAGAAGAAGGGCGGAGGAATGGAGATGCACGAGCAACTTTACCTTCGCTTGTAGATTTGTCGCTATGTCATATCACGGATGTCTCGAGTACTCGAGGGGGTTGGAAATCCCATAAATGGGGACGATGGGTTGTGGAAAAGCTTCTCAGAGAAAGCTCTAGAATTTCAAGGGTATATTTGAGGGCTGACTCTATTTTAGCGGTAAAAGTTCGGCCCACAGCCTTACAAACGCCCCACTTTGCTGAAGCCACCACCTCGGCTGAGAGGGACCCCGCGCCTAGCTGTGGCCAGCCTTGCGTCCTTCACACTACCTGCGAGCAATCCCAAGTTTTGTTTATTTTGCGAAATGCATTTGTGTGCGACTAGTTAGGGACGAACGGCATTCTCCCTCCCTTGCAGAAGACCATATTCACTTGATGCATAATGCTTGCAAAATCTCGCCGTCATACGGAGTATTGTGCCCAGCATCCTTGGACAGAGTCAACATGTCGCTCCACCACTGTACCGCACTCGATCCGATGTGGACGATACCGTCATTAGAACAGTTCACGAGACTGTCGGGCTCTTGTGCTCCATTACCACAAGGATTCTCAAAACCTATAAGTGTCACAAGGGTGGCATTCCACTGACCTAGGGTATTGTGCAGACATGGAAGAATCTGCTTAACAGGTTGATCCGAGATTGAAATCCAGTTCAGACTTAGCAGTAATTGTTATGTCTGGATATTTCAGAGGTATTTGGGGTTGCTGTAACCTCTTACTTCTTCGAAACTCATTTCTCCTCTAAAACTTGGGAGCCATTGCTGCAATTCACTCATGCTCTACAACAGGCCAGAGGGTTGACGGACAGCTTTCAGCTCTGATGAAGAATTCAAACGATTTCAAGAGGGCCATAGGCTTAGTCGAGCCTTTGATCTACTTTCATTTGTGGCAACCGTTTATCCTCCCTGTGACGCATATTATTGGCTTTCTTT
This sequence comes from Reticulascus tulasneorum, assembly GCA_001557505.1. Classification (NCBI taxonomy): domain Eukaryota; kingdom Fungi; phylum Ascomycota; class Sordariomycetes; order Glomerellales; family Reticulascaceae; genus Reticulascus; species Reticulascus tulasneorum. The sequence goes on from LSAX01000006.1 coordinate 1,836,988, forward strand.
CTCCAACGAGCTTTTACCTCACATACATCGGTGATCACTTCGCCATGACCGTGCTAGAGAGTTCTACGCCTGCGGGATGATATTATGTTGGTTCTATATATAACTGGCCTGACCTCCTTCCTCGCGGCTGGTCCATTCCCTCGGGTGCTCCCACCTCCTTCAGGTGTTCTGACAAAGATTCTCGCATCACTGGTTCTAAGCGCTTCCTGATTTCCTTCCTCACCGAGCTACGAGAGATGTAGTTCTCAAAGGATGTCATTACGGCAGGGCCAAGTATGATTGTCATGTGCTAATGGAGGTGCAATCTAGTGTTATGCATCTTCAGACGTATCGCAGAAGGTATCTCCTTTTCCGGTGGAACGTGGCCCCACGAGAAGTGCCAAGCTGCTCATATTCCCATCCTCTTTACTTGGGAGAAGCTTGTTTGGGAGGGTCAAAGCTAGATATTCTTAGACACACCTGCCAGCCGGGAAGACCACATCTAGCGCACCGGCCGACCAAGCCCTCGTCTCTGGACGACGACTTAGAGTGATAATTTACAACGCACTCGCGTGTCGGCTATCCCTCTAGAGGGATAATCAATGGAGCCAGTCAGATTGTGGGCATCGAGACAAATAAGACAGTGTGTGCCAGCAGAACCCATCCTGCAGTTCATCTCAGTGACCACGTAACTTTGTGATGATGGTCTCCTTTTCCGAATCAGACATTTGCCCAGACTATTGACTAAAGGATCACAAGCCTATCCTGGGCCAATACCAGCCGCTGTCTCAAGATCTAGCTACATAGATCACTGCCTAGCTCACTTAGCGAAAAGCATAGAATGGCCGGCAGACAAGCTAGCCAGCCTGCTAGGCCCTGGTCGTCCATATTCCCGGCCAAGAGCTGAGAGAAGTGAAGGAAATGTGATGAAGAACAAACGAGATAGGCGACAAGCGCGAGGCTTACTATTAATATCTTCTGACGTCAAGAGAGACGCACGCTCCATGGTGGGTCGAAATCAAACAATAAGCTTCTCCACAAACTGTTAATGAAGGTTACTCATTGTTAATAATGCGTACATGCTTGCAATGTTCGCATAAATTGGCGACCTCCAGATTCCGAAGCTGATCCGGCGGTGGAAAGCTGGGTTCGAGTCTGAAACTTTTGGCGAATAACAGGTTGGTCCACCGGTAATACGAGGAAGTCTAATTTTGTGATAGTTCTGGAATCTTGGCCACTGGCATACATCGGCATGTCTCTTAATTCGTGAGCATTACCCTATGTGAGACTGGTTCTTACTTATCCCTGTGAGGCCCCCATACACTGTTAGGTCGGGATGGACGCTATGAACAGATGGTGCGGCGTATGCTGACAACGTTAAGTTCATTCAGCCCTCTAACCCAGCCAACAATAGCACACAATCGGGTGAACGATGGGATCGCCGTTGGTAGTGTCTTGGCTGATGACTGCGGGAGCTGACGGCAACGGAAGAGGCAACTCCCCCAAGCACTAATAGAACCTGTTCGTTAGTGATCCCCACAGCTCCATTATGCTTCATTCGCGTGCAATCTAACACCACCGCCGTTCGACCCAAGACCCTGTGATGGGGGCGAGCCAAAAGCCCTCTCAGGTGGAAGTCCGTTCCATCTTACTGGACTAAATCGTGATGATGCGGAAGACAAGGTTCGCTACTAGACGCTAATGCGCGTTCTTTCAACTCGCAACTGGGCAAGTGTGCAGGTTGAAAAGCCGAATCACACTGCACGGCCAGGCCATGGGCATTGGGGGGTTGGGGTATGGGATGGAATAGAGGCATTAAGCGCCGGCAGCCACATTCGTCCCCTTCGCAGCAACAAAGCCAATCAGGATCCTGACATGCTCTATGGCCAGCCAAGAATAGATTGCCATCCCACCAAAGATTCAGCCAATTGACGCCACCCATCGAGACATATGCCCACAACTTCTTCCCCACCTCACCACTCTCGCCGAGCCAAAAGACAGGCCACCTTCTCTCAGGGAACCCTGGTCCGGTTGTCCAGTGGCCTTCCGTTTTGCTCCACTGGTTATCAATGCCATGCGGCGTTCTTGTGCCTCTTCATGCTATCAGTACGACCACGAGAGGTATCTTACCCTGACCAAGTGCTCAGGCTGCTACTTTGGTATCTTGGCCCAAGACACTAGACGCACCAGGTCCTGCACGATACAACCAAACCCTTCACAAGCCCATGCTGGCTCGGCCATTTCGCTCTGTGAATCGCATTCCTCTGAGGGTTGGGACACGGCGCACGCCAGCAGAAGCAATTTCGTCCCGGCACCTGCATGCCTGTCGTGCAGCAGGCAGTTAGCACATGTGGATAGGGTTTTTCTCGCTCTAGCCGGTCTGCCCATCTATCTGGCTTGCCCCTCAGTCCAAGAATGGGCAGAGAGTGGCGGGCAAATAATCGTTCAATTAACCCAGGTTGCCCTTTTACCCCATGACTTGAGCATTAAAGTACCGATATCCTAAAAAGATCTGCCCCCATCGGGAGGCCAGATCCACTGTCACGTTTGCGTCCCGAGGGGTCGTCAGCGCTCTATTCTTGTCAACTTTTCGTGGTACCTGCCGGACTCTCCCTCCAACAGCCACCCGAGAAACTCCCAGGTTGGTCGCACGCAGGGGCTGTCTTCCGTCGCCCTCTAACAATCCGCCCGATACTGGCTCGAAACCCTGGCCGGCCTTACTTCCTTTTGTGCTTCGTATGCAGGTCGACGCCGCAGCAGACCCGACCTGGCCAAAGAGACCTCTCGTTTATCTTCTGCATCTTCCCACCAAACCTCGACTTTGCTTCAGCCGCGTCGTCTTCCAACTGCAGGTGTCACGAACGACCTCACCTGCCGGCCGCCTGTCCTTCTTTTGGGTTGCTGGGTGCTCGTCTCGTCATGCGATTCCCCTAGTCCAGCTTAAATAAATGGTCTGGTGAAGAGCAGCTGAGTGAGTTGCTCTTCAGGCTACGGACGCAAACACCGACTACTTGTCTGCCCGTGGTTAACACTCCAAGTGTCGACGGGCTTGAAATTGCCAGGCTAGCCATTCGAGTTGCTGAGCAGCAAGGGCTCTCGCCACATCGCCAGCACAATGAGTAACACTCGTGATCCTGCGCGACTGCGACAAGGTCTAAACCCTCTGTTGACGACTTCTCTTGGTGGCTTCCACAATCAACTTAATACACCGCTGTCTGCTGTGTCCATGAGCTCGACACACACGCACTTGCACTCGGCCCAAACGCCTGCGAGTGCCATACAGCCATACAATCCGCAAGAATGGATCGGATCTCCAGTTGCTGGCCCAGAGCGCACCCACCAATTTCCGGATTCCCAAGGTAAACTAGTCTTTTACCCTATTTTTGACATTATGCGGCATCTGCTGATTGTTTCGCGAAGCTTCACCACCACCCCCGCCTCCGTATAGCCCACCAAGAAGTCAAAGGCCCATGAGCATGTCTTTCGAACCTGCACCGGCCAACACATCGGCCGTGCGAATGCCTCCGTCGAACCTGCACCGACCCTCGCCAGAGCCGGTGGCCACGACATCGTTCCCACCTCCGCCAAATGCCAGTGGAAGAGGCGGCTCACGGGATAGGCGGTTTGGTCTTCCATCTCTCAGACGAAACAAGGAGCACCACGACCAATCAAGTCCTCCCGAACCCCATCCACCAATATCAATCGCAAGATCATCTCCGGGGCCTTTGCAGATACATATTCCGCAGCAACCTCCAGAGAGAACGCCATCTGCCTCTTCAATAAGTGGCGCTCCGGGTGCCCGCAGAGCAGTCTCGACAAGTGCTGTGGAGACACCATTATCCGCGCGGTCTCGGTCGACGTCTCAGACGAGATGGGGCCCAGGGATGCCTCTTCCTCCACCGCCGCCAGGCCCACCACCGGCCCCGTCGCGGTCGCAAAGCGCCAGCAGGACAAGCGAACCTGCTATTTCACCACCTACCAGACGCCCTCCGCCGAATGGCGTATCTGCTCTCGGTCCAGTACCACCAACCCCTGCGGATTGGATAGATCAGGATAATCAGCAGAATCAGCCCGGCCGAGGAAGGTCACCCGGCCTTACTATAGACACAGTCAGTGCTGCCAGCTCTGCTCAATCAGGCGACTCGAACACGTCTGCCGGGCTCAATTCTGGCGGGCTGAATCGTACCGGAGCTGTTCGACACGATAAGACAATTGTACAAAGGCGGACAGAGAGCCGAACCAGGCAGCCTGGACCTCGTGGTTCTATTGATGGGATTGATCAACTCGGGCAGTTGTCCGATATTGTGGTCCCGAGCTCGACCACGCTGTCTCGTAGATTAACGATCACAAAGTCAACTCCTCGAAGTGGGGGCCGAACGATATATGATACTCCCCGAACTGGTGAGCAGTCTGCGGATTCGAACCATGATTCTCGAGGTTCCACACCAAGACCACTAGGTTCTGCTCAACACCCGCACCCCGAGACAGCAACCCCACCGTTCTCACCACGTCCGATAAAAGCGGTGCCGATGGTGGAAGGCTCTCCAAGCGTTGTGCCGAAAGCCTTGCCGACTCCTCCGCCTCAGACTCGGTCAGCGTCTAGTTCACAAACTAGGCTGAGTGCCACGACACCAGCAGATACGATTTCCACGTCAGCCACAACAGGCCCGAAGCAAATCGTTGTCACCCAAACGGCCGAACAATTTTGCCGAGGAGCCGTCGAAAGATTTCAGGCATTTGCGCTGAAGGAGTCACTTGCCCCGTCCGACGCCGATCGCGTCCGTCTCTTTGCAGACTTCATAGTCAGCGAGTCTAGGGTGAGACGAGAAAGATATTCCTCGGCTATCGGGGCTATGGGTTCGGAAATCTTCGATTTGACGAGGGACCTCTTCCGCCCTATGGCAGCATCAAGGCGGGAGTCTGCAACGTCCGAAGGGGAATGGACACCACAGTCATCTGCACCTACAGCGTCTCACCGTGGCTCTATGAACTCCATCTATCGAGATGGTACTGGACAATCGAGTTCAGCTCCACCATCAGCAAACCTTCCAATGTCTCCAAATGGCGGCACACCAAACAACGTAAACTGGACGTCAAATTACATGCCCTCTCTGTCTCCTATCCTGAGTCTCAGTGTCAGCGATAACCATGATGGTAGTTCTAGAGGGCGACCGTCGAGCAGATGGTGGGAGGCTGAATCCATGGGTGGTCCAGACCAACGCCTCGAGAGGTCCAAAAGGGAGTCCAAATACATGGGGGTGCCGAAGGAGGCGCGAGAAGCTCTTCAATGGACGGATAACCCACACAAACAAGAAGTACAAGCTGGTTCTAGCGACCAAGGTTCTTCCAATGGCTATCCTGCCGAGAAAACTGGCTGGCACGGCCAAGACCCGACACTAACGCCGCAGCCGCTGCGACACTCCAGCTATTCTGCCGTGTCGTCCTCATCCCCAACGACCCCGAACCCAGCCCACGTTGATGTATCCCGTTTAGTCACTCTTCCACCTCCATACCCCCGGCATCATCCGGCCGTGAACAACAGCCACCCAGAGCTTACTTCCACACGAACCGCAGTTCGGCAAATAACCGACTTGAGTGAAGTGGAGGCGACAAAGGAAAGGTTCAAGCTCAGTAGCCAGAAGAAGCGGGAGGAAGCTACTAAGGCCGCCTCTGAGCGCCGCCAGGCTTTGCGGGGCAACCTGCAGCAGGAGATCAATTCCGGTAACATGACATTCGCGGAGGCATCGGCTATCGAGGCAGACTCTTACGAAAGCGAGAAAGAAAAGACCAAGGAAAGGGAGAAGAACGACTTCGAGCTATTTCAAAGTCAAGTTGTGATGCCCCTGAATGAGCTCCTGACCGCCCGTATAGCAAGAGCGACGGCGCTTTTTGACGAGCTGGCCGGCCAACTTTTCGGTGACGTTGGGAATGCTGCAGATATGCCACAAGAAGAAGGCGACGACAAACCAGAACTGCTCGAGAAGTTGACGCTACTTAAGTGGATCTTCGAGGCACGAGAGATGCTGCACAGGGCCATCTACGATGTTCTCTCAGACCGGAATGATCGTTACCGAGAGGTCGTTCTCACCCCTTACCGATTGGCCCGCAATGAGGAAAAGATTCAATCAGCCGAGGCTTTCTTCGCTGAAGATGCTGCAAAGCGTCAACTGGCGTTTGCAAATGAGGTTCTCCATCGAGCCCGCGAGTTCCGGGCCGTAGCTGAGCAGAACGTGATGCGAGGTGTTGAGGTACAGTTGTCAGCGTTCTGGGACATTGCACCGCCTCTTCATCGACTTCTCGATAAGATCCCTCCGACCCTTGAGGAATTCAACATCCAGATCCCAGCGGTGGAGTACGAGGAAAACCCCTCGTATTATGAGCATCCTTTTCAGTACCTATTCAGCCTTCTCCTACACGCAGAAAAGAGCACCTACCAGTTCATCGAATCCCAGACGAACCTTCTTTGTCTGCTGCACGAAGTGAAGGAGGCTGTTACCCATGCCAAGGTCAAGGTGGTGCAGAGCGAGATGGATGATGCCGATGGGCAGCCCTACTGCGAGGAGGAACGCGAGCAGCGGGCGGACAAGATGCGCAAGGAGGAAGAGCAGAGGTTGACGGATGATCTGAAGGAGAAGGTGCGTGTGGTTCAGGATCAGTGGCACAGTGCCCTGGGCGAGGGTATCAAGAACGTCAAGGAGCGAGTTGGCGAGTGGCTGCTGCAGACCGGCGGCTGGGACGAATCGCTGGAAGAGGGCGGCGTTGGCAGTGTCTAAGAGGAGCGCAGCATGGAGTGGATCTACGAGCCGACCATTTTACGGCGTGAGGGAGCATGTCATTTGTTGCAACTTCCAAAGACGTTGATACCCCTTTGCGTCTGTAACGATTCGTTATATTTCTGGTACATAGTTTTTGTTTAGGTCCATCCCAAACGGCGATGGTTCGGAGTAGAGTTGGAATGACGGGATGAAATGCCATCATACATCAGACCATAAGATATGATCTTCTTTGGTTTCAACACATCGTCTATGCGGACAGCCAACATTGGCGAACTAGTGCCATGCTGCCCTCTTCTCCTATCCCAGCTTTCGCCCCTTTTATCTTGTGTTTTCCGGCTTGACTCCTTGTGCAATATGTTTTTCAGGGGAGATTCTGCGGAGCACAGCTCTCAACCGCGGTTTGGTCGGACGACTTCGGTGGACGCATCCGAGCAGGCCGACCCAATTGCACCCTCTCTTCGCTGCGTGGGCCCTTCGAACGGCCAGGGCATACGGGGGATATCATCTTCTTCTTCATGGCCATGTATCGATCCCCGCTGCCTCATTGCCCATCCTTGTCAAACTCGACTGGCAAGTCCATGCCCACCCGTCTTGCGGTAAGACGGACGCGTTCCTCCTCGTCCATCTCCATGCCGGGATTGTAGCGCTCCAGCAGCGTTGCGTATCTGCGCTGCGACCGCAGGTAGGCCACGAACTGCTCGGCCTGGGCGGCCTGGGCGGCGTCGGCTTGTCCAGCGGGCGTGGCGAAGCTGTCGCGCAGACGGATGTGTAGTGGTGAGCGGTCCGCGGACAGGAGGGGCCGGGGCGGGAGCTCGCGCAGGAGGGAGCGGTAGAGAGAGCGGAGGTGTCTGGGATTCGTCATCTCGTGTTTGGCGCTCTAAAGATGGGCAGAGGTGGAGGGTTTATCAGCACCAAATACTGATGAGATTGAACTTTTTTTCCGTCGCGAGCATGGAGAAGCAAGGCTCCTAACGCGGCATGCGCCTGCTCCTGGGGGTTTATCTCAATGCCCAATCAGCACCCTTGGGTGGCAAGCACTAACTGACTACGTAGTAATTTGGTACTAAATGGAAAATTGTTAAGGCCCCGCAGTGGCCTGGGAGCTGACGTGGGGCAGGTCATGTTGCTCTGAAAAGCTTCAATGGCGGGGGGATCCTGATGGCTAATTCATTACTTCTTCCAGCTTTTATATATCCGCTTCGAAATTGAGAGGAACTTATATTAAAGAACTTATATTACACTGGTGCTCGCTTGCAATCCAAGGCATTTCTGATCTGGGCCCCATATACCGTCGGAGACATAAGGCTCTATACTCATACCCCATTCAGCGCGAGTTGACGCAAGCGTCTATGCCCGCTAAGCAGCCAGTCCAGCAGAAAAGACGCTTCACCTCCCCCTTGTCTCTCCTCTTCTCGTCAGTCCTGGTAGTAACGCTGGCAATCTTGTCTCTACGAGCCTTCCCTCGGCTCTCTCTTCTCGCCGCCCACCTCCACCCCATTCCCCCAAGTTTCCGGCTCTATTCAGCTGGTCCGACCATGTCGTACGCAAAGGAGCTCGAAGTGGCCCAGCTGGCTGTCCAACGTGCAACAATCCTGACGAAAAGGGTCTTCCATGAGAAGGCCAAGGGAACGGTTGACAAGAACGACAAGTCGCCGGTCACCATTGGCGATTTCGGAGCGCAGGCTTTGATCATCAGTGCGTTGAAGCACAATTTCCCCGAGGATGAGATTGTTGCAGAAGAGGAGGCAAGCAAGCTCCGCGAGGATGCTGGGCTGCGGGATCAGATTTGGGATCTGGTCAAGACCACGAAGTTAGAGGATGAGAAGGCGGAGAAGATATTGGGTGGTCCAATTACGGATGCCCAGAGCATGCTGGATCTGATTGATCTGGGGAACAGCAAGGGCGGAGCCAAGGGCCGCATCTGGGCCATTGATCCCATTGATGGCACCAAGGGCTTCCTGCGGGGTGGCCAGTACGCCGTCTGCCTCGCTCTTATGATTGACGGCGACGTCAAGGTCGGCGTGCTGGGCTGCCCGAACCTGCCCATCGACGACGCAGCCAAATTGACAGCGGATATTGGCTCGAATGCCACAGACGAGGGCCGCGGGGTCATCTTCTCCGCCGTTCTTAGCCAAGGCGCAACAAGCCACCCGCTCGGCATAGGATCCCTTGCTGGCGGAACAGCCATCTCCATGCGCCCTGTTAAGGAGATGTCCGCAGCGACGTTCTGCGAGAGCGTCGAGGCCGGACATTCCGCACACGACGAACAGGCGCAAATTGCGCAGAAGCTGGGCATCACGAAGCCAAGTGTGCGCATGGATTCGCAGAGCAAGTATGGATCTATTGCGAGGGGCGCCGGTGACATCTACCTGCGCTTGCCGGTGAGCAAGACATATCAGGAGAAGATTTGGGACCATGCTGCTGGAGACCTCATTGTGAGGGAGGCGGGAGGACAAGTCACGGACATCCATGGCAAGCGGCTGGATTTCACCGTCGGGAGAACTTTGGCGAATAACAAGGGCGTTGTTGCAGCACCAGCAGCTGTCCACGGCGAGGTCCTGAAGGTTGTGCAGGAAGTACTGAACCAAAAGGCAACATAGAGAACCATTCGACTCAATATAAATTATACACGTACTCCCAGGCCAAGATATCTATACATAGCCTCCCCCGTCCTTATATTTCTCCCATTGTAATGCTACATCCAAACAAGCCAGCCTAGCTGATCTTCTTCTGCTTGAGCTTGATAGTCTGGTCGTTGACAAAGATGCCCTTCCCCTTATACGGCTCCGGAGGCCGCCACTTCCGGACCTTCCCAGCAAAGCTCATGATCTTCTCACGCGAGATGCCTTCGAGCAAGATGCGCGTCGTTGACGGCGTCGTGGCCGTCACGCCGGCCGGGATGGCTTCCTCGACGGGGTGCGTAAATCCCAGCTTAAGGCACAGGAACTTCTGCCCCTTGAACTGTGCTTTGGCCGGACGCTCCTCGACCGTGGCACGGTACCCGACGCCGACGAGGCGGAGGAGCGCGGTGTGACCTTCGGAGACGCCCATTATGTAGCGCTGGAGGTAGGCCCATGTTGTTCCTGCAGGCCGCGTCAGTCTGACTCGAAACGAACGAACGGAACAGGGAAAGGGAAAAGAAGAGAAGAGCTACGCACCCCACATTTCTCGCTGTTGCTTCACCGTGTCATCCTCGACGCTGAGAACTGCTTTTCGACCATCGGCATCCTGGTCAATCTTAATGAAAGGGAGGACTTCTATGTCAAGTTTCCCTGTCGATGTCAGTAGGGTTTAACCACCCCTGACCTGAAGAACTAACCTAACGGTCCCACGACCGTCACTGTCCTCGTAGCTATCTTAAGGTATGTCGTCGTATCCTTCTTGACTTTCGGCTCGCTGATGAGGAGCTCTACGCCCGGGGGTATCGAAATTGGGGTCCGGCCAAGCTTCGATCTTGGGTTCGGCGTGGTCGAGAAGTGTCGCGGCGAGAAAGATTGGAACGCTGGGACAAGGAAGGTAGGAAGCGTAACGGCTGAGGAAGCGGCGAAGGCACTCTTCAGTGCCTTTCCCCGGCTTGGTGCAAGCATCGTAGGTAATTGGCACCTGGAGGCTGACTCTGCTCTATTGATCTGTTGTAGATTGGAAGACCTGGGTTAAAGCTCCAAGGAACTTTTCTGTGGCTTAGTCATCAAGAGCACATTATTTTCGGAACATGCCGAGACCAAGCACCTAAGGTAATCAGAGCCAAGGTTGAATTGATTTCCAAACGGCAAAGGCAAGCAAAGATCAAGTAATCAAGATGAAAGGCACAGTTTTAAAGGACCGTGATATGTAGTCTTTGATTGATTGATTGGTCGTACTTGATTGATACGCCTGTCACTATACTAACAGAGGTTTCCCCAGGAACCCCTTTGGGGATCGATTACCACAACCCCAAAACGAATGTGCATTGATGGAAGAAAAGGCGGTGAGACTGGCTAGAGAACCAGATACCCAAGGGTAGTCGTAAATGTGGCACCCATTTACTCCTCTCCCTCAAGAGGAGCCTCCTCCTCATACTCCTCTTCTTCCTCATCAACACCGGCATCCTGGTATTGCTGGTACTCCGAGACCAAATCGTTCATGTTGGACTCAGCCTCGGTGAACTCCATCTCGTCCATACCCTCACCAGTGTACCAATGCAAGAAAGCCTTTCGTCGGAACATGGCAGTGAACTGCTCTCCAACACGCTTGAAGAGCTCCTGGATGGCAGTAGAGTTGCCAACGAAGGTGGAAGACATCTTCAAGCCTCGTGGAGGAATAGAGCACAGAGCAGTTTGGACGTTGTTGGGAATCCATTCGACGAAGTAGGACGAGTTCTTGCTCTGGACGTTGCGCATCTGATCCTCGACCTCCTTCATAGCGACCTTGCCACGGCTGCAACCACATCAGCAACTCATCAATAGAAAGGGAAATACAATAACTCACAAGATGGCAGAGCACGTCAGATAACGACCGTTGCGGAAGTCAGAAGCAGCCATCATGTTCTTGGGGTCGAACATTTGCTGAGTCAACTCAGGGACGCTGATGGCGCGGAAAGAATGGGCACCACGGCTGGTCAAGGGGGCAAATCCAACCATGAAGAAGTGCAGACGAGGGAAGGGCACCATGTTGACGGCCAGCTTTCGGAGATCAGAGTTCAGCTGACCAGGGAATCGAAGGCAGGTGGTGACACCAGACATGACAGCAGAAACCAGGTAATTGAGATCACCGTAGGAAGGGTTGGAGAGCTTCAGGGTTCGTATGCAAATGTCGTAGAGAGCTTCGTTGTCGATACAGAACGTCTCGTCCGAGTTCTCAACAAGCTGGTGGACGGATAGAGTGGCGTTGTAAGGCTCAACAACGGTATCGGAGACCTTGGGGGATGGCACGACGGAGAAAGTAGCCATCATTCGGTCGGGAAACTCCTCACGGATCTTGGAGATCAAAAGAGTTCCCATACCGGCACCAGTGCCACCACCGAGAGAGTGGGTGATCTGAAAGCCCTGGAGGCAGTCACAGCCCTCAGCCTCTCGTCGGACAACATCGAGCACTTGGTCAACAAGCTCAGCACCCTCGGTATAGTGACCCTTCGCCCAGTTGTTTCCGGCACCGGACTGACCGAAAACAAAGTTGTCGGGACGGAAGAGCTGGCCGAAAGGACCCGCGCGGACGGCATCCATGGTACCAGGCTCCAAATCGACGAGGACGGCTCGAGGAACATACTTGTTGCCGGAAGCCTACCAATCTTGAGTCAGCATGATGCTGACAGAGGAATATGAATGGATTGGATTGGTTGTCATGGTCGACATACCTCGTTGAAGTAAACGCTCATGCGCTCAAGCTGGAGCTCGGAAGTGCCGTTGTAACTGCAGGAGTATGGCGTGAGCTTCGATCAACGACCAGGTGAGGGGCACAGAAACTTACACGCCATTGCTGTCGAGGCCATGCTCGCCAGAGATGGTTTGCCTATTACGAGTCAATATGTTTCCTTTGACTTCCCATCTTTCGTATGTCTTGATTGGTAAGTACGTACCAGAAGGCAGCACCGATTTGGTTACCCTATGGGGTAGTTAGCGACCCTACAAACTCGACAAAAAAAGATCAGGAATGACTTACGCACTGGCCGGTCTGGAGATGGACCTATAAACGCAGAGAGACACACTGGTCAGTAGATATTCGAAGCGTTTGCAGGTTGACGCGAGAGGTCATTGCAAGGAGAGACGGGCGAAAAGTCGGCGGGGTAGAAATCAGGGGTACGATTTCCACTAGAACGCGTCGCAGGATTGTGAGGGGAGAAAATACTTACGATCTCACGCATTTTGGATGATGAAGAGCTTGATTAAGCTGTACAGACGATGATCAAGGAAGGAGGAGGTCTTGAGAGCTGTTCGAAGCTTCAAGATTGACGTGGTTGGTGGAGTGAGGATGTGGTGTGGTTAGGTACAGGAGATTGTTGATTTTTGTTGAAGGTGTGGTGGATGTGAATTTGTTCACCGCCACGGGTCACAGCAGGAAGGGAAAATGGGGGGTGCCTGGTCTCGCTTGTTTACCTGGTGGCCCGTGCACGGACTAAGTCTTCTCAAAACGGCAATGACAATGCAGGCGAACCCCCTCCAAATGTCAGTGCCTGGGACGTTATGGGTACGTACCTTTAATCCCACCACCTTTCTCAAACCTCAAACCATAATGTGATGAGTGATCTTATGCTAAGACCCTAGGGAGGAGCTTAAGGCGATAAAAGGATATCTACAGGCCATAACAAGAGAACCGCAAGTCCGCCCTCTAGTTTCTTTTGGGAGAGGGACGGTAGATGGACACACGATAAGTGTTTGTTTTGTCTACAAGATCTGCTATCGCGTCTTCGTCAACCTCAGGTGTCAGTGTCAGGGGTAAAAGCAGCGCCAGTCTATTGGTTTCCTTCAAGCTGGTTTTGCTATATATCCTATCTACTAGTGGGCCTTCACTACTCCCGCGGCATCGGCTTGTGCTGCAATCCTCTTCTTGTACTGTTGTACATCTCCGGGGAACTTCTCCACGGTTCCACCATCACAAACCCAGAGCGACTTGCAGACGGTCTGTAACATCGTCACATCGTGGGATACCATGAGAACGCCACCCTGGAACTCATTTAGAGCCTCCGCAAGAGCGTCCATTGCCTCAATATCGAGATGATTGGAAGGTTCGTCGAGAACCAGAATTTGCGGGTTCGTCAATGCCAAGCAGGCAAAGGCCACGCGAGACTTTTGTCCACCGGATAGAAACTCCATCTTCTGTAGACCAGTAGTACCTGTTATGCCGAAAGCTCCAAGTTGCCGCCTGTATTCTTCATCCGTTCTACCAGGATAGTTTTTGGCCATGAAGCCGACAGCGCTGGCGTTGAGGTCCAATGCGTCAACGTGGTGTTGGGCGAAGAAGCCAACACGTAGACGAGGGTTCTGTGAGATCAAGCCAGTCGTCGGGGTCAACTTGCCGATCAAAAGCTTGAGCACCGTGGTTTTACCCGCGCCGTTGGGTCCGACAATCCCTATTCGGGAATCAAGCTGCACATCAAGGTCGACGTTTCTCAGGAGAATATTATCTTCGGTATAGCCGAACGACACCCCAGACATTTGGATGATGGGTGGCGAAAGCTTCTCGACGTCAGGGAACTTGAAGTGGACACTGTATTCGGTTTCGGGTGCTTCAAGGACTGGCATCTTCTCCAGTTTCTTAATTCGCGACTGAGCCTCGGAGGACTTGGCGGCATTGTACCGAAACTTATCGATGAATGCCTGGAGATGGGCTCGCTGCGCCATCTGATTCTCGTATTCTCTCTTCGCTGTCTTCTTCCTTTCTTCCCTGGTTGCGTAGAATGAATCGAAATTTGCGCTCCTGTAGTAGTCTAGTCTTTCGGAGTGTTGATGGATGATGTCTGTCGCTATTTCATTGAGGAACGCTCGGTCGTGACTGACTACAAGAACGGTGCTGGGATATCCTTGGAGGTAGTTGGAGAGGAAAGTGATGGAGGGAACGTCCAACATGTTGGAAGGTTCGTCGAGCAACAGTAAATCCGGCTCACAGAACAGGGCTCTGGCCAACGCCAAACGCATTCTCCAACCACCGGAGAAGGTCTTGGTCGCAAACTGTTGCCGTTCCGTCGAGAAACCGAGGCCAGCCAATATACTTGCAGCTCGGGATTCGGCTTTGTCGGATTCCATCTCTGCCAGCTTGGCTTGGACATCTCCAAGCGTTTGATCCAAAACCTCTCTCTCTTTGTCGATCTTCGCAGCATCGGCGGATGTATCCGCCAAAGAGACCCGTTGACTTTCCAGGTCGCCGAGCTTTCTGGTGATTTCCTATCTACTGTCAGAACGTACGCTGAAAGGTGAAAGCGAAGAAGACTTCGTACAGTTTGTTCTTTGAGCAAAACTTTACGCCAAACATCGGCATCAAGAACTGCTTGCAAGGCTGGAGTGTCATCGCCAGTGATCTGTAGGTTTGGTTAGCATGGCGCAAGATGCCGGAGGAAACAAATCGCCTTACCTCCTGTTCCACATGAAGAATTGAAATGTGAGGAGGGATCGGAAGGTCACGTCTTGCCAAGGCTCGGAGAAGCGTAGATTTACCAACACCGTTGTGTCCAACCAAACCATATCGGTGGCCGAAGGCCAGAGTGAAGTTGGTGTCGGTGAGAATTCGGGTTCCACTGATGGATACGTCGACATTGTCAATTTTGATGTCCTTGGATTTCCCTTGTCCCCCACCGCCTAGTTGAAGTGGGTTGACAGCCATGTAGAACTCTTCATAGGACTCGGTTGACTCGGGCTGATTCAGCAATCTCGAAGCCTCATACTCGACAGTCTTGAACGTCTTCTTCTGCTGTTTCGCAGCAATCTTTCTCTCTGCCTTCTCCAGCTTCTTCCTGTCTACTTTGGATTCGACCTTCCTTGCATTTGCAGATTCCAGGTCTACCCCGACAGTAGACACTGCAAGAGTTGAGGACATGTTTCTTTGAGAACCGACTTGAATAGTCTGATCTAGTCTCCTGACAAGAGACGGGCCTTTTCGTTCTCCGCCATTGGCGGCGCTGTACTTATCTACCCATTTCTCAACAAGCTGCCGGATCTTTTGTTGGAGGGCAGGATCAGAGTTTCCCGAGGCTGAGAGCAGAAGGTCAGTGACGATAGCCGCCGCCTCGGTGAGAGGGGATGAGTCCGTCGGATCATCCTCGTCCGACCATGTGGTCGAAGCATGGGTCAAATATCCAACCGAGTACTCCGATATCACCGGGTCGATATTTGGAAGGACGGTTCTCAGCTCAGACTCCATGATGCGAGGTTTTCAAGAACGCAAAGTTCGCAGTTCTTCTACCTGGAAGAACTAGCAGTCGATAATTCACGGAGCCGGTTAATCAACAGTATCAAACTATGACGCAGCAGTTCGGATATTTGCAGGCTCTCTGACAATTCTACCCACCAAGGCGTATTTCTGCGTTGTGGCGGCTCCCATTACCATATTGGGACGCCTGACGTCGGAAGGTTGATCATGTGAAAAGTCACATGATTATGTGCTTATATAAGGTGCCATTTCCAAATGACACCTTAGCCCTGCTGGAGAAGCAATCCATGTCTAACGACAAAAACCTTTGCCTTCTGGAATCTCCAGCGATTTTAGGGTTGTAGTTCCACGCAGATTAATCATTCGACTATCGCCACCTTCATTTCCGCGACGTTTTCGACACAGATAACCATCTACGTAGCACGCCATGAAATTGATTAGTCTGGAGAGAGGCAGCAAATCCCTGGCAGGATAGGTGACCGCACGGCAACGGCAAGCCAAGAATGTGCAGACCCATATTAACAGGATCTCTCCAGGATGCGTGACTTGGCCTTTTTGCAAGTTTCGTAATAAGAAGGACCAACTCTATTCTCAATAGTGCGACCCAAACCGGTTAATACTTCATCTCTTCCACGCTGGAGAGGCGAGCTGGAGCTGGGGATGGAATCCAATAGCCTCACGAGCCTGGACGCCTGATGTTGCACGACGCAAACGAGCGAATAGGAAAGTGCGGAGAAAACAGGCACTTAAAAATACTTGCAGATCCATGGATGACGCGACAGTTTGGAGATTGGCGAACGCGTCAATTTCGCGCGTCAAACGTATCGTGTTCCCGCCCGACCACGCGACTTGCAGGGTACATGTCTACCTTCTGGCCAATCGCCGATGCGAGCCAATCTGTCGTTACCCAAAAAATTGGCCATGACATGATGTGAAATGGCCATTTAGCACCACTTTCTGTCATGCACTGGAGATCTGCCTGGGGATCCTAGGATTAAACAGACCTACACTACTTCGTACGAGTAAATGTCCCATCGTTTTCAAGGTGCAGATTAGGTGCACGCTCACACTGGCCCGACACCCATTGTGGCTGGCCAAATACGACATGCATGGTCCCAGCGTCCCCATTCAGGTCTATTTCTTCCTTTTTGCGTTTTGAAGTCCTCTGGCAGGCCCAGCCGTGTCAGCTGCTGAGCGATTCCTATGCATTTTATGAAACGAAGGTAAAGGTCTTGCAATCGAATCCCGCTGGACGAGGCAGCAACTGCATGCTCATCACAAGCAGCCCCCAACTCCCAAGCAGAAATTGACTAAGGCACAACCTTTTCCCTGCGCTGTTGGCTTTTCCGGCTCACTAACCGGTTCAGATGTGCTAGGGCTTCAAGCAATACCACACTGTCCTCTCAGCTTCATTGTTTGGTGCTGGCTACTCTAGCTTGTCTTCTTAGCTGGAGGAGGAGTTTCCAAGCCCCATCATCATCGCTGGAGACCATTGATATTCATCTCGTGCCGGCCATTGGAAATCGTCTCATTTCTGGTGCTCCATCTACCTCAGGTCTTCATGGTATGATTGCGACTGTTGCATCGAGGCGCGTATAGACCAGCAACTATAGCTCCACACTGAGGGATCCCGGATGAAAATGGGTTGATACCGGGGAGGCACAAGCCTGCTGCCATGGTCAGACGCTCCAACGTTTGCCCTTTCAAACCATACCTGTATGAACTGGGAAGGTATTACTTATAGGGCATTGTTCTCCATCCGGCCTGGGCTGCAAATTGCCACAGACAGGAGAAAGCTCCATGTAGAAACATTCCCGTCTGACAGGTGACCAAGCAGTAAGTTTCTGACCATGTCGCAACGTGAAGAGGATCGATACGGAAAGTTGGTTTTTCGTCATCATTTCATAAGTAAATCTAGCCAATGTCTGGGCAGAGATCAACAGTGGAGCATGATCCTTCCCCCGAGGACAGCACCGAGCGGTTGGAGGCTAAAGTCCTCGTGAGCCTTCCCAACCGCTTTGCAGGTTCCTCTCTGTCCCAAAGCTTGACGCCAAGTCATTTGGTTCCTACGGACCATCTATTCATACAGGATTGTACAGAAGTCTTTTTCGTCAGTTTGCTGCAGGATCAAAGTCAAAATATCTCGGGGAAATCTCAGCATCCGGTAACCTCCGGCGACCATCAGAGTGGTCCGGCAACCCGGGGTTCCATCGTCCACTTCGAGACTGCTTCCATGGTTCAGCCCTGGAGATCAGAGCGGGGAAGTTCGACGGCAACTGGTCCACTGGAGAGTTGTTCGTGATTGCTGTTGGTTACGTGCTTGCCAAGCAGTGAAGCAGGTGTGTTAGCAAACCAAACCACTTAAACAGAAATGTGCTAGCCTCAGCAAGCCGAACTAGCTGCCAGCGTCCGGGGACTGACGTGGAAGCTCGGCAAAATGGCTCTTTGCTTTCTTCCCACGCCGCCTCTTTCCCCACTTCGAGATCGGCTTCAGGTCTCAGGTTTCAGGCGGTTATCAAGCGTGACAAACAGCCCTGGTCCGCCAGCTGGTCGCAAGTCTATATAGATAGAATGGAAAAGTAGATCGCTCAACTCTGGTCTTAGCGGCAGCAGACTGCCCACGAACGCTCAGGCTAGCCTTGGAGGGCTGGTCTGAGCAAGGCCACATTTCTTTTCTATTGTTCGTGTTTGGATGCTAACGAGTCACGTCATCAGACGATAGCAGGCTGGGATCTTGGAATCTGGGAGCTAGTCTTTTGGGCGTGAAGCAACTAGCAATGATTGCCTCTTGCTGATCCGCGGAACGCAAGTAGGTCAGCACGTCGGTAGTAAGAATACTATTACTTTGCCAATGATGGAGCACGGTCAGGTACAAAGTAGAGGTCCGTACTTAATTAATGTCAAGGGGGCTTCTCGAAGGAATACACATGCCGATCCTGAGACCGGAGGCGTCACTAACAACTGCCCCTCAATATCAGAAGCAACTTAAGCGACAAGCAGCATTTACTTATCAGTGAGACGGCCAATGGGCTTGCCTATTAGATCAAAAGACAGAGTTGTCAGACCGTCAGCATCGGCTCCTGGCAGCACGGGAAGAT
Source organism: Reticulascus tulasneorum (assembly GCA_001557505.1). Classification (NCBI taxonomy): domain Eukaryota; kingdom Fungi; phylum Ascomycota; class Sordariomycetes; order Glomerellales; family Reticulascaceae; genus Reticulascus; species Reticulascus tulasneorum. The sequence continues at coordinate 1,855,679 of LSAX01000006.1, forward strand.
AGACGGAAGTCCCTTGCCAGGAGTGCGAAAAAGATAGGAGGCGGAGGTCTAAGATCTGCTGTATGGTCGGGGTTCGTTTAATCCCTGGGGAGTTTAACTGATGGCAATAATGAGCCTTTTGTGCCCTGAAAAGGCCCAGTAAGTCTCTCATTGGACACAGGCTCACCGATCATTTGAAGCCTCAGGGCTGCGTAGCCCACAGGCCACGGCAAAAGGCAATCGGCTGTGTACACGTCAAACTTGAGGACAACATCCGGCCACCCTTCAATTGGTAGAAGCATTGCGGTCGCACCATGCAACTGCTCAGCTTCTTGAATGGCAAGCGAGCCTTGGCCAAGCCATTGTTTCTTGTTACTCTCTGGCCATCTCAGTGCCGGTTATCAACCATCTAGTTACGGGTTAGATAGAATTCTAGCTCGTCACTAAAGGGCGGCCGTGTGATGAGAGGCCCAGAATAGGACCGGCCTTGGGCCACTGAGGCGCACTAGGTCGACCGCGCAACCAGTTTTCGCTTTACAGATCTCGAGGCCAGCAAGGAGTGGAAGCTAAGATACGTGATGCAACTAGTACAGAAATGAGAGGAGCTTGATTTCTCAGGCTACGTCCCGATCCAATATGGTCCGACACAGGCGACTCCAGTGCCGACTTTTTGTCTTCTCAGATTAAGTATAGGTGCCTGATTAACGGCAGGCCCTCCAACCAGAGCCACCCTATTATTGCTCAGACCCTTTCCTTTCCACGGACATGTATGTAAGCTGCCATCCGTTAATATTGAACAAAGTTGTAATAGCCAGGCCGCTGTGGGTGTTTCCGGACCATGGGGTTGGCCGGAGGTGACCACCATATGGGGAGAATGCTTTGCTGCAGAAGGAAGCCGGGCTGCATCGACTCGCTTCCTCTCTCGTGGCATGGGAGACTACTCATCGACCACTTTTTTCTTGTGACGAAACCCCGTCAACGAAATACGAACTGTATGCTGATACCCATGGGCTGAGGCAAAGGATAGATGAGCCGGGTGGCACATAATAGGAGCAAGCCTGCTAGAAGAGACAAAATTGTGGTCTCGAAGAATGGAAATCGATTCGATCAATCTTTACAAGTGAGTGAGGCGTGCCTAGTTATGTTGTGCAAGCACCCTTGTTCGGATGTCATTGTACCAAAATGCTTTGTGGCATTCCTCCATCTCCCAGCAGGAGGTAAGTTCTGGGTTACCTTAATTACCTTAGTAAGGCAAGGCACCGTCCGTATATCTACTACCTAGGTAGGTACGACATTAGTGCACAAAGTGCCTGTAATCCTCGGGAAAGTCACCCTAAGCGGCCCCCAACATGGATCCCCAGCTTGTCCAGGGCCCCCTGTAAATTTATCCCGCTTGCCTCCCAAGATGCAAGCCAGGGGCCCATTGTTGCAGGGTCGTGTCTGTGGCTCGATTTGCCTTGGCTTAGCCCAAATGATAGGTCTCAGCCGATCCACGCTAGGTCAGATCGATGGCATCAATGGCTGTTTTGAGAGGGAAAAACAAGACGGAAGAGGCAAAAGTGATGGGCTACGAGCGAGAACAGTCTGCTGGGACCGTCGAGAGCGAGCAAGTCGTGTCAAATAGAATTCTTGAAAGAACGCATTGGTATGATTAGGAGACGACCAAAGTCCAGGCAGGTAAGCTCAAAGAGCACGGTGGAACTTGCAACCTAATTAGCAGGTAATGGACGAATAACCATCTCCCTGTCGGTTTGGAGTGCGCTACCTCAGACCGCGTCCGGTGCGGCCGACTCATCTTACCTACAGGGCTTACGTGCGCCGTAGCAGGATTAACTCGCCCTAGAAATTCTTCGCTCCAGTGGGCGTCTCCTCCCCCACAGGGCCAGAGCTCCCTAGCAGGCACAGGCCTGTTTTGACGCTCTTTTCCTCACCAGTCCTCCCCCCGAAAATCTTCCATCCCGGCTCCAGTCAGTCAGTCAGTCAGGTCCCCCCTCGTATCAGAACACAAACAAATTCTCTCGAATTTCCACAGCTGCCCTCGGTTTCTTTCCACACTTCAATTTGCATTGTGTTGCCAAAGACCGCTCTCTCTACTCTAGAGCAAGGGCATTTTGGAGGCATTGGAGCTTCGCGGAGGCATCATACTGACCGGTGTTATTTCTTCCCTTGTTTTCCACGTCTTTTCCCTCTCGCTCGGCCCTCTCCTTCTGTGGCGTGGTGCTGCTTCACGTCACTTTTCCTCGGTCTCTCTCGCTCGCTGTCTTGCACCCACACCGCATAACACACAGAGGCACAGTTTACGCGCATTCCTCAGCTCCTCTCCGGTAAAATTGCCCATGTGTTGACGATGCTCACCCCGTCCCTCGAGAGCATCAACGACCCCTTAGCTCGCATGCTCCTCATCGTTTGCTACTCTCTCGAGTAAACCCGCTCAGCAAACATGCAGACCGTTCCAAGCGTAAGTTGCTCCTCGGCGTCGCGCCTCACCCCCTCCAAAGAGATCGTCGAAACAGTCCAGACCCTCTCATGAAACTTTCTACACACTCCCCCTCCTCCGCTTGATGGGCGACTGCACACTGCCCAATGCTCTTAATCTCTCGAAACGCTCTCGACAATAGTCCCAGGAAACTCAATCGCTGACTTATCACTTGATTAGCTCGTTGGGACTGGTTCTGCCGTTGCTGCAGCTGCCATCGGACTGGTCTTCGCCCAACCTGTCGACTCAATTCCCACCCGACCTCCATCGAGCAAGAGGAAAGCAACTTCAGACAATGAGATCCATACGAACCTTCGATTGAGCAGTGCACCTGCTACTTCAAGGCCGGGAACAAGCTCTGCCTCCCAGATGCCAGCTTTTGAAGAGACTCCTGCCCAATATAATACCCTTCCCCATCAGTTCTCCTTGTCATCAACAACAACAAATACCACGCGTCACCAACGACCACTTAGCACACAATTCACCCCGCAGAAACTGAACAGCAGAAGACAGTCATTCATACGCCAAGGAGACTTTGGTGCCCCAACCATTGCGGAGGATCAGCGGGATTCTGTTTCGTCCAACGGATCTTGGATGAGACGGCTGTCTATCCGACCTTTGTCACAACACGGAAGTATTCGGTCTAGTATTGGGCCTGATTCACCATCCATCACTTTCTCACACGGCTCGTCTGCCCCTATATTGTCTCCCTCAGGTTCCACCCCTCCCCCGTTACCTCCGAACAAGCTGGTCAAGCGTGCTCCGTCAGCCCATCAGAATGGAACTGTGATGCGACGGCGTTCTAAATCGCACTTGCCAACTCTTCGACGACCTGCAACTAGCCACCAACGTTCTGCCACACTGCAGCAGTTCCAACAAACCGTCGATCTCACTGCACCAGTTCCTGGGCCCAAGTACTCCCTGGATCAACACACCCGGCCAAGGGATGCTTTGGCACAGCCCGAGATCGAGCCGCCTAGCCAAGCGAAAGATACAACCAGGTGGACTTCATTTTTCTATTCCCGAACAACGATTGCCAATGTCCGGGGAGCGTCCGATCGATTACTGGATCGAAGTCCCAACAGTCGATCGTCTCCGGCAACAAAACGAGTCTGCATCCCAGTCGAAGACAGCAGGGACGTCTACTTGATAAGGGGCGGATTGATTGATAGTGGTGCTTTTTATACTGAAAATTCTATCAAGGAAGGAAGTCCGGTTGTGCCTAGTCGGGACACAATCAACACAGAAAATATAACCCCAACTCCAGAGGATACACCCACGAAACGGGCAAGGCGTTCGATATCCATGCATTTTTCATCACCAACTAATTGGATCTCGAAAACTGGTAGCATTCGACGGCCAAAGCGCGGAGCGGAACCAAAAGGTGGGAATAAGCGGCACGTATCTGCACCTGTAACAACGTCGCAGGGCGCCATTCAAGACGACCTCACTAGTCCTGCAGAAGGGGACTACACCTTGCAAAACCGGCGGCAATCCACCGACTTCGATCCTACATCAATTCAGCCACGGGCACGTAAACGCAATTCCTCTTCTCCGCTCCCTCCGATCTCTCGTCTCTCGAGTTTTCACATGGACCTTCCGAGAACTGGGGGGTCTACCACCGCAACCCAACAGATTCGGCCCAACCAGCCATCTGGCAGTTCACAAGGATCTGCGGCTGAAGGTGCATACAGAATTCCCCAAAACGAGCGCAGCTCGACCATGAATAGTTCCGATTTGGAAGTGAGAGATTTCAATTCTGGAGATGATGATGACACAGACTTCAAGAGTGATACAATGTTCGACTCCATTCGAACTGTAGCATCGGGCCGTAATCGCACAGTCGAAACTCCACTGGAATCAATGTTCGACGAATCGCCTCCGAGCACTGCTGGCAATAACAGCAAGACAAAGCGGCTTTCTATCCAGGAGATTCTCGGTCGGTCATGGGACGGAGACAATAGAATTATGGAGGAGGATGAAAGCATATCGACGCCCGTGCGAGACACTCACGATCCCGACGCTCGAGCGAACACGGATAGAAACGCATCAAGGTTCAGCTTCGATCAGTCACTACATGAGTTGTCTCTGGCAAACAAGGAGTTCGGTCGATTGTCAATGGACGAGGACTTTGAGGAGGATTGGGCTCGAGATGATGACATGCATCTGAGCAATCACCTCTCGCCGCCGTCAAGCTCACTGAACTCGCGAAACGTCAGCCCCAATCTACGGATGGCACTCGCTAGTATCAGCGGTAATGGTAGCCCAGAGGCTTCACACAGCGACACGAACAGTGAGAGACCTCGCAGCAATTTATTCGATTGGAGCGAGCCATCAGTTCATGATAAGAACGAGCTGGAGGGTCACTCACCTCGGCCTCGAACGGTGCATGGGAAGCAAGAATTGGATGTCAGAGGTGGCCGCTCGGCGAGTCGAAAAGGACCAAGTGTGGCGCACGTGCGTAGTCAGAGTGTACCAGTGGTGCATGACCCGACGGATAACACGAAATCGGCTACTCCCAAATATGGAACTTGGGGCCTGGGGACGAAGACGGTGAAGGAAGACTGGGACGATGACTTCGAATTTGGCGGTAGCGAGATCGAGGGCAAGGATGCTGAGAAGGACTTTGCGATGCTTGTCCCAGCTTCCATTCAAGCCTCCCAGCCAAGTGTCAAGGCTCATTCCGGCCAGATTCGAGAATTTTCTCTCCTCGTCAACGATCTGAAACGTCTCTGCCGGCATGGACGAGATATGGATATGTTGACCGGTCCTCAAGCAGGGCTTTGGAAAGAGGCCGAAGGCATAATTGCGCTCGCTTCTCCCGATGAAGATTCAATGGAGGGAATGGACGTGGAATCTTCATCGGTAAACTTTGAAACGTCGAGTATGAGCGAGCGATTCGTTGATGATGGGTTCGACGCTGCATCCCTTGATAAACCGGAAGACCCCTTCGAAATGCATGATCATGGCCTATCCAAGACTACAGTCATTAGAGAGCGGCCCTCTGGACGAAGACGGTCCGTCTTCTCTCCTGATGATGATATCTTCGGCGGAAGCTGGCCGGCAGCAGACGAGAATGTCGCCCCGGAACGGCCAAGGACGCCTGAGAATAACATCAATCTCGGTGGTCACGATGTGACGGTGGTCGTCAGATCAGTGCTTGAAGCTATGCAGCAAAGATCTGCTTCTGATTCACTGCATGGCTCCGGAAGCCGGGATGACAAGCTGCATTTCGGCACCAACAGCCTTAAGGCTCTCGTCAAGCGGGCGGGCGATTTGCGAGACGCTCTGTCTGATTTGGTCCGCAGAGCAGACCAAATCACACAAAGTCCGGCCAGGACTCCTAGACACGGCGCCAGTCCTGAGTTTACACGCGTATTTACCGATCCTTCATCTAGCCCGCCGAAACGGCTTCCCCATAGTCGCAGCAATAATTCTGGACTTGGTCGCACGTCCATGGATGCCTCCCCTTCAAGCGGCATCGGCCAGCGCATGCAGATGATGACTGTGAGCTGAGATGAGTTGCTAGACGTCTAACCATGACGCCTAGCATTCAAGAAACAAAAACAAAGAGTGTTGTTAACATTCTCGACAAAGGAACCGTTGGCTCTAGAGAAAGAGCGCTTGTATATGTATAAATACTGTCAGATTTCCTTGCCTGCATAGCGATGGTTGGGGGTCTTTGGTTGATTTGTTTTCCCTATGCGCATAAACATAGCCCGGCCGCCTGTATCGACCACAACAAACACGGAGCCGGACAGAGACGGCCAGGTTTGATGGACATCTCTGTCGTCCGGGTCTCTGCTGGTCCAGCCGCCTGGTACTCTGGATAACGATGTCGAAACACAGGTTTTGAACAAGAATGGCTCGGCGATCCTAATCACGGATTATCGTTTGTACCGGATGGTACCTTGCGATATCTGGATGGTACGAGCCTGGAGGATGACGAAACGGTCAAAGGGATGGAATTGGGTCAAAAAGGAATAGCAGCAAGCGCATGATTCAAATCTGACGTGCGATACGCCTAATGGGAGGTTTTGGGACTCTTTTCATGAGCTGACTTTTGGCATTGTACAATGGTTAGACGAACAGGAAAAGACAGACATGAGCCTAAGCTTCTTGGTCGGCTGAGTGCAGGCATGTTCTCTTCTATGTCTGCATGCCGGCAAGTTTCTTGATGTCTTCGAGGTGTTTGTTTTTTTCCTTTGCGTGTTGGGGGTTTTATTTTCTTTGTCTTGATGGCTTGCTTTGCCTCTCTTCCTTGGTCGTGCTTGGACGAATGATAATGGCCGTAACTATTCATCTCGACATAACGGGGGCTCTTTCAATTCGCCTCTGTCGACAGGTTTACAAAAAACTCGATCGCCGGCAAGAAGTGGCAACGATATGAAGAAAATAAAGGGTATTCATTGGGTTAGGGATACTAAAAGGATATCTAACATGGGTGGCTTGGGACGAACGGATGGGAGGGGCTGAATACGTAGCTTCATGAATGCACTTTAGAGCTTCCCTTCCTATGAATTCGCAGTCCTCGCTCTCTTCTCCGTGTCACGCCGCCCCTTATCCGCAGACAAGTTAACATAGACCAAGGCGGAAAGTCCTTATATAATCAGGCACACTGCGCGACTGCTAGTCCAACTCAGTGGCCATCCCCAACATGCTATTGTTCTCGGGCTAGCCATCCTTCGTTGTAATTCCAGACTGTTAAGTATCAAAACCCCTAGAGACCGGATGACGAGTCAGCAAACATCCAACCTAGAAATGTATCCTCGAGGCGGTGGCTCACAGTGTTTGTTGCCTAGCCTGGCCCCATCCGCAAGCCGTCAAAACGATGTTGAGCTGGCTGTTGGCGAGGGCTCCGGAGGCAAGGCCGAGGTACTTCATTTGTAGAGAGTTGCGGATAGTGTTTTTGCGGTTGGTTACCCGCTTACTAGGTGTGAACTGGGTGGTCTAGTCTTAGTGGTGCAAATGCGTATTGCCCATGAAACAAGGTCTTAGAGATACACCTAGATGGTTCAGGAAGATACCTAGGTTCCAAACGACTTCGACTGAACTGGACATTCGTTTCCGAGACTCTTCAAACGCAGTTAGTTGCCAGGCTCTTGTAGTCAAGAGTGTTGTCGACTATCGGAACTCTACCATATCGTTCTGCAATGGGCAGCTCGTCCCCTCATAGGATAGAAGCTTGTTTCCAAGCAAGTCGAGCCACAAACGCGCGAGTAACACGTGGATGTAGCTAGAAAACGTTGAGACAAGAAGAAAGCGTGCAATCGAACCCAGGCAACTTGTAGCCGTACCGAAAACTGCAGTGAGATATATTCAGACGGCTGACCGAACAGTAACTTTACGAACACATTGGCAACACATATTGGGGGCAGACACGAGATGGCATGGACCGACGGCATGAATTCCTACAAGACGACACTATGGGGTTTAGATACATAGAACAAAAATGAAAAAAAGAAGAAGAGAAAGTGAATGGACGGCGTAGAGACCCATTAGATATTGGCCAAGATCCTATACAGTCTTGAATGGGGGCTCTGATGGCTTATCCAGGAAGGAACTGAAGAGAGGGAAAGGTATGAAGGGGTAAATAGGTGATATGCCTAGCCGTGAATTGAATCTTCAGTAATAATCAAACATGCGCCTGGCCTCAGTACCGGAACTGGACTCTTGAAACCTGGTGGTGTACTCCATTATCCAGCCAATTCTTGCCTCCACCCCTCGGCACACCTTTTTTCCTCTCTTCACCCTCGAAGCGGTTCCACATGCCTTGGCCATGGAAGCTCACGAGACCGAGCAGCGCGGGATCGGCGCCAGCTTCGATGGCGGCGATTTGCGCGCGGATTTCAGCCTTGCGGTCTGTTGGCACCTTACTGTGCTTTCGGCGCAACCCATCGGAGCCCCAGTCCTCGATTGGACGAAGTGCGAATTCCAGCGAAGAAGTCTTCTTTTGTTTCGGCGCAGACCACAGCATGCTTGGGCTGGCGGGTCTGTCAGCGGCCGGTTTGGACCACATCTGAGTAGTTTGTCGGGTTGGAGGGCTGAATTTGGATGCCGTCAAGAAAGGGCCATCGCTGCTCTCCACGACCTTGGTTTGAGCAAGGATCTCCTCGCGCTTCCTGCGGCTCTCACTGCGGCTGAGTCTTCGGTCGCGGGCGACGTTCTTGGAGCCCTGACGCCTAGGGATGTCGGAATTGGTTGACTTCACCATGGCATCATCTAATGCCGCACTCCAATCAGCAGCTGTCGCAGCCTTGCGGAGAGGACGGTTGGCAGTTAAGGCTTGATTCAGAGCCAAGTCCCAGTCAGCTTCGGTTGCATTTCGGCGGATCGTCCGCTTGGGGTAGCTGGCGGCAATGGCTTCGTCCAGTGCAGCCTCCCAGTCTCCGCGATGCATAGCACTGGATTCGCGCGGAGTTGACTTTTTGGCTGAGGCATGCTTGGGCTCGGATCGTCCCGGAATCTTGGATTGCATAGACTCCCACCAAGTAGGCTTCTTGATATCAGCATTGCTGCTGAGGATAACTTCATCTCTTGAAGAAGGGGCAGCTTTTGAACTCTTGTGGCTAACTAAAGACACAGAGGTCCAGTCAGGAGCAAAGCGACTGTTGACACCCACAGTCCAGAGGCTGGTGGATGTTAATCGAGGAAGTGCTTCATTGACGACTCTTGGCTTGCGGGTCATCTTTAGAGCAGCGGGCTCTGCAGATGTGGTGCGATAGGCGGCACGCTTATGGCTTGGATTGAAAAGGCCCTTGGGCTCGGACGCGTTGATTGCAGCAGGAGCAGTCCAGAGTGAGGCTGGCCCTTGCTGGGTAGAAACGTTCCAGAGACGGTCAGCGGGCCTCATCTTTGAAGGCTTGATCGACGAGTTCCACATTGAATAGCTCTGAATAGTAGCTGGCTCCGCCTGGCGAGTTTGTGCTCGCGGGGCTTCATCAGCAGTAGATTTCAAACCCCTCCATACGTGCTCGTCAGGCTGGGGTAGCCCGTTGTTCTGGGAAGCGGGTTCCGGTGAAGAGTTGCCGGCCCAGAGGGTAGATTGTCCTGGCGGAGCAGGAAAGCTGTCCGCATCAATGCCCAGGACAATGGAATCGTGCCTGTTGTCGCCCTCTTCATCGTCGGACGGGACCTCGGCGATATACTCTTCCACGATGGAAGATTCACCCCTATAACGAGCTTGTGGCAGGAGACTGTTCTTCGACGGAACTTGATCAGACTTCAGGAGACTAGCAATCTCCCAAAGTGTGTTCTCGTCGAACCCATCATCACTTCCATCTTCGTCCATCTCCTCCATGTCTGAGACAACATCTTCCTCTTCCTCTTCGTCATAATCATCGAAGAAGGAAGACGAGTACTCCTGGGCTTCGAGTTGCTTGGCTCGCTCTTCTAGGGCAGCTCTGATTGCTGGACCACCGCTCGACATTGTGCCGGGCATCGCCATGAACATGTGGCTGGGGCGTGTCTGAACAGTAGCAGTATCGGACTTCTCGCCCCATGGGAACTGGAAGATACCAAGAGTTCCTCGCTTGTCAGGGAGAGGCTGTGGACTCTCGAGGATATCTGGTAGAAGAGTAACCCGCTTGTTGCGTCGGGGTGGCCTCATAGTAAGCGGGCGGGCCTGAATCTTTGGTGGTTGGTACGCAGTAGATCCCCAAAGACCACCTGTCGATCTTGAAACCTTGGAGCCTTGAGTGCTCTTCTGCCAAAGCTGCGAGCTGTGGATGGCGAGTGATCCGGACGACTTCCGGCTAGCCGACCGGACAAACAGGCTGGGATTTACAATACGGGGGTTTTGAGACGTTCCTGTCTTGATTACTGGCGCCCAGAGTAACGCACGGGAGCGTGTCTCTTTGGGAGCAGCTGGCTTCCAAAGCTGTGCTACCACGTTTTGTCGCGATGGCCATGCCGATTGGCTCATTATCCTCTCGTCAAACTCTCCATCACTGTCGGACTCGTCGGTGTCTGGAGGAGTTGGGCTTCCAAGCTGAACCTTCGAGTTCGAGAGAGCAAGGAAGTTGAGATTTCGCCTAGCCAGCAGATCAGGAGCATTGCCGATATACTCCGTTTGTGCCTCCGCAAGTCGCTCCTGCCAGGTGCTGGCGCGCGTGTTGTCCGAACTCATCGTTGCACTAACAGAAAGGTCCTCCATAGAAGACTTAGCTATGCTTCCGCTTCGCATGCGAGCTCGGCGAGAAGCTCTCCTATCAGCGGCAATCGATCGCTGCGACAATTCTCGTGAGACGGCGGCACCCATGCTTGTAGACTGGTGCCGAGAATCAGGATTTGGAGAAGTTTTAACCGTCGACACGGAGTCACGGGTCAAATCGTGCTGCATCTCGTGCCATTGGTTCTCCTGCTGGCCCATTTCCCGTTCAAGATCCTCAAGCAATGCTAGTCGTTTGCCTTGGCTTTCGACAGATGCGCGGTTAGGTTGCTCGAATTTCTTCAGCTGCGCTTGAATCATCTCATACGCCTGCTGAGGGGACTCCAAAGGTGATGGCTCCGCTGCTTGAAGAACAATCGCATTCTTGTTTGAAGTCGAGTTGAGAAGCAGGGGAGTTGGTGGCGGCATTCTGCGAGACCTCACCTTTTCTCTTCGATCGGAAAAGCTTTCGCATTCATCGCCAACACGATGATGCCAATCAATTCCGTTATTACCAACGCGTAACTGCGGAGTCTTTTCGTCAAGCCAAGAGTCTTTGGCATACTCCACAGATGCGTCAAGCATGAAGGTCATCACCTCCCCATTCCCGTCATTGTTGATGAATGACATATTCCGTGGGTCACGATCAGACTCCCGCTTCGGAATGTAAGTCGACTTGGGTATATATCGAGCTTGTTGGATATGCACGGCAGCCACAGGCGAATGCACAGAGCCCCAGTTGGTGGTCGCCTCCTCATCGCGGGTTCTGGCTTCGCTGAACTCCGAGACGCTAATGGGGCGAATTGGAATGACAGGTGAGGAGCGACGGTTGCCGCCCTCATAAGACCTGTCCGGGCGGCTATGGTTTTCATGAGAAATCCCGGGAATCCAAGAGTCGTCAAGTTCGTCTGCAACGTTTCGTGTAGAGGGTGCGATATGAGTGTCCACGCTGAACTTTGATGTGTTGCGAGCTACGTAAGGCCGACGAGGCAACTCGTTAACTTGCAGAATTTCCTGTGTTGTCACTGAGGTCTTCGTTGAACGATCTGAAGTTTTGTTGGACCTTGAACGGGCGATCTCCGCGTCCCATTCATCCGGAACTGAGATGCTGCTGTCAAAGAAGGCTGCGGGCAGTGCCGGCATCTCGGGAACAGACGAGCGACGTTTGGAGTTTGAACCCGCGCTCGGAGGCGCAGGAAAGAACAGGTTCATCTTCTCATCAAATGTCATGCTCTTCGTATCGTTTGGCAAGGGTCGTAAAGGATTACCAGCGCTTAGGGGGTGAGGTGGAAGCGGCGGTAATTGCGTTGGGCTACCCGGGTTGGATCGTAAGATCGACTTCCTGCTCGTGATTGAGCCACCAGATCGTGTCCGCCTATGCTGATTCGGAGATGCCTCAGAGGGGAATAGCTGGCGATCTTTGTCTGGGTTTCGAGGAATGGGCCGCGGGCGGTTGACTACAGACTTCCCCGACTTGAGCTCGTCACCAGCAGGTTTCATTGTAGAACGGGACTTGCTAGCCCGATCTGTAGCCCCTTGTATGATGCTCTGAACTGCAGTGGGATCATTGTATTGAATATTGTTGATGAACATGACTGTCTGTTCTTTTGCGATACTCGCTTCCTTAGCAAGTGCCTTGAGGCCTTGAGCCCTAGGGTTGGATGGAAGGCCTGTCGTTGGTCGTCTTTGCAACAGTGTCTTAGATGCCACTGGTTCTTCCTCCACCAGTGGTGGGGTTGCAGGTCTCTGCCTCGAAGGTCGAATGGTAGCCTTCACGGAGGCTTGTATTGGCCAAGTTGATGGCAATCCTGGCTGAGGTGCGACTTCCATCTTTACCTCAGGTTGAGGGAGTGATGCAGGTCCTGGTTGCTGCGGTCTCATGGACCGCCGATTCGGGGACTGTTCTGGTGCTTGTTGGGGGATTGGTGGCAGCTCCGGATCTGCTGGCCTTTCAGGTCTCTGTGGTCCGGCTGGTCGCGGCGGTGATACGGCTATACGAGGTTCCGGCCGAGGAGGGCTGATAGGGCGTGCCATGGTCTCTTTCTGAAAAGCCTCTGGTAGTTGTCGCGGAGATCGTCTCCTGATTTCTTCGACACCAGGTGAGAGCTGTGCAGATGTGGTTGTCGCGTTTGCTTGCGGCATTAAGTCCATTGCAGGCTCAATAAGTTGTGACTTGGGTGCTACAAACGATGCTGCGGTGGATGCAATTTCCTTCCGTCGAACGCTCTGAGTTCTCCTCATAGCTTCTTCAGGGGTGAGACCTGGCGGCTGCGGAGCAGGGCGCTGAGCAACAAGACTGGACGACCTCTGCAATAGAGCCATATCCCTTCTTTCCCTCTCGTTCCTAGCTGCAGTAGCGAGATCTATAGTCGCAATCTTATTGAGAGGGTTTGCCTCACTTGCGTCTTGAATGATGGGGTTTGAAATAGTGAGCTTTCCGACTGGGATGTTCGCCGCTGGGCCACCTTTCGACATGTCGAAGAAGCTCTTCTTCTGCTTGGGCTGAGCCTTGCTATCGGATCTTTGAACGTCTCTCGCCGGTGCAGTTTGCGCACGCATGGGAGGGAACAATTGACCCTGGACAGGTATGCCTCCCACTCCGGCAGCGGCTTGACCCGGAGCTGGCCTGGTAATCGATGGCAATGGGGCTCCGTTTCCACCACTAGTATCAGGCCTCGGGGCTTCCCTTGGCATTGCATATGCAGTGGTAGTCACGCCAACTTTGAGATCCTCATAGCGACTTGGTGGATAGTCTGAGTCCGAAGTAGAGATATCCCTGCTCTGAAGATCTCGGTTGGGGTTGAAGCCTCCTGGTGACTGGGGCCCCGAAGGGAGCATGGACGCTCGATCTCGTGAAAGAAGGAGAGATCCCATGAAGGCAGTAACGATACCTGCTCTCGTTAATAACGGCTTGTCAGCAGTAGCGAGGATGTCTACATACCAACAAGTACGGACAAAGCCGCCGCTGGGATTGCGGTTCTCCAGACCATATCAATGGTGTCAATACCGAGAAACATCGGAACACTCGCCTGTGGGAGTTATCAGCAAGCAGAAAGGTGCGAAGTATTTTGAGTAAACCTACTCCGGTCCAGGCAGCCAATCCCACGATTGTCAGCAGAATGCCCTTGCTGCGATGGCCACCGGCACGGTTCTCCCGGATATCTTTGACCAAACCGACCGAGAAAGCTCTGACGATCAAGACCAAAACCATGACTGCATCCGTAGCTATCAGGGCAATGCCCACCGGGAGAACCTCAGTCCTGGTGACGCATACGGGACCGAATTGCGGCCTTTGAAAGCCAACGAAGAACGCTCCAAGAATGAATCGTAGGAACAGAAACGCCTGCGGGACGAAGGACCCGGTCGACACCTTGATCCCACTGCTGAGCGCCCACAAAAGATACTGCTCCAGCGCAACCCGTGCCACCTGGTCGAATCCGGCGGAGAATATCACTGAGATCTGGCATCCGGACGTCGAGGAGGGATCGATGACCGTCGAAATGAAAGAAATTTGTGCCCATAGGGCAGAAGTTGCAAGGAATGTAATGAGGACCAGCCTCAGGCCGTCCCGAAATAGTTTTGTCCCATGGCCTTTGGTGTAAAGAAAGAGTGCTGCCGACGCCGCGTTGACGACGATGCCACTATTATCACAATGTTAGCATGACTCTCCCAATCCATCATCGTCCCCTCGCTCGTATCGGTGGTGGCGACTGACAAGGCAAAGGCCGCGATCAAGGCCTGATTGTTTCCTGAAATAGCCATGGCAAACGGCGCCGGTGGGCGAAAGGGACCGGCCTAACAAGAATGGAAAGCCCAGTCAATGGGTAGATGAAGAGAAAGATATTAACAAATGGAATGGATCATGATGGCGAACTTTCTTGCTACAACAACATGCTGCCCAACACCGACTTGTTTGTTGATGACCCCGAGATGGCGAAACAGATAGTATGAAAGAGTAGAAGTTTGAGGGGAGCGTATGATGGGTGCCAAACCGGACGCCAATCTCAACGAGTCCCAACGAAGATCCCTCGGCCTAGACTGGCGACTAGCTTTCTTAGGGGGGAGACAGGCGGACAGACACTCGTCTGGTGCAATGGTGACTGACCATGGACAAAGAGCCACACGCAGATAAAGGCCCCAGCTAAATGGAACAGAGTCTCAAACGGGCCGTGGCCAGGCAGTGTGTGAGATCTCTCGATTTGTCGTTCATGCCGGCATGCGACAGGGTGGGTGATTGGACATGAGGCAAGGCTGACAGGCCCCTCCCTACCAAAGTAGTCGTGGCGTGCGTCGACTTTGTTTCAGCCCCGAAACCCACGATGTTCGGGATCTTGGAGATCTTCCCACCTCGAACCTTCAACAATAGAGAAAACCAATCCTGCAGGCCATTTGAACAGCCGAGTCCATGGCTGGCATCAGGTTGGTCTTCGGCTGCAGGATCCTCAGCCTGCGGACAGGCAAATTTTAACGCGACAGCGACGCTAAAGGGAGCTGCGTCGCATTGCTCCCATAATTATTGCACATCAAAGATCTGTACCGTAGTAAATCTCACGCAAACTGGCAAGCGAACGATCTACCTGCATATGGTTGCACTCAAGCCTAAGAGGTGGTGAGAATCAAGATGATCCAAACAGAACCACGCTACTGCTGCCGGAGAATGTGTGAATGAAATCCTGACGCAGTCTTGAGGTGTGATGGATATGGCCCGACTGCAAGTGGGTAAACGTATGCACATGAATTGAAGAAGTGAGATGCAGGCAAGGGGAGACGGGGGGAATTCCTGGTCGAGAGACACATTGGAGATGGAGATAAGTCTGGGCCGTCCCTGCCTGCCTGCATGCAGATGCCGAGTGTGATTGATTGGGATACCGTGCAGATGTCATTGAATGAGGGGACAAGAAAAGAAATCTGACTACATGATTATAGGCTGCCCTTCTAAAAACCATGGGGCGCCCCAGTTTAGGCTTCTGACCGTTGGAATGTGGCGCACGACAGAGCCTATTGTTTAGGGTCAGACCTTGGGTTTGGAAACGGCCCTGGGCGGGGGGGTCAACGGGGTGTCAACAGCCCCTGAAGCATGGGTTCCTGGTCGTGGGGTGGGAGCCTTGAATCGCGACATCGTTAGCGAGGACAATGCTGCCCTGGCAAAGGGGCAAAGAGTGAGGGGGGAGAAGGGGAGACAGAGAAGAGGGGCCATCACGTCCATCCATGATCAGCTCAACCACATATGTACACCAATGCGGACTTACACCAGAAGACAAAGGGAGTTTGGGAGTTAGTGACAAGGTGGGAAATAGTACCAACACATGGAAATGCAGCATCCGTATCCCAATCCTCTGTCGAGGGGCGGCAAGACACGACCTCCGGCTCTGCTCAGCATCCGGTGCTACCGGCAGAACACACTGTAGCTTCTTTCGAACTTCTGTGCCAGATTCTTCCAGCCTTCCTTCGCATCTGCTGAATAGCCGTGATTAGGCACAGAGGCGAGGCTTCAGCTTGTAGAGCCGCAGGCATCGCAAGTGATAGGCAGAATCAGTGATGGTGGAGATCCTCGTGGACATGCGACCTCCCGCTGTGGGATGGGGTACCCCCCTACCCGTTGACACATGGTTCGTGCCGCCGGGAGGCTTCAAGTGGATGATTTGCAGTGCCGCCATTATCCGGATTCATCCAAGCCGTGTGGCCACAAGTGGCAGACGCAGCATTTCGAACTTGGCCTCATGGGTACCAGTAAGAAGCAGAACTCGTGCTTCAAGAGACGCAAGACGTATATGTGGGGAAGCTAGGCCGTGGGCTCGCTATTATCAATGACCGGCTCGCTTTTAGTCAGAATCGAGCCTCTCCATTTTGTTCGTTGATATGTGATGTAAAGTAACCACAGCCGTACGTAATTAGTCGAGTGCGCGTTGGATCCCTCAAATCCTTCAAGGTTACGAAGCAGGTACTCTCAGCTGGTTGCCAGCTCCTATTCATTACAGCGGGCAGGCCACTTACGGGAAGTCCGCCGCTCTATCACGAAGCACTCCACGTAATTGCTGCGTGCAATAGAGAGAGTACAAAGTTGATCTGTGGTGTCAGCTGCTATGTGCTACGTCTGACTCGTCTGTCCATCGTGGACCTTCTCCATGTGGTCTGGCGCCACCATCCTCCTCTACCGTTGCCGGTTGGTTGCTGACCTATTGTGGGAACTCCGCGCCAATGCACAAAGATATCGGAGCGCCGAGGCCTGAACAATCGGCCGATACATGCAACCTGTGTGCCGTGACCTACCAATGAGTCAGTTAAAGGGCGTCGTGGAAATAGTCAATTCAGAGGTTATTATATATATTCGACCCATACTCTAATCATCAGAAACTTCAAACAAAACCACAGTGCCATCATTCCCTTCTTCGGCAATAAAATCGCTCTCAAAATGCCTCGCACTGAACTAGAGTACCCGAAGCAACCCTTCGGGACAGTCAAGCGGTACAACAGTCGAGGTTCACTTATTCAATTCAGATATCCCACTGGAGACATGAACTGACCTAATGACAGCCACATATGCTCTAAAGACCATCCATGGCATTGTCAACTCATGTCCAATCCTCCATGTCTCATTTAACGCCCCAAATTCTCCCTTCCCCGTCATCCTGCCCCTGATCGGGCAGATGGGATCGTTCGAGCGTCCTTCCGCAGACGATGGGGATGTGCTGGAACTATACCTCCACGGCTACGTCTCCTCGAGAATTATGAACATCACGCGTGATCCCAGCGCCCCCGAGGGGCTGCCAGTCTCTGTTGCAGCGAGTCATGTCGATGGTCTGGTGCTAGCGTTGACTCCCAACTCTCATAGCTACAACTACCGCTCCGCCGTGCTTTTCGGTTACGCAACCATGGTTGAAGACATCGATGAGAAGCTGTACGCCATGGAGCTTATCACGGACAGCGTCGTGCCTGGTCGCTGGCAAAATACTAGAATCCCCCCAAACAAGGCAGAGATGTCCTCCACCAGTGTGCTGAAGGTCAAAATCACTACCGGCAGTGCCAAGATTAGAACTGGAATGCCCAGTGATGAGAAGCACGACAAAGAGAGTCCGGAGGTTGTGGGCAAGGTCTGGAGTGGCGTCGTGCCTGTTTACCAGACACTGGGGGATCCGAAGCCAGGCCCATACAACCAAGTTGGACAAGTTCCATCTTATATCAATGACTATGTCAAGGATTTCAATTCTTATGGCCAGGAACAGGCTACTGAGGCTGCAGATACTCCGATGCAACCCAAGAAGGACAATGATGAAGATAGCTGAGGATAATATGTTATTATATACAAATCTAGTATGAGGCCTCGAAACATTGTCGTTGGTGAATGAGTTGACCATCTTCAGTGTTTTCCAAGGAACTGGCCTATCGATGTGTTACAGCTTACAGGTCGCCCACCCAGATATCCTACTCAGGCCCACAGCCTAAGCCTACAAGACACAAGATTGTCACCACATCTCCCAAATCTTGCTTGGCAGGACAATTCTCATGACCTCCCAATGGCCCAGAGCACTCTTTTCGTGCCACTTCGCAAGCTTGCTGGTCTCGTTCTTTCTCATTATGCCATAATCCTCCTCGACAAAGCTGGAGTCGAATACTTCATGTTGAGGCACGAGGAACAACTCCCTCGCACGGGTGTGAAGAAAATCGTTTGCAACCGACGGCCTAAAAGTCAGTTCCCCGGACGTCTTCTTGCAGAAGATGACCATGTTGGTGAAGTCCCCCCCTTCTTCCTCTGGTGCTTCCGACTCCCGAAAGATTCGACAAGACGGGAACACTTCCCGGATCGTCTGGACAACGACTTTGGGAGAGGGTAGCCTGAAGTCCCCAGCGTAGTTCTAGCGGCTTAAGTCAGTTCGAGAAATGTTTTCCGGTGTGGAAGTTGCTTACAATCGCAACCACCCCATTTGGTTTCAATAGGGCATTCAATCCTTGCAAGAATTCGAGTGTAAACAGCTCAACGGGCTCCGCACCTCCGGTGAATACGTCATGAACAATATAGTCAAATCTAGTATCGCTGCCGTTCGCTAGATCGGCCGTATAGCTTACTGCATCCGCAATGACTGGCGTGTGATTTGGGGGGAGATGGAAGTGCTTCATCGCGAACTCATGCACCACAGGGTCTATCTCCACAATCGTGGTGTCGATTCCATGTTCGATTAAAGCCGAAGGCGTCGTCCCAATGCCCAAACCACTGTCTGGTATCAATATTCGTTCAAGAAAGGGGATATTGTGCTGTCTTACATGACAAGTGCATTGGCCTCGTTGTCAAGGATAGGTTCTTCCACTTCCACGAGCCTGACTGCTTCGAGCATTACGAACACTCCATAGATCGGTTCGGCCAATTTGTTTGCCTTTTTATACTTGACCCATTCTCCGCCGAGCAGACTGTGGTCGCACCTCATCACTCGAAAGCCTTGTTCCAGACTCTCGAGGACGGACACGTAGCCGGTCAAAGACTCCTTCCGATCAAGAAGCAGCCAACCTTCTGCGTTCAGGGTGCTGTTAAGCGATGAGGTTGCCATGGGCGTGAGCGCGTGAGTATTGAATACTGCGGTATGGAGCAGTGCCGGAGCAGCGAAAAGCAGCAGCTTTGATGGCGCAACGACGGCATACGAAGCTGCCAGTAAGACTTCCAGTCCTATTCTAGTCTGAAAGAATGACCTGCCGATATAGCTCTGCAAATAAGTGCCCGACAAGCCCTCCATGAACTTGAAGAAACCCCATGAGGCCAGCCCTGGGCTGGCATCTGCCATCCATTTTGGGAGGTTTGATAGGTCGGCTCCTTCGAGAGAAGATGCTACAGAAGCGACGGATATCACTACTAGTGGAAAGAGTGTAAGAATTTCCGTCACCAATGGACCCCAGTGAGCCGTCAGCGTTTCGCTTGTCTTATACAAGAAGAACTGGACGGTTGGAATATAGATGGCGATGAGTGGCAGCAAGAGTCCTGGCTTGACAGGCACCAGACGGTTCAGCCACAGATTTCCCGCCCAGCCGACAAAGCATGCGGACATGACAAGCCGGGAATGCCATATCGAGGATGGAATGGAGCCGTAAACTGGCGAGAGTGCTAGCTGAGACACGTTGGAGTAGACTGCGATGAGGGTGAGGAGGATCGTTGACTTGAGGTAAACAGTTGTCTGCTCTCTCAAGTACTTCCCCCCTGTTTCTTGTCGTGCCTTTGCAGCGAGGTCTTTGAGTTCCTTTTCAAACCTCTCCGGTGTGAATGCGTCAGGCGCACTGTCGACCTTTGGTTTCCTCTTTGAAGGCATATTTCTGGTAGATTAGGAGTTTCCGAGAGTCAGACCCTGAGTTCTAATGAGAGCTGCAACCCAATAGCCCGGAGTGAGTGATGGAGAGAGGCAGGGAACGACACAGGATCAGCACACGATTATGTACAGAAAGAACAGATCTGGCATTCAACAGCCAGCTGTCGAAGCTGTGGGTTAGAGCACAAACTCAATTGGCTATTTTATGTTGTGTGATGTGACGTGCACAGGTAAAGCAGGGGCTTCGTTGCGTTTTGAAATGTTTCCTCGCGCCACTATCACACCAATAAAGACAACATACTTCCGGAGATGTGGGTTAGTGTGGCTGTGCGTATGGTGGTATCCATGTGGCTAGTGTACGGATTGATGTGTGGCGCTCTGCTTCCGGGGTCCGGAGCCGGATCCTCACGTCCTTGTATGAGCAAGCACACTCCCACCAAACTCCAGAAACCAGGGCATGCCCACACCTCGCCTCTCGGTTCGTCAGTTATTGCGTACAGGATATTGCTGCTCACAAATCGCGAGTATCCTGTACATTCTCGAGCCAGTCAACTATCCGTTGCTAGGTTGTCAATCCTACGACGTCTGGCCGTTCGTGAGGAGCAATATGAACATATATCGGCTAATTGCCAGAGCGGCAAATGTAAATCGCATGCGGCACAAACATATTGCCTGCAAGTGCAGAGCCATCGTGTGTTGAGGGGACGCGTAGCATTTCGGCCAGCCTGTCTCGTTTTGTGAGAAGTCGGTGCTCCTCTATGCCGATTCAATGTGTCAACTCTGGTGTTGGACACACCGATGCCATGAGACTCTCTGATGTGCTTGCCCTATTCGGCTGCATGTCGCGAGAGTTATCCCGACTTTTCCACACGTCGGCCGTGCCGTGCTCGGGCTAAGCCTCGCCCATTCGTGCTGAAGTGCGCAGGGTGCATCATCACCTCCTCTATGTAAATTAAATGATATTGGAACAAGATGACCGGCGTATCCCAACCCAGGTTTGGCTCCGACGGAGTCCACGGGTGCCGTCTACATTCCGATCGGCCAGGAGAACCACTGAGGCTCTAGATATAAAGTGCCTTGCCGAAGTCAACCACGTTTGCAAGGAGCATCACTTTCTCAGCCCATCTTTTCCACCACCAGAAACGAGGCAAAATGGACAGAAAGCTATGGCTTTACCTGGCGGCTCTGCTGCTCTCTGGTTCTCGTGAAGTGCTCGGTCGTGCAGTCAGCCAAAGGGATGTGCCGGTAGCACCTTGTGAGTTCATCCCCTGCCCAGAACCTGCCTGATGTCTGACCTGGACTCTTAGCCAGCGACATAGAACCTCTTGAGGCCCAGTACTTCAAGGATTTGGGATCGAAGCGTGTCAAAATCACATATGGCCCCTTCGCTGTCCCTGGGTCTGACGACCCAGAAACACATGGAATGAAGCAGTGGGCCCTTGAGGGAGCCACGAAGCCTTGCAACGACTGTTTTATTAATTTCTTTAAAGCCGACCTCCAATTCGATGATGGCACTATCGCCAACGCAAACACTGGCATGTGGCTGCATCACATCGTCTTCTTGAACGGCAACCGCGATGACCGTGTGTGCGATAAAAGCCCGGAACGCATCATTGCCTCCGGGAACGAGAGGAGTGCCATTGATCTGAGTCTCGGCGGGTACGTATAGCCAGATCGAGTTTTCTGCAGTGATCGATCAACAAGGCTGACTGACGTTGCCAGGACAATCAAGGCAGGGTATCCACTGGGTGCAAACGACACGCTGGTAGCATTGGTGGAGCTCATGAACTTATCTCAGGATGTCCGAAATGCTTCCGTAACCATCGAGTGGGAATTCGTGCCATCCTCGGCGGAAGGTTTCAAGCGTCTCACACCAATCTGGTTGGATGTCGCTGGATACTGTGAGTCTCATGTTGATGTCCCAAATGCCACTGTCTTCGACTTTACGCATGCCCCTGTGACGCTGAACCTCACTGGCGATGTCATTATTGGAACTTCACACCTACACGATGGCGGAATCCATCTCGAAACCAGAAAAAACAACCAGACCATCTGCGACAGCACCGCCAACTATGGGGAGTCCGAAGGCTTTGTGACACATGTGGGCATGTTTGGGCATGAACACGAGGGGGAAGAACAGGAGGAGGAGGAAGAAGAGCATGAGCACCCACCAGGAACTCCTGAACATGAACATGAACCGGAGGAACATAGCCATCCACCTGCCACACCTACATCTACACCTACACCTACACCTACACCTGAACATGAGCATGAGCCAGAGGAACATGGCCATCCACCTGGTACACCACCGCATGAACATGAGCCGGAGGAACATAGTCATCCACCTGCCACACCTTCACCTACCCCTACCCCTACACCTACACCTTCACCTGAACATGAGCATGAGCCCGAGGAGCATAGTCATCCACCTGCTACACCGCCACATGAACATGAGCCGGAGGAACACAGCCACCCACCCGGAACGCCTGAGCACGAACATGAGGAAGAAACCGAGCCGCATGAGCACGACCATGACAGCGACGAACACATCCTATCCATTTCGTCCATGACGAGTTGCGCAACCTCGAAGACAGTGCCTGGCGATCAGTGGTCTGTCAAGGCATACTACGACCTCACAAACCACACTCCAATGGCCGGGCATCATGGAGGGCCAGAGCCAGTCATGGGCATCGCCCTACTCTACGTTATCACAGATTGAAATGTCACTAGCTGTATTGCTTGGATAAATCCGACATTCTGGGGACTTAGTTCTCGGACAAGATAGTCTGCACGGCAAGCACAAACTGCTCGTGTTTTCTTTAAAACAGAATGGGATAGATTTGCTCCCTAGAGCTCTTACTATACAAGATGCCATCGTTGCCTTGCGGACCGACCCCCTTTGGTCAGACCCCCGTTTTGTGATTTCCAAGCCATCAATGTACAAGTAGGTTGGCCGTTAACGGCGCATACAGGATGCCATCGTTGCCCTGTGGACTGACCCCCTTTGGTCAGACCCCCGTTTTGAGAATATGATGCTGCCAATATACAAATGGGACGACCGTGTAAAGGCCCATGCAGGATGCCATCGTTGCCCTGCGGACAAGCTATTCGCCTGACCCCCTAAAAACCAAAGTGTCAAATCTTTACGCCCTCGAGAATAGGTCTCGCCTCCTCGCTCTTCCACCAGCCCACGCCTTCTTCACCAGGATAAGTGAACTTGTCCATGCTTTCCGCCTTCATCTCGACACTGTACCCCGGTTCCATGGGAGTCTGGTAATAGCCATCCTTGATGACCGAGGGATGGAGGAAATGCTCGTGAAGATGGTCGACATACTCAAGGACGGAGAGCTTCCCGCTAACTACCACATAGTCTATCGTGCTGAGATGTTGGGTGTACTCTGGTAGCCCAACGCCACCGGAGTGAGGTACGATGGGGACGTTGAATTTCTTGGCCAGCAATAGTACTGCGAGGACCTCGTTGACGCCACCCATGCGGCAAGCGTCGATCTGGCAGATATCGATGGCACCAGACACCAGTAATTGCTTGAAGATGACTCTGTTTTGGCACATTTCGCCCGTCGCAACACCAATTCCGTACGGCTTCAGAGCATCTCGGATCGCCTTGTGGCCCAGGATGTCGTCTGGGGATGTTGGCTCCTCGATGAACCACGGCTTGAAATCCTTGAGCTGCTTCATGTACTCGATGGCCTCCGGGACCGACCAGACCTGGTTGGCATCGACCATGAGAATATTACCTTTGTCGTACCCAATGACGTCTCGGGCAATGGTTAATCGTTTTCGATCCTGCTCGACGCTGGTGCCGACCTTGAGCTTGAAGTGCTTGTACCCCTTGCTCAGTGTCTCCTCCAACAGTCCTTTCATCTTATCTTCCCCATAACCAAGCCAGCCAGCACTGGTGGTATATGCCGGCACTGCGCGGCTGTTCTCTGCATCTTTTATGCGCTGCGCCTTGCCGCCCTCCTGCTCCTTCAGCAGCTGGATCGCCTCCTCGGGGGTTATGGCATCGGTGATGTATCGGAAGTCAATGCAGCGGACGAATTCTTCGGGGGTCATCTCTGCTACGATTCTCCAGACTGGTTTTCCCAGAACCTTGGCCCACAAGTCCCATATTGCGTTCACCACGGCGCCTAGAGCCAGATGGATCACACCCTTTTCCGGGCCGATCCAACGGAGCTGGCTGTCTGCCACCAGATACCGCCAGGTTTGGCCCCAGTTCTCAACTAGTGACGAGAGAGTTTTGCCCTTGATCCTGTCGCCAAGGTATTCGATTGCCCTGCAGACAATGTCGTTTCCTCGTCCGATTGTGAAGGTCTGCGTAAGCTAGTTAGCGTCACGGAATATGAATAGTTGTGGCAAATCTCTATATACCATGCCATGTCCCGAGTAGCTTGAGTCTGTCTCCAAGATGCAGTAGGCGGCGGAGTAGTCACCAGCCGCATTCATGGCATCTGATCCGGTCTTGTCCAGAGAGGTGGGAAACCTCACATCCCGCGTACTCCATCCCGTAATAGTAATTTCAGGCATGGTGGCTGTGGAAGAAGCAGAAGTAGAAGTTCTACCAACTACACTTCAAATTCGGCAGAAGAAATTAACCAGAAAAAACGAAGGGGAATGAGGAACAACATCCTTTCAGCCGACAGGAAAATCCATCACAACTTTATACCTCTAGTCGACATGATGGCCCTCCCCCCACCATATCCCACCGCGATAATAGCCCGAAGCTAGAATGGAGGGGCAGCCCAAGAGGGGTCCGATGTGGGGCTGACTGAAGCAAGATCACCTGAACCTGTGCAAAACTATGTGTACCTTGCGCGCCGCCATCGGCTTCAGGGCATTCAGGACCTGTGATTGATGGAGAAACTCTCGGCTAGCGCGGACTTGACTCGGGATCAATATCCGAAGTCGAGTATCATCAACCACATATCTAGAGCCTCAATGGCGAGCAAAGTTATTACACACGTGGGGAACAACTCTATGACCGTGAGGACGAGATGTTCAACAATGCCATCGAATTCTTGGTTGGCCGTCTTTATAGCCACCCTACCACACTTTCTGATCCCGCAAGAGGACTAACTAGATAAACAACGGGATGTCCCCGATTCCAAGACAACACCAAACCACAATGTAGACCCCAGGCTGGGGAATGCCGTGCACTAGGCCCGTCTCATCAGACAGCCCGAACCGCATTTAGCGTTGCCAGCAGAAAACAGATCCATCCGGGGATGTCTACCAAGCAGGTTCTTACGGTGTGAGTATTCAGCCATTTTCGAAGGTCGTTGGTGCTTTCTCCTTTGCTTTCGTCGTGGATAATGGCGTATACCGAGTTCTTGACGAAAGGGACGAAGGCGAAGTGTGCAGCCGAAAGGCACACTCCGGCCGTATATAAGTGGGGCGTGGCCGTGTGCCTGGTCGCGGCATTCGCGATGCCGGTGCCGATGGAGAGAAGAAGAAGTCCAATGACGCAGCCCGCACCGGGCGGGAAGAAGACGCCGAAGTATGAGGGTAATACGACGTTGGCGTTCTGTCGGACTCGCGGGTGTAGGAATATGCTCAGGAAGTAGTATTGATCCCAGCAGTACCAGAGAAACGCAGAACTGCTGACGAGAGGCGCTACCCTCAAGAGGGCCATTGCATCGAAGAATTGTCCTGATGCCATATTTTCAAGTTTCCGCCGAGGCAATGCTCAAGTAGAGGGCAATTGGCGAATGGAGTATTTGCTCCTAAGATGATCTGAAGTGATGGAGCTTGGGCATCATTATATACAATACGTCGCAGATCTGGGATTTTTTACTTCGCCTGGCGACCTGAGCATTTCTATCAATCATGACCAAAGTCCCTTAACGAGTTGACCCTGCGCCGCTGCAAATGTCTCCGAAGCCCCCAACTGATGCCGTCTAGGTGCTAGTCGCAGTGAAACGCGGTTCAATTGAAGCGCCGATGAGGTCGGTGGCTCACAACCGGGCGATTCCTTCGCCGGCGGGTGTATATCTTTATTTGAGCAGTCCATAGAATGGGATTGAGGAGCGAGAAACTAGATAATTCAAGACCGCCCAGCTCTAATGAATGGCTGGCACGATGCACACCAGGCTCATGCCTGTTCGTCCCCGCATGCAAATCAAAGTAAACTCAACATCGTCTCCTTCCACTCAGGAATACGATGCTGGGAAGCCATCCGAGCCAGCTCTTCGGGACTCTGCGGATCAAAGACTCACGGCACAGGGAAGGCACTTGTTCAATACTAAAGACGGATACTCCGTCTGCAGAGTGGCACAGTAGGTAGAAGAAGGCATAATAAGCCGCATGATCCGTACAGAGCACCGCAATTCGGGGGCGGGATGGCATTTCTGGATGCGAAGCTCTCGTATTCTCTCCAAAGTAACCTGGCTAGAGAGAAGTAGGTTAACGAGTATGTAACATGTTCTGTCCTAACCAAATAACTATCTTTTCTGTTTCAATTCCCAGCTCTTCAGATCACCTGCCCTTATAGGTGGGAAAGTTTAGTTGTGGGGTTGGTCGGTCAAAGCTGAAGTCATCTGCAATGGTGATTCGAGATCTATCAACGGCAAGGCAGCCACGAGCAAATGTGAAACGCAAAGGGCACATACATTGCAGCGTAGTAACTCTACTGCGGAGTAGTTCTGCACTCCAGACTCGCCAAAGACAGCATGCGCGTATGGGGAAAAGCAGACGAGAGCGGGACAAAGCCACCGACGCACGCACGCACGCAAAGCACGTCAAGAACGGGACGCATAGAAGAGAGAACCTCGTGGCTGGATAAAATCAAGGTTGGACGGTTGGGATGACATCAACCAATAGGCACCTCAGTGCAGTGGACCCCTGTAGCAGGGAATACCAAGTTTGGCCAGCCCAGGCCCCAGATCCTTAAGCGGGGAGGGGAGGATGGCCGGGTGCCTTGGACGGCCTGGGCCAGTGCTCTCTGTCCCAGCCGTCCACGTCCTCGTTTCCCCCGCACCGCGACTGACAAACCCTCGCCCGCCCTAAGATCATCAGGGCACCTCATTTTTTCTCCGTCTCGCCAAGTCCGCCCAGAGAGGAAATTCGCCCTCATAACACTCTCCTGTTAATACTCCTCCCTTCGTGCGGAGTACTGTCGACTGCAGTGAATGCAGCGAAGGCAATAGGTGTAGCGGGCCAAGTGGGGAACCTTTTTTTTTTTTGGTCTGCCGGCGTCTTGCTGCGACATTTTGTCTTCTGGACGAATAGGCGTTGCGGTGCGGTTCCTCGCCTCCCCCCCAGCCTCCTTCGACTTGCAGACATCATGAAGCTGGATCCCTGGGATTTGACCACTTCGTCCAGTAGGAAAAGATGACGTGGGCTCTGGGCCATGGTGCCATCCAAGTGGGTGGCCTCCCTGCTGGCCGGATTTGCTCACTTGGTCGTCTCCATCGAGGCTGGCGTATGCGGGATTGCATGGATGGGGGGGCAAGCCCGCGCTCATGAATTGCGTACCTACGTCCAGGCACGAGTGTGTTCGTCGACCAATGGCTGGAATAGGTCGGCCCAACTGCCAGCCATAGTTTAAATCCTGTTTCTTACCAGGACCCATCGTGGCCCACGACGACTTTCATGTGCTCTTCTGGACGTCATCTTTCTCAAACAGAATTTCATCTCGTCTGGCTATAAGCCTATATGACCTTGTCGGCGAGCTTCCTTCCCTCCGTCCCAGCCCATTTTATCAGACACAGCACCAACAATCGCGTAAATTACCGCTTTACCAAATAAACAAATGGATCGTTCCCGAGGCCCGTCATTGGCCGCGCCGGTCCGCAATGTCAACATGCCAGAGAGCAGCCCTCGGCCGCGGAAGAAGTTACAGAAGAGCAGCACCAAGCAGAGGAGCAACCCGGCCAGGCGGCCTAGCTCTCTCGACTCTATGGCAAACAAATTCGACACAGGCGTCAAATTAGTTGCCCACCAGGCTGGTGTTATTGGCCAACCATCACTACGCCTCCCGCCCGATCTCAGCGATTCCAAATGGCTCGAGTATCTCCGAAGGAGTGGGTTGATGTGTGCCATCGACTCGCCAGCTCAATCTAGACATCCCCATAACACGCCCACACTTGTACCTGAACTGGCCCACCTCTCCATCAGCAATGCAAAGCCCCGATCATCACTCGACAGACTATCGCCAGACTCTCCCACTTCTTCAACATCAACAATGTCGACGACGAGACGGCGCGCAAAGACGCCTGTGCTGGCCATCGGCCAGCTGGAAGGCTTCACTTTTGGGCGAGAAGCCGCCACGGCACATAAAACCTCCAGCGTCGAGTTGATTGCAGAGCAGTACATAGCTCTGCTTGAATCGCAAGACGAGGATGTCGATTCGATATATACCGACTCCCATTCCGAGCCAGCGCCATCCCGACTGGGACATGAAGACCATGCACATGGAATGCGTCGTCTACACAGCGCCGACGACGCTCTCGTGCAACCACTGCCTCCCTTGGCAGATCCGAGGTCTCCAACTTCGGATGACGGGACCCTGGTGGCTTTCGAAGAGGAGACCATATACTTCAAGCCCATGTCCTTCTCGCCCGAGCCTGCATCGCCGCTCCACAACTATGAGCGAGCATACCCGAGGAGTCCATCGCCGCCACAGGACAACCTCAGCCTACAAATATGCCTGGATTTATTGACACGGGAACTTTCGTCGGCCGTATCGGGTCGGCATCTCAGGGCGGGAAATGAGGCGCCCGCTTTGCAAATATGGGTTATGATTGAGGCTTATGAGCAGCTACGGGATCAAGTTTTGGAAATGAGGACACGACACGATGACCTGCGGAGTGTCGAGCTCATGTTCGACACCTGGCTCGGCGCCTTGTACTCGATCCACGATTCATTGACTGGTCAGAGGAGAACGCATGAGAGCGAGAGCGACTATGACATAAACGGATTGGAGTCTGAAGATGTTGATTGAGGTTGGGCTGCTACACAATGATACCACAGAATTCGGGGTTGATAAGGTTACGGATATGCGTTCGGGTTTCACTACGGGCGGTGGCGCAGAGAGGAAAGCGAGCATAGGTTACACCCTTATGAATATAATTACACAGATTTTAAGACACACCAGTTGCCCTACATAGGTAGTGAAGTGACGCAGTATATACTTCGCCAAACCTACTTACTTTTAGGGCATGTAAGTCAACAATGCTATTCTCATCAGATGTGAATGGGATTTTGAAAATCAATAGCGGGGTACTTTATTCTGGAGCTCGAAATGTAACCCCGCCACTGTCACCCCTACCTTGATCTGGTGAGTGTGATCTGTGCGCAAACTGCCTGGCGCCACTAATAGAACTTCACGCATGCAGTAATTACCTTTCTCC
Organism: Reticulascus tulasneorum; assembly: GCA_001557505.1. NCBI lineage: Eukaryota > Fungi > Ascomycota > Sordariomycetes > Glomerellales > Reticulascaceae > Reticulascus > Reticulascus tulasneorum. The sequence goes on from LSAX01000006.1 coordinate 1,884,938, forward strand.
GCACCATTTCTTGTGGCAAGCTGCAGATCCTCACCCGACGCCTACGGCAGCGCGATCTCCGACCCAAACCTGACCTGGAGCTGGAGGTCAGAATCAACCAGCTATGGACGATGATTTCGGGGCCGACGATGACCTCTTCGCTGCCCTAGCTTCATCTGAGTTAAGTACAACTCGACAGCCGTCGCGGGTGCAGCAACCTGTGCCTCAGAAGATACAGCAACCTACGCCTCAAAGATTGGACAAGGCACCACCATCGAATGCGTCCGGAACCAAGGTCGTACAGCCTACACCACAGGCCCTTCCTCAGCGTTCGTCGGGCTCTGCCATCCAGGTCTCTCCTCGTCAGAGAGGCAATCCAGTCATTGCTGCGCTACGGTCACTTCCATGGGAATATAGCGACATCCCGGCCGACTTTGTACTGGGTCTTACAACATGTGCCCTCTTCCTGAGGTAAGTTGAGTACTTTGAGGTCTGGTCTAGCATTCGTTACGCTGACTGGTTCTGCCATCTGCTAGTTTGAAGTATCACCGGCTGCACCCGGAATACATCTACACCAGAATACGAAATCTCCAAGGCAAATACAACCTTCGCATCTTGCTCACGATGGTCGACATCCCGAATCACGAAGACTCTCTGCGCGAGCTGTCAAAGACTTCCCTTGTGAACAATGTTACCATCATTCTCTGCTGGTCCGCTGCCGAGGCAGCGCGCTACCTCGAGCTCTACAAGTCATATGAGCATGCGAGCTTTGGCGCGATTCGTGGCCAGCAAGCCTCCAGCTATGCCGAGAAGCTGGTAGAGTTTGTCACAACCCCGAGGAGCGTGAATAAGGCAGACGCGGTTTCCTTGGTGAGCAACTTTGGGAGCCTCAAGAATGCGATCAACGCGGACCCAGACCAGATCGGAGTTATTACGGGATGGGGTACTGTCAAGGTCAATAAGTGGTGCAAAGCTGTGGAAGAACCTTTCAGAGTGAAGACTTCAGCAAAGAGGAAGATACATGCCACCGAAAGGAGTGGAGGGAACGGTGCCTCGGCGCGTCCATCCAAGCTAGATCAGTCTGTGCCAATTGGGAGGGTCCCGTTGCGCGAAATGTCGACAGCGATGGAATCTACCGATGATGGTCCATCTCGGGGCTCACCAGCGAAGGATGTAAGGGCAGGGAAACAACATGACAGGCCAAAGCAATTCCAGCTGTACGACCCTGACCTGGACGACGACGATGAAGACGAGGCAGCCATGGTCGCCGCAGCCATTGAGGAATCAAAACGTACAGCACAGGCGTCACAATTGAAGCAACTAGGCGGAGGGAGCACAAGAGACGAGCAGTTAGCGGATGGAGTAGCTGCTGCGCTAGCGAGACTGCGCGACCACGGATGAAGCACTTATATGCGTACCGTCAATAATTAAAACTGTCGCTCTGGAAGTCGACATGTAGAACTTTAAGAGAGCTAAGCAATTCGGAAAAGTGCTGAGGGTCGCTACGCCTGATTAGCGCCGGCCAAGGCAAGGGGCGACTTGGTATAATTATGGTGTGGTTTGGGGACTTGTGCTGCATTCGCCACGCCTTCGTTCACTGTTTGCCACTCACGAATATAAAAAGGCTCCCAGCACACCTTTCACCCAACATAACAATTACGCTCATAACTCTTACCACGAAATCGATTTCTGAAACACTGCAGCTTAAATTTCAAACACCACCACCGTAACCGCAATGGGACTTCCACTTAAAGGTGGCGAACCAAAGGTGACCGATGCAAGCGATTCTGTCGGCTCCGCCAGGGAGACCCTTGGAGCCGACGTCACCAAGAACGCCACCGGCGCCGGGGTGAACACGGGCGCTGGAACGACCCGGCCGAAAACCGAAGCGGAGCTGGAGGCTGATCGACTTTATGAAGAAAGGATGGAGGAGGAATATGCCAAGCGGGATGGCGGCGCCTGATGGGGTCGCATAGATATCGTGACATCATCAACGATACTTTTTAACTCTTAAGTATTCGTGTGTATTCAAGTTCGCCAACAATGCTGTTAGTGCTCCGGATAAAAACCTAGAATCTAATGATACTCTCTTAACTCCAACCCGATCCAAGATTTGCCATGCCCGTATCTCATGCATTACACACGACTTCTTACACCCCTACAAGCATGACAGCTGCTTCTTCTCTGCCCATGTCTCCATCCCGGGTCCCCATTTCCTCGCCACAGCAAGGTTCAAATTGCTAATGGGCGATCTTTACCGGATGTGCCTCCGTGTTGTAGACAAATTTGTTCCCGCTCACTTGAACCTGGACGTCCGAATCTTCGGCTTGGATAAGATAGCTATACTTCAGCACTTCTGCGAACCAGAAACTCTCTTGGAAGTCGAAGAACTGGCCACCCTTTTTGGCGGTGACGTCTGTGATGGCAGAGAAGCCGCTGCCGACAGTGCAGGTTTCGTTGATTCGCAGGAAGGCGTCCCACGCCCAGTCCTGGTACTTCGAGTCGCCGGTGGCTCGGTACGCGTAGTAGTAGCTCTCTATGACTTCTGGTCTTAGCACATACTGCCCATTGCCGACCCAGAAACCGGCTTTCTTGTAGAACTCGGCTTGGTCTGCCGGCGGCGGCGGGTTATTGGTTGCGTTGGTGGACACTTTGCTGTCTTGCCATTGGAACAGCTCAGGGCCGATGCCGGTTGTGGTCTGAACATAAGTTTCATGGCAGCCGTTGGTGAGCTCGAGACCAAAATCGATGTACTTCTGCTCCTTGAGGACGAGGCCTCCCAAAATGATATTGCCGCCATCGAAACACGCAACTTAAGAGAAAAGTCAGCAGGTCGTCGGGCATTCTTCGTCGGAGTGGGCTCTACTCACGGTGTCCGGATACAAACCAAGGTGTGCCATCAAAATAAGCCGCCAGAAATGTCAAATCAGGGCGGGTCGTAGGATGAGACGCAAGATACTTGATTGACGAGTCGACGGCGAGGATCCAGCGTTCCTTGTAGAGACCGAACTTCTCCGGATCATATATCCACATCTTGATGAGATACTCATAGAAGCTGTCGGTTCCACCCACCCAACCACCTGAGCCGTCGGTAAAAGTGCCATTCTCGATGAACACCCTCGATCCAACCAAGCCGGGCCACGGCTCGCCGAGCGCCGGATGAGGATCCAGGAGATAGCTCTCACCCCGCTGAGAAAGCTTTGCATACTCCTCGTCTCCGGTCAAGTCGCTCAAACGAGTCCACTCGAGAACTAGGGTTCCAATGGTTGCCAAATAGTTGTCGACGCTACCGCTCTTCCGTGGCACGGGGTCGAAGAAGAGAGAGTTGTCCGGGATGCCGGAAGGGGTGTCGAATGCAATTTTGAGGTTGTCCGCGAGCCGCTTGGCTTGCTTTAGAACGGCTTCTGCTTGCGTGGCATTAGGAGCCACGTCCTTGAACGGCCCTTTAATCAAGTCATAGGCCGATACGAGACCACCAAGGTAGCGAATGGTCGTCTCAAAAAGAGACACCTCAGTCGTTGTGTTGTCGAAGTTGATAGTCGGGATGAACTCCAGAATCTGATCCGCGACCTCGACGTTCCCCATGATGAGAGCAGTGCTTAGGGCGTCTACAGCACTGGCACCCCAGCCATTTCTAACCTCAAATTAGCCACCAATCTCGCATGATCTCAAGGAGCCTTGCTACGGGACAATGTGGTTGAGCCCTTGGCGGTCTAGAAGACTATCCCCCAGTCGAGGGGCCACGGCTTGGTGTAAGCCAGTCACAACTGAACATTCTCCCAGCAGGGGCAGTCAAGGAATCAAACGCACCTATCGTCCTCGAAGGTGTTCGAAACCGGGCGCAATGAATCATGAGGGAATGCATGTTTGTAGTAAGCGTCCCATGACCGTTGGAAGGCTTCCTCGACTGCGCCTGCTCTCTCGAGATTTGGAGAGTAGGTAGGTGGTGATGCTGCGTTAACTGTTGCAGAGAGATAGCCCGATATGACGGCCGTGAGGGCCGGGCTACATATGAAACGCATTCTGCTGCTGCCGGGTGCGCCTCGATCGAGAATTGAGGTCCTAGGGATGGTCGTAATGGCCAGAGCCACGATCTAGAATCCGAGGGAGACACCCGGTCACTTTAATAGACATCCCACCATGTCTCATTATGCCAGAGGCGTAATTAATTCTCAGCGAAGACATAGCTGTCATTGTGTTTAACCTTGGTTTGGCTTACCAGGTTCCTCGCGGAGTAAATGCATGGGTAGGAGAACCACATGAGCATTGGTTCTGGAAGAGGACCTCGGGAGTTGCAATTCGATAGTGTGTCATTAATAATAACTGGAGCGGAGGGGGTGCGATCTCTTGGATGGTCACTACCAGGGGTGTTTATTTCATTTTGCCCGCCATAATTTGACCACGCTGTAAATGGGGTTTACAGCACTATAAGCACAGCCTAACTAGGTAGGTAGGTAGACCGCAGTGGTTCATTGAAAAGTCTTACCTGCTGAGCTGGGATAAATCCTACCATAGGGACGTTACATGTACGAAACCGTGCAATCTACTATCTGTACTTTTCGAATCGGTGATGAGATCGATCTTTACGGAGGCCGTAGGGGTCAAAAAGCGTGCAATTACGAAGAATGATATGACAAGCCCGCGCAATTGCTTGGCTTTACGACCTGGCAGTGGTCTTCATGACCCTAGCCTGTAGATTTGGGTTTGACTACCTGGTAAGCCCCCAAGCTTAGCTTCGCTGTTCCCTTGGTTAGGTCAGGTCACTCACTGAGAGACACATAACTGTCAACAGTGAAGATCGCGATATATCTTCACCAAGTTCTTGTCTGTCCCTTTGGACTTGCATCCGAAGATACACGCCACTCCCACGCTCAAAGTTCGTTGTTAAAGAGGTGCCACGGCAATCCAAAGTCGGCGCACACCCATCCCTCATCTGCGAACGCTCAACTCCCGTGCTCCATCCTCTCAATTGGAGGGACGGGACGACGAAAGTGACGGACCAGGATGAAGATGACCGTTTATGGGGGCGGACTGACCGTCCCTGAATGTTTCTATCCCGCCCTGCTGCCGAGACTCACATCGACCTGACATTCTAGACTAATAAGCGTCCTCACCTTATTGGTAAGTTTGGCAAACGTTTAATCTGTGGTAATGGAGACATCTGTACCTACGGGTAAAGGGCGGATGCAGCTCGTTCTGGACATCACAGGCTTAATTGACCGCGGAGCACCTCATCATCCGAACCCTTTTTCTTTTTTTTTTTTGCACGCATATTAATAAGGATGAGTAAAATAATAGGCATCTTCCCGAACTGTGTCTGGGCGCACTGATTGCCTATTTTTAGAATCCCGTCATGATGTCAAGACGGAGCTGCGAGTAGTTATATGACTATGCCAGGTTCGATGAAAGAAATGCGGATGCTAAAGGTATCAGATAGATGGTATAGCAGCTCGTCTGGAGCTGCGGGCACGAGGAGAAGTATATCAGCTCCGTACCGACGCAAGTAGTACTGTTTGTCTGAACGCCGCATCTCATCAAATGCTTGAAGCCTTGCTCTATTTAACTTTACCATTCCACAGGATACATAACAGAGCACCTAATAGAATCTGGCTTCAACCAACCAATGCGCTTCCTTTGTAATACCCCCCCACTCCAGCGAGACAATACCTCGAGTCAGGAGGGTCGTGATTCTGCGGAGGGAGAGCTCAAACAGTGTAAGAAGCTTTGTGGAGACGTGCAATGCAAAGCCATTGGAAATAATGAGAAGCAGTTCCACAAATCACAGCTGCTACTCCACTTGCAGCTGACAATAGCGGGTGCTGAAGGTATGGTGGGCAACATTTGCGAACAGCGCAGAGCAGAGCAGAGCAAGTCAAGTTGGGTATCTGTGTCTAGCTATCTGTAGAGCCTCAGGTAGGAGGATGGAATCATGCTAATTTACCTTTTCTTCTGCTCCAATGCCCATTATCTGCCGATAGATCTCGGTCTGGGCATCTCACCGCAACAGATCCCAGGGTTGAGGATGACGTCGGGTTGTTTGTTCACGTATGGAACGGCCAATCACATTACCGCTAAAGCTGATTACACTGAAACTATCTTCCATTCCTCAGGAACGCGCCTGCCCTTGGTAGCTTCGAGAAGAATGAGATTGGAGGATGCGAAGGATTTATTTTATTAGACCATCAGAAATAAGCTGACAGACTTAACTTCATCTCCTTGAAGGTGTTCATGCCAAACTGTCGCTGGAAACTTCCACACATCCGACCCAAGTGAGAACGACATCGATACCCCTCCCCCACTGATTACGGCGACGGACAACCTGTGAACCCGACGAGTTTATGAGAATTCACCAGGGAAAATGGCTTTGATATTCTTGAAGAATTCCATCTTCGGCCGAAGGCGAAGTCTTTCCGCGCCCAAACCATCATCAGAGCATAGAAGCTCAATATCAGAAGACACCGTCTGCGAGGACGACCTAGAATCTCAACCTCTACTAGCATCCAGGTCCAGAACAGAGAAGCAACCAGCTCGATTCACAGTCAATGCGCGAGTCATATCCGATGCGACCATCGGCCTCTCAGATGGGTTGACAGTACCCTTCGCCTTGACGGCTGGGTTGTCGGCCCTTGGCCAGACCAGAGTCGTGATATTCGGCGGCTTGGCCGAGCTCATTGCCGGAGCTATTTCTATGGGTTTGGGAGGTTATCTTGGGGCGAAAAGCGAAGAGTAAGTAGCGCCTTGGATCGGTCATCTTTCTAGCGAGCTAATGCAAGTTCAGGGCTTCATATCTAGAGACCCGGAAGGAAACGGCTCGTCTTATTCTGGACAATGCGTCCGTGGTACGAACCAATATCGAGGAGGTCTTTGAACCTTTCGAGCTCCCGAGCCAAACTTTGGCCGAAATCACCCAACACCTTTCGGCTTCTCCTAAGCTCCTCGACTTCATGATGCAATTCCAACATTGTACGACAGAGCCTGCTTCGAGCAGAGCTCTTATCTCCGCCCTCACCATCGCCGGCGGATACTTATTCGGCGGCTTGGTTCCCCTGATCCCTTACTTCTGCGTCCCCCCAAATGATGTCTACCTCGGCCTGTACATATCCATCGGTGTCATGGCCATTGCGCTTTTCGCGTTCGGGTATATGAAGACTTGTATTGTTGTCGGCTGGCGGGGTGGGAGATGTGTCCGCCAGGGTGTTTGGGGAGGAGTTGAGATGATTGCTGTTGGTGGTGCGGCTGCTGGGGCTGCCATGGGCTTGGTGAAGGCGTTCGACAGTCTTGCTCAACAAGAAGACTCCATATTCTTCCTGGGAGTATCATGATATTTGTACAAGCAACGGCGTCTGGGAAAGGATCGGCATACCGGATGGAGTTCGAGGATAGATCCTGCTCGCCAGTGTCAACACACCTCATTGGTTAAAATGGACCTGAGCTTTTTAAAGATCTCAAAGAACGCATCAAAGTGCAAACCGATAGCCAAGTGAATTGTTTATTAATAAAATTTAGATATTAGTCGGCTTACCGCTATTTGAACGGTGTTCAAGTTGGTGCGGGATGATCCCGTGGCGACTCCGTCACCGTCTTATATGCATGGGACCCCCCCCGTAACCTCTTCGATCCTTCGTAACAAAGTGCTTATATCAACCGTAACACCACGCTTATCATTCCCATAACCTACATAATCGTACAAGCCTCAACACCTAAAATTCACGGCTCTCGCCAACATCGCACACATCGAACACCCCAACTTCCGGGATGCCCTTCCGTTGCAGTGCTTCACGGAGCAGCAACGGCGGCTCCGTCACCTCTTCCGTGGTCAAAACCCAGGTTCCCCAGTGAATGGCCATTGCCCTTGCGCATTTTGTGTCTTCGAATATCCCGACCGAGTCGAAGGGGTTCGCGTGCGTGCTGGAGAATGTGTATCGCGGGGCGTATGCGCCAATGGGGATCAGGCCGAGGTCGAATGGGCCACGCAAGTCGCCGATTTGCTTGAACTGCGGACATACAGGGAGGGACTTGTATTCGTCGCCCCAATCATCAACTCCGTCTGCGAGCTGAGGCACCGCGCGGTAGCCGGTGTCGCCGCCAAACCAGACGGATTTGTTGTCGGATTTGACGGCCCAGGAACACCATAGTGTGGTGTCCTTGTCGAATGGGCCTCTTGCGGAAGTATGCTGGCAGGGAAGGCACGATATCCGAGCGCTTATCTTTTCTGGGCTGGAAGACCCCTTCCCCTTCGTGTTTATGGTCATTGTCATCTCGGCATCCTCCCACCAGTCTAGCTCTGTGACGTTCTTCAGTCCGCTTTTCTTGAACCAACTCTCGAGCCCCATGCCGACGAAGAAGTGTGCATCGGGATTGTGTTTCTGGATCTCAAGGACTGAGGTGTGCGACAAGTGGTCGTAGTGGCTGTGGCTAATGACCACAGCGTCGACGAAGGGGAGGTCCGCGAGATCGCAGGGCTTATCGGTAAATCGTTTTGGGCCCATGAAACTGAAGGGTGAACACCGATCTTCGAAGACAGGGTCAAAAAGCACCCGCAGGCCGGAGGGGAACTCGACATAATAGCAAGCGTGGCCCAGCCATGTCGCCCGCAGCTTGTCCGAGGCCTTGCGGTCTGGCAAGAAGCTAGGCTTTACAACGGGGATGTTCGCAGTTGTGGTGTCGGGATAGCTTAGCTCGCCTTTGAGTCTAGGCCTGCGTAGGTTGTGTCAGTGACGAGCGCAGGGACGGGCGGAAGAAGAGGACTGACCAGAAAAACGATTTTATTATCTTCATTAGGCCGAAGTCCTGATATGAGGCATGTGGGTTCTTGAATCCGACGACGGAACCGTGCTTCGTGACATGATGCGGTTTCGAGGATGCGTCCTCGGGAATTGGCCCGAGATCTGGGATCTTGGCGATGGTAGAGATGTAGGTCGCCATTGAGATGGCGAGTATGGAGATGGATGCAGATGATTTTTGGGTACTTGGCCGAACTGGAGGTTGCAAGAATAGTCGATAGATGTGTCGTAGCTTGGACATGGCGTCAAGGGCGACTGTGCATGGGCTTATAAGAGCACACAATACCGACTGAACAAATGGCTACTTAGCAGCGCAACAGACACAAGCTGCATCATTGAGAGGCCGGGGCTGAGCGAATTCATATCCGCTGCGATGAGATGTTCCGCAAAGTCGGCATGTATTTGCTACCACCCATTTCTAGCTTTAAACCCGAACTCTAACAAGGTTTAGTACAAGGCGAGTTATCCGCAGGCCAAAATCAGCGCATCACCACTTTCCGGTTCCAGCACGAAGATGGACCGTGCCGGACATAAGTGGCACAGCGGTCTTGCACGACACTGAAGCCGAGTGCGAACGGGCGGCTGACCACTCTAATCACCCCGGGCCATTGGTAATTACTAAAATTAAGCCCAGCTACCTTAGCTATCACCTTTGCCGTGGTGGTGCTGCTGCAGCCTTCAATGAATGATGAGGAGTGCAGTGCGCGGCCGGCTTGCATGACTTCGGAGATAGAGGCGGATCATCCGCACACCTCTTTCATAACGCGGACTGACGGGGGGATCTAATTCCCGAGAGCGTCTTCGTCGCACCATTTTCGTCAGTCATGGGCTTGCAGAAGCCCATGTTTGCATTTGCAGACTTGGTGGGGTAGAATTTCCTCCATTGGCAGGGCTTTACGACGCTCCTGTTCGTTGTTTAGCATCTCGTCGGACCAGGGCCGGTCTCAAGGAAGGGTGAGGCATGCATCTCGCTCCATCGCAATCCCAGGCGCGTTTTTTTTTCTAATGGGCGAAGAAGTCCCTCAGGCATTGATCGACCATCCGGGACGGCATTCGTTGCGCATTGCCGCTTCCGGATCCGCCGGCCGCGTGAAGTCCGCCGGAATATCCCACTTACTGCGCATGGCTTACGCAGCTGGCTCACTCTAGTCTTGGCTGCTCAATTTTGCGTGTCCTTGGCTTACCTGTGCCATTTCTCGCTACCACTGCCACTTGCCATGGGCAGTACTCGCGGTCAGATACGTCCGACAATCCTTTGCATTCCCAGCCCTGTTCGGGACTTGGACAGCCTTGAAGCTAGAATTCATTCGGAGTGTGCAACCTCCTACTCTTGGCTAGGATCATGCCGACTTAGCCAGGCTCGCTCCTTTACGAGGTCCAAGTGTGCCGTTGTTCCAGCCTCTCTATCCTCTCGCAGTCCTGCCTTTCCATCGCTTTGAGGTACCTCTTCCTTCCCAAGTCCAGGCTTACTGGTCCTTTCCGCTCCATCGCCCACGTCAACCGTCTCTCTGCCTGCGTTGACTTCATTTGCTCCCACTCAGTATTGGTCAGCCTTGGTGGCACATTGTTTACCTCCCTCATTCCGATGCGGTTGCTTGTCCGTAGAAGCGCGGCCCAAGCCTGATCGGACTTGCGAGTACTCGACTGCCAGACTTAGCTTTGCTGCTGCTGATATGAAAGATTTTGGGGGTTAATGGCCAAGAAGGTTACAAGAAGAGCCCGATCGGCTATATATGAATCTTCTGCTTGCAGCATTGCTTCGAGCCTCGCAAAATCGCCCTGGATCTGTTTATACCTTTCCCGTTTGCCTGTGGTTAGGTTCTTGAAGCAGTAAAGTTCTGCTTCGCAGTCTCTCTCGATCTTCCGTCTCAAACTTCTCGCAACAGGGTTAGAGAAGCTCATTTCTTCAAGCCTGCGGCAGCGACTCAGTGTGCCTGCCGTCTCTTCGATCCCCTTTTCAGCAGACACCTGAAGTTCGCTGATCAAGTTATGAATGTGGTACCTGTCCGGGTCCGCGAAGCCGTTTTTCAACACTTGTAACCTTTGGTCTAGTCGAGCAAGGCCCTCGCGCCTGTGTTTCTCCCCCCTTGGCAGGTGTTCAGGTTAACAAACATCCGCTCCCGCAAGCATAACTGCGGCTGCTTATTTATGTGGTGTGCAAGATTCATATTGACAGCACAGCGTCTTGGTCACCTAACCGTCTAGAACCTGATTCTATGGATTGGGTTGCTTCCAATAAAGCATCGGATGACGCCAGTTTGTGTTACGAGCAAGCAGTTTACCGCCTGTTTACCCATATGCCGAGATGGCTGGATAGTGAATGTTTGGTATCTATCTGTCTCCGAAACAACGCATGATTGCATGGCGTAGTCGTCCTGACAGATGTTTAAGTGGTTGAGACAGCGAGACATGTAACCAAAGCCACACCAAGATGTATGCAGTGTCATCCTTCATTATATTCACATACAAAACTTCCGCATATACCCAAATGCTACATACGCAAGGTCGTTGCGACCGCGTTCTCGCTGAGGTGATACCCAAACACAGCAACGCCAAATGCCCCGGCTGCAGCCAACTACAAATCAAGCGCACGGGTATCGTCCTTCATCTCATCGCTTCCCAACTCCTTTTCCAGCTCATCAGTAACGAATCCTTCGTAATCATCAAGGTTCTTTTGGACATGAATCTTGAACTTGATGACATCGTTCAGCATGCGATCTATCTCCGTATGGAGCTCTTCCCGCAAAGAGTTTGCTCGAAGAACAAGTTGCTCGTACCTAGAACCCTGCGTTTAGTCATGACATTCCGAAACATCGATATTGGATAGGCAACTCACTCGATGCTTGTATTCATCTCACGCTGCTCCATGAGCTGAACAGACTCCGTTAGGCTTGCGCGCATCTTGGCTAGCTCCTTCTCCATCTTCTCGATCTGAGCGTCAGAAGCCATTTTTTGGGTTGTAGTAACCTAAAATCCTGTAAGCGACGCACCACGAACGAACAGATTCGTCATTATTACCTCTTTGGTCTTTTCATATTCTTCTTCTGCAGCCCGAACCCTGTGCTCCAAGGCTTCAACCTCACTCCTCTTATCCTCAATTGCCTCCTTAATACCGTCGAGTAGGTCATGGTCCTTCAGCATCAGGTCCATCGCGACACTCCTTCGCTCCGATATCTCCTTTCTCAAGGCCAAAAAGCTGCTCTTGACCTGTCCTCGGAGGTCGAGATTGAGAACATGGGCTGGTTGATAGCCAGTGACGGAATCTGCCAGCAGCCTGTCGCTGGAGGACGCGCCATTCGATCCCTTGAGCTGCGATGACGTGAAATCTGGCCCGTCGTTAACAGTAACTTGAAGCTCGTAGTCTTTCCCCTTGGCATTCACGGCGGTTGCTGGGATCAGACCAATTTGATAGGCCAAGGTGTTGTACTTGTCGACCATTCGCTCAAGTTCGTCGAGTTTCCGGCTCGCCTCCACCTCCTTATCGGCGACTTTCTTCTTAACATCCTCGAGACGCTGCGCAGCCGATTCAATTCCCTTCTGCAGGCGCTCCCTCTCGGATGTCATGCGGTCGATATCCTGCATGCTGATCCCTTGGTCGTCTACAGCTTTCTGCAGACCGCGTCTCTCGTCGTCGGCCTCTTTCAACTCCTGCATGAGCTTGTCTAGTTCTTCCTGCAGCACCTGAATTCGGGTTTCGTATTTTTCCGATCGTTGCATGGCCAGAGCATTGTACTCCTCAAACTTGATCTTGTCCTCCTCCATAATCTTGAAGTGATCGTCGAGAACTGCCGGATCAGGCGTCGATTTTTCGAGGTCTTCGATTTCCTTCAGTAGGCGAGTATTCTCCGCCTCCAAGATCTGCATCTCGGACAGGTATTTGGAGTTGGACCGCTCAAAAGCCTTGGCCATCGACTGCACGTGTGGTGCGAGCACCCGGTCAGCATCCTCATCGCCAGCGTCCTCGTCCATGGACAGCCAATCCCTATATGCCTGACTAAGGAAATCGAATATGATGCGATCACCACTGACATCGATCCCTCTCTCGTCGCACGCTTCGTCGTATCGGTTGCACGTGTAGCCGTCCAGCATCTGCGCCAGCTGCATCATCCAATGAAGTAAGCCTAGGAAAGTACTCCAGTTCTGCCCTCCAACTGCTGCAATCTGACTCTTCGTGATACTCTTTTCATAAGGATACCGCAGCTGTTTGAGGATCGGCGGCACTTCCTGGTCAATATTCTTCTGGAATTTATAGCTGGGATCAATGCGATGATACAGCCATTGAAACATATAGTTGAAGTCCTTTTGTGTGGGTGATTTAATAATGTTTTGTGAAAGGACATGCTTCATCTCCATTTCGAAATTGTGTTGAACAAGGTAATCCAGCAATTCCTGGCCTATCCTGGCCTGGAAAGACCTGTCCTTCAACGGGCGGGGATCGCGTGGGACGCCAGCGGGTTGAGGTGCTTGTTGGAAAAAGCTCTGGTGGCTCATGGGCCCATTCGTTGATGGCCGAGCGCGGTAGACGCTGCTCCTTCTATCTCCATCCGTCGATGAGCGGCCAGGGACTGCACTCGGCGCATAGGATTTGGTGTTCTGAAATGACGATCGCTTGACAGAAGAGAGCCCAAGATCAGCCAGATTGGTGCCGGACGAAGAGCGCTGGAACATGGGCTGATTTGGGCGGGATAGAGCCAGGGATTGCCTAGATCCCGACATCGACCGCACATGGCTGTTCGAGAACGGCGCGGCAGCATTCGAATGTGATCGCTTCATGGCGGATGCGGGTTGAGGCAGATTAGAATTGTGGTTGATACCTCCAAGGGTCTGCGCAAAAAAGTTAGCTAAGATGCCAAACATGTTGTGCGCGCGAACGACAGGTAAGGAAGCCGGGGACTCACCTCTCGTGGCCTGCGGACACTCCACAGACCCGTGTCTTGCGACATTGTAGCAGAGTTATGTATCGCGATCGTAATTTAATGTTTTCTCGCAGGTCGGGAAAAGCTGAGGCGTACACTGTATTGCTTGGACGATTTGCGCAATGTCGGGACGTGTTGTAACAGAGAGTGTAGGTTGCGAAAGTCCGAAGTTCTCGGTGAGGGGGGTTTGTGGTGTGTTGCTTGGGATTGAAGTAAACAAAGAGATGTTGTGTGCTGATTGGATGACTGCTCCACCCCAGCAACAGAATCTCGCGGAAAAAAAGAATCACGTGACTCGCGTCATCTTTCCTTGTGCTTCCAGCCGCCTGGCGCCGAAGCCTCGGTCCAAGCCGGCCACCTCCATTATTACTGTGTGTAGACAAGTAGAGCAATCTTCGAACACATGCGTTCTCATCCATCCCCTCAACAAACCACGACGACTTGGTGAAGTTGAAGTTCTTCGAGAAACTTCATAATGGTGGTCCGCGAGGATCTAGTCGCCTCGGCGGTATGTGATGCTACTCTTGCCTCTTCCTTGAGACCTCCCTGCTAACTTGACTAGGTACAGTGTTAGTACATGGACGTTATTTCTCAACGAGACCTGGCTGACACGTTATAGTTCTCCAAGATCCGAGCGTTGCGGCTTCGACAATAGACAATCGCATCGCGTTTCTGCGGACGAAGAACCTCACTCAAGAGGAGATCGACGCAGCTCTAGCCCGGGCCGGCGCACAACCGGTTGGCGGCCAGTATCCTATCCCGGCAAATGGCACCGCAGTGTCGGCAACACAGCAACAATATTACCAGCCAAACCCTCCTCAATATGCTTGGCAACCACCTCCACCAGTACCTAAGAGGGACTGGCGGGATTGGTTCATCATGGCGACCGTGGTAGGGGGTGTTAGTTACGGCTTGTTCACTCTGGGCAAGGTATGGACTGCAGTCCTGAGATGGTTTGGCATTCATCATCTAACAAACTTGTAGCGCTACGTATATCCACTAATTGCGCCGCCGACTCCCGAGCGGCTGGAGCAAGACAAGAAGACGATCGAAGAGCAATTTGATAAGACATTTGCGCTGGTTGACCAGCTAGCCAAGGATACCGAAGCGCTCAAAGCTGCCGAGCAGGAACGGACGGAGAGGCTGGACACTGCCCTTTCGGATCTGGAGACTGTAATCAACGATCTCAAGTCGTCCAATCGTCGGCGAGAAGACGAGGCGCAACGCATCAAGGACGATGTCACGGGTTTGAAAGATGCAATCCCTAAGGCCATGAATGCGCAGAAAGATCTCGCCGATGCCCGGCTACGAGAAGTGAACGCAGAGCTTACGAGCCTAAAAACTTTGATCACACAACGGATGAGCTCGACTTCGTCGGCACCTTCTGGCGGAAGTGGGTACCTGCGGCCAAGCAGCGGAAATGCCACTCCGTCAAGCCCAGCACCAGTCAAGTCGGGACTAACTGGCACTGAGAACTCGGGTGTGGATAGCGTTGCGCCTTCTGGAAGCGAGGCGACTAAGACGGGTGGACAAGGAAGCCTCAATAGAACGTTGGGCACGTCACCTTTCGGGAATGGCAATCCCGGGACCAAGGCATCAATTCCCGCGTGGCAGATGGCGATGGCCAACAAGGGACCGCCATCGCCAACGGCGTCCGGGACGGATGCAGGCAACGGCTCCCAGAATGAAGCCGGAGGCTCTTGAGCTGTTCACATGGAAACATATACTGGTTCTGATGGAGTACACTGGCAGGCGTCTGCGTTGTACAACAATTGGGTCGGATTAAAGAGCGGGTGGGAAATGGGTTCCGGGATCGGGCATGCTTCTATTCTACCTGATTGTATTTATCTTCTCGCATGCAGTCCCAGGAGGAGGACAAGATACTATTTAATTGGACTGATACCCCGTTGCTTGAACCACAGTGCAGATGTCGACCAGCATCGCACTGCATGGGACTTGGGAACATGTGTGTGCCACTGATGTTTGCGCTGAGGACGCATGGACATCTGTGCCATTAGGGATCTGAGGAGGCTCAATCAAGATATACAGATGCCCACAGCGTCCCGTCACCGTCTTGGCATGCGTTGAGAGAACAGGCCGTGAGAACTCACTCTTCTTGGAACGGTTTGGAGGCATGCATGTTGGTACATGGGCACATGTCACTAGAGCTGCGCAATCGCAGACTCGGGTAAGAAAGACAGCGGTGCAGCATGTACGCCGCCGCAATTCGGACTAACAGCGAAATCGATACCACGGAGGACGAGAATTCCGCACTGCTAGATACAATTTCCTTCGCCGGATTGTTTCCACCTGGTGGCCTGGGCGCCGATACAAACATGCGAACCCGTCGGATAAGATGCAAACTCCCTTCCATTCTCGCGGGGGGAGATCCATCCTTGTTCACTACGGCACACCAAATAGCGATCCATTATCCACTTGTGCTGAACTATTACCACCTACCTAAGGAAGGTCAGGGCGTCAAAGACTAGTCGAGGGAAAATATGTCCACACCGCCCATGCGCAGGTTCACCATGCAACATTTCGTGGCGGGATGGTTGCGAACGAAGCACAGACCAGGATGGACTAACCAGACCACCGCAAGAATTGCCTAATTCGATGTCGAGTTGCGGTTCCTGTGTCTCGAAACTTCCCATCAACTCCATTCTGCCTGTACAACCGTCGACTAGCCGCTTCGTCGAAGAGTTCCAAAGAGACAAGGCATATCCCAGCTGCGACACGGGGGAGTGTCCTATGCCATCTCAATTCGTGCGAACTTAGCCCGCTCCTACCTTAGTCGAGGCGCCCACTACCCGGACCGTTCTTCCCTGCGTGTATCTCACTGGCATCGAGAAGGGTTTCGCCTGGAATACTTACAATACATACTAAGGTACCCTACGTAGTTACGTAGTGGAACTTCGCCATTGCGGGGGGGGCCAACTTTTGGAGTGCTGGATTTGCGAGTTAGCGCCATCAATAGGTGTCGTTTGGTGCGAGGAGCAAATTCAATTCGCCAGTCTTCAGGCCGAGGTTCGTCATGCATTCCATGCTTTGCCATCCTGGCTCAAGCTCAATAACACGCCCATATTGTCCCGTGTGATCCCCCCATATGGTCGATTGCGACTCTTCGTCCTGTCCGGAACCAGGAAAAACTAGCCATATGTTCTTATTGCCTATAATAGGGTTGCACTAGGTAGGAAAGGAGTGCCGCAGCTGTTTGTATTCTGTTGATTATCCCCCAACTCTCCTGTCCTTGCAAGGGTTGAACCACTTGCAGTGCCGGTTGGATAAGTTTCCTGCTGCACCGACGATGTATCATTGCAACCAACGCAGTGTTTCAACCTCTTCAAGCACATCGCGATTTGCTACGATTTAGTGGACTGCTATATACCTGTCCCGGGAGGCTGTCCCCGTCTTATTTCGCTCTTGCTTTTCTTGCTCTTCCTATGTCTTCGTCATATGACTTGCAGAAACTCTTCGACATGGACCCTGAGACTTTAAAGCTGTTGCTCACGTTGGTGCCCAAGATTCCCTTGATGGTAAGAGTGGCAATATCCCATATACTGCAGCTTTCAGAACCCGCCAAGTACCTCGACTTGCGGAGCGACCTCACAGTATCCGTGCTGCGCTCCATTCTGCAGCCCAGCAAGCCTCATACAATATCGTCGACCCAAGGCTTGGTGAATCGGGATCCGGGAATCAAAGGGCGGATATGGGTCGCGAACTATGCTGCGCCAGTACCCCCGGAGACAGGAGCGAGAGATGCCCTGGCCGCGGCTATCGCAGGGTTGGGGAACACGAAAGCACCGCCGACAGATCTGAAGTTACCGGAGCTCATGCCGGTGGAGGCCGAATGGACGGGCTACCGGGCTGCAGCTACTTCCGAATCACGGCTGCCTCCAATATCCGAGAAAGAGAAGTTTGAAGAGTTGCAGAAGGAATGCAAGAATCCGACAACAGTCTTGTACCTGCACGGAGGCGCTTATTATCTATGCGATCCCTCAACGCATCGGCCAACAACGTCGAAGCTTGCGAAGCTGACCGGAGGCCGCTGCTACTCCGTTCGCTATCGGCTTGCTCCCCAGCATCCCTTCCCGGCGGCCCTTTTGGATGCTCTGGTGTCATATCTGACGCTTCTTTACCCGGCTCCCGATGCCTATCATGACCCAGTACGGCCTGAACATATCGTCATCTCGGGTGATAGGTACGTACTATTCACTTTCGGCTCTGAAGCAACCAGTGGACTAACACATGTGTCTAAAGTGCTGGGGGAAACCTTAGCCTAGCATTGTTGCAGACAATTCTAGAACTTCGTCGACAGAACCGAAAGGTCCTTTGGTTCGGCGAAGAACGGGACATACCGCTGCCGGCTGGCGTGGCAGTCAACTCACCTTGGATGGACATCACGCAGAGCTCGCCGAGCTGGGAAGGCAACTGGCAGTTTGACTATCTCCCCAAAGCGACAGCTTTACAAACACTCCAAATCCCGGCCTGCGACATCTGGCCGGCAAACCCTCCTCGGAAAAGCCTTTACGTCGACGATACCCTTCTCGCCCACCCCCTTGCCACGCTAGTAATGAACCAGAGCTGGGAGGACTCGCCGCCCGTATTCATGTGCACGGGCTGGGAGATGTTGGCGGACGAGGACAAGTTCACCGCGAGCAAGCTCGTCAATGACGGGGTGACGGTGATCTTCGAGGAGTACGAGGCCATGCCGCACTGCTTTGCCATGATCTTGATGGATATACCCAATGCCAAGCGGTGCTTTGATGGCTGGTCTGGCTTTATCAAGACCGTCACTGCGAAGCCGGAGAGTCTCGTGTCCAAGGCGGTCATGGTCAAAGCAAAGACTCTGAAGGAGGTCGAGCTGGACTTTGCGTCGCTCAGTTCTTTGACGGAGCAGGAAGTCAGAGATCGGGTCCACGCGAAGATCGCCGTGAACCCGGATGTCGGGACCGTCCCTAAGTTGTAGGGCGGTGGCAATATGAAGGGGACTCTCGCGGACGAAGAGGACGATTCCCGTCTGTCAGGTTCTGTTGTGGCATGAATAGCGTAGGAGCATATCAGAGGTTTACTCCGGACTATACAGCATATACTAGCGTTTCTCACACACTAATCAATTGATCATACTCGATAGTCGTTCCAACACATTGAAAGCCGGATATATGTAAGTTAATATGTAAGTTCTTCACGATGTCTATTTGATAGTGGCCAACCTGAAAGCAAAGAAGTCATAGCCATATAAATATCCCAGAGATACATATGAGTACTTGCTTTGAAAAGGCGGAGAGAACCAACCCGATAAATGCGCGATGGCATTGAATCTCCTCGCAATTGTGGCCCAATATGCCGCCACGACTAGTGTGATTGACAAGTGACAAAGGGCATCATAAAACAAGACAATCGAAATGTGATTCATTAAAGAGAAGCAAGATTTAGAACGACGATATCTGGGGTTCTCCTGCTTAGCTGTTCGTATGTCCTCTATCAAGCCATTCTAAATATGGACGTCCAGATATATACATCTGTCATTAAAGGGCGTCTCGATTGACTCAACCGGCATCTTTTTATTCATAAAAAGAGTTCCCATCCGCTATCTCAGCGAGATTGCGTACCTGCTCTTCCGATTGAGGAATATTGGCCATGCTATTGCAGAAAAATTCGCAAAAGATTTATGCTCCCGCCTTTATCAGTGGGCAAGCTGGAAGATCTCTCTATACAGCACGTCTACGCCTTGACTGAGTAGAATCGCTTGAACATATCATCAATGTTCTCGAGGTAGTAGGTTCCAGGGGCGATCGTCGAAACGTCTCCCTCTGGCTTGTAGCTCTTCTGCAGATGAGCCTTCTTGCGAAGATCGCACATCTATTGGACCCGTTAGCAACTGCATCCAATACCAACCGAGCAAGGAATGGTGTTCGCAACTTACCGCGTCGTATGTCTCCGGAGGGACCTGCCTCCTGGCCAACAACCTGTTGGGAATGTCAAGCACCTTGGAGATGCTTTCTACACTACCATTGATACGGAAGGACATGAAGCTGGCGGCGAGGCCGGATCCATAGCTGAAGACGCCAATGCGCTTGCCATCCAATGCAGCGCTGTCGATGTGGGAGACCAAGCTAGCCAAGCCACCCCACACACTTGCACAATACATATTTCCGGCCATAGTAGCCACCTGGATGCTGGGATTTACTCTCTCTTGAAAGCGCTTCTTGGTGAGAGCCATGAACGCTTTCTCCACGCCTTTGTCGGTCAGAGACTTCTCGTAGTCCATGTCTCGTAGCTCCGGGGACACCTCGGCGAAGGCCGGGCTGTCGGCATCGGCTAGGTAGTCGTGGTACAGGAGGCGGGCGTAGGACTTTTGGACCAGCTTGCAAGTAGGGGCATGAAACGCCAGGTAGTCAAAACGATCCAGAGCGGTCTTGGCAGACTTGCCAGCTTCAGCGGGCACGCCGTTTCCGTTGGCATGGCCATTTGTGCCGGGTTTTTGCAGTCGCACCTCGCGCTTGTTATAATCACGGTAAGCGGCATCGAGGGCCTTGGTGTAGCAGTTGACCGAGTAGTGACCGTCAACATAGGGGTATTCGCTGGTGAGATCCGGCTTGTAAAAGTCGTAGGCGTGCTGCATGTAGGTGCCACGGAGACCGGGCTCTATAACGATGGGAGCGTTGGGACCAATCAGCATGGCGACGGCGCCGGCGCCGCCCGTGGGGCGAGCGTTACCCTTGGCATAGAGAGCGATGTCACCAGCCACGACAATGGCATCGCGGCCATCCCAGGCGGAGGATTCGATCCAATTGACGGAGTTGAAGACGGCGTTTGTCCCTCCGTAGCAGGCATTGACAGTGTCGACGCCCTCAATATTTGTGTTGTCGCCAAAGAGCTGCATGAGCACCGTCTTGACCGACTTGGACTTGTCCAGGATGGTCTCGGTGCCGACCTCCAGCCGGCCAATAGAGTTGATGTCGATGTTGTAATTCTTCAGAAGCTTGGAGACGACGGTCAGGGAGAAGGAGTAGATATCTGTGAGGCAAGATGGCCAGGCTAATGAGCACGTGCGACCCTAGCGATGGTGGGGAAACACCGGGAGGAAAACTAACCCTCTCGATCGTCGCAGAAAGACATCTTGGTCTGACCCAGGCCGATCGTGTACTTGCCGGCACTGACTCCATCAAACTTTTCAAGCTCGGACTGCTCGACATACTGATGGTTTGGGGCAGCTTGTCAGTTACGGCGGCGCGAAAGTGCGATGTCGGCGCATGAGGGGCAGGCCTTTTTTTTTTTTTTTTTTTTGGAGGTTCACCAACCTGACTGGGGAAGTAGATCTCAATGGCCTTAATGCCGATGTTCTCGGGGCGGGAAGCCATGTTGGCAGCAGATTCGAAGTATGCGGATGGCAGAGAAGAGGAATTTAGGGGTCTGGGAGAGTCTGGAGAATTGTGGTGTCAGCTGGGAGCTTGGTTTTGAAAGAAGATTCACCGCCGTTTAGGCGCGGGAGAACATCAGCATCCCAACAAGCAGATCTGCTGGGGCGAGGAAGCGGACCGCGGCAGATTTTATGAGACCACGCCAGACAAACAAGCAACGCCAAACCTACATTAGGAGACGACGTTGGCCCTGTTTCTATATTCTCGAGTGACGGTGAGGCAGAGAAGACAAGATACGAGGAGATGTGCTAGGACTGGCGAAAAAGGAGAGAGAGAGAGGAAGGGAGGGTCTTTATTTACTTCTAGTTTACCAATATAGGTAACTTAGTCCCGTTCCCACCCCCCCGGCCGGCGGTTCTCGTAACGGCAAGAATAATAGGAGATGGTTGAGGGCGGGAGTATTTTAATATTGTTCCCCACTGACGTAGCAACCGCCACATCAGTCCGCCGTGAAACGAAACTTCTGAGCCGGGGCGGTGGTGTGGTGGTGTGGTGGGAGAAATGGCTACCTAGTAGTAATGGCCTTGGCTGCTGGGGGGGGGGGGGAGGCGTTGAAAATCTTATCGAAATGGATGGCGCCGCGGGGCGCCCACTGCGCTGCAGGTGTGCGGTGGTCCCCTAATACTAATAATTAATGCCGCTTCAAAGTTCTGTAACCCAACGGACTCTGCAGTGGTGAAATGATAGCATACATAGATACAGTACCCACATAATTACCCTACATACCTACCTACCCTACGTGCCTACATAGTGCCGACTACCTAGGTAATCTATGAACTCGGGTATGAGCACAGAGTTTAGATCCCCTACCTTGTACCAATCATTGGTTCTCGCCCAAGCAAACAGAACCCCACCACCCTAGGGCGGGTTCCGATCTTGGGTTTCACATGTATCCTCTTTCTCTCGGAATGGCCTCATGATGGAATGGCGTTTTGAACCGTCACACGAGCTGCCTTGGTGCGTCAGATATTCCGGCCAAAAGTTAACTTGCCTGGAGCGCACCTACATACTACCGCGTGCCGATCATGGAAGCCATGGAATACGAATCAAGCTGTTCTGAACTCTAATTATTATACCTTACACACAAATGCAAGCCACCTGACTAACTGAATGGGCTCATCCAACGACGGGTGTGCCCACGACGTTGAAATCCCCAACGAAAAATTTGGCCATAATTTATACTGTAGCCGGACCGTGTGCGAGGTGCCAGCAATTGCGCCACCACCACCACCCACTAGCCCCCAACTAGTAAGATATGCAGGTCCTCTCACGGACAATCCGCGGTCGGGGCACCCAGCTCCATCACCGCTTTCCCTGGTTTACATGAGCCTTGAGATGCTCCCCAAGCCCTTGCTTCTGCATCCACGATACACCTACCAACTCTCCCCGTCGCCGTTACTCTCACCGAGGGTCTCAACCCTGACTCTCGTACGAGTTGTCGTAAGTGGCGGCCACGTAACTTCACCGTGGCTTAGCTCCGTGTTCGTGCTCGCACCACCGCATCGGGCTTCCGGATTGGTCTGGGCCAATCAACGGCCCTGGCTCTGCAAAGGTGGTCAGTGTTACCTGGCTTCCCGACGGCATCGGGCCCCGAACCTGGATCCTGCTCGCATGGCGAGTACGGAAACGACCATCTATCCGCCTTTGCGAATGAGGGACTCTTTCGTCTTTGAGCGGTAATTCTTTGCCCCTAGTTCTCTGGGCTCTGGACGTCAGTCGTTGTCGGTCTCGCATCCGTAATGCCACAAGCAAGAACATCTGAGCGAGATATCTTCCTAGCGAGTTTGCAACGGGACAACCTTTGATCGTGTTGCCGTCTCTCTTCAGAGCAGAACCACGAATCCGTTGGCATCTGGTCTCCCGTGCATGGGCAGTCTTAGACAAAACCTGTCTCGAGAGTCCGGTTGCGACTTATCATCTGCTCTCATCGGTGTCGTAAGCTCTTGACATCAGGCACATGCTTTCAGCTGTTCTCTTTGTTTTTTTTTGATGTTTTTTCTAGGTATTGTGGGTAGAAATTTAATAATATTACATCCATTTGAGTGGCCGTTTTACACTTTGAACTCCATGCTGTGTTTCGTTGAGCTAGATAAAAAAGAATGCGATCCAAACGCCATCGCTGCAAAACACTGCAGTTCACGCCAGACGTTCTTAGGCTGCATCAACTTCAGCTGGTGTTCCGTATCCAGAGTCCGGCCCGGCTTTGACATTGTCTGCCTCCTTGGCCTTCGAGAGCTCCAATGCTGCCGGTTTTGCCTTAGCTGCCTTGTCACCATTCTTGGCCTCGGTCTCCTTCTCCGACTCGGATCCAGAGGAATCGGATGAATCGGATGAATCTGACGCATCTTTACTCTTCTTGTTCTTGCTCTTCCTCTCCTTCTTTCGCTCCTCTCGCTTCTTCTTGCGCTCTTCCTTTTTCTTCTCTTCCTCCTCCTTCTTCTTCTCGTCTTCCTCCTCTTTCCGCTTCTTCTCCTCTTCCTCTTTCTTCTTCTGCTCGGCCTGCCTCTTCTCTTCCGCTGCCTTTATTTCCTTCTCCTTCTTGTCCTTTCGAGTCTCGACAACCCAGTCCGCGGCACCAAGTACCGCTGCTTCCGGGCTTCTCTTGTGCTTCATGAGAAACCCTTGGATTTCCGCGGGACTGAACTCGTGCGCCGGGACTTTGGCCACGAAGTCGTGAGAGAGTGTCTCGATTTGGGCTATCGTATCGGCGAGCTTCTTTGCTTCACTCTCCACTATTGCCTTCTCGTCCTCGGGAGTGAGTAGGGCCTTTTCCAAGGCCGTCTTCTCTTTGAGAGTGACGTCTCCCTCGAGTGGAGCGAAGATAGCCCGGAAGATGGCGCCAATGATTTCTTCGTCAGCGAGAGTGAATCTCACAATCATATCCACACGGCCAGGTCGAATGAGAGCTTTGTCAAGCTTCTCGATATGATTTGTGGTCATGATCAGCACTCGTCCCTCCTGGCTTGCTACACCGTCCAAGATGTTCAGTAATCCGGAGAGCGACAGCCTTGCTGAACCGGTGTTGGTGTTCCCGGTGGTGACCTGCCCGGGTGCCAAGTCGCCGCTTCCGCTTGAGCTGTCTCCTGAGGCTCCATTCTCTTCTCTAGTGTGAGTGAGGCCGGCAGTGTCGATATCTTCCAGGAGCACGACGCATCGTCTGGGGAGTTCGGCAAAAAGAGTACCCAGGTTTTCCTCGCTCGCACTGATGGAGTTGAGGCTGACAATATAAATTCTCATCTTGAAGAACCCAGCCAGTGCTAGAGAGAGTGAGGATTTACCGGTTCCTGGGGGTCCGGATAGTAAATATCCACGCCTGTGTGGTGCCATTAGTCTCCAAGTCTGATCACGGCAGTACGTTGGAAGCTACTCACCGCCAGGGGATTCCGCGATTAGAATACCATTTTCGAGTCACGGGTGAGAGGTAGTCTGACACATCATCTACCAACTCCTTCTTCAGCTTCTCGTTCAGGATGACCGTTGAGAATGGCCTCGAAGTCCGAGCCATAGACCGCTGCCAAGTAGGTTCGGTGGAGCCAGCTCGCGTGGTTCCACGGTATATCTGGGTCTTTTGGGAGTCTTTATTCAGAAACTCTTGTCGCGCCTCGACAAGAAGCTCCTTCAGGACCCATGGATTGCGGCCAAAGCAGGAGATGCTGATCTCCTCGCGCTCACTCACCACCATGAAAGACCCTTGCTCCCGATTTTGAGATCGGTTGAAAAGCAGAAGACGTCCCTTGTACCAAAAGGTATGGCTACCGAAGCTGGGGGTGTAGGACAGGGCCTTCTTCTTCTGATCCTGTTGCGGGACCACCTCCGATGTATCGTCATCTTCATCATCTTCGTCATTGTAGCGCCATAGAAACCAAGATCGCGAATTCAGGTTTGTGTTGACCACAAACCGTCGAGAGTTCTTGGCGAAGCGTTGGGCTGCTACCCATGACATGAGGATGTTCTGCATGCTGTCAGTCCCGGCTGTTGCACAAGCAGCACCAGGCTATTCGGCGGAGTACTCACGTAGATCTCGTCATCAGTTCGCACCTCAACCGTAGACATGAGGTGAGTTTCGACCTGACTCCAGAGGTACTCGCTAAAGTACCGCCAAGCGAAGGTTACACCACCACACAGCAAGACTAGCGGGATATAGACATTAAGGTCGACGCCAAGATACTTGTGAAATGCGGTGGAGAAGACGCTGAAGCCGGGGAAGAAAAAGTCCAGCATCGCCAGTTGAGGCATTGGTTGAGGGGAGTTGAAGTCCGCTGTGCTAGAGGGGCCCGCACAAGCGGACTGGGTAAGGCTCTCCATGCCGATGAAATGTCCCAATAGGGATATAAATGGCGACTCTTGGCTAGGGAGAAAAATGTTTGCCGAAGGAGGACGAGCTTCGACGTCGAAGGAAGTTATCTTTCACAGGAATGAAGAAGCAAGATGGAGATGCTGTTGATGGAGGAGAACGATACAGATATGGGACCGGCCTGGGATTAAATACAACTTGGGTAGTTTCTGTATTCTTTAAGGCCCGTCTGGTTCTCCTCGTGTGTGAGGCAACCGAAAAGAACGGTGGCCTGGAGGCTTTGCCTCTTGCATGATGGTATCCATCGGTAAGGCAGTAGCGCATGCAGGAAGACCCCTAGAGGGCATCATTGAACATAGCCCAATCGTTCTCTTGGCCCGGAATGGATCAATGTGTCTCTGGGTGACGGGCTGCCTGAGTCACACGCTGACATGAACGCCGTAGGCCAATACCAGTGGCCTCAAAGCCAGACCGTCTGACTGGCGGACAGGATTTTAACTACGGGTTAATCCTGGGTCGGGATTAGGCATCATTGCCGCTTGATATCTGGGGTGTGGGGCCAAAAGACCGTTTGCTGGATCTGACGGCCGATAATCATCATGGCTGGACTTTTTTCGGGTGCCATGATGCGCTGTCCAGATGCACTGCTGTACATTGCCGTGCAGGTTTCGATTACTTGCAGTTGGCTGCCCCTAGCTAAGGCCAATAGCCATCTAGGTGGCTGGAACGACCGAAGAGTGACTTGCCCTTCCAGCAAGATTGGGGAGAGTGCGACTGTCGGCTACCCAATGGGCGGCGTTTGTTTGCAGATGTGTGGCTAGAAATCCCGAAGAGGCCTCAAGGACTTGATGGTGGCTGTGGTGTTTGGTGCCGTGGTCTTTAGCTCCTACATAACTCGAGATCTGTAGGTAATTGATTGCATGTTGCTCAGCCACTGCACTGCACTGCACCGCTGCACTACACTGCACTACCCACGCTCTCCTCTGCTACTGCGAGTTCACGTGAAGTGCCCAGCGGAGTCACCGTATGACGTGCAATTAGCCTCCCGCCAGTACGGTGGCCTCAATCGCCCCCGCTGAAGTGCCGGCAAGATCCGGGCGCCCATTGCTGAGATTTAGTTCTGTTCTAGCTGTCGAGCGTGCTGCATTGCACCCTGGAAGCTCGGGCAGTGCTGGTGACTCAGTTCCTATTAAGTACCTAGTTAGTTGACAACGTCCGTGGTCAACTTGGAAAATTTACCAGGGCAATACTGGCTGCTATTCACATGATCCAGCCCTGCCTAAAATGGAAGTCACGCTTGGTTTATTGCCAATTTAGGAGCTTTCCCCTCTATCCGCCAGTACCTAAGGAAAGGTGGACAGATTCGATGGACTCGTTATTCATTTGACCTGCCTCGATCTTTGTTGTGGTGGCCTGCAAAACAGCAGCCGACCAACCAGGTAGGGAACGTAGCCCCGAGTCAGTCCCTGTTTCGAGAATGGTATAGACCAAGTGAGGTGCTGTTTCTCGGGACATGTAAATGGAGCATCATCCAGAAGAATCCGAAAGGCAGAGCGACCTCCAGGTAACCAATCACGACATCACTAGTTGGAGCCTCCACACCGGTAGGTCTGATCGTCATTCATCGCCTCCCGGTTGTGGGGGTTCCCCTTGACTTTTACTTCCGTCTGCTCGGCATGTGCGCCGTTTGGCTCATCTTCTCGGTTAACTAAACCCTATCAAACTCCTTCGTACTCTATATCAAGATGTGGCTGTGGGAATTTGTAATTTTTTTCCTTCCTGGATCATCTGTGATGTAATGCTGTCAATGGGTTTTGCAGATGTGCCACATCTCGCCAGGTGGAAGGTATGGACTTTATCAGCTGCAATTGCCGGATACCACCCCGTAATGACCAAGTGCAGGATGTCCGAGAATTAGCTCGAAGGTAGATCGAACTGTTCATTGAAGAAGATTTTGACTATGATAACGACACGGAATAGAATTAAGACTGTCATACATCATACAAGTGGCCGTTGCATCGATCAATCATAGGATCCCGGAGGGTATTGCCTCAACTCCGGTGTCAACTTGAAGGTACTGTCCTCCCTTCAGCCTGCCCAATAACCGGTGCAGTTAGATTTAAGAAGAAATAGCGCGAAACAAGCACAAAAGCGCCGCAAACTCCAAACCGTTCGCTCCAGAGTCGGACGTCGACTTGGGGCAGTCGACAATGAACAGCACAGTGAACAGAAGGGGGAAACGTTGTACATCCCCGTGCTCTACCAGTCATCCAAATTCTCCGCTGGGCGAAAATGACCACCCATCATGGGAGGGCCATCATTTCTCCAGGGATCGCCGGCCGGAGGGGCGTTCAGATCGATGAACGCTGGCTCACCCCCTGGTGGTGGTCCTTGGCTCAAATTAATGAAGCCCGCATCTCCGCCTCCTGGAGGCGGCGGCGGCATGAAATGATTTGGCGGTTGCTGAGGATGAGGATGATGCGGCTGGAAATGAGCTTGGGGTCGCTGGGGGGGGACGAAGCGTGGTTGTGACTTCTTCTGGCGGAATCGCCTGCTGCTTCGGCCACTGCTGCTGGAGCCAAACTGAGAGGCGCTGTCGTCGAACTTTGGGGCTACCCAAGCGTACGTCGTGTACTGGTTGTTGAAGTATACAATTTCGTCGTTATAGTCGTTATACTCCTCCCTCTCTCGGACTTTGGTTTTCCGCAGAGCCAACGCCTTGTTAGGGTTGGCACCAGTCGTGTATTTCATAAACCAGATGGCCTTGCTCTTATCCTTAATAGTGGCATGCGAAGTCGTGGATGACTTCGTCCTCGTTGACCGGCCGGATGACGAGGAGCGGCGGGTATGGCCGCTAGATGACTCGCCGGACGAGTCACTACTGTCAGACTCGTAGTGAGACATGGTTCTTGAATTTCGGGCGGCAGAGTGGGTGCGAAAGTATGGCAGGGATGGAAACGAGGCTCCTAGGGGCTTTTGTGGGGGAGCAGAAAGCTTGTTTGCAAGTGAGTTGCAAGGGCGACTGGCGGGACTAGGAGACACTAAGTTTGGCGAGCTTGCAGATCCCGGAGGGAAAAAGGAAAGGAAAAGGAGACGTCAGAATGTGAAATGCTTGGGATGGGGGTTGATCAAATACTCGTCCTGCACAGGATAGGCAGAGAAGAGCGTGCCTAGAGTGAGCACTGGTCCTGGCCGCTCGCCTCATTATTCTCATCGAGCCCGGGCAGAGCAGTGACCTATGCATGTAATGTGCATGATATGCTTGGAGAAGCAAGGGGAACAAAACCGATTTGTACCCTGCCATACTCTAGCTTATGCAAAGTTACTAGAGATCGAGCCAGTAATGGATGAGGACAGGCGTGGACAAGGCTGCGGTGTTCTCCTGCGGGGTTACACACATTTCGAAGCCACTCGCCCTGCTCAGTCGACAGCCCTGCACATCCCCTCATCAGTGCGTTTCGACCGGGCGCCATTTGAGACAGTCTAAAATGCAAAAAGACGTAAGTCGAAAGCCGGGAGCCGGACTGCCACCGCTTGACGCCTGAGGTCTGTCTGTCACGATAGTTGACTCAATTGGGAGGCGACGGCAAGTAACAAACGAAAATATGAGCTGTGACCCAGCCCAGTTGCACAGGCAACATGGCACAAAGGCACTATGCATCATCGTATCTGCTGGGGCTACGACAACGAGTGACGAAGTGGCAACCAGCGATGGGCGTATGAATAGCCCTTCTGGGAGAGGCAGTCTGTGGTCCAACGAGGGGCGGCCAACCAGCCAACCAAACCCGGAAGAAGACCCGAATGCGTGGGACAGAAATGAGGCTGCGATTGCAGACAGGCCAGCCAAATAAATCGACCTGAAGTGTCCGGGTGGGGAAGAACCCCACCGGCGACGAGGAAATGGGGCGAAGGAGAGGATGAATGGCGGCCAATGGGCGGCACACCTACACGCTACACCTCGCTGGAATGTGCAACTTGCAGCGTGCAGAAGACCGACTGCAGCTAAACGTATTCAACTCCTAGACTCAAGCCACCGGACATCTCACCGACCAGCCAACCGTCATGAAGTGTCATTGCAACATAAACCATCGGCTGACTGTGCATTTTCGCCCGGCCACGCCTTCAAAGTACTGCCGCCGGCACGTGGGGAGAGGAGAGAAGAGAGAAGCACAGGGATGTCGCGACGAACAGCTGCACAGCTTCAATTCTATATGCAGACTTTTTGTGCCGTTTCGTTGGCTTTGCTCGTCCTTGTGGCTGGGCCACATACTGGGCAACCAAGGTCTTCAATTCCGTTTCGAAATGGAGAGCTCTCGCACCACCCGAAGCGTCTCACTCTATGCGATTTCCGTGAGTTCGTAGGCCAGTGATTGGATCAGCAGCCCGGAGGGTCAGTAGACCACAGTATCTGCAGGTTTCCGCCGCAGGCAGAGTGCATTGTGACGATCCCATGAGTCGGCCAGCAGCACCACCAATCGCCACGAGCAATTGCTGCAACTACTTACTCAAACGCTGAATGGCTGGCTTCATCGGATGACTGCATACACGTTGCGTCTTGAGATCAGACTCGTCAGAAAGACAAACTCTCCGTCTCGCACCCCGGTTTCTCTTGTCGAACGCCATTGCGCCATTACCATTGAACTAGTCCACCTCAGGATTGCGACTGCGTTAGCCTCGTCTGGTTGACCAACAACTCGACGGTGATTCCAGAGAAGCTGAACGTGACAGTGAAGCGAAGTTTGAGTCGCAAAGAACACTATAGGAGGTCTGGTGATATTCGGTGGTAGCATGTCAGATGTATGGAGTTGTTATTCTGCACACAACAAACTACCCACCGAGGACATTCGGTCGAGGCTCAAGTGGGGCTCGGCGGGTGGTTCTGACCAGAGCTTTCCCTGGTGGACATCCATCGATTCGTAGATAGCACGCAGCACAAGATGATATGTACGTACACACGATGTGTGACCTGCGGGTTGGCAGACAGGCCCCGGCACGTGCTCAGCAACCCCGGATCTTCCCCGGGCCTTGGACGTGTCTCCCGAAGCTTAATGATTGATGCCGAATCATGTGGGTCGAGCTGGATGGGCGAACAACAAGAATCAACAAGCTGCGAGATGGACGGGGCCTGGACTGTTCGCCCGGCTTGTCGTTGTATGTTTTGCCGGGGTTGGTGGGGTATAGGTGCGAGCTTTGGGCATCGCTTAGGACGGCAAATCCCCTCTCCAGTTCTGCACTTCATTTACGCAGCTGGCTAAAATCCGGAGTCAACATACCATTGGAGGGTAAGGGCGCACGTGGGACGGGATCAAAGTGCTCCAGCAAGACAATGGCAGGAACGAGATGAGGCATTTCTGAGTAAGGTTGACCGAGGGAAGGACGTTGACTGATGCCACAACCGAGCGAGATACAATGCCCTTTGAAGTATTCACCAGGCGAGATCAACAAACATGTTGGATGATGGAGGATGTCGAGTGTGGGAGAGAAGCTCTGCCGAACAACTGCTGGCTGGGCTTCGCTTTTTGCTTCTGGCTAAGGTGCCACACCTAGAGTGCGTAGAGTGCCTAGCTATGTAGTAAGTTGCACGGGTAGGGTTAAATATTAATAACGTGCAAGAAGAGAGGAGGTGAAGGGAAGTCCCGACTTGGTTCAATTACCCCCGACCCTTGCCTCGCATCCGCCGAATCGATCTGCCAATTCACTAAGCAGGCTTTGTTTTAATTAATGGTACATACCCTACTACCAGTTTTGGTCTTGTCAAGCCGAGCTGGAGGCAGCCAGTCCATCAACGCATAGATTTGCTCAGCTGCCACCCCGTGGTGAGCCTGAAACCTCGCACTGTTACAGCAAATGTGGGAATTTCGTGTTTCCACCGAATCGAAGAACTGGTCCTCCGATCCACCGTCTTGTGGCTTATCATTGGCAGCAGTGTTGTGTAAGGTATTTTCACGTTAATCCCACGGCGTTTGTGCATCTGCATAGGTAGGTAGGCAAATGCAACATGGCGTGCTCATGGAGAGGGATGAATGCCGTGAAAAGGATGAACTGGATGGAGAGCAAGCGAGGGGACGACCAACAGAGAAATGCATAGTTGACATTTCCGATTTAGTGTGCACCGTACCAAGTGACAATTAATCGGAGGTACAGCAGCCCACCTCGCCATATTAGTTGGTGCCGGGTGTATTGATTGCGAGGGTACCTTTATTGCTCCATTTGTTAAGTAAGGTGATAGTGGCAGGTAGGGTTGGCGGGTGAGGGAGGTGAAGGAGGTAGTAACTACTAGGTAATTAGTGCATGCGTCGGTCCTCAGAACCAGTGCACCGCGTTGTCCAACAACACCCTCCTCCAGGTGTTCTTGACCTCCACCTCCCTCTGGAGCCATTTGACGCCATCTTTCCAAGCCGCCTTTGCCAGGTTTCTCGGAGTAGACAGTAATATACAGGCTTAAACGGACCTTCTTGGACTGCCCATCAGCACAGCACCAATTTGCCATCCATTAATCAAAGTAATCTTGCACAACCCTGTTCCTGTGCGGACGGACATATGACCAAGCTTTTTCATCAAATGGGGAAAATGAGAGGGAAAAGGAGAGAGTGGGAAAGCATGGTGGGAGGCGACAAAATCTGTCCAACCAACGAACCGAGCTCAAATGACTGCTGACCAGCTGGCTTGTTGTCTCTTGAGGGCGAGTTTTATTTCGTATGAGATGGAGCGCGAAAGCCCATAAACCTTCGAGGTTCAGAGGGAGATGTGACATCAGGGATACTGAGATCAATGAGCGAGCGACTCGACCCGACTTTTTGCGCTACAGGAGACTGCCGGAACGAGGCAGGCAACTGGGCTCCACCATTCTCAGTTCGCTGCAACATGTGCTGCACAGAATCGACAAAAATATCTGATGAGACCCTTGCTTCGTGCCTCCGTGCCTCCGTAGCCCCAGAGTTGGCAATAAGCCCACCCAATCACGCGAATTCATGTCCCACCCCCCAGATCCAAGTCCGAAACCCCATCACCCATCAGGCCCAGCGTTCCGCCCCTGTTCCTGAATCGACACCAACCCTGTCCGGTCCACGGCCCAGAGTCCACCGTAGTCCACCACCCTAGAGTTAGAGGGTGCTTGACATCTAACCCACCCCCCAATTGACTGGGCTAAATCTCACCTTCGTGAGAAACAAGCAAGGACATCATCAATCCATCATCGACAAACAACCCGAACCGATCGAGACCATCCAGTCGGACAGACCCATCAGTCCGCGCAGGCATCCGGGTAGAGGATTCTGGACACACCGTGGATGACCTGGCGAGGTCGAAGCCTGTCGTCCATGTTTTGAAATCCGTACGCTGCCAACAAAACTTAGACGTCGGCCAGCCCATCGAACTGACCGGATAGCGCAACGAGATGGATTCCCCAAGCGGCAAGGCATCGGACTTCGAGCGGAGGACTTCTGCAAGAGCATCGATGAGGCTCTCAACCGCCGGCGATGACGATGATTATGATTTGCACGCAATGCAAATCTCAGATGGGTTCAGGCCAACCAACCTTCCCTCGTCACACGGCGTAAATCCATCACTGCCTTCCGATCTACCAGCTCCATCCATTCTGGACAGCCAATCTAATCCGAGAATTACCATGTCGAATCGTCCGTCGAGTATCGCGAAGCCGCCCCGTCCCCAAGATTCGCTGTCCCTGAGGCATGATGGAGGGACGAATCCTCAACTACTTGGACCTGTCCTCTCAAGAGTGTCCAGCGTCTCAACGGACTCTGTTATAGTACGATCGGAGAGCCCATATCAAGGACCTTCTGGCCCGTCACATCCTTACCAGATGTATCCACAGAGAACGTTCAGTGTGGCGACTACATCCACCGCGCCACTGTCGGAACGATCGTACACTGGACCTCGAGGTCCAACTCACCCATATGGAATGTATGCCCAGAATACCATTCCGGCTGATGATCAACGAGGAGAATCGATTCCTGTCGGTTTCTCGGGAGCCAATGATGGCTATCAAAGACGCATTGGCCCTGATGGGGAGGAGGCCGCGGATCTTATCGGTCCGCTGGGCCACACAGAAGAACTTCCCCCGTATACACGGTATCCGGAGGCTGCATATCTCGTAAAGACCGATCCGGAACCCCAACCCCAACCCCAACCTACCGCTGCCCCAGTGGTTTCCGTTGGCCCCATACCTGGTGCTGGAGGCATAGGACTGGCAACCCGTGATCCCGAGTTTGCGTCCAGGGACGATCTCGACTCACCGCGATCACGACTCTCTGCTAGGAGCTTCACATCCGATGCCAGCCAGCATGAGATTAACACAGCTGCTCGACAACTAACAGAGAAGGAACAAACCCGCCGGTGGCAGAACAGGGCGAAGAGACGAGTATGCGGCATCATTCCTTATTGGGCCATCTGCTTATTGGCAGTCGCGCTGGTCATTATGTGAGTTTTTCTCCCTGGGTGCTCATGTCATTAGCTTTTTCTGACGTGTGGAACAGGGGCATCATCATTGGTGCGGTGATTGGGACATTCTTTGCAAAACATAAGAAGCCTCCCCACCGTGACAAAGATGCTCTACCGCAGACCCTGCCATGGGTTGATGCCACTCCTCTTTCCACCTTGCCTGTTGATCTGCCCCCACTTGATACAGGGACTTGGGGACTGCCTCCCCTCATTGCCAGTCAGGCGCCCAGCACGTGTTTCAATGATCCCACTCAGGCCCAGGCTTGGACGTGCAACATTCCCTTCACAGTTTACTTCATGTCCATTGAAAAGTTGCCCAACGAACCCCCAATCAGCGATTACACATTGCGTCTTACCACCGTCAACAACACTGGGATGTTTGGCAAATACTCCTGGGGCACCCAACCCCCCTTAATCATGGACCCACTCAGAATGATACTTGTCAACGATACCTTCGAACCTGGTCGCGGACCCGCATGGTTTGCCCAAATGACCTACAACAAGACTGTCATCATCGCAGAAGATAGGTTTTCTGGCGCCACGGGCTCGGGGGCGGTTTCGAAGAGGAACTGGGGCTCACCGCCTCCCCCTTCCAGCGGCGACTTCAAGAGGAAAGGTATAATAGGCGCCCAAGTTGGCGATCGGCCGTGGATTTGTACATGGCCCGGCACAATTCTTGAGGTGTTCGTCTACCCGAGTCAGAACAACAGCTTCCGGAACTATTCTCCTCCGAGCAGCTCGGTGACCGGATCATGGCCAGTACCTACCTTAACAACATCATCTATCGCCTCACGTACAGCAAGTGGGCTCCAGTATACGTCGACACCTACTAGTAGTGCATCGCCTTACAAAGATATGCCGAAATTCGAGCCGCCACCAGCCTATCCTAAAGTTATCAAGTTCGAAGAACGTCGCGTTTCTGGAGACGACGCTACCACGGCGGTTTGTCGACAGGTTGAGGTCATCGAAGACGGCCAGAGTACGCGACCAGTTCTAGACGAGGACGGGGACGCCATCGAGGTGATAATTGTGGAAAATTTGAAAGCAGAGCCATCGGCCTCCTACACCGAATCCAAACGATGGATGCCCGGCTCGGAGCTCTTCTCTAGGGACGGCCCAGCGAACGAGCTGAGCGACTGTGGCTGTATCTGGTGGTTCACTTAGGCCACTCACTCTAGGACCCTGCATCTTTGAAACGGCGAATGAATTTGGACTCTGTAAAGCATCAATGGAACTGGAGGCATTCGGATATTTTACGGTTTATTCTTTGGCTGGCGTTGAATTTTTGCTAGCCGCTGTCATGGGACACATAGGATGCCATGTTGAGCCTAGTCAGATTTTGTCTCTCGGGTGGGAAATACCTATGGGGCAGACATTAGGAGTTTTGAATGAGGATAGTGTATCTGCTTGGAGGACTAAAACGGTTGGAATACTTTGGTTGGAACGCGCACGGCATTATGTAGAGAGTTACTGATGGTAAGGCTTCTTGTACACGCACAACTATTTACCTTTAGAATTGCCTGAAATTCTTCCTGCGTTGTGATTCGAAGCATGTACAAGGATCAAGCATATAGCATCGCCCCGTACCTCCGCTTCGATGACCTTGCAGAGCCTCTTCCACTTTTAGGACGCTACCTGATTCAAGATACCGATACAGGTGTTGCTTCTCATCAGAATACCCGGATGAGGCGTGGCCCTTTAGACGCTCACACGGCCTTGCAAAGACTCGAAAGCTGCTCTTCTTGATGTCTCATGACGTCTCGTATTTTCCGCATTGCACGGGGCCACCATAATTAGGCTCCCTGCCCAACCATACAAGATTCTCGAGCAGGTCTAGGGCCACACCAGATCGCTATTTTCCGTGGCGATCGCCTATCAAGCACACGCCTATTGCCAAGTAGATCTGGTTATTAGATGAACCACACTAGTTAGCCTAAGGAAAATCGCGGTCGCTTCTCCTGCTTCGCCAGAGCTGAAGGCTCATGGTATCAAAGATCAGAAGCCAGCCCATTCAGAAAGCTATCAGCCATCTTCTTGGCCCTCCTTGCCTCAATCTCCTTCCTGCGCTCGTCAATCTCTCTGCGACGAGCCTCCTTCTTCTCTTCCCGCTCCTTGCGCTCCTTTTCGGTTTGTAGCCGTTCATCTTCCAACGCCTGCATCTCCTTCGCCCTTGTCTCTTCGTCCTTGCTGAATTTGTAGAACCCGACGCCCTTGGTTCGTATCTCCTTGTCAGCTTCGTAGTGTTTCATCTCCGGAGGAGTGGCGCTGCGGTCCCTCTTACGCGCCAAAGCCTCCATTTCGTCTGGATCATCCGGGTTGAAGGCCAGAGTCTGAACTGCGTCGCCGTAGATCAGCTTATCCGGTGCCTTGGGCCGCGCCGAGATTCGGTCCAGCTCCTCGGCCCCGAGTAAACCCCTACGTCTTTGTCTTTCAAACCTCTCTTTATCTGCCTTGGTTCCCCGCCGCATACGACCAAACTCATCCTCGTACTCGATGATTTCGTCATCCCCCTCATCTTCGTTGTCGGTACCGGAGCTTGATAAGCCTTCCTTGTGGCCATCTTCCGCCTCTGCCCATTTTCTGTCGAAGTCTATGAGTGGCGCCGCTTCGTTCTCCTTCGGAACGTAATCGCCTCTTTTCATGGCTGCATATAGGCGTGCCTTCTCCTCCATCCTGCGTCGTGACCGAGCTAGGTTCTCATTCTCCTCTTCCGTACCATGTACATCCTTCAGCACCAATTTGTTTGTCCCCTGGGACGTGCTTTTGCTGCCACCAGCACGTCGCTTGGCTATGGCAGTGGTGAAGAGATCATCTTTTGTTTTCGATGTCCGAGGTCTTTCGGCTGAGGTTCTGGAAGCGGAAGACTCAGACATGAGCGAAGTGAGTTGTGCGGTGAAGTCAAGGGATGTCGAGAGAGCCATGTTGCGTTTCCGCTTCTTTGGTTGTGGCTGGCCGTAAAGATTCTGATCCTGAGGCATATTGCTGGGATTGCGAGATTGCTTTAGCACCTCTATAGTTCTGCGAATAATTGTTGGTTTGATCTTGAAGTCCGAAGAAGTAGAGCGTTCTGGTTTAGTATGCTAAAGCCGTCAAACGTCCATGGGTTTGTAGCTCTAAAGATCCCGTCCACTGTAGACAACCCCACTATGGACACTTCTAGCCCGGTGGACAGGCGTTGCCATTCAGCTGCCGCGGGAGTGGGGTGGCCTACCATCAACGAATCCATGGTCAAATTATTATGGCTTACGTGAAGAACACGCGAGAAAGCCAGGAAACGATGTGACCAACGAAACAAGATCATCCAGAGTTTACCAAGCCAGGACCATGATCATACAAGTATTCCCAGAAATTTTTATTAGAAGATATTATTTGCCGTCAATTTCCGTTCCGTCGGGATGATCCTATCACTAAAGAGCGCGAGCCTGCAGTGGCAAGCCACTGCCCAGCGCCGAAGCAAGCTGTCCACAGCTACCCTGGACCTGCCAGTTGGTTGGGACTGCTTGCAGGCTTGACTCGATTCCGGGCCTCCAAAATGCTATCATCTGGTTGCATGGTGAGCCTTGCCGTGGATACCCCATTGTCGTCACCGAACGAAGCCGTTCGCGCATCTCGTTCTTCCGTTTCCTCTGGCCGGACAGTGTTGCGATTGAAACAGAGTCTCCAAACCCATATGACGATGTCGAGGGCGATCAGAAAAGCCGCCGGGAATATGAAGATTAGGCCTAGTACAATCTTGATATGATCAGCACTAATGCGCCGCCGCGGAACAGGAGGCAGAGAGCTCTCAGAGACATACGAAGGCCCATGAAATATACCTAATCGCTGCCGGGTATTCCGACGACATGAGACCACAGGTGGCAATCCTGTTGTACCACGGTGCCTCCTGTGTAGCCTGGACCATCTCGAATAACTCGCCTGCAGATTTGGGTTCGATAGCGCAGGATTAATGGTCTGTTTGGTAAACAGCGCGAACGACGGTTGGGATATTGGCCTGTGATGTCTCCGTACGGGAACTCGATATTGGCGGGCTGGAAGTCAATTCATGCCTGCTGTGGCTGGCAGATTATTCAACCTTAAGCCTCGTTCCTCCCGTGACGGCATTACAGCTGAAGCGACGTCCCCGGGCACTTGAGCACGTTGGAGGAGAGAGGGAAGACAGAGATCTCGCAGTTAGCTGGGGCGACTACTACGCCACTACCAGCGCTGTCTTGTGACCGGCCGGCAATGCCCAACAAGCGGCTGTTACGTTTGGTTGATAGCAGTTCCTGATCAGCCACTCTACGAAGTAGATGGGACGCGAACCCGAGCCTCGGGGAAAGAGGGTCACCGCCTTCCTTGAATGGCACCTTATCAGCGCAGAAGAGGTTTAGCGCGGGGTAGCTTGTCTCCCACCTTATCCATAAAATTAATTACAGTACGGATGGGTAAGAAGAAACTTGACATGCCCACTGTAACATGGTAATTGTACACCATTGCGTACCAAGCTTTGTCAATATCCATTGTCAAACTGCAACCCAAAAAAAATTCCATCCGATTACCTACGCGCATCAAATCGCGACTTGAGTATCACTCCCATGGTGCAGATTCTGGCACGGCATCTC
Organism: Reticulascus tulasneorum; assembly: GCA_001557505.1. Lineage (NCBI taxonomy): Eukaryota > Fungi > Ascomycota > Sordariomycetes > Glomerellales > Reticulascaceae > Reticulascus > Reticulascus tulasneorum. The sequence goes on from LSAX01000006.1 coordinate 1,923,395, forward strand.
AACTCACGCTGCGCCGTTCGGAAACATCGCTGGCCTTTGCAACAATTTTCCACAATGGTTGGCCCTAAATTGAAGGGAGCAAAGCGCGTGGCATATCGCAATGCTCGAAACCAAGGAGCAGCAGCCGAGATGCCTAAGAAGAAGTTCTACAGACAAAGAGCGCATGCAAACCCGTTCTCCGACCATAATCTGAACTAGTTAAGCTTGGCCATCTTGAACTTTGGCAGGGCTACCCGACTAACGACACTGCCAGTCCAGCAATCCCCGATGAGATGGATTGGTCGCTATACTTCCCTGCCCTCAATGTTGAACGAACACCAGCCTCCCCAATCGATGCAGATAATCCAAAAGAACAATGCATAGACACCTTAGCTTCGACGACGAAGTCACTGCAAAGAGATGTGGAAGTCGTGGATATTGGTTGTGGTTTCGGGGGACTGCTCGTGGCTCTGGCCCCCCTCCTGCCAGAGACACTGATGCTGGGTGAGGCTCCTTCGGCCAGTCTCACATAAAGCCTCTCTAATTATCTAGGAATGGAAATCCGAACACAAGTAACAGAGTTTGTCCAGGACAGAATACAAGCTCTAAGGGCCCAAAATGTGGCCCAGAATCTATACCAGAACATTGGCTGTCTTCGAGCAAATAGCATGAAGTTCCTGCCAAATTTCTTCAAGAAAGCCCAGCTCAGCAAAATCTTCATCTGTTTCCCAGATCCTCACTTCAAAAGTCGCAAACACAAGGCCCGTATCGTTTCGACAACACTGAACTCAGAATATGCCTACGTGCTACGGCCGGGAGGTATTGTTTACACAATCACGGACGTGGAATCCTTACACGAATGGATGGTGGAACATTTCAACGCTCACCCGTCCTTTGAGAGGGTGTCTACGGAGGACGAGGTGAACGACGAATGCGTCAATATCATGATGAAGGAAACAGAGGAGAGCAAGAAGGTGGATAGGAATAATGGGCAAAAGTTTGTGGCTCTGTTCCGGAAGCTGGAGGATCCACCATGGTGATCGAGGATCAACAGAAAGCCTGGCGGGGCATTTATTTCTTCCCTCAGTTAGTTTTGGCTTTGCGGTGTTTAAAACTGCCATCTATATTGACTGGCTTTCGCCAGTCCGGTGGTCTGCTACTTCACTACCAGACGGGGGGCGGACCTAGCGATAAAGTAACCATGTAGATGCCATGTTAAACGAGCCTGCTATGGCTTGGGGTCGAGACTCGAGCAGACCAATTCGATCCCAAGCCAATTATACTTAGAGGGATTACTAGCGCCTATTTCAAGAAGAGCAATTACTACTTCTCTCGCCTAACATAAAATGTAAGGGACAAGTAAAGATGTTTCTAAGACATACAGCTGGAAGACCCACTATCTACCACAGTAATCATGCGTTTCCAATTTGCCGTGCTTCCAGGTCTCAAGTTCGAAGGCCGCTGACGGCCCGGGTAGATTTCAGAATGAGTGCATGGCTGCATGACGAAGCTAGCTACCTTACATAGTAATTACGAACCTAAGTTATCTCGTGCTAATTACGTAGTACTACCTAATAGGCACACCCCACGCGACCGACCCCTGCTGAGAGGAACACTCAATCATAATCGATAAGCCTGGATCGGAGCACGCGCAGGTCTTGCCCAGAATTTGCCAAACATAATCTCCCAGTGGCAGACGATGAAGCGACAACATCCCGCGACCAGTTGCTTTGTACCATGGCCTTTCAGGGGAGAGAACTGATCTTGGCTGGCATTGCAAGTTTCATCGCCTGGGGCTACGCTGTCAGCTGGTTTCCGGCCCTCCGATGGGCAGGATACGCCTTCGTCGCCGGGCTTCTCCTCGCCACGCTTGCGTTACTAGCACTCATAATATTCACGTCGCGCGGCTCTGCATCTCGCCAACGACTCCGCTCTCCTCGCCCAGATGGCCTCGCTTTCTTGGGATCCAAGGCCTGGGCTGCTGAGGTGGCCGCTCTGCGCAGTCGCCAAACATACCAAAAGTCCCCTCTCTACCCCAGCTCGTCGAACATCTCCGGGGCACTCGACGAGCTGCTCGAGTTTATTGTTCGAGATTTCGTCAGTTCTTGGTATTCTAATATCAGCAAGAACCCAGCATTTTCAAACGAAGTCGATAAAGCCGTACGAGTTGCTCTGAGTAACCTCCGAGAGCGTCTCCTCGAGCTCGATCTCGTCGATATTGTCACGACACGAATAGTTCCACTGTTGACGGCGCACTTTCGAGATTTCTACGAAGCGGAACGATCGATTCGCGGAAGGAAACTTAATAGATCAGTTACTGAGTCGGAGGAGTTAGACCTGGCAATCGCTTCCAAGTTCAGATCTGGCAAGCTACATCCGGCCGCCTCCTTGTCTTTCCCAGACACGAAGCTTGTCCAGCAAGACTACCTTCGTAACGTTGTCACCGCTATCCTACCAAAAGTACTACCGCCAAATCTCCTTGCCAGTCGCGCTGTCTCGACCATCATCCGCGAGATCGTTTCGTGCGCCGTCTTATTCCCTGTGATGCAGATACTGGTTGAGCCGGACACATGGAACCAGGTCATGGAGAACTACGGCCGTTCAGTCCTCCAGGATCGGTCGACGGTGCGGAAACTTAGAGCTGCCTTGGATCAACATGCTTCTCCATTGCCACGGTCTGGAAAGGCCGCAATAATCCCACGCTTATCACCAGGCGATAGGGAGAGAAAGTTTGAGAAATTCGTCCGCGCAATCAGGAAGGTCAACAACTTGTCAGACGCTAGAAGATTGCGGAGTGAGGTCGCCAGCCAGCTGAAGCGTGATATGCTACAGGATAACCAGGACCAAGTGTATCTTCGCCGACTGGAAATGGGCAAACGGCTTCTTGATCAGAAAGTGCATCTTCTCGCAGCTGGCGGGGACCGCAGAGCCCCCTTGCTGTCAAACGCTCCGACCGTTCCCACTACGTCGAAGCTTGAGAACGCTTCCCTAGTAGAACTGCTGCGGGATGCATCCGGACTCTCCTATTTCATGGAATTCATGGATAGGCACCGCGTCCTACCTCTGGTCCAATTTTGGCTGGTGGTCGACGGGTTTCGCAATCCGTTAGAGGACGACGGCCAGGAAGACGAACAAATGCCTTCAACCCTGCCAATGTGGACAGAGTCTGATCGACTAGACCTTGCTCAGATTGATCAAGCATACATGTCCAAGCCGGAGCTGAACGTACCACAGTCCGCCCGCGACGAGGTTCGAGAATTCCTAGAAGCAGGGAACTCCGCGACCCCGGAACAGTACTACAAGGCTCGGAGGGTGATCATGAGAGCCCAGGCAGCGACATTGGAGAAGATGCAACGGAAGTACTTTCAAAACTTCAAGAAATCAGACTTGTTCTACAAATGCCTGACATCACAAGAGGCTTCAACAAGTGCCGCGCCGGTGGTAGCGGATCACATATCCCCCGCTGCTCATCCTCCGACCTTCCGGAGTTCACAGTCATTCCAAGGAAAGCCCAATCCGGTGGCACGGCTTGCTCCTCGACTCGCCCATCCGCCAAACAGGCGTGCCGGGTCTGCATCGGACTTGAGGTCGCTAAACACCAGTGGCAACGGTTTTGACCCTTTAACTGCATCTCGGCGTTCGCTTGACGAGGATTCGCCTAATCCATTGTTTGACGATGACGACCTGGACCACGAAGGGATGGTAGACTCCGTGCAGAGCCTTGATCAAGATGTAGGAAAGCCTGTTTTGGATACCAATGTCGTGCAAGCTATGGAAGAAGCTCTGAACAACATCATGGAGGACAATCGACCTCAGACAGCGGAAGAGTTCCGGGCATCCTTATTTGGGAATGAGGATGTTGGGACTAGCCTCTTCTCTTCAGCCGACACAGAATCTAATAGAGGATCAATCGACGTGGGAAGACCGGCACAGTCATCGAAGGAAATCGAGAAGCCAAGCCTGTCATCCCTCGGGCTCGTGAGCGCTGCTTCCCGAATTGGTGTTTTTGTGGACAACGATCTTTTCGGCGACGAGGACAAAGATGTCTCTGACGGCCATGACCATGTGGACTCGGATGGCGACAATGTCGAAGAGGATGAGGTTCACGAAGCTGCTCCAGGAGATCTCGGCTTAGCTGAGGCAATTACAGCACTGACAACGGATATCGATCGACTAGTCGCACAGGATGCTATTGTTGATTCCTTGACCAAGAAGGCGGAACTGACCAACAACACTGCAGAGCTGAGGATCCTTCGAAAGTCCAAGGCAAGTCTACAGAGAGAAATTCGTCGCAAAGAACTACAGCGGCAGCAGTATGTCATTCAAGAGAGCGACAACAGTTTGTATGGTCGGTCGACAGTAAAAATCAAAACCATCCAGGTAGGGCGCGAAGACGACGGGAGAGAGTTTGCCTTGTACGTTATTGAAGTGCAGAGGAACGCTGGCGAAAAGATGCCGGCAGCCACTTGGGTCGTCACCCGCCGATATAGCGAGTTCCACGAACTGCATCAGAAATTGCGGTCAAGATACCCATCTGTCAGAAATCTAGATTTCCCTCGGCGACGAATGGTGATGAAATTCCAGAGCGAGTTCCTTCGCAGGCGACAGACCGCGTTAGAAAAGTACCTTCGTGAGCTTCTAATGCTTCCGGATGCCTGCCACAGCAGAGAACTGCGAGCCTTCCTCTCGCAAAGTGTGATTGCTCAGGGGCAGAACATGATGGACAGGGAAGACAAGAAAGACATGATGACCCGATTTTACGACTCGGTAACAGATGGCATGGAAGACATACTGGGCAACATCCCGGTGTTCGATCAGTTGTCACTAGCAGGCCAAAGTCTCATTGCGGCGGCCACGAACCAAATGAACTCGGTGCCGCTAGCTGTCAACGAAGATGGCGTCACTGCAGCTGAAGCGGAGGCGGAGCTGAATGCTTTTGAGGACAAAGAGCTCGAGCCTTTCATCAAACCAATCTGCGACATATTCCTGGAGGTATTCGAGCTCAACAGAGGCAACAACTGGCTTCGTGGCCGAGCGGTTGTGGTGGTCTTGCAGCAACTCTTGGGTGGGACAATCGAGCGAAAGGTGCGGGATAATGTCAAGATGCTCGTCCAAGAAGATGCCATCCTTAGGTACATTGGACTTCTGCGGGACAGCATGTGGCCAGGAGGGCAGATACAGAGAAACAAGCAACCGCGGACCGCGTCGGAGAAGAAGAAGACGCGCACCGAGGCGAGCTTAATGCTGGCCACCCTCCTGCCAGACTTGGCTGGGAGCGTGGTGGGCAGAGCAAATGCTCAAGCTGCGAGTCGGCGCATATTCGCGACCTTCAACAACTCGAGACTCAAGTAAGGAACAAAGGCCGCACGGGAATTGGTAGCAATTCGATCATATTGCTAACTCTGTCGCAGCGCGCACCTCGCTTTCACTTTCCTGGATGAGATGACGGAGATTCTCTTCCACCAAACCAGCACTTGAAGGACGGAACGTTTAACATGAAGGGTTCAAGCGAGCATGGCGTTGGCATGGCATTGGCGTCTTGAGGAAGATCTTTTTTCTGTTTTTTTGCTACTTGGGTTTTGTGTTTGTTATTTGGCGCACGGGCTAGCGAGTCTGTCGGAGTTGATGGAATGCTACAGATGCTGCATTACCTGGCGTTTATTATGTTTTCAGCACAAGCAAGCTGGGCACAGGAATCTGCTTCATGCCGATGTCGAGGTAATAATAGCTGGAGGCCGATTCATGAAGACGGCAAGACACAGTGTAGAACGTGTGCTCGAAACGGTAGTGCAAGTGGTTCCATATCCTTGTCATCGGTATTGAGGTGCAGACATTTACGGGGAATCATTAGTGTAGAAATAAGGAGAGACCGGGTTGTATTCCATTGTCTTCCCTGACAGAAGGCTTGGCGATGCTGCGATTGCATGCACTTGGGAGACCAAGTGGGGTGGAGCAGGAGCTACTAACTAAGTAAGGTAGTACAGAGAGGTATAAGATGAATAGGGGATCGCACCCACAATACTACCCGTAGCCCGGAAAGTGTTGTAAATGATGGCGCTAAGTATCTTGGGATTCTCCTGGTATAAGACAGGACGGAGGTAGCAGCTTTCTTTGAGAGAAGTCCAACGGCTAATTAGGCCAAAGTAGTCCAAGGTATCTAATGCGAAGGACTGAATGGCCGCCGTGCTAGGGGCAAACCCACCCCTTTCTTTTGATGCTTTGGTTCCTACCTTAGGCCAGGAAATACAGAAACCACCCAATGTGCGACTGATGAAACGACTGGCTAACACTACCAACGTCGGTCGAGGTGCTAAGTTTGACGGTCTGCTGTGCCGATCTGGCTAGGGGCAACGAACGGCAGGAGGCTGCCGGAGACTTGCGCGAGAGGACCCTGGACGACGATCCCGGAACAACGAAGGGAGTCTGAACTGAGCTGCATACCCGGATTTCATTATACATGCATATAGTCCGTATTACATACGACAAAACATTGCTCCTTGCAGATAGTTAGATGATCCTGTCCATCCATGAAAGGTGGGAGGAGAGAGGATAGTTTTAAAAAAAGTTTCTGGCGCCAGCGTCTACCACAGACAACCCCCAGACGGCCTTTTGGTTTGGCAACCCGACGGCGCAATCATCCTTTCATCCCCTCTTACAGTAGTCCGTAACTTCTTTGTCTTTTTCTTTTTCGGGCGGGGGCGCCTAAGGACTTCGGGTTCAGGTACATAATATCCGTCGGAAGGACTAGTCTAGTTAGCTGCTGCACACTTTAGTGCTCCTGCTCACAGATCTACATACATGTGCCATGTACCTTAATTACTCCGTAAACACTGCTTTCGTTGGATAAGTTATTCATCATGTGCAGATTTTGCACCCGGAAAAGGCAAGAAAAATGCGCGGCCCCAAAAGTAGGGCACTTTACAAACGCACCTACGCGGTCAGTCCCGCACTTCGTGAGCAAGATTGTAGATATTTGCACTGTCTCCGCCTCGAACAGGCACCTTTCTCTCTTGGCCGATCTGTCTTTCAATGTACCGACACACACGTGGGTCGGGCGGCGGTAAGACCAACGCCCCAGGGCAGTGGGGAGCAGTCAACCTTAATGCCACAGTGGGTGAGAAGCTCCCATTCGTAGGACGTAGTAATTATTATGTATTGTGTAGGTTCCCTGCCACGCTTTCTTGGGCCGAATGACATAAAATGTACCTACCTACCGACCTACCTACCTACCTTCCTACCGTCAGTGCGATTCGACCAATCTCGTTTCTCCTGCGTGGCGCCCAGATGCGCCGACCAGAACTTATTGGGTAGCTTGTGCTTGGGCTTGGGCCCTGTACGGCTGGTTCGCCTCGCTTTTCTGGCGCATTGCACATGGGCCATTCTCATTAGCCAACGTCGACCAACCACCCATAAGTACGAAGTAGTACCATTTCACCTTCTGCTCTCCTCCCCTCCACTCCCCACTGCACACCCCCCCGTCAGGCTTTCCCACTGCAGTTCGTGCCGTCCCTCTTGCGCAAATCATTATTTGATGGTAATAACTGCCCAATTCGTCTTGCCAGTTCCCCGCAACCCAAACCTCACTCCTCCATCTCCTTGCGTGGGAAAAAGCTTGCGGACAAGAAAAATATCGTCCTGTTGACATCGCGCGCGCGCATTTCAACGAGGTGTTCAATCGGTTCGGCCGACCACCCCTCTAGCATCCTCCTGATCGATCGGTCCTTCTTCACCTTGTGTGCTCAGGATCCAGCCAGCTACCTACATTTGCGTGGAGTTCTCTACGACTACAGCTCAGGCTTCATTCCAGGGCTTCCTTCCAGGCAACCTTTTACCTGCGCAGCTCTACAACAGGGACCTCGAATCACCTGTTCTTCCTGCATCTCCTGCCGAGGCTGACAGCCCGGGGCTTTCCATAAACATGACAGAGGTATCTTCCACGAGGCTGTACCTTGGGAACCTTCCTCGCAATGGTGAGTTTTCTGCCGCGCGAAAGCAGGTAGCTTGTAGACTTTCAGCTTACTGACTGCGCACCTACAGCAACAAAGGCAGATGTCGAGACCCATTTTGCGCAGCATGGCACCGGAGAAATAACCGAGATCAAGCTGATGAACGGCTTTGGATTCATCGAGTATAAGGACGCAATGGATGCCCGTGACGTTGTGCCAGGTAAGATCTCAGTCCCTCGAGATGTAGAACTGGACATCCGGGAAGAAGAAAATCCTAGGAGATATTGCTAACCGTCTGGCGCGTAGCTTTCCGTACGTTTTTTTTTCCTTCTTCTGGGTTTTGGGTTTTGGGAGGGTCTATCCGCCATCCCGCAGCCACGACCACTTAAGGTTCTATGCTTCAGCTAACCACCACACTAAAAGATGGATCCGACTTCATGGGTGAACGACTCACCGTCCAATTCGCCCGTGGTACCCGGCATCGGGAGGGCGCTGCTGGAGGTGGAGGCGCCTTCAACAGCACTGAGCGCGCCGCTCCTCGGCCTCGTCGCACCCCTCATCGGATGCAAATTACGGGATTACCGACCGATACCAGTTGGCAGGTCTGTTAAATCTCCCCGTTTCTTGTCTCTGGACCCCAGGATACCCCCTTGCTCTCTATTGGTGGGACATGTACTTTGCTCAACCATGGCTGTGTGAGAAACACCGTCGCATGTTGCGGCGCTCCGTCCAGCGACCCGTCGGCCAGGGGCGAACGCCATCCTTCTGGTTTGAGCGTTGATCAACCTGGATGGACCTTCGTGCATCGGGATCATCTGGAAGTGTAAGGCTGGCTACGGACTCTCCAGGCCGGACATGATTGACTTCCAAAGTCCGTCTTAACTGGCCATCTTTCTGGCTCTTGAATCTTGGATACTTGGGGCCCCCTCGGCATTTCGTACCGCACCTGGACAACCCACTTACTTGGATTCTGGCTTTAGGACCTCAAAGATTTCGCCCGTCAATCAAGCCTTGATGTCGTCTACTCCGAGACTGGCCGTGACAACAACGGACGCGGGTTTGTCCACCCCTCCCCGTCGCATCCCCTGATCTTGCTAGCAGGTTATTAACGCACGTCTTTTAGTTTCGTCGAGTTCGAGACAGCGGCAGACTTGAGGACTGCGGTCGAGAAGCTTGACGGTCGCGAGTTCAAAGGTAGCCGTGTTACCTGTGTCGCTGATGTAAGTCACAAACCGCCCTTTCGGCTCCACCACAAGCTCACGAGAACCAGACTCAGCCCGACCCGCCTGCTCGTGAATCTCGTAACGGTCGTTCCCGTTCTCCTAGCGGCCGACGGCCGTACCCACCACCACCCGATGACTACGAAAGGCGTGGACCTCCACGTGCGGGAGGATACAGCCCGCGTCGCGACGGATACCGCGAGGGATACCGTGAGAGGAGTCCTCGCCGTGAATACTATGATGAACGAGCCCGGTATCGATCTCCTCCTCGACGTCCCGTCGATGACTACCCTCCCCCGCGTGGTCGCTACGAGGACCCATACCGTCGGGACTACCCTCCTGTGCCCGATCCATATGCTAACGGTAGGCCGTACGATCGTCCACCAAGGGATTTTCCTCCCCGCGAAGGCGGATATCCTCGTGAGGGGTATCCTCGCGAGTATGAGCGCGGCGGCCGCTACTGGTAAATTCTTTCCATATCCTACTCGAGGGCTGTCCTTGACTCTAGACAGATCTGGATGACCTGGAAAATATCGCATATCAACTTTGGAATTCCTTTAACTGAGGTCGGACGCATCCGTTCCAGGTCCCATACAGGTGGATGGTCATGAAAAGTTATTCCCTTTGGTTTTGCTTCCAACATTGTCTTCGTTTCTAGGTCTTTACTTAAACTTCAACTCAAGAGTTGTGGCTTGCCCCCGGATATTCTTCACTTCACGATACCTACTACTCCGCCTTCTTAGGCTTCAGATTGAAAATGGGCATGGAATCTTGGGAAAATGGGAAAGCCCGGAGCAGGGGGGAAGGGCGTGGTAGCAGAATGTGAATGTGTATGTGTATGATAAACGAAAATCTGATATTCTGAACGCCTTGTCTTTACGGGTCTCTCTGGCAATCCGTTCCTCTTGGCCCAGACGTATGAAGCTGCCTAGTCTGGGAGTGAGTCTCGCCCGCACCTATGGAATCGTACGCAGGCGAGCAACCAGATAGATTGCATATTGCCCCCTTGGGTTCATGATGCACGTTCATTGACTATTAAAAAGAACTTGAGGCATATCTGACGGCAACTTCACGGCATGGATCGGATGCTAAAGCTTTGACACATATAAATCGCTATCTGGTTAGAGCAAGCTTGGCACTTCAGCCAGGCGTCAGATACTACAACACAGCATGTCCTCCCTCTGGGCCCTTCGGGAGCTCGGGCGGAGCGTCCAATCGATTCACCTACCGGCCGCCTGAGCAACAACGGGTTGCAGCCAGTAGATGTCTTTCCTCCAGCATCACAACATATTCATATATAGACTGTGTCTTGCATACGCAAGTAGTAAATGGCCTACGCAGTCTTCTTCCACTGCAGGTGCAAGCCGATCAAACTGCTCACGATGCCGGCGATCCCAACTAGCCCATCGTCAAATGCAACCCATCCCAGGGCAGATGCAGGGGCTGTCAAGTCGCAAAAGTCGGATATCAGCTGAAGTCGGCTGGCAGCGCGCTCCCTATACATATCGTTAGTAGGTGGACCGATTGCGCCTCCACAGAATGTGAGAGAGCACTCACAACACAATCCTCTTGCTTTCAACGACACCCTCACCCTCTTTCTTATCGACCTTGGCTGCTCGTTGCTGTAACCTATACTGAGTATACAGCTGTGCGACAACACTGCACATCAAGCCCATGGCCCAAAAGCGATAGGCCTCTAGCTGTAGCTTCTTGGCCCCTTCCCACTTTCGAACGCCCGTCGCATCCATCACGGTAGCCATATCGAAAGATAAGTAGCCCGCATAGCCAAGCTGCCGACCAACGGCAGCATATCGTAGGACCGGGTCCATGTTTTTGGCATCGGCGGCCACGGCGGCGGCTTTGAAATGTTCGACATTCTTGCCGACGCGCATGATTTTGCGGGTCAGGCCGAATTGCTTTTTCATTGCGTCCCACGGGGCAATCGCCGATTTGGCCCCATTAGTGCGGAGCAGGTACCACGCGTAGAATCGCGCGAAATACTGCAAAGTACGGAGGAGCTTGTCACGGCCGACGGTCGTGGCAACGAACTTGAGGTAGTGGGCTACCGAAGGATGGTAGATGAGAGCGTCGGCGACCATGTCGAAGGAGCTATGGGGAGGGAATATCGATCCTCAGTTTAAAGATTGAATGCGGCGCACGGAAACTGTGAAATCACTTGGCCGTCTGCTGCATCGCAGCTGTCGCTTTGATTGTGGAGGTCGAGATCCAAATGTTCGTCTCAGGCTAGAAATTACGGGTGCCGTCAAGAGTTGCACATGCCGAGGTCCGTAAGCCAAAGGGACCCCATCCCGAGACGCCCTCGTGCCGGGGGGTGGTGGTCCTAGAAGTGGAGACATCCTCTTGGACGCCAGTTCCTGGGATCTCTGCCTTGTATTCGAGGCACTAGACCTTATGACCCAGGCTTGGTCAGGGGCTTGGTCACGAGATGATGTCACACGAACACAATTCTTAGCTCGGCGCGGTTTGCAGCGAAACTTTCCGGGAAATCCTCTTCAGAGACACATCCCTCCCGAATCAACCGATCTAATGGACCATGGACCCTCAAGAAGAATGCTCCGCACGCATCCCTGACCGAGGGGAAACCCAACCCAAGAGCAAAAATGATTCGTGGAGACTTTGCCTTGTTCGCGTGGCAAGTGCCTGCGATAGCCGTCTGCCGAACTGAGGGGCATTTATGGGATAATGAAATGCACCTCGCTCCGGTCGAGCGAAGAGTTCTCGTGCTTCGACTGCTTCCGGATGCTTCCTCAATTAACATGCCATAACAGTAAGCGTTTCGCCTGCTCAAGTTTTGACTTGTTCTTGGTCTCTCATCTTTTTCTCTGAACCTAATACCTCTAACAATCTCCCCTCCCTTTTCGCCTTGTAAACCTCCCTAAGCTCCAAGGTGTATTCTTGCAGAGATTCCTGCGGCCCTTGACAATAAAGTATCTCTGGCTAGAACAATTTAACTTACTCAATTGGCTAAAATGGCGTCCCACAATGACAATGGAATCCCACCCGAGGAGGTCAATACCCATATCGTCACTCTGACTCGCTTCCTCACGGAAGAGCAGACGAAGCACAAGGAGGCCACCGGAGATTTCACGTACGTGTCCCTGCTCATTCCACATGACGGCTGCAAAGCTCTAACGACCTGATAGACTATTATGTCACGCCCTGCAATTTTCCTTCAAATCCATTGCATACTACATCCGCCGAGCCACCCTCATCAATCTCACCGGCCTCGCCGGTTCCTCTAATACGACTGGAGATGAGCAGAAAAAGCTGGATGTAATATCTAATGACCTGTTCATCGAGGCTATGAGATCTTCCGGCAAGTGCGCGTTGTTGGTGTCGGAAGAGGAGGAGAACATCATCTTCTTTAAAAACGCTTCAGGCGCTCGGTACGCCGTCGCATGCGACCCCATCGACGGCAGTTCCAATCTGGACGCCGGTGTGTCCGTCGGTACGATATTTGCCGTTCACAAGCTATCGGATGGATCCACGGGCACACAGGAGGATATCCTCAAGCCGGGGACGGAGCTCGTAGCTGCCGGTTTCACCATGTACGGTGCCTCATCCCAGCTGGTGATCACCATGAAGGGCGGTAGCGTTAACGGCTTCACTCTGGACATTGGTCTTGGAGAATTCATCTTGACCCACCCCAACATGAGAATGCCAAAATCCCGGGACATTTACTCCGTCAATGAGGGCAACTCCTTATACTGGGAGGAACCCGTGAACAACTACTTCAATTCGCTCAAAACGGCGCAGGAGAATGGCAAGCCTTACAGTGCAAGATATATCGGTAGCATGGTCGCTGATGCTTACCGTACTTTGCTTTACGGTGGTATCTTCGCCTATCCGGCTGATAAAAAGAGCCCAAAGGGAAAGCTCCGGATCCTGTACGAGTGTGCTCCCATGGCTATGGTGTTTGAAAATGGTAAGAAGCTCGATTCCGAATCTACCCTACTTTGACTGACTTGGCTCGTTTAGCTGGTGGTCAAGCCGTGGACAGCAAAATGAGGAGGATGTTGGAGGTTGTCCCCGAGAACATTCATGACCGGTCAGGAATCTTCATGGGCAGCTATAACGAGATCGAGAAAGTCAAGTCATTCCACAAGTAGTATGGGTGACGTGAAGTCGAGGACTGGTACGACATGGCTTGGATCTCAATAAGAGCGAGATGCTCCTGGGGTTAGCGTTTCCCGATTGATTCCTGAAGTGCAAAGCGGTTGGAACAAATACCCCAGCAAGGGGTTGTTGATGCTTGGATCCAGGGCGGGAGTGTCGGTATTGGCGCATTTCTTGGCTACTAGATTGGTTTGCACACCTCATGGGAACCCTGGTACGTGCCTCGGCATATAATACATGACTTTAATTATTGAAGCAACTTTGGAATAAGCTTTGGGGTGTTGTTCTTCCACTCCTGGTAGTCCTTCCGGTCGCCATATCTATCGTCGTACTTCTTCTCGCTCATTGGAATTCCAGAGACTTTAAGTAGCAGCAGACTGACGAAGGCTGGGCTCACGTATGAAAGTGACAGAGCTGTAAGAGATCCAACCAAGCCTCCAGATAGTCCAAGTGCTAGCTGGATTGGGTTGGTTAACAGGACGCCAGCCGCGGTGGTGGCTAGTCCTGTCCACAGGGTTATTTCCCCAAAATAATTGGGATATTGACTGGTTCGCGATGTAAGCATGGGGGCAATTATGGCGTGGCTGCGCCGAGGATTTCCAGGGCAAATACCTTCGGCTCCATAGTCCTCTGGTCATAAACTGCTCGTCGTGGGCCTTTGCTTTCTTTTCCTCCACCCAGTTGCTCTTTTGACGATCCGCAACCATCTCGAAGGCGAAGCCCCCGGTAAAGATGAGCAAGCCGAGAAAGTCCGAAATCTTGACTGCCGGGAACGACGCAAAGGCGGCAGATGGCACGGAATTGATAGCAATGATCGGCATTAGACAGAGCGAGACCCAAAGGGCTTGCCCGAAGAAGGCCACCGCAAACTTCCCTGGCGACTTCTTGATCTCTTCAAACCTCGAATCCTCCCCTTTGCTCAGGACCCGTTGAAAGAGGTAACAGCCCACTGCAAACGGTGTTGGTAAAATGAGGCAACATGTAGAATCAAGTATGACTTACACCTTGTGGCCCAGATCACCGCCGCTCCACTAAGGAAGACCTGTCGCCAGTTCAGTCCGGCAACTCCACCGGAACTGAGAAAGGGTGTTAGCAAGCTGGGAAGAGTCCCCTTAGCTTGTGCTCCTTGCAAGACTGAGGCATATCGCGTTCTGAGGGATGGCAGGTATAAGCTGAAAACGGTTGCTGAAAGGAACGTGAGGGAGCCGCTGAAGTCGTAGAGCCGTTCATCCTGAGCTATTATGGACGGGATGGCAAAAGCAGCTTGAATCGCAAATGTGGCGGATACGGCCGGGACAAGAGTCCTCAGGAGGGGGTTCCTGAAGTTCGTGAAACGAAGGAGACTATGGAGGAGTGCCATTGTTCACGCAAGTCTTACGTGATCCAACGTAATAGGTGGAGGGGCCCTGATGAGATCTCGCGCCCGGTGTCTACGTAAAGAACATAAATAAAAGTAAGTAATCCGGTGTCTGGGATCATTTAAGCTTGGCAAATCCCCTGGCAGTGGAATGCAGCGGGATGTGGATGACGACATGACATTTGACATGCCTACCTAGGTCGTTTTGCTCCTGCGACTGCCGTTGTCTGTGCGTTCGGTGAAAAGTAGCGGGTCCCCTCGATCGCCGAGTATCTTTGCCATATCTGACCTGCTAATGCGACTACCTGGACATGCTCAGAACCTTATATATTATACTAGGTATCGGTACCTGACCGGGTCAGCAAGGGAAGCATTGGCGTCCATGTAGCTACATATCCCATCCCCAAACACCTTATTTGCAGTAAATCCCGATGGCAGTGTTTGGCGTGAAGCTGTCCCCAGCAAACCCCGAAATTCAGGGTCCCTCCCCGCCTTTCTTTCCATTACTTCCGATTTCGCACCCCATTTCGAATCTTAATTTTCTTCTTCACATCGCTCACCATTTCAGACATGGCCGCCACGAACCAAGTTTTCATTGCAATCATTGGTGAGTTTTTCGAAAATCCCATCCAAGCCCGTCCGATGTCTCAAATTAATATCGTCTTCCAGGTGCTGGTGGCGTAGGAAAATGCTTTTTGTCCCAGCTTCAAATCTTGGCGGCCCGGAGGCCGTCACCCAAGATCAGCCTCTGCTACATCTCAACTAGCAAAAAGGCCTTGCACAATGCAGATTATTCGCCAATTGAAACCTGCAATGCTCTGCAGAGCCTTGCGGCGTCTTCCCAGGCACCTCTGGCTCTCTCGCAGCTTGTCGACTACCTGGCCGCCGCCCCTGCCAAGGTGGTGTTAGTCGACAACACCAGTTCTCAGGACGTTGCCGACCATTATCCGTTGGTATTGAGTCGCGGAATCAGCATTGTGACTCCCAACAAGAAGGCTTTCTCGGGTTCCTACAAGCTTTGGCAAGACATTTTCACGGCCGCGACCACCTCAGGCGCAAAGGTCTATCACGAGTCGTCCGTCGGTGCTGGATTGCCCGTAATTTCCACCCTCAGGGATTTGGTAGATACGGGTGATCGAGTGACCAAGATCGAAGGAGTCTTTAGCGGGACCATGTCCTTTCTGTTCAATTCCTTTGCTCCGACATCTGGCCCTGGGGGCAAATGGTCAGCAGAGGTGAAGAAAGCGAAGGAGCTAGGCTATACAGAACCCGACCCGCGAGATGATCTGAATGGTCTGGACGTTGCGAGAAAGCTCACAATCCTCGCTAGGCTGGCTGGATTGCCAATTGAGTCGCCGTCGTCTTTCCCTGTCCAGAGCCTGATCCCCACCGAACTCGAGTCATGTTCTAGTGGGGATGAGTTTCTCTCGAGGCTGCACGAGTTTGACTCGCAAATGGAGGAAACGAAGGCAACAGCAGAGAAGGAAGGCAAGGTGGTCAGGTTCGTTGGCAGCATTGATGTGGTCACGAAGCAGGTCAAGGTCGGCCTGGAGCAGTTCGATCTCTCTCACCCCATTGCGGCGCTGAAAGGCAGCGACAATATCATCAGTTTCTACACAGAGAGATATGGAAGCAACCCTTTGATCATCCAGGGGGCAGGAGCTGGGGGTGACGTGACGGCAATGGGGGTAACGAGCGACTTGCTCAAAGTCCTTGCCCAGATCTCCTGAATTGGGTTTGGCCTTGGGCAACTATGAATATTTACGAGAGAGATCCGGAAATGGCCGAATGTCCTACGCGACACAAACTTCCTTTGATGGAGTCATTATCATATTGAATGTAACGGAGGTTATACATCTCGAGTAGGTAGTTGTAGCCATCAATATAGGCCATATCGATCCAATCAAGACCCGTGGGGGTCAAGCCAGAAATCTTAGTCCATACCTCGAAACTAGAGGTATCATAGAGGATTTGACCTGTGCTAGAAGCTAGATTACAGTCGCCCTCGTTGTAAGTTCAGGACAGTGGATGGATCTGACGTCGGCGTGGAGGGAGCCCAGATCATACTCAATAACACAGGAGGCACTAGCTGTTTGGCAGTCCAAGACCTTCAATTTAATTGTTCCGAGATGCTCACAAATGGGTGGTAGCGGTATTATGTATAGTTAGTCAGTCGGTATGAAGGAGCCCCCTGCAACCAGAACGTGCCACAGATCAAAACCCGCAACGGCAGGATGGGTGCAATATCCCACAACTTCAAATCGCCCAGCACGCCAGACCAGATGGACAAGAAAAAGAAAGTCTATTGCCTACAGCAGGAGTCACGGGGCCGAGCAGGTTACAAAACAAAGTATTATTTGAGACAACCGCATATCCAATCCAGCCAGGATGGTCGCCCAAGATCCTGGCGCTTGGACAAAAGACTAGGAGATTCTGACCGAGTTGCGGTGGCAGCAAGAGAGTTCAAAGTCATGGTGAAATCACCTTGTTGCTCTCCAAAGAAACTAAAACAGCATCAGCACGATTGCTATCCGTGACGAGAGCTTGCCACACATACCTCCGCATCATGAAGCTTATTCTCTTGATGCTAGACAAGTCCAACGGTTTAGAGTCGGGCTTTGGCCTTCCCCTGTACGTCGGTTGGAAGTCACTCCACCTGACCTCCAGATCACCCACAGCGGAGGAGAAGTCGTATTCCCAGCTAACCGTGCTTTGTTCGCGCCCGTCGTCTCTCTTAGGCAGTATTTCGTCTTTTAGTATGAGCGTGTACTTCTTACGATCGCTCTCGGCCACAGATATGACAAGGCCATCGTAAGTGGACAAGTCTAGATGGAGAGCGTCGAGAGTCCTCTGGGATGCAAAACCGGCCCCACCAAGAGCGGTGATATCAAGATGCCCACGAAACTCAGCCTGGCCGGGTGATGAGCAGTCCAAGTACGACTGGCTTCTCCCACCACGGACTCTGTCGTCCGAATCTACCCACTGTTGTGAATGCCATTGCCTGTAGTCGTGGTCAGCATGTACTTTACTGGACGCAAATGGGAAGTCACGTGTGAAGCACCAACCTATCTCCTCCATAGAGAAACAAGATGTTCCGGTCCCCAGCCATCGTATTGGCCGGTAGCGCTTAGATATCAAACATACGGTATGCAGCTGGTAGCCAATGCATCTGAACATGTGGCGTGCCCTTCTTGGAAAGCCAAACCTCTCAGGAAGAAAAATCTTTGGCCTCGTAGGGCTGCGTCTGCTGCGATCTCGTAAGATGTTTAATTTGTGGGGCGAACCTCGAATGGTGACGCCATCAATTGGTTCACATTGCGCGCTTGCTGGCCAAGCCGCCCGTGCCGCCAAATGGCTTATTAGTGGCTACAGTTACGCGCTGGTCTCCAGGTGTTTATTTTGGGACGAGGCAAAAATAAAAGATGCAGCACGGATGATTGGCTGGGGTACCCGAGACTCGCAGCTATTTCCCACCCCTCCCCCTCCTTATTCCTCCACCCATATATGCACAGCCAGAAAATGGAAGCTAGTGACAGAATTGGTTCGACGTGCGCGCACATTCCCTTCTCTCCTCCAACAGGGAATGCGACGGCCTAAATCGAGTTTCGATGGCTGGCGCTCGCTAACTCCCACCCGGGAAATAGAACGCCAAGGTTACCTACCTCTCATTATTCCATGACCGGCGGTGACTTTCCCGGCGACATCAGTAGGAATTTCTTCCGCGGAGGTCGATCCTGTGCTTGATTGGGCTGCTCGTATATTCCATCCGATGGATCCGCCAAGGGGTTTTGGTCCGTCTGGGAGTGCATCTGAATCCTTTTGGTGTCACCTCGGACGAATCGGTTGTTTGATCCTGGGAATCCGTGAGGAATCGACTAGTACGTAGTACGTCGCCATTCGGAGGAGCAGGTATCTCTCTGCCTGATGCCTACAGTATCATCTAGGCCCTCGAGATTGGGCAGCATTATTTGATTGGTTTCATGGCAGCGGCCGACCGACCTATGTAGGAGGGCTGGATACGTGGGACTTTGGTGTTCGTTTTCCCGTCGGACTTTTTGACTCTATGTACTTTTGCTCTGCTGGAATATCCATCAGGCTCATCACCCAAACCCCTCCCTTTGCAGATTGGGGGCGCAATCGTGACTGCTGCCACTGGATTGAGGTTACCAACCAGACGAGGCGTCAAAGTGAACCAATAGCCCGCTCCTCTTCGCCGCCCCCGGGGGGGCGGGGTGTGGGCACTCGGTGTTCGGTCACTGTCGTGGTACTCTGTGATTTGCACCTCAGCTTGTAGTTCTTTCTAGGGCTCCCTCCACCCATCACTTCGCTTGGGTACTTAGGGATTCCCCCAGAAGCGACGATGAACTAGCTTGTTTTATTCTACTTTTATTGTGGGAGGTGGGAGGTTCTTCAATTGGAGGGACGTAGGAGGATCTAGATTGCGTGGTGTCCCGCAGTGAACACATCATCACCCCTTTCCGCCGCGATTCCTCCTACCTAAAATGCCGTTTTGAAGGTAGGAATACAGTGTAGGTAGAGACTAAAAGTACGAAGGATGCACTCCGAAGCGGGGGAGCGGGGGATGGTTGTATGAATCGAATGGTCGTGCAGAGACGAACTAATGTCCAATCCCCTTGCCAAGCGAGAGTATTCGTATCTGTACGCCACGAAGGCTATATGCCGGGAGTTTGCTAAAATGGGTCACAATCTTCGAAGACCAAAGTTCCTTCGCAGCACGTACCCTTGCCTGGGCTTTGGGAATTCCACGCCCGTGTATTGTGCAGGTGCACAATTTAATCACACTCGAATGGCAGCGTCCTGAAGAAAGGAGCCACCCTTCTTGGCACTAAGGTAGTTGCGTCAGTACAAATGCTCCGAGCTGGAACGTTCAAGCTACTTGATGGATCCATGCCTTGTGTTTTACGGGACATTGGATGCTGTAGTGGTCCTATCTTCAGGGGTCGTGTCGTCCATCCACTTCCTTCGCCCCACTGACATGCTATGTTGAATTTGACTCCGACTCTCCGGAGTCGCAGCCAGATCATGCCCGAATGCGTGGTACATACATACCCCTCCGGCACACAAGCCCTTTTCAACAGATGCGACTTGGCAAGCCCATGTTGGCTTCAGATACCCGAATCTCATGCAACGCAGTGTATGAAAAGGCAGGGACATTTGGACTCAGATCTCCGCCTATTTGGCTGGCCTGGGCTACAATCACTGCTGTGCAATAACTTCTTGTTGTCTGCAATGAGAGATGAATCAGATGAAACACTTTGAACGATTGATCCTAATATCTGCTACCAGCCTTGTCCATCCCAATGCATTGCATGTACATAAATGCCATCCCGCCGCAAACATACAGAGTATATCGAGAGTGCCCCCGGAAACCCTGTCCACATGCGCCAATATTTTCCCCATTTCAAGTCATGTCCCGTAAAAGGTCGAGCACTTCGACCAAGTGATGCAACCCTTGTGCGCCCTTAAACGCCATCGCGAAAAGCCAAATATCCCGAGGCTGAAGCCTCGCCATCCATCCACATTCATTCTCAGGACCCGCAATTGAATCACTGGTGTTGAATCATGCCCGGAGACCCCGGCATTGACAGCGGGGTTGTAGGATACTCGTAACCAGCATCGGAGCAATTGGCCGAGTGGTCGAAGGAGTGTGAGAGCGGAGGGGTCTGCTCATCAACCCATCAGCAACGAGGATCTCGGGGAGGAGGTAGGTGTCGCATATAACTCACATGAGGGTTCGAATGGTCGTATGTGTTGTGGGCGTTCACTTCCATCCCGGGGATGAAGCCGTAATTCATGTACGGTGAGAGACTGTCGTCGCCAGGGTAGGCCTCTCGTTTGATGGCGTCGTTGAAGTGGTTCATCGGTGGTAGGGTGACCGGCACACTCGCGGAGAGGTAAGTTGGGTAGCTCTCGGCACTGGTCATGGGATATGACTGTGCGGATCCATAAGGAGCAACCATCATATCTTCTGGCGGTGGGTAGGCATAAGAAAAGAGTGGTGGCGTGTGCGATCTCTCGCGATCATCATACGTAGGCGGGAAGAGCAGCTCGTCGTCGTGTTGCATGGGCGGAGTAAATTGGCCCTGGGACATTTGCTTTGGTGGCGGTGCCGTCTTCTGAGCCTTGGGAGTAGACTGTTGCTGTCGCTTGGCACCCTTGGCTTGACCCTGCTTCTCGGATCCGGAAGCGCCATCGGTTGTGCCGGCGCGTCTCTCAAGGTCTTCCAAACGTCTCTTGAGCTTCTTGCCTGCAGAGGTTATTAGTTTGCTGGCTGTCTCTCTGCGGCGACTAAAGAACTTACGATAGTTGCGCTGAGCAATGCGGTTCTGTATCCTACGTCGCTCGGCCAGATCGGATATCTTGGTCCAGTCCTCATCTGGGTTCGCAGAGCTACTAAAAGCACTGCTGGTTCCGTGTCCGGAGTATTGCCTCGACGCCGGAGCAGCCGGGTATGCGTATTGATGTTGTGACATGGTGAACATGGACATTGGCAAGAGACGCCGAGATGGGGGCGTATGAGAATGGGGTAAGCAAGTGAAGATGAGGAACAAGTTATTGACAGTAACTTGTGATATTCTGTTTGACTGACAGAGTATGAGGTGAGAGAAGAGAAGAGTCTGGATGCTGAACCAAGGTGATGGGATAGATAAGTTTGGGATGGGAGAGGGGGGAGGAAGCTATTAAATAAATATCCCAAGGCTGGATTTTAGACTTGGAGAGACGGTAGGCCGCACGCAAGTTCGAACGGCACGACAGGCTGCAGAAGGCACCCCTGCGATCCTTGCAGGGCAGCCAGGAGGCGGAGAGAGCATAGCGTACTACTGTACCTGGGAGACCGGGGGAAATCCAAGAAGTGGTCCTCGTACATGAGATGGGACGGGGTGGAGGAAGAGGAGGAGGGGTGGGAAAGGATGCGTAGGGCAGGCCAATGTAACAACGTCTTGCGGATGGGGCGGGCGAGGCGCACGGGAAAGCGATCAAAAAGGTACTTTGTAAAGACAGCAATGCCTCATTTGGGATACTTCGAAGATCGCGGAGCGGCGTTCAAGAGACAGGCGGACTACTGCAGTGTAATGGGCTGCAGATGCGTGACAAGGAGAGGGGGGGGGGTGTGATGGAGGGATGCTCGAGAAACAGAGGGGGTGGAGCACTTTAGTTGGTGGGTGGATCTGCTGCTGTATGTACGAGCGCGGTGATCTGCTTGGGCGAATACAATTGGAATATTGCAGGAGGCGGCGGTGGGGAGACAATGATTGTTAATTCTTGCTAATTTTGCCCATTTTGCTTACGACTAAAGCGGCGCCAGAACCCTGCATCCTACACACGCCCCCCCCTTCCTGCGTACTTCTTGTTTCCTCCTCTTCTCCCCGGTTGCTCCTCCATGGCCCACAGCCATGCGGTCAACAGCGGGTTTTACGGATACGTGGGTCTTTTTACCCCCTACCCTACACCCCCCCCCTCCCCCATGTCTCTGTAACGGCGGCGTTACTCGTAGCATGGGCGCAAGGGTGCCAGCTCTTCGCCGATGATGCGTAGGGCTGTGGTTGTTCGGCAACTTCTTTTCACTTCTGACGAGGAACTTAAAACAATGACGCTAATGCGAATCTGGAAGAAATCCCCAACACGGAATAGTCTTGATCACCAAAGGGCACTGTGCTACGAGGGCCGCTTGACCGCGAATGCGGCCGACCCCTGCCAGCTCTCGGTCGCATCCCTACCTTGCCCTTGGGCAGTGCTCTTTCATCTGGTCTGTCAACTCTGGGACAAGGGGCACCGGCATCAAGCGATATCCATCACGCCCTAACAGACGAGAAAGGCTTCTTTCTTCGTCACCGGCCGGTGACCAGAATTTAAAAATAAAACCAGAGCTCGCCAATGCTTCCATGCCCCTACAAGCCGTCGGACCGGCCAAGATTTAACCCGTTCCTACCTGTGCCTGTATTGGTAAATGAACATCAGGGAACGGGTTTGTCTTAGGGAGAAGTACGCGGGAGCACTGCGAGAGCTGGGAAATGAGAGCATCATGCATATGGTCGATTGAGATGGATTCTATCCAAGCATTCGCACATTTGCTTTCGTCGACTCATTAAGGAATAGCATCTTGCGGTGGCTGAAGGCTACACCGTGCGAGGGAGCGCGACGGTGGTGTCGGCGACTTCGGGTCACAAACTCGAGCCTCCTTCTGCCACGGCCACAGCGCCTGAATCCCTCGTTCCCAGCTGCGTTGGCCTAGGGAGAGTGTGATGGTGGTGGGGGATGTGATGCAGCCAGATGCTGATAGAGTGCCATGTAAGCGCGTCTTGACATTGCGCGTGGTGCCTGCTCCAGACTGTCTGCAGAACACTCTCGTCCCAACTTTACCTCCAAGTTCTTGGATCATTTCAAATGGGCCGATCTCGCCAGCCCCAGGAGAGTAGCTATGGCGTCACCATGATTGTATTCGAAACTGATCTAGGAGATGGCGCGTCTGCATGTCTACGTAGTATACGATACAGGTTGGACTGCGTGCCTATGAACATCTACGCAATTTGGCAATTGGTCCCCCTGCCACATTGGGATTTCTAAAACTGTCGCCGCCGCGCCGTCGCCTCCCCGTAAAGGAGGAGCCACTCAAGCGCAAAGTCGTAACTCCAGCCAATGTGCTGTGCATTGTAGTCGGCGGTCTTCGAGAACAATTCCATTCAGCCAGCCAGCCCTCCCGGCCCTTCTTTCGGGAAGTCATTGCCGGGACGAGACAGTGGCTTGTGTGGTCAAAAAGCCAGGGTGCAGCCACGCGGGAGAAGACAATGCCGGGCACTGATAGCCACCAACCACGGCAACCTCGGGAGGCCACTGTTCCTCGCCCCATAACTCGGTGGCTCGTATGATCCCATTTAGCGTGCTCCCGATGAGAAGGGGGGGGGGATGTTCTCGTAGGGCGTCGGTGATGGCTCGAGACGTAGCTATCGCTGGATTCCAGGGTTTTATTTACAGCGACGTGTCAGCTCCTAACTAGGGCCTATGCAGCAGTATAGCCATTTGGGGGTTGTGCTCCATAAGAGGCAGCCCTGCGACTGGCGATGCCACAGGTCCTCTACCGCCTAACTAGGTAGCTACTAATACATAGTAATTACTCCGTTTATACCGACCTTACCTAAGTAGGCACCAGACATAAGTAATACTACGTAGTAAAAGGCTTCCACAGTACCCATACACCCACATCCACCCCATGCATGTGAAGGCAATGGAAATAAAGATTGTCACGCTCGCGCCTCCCCCAAGCTCTGGTGGAAGGGGCCCTACAGTTCCCCCTTCATTATCCATATTTGGCTTAGTGGACAGATTGGGCCGAACTCCATAACTTTGACAAAGCACTCTATTTTTGGCGCGCCTCTGACCAAGCTCCATTCAGCCCGCCCATTGGCCCACTTGCCGAATGCCCAGCTGTCGGTGATTGCTGAGGTTTCGGCCAACCTCAGTTGGGAAGGTTTTGGTTTCCCGGAACACTTGTTCACTCCAACTGCAATTCCAACCACGCCCGCCACCAAGCACTCGACTTTTAGCACCCAACAGGACGAATACGGGACACAGGCGGGCGTTGCAGCCACTGAAGCTCCTTGGGTACTCAAATTTCCCGTCAGGTGGTGTTCTGTGACAAAAGTTTATGCGGATCGTGACCCATGGTCTCTCAAAAGTTCAGAGCCCGGGTTCAAACACCGAATGCCCCAGAGTGTCCCCGTCCAGTCTTTCTCGACAAGTGGGATTGATAGCCTACTAAGCAAATGCGTTGCGAACTTGGGACGCCCCTAACGGCGCTTGGTGGCTGCAATCTACCTCCGAACTCCTGGCAAACTTCCAGAGATGAAGCCTGTTTCTATTCGCCCGAAGGAGCGACGGACATCTTCTGCAGGATTTGCTCCTGCGTATATCCTCCTAGTTTGCATTGCATCCCAATGCCTCGAGTCCTCTTCAAAACGTGCGTGGTACCTATACACCCTGCCGTTCGCGTTCCTCATATCACAGAGCACAGAGACCAGATTATTGATGCCATGCTGTGTGTTTGTCATGTTCTCGACAAATGCTGGTCAAATTCGTCGAAACGGGGCTTTTCCGTCCCACACCCCTGCCTCCATGGCTGTTCCCTCTCCCCAAGCAGGGGTCATGGCCCTGCCAGGTTTCCTTCACTGCACAATTTACCCCAAAGAGGGCAACTGTCCAATTGCGGGATCGGCCTCGTACCTTCGTATCTTGAAGTTGTAACCTGTACCACAAAACTCCACTCCCGTCCCAATGAATGGGCCACTGCTCCCATTGGCCAAATCTCGACCTCACAACGCATAGATCAGCGCCTCAGCCTTATCCAAACCTGCCGACATTGCGCCGTCCCTTGAAAAGCACGTCCGTATGCACGACAAATAGGGGGTGTATCTGGCGAGAATCGTATAGACGGGAGGGGTGCGAGTTGATGCTGTGTCGAAAGTACCAAACCCGACCCGACGGAAAAGATCACTCCCCCAACTAATCTGACTGGTGCGTGAAGATTTGGGCAGTGTCGGAAAGATTATTGTCGGGATTCTTGGTCCACTACTAAGCACTCTGTGTCCCCGTTTCGAAAATCCCGTGCGGCGCGGTAGGGCGAGAGCATGGTCATTACAGTGACAGGCATTGTTTGGGGACTTTGGAAGCTTGCCCTACAGCTCATTTATCTCTCGCAGGAAAATGTCTGCGAAATCGCTCAAGTTGCATACTGAAGTGCTAGTGCCTTGCGGGCGTTTGATGATTTTCATTTCTTTGCTGGAACCGCCCTCGTCCGGGCCAGGTGTTCTTCTCCACGTCCTCTCCGGCCGCATGGGATATGCGTAGATACTGATTGAGTTAGAAATCCCCAAGAGGCGGCCTTTGAGGTTGGCTTCCATATCTGCAGCTCTGCATTTAAACGTCAGCTGTCACAGCTTGCAAGAAGCCACAGAATGGGCATTGATAAACTGCCGGTTCTCCGACGTCCATCCTCGCACTCTAACAGGACTGCTATCAGCAAACATCGTCGTCTATCTACTATGTAGACTGGTGTCTTGGAGCTCTCGAATCCGTATCAGAATAACGACCAAAGTTAGAACATTGGTAAGGACTAGGGTGGAGCAGTCTAGCTGCTGAGCAATTCTAGCTGCCATTCGCTCGCTTCACAGCCCTATGTCCCGCAATTTTGTTTCGTACTATGTAACTTCTCTTCAGGATCACTCCTGCGGGGACGGAGCAGCAAATGGCAAGTGGCTACTGGCTTATTTCGCCGATCTCCTAAACCATCTGCACGGGCGGCCGACAACTCATCAGGGGCTTGTGTTCAAGTCAACCGTCCCATTTCCCTCTGTGTATGCTCGAGAGAGTGTGCGCCCGCCTTATGACAGCCGTTCAACCGGCCAACGTGGGACCACGGGAATGGCTTCCGCTGACCAACAGGACCATCTCCTCGTGGCAACCCAAATCGCATCCCTCGCAGGCCCCTTTACCCCATTTGGCCTAAGCCTGAGAGCATCTGTCGGATCCCTGGGACTGGCTTAAGGTTCTGACCCCCTCAAGCCATGCGGAACTTCAATGCCTACCAGCGGCACCACCCAAGCCGAACGGATCAAAGCCAGCGGCGGCTGCTGCCTGTCTCAGCATCGCCCAGGGCGATCTCGGCTTAATTTCCATCTACTGCAAGATCTCTAAAACACCCCAGAAGCTTGGCACGATGTGGTAGTGCAGTCGGCTCCAAGGAAGATGGCTGAAGGCGTTAACTTCGTTGTATGAGTGTGTTTGCTATTCCACCGGCGCGGAAGGTGTTCAGGAAGGACGGCCGCCCAAGACTTTGTTGGGTCAATAAATACACCTAGTAACCAAACCTACAGTGAAGATGTGTTGGAATATAATGCTACTATCTGACGGCGGCTTCGCATGACCCGCAATCCAGACCAGGAGAGTACAACTGCGAGAATAGAGGAGACCTTCTCAACGTATTGATCTCGGAAATGTGTCCAAGGGAGGATTCAAGGCCCCATCCCTCTACCAGATAACCAGTTTGGGATAAACCTGTCCGAGACCTCGTTGTCTCCTCAACTCAATGTTAGCGTGGAGAGGAATGGATATTCAAAGCGCGATCATGGTGCCCAGAACAAGCGCTAAACAATTACACGGCTGTCATCAGCGAATCTCCCAATCTGTGATGGCAAAATAAGCAAATCCCGTCGTTTTGTCACTTGGGTTGTGGTCTATTGGTAGTAGTACACACGTGGTCCATCTACAGTATGTAAGTTAACTTGAATGGACTATTTAAACATTAGTGATCTGGACTCTTCCTGCCCCGTTTGTCCTAGCACGGGCTGCTTCTACGAAGCATAATTGTCATCATTCCAGGGGGTAATAACGCGTGTTTCCACATGGGAGCAAACAACCCCGACCCATGGTGTTGTGTATGCGAGAGGGTTAATTGAATAGCTGTTGTTA
Source organism: Reticulascus tulasneorum (assembly GCA_001557505.1). Classification (NCBI taxonomy): domain Eukaryota; kingdom Fungi; phylum Ascomycota; class Sordariomycetes; order Glomerellales; family Reticulascaceae; genus Reticulascus; species Reticulascus tulasneorum. The sequence goes on from LSAX01000006.1 coordinate 1,950,517, forward strand.
ACTAACTTTATGTACGGACTACCACGATAGGCTATCAGCCTTTCAGAGCGGCAATCCCGGGGACTACCGAGGAGAATTGGCCTAGATCACCCGAAGCTCTTCCCGGGGTTGGCAGCTCTTCGGTGCCGTCCCCATTAGCATGAGACCTTGGGGTTCAGTAGGGACGTCTGCCCATGGGGAATTGACAATGGAGAACGTCATGTTGGATGTGGCATCTTCAACATAGCCCATGATCGCTCACTACCTGGTAATTATTGTAACGTAGTGTTGCAGACAGTGAAAGTGGTGCATTGCCACCGTTTCCAACCCAAAGTACCTTTGTGCCACCGGGTTACGAAGCCAGGTTCAACGCTCGTGGCTTGGGGTCAGAGGGCAACAATTCCGCCCAAATTGGGATGAATGGTCGTCAGTGTCAAATGCGAACCCCGGTCATTTGTCAGTGGCAGGGAGTCCGATACGCCGGGATATGGAAGAGGGTGTGGCAGTAGTGAAACGGGAGAAAGGCGGCGAACAAGAAACCATGAGGCGCCAAGGAAACTAGTACATGGAATGCGCAAATGGGGCAATAGGTCCCCAAAAACAAAAACACCACATGGCCGCCTTTTCTCCACCCACCGTGATGTAGAAGAGCGGCCAAAGTTAGTTTTTTTCTGGGTCCTTATGGCTTGGGGGGTTCATCAGTGGGTGGAGGGAAATGGTTGACAAGGTTGCACAGGTCGCGCATTCGCACTCCTGCGGACCTTTTTTTTTGGTTACGTTTTTGAATGCCGCCAGCTTCCCTTCCTGGCGCGCTAATGTGCAATGTATTTAGCCCCCGTTATAAATGGACATGGCCCACACCCATTCAGGAAACCATCCCCAAAGAGGTAATCGCAGAGTTTCTACTTTGCAAGATTTCAAATAGAATATCGGAGGTCGGATTTAATAACATTGGCCCAATCGCTAACCATGCTATAGCTCCGATGAATAATCATCAGAACTTCAGAGCCAGCATGACCTGGCTGCACCAGGTTGCAGCCAATATTCATTGCAACAACAGCTGTTGTGCCGATGCCGAAGAAGAATATATTGCATGGAGGTTCGGTATTTGGTTTTCAAGACCCATCAGAACCCCCATAAAAAATAGGGCCTACATTCCGCAGCAGTGTGGGAGATGACGAACTCCTGTGCATGTCGGAAAGGTACTTTACCCAAGCGATAAGTACATACGTGACCGCAGATAGCTATGGCGCCGCAGGTGCGAGGGCTCTATTCTCGGTATTGAGAGGAGTACTGTGATTAATTCTATGGTGATGGGTAGGTAGGCAAGTACCAGTAGGTAAGACCTTAATTCTCATAGGGCTGGCTGGGCTGGATATGTCTGCCCTGGCTTCCAACCTCCCTCCCCTCTCCACATGTAACGTATGCACCACCTCAGCTGCTCTTCGGCCCCCAGGAAAAGCCGGCGTGCCACGGCCAACATACATGCATACGTGGTGTGCCCCAGTTGCTCTTCCGATGTGACACCACCACCGCCTCTTCTGCTCGGCTCGTGGTAACGCAAATCAATTCTCCTTGCACAATCTGAAGCTGGAGGAATTGGGTTCATGTCGGCTGTCTGCTGGCATCGACGGAAATACTGTTGTAGCGGTGTGGCTTGCAGCCGCCAGCATCCCGCCTTCATGATTGTAGTCCAGAAGTACCTACATGGTATGCATTCTGACTGACTTACCTACAGCGTGTTTGGCTGGCTGCATCATACCTGCATCACCAGCGTGCTTCGGCGACACCGTGCCGTAAAGGACAACCACCCACACCCCCCCCCCTTCCCCCGCCGAACTGATTCCGTAGGGCTGAAGAAGCTTCCAACATGATGATTGGTGAGGCGCATGATGTAAGGTCGCGGGCCACCCCTCTCAGCATTGCAGTGCAGGTACGTACTGGGACCCTGGTGGCTTCTTGGCAGTGATGACAAAGAATGTTCTGGGTTACATGCATTCAGCAATCTGCGAATAACTCCTTCGGCGATCCATGAATATCTCGCCTAAACAGGTCAATACGCGCGCTTGTGCCATTTTGGGAAATGGGTGCTCAAAATGACGATAACGTGAACGATTCCATGTCGTGAAACAAATGTCCGACCCCATCCCATGCCCAGCACTACATTGCGGGATTCTGTAGTGTAATAATCCACCCACTCTCCGTACGCCTTTCATGTCATTGACGCGGCCGCTTCTACTCACGAACTGGTAGCCTCTGGTTCGGCTTTAGCATCCCCGACCACTTCTCCGGGCCAGGGTGTCGTCGTCGACTGTTCAGCAGCGTATCTGAGGAGCGCCGGAAATATAGAACATTGACGAAGAAAGCCGAACAACTGCCCAACCATTGCCATCACTGGATAATGTTGGTGGGGAGTTGAGGAGTAAGGCGAACTGGGCCAGTCCGGACAAGGATGGCAAATGGAGATACGTAGTGTGTAGATATCAGGTGATTGACAACATCGCCTGCCGATGGGACTGTACCGGTGCACTAATAAGATGCCTCCGAGCTACGGAGCCCAGACAGCAACCTTCATGTCGGCTGGATCTGTGTAGTCTGGCGTTCTGAAGTTTATCCTGGGATCTCAAGGCTTCTAATCAAGTGATGAATATGCATATACACTCGCGCAAGAGGTCCATGGACGGTTAAGTCACCGCGGCATCCGAACAGATGGCAAGACGACGACACATTGCCGCCGTGCCGCTATTACACGAGTTGAACTAGCCGATAAGGCATTATGGGCTTGAATAGCGAACGGATGAGCCAACCAGCGGGTGGCCACAGGAAATGCAACCTTGGGACTTGGAGATCTTAAGATTGAGCGACAGATACCGTCGGGAAACCGAAGATGACCCAAGTGGGGGGGTGGTGGTTTACTAAGCATCATCAAAACTAAGGTAGTTTGAGCACATATTACCCCCCCTCCGTCATGGGGCTCAGTGACAACGGCTCTCATACGATACCGCACTGAAAACGCGGAACTTGATGGTGTGGTTCGGACGAAAGACTTCGCTGGGGGGGGGGGGCTCCCCTTTTTGGCATCGCAGGAAGCGGATTGTGGCGGAGCAACTGGGACGCACTGCTACGTACCACCAAATCGCAACGCATTGTGGCTAATCATTCACCAGCTGTCGTAACGCCGATACCCACTCCGAGGTACATTAAATTTAACACTTGCTGGTTGAAACACCAGATCAGGTAATTACGGTACGTACCTCCACCAGGAGAAGGGGAACGAGGAGATCGGGGACCAACCGGGCGGGCCATTGGTAGGCAGGCAACTTATGTACCACTAGAACCCCGTCGTTGGTGTAGCCCCCATCACGGCGTCCGTGTTTCCATGTGACGCGCTACTACTATGTATACCTAGAGTGCCTCTTTGACATGCAGTGATATGCAAGACAGGTGGGTACCTGACAAGTCGCCTGGTATGGGGCTGGGCGTGCTGCAAGACTGCTGCGGCCGCTCCAGCACCCACCGCTAGTTCCTGGTACGGAATCGTGGGTTTTGGTCTGGAAAGAGCGGAACACGAATTCCCAGGTGCGTTTACGCACTCGTTTTAACGGCCAAGTACGGACTTGCCACCCCTCTCCAATGCTAAACCTGTTTAACACCGCTATGTACCTCATTAGCATTCTGTTGTCTACACTCCGCCCGTTTGCTGCCGACCACATATCCACATTAGCCCGTCACTCCTGTCCGTCGGCATCACGAGCCTTGAGTAGAGAGACATATGGGCCGTGCTTCCCAGTTGATCGTCCAGTTATTATCATGTAGGAGGAGAATGCCCTGCCAATCCCCAAACACGGCCTTAGTCCGCCCGCCCCATCCGTTAAGTCGTCTGCCTGCACATCTGTGCACCTGTAGGTTCTCCATGCCATGCTCTTGCGTTTTTTTATTAGCCCTGTTCACAGGATCCTGGGCTTCCCACCTCCACCCCCTACGAAGGAGCGGGCACGGGGTATCTACGCTGGTACGGAACAACTTGCTCATGCCGCTCCCTGACCCATCTTGTACGCGGTCATTTGAACAGGCGATCGAATTACGCCCGCCGTCAAAACTCGAGTTGCCGGCATTCGACGATGCATGGTTGATGCGGCCCTGAATAAAGGCTAACTCGCTGTCTCGTGCAGGGCATCCATACCTACGACGTGCTCCTCCAATTCCTTTCGCATACGAACAAGAGAGTCCGTTTCCGAAAAAGGCGATTCGTGCGGACGTCCTTCCCTCATCTTATTGAAGCACGAATAGCCAACCACACTATTTGTCAATCCCAGGGGATAGATGGATGGTCGGGGACGAAGTTGCAAAGCATGGGCTTTGCGCTTTGGGGGCTTCCACGTCGGCCTCGGCGAAATACAAGACCCAAGGTGCGTCTTATACCGTACATCCACGTATTTAACCAGCTATGTACCTTCACTCTATCAGAGTAGGAATGTACGGATTTCGAGGATGATGTGCGCCAGATTATCGGCGATGCTATGTATATCCCCTGCACATAGTCACCCCGCTGCTGCCATACCTTTAGGCGTACTCCCAGGCAAAACGGCGACCAGTCTCGAAATACGCATCAGCGCCCGCAGGACACCGTCGTCGGTTAATTTATGCCCCAAAGAGGAATTTCGTATCGCTCCAGTGGAGTGCGCGTACACGTGTGGCTATACTAAAATCCGTACCTACCACGTAGTATATACGCCAATTCCTAATGCTGTAGCGATATGTCATGGTCCCAGGAGGCCCAGCAGAAGCAATACTGACATCCATGCCCACGGCGATAATTCCGCTGTTGATGTGCTAGGTGTCTGTTCAGCCAAGTCCAGGCCATATGTTTTTATCTTGCAGATATCGTACAATCCATCAACCTCCATATGCGAATCTAGCCATGTGCTCGGTGAAGGTGCCAATGAAGCAGATGTTGACGCCACAAGGAACGACTGTAATATTTTCGGTGTATCAATGTTTCGCAACTGCTTTCAACAGACATCTCTCCCACATCTATGTAAGTTGTGGCACATAAAGAGATCGTCGGCCTACTGAATTCATGGCAACTCGCCTACTTCCCAACTCGTATTACAGAAGCCAATCAGCATCGCCAACCAAAAGCTCCCGTATTTCCTCCTCATAAGTGGTATTGTCAAGTACATAGTAATGAAGATCCCAGGTAAGGTGCCTGTTAGTCGGCGCGCCCTCCGCAGTGCTACTTTGCAGGGGTTTATGAAGATCATATTAAAAAGTCCCCACGACATCTCTTATTTGAATAACTCTTCTTGCTTATGTTATTTTCTTTGCTGACATCTCCGCGGACGCCAAAGATTCGGGCACTACAAGCCGAAGTTCGGCTTAAACAGCGCCGGTTGTGAGATTGCCGACTCGGATGGCCGGTTGAACGTGCTCGTAAACCCCAACCCCCTAAAAAGGTACTGTCTCTACTAGAGTCCAGGATTGTTGACGACCTGGTATTCATGCACCGCAAGTGTCGCATGATGCAAACCACACGGTTCTCTGTGTTAATTAAGTGACAAGTGTTAAGTAGTTGCCTGATGAACTATGATATTCTCTAGCAATATCACATGCGAACTGGCCCGGTTCTATCATCGTTTGGCTGCTACCTACAGATGACATCAGAGCGTGGGCGCCTGGCTTTTGCAAGGTGACATGCGGATATCCAGGGTTGGTGCTGCATTAAGAGAAATGTTCAAGGGCCCTATAACAATGACTCGTTTGCGAGCTCACTATGCGAGGCTGGTGAGGCAGCAGATTACTGCTAGCAGCAAACTTTGACATGCCTATACCAGGCTCAAATGGGATTGCCAATCTCACGACAGCAGGGCCCGCCCAGAAGCCAGTATGTACACACAACTCTGAGTTAATCTTCTTTGACATCTACAAGTTGTCCCTTGGCCGCTTGACTAGTAATGGGCGGGTTCGAGACTGCCCGAGTCGCTGAGAGCGACCAACGTAGTTTTGGTTCAGATTGGCTCCCTTGCTTGACACTGTGATTCCCGAAATGGCTTTAGCCTGTGGTTTCAGTTCTCTATTCAGTTCGCCGTGACCTTGATTATCGACCTTACCTAGCTTTTTATACAAGCACGTTCTGCGGCCGTCGGACGATTGATCGTGGCAGCGGTTTTGGGACAAGCGCTATTACGTAAGAACCCTAATTTGAAGACGGCTAGTCGCAAGGCTACAACGCTGCAGTTGACAACAGCATCATTCGATGTCTGTGCCCACTTGCGTCTCTCATCTCTATGCAGCGGCCACTGCTTGAGCCCCTATCTTCTCATTGACGATGTATATTCTTGCATCCCTTTACGGGCAACTTTGCAACTCAGGTGGTAAATAAAGACGGCGAGATATTGTGCTGTGGAAATTTGTTGAAACACGCCCCAGACCCATGTAACACATGATATAACCAAGCAAACAAACTCCCCAGTTCCCTTTAATCCTTAAGGCTATACTAGTCCAGCTACCATCGCGCAATGATGTGATTGATTACATGGTCATGGACTCGATTGCCAGCTAGCTTGGTTTCCTGTTTTCGCCAACAGTCGTATGGTTGCTGGTGACAGTGTTCGACCAGTTTCGTCAAGACGGAAGACAAATTTATGGGAACAGCTCGCCCCAATTGGCCTTCATTGTGTCTAACCAGGTCATGAACAAAGGGGCTCGGGGGCTCTATGCTGTTGTGCTGTCGGTTGCTGACATTGGCCACAATGTAAGTAGTCAGCTACGTTCTCTTGGCTCTTTGCATACCTACCTCGAACAACGGTGTAGACTTGGTTACATTGCGAATGATGCTGTGCCACGTTATTTAAACCTCTGCGAGTTTTTTCATGGCCACAACCCGCTCTGGCGTAATTTAAGGACGGTTTGGAGGCCAGCAGAGTTGGCATTCCCAGAGGATGGCACTCTTGCGGGTTTCTCATTTCGACCTGTGTCGGGGATAGCATTCCATTCATCGTGGTATTGAAAGGTTCCAACGGCCACTTGGACCTAGGCTCACTCGCAGATAACCATGCTGTCCAGCAAGTCGCGATCATATCTCCTATGAGCCGACACCTGGCTCAAGAGCCATCACAACCATGCCACGACACTCTCTCATCCTCTGTCTGTATTTGTATGGTCCACTTCGGGCAGTTTGAGATGTCAGCCGACAGCGAACTTGGCCATATTGATGCTGAGCACGCTGCTGTGGAGACTGTATTCCGAGAAGAGCGGAGGAACGCAAGGAAGAAGGCAAAGGAACCTCTAGCTGGGACGGGCAGGCCACCAGACGCTGGGCAACTCGGAGAACATCACCCACAAAGCCAAACATCTATTCCGACACACAATCTCCTCCACTACTTCATATTGTTCTTCATGTGTATGACTTCGCTCCTCGGATTCCACAGATCTCTTGGGAGTCGTAAGCAAAGATGGATGTGACTAAGTCCAGAGGAAGTAGGTGTGGACGATGAGGAACGGACAGCTACCGGGCACCACCACCTCGTGGTGGGGTGCAAGGTCGTCATTGAGTAGATCGTCCAGATCTCGTCGTTCTGTGGTTTAAAGGAAGTGGAATACGGCCCGTGATCGGACCTGCAACTCCTTACGGGATCGAATAGGCCGTGGTCCGTTACGGCACGTCCAAGATTTCGACTGTGTCCATTGCATGCATATGAGGCTCACTGGCCAGGTACCAGAACGTTTCAGTTGCTCTGTGTCTTTAATTCGAAGGCAGGAAGACGTACGCATCACTTGAGATGCATTAATTGGGTCGAAACGTTAGTGGCTCCCGATATTCTTTACCAGAAATCATCTCCATTGAGGCTAGGACAGCATTCTCAGATGTGCCCCCATTGCGAAGTTGGAAACTTAGCATGTTATCATCGATCGGCAAACGCGTACGTGGTGCGGACTATGTATGTGTCGAGGTTAATTCATATGAAATTCTAAGCCAGCCCATAACAGGATGGTGCTCGAATAACAAGTTCTCGTTCATCCCCGGGCGATGATCGGTCCCTGGACGAGCCTGGAGAAGTCAGTAATATATTTACGACCTCAGCGTAGACTCTGCATATATATGGGTGAGTCCGGGCAAAGCTCTTTGTCTACCTGCCATACGAAAGAGGATGGAACCACAAAGAGTGAGCCATTAGAGATCCCAAGGGTGTACGGTACATATTAGGGAATCCGACCCTCACATAGATCGCAATATGTCATCCGTACCGTGACCAGCACAACTCAAAATTGTAATACATATATCGGAACAACCAATGATCTGCTACAAACACCAGACGCCAACTTCTTTGGGCAGACCGAAGTCTCGAGCTTCATCCCTAAGAAGCTTATGCAGAGGGGTTGTCCAACTCTCGACGCAAAAAGCCTTGTAACAACGCACTGCCTGAATACCTCTCAGGAAGGGTAGTCACATCAGGCCAGGGCAACAACAGTGAGACGGGAGGCAGCCGCCCACACATACACATACAATGTGTCCCTCCTGTGATCTCCTTTTGATGTCGCGGTAAAAGTACACCAATTTGAAAATCCAGCTCCGACGAGTGTGGCAACGGTGACTATGAGGGCGGATTGGGTATCGACAGATCCGTAACACTTTTCTTTTCCAGAACAAACAAAAACCATCCCGTCCCCGGCTGCCAAGTTATGCATGAATCTATGTTATATCACCTAAAAGGAAGCAGGCACACTTGCGCGTCACAGTCCCGCGTGACTTCCCGCATTCTGTTCGACCACATTATCGGAGAGATTGATAAGTAGCTGGGCAAGGCATCGCTTAGTGGCTGCATCATCTCGAAGAACAGAGGAAAAAGTTGCGTCTCGAAGGGGTTCCGGGAGACATTGGCGCAGAGCTTCTCGGGCTCGAGCATTGTCGCTCAGTCTGGTGGGCAGTGTTAGCACAATAGGCGACCAGCAGGTAGACTTCTCTGTGCAAACTCACCGGAGGAAGCACCTAACGACATGTTTAAGCAGACGAGCGGTCTGCTGTTCAACGAGCTGGGCGACCATATTGCTCAGGACCGTCCCCACAGCATAGAATCGCTCATATGTTGCACATATATAGTTGAGTCCATTATCATCCAGCAAGATCTTCTGCACTATGAAGATAGCCACCGTCTTGCTGAGCTCCGAACCCGTCTCCATAATTCGAAGGCAAAGTGGGATGATCTCGGTGGTAAGGAGGAAGTTGATAACCTCAGACGAGTCATTCTTGACGAGAGCGCCAATGACACCGAGTGAGGTCAGGCGAAGATATTCGAATGGGCGGGACTTGGAAGTGGTATTGAGAAATGGGTACAGGAAGAGTGGTATGTGCGCTATTGATCGATGTCAGTAACTGCGCCTACTCAGGGACATAGGCATAGTGAGTGTTTACCGTTCAAGAACAGAGTGCGTGTATCGTTGTGCGAAGCTACGCATTGAAGCAGCGCCAGAGCATTGCAGACCCTGTTGGATGCTGCAGCTGTAAGCTGAGAGGGATTTAGGAGAGTGTACACTGATATGATTTCCTGCAGTAGCGAAGTCATGACACCTGGAGTAAGAAAGTCAGCCCCTTATCCTGCCAACCCAAGAGCATATATAGTCGGGCATACCAAACGAGTGCCAGAGAATGAGCGCAAGTTCCGGGACTTGCTCTCGCTTTTTGCTAAGTTCTAGCAGAGCTGCCTCGCGCGTGCTCTCATTCAAGAGGTCTGCAATATACGCCATCGTTCGACGGTTGTCCTCTGATATGTTATCGTGATTTCCATCCTGGGTGTGCGCATTTGCGAGGGTGGTAGCGGTATTATGGGCGCCAGCTATGCGATTGTAATGTTGCTGCTGGGCAGCAGATGCGGCGGCGGCGGCAGCTTGTTGCGCATGTTGATGGTGGGCTGGCTGCTGATGCATCCAAGAAGAGTCGGTTTGGGGATTGAATTGGTGATGACCATAAACGTGGGGAGCCGGCATCATCTTTGCGACCGAAGAATGCTAGTGCTAGGGCCACAGATTCTTCAAACAAGTCCGTCTGTTCTTTCTGTTCTTGTGCCAGGGATCCGGCTTCCTGTCGTCGTCTCGCGAGATCGGGATAGGGAGTTAATTGGGCAGAGGTATGCACAGTCTCGAGAGGCTGGTCGTAATAAGTGCAGTGGTGGACGAGATGAAAAGAATGCAGTGGGATGTTGATGTTGCCTTGAAGAGGCTAGGAGAAGAGTCGATTTGCAGGTTGTCAAGCAAGAAAGTTGACGTACTAGCCCACGAGGGTATCCGGGACGAATCTGGTATCCATCTGCGGTGAAAGTTGGTGTCACCAGTTTGAGGCGGTGGGGAATGCGGTCAGGTCCTCTCATTAGTGCCACAAAATGCACGGGCCACGAGACTGCGCGATCCAGCCGCCTTGCGCGCGTACACGGGCCACTTGTTGCGAGACGATATATTCTTTACTTCAACCAATGGCCAACTAGCTACCTGCCATATTTAAGTAACCTTGTCACCTAAGGTACACTCTTGGTGTCTCCTCTGTCACTAGCGGTCTACATCGTAATAAAATATAAAGAATTAATTACAGATCACCTTTGCAACTGATACACCTAGGTACTAAGGTACTATTCATGCAGGCATAGGTAAAAGACCATTTACCTGTCGCAACGGAAAGACCTCTCAGCACATGCAGTATAGAGATCATCATGCCAGCGTGGCAAACAGTTTAGAAGGAGATTGGCCTTGCAAGGGAAAAAAAATTAAGAATTTGTGCTCATTACTATAGTCCCAGGTTTATATGCCGACGATGAGACTTGACTCATGCAATAGAAAGCTTGCGTTGGCGCGTCAAAGCCTGAAAACTAGCACCCACCATTTCTCTCGAAAATGATTGCGCCATTGCTTGCCAATTCAACCACCATTAAGATGACTGCCTCCGCCTAGCTATTCAAACATTTCGGTGACCTCCATTCATGATTAGGGTACGGGTTGGCCGGGGTATAAGGCACAGCAAACCATATTATCCTCCTAGCTCCCCTCCTATCTCGCTTTTCATATTGATTGTGTCTTTTTTTCATTAGGCATAACACCATCAAGTACCCCTTCCGGATTTAGCAGCGGGCCTTCCGTCGGCCAAGCCCTAAAGTCGTAGCTCCCTCAAAATTTGATCTGCCATGTTCTTGTACTGCCACGTGTTGCCCGTCATGCGCTTGAACTGAACACCGTGCAAGGCAAGTAGCGGAACCTTGACGATGAATATCTCGAATTCCAGTACCATGCTGCCCCCCAAATCACTCTGTACCTGAGTGCTGGTCTCCCCAGGGACTCTCCTCGACGGTCCTCCATTCTCTCGGGGCACGCTATCCACGGAGATGTCCGAGTTGGAATAACTCCGATCCGCCCCCCTGCCAGGCGTCCTCGGGGTGACTGGACCGCGGTCAAGTTCCCGCAGATCCTCTCGTTCACCACCACCTCTCAGACCACCGAAACTGAAGCGCCGCCTATGGCCCGGCGCTTGAACTGGGCTGCCCGGTAAATCCACTACCTTCTTGAGGTCGATGCTTGGCGTATGCCGGCAGGAAAAACCGCCCTTGATCTCGGTGTAATCCACGCCGAGGCCCCTGAGCACCCTCTTGATGTCGGTGCGAATATCTGGTACAGATTTGGTTGATGTTGTAGAGACGCTAAACAATCCTTTGAGGAAGACTGGCTTGGCAAGATCAGAGCTGTCAAGCCTGTCCGTAGACAACCCGCTCTGGTCCCCAAGTTCTTGATCAGTCTCTTCAGGGACATTTGCCTCCCGCGCCTCCTCCCTTCTCAGCCGCCGCTGTTGAATGCTTTCGCGCCTTGCATGACCGAGGGACTTAGCTCGCAAAGAAATGGAGCGTGTCTGCGGTGAATTCTTATGATCAGGCTGGGACTTCTCGTTCACAGTTGACTGGTCAGACCCACTCGTGGGCGGGGGTTCTTTCGTTCGATTGGCATCATGTCGACGAAGATCGGCGGAATTGACACTTGTAGAGCGGCCGAGCGCTTTCCTTCTCGACGACGGTGCGTCGCTAGCTGAAAGGGGTGGGCTGAGTAGGTCGCTGTGCTGGGGCTGACTGCTACCAGACCGCAGCCGGGCGCCAGGCGGCTCGTCACGATCACGTCGAGTTCGTCGAATGCTGAAGCTTTTTCTCGGACCTACTGGCGTCTCAGATGGGGAATGAACTTGGACGACGGGGGGGTGAGATCGGTCATCTCTCCGTTTTCTAGTACTGAAACGACGTAAAATACCGGCTGCAGTGCTTTCCTTTTTCGGCGGATGGTCGGAATATACATCGGGTGACTGCGGCGTTACCGGTGACTGTTGGGCGTTCTTGACCGCATCAGGTATGTCATCCTCTCCATGAGTTCGAGCGCGTGGGCGGGATCGACCTCCTGTGGCCCTTTCCCCGGGCATTTCGTAAGCCGCCGTGTTCGTGTGGGCCGCTTCTGGTGGTGAAATGTGTGGGACGGGATCCTTCTCCTTGACTGTGCTCGAGGGGCCAGGAAGTATCTCGCTCCGATCACGGCTTTGTTTCTCTCGGACAAGGTAGTAGATTGATACCAAGGGACTGAAAGCATTCAGAGGGTCGTTTCCAAGTTGAAGCCCTTCGGAGCTTGGAGCGCTCAAGGTATCCCGGCTAGTCCCCGAGTTCCTCCTCTTGTAGAAGTCAAATCCAAAGCCACGTCTCTTCTCCACATCTTTTGCCGGTGGTGGAAGTTCTCTTTCCCGCTGATAGAGTCGTACAGCGCGTTGATATTCATCTGACTCGATGATTCTCGCCAATTGAGCCTTAATACTGTCAGGAGACCCGAAATTGAAGCCCGTCATCGCATTGACAACTTCCTGTTCCAGGGGGAGTGAGAGAGGTTCACGGTGTGGCAAATTATTCTCGGGCGCTCCTGTGTAACCTTTGATCATCCATGGGTGATTCATCACTTCTTGCATAGTTGCTCGTTGCTTGGGGTCCGTTACCAGCATTCGAGATAGCAAGTGTTTGCATTCTGTTGCTCGTCAGCTGTTGAACCGTTAAAACTGCGAGAAGGTGGCCTTACCGCTTGACAGCCAATTGGGGTAATCCACCAACCCCTTTTTGATCTTAGCATGCAGCGCCGGCATACTCTGATCATCAAATGGGACTTTGCCACAGACTAGCACATAAAGCACAATTCCAAAGCTCCAGACATCAACTTCCGGCCCGGTATAAGCCCTCGCCTGAAGAAGCTCTGGGGCGGCGAAATAAAGACTTCCACAGAAAGTCTTGAGATGGCCACGGGGAGCAAACAGATTGCTTAGGCCAAAGTCTATGATTTTGATATCTCCTGTCTTGCTGATAAGAATGTTCTCGATCTTCAAGTCGCGGTGAACAATGCTGTTTCGGTGGCAGTAGTCTAGGGCGCTTGCGATCTGGCGGCTGAACTTGCGGGCCTGTTTCTCCTTGAGCTTGCCATGCGATATGATATAATCGAGCATCTGGCCGCCATTGACGAACTCGAACAGCATGTACCAGTGGTAATTTGTCCGCACTACATCTCGCAGGCCGCAAATGTTTGGATGATTCAACAAAGTGACGATGGCGGCTTCTCGAGCCGTTCGGATCTCCTTAGATTGGTCGGCCCTCTCCTTGTCTGCTCGACTGTGATGCCCGTCCTCCGTCGAACCACGAGGAATGATTTTGCAGGCTACCTAAGAACCCGAACGCATCAGCATTAATGACGAGACCGAAGGAAGGATTTATGAATGTGAAAGACGAACTTGCTCGCTACTGTCTTCTTTACGGGCCAGCTTGACTTTGCCCATGCTACCGGCTCCGATTGTTTTTCCCAGCATCCATTTCCCCGACTGTGTCGGAATGGTCGTTCGTGATCTGCTGTGCTTTGTCGCGGGTGTTGCTCTGGCATCGGGCGCGCCGTGAGCAACGGGAGCTGGGCCTGCGTTGTTGACGACCGTGTTGCCAGGCATGTCTGGCGCTGGATGATGGTGATCGTGCGTTGATCTTGTGCTACCGCGGCGTTGAGGGCGTGAGGAATCAGTTCGATGAGTAGACTGCGGTTGCTCTCTGCTTGAACTTCGTTTGGAATGTTGAATTACGTTTGATGTTTCATAATCATTTTGTGGAAGAATATCCTGAATTGGTCGCGCAGTAGAGGATTGCCGGGAGTGGTGATTGTGGTTAGAGGTTGAGGCTGCACGTTGGGGGGGCGGCCCAGCGCCTGGGGGAGCAGCAGGGCGGGTTCGGGTAGAATGCGACCTTGAAGTCTGACCTCTCTGGGGCGATGAATGCGGAGAGGGCTCGGAGCTTGTAGATACTGCTGCTGTCATGGCGGAAGAGACCGGTTTCTGGGCTCGCGAGCGGTGGGAGGAAGGCTAGTGCCTGGGGTGGAAAGGCTCTGTTGTATGAGGTGGGAGGAGGTGACGGTTCGTTGGCCTTGTAGTCAGGCGAAAAGGTGATGTTAACTCCTTGGTCAGGTAACTACCTCATTGGCAGGGGTGGGAGGGGAGCGGAAGGTCAATGAGAGTGGCCAGTGGAACCCGCCCCTTGTAAAGCTATTTTCATTGGAGGCGAGCAATTGTGGCAATCTGGGTCGATTCACGAAAGCAATGGGTTTTGGGGTCGATTTCGCCAGTTTTGATGATCAACACAAAAAAAAAGATATAATCTTCCTCTGGTGATGATATGCGCTGCCGATTAAACCAAAAGGGGATGCCAAAACGACTAATGCTCCATGTCCAGGAGTATCAAAAAGGAAAAAAAATATGCTGACCGAGGCAGGGATCGAACCTGCGACCTCTTCGGTGTGAGCGAAGCTTCATAACCGCTAGAACACACGGTCTTCACCTTAATTTCTCTTATTTTAAACTATATCATCAAGTCCAAGTTTGATTGGAGAAACTGCTTATAGCCTAGTTTCTTATATAAAGGTAAGCTAGAAGCATAGTACTCTATACGATGTGAGACTACCCAAACAAACAAGAATTCAAAAGCATGGTGACTTTGAGCATATTCTTTATTGTTAATTCCTTTACGCACTCCACCGCCAGCTCCTAGCCTAGCTTTTCTCTTGTCTCTCTTGTTGTCGGTCTGTATGGGGGATGCTGTGCCTGAGTAAATTGCATAATGCTTCTTTCAATACCGACTGGTAGCGCAGCTATAGCTTGCCCCCCTCTAAACGACCAACTCAAATGAACACTCGCGACCATGATGCCGGCCTTCAGCTGGGTATGGAGAACAAGCGTTTGGGGCATATTCATACCCATGCCGGATGGCACGCGAACGATGTCTCAGTTTAGGCGTACAGTGTTACCTTGCCGGAACAACTGCCAGGAGAAGGAGTCGGCGAGGCACACATTCACATAGGGCATCTTGGATCCAGGTTTCCTAGGAATTTTCTACTGAGGAAAGCCTAGAACTGGGCAGAGGTATTGTATTCCAGGTTTGTCAGATCGGGTTTGGTGCGTCGCGAATCTAGGTGATACATTTTGTGATTAAACAGTTATCACAGTCGCTACATGCGTGCGTGCTCCAAGTGCGCTAGGTTATTCCAGTAGCTGGGTGGTCGATGTCACAATTCCTATTCGCGGCAAGTTACTGCAGAGCGTGTTCTGATAGCTAGAGTGACCGAGGAGTTTGTAGGTCGGGAGTTGCAGACCTGGGGCTTATTTGTTAGTCTAGTGTGCGTTCGTAGCTTCAACAAAAACGTTGCCATATTTGCACCCTGTTTCTAGGCATACTACGTACTGTAAAGCACAGAGCTAATAGTAAAATGTTGAAGAAGATCTGGGTTGTTTTATGGTGGATCCTTGCAATCCGCAGTCTTTATCGATAAGTTAGGTACAAGCGGCCTGCGGCGAACGTGACCACGGATTTGCGATTGCCCCACGTGTTGCTGTGCTGCTCACACGTACCATACATAGGTAGGTCACCCGGGATAAATATCTTGTTCGCCGCTGATCCAGCACTCACGCCGAAGGTTTATAGGCATGGTACGGCGCATCGAATAATCCCAAAGCGATTTCTGGGAGGGAGGATCCCCTGCTAGTAGCCGATGAAATTGCCAATCATCTCGACTTCAGGCTCTGGCAATCCTTCGATCCCGATCGTGGCTCTATGTCGTTCAAAAGGTCTCGTGCGGCTTACGAGGCAGAACTACTCAGTGAGGCATCCCCATACGTCTTCTTCGGCACTCCTCTTCCAGTCTTCGACACCGAGGAGCGCGATGATGGTTCATATGTTCCCCTACACAAACAAGAGGTGAGAGATGAGAATGGGAAAAGGCGGCTGCATGGGGCATTTACTGGAGGTTGGAGCGCAGGGTAGGTGCAAACATTCCGAGATTCGTGGATATAGGAGTCCCTAATCAAGTCCTAGGTACTTCAACACCGTCGGATCTAAGGAGGGATGGGCACCTTCCACGTTTGTCTCTAGTCGCACGAACCGATGGAAAGATGACCCAAACGGTGCCCAACAACGCGCCGAAGATCTTATGGACGAGGAGGATCGTGCAGATGCTGCTGAAGCTGAACAGATACACACTGCAGAGGCTTTCGCCAGTCTTGGCGCAGGAGAACCCAATGACTTACGTGAGAGGGGTCTCGCTGGGCTGATTCGTGTAGAAGGTGAAACAGTTGGCTTGAAGCTTCTCAAAAAGATGGGCTGGAAACACGGACAGGGTGTGGGCCCTAAGATACGGCGAGCTGCACGTCTCGACTATTCGGGTGCGAGCGGCCAGACGGGGTCGGGAGTCACTCATCTCTTCGCTCCAGATGATATTGCTATGCTCATCATTGATCGGAAGGTTGATCGGAAAGGTCTTGGCTACTATGGAGAGACGCGGCTGAGGGCTATGGTATCGTCCTTTATGGCGCAAGCACCAAGGAATTCACTCAGCGACGACGATGGAGGCAGTAATTTCAGCAAGCCTTTTCCTGGAATTGGTCATGAGAATCCGGCCAAACATGGAGGCATCGGTACTGGCGTTTTGAACGATACTGGTTCTGATGAAGATCCTTATGAAATTGGTCCACGAATATCCTACGGCCGAATTCTAGGCAGCGACAAGAAGAAGAAGAAAAAGAAGAAGCCATTGGTCCCTGCCCTCTCGGCCAACCCAACGTTCAAAGACACCCCGGTTTTCGCGTCCAAAGCTCCAAAATCTAGGTTGCACGGCGCAGGGGGAAAATACAATAGAAACCCTCCGATCCGCGGGTTCACTTTTGGGAGAACCGCAGCTGCTCGCTCCATGATCAGCTCCGAAAACGCATACCATACACCAGAGATACCTTCTGGTTGGGCTTCATCGAGACATCGCGCCTCTGATTCTCACCAAGTAGCCTACAAGTCCACATCCGATCTAGCCCGATCAGTCAAATATGATCCAAAATCTCGAGCAGCCGCGCTTGGTGAGCAACCATTGCCAGGAAAGTCGGTTTTTGATTATCTATCAACTTCCGCACGAGACCGTCTCGTCACAGCTTCTGGGAGAGTTGATCTTCCACCAGCTCGTGGACATATTCCCGCCAACGATGGAAACCTAGGCGACGAGAATCTGCTCGAGGCAGCGCCAAAATTAGAAAAGGAGACTGCACTTTCTGCGATAGCCAGAGGTATCAGTGGCGGCGGGCCATACGCGGATGACGAGGCGAAACGCACTCGATTCAGAGCTTACCTGGAATATTCCGCCGGATTTATGGAAGTCTTGTCACCCAAGTCTGGCATGAGCCAGGGTGACTTTTTTAGGGAATTGAAGGAATTCTATGCCTGCGCTCGATTGTTCAAGCCGATGACGGGAATGATGGCTACACGATTTACCCCCTCCTCGACAACGCCATCAACGCCTGTTGCCTCCGAGGTTATGAATATACAGAACGATTCACTGGTCCGGCTACCGCCGAAACCCCAACATCCAGCCGAAGAGGCGGCTATGTTAGGGATGTACGGACGGATGACGAGGTCCACCAATGACTTTTGTCCTACAAGACTGCTCTGCAAGCGTTTCAACGTCCAGGCGCCCCATGTACGTCCTACCTTGGACTCCAGCAGCACTGGTCCCCAAACAGCCCCCAGTAGTATAGGAATGGATAGATCTATTGTCGAAGCGAGGCATTTAGTCCAGAACGCACTCGGCGGCCTAGTAGATATCGGAAAAGCAGGGAGCCATGTCGAGGACGGCGAGCCTGACCCACCAATCGTGATTCCTGAGAACGGCAAGCGAGGAGGGCTCACACCTGACAACGGCGAGATCCATAATGCCAATGGTCTCTACGGCAACAAACCATCGGAAGAGGTTTTTAAAGCCATTTTCGGCGATAGCAGCGAAGAAGACTAAAACGAATTGATTGTATAACTATTCTTCAAGAGCAGGAAGTTCCTCCAGCCGCCGTTGCGCAGTTACAAAGGACTCCAACGGTATTACTGCCCTTCCATATGTCATGTATATGTAAGCGCTACTGCGCTCTCCGTTTGGGTGACCATCCATGACGTCCCCTTTCTGACTTCCAGAAAGCATTTGAATCAAGAAACTTCGTCCATTTATTACTAGGCATGGTGTTCTATAAAAAAACGACAAGGCAGCGGGTTTGTGGCAGGGCAATGCTCGGCTCTCGGATAGGCCGAGACAATCATATCAGATAGCAAAACCAAGGACGGTGCCATCGCTCACTAGCTGTATCATGATAGCCATAGTCAAGACCAGGATCACGTCAGACCACGTCGGCTGAAGCCTGCTCGCTGCTGCATCCGGAGGTGGGGTCGAGGTTGCTGATGCATCTGATCTCTGCAGGACGAACAATTCTCCAGTGGCGTCAGAAGTCATAAATAACCTTCCGGACCTGTCCCAGGCCAGCCCAACAGGACGGAAGCACTTGTCGGGACAATCGCTCAGATCCGGGTTACTCAATATATCAATTGCGGCAGTCATGCTCTCGGGTGATTCTTTCGGCTGGCCATCGCTGAAAGACACGCTGGAAAGCTTGTATCCGACTGGTTCATCTCGATTCCCTTTCCAAGTGTTAGTTGCAGTGCATTCTCAGTCCGGCGAGGTGCTTACAGCTTCCGTGGAATGTGATAAGCGCCTCGGAGCCATCAGGTGTGAACTTGATATCCAACGGCGCAGTGTGGGCCTGAAAAGTGATTCTCGGAGCAGTATAGTTAGTAGCGCAGGTCGCGTCGTTCAAGGTCGTCGACTCATCGACTGGGAACTGGTCGCCCGTCGTCATATCTCCGCGGTCTGGAAACCCCTCTGTTGACCACAAGGCATAGCAATTAGGGTATCCGTAGTTACCTCCCTGGTCTTCGGTGGATCCATTTAGATAGCCATGGAAGTTTAGTTCCTCCCCTGGGTTATTTTGGTGAATATCAACACCATTTCTTTTAAGCTGATCCACCGAGTTCTCAACGGTCCAGATGCCGCCCGTCGACGGATGCTCGGCCACACCGACCGAGTTGCGGAGGCCCCATCCTAGCAAGGTGCCGTGAGTTGCAAAGTCATAAGAAGACAAACTGTTGTCGTCTAAGCTGTCCAGATCAAAAGCTCGGAGTTGAGAATGGCCGGACAATATGTCAGAAGCATCTTGATCGTTGTTCGAGGCACTGCCTCTCGACACAATCAGAGTTCCGGGGGACATTTTAGACACAAGCAGGGTTCTAGTCGTATGGCCAGAGTTGCTCATGTTCACGATCAATGTCTTGTTGGTCCCACCAACACTACCTGCTGCAGCATCATATGACCAAGAGTAGACCTTGTCAGATGTTGACGCATACAAGGTCTTGCCGTCAATTGATAGGGCAATGCCATGGTTGAGCTTGAGGCGAGAGTCAGGATAAGATGCAGCAAGGCGAGAGATGGCTAGGGACCTACATCGGGCGAATCGATCAGAGTCTTTTTCTCAGCAACCGATAAACAAGTCCCGCCGTCATCCTTCAGCGTTAGGTGAACAATGCCGATCCTTGAGTCTACCAGTAAAAGGGCGCCGACTGGATCGAATATGATACCTCTTGGTCTGGCGAATCCATCGGCAATCACGCGGTATGCCCATCCTCCAGCGACGACCGGTGTTTTGTAACTCAACCCCAAGGTATTTTCACATGCTGGCTGACCTATCACTGACTGTAAATGCAATGCCGCGAGAGCAATGTGAAAGGCAGAGCGGTTGATCATATTGCCAGCGACCTAGCAAATGTTAGGTAGGTAGATAAACTGCCCAGGGATGTAGAGTGGAAGGATGAGCAGCAAATCGCGGATGTACGTCAAAATAAATGAAGACACCCGAGGAGGAGAAGAAGCACTTTCAGATGGAGACATCAGTGACGTTGTGACTGATCGTCACTGGCATTACAGTTGCATATCCGGGGGAGCTTTGGGAGGGGCCATACCATACCACAAACCGCGCTGGTAGGGAACCCCACATGTATATTACACACCCCAACTTTCAGATTTATTCGATGCAACACCAACTAGATAGGGATGAAACAGCCAAGAACTAACCATACACTAAAGCCATGACCCATTGTTGGAAATCATCATGGCACAGGTTGGACAAGTCGCGCCTTTGTCATTGGAAAAGAGGAAAGGGGCGATAAATGCTGTCTCCGAATCTGACATTGGGGGGGGGGGTGGTTTGGACTTCGAGAGCCACCAATTGTTTTACACTTCGAGTCGCAAATGCCTAAATACATGTTCTACTTCAGTTGGAAAGTAGGACAGATATACATGTCATGACCGGCGGATGATTCGGATTAAAAGTTTCAAAGTCTTACACAAGCACTTGGGCTTCGGGATCACTTACGCAACTCGATAGATACCAAAAGACGCCAGGCTACTGACCTAGCCCACCCGCCCCCCCCCCCCCCCCCCCTTTAAAGTTTTCCGTAAGAGAGAGAGAGAGAGAGAGCGTCACAGACGCCGCTGCCCAAAGATTCGCAGATCTATATCCTGGAACACGAGATGCAAGGAATGGATTGTTGTGCTGGGCAATCACTCAACTTGGAAGTCCTCTCGCTGAGGAAGTTTGACCAGAAAGGAAGACTTGCTTGAACTCAAGAACGCTGATGTCTACTTCCGCAGGAATGTAGCAGAAGGCGAGGTGCACAGTTGATAAATACCGTGACGCGCAATGAAAGAACACTGATAACCACAAGTCACAACTGGACTCCGCCATGACGCCAAGCCGCATCACAGGTGCGGCGAAATTCTGGCTTCTTCACTCAACGTAAACCAATAACGCTCATCTCCAGTGTCCAAACTCGCCTAATCCAGACTTTCAGCTTCCCATCTACCCCTTCCACATTCTCAAGCTCGACACCTTCCCACCAGCATCGCCGGGCAGGCTTTCGCCAGAAAAGAAGCAGCTTCTGGGCCATCCCCACGGCATTACTGCCCATGTCGTTGCCTCGTATGTCACTTCGAAGTCGTGCTAGGGCAAGACTGCAAATGACTGCCTTATTCGGCTCTCCAGCTCGATGTCCCCATGTATCATCATGATTAAAGCCGCTTGGATGGCAGTGTCAGCAAAGTGCGGCCAAAAGCTTCCAAGCAAGGCCCTTATAACTTCGGACTCCCAGAATGACTTACCCTGCAGTCAGCATCTCAATAAGGTGAGCCTCGGTAGTTCCTGGCTCGTCGCTTCGTTTTAAGCCCGAAAAGATGCCGTCCTGTCTCAGAAGCGCTCTTGCCGCAGCCCGCTTAACCTGGATCATCTCGGGCTGCTCGATGTCAGGCCGCGGAGGAATAACATAAAAATCAAGATCTTCTCTCAGTACAATAATGCCCGCCCTCTTAGAAGAATCATCCCTAGAGCCCAATGGCTCAATGGGGATAGCATCCCCATCTTGTGACGCACTTGGAGAGGTCTCCGTGGGTATGGACTGTGCAACGTTCCGGAAGAAGTCGAGCATATATTGCAATGATGCTGGGTCATACTAATAAATCTGTTAGCCAGGTCCTTGTCGAGCTAACGCTACAATCTGAGTAAACGAGACTGAACGAACATCCACTTGAACAGCATCACCGTCGGCAAACCCGCCCATGTGCCCTTCGGGAAATAATCCGTTGGGGAAAAGTGATAACAGGACAAATTCCGGTAACGTCAACAATTCGTCTCGTGATAGAACGAATCGCGTCCCTCTAAAAACGATGATAATTAGTACGAATACGTGAGGCTGAAATCACAAGCAGCCACTCACCGTAAGTCCATCGCAATGGTCTCATCGGCCCCAACATCTATCGTATATATCAGCAATGAACAGTGAAGTGCCACAATGCCTGATCTCACCTCCAATGGCATTGATCGGAGGTCCTCCTTGCTGAACCTGAGTAATGATACTCGATGCCCCTCCGGCGGCAGCCATGAGGAATGTGAAGGAGTAGAGAGGACTGGGCCCCTCTGAATATGCGGGAGGCGGTTCGGTGTCCTCGTCTTTCCCAGAAGATTCGCCCTTGGTATCTCGTGGTAGTGCACGCTTGGTTTCGGCAAGAGTGAAATCAAACGAAGTCGGGGATTGCTGAGGTTCAAGGGGTCCCGATGCTACTGGCGCGTATGCTGGGGCGGCGCCAGCGGAAGCTCCAAGGCTAGAGGAGTTTAATTTGGTGGATCGGCTGTGCTGCTCTGCGCTGGCAATGTCTTCAAACGAGGCGAATAGTGATGAAAATGGCGGTGGTCTCGAAGTCGAAGCTTCAGAAGCAGGATATTGTGGTGGAGGCGACTGGCCACGTCGAAGGACCTCTTCCTCGTCGAGCTCCAGATTCTCGTCCCGATCGAGATGGATTGTGAGCCCGGTGGACACGGACTGCCCGTTCCTGGCTTCTTGCGTGCCTGGCAACGTGACGACGGTATTGATGGTATTGAATCTCTTGGGATGGTCGGTAGTCGACTTGTAAAATGAACCTCTCCGTTCGCGTGACCTGGAGGACAGGGTAATTATCCTTGATTCCTGAGCATTCGGTGAATGGCAAGATGCGATGTCAATGTTTCGCGGTAGTTGGAGAACTGGAGTAGTCCGAGATTTGAAGTTGGATGCTTGCAACCTGCTACCTGCTAATGAAGATAGAGAACTGGATGGTGGGAATTAAGTGGGAACACTCTGGCTGGGCGCCCCCTGAAATGGCCCTCCCAGGTCCACCACTGCCTTACCCAGTAGGTAGTAGCGCTAAGTAAAGTGATCCTTGATGGCCCAAGTTACCTACCCACCCAATGGTCTTCGGCCTTAACCGCCTATATTGTGACCAATCAGGTAAAATTTGGGCCAGTAACTCGCTACTTATTACATAGATACACAAGGTAGTCCAGACTACCTAATAAACCCCTACAACGTAAATACATTGCAGACCAACTACATATGTAGTACAGTGCCTCAGTTTGCGATTCCCTACTTCGCTCAATATACTTTCCAGGAGCTCGTAGCACCAAACTCGGGAACAAATACGTAGAGGAAAACATCGACGTAGAGTAGACTTCTTTAGGGAGGTATATCCTCATTTTACGGGGGCGAGGAGCGAAGTTGTTTTTAACGAAGAGTAGAAACCTTTCATGTGATGAATGATCCGTGCTTGTCGAACCGCCTTTAGCCCTAAACGCCTTGTTCCTATCTCGCGAAGGCCAAATCACTCCTCTATGGTCTTAACACATTCCCATTCACCCCTGAGGTTTTCCTTCCACAAAGATACTTTGTTGTCGCCCCCGCTAACAGCAAGAGCATTTCCACTTAGCGACCAGCTTACTCTCCAGACTGCAGAGTCAAAATCGAGAACCTTGCAATTCCATTGACCAGGGCTGGACGAGTCTGACGTCCAAATGCGGACAGTCTTGTCTTGCGAAGCTGAAGCAATGTAGGACTTCTGGAGAACTGTAGGCGACCACGCAACATCCCTCACCCAGTCAGTATGGCCCGAGAGAGGCTCTCTTTCTTGCTTGTATGACTGAGATGCGTTGTCGAACACCCATATCTTGAGCAAATTATCGCAACCCCCAGTGACAAACCGTCTCACGCCAGTTGAGACTGGACCTATCGCACTTCCAATGATGCTCCCTGGCATAGTTGCAGGCGCCCAGGAAACCGAATTGACACCCAACCCATGCGCTGGGAACGTGATATGGTCAAAACTGTTGTCTCTGAACTCGAGAATGCTCACATTACCATCCGATGAGGCACAGGCAAGTAAGCATCCCGACTCATGCGGCGACCAAGAGACAATGTTGACTGAGGCTTTATGCAATGCAAAATCGAAGATTTTCTGCCACTGGTTGTTTTGTTCCCTCCAAATGAAGACCTTGCCATCGTAGCCTGCCGAGGCAAGAATGTTGCCATACTTGGGGTGTGCCCAAGAGACACACCACACGGCGCCTTCATGGCTAATTCACAACGGCGTCAAAGATAGCACAGCAGAGCCAGGACAGCTGCACTTACCCCTTGAGTGTCTCTGTCAATCGTTGGGTATCACCGTCGATTTCGAATATCTTGATCGTGCGGTCACTCGAACACGTGGCGAGGCGACGTCCATAATAGTCCAGGACAGCATCATGCTTTCCATAGCTTAGCGTCAGCAGGTGTCGCGTAGAGCTAGTCGTTGTTGGCTCTCGAGCTTCCCGAGCCAACTGTGGGGATAGAAGTTTGGAAGGAATCCGCAGTACTTACTATCATATCATCATGTCCGGAATTAGAGATGACCTGAGCGGATGCCTGCGAGAATGTGAGTACGCAGCATGATTGTAAAGTAAGTGGCACTTACCATTGCGGCAGTTGAGATGGGTAGTTGGATGTGCTTAGTTGCTTTGACTGCCCTTTGGAAAGAAAACTAGTGGTCTGAAATGCTGAGATTCAAAGAGAGTCGAAATCAATCGCAAGAGCTGACCAGGTGGTAGAGCCAGGGGAGCAATATGCTTAGCTTACAGGCCCAGCATTTTGTGCTCTGTACTATGCACGTGTAGATTCGAGATTCGTAGGCTCTAATAGGTGTGTGCAGGATGCGGGCAGTGGATAGGCTACATGATTCACCAGGAGCTACGAGACCCACGCCGGTGGAAAGATCTTCCGCTGTTGGGGCGCCGCCTGAGCCGTAAAACGGAACTCACTCGCTGGACCGAGGTTGGACTGGGTGTGGCAATTGCATCAATTCAGCTGTCACAAGACCCTCACACTTCAGCTTCCAAGCGATCGCCAGCGCCTGACTTTCGCTTCGCGATGCCTCCTATTCACAGGTCTTCACTTTCTTTTCACTGTGCATTCTGCGCAAAGCACTACTCCTTCATTTACTCCTCCTTGTATCCCGCTGCTTGGAACCTCGGAAACCCTGCTGGTCCACCTTGACGTAGCCATCTCAACGCAATCAGCATCGTTCCTTCTTGCTCCTTCAGTTTCAACAGCTTATATTCGGACGCCGCTTTGCCTTCTCATGCGGCAGACTCATCATTAATCTCGGTCTACAAGGTTGTAGGAAGACATCATCTTGCCATGGCAGCAGACTCCTGTGGTGGATCGACGCCATTTAAAAGGCTGGTTGACCTCGGCGTCCAAGATCGAAGCCTTCAGCAGGACCGGATCAACCGCACATCAAATGCTCAGAATGTAGGTTGTAACGAATGATGTCTTCGACATCCCCGTTTTGAACTAGTTGCTAACTCCCGGCCAGGTTTTCCGGTCTGACGCGACCTCACGGAGCCCAGATCCGGCCTCATTTGGAGACTTCATTACAGGTGGCACCGGCTTACACTCCGTTCCCTCCAACTATTATTCTCTCTCTACCGAACAATCGAAACCCACGCAAGCTGGACGCGGCCATGCAACAGATCAGTGGGGTCTTCATCACCTCACTTATGGCCTCCAATCCAATGCCCTGAACCCCGCTCCTCTGATGTTTGTTGGTCCCGGAAACAGGCAGTCTGTGCAACCACTAGTGACTCCTGGTGCAGTATCCAGCGCCGCAACTTGGGCCCAGGACTTCGATCGCTTTTCTGGTGGCCTAGCAGGTTCAAACCAGACCTTTCGCCCAAACCCGGTCTCTACGCACCAAGCGCCTCCAGTAGGTCTCCCGCAGTCCTTCTTAGCATCTCATTGGGACCGCGCACCTCAGCTCTCTGTGCCATTACGAACTCCGCTTATAGGCGGCTTTGCCAACCCAATCACCGTTGCTGCCCAGGAGGATACACATGCTGAAGCCGATTTTGATCTTGAAATGAGTCTCTGGATGGCAAACCATGGAGATAGTCACATTGAAGATGTCGACGCCATAATGGAAGAACTGGCCCAAGAGTTGGACGAAGGCAGGCGTGCAGGTCTTCCGCAACTCTTGCCTACCCGGGGACCAAACATTGTAATATCCACGAGCAACACGAGTCTAAATAGCGATACGATGGACAGTGCCACCACCACCAAGAACAACGCTGACTCAGCTTCTGCTGCTCGCCTCGCTGTGTTCGAAGATCAGTCATCCGTAGCTGATGTGGCGGGGGTATACACAACCGCGGTGGAGGTCTCAACCAAAGGCCGTCACTCTCCAATCCCGTCACTTCGAGGACCTCCTATATCGGATCTTTCCGCTACTGTAGAGCCTGCTCCGGATCCTACTCTTTCTGGCCTCGACCTGACAGAAACCGATCGGATGGATTCCGCTGGTGTCGATGGCGAGCAGCGTTCCGGTGTTTCTGAGGCTGCCAGGCAACTTCTGAAGTCAGTTGAGCACGAGCAAGGTGACAAGTGGAAGCAGTCCAAGTTCCTGTCACTCATGCGAGACTTTCGAGATGGGAAGAAGGACGTGGTAAAGAACGAGCTCCGTGAGACCGTTGGGTCTTAGAATCCACGTTAGGTAAAATCGCCCTCTTGGCGAACCTTGTAATCACAGATATAGCGCGGATAGGATGGCCCACCGCCCTCATCGAAATTAGAAGTCGACTAAGAAGCATGAGCCACGTGTTCATCAGCCAAGATTCATCCTAAATCCTTACTTGCAAGCCGGCATTGTTAGGAACAAGAACCACAGGATTCACGGTGGTTGCGCGTGGAGACATGTGAACCGGGCGGTATGGCTTTTCATCAGTTGAACCGTTTCAAAGCTTTACACTGCCTGGCGTTGTGCGGCTGTGCAGAAGAGGTGATTGGGAGGGCCAGAGCAATTCCTCACCCGTTGCACAGTCAACTTCTCCTTTCTTCGATTACGTCTCGCTGCTAGGACTGTGTTTAGACCTCGGAAGTTGTCATGCGTTGCGAGTGAAGAGGTTAAACTTCCTGTACTAAGACAATGATTCCTATCCCGGATAGAGAGTTTATGAGCAGACGATTACGCAATTTCGTGGTTCATTGGTCTAAGCACCGTGAGATACAGTCTTCTCTGAGTCCTGTATGTGTGATGCGATCTAATCTATGCCCGGTGGCATCCTTTCCATCAACAGTCGTACTATATCGAAGGAAACTAGCATGCTTACGGCATACGGAGACCTGTGACAAGCAACTCGAAGTCGGGAATCCAGTAGCGGGCCAGCTCTAGATCTGTGTCTGTTGTATATAATATATAATATCACCAGGATGCGACGTTGGTGAGTACCAATGTACGACAGGCTTGCCCCGATCTGACTATTCGTTTCTTACCAGTATACCGTAGTCCGTATTAGCTCGCCCATCGTGTTGACCTGTAAATCGACCAAACGCTCTGGGGGAAGAGGGTTGCGGTAAGACCATACTTGTGAGTCATCGCCTTCCTAATTTGGGGCCCTTGATTGGCTCCACGGGTTTGATCGACGATTTGCAGATTGAAGGGTTCCTAAGCTCTGTTGTGGCGTAGTGGCATGGCCGGTACGAAGTACGAATAAGGCACCGTGGGCACGTACAGACAAGGTAGGTAATTAGTAGACGCTGTGTTTTAAATTGTGGGAAGTACGCCACAATTCCTTTTTTTGGGCTGATTTGTGCACTGCGCAAATCAGACTGAGGCAGTAAGATCAATTGGGGAGGAAAGGATGTCGCAACAAGTGTGGATGCGAAGTATGTCTAGGTACCTACATACCTTAGTAAGGAACAAAGTTGGCCCCCAGTGTCCAGGAACTTTTGGATGAGGAAGGATCCATAATCTAAAGTTTGTGCCGAACATTTGCTGCACTTTGGCGGAACAGGTTGAAATGAACACGGACGTACGGACTTCAGATTACTACATAGCTGTCCCCAACAAGCGGCCCCGTGCTCAGGCAGGCAGGCAAGGCAGGCAGGCAGCAGGCAGGCAGTGGTAGTTATGGAGGGTCAGCCGTCCATACGGATTATATGAGGCCAACATAACTTCGTAGGTACGGAAGACATCACCCAGCCCCCCCCCCCTGTCAGCAAAGCCCCCTCATTGCCGACTTTTCCCTTTTGAGCTGGCCGAGTAACTGAGGTAGAGTGCAAACACCTCAACGATTCCCGTAGTGGTTCCAATAGCCACATGCACCTACAATTCGTGCTTTTGACTTTATGTATGGGATGGTTGTGATGTTACACGAAGGAAAGACTACACAAGCACCAAGCACATATGCTGTGGAAAGATTAAAGATGCTCAATCCGCCCGTCATCCTCACCTTACTGTACCCTAGGTTCTGCAACTCTGTGTGAAAACCAAGAGGAATGGCTCAATCCCTAACGCATACTTTTGCGAGTAGACGTTCGCATGCTCCTGCTTGTCTTCTCCGAGGGACACCTTGCGTGGGCTTGGGAATATGCAGTCCCCACCGAGGCTGTGCGTAATTGGAAATCTGAATGCAATTGAGGAGGCTATATCCCTGACTTGCGTCGGCATAGGCCAACCATTTCTACCATACTGGGGTTGGCGCCAAAAAAGTGTGAGTCATATCTTGAGCCCCCCGGGATGGATGGATATCGTTCCGATATGCAATGTCGCTAGGTACTATAGCTAAGATACACTACTATTGTGAAGCCACCCAGATCCTGGCTCCAGGCGGGCGACCAAATGTTAGTGTGGTATTAATAATAGGGTACCTGAAGGCTCCAATCATGTCGCTCGCACGCCCTTGGCCTCGTGTCTGAGGGTTGGGCCAATTGCTGCCTGAAAAAAATACAAAAGCTGGACCGTAGTCCCTCCACATTTTCTCTTTCTCTCTCTCTCCTCTCCCTAACATACCCAAAACTACAAACACCAGACAACATAAGAACACAAAGCATCTATCCAAGATGCGTTAACTCAAGTCTACTCCTCTTAGTGGCCCCCCCAGCTAACAAAATTCCGTCCCACTTTTTCAACAACAACCTCCCCACTCAACCCTACTTTTCTTCAGTTCCACCTCCTCAGGTCGATCTGAACTTCAGCACAGCTATCCAAAGCTCCAGCTCAAGTCTTCTTACCAACACCGCCACCATTTCACCGCAAGACTTCTCAGTCTTCACCACGGATTCTCCACCAACATGGCTTCCCTCCAGTTCATCCAGCCTGCCGGCACAAACCGCGCAACAACAGTTTCAATCCGCCGTCGAACAGTCGCCTCAGCAAGACTTCGTCTTGTTCGACCAACATCCAACCCGCAGCCAACTTAACCGCTCTGCCTCACAGTCTGCAGCCTTAGGTCTCAGCCATCGTCGTCACTCGTCTCACCACCAACAGCAGCAGCATCAAGCTCTGTCTTCATCCGCGCAGAATCAGCGAGTGGCTCAGATTATTCGGGCAACAGGGCATTCGAATTCGTCTCAGGCATTCACCAACCGGTTTAGCTCTCCCTCACAGAGCAACGATTTTTACGCTTCATCGGCTCCGTCGTCATCTGTCGCCTTAAACCAGCAGAGCAACTCTCCCCGACCTCCGGTGCCATTGTTCTCTCAAAGTACTGGCAATATTCCACACGCGGCGACGAAGATGAATCTTGAAGGTACTTGGCACCCGTCTATTTCTTGTCCTCACCGCTCACCTGACCGTCCAGACGTTGATCTAGACGATTTCACCGGCTTCGAAGGCGGCGCTTCGACCACTGCTTACTCATCGCCAGCAATGCCCAATGTCTTCGACTTGCACGGCAGCAGCTCCAGCTCCACAAACAACATGGGCACCGTGTCTCCTCAGGACCTGCTCATCCAGGAGCCGTTCATGTCTGCGCCGAACTCAACTGCTCTCACCGCCCTGACTTCGCCGTCTATCTACAATGAGTCTCCTGAGTTTGACGATAGCTTCGACGTGTCTCCAAATTTCGGCAGTGGTGACTTCGACAACGGTCCTCATGATCCATGGTTCCCTCTTTTTCCGCAGGAGAGTAACGGTCTGGATAGCTCTGCGGCGGATCAATCGCCAGCACAGAAGTCAGACGACCTAGAGGTGGTTGAATTTACGTCTTCCGCGGGGCGACGGAAGTCTGGAAATTCTCCCACCTCAGGTTCTGGTCGACATTCTTCCGTGTCCGGTGTCAACTCTCGAAGACGCGATAAACCTCTGCCACCAATTATTATAGAGGACCCGCACGACACCATTGCCATGAAGCGAGCTCGCAATACACTAGCTGCTCGCAAGTCTCGAGAGCGGAAAGCTCAGCGCTTTGAAGATCTTGAGGAGAAAATCGCCAAGCTTGAAGCTGAGCGGGATCATTGGAAGAATATTGCTCTTGGCCGAAGTTGAATTATTTGGGATTGAACCTTGGAAGTTGCATTTATTGGCGATGAACTGGAGGGTCGACTTGCTTTCCAGATGATGTGTTTTCATGTACTTAAACTAGTATCGTTGTAGCTTTCTGCGGAAGCATTTTCCTTATTTAAGCGTTTGATGAACTGGATTTGTGTAAGTATGTGTTCCGTCTTGAATATTACATTTGCCGAAATGATATAGTCAAATGTCACCATGTGAAATAAAATAGCTGAACTGATATAAAGGAAAACTAATTTACTAAATTGACTACCTAAGGCTCAGATCGGCCAGAGGAATCAACTGAAAACTGGAATCAAAATGGGCCCGGAAATTGATTATTTCCATGCCAAGCTAGCGATCTTACCGTTTTAGGTACTAATTTAGGCCTAATTAGGCCGTTTAGGATATTATTAGTCTGGTATCTTATAATATAAAAATTATGTAGATTTTAACCTCTGATCATAATATATCACATTAGTAAGAGTTATCTAATACTTTGTTATTTACTTTAATAGGTCTAGATATTAAGAAAAAAGCCTTTATTTATTTTTATTTTTGTTTTTAGTCTAAAAACCATGATAAATTGATTTTTTAAAATATTTTTAACTTAAATCTTATAATTTAAAGCTTATTGAAACTTAAATAGATTATTATTACAAATAAGTTAGCTTTTCTATATAAAGTTAATAATAATAAAAAAGTTTATATAATAAGTATTTTTATTATATCTATTATTATATATCTTTAAGAGATTATATTAAGGTTATTTAACTGTTAAATATTATCTTAAAATAACTTAAAAGAGGTTATTTATATTAATAAGCTTGTTTTTTTATAAAAATTGTTATTAATAATTTCTTAAAGGTTTAAAAACTTTATTTATAAATATTTTCAAATTAAATAAATATTAATTTTATTAATTAGCTTATTAGTTTTATAATAAAAGTTATATTTAAGATATCTAATATTAATATATTAAGTAAAAGCTTATGATCTTTTTATATATTATAACTTTTAATAAATCTTAATATAATATTATTTACTAATTTAATATAATTTAAAATATTATATTAAGTATTTTTTATATTATCTTAGATATAATATAAATATTTTTTTTAAAAATATATTTAATTTTTCAACCTAGTATATTTCTTAAGAAAAGTTAAACTTAATTTAATGTTATATTAATTTAATAGTTATATTAATATTATTAATAAGACTTTTATTAACGTGTTTATCTTTATCTAATTATAAAAATAGTTTTTTAATCAAAAAAAAAAGATCTTATAAAATATCTTTATTATTATTTAGTTTAATAAGTTGTTTTTATATATTGTTATTAAAATAAAAGGCTTAATAAATAATAAGATCTTAATTTGATAAACTTTTATATGTTTATTTTTTATTTTATCTTATAAATTTTATCTTATAAATTTTAGATTTAGTAATATAATTAATATTATAATATTATTTATTAATATTTAATATTATCTTAACGAATATATTATAATTAGAAATAAGTTAATAATTTAAAAAGAGCTTTATAATTTTTATTATATTTGTTTATATAATATTATTAAGAAAATCTTTAATATTATTAAGAAATAGTTTAAATTATAAAAAATAAGGCTTTAGAATATAACTTTAAGAATTAGATAAAGATTATTTATATTATAACTAATCTATATAATTTTATATTAATAAAAAAAAATTATATTAAAGATAATAAAGATAATTATATATAAATAATTATTAAAATAATAATTTTTAAATTAACTACTAAATAAGTAAATTAGGTTATTATTAATAAAGATAAAACGTTATTAAGGATAAATATTATAAAGTAATCTTAAGATTAATATTAATAATATTTATATTATAAACAATAAAAATAAGTAGATTATATAGTTCTTTAATATAAGAAGATAGATATTTTACAAGAAAAGATATTTAAATTTATTAATAATTTATATATAAATTAAGATATTTAATATTTTAAAGAGAAAGGTATTTTTAAAACTTAGAAAATAGAAAAATAAGATTATAATAAAAGGTCTTATCAACCTTACTATTTTATATATAACTTACCTTAATCTTAATATTAAAAATACCAAATTAATTATAAAATAACTAATTTTAAATATTTAAATAACTTTATTTTAGATCTTTGTTATTATCTTTATTAAAATAAAATTCTTTCTTCCGTAAGAATTTCTCTTTTAAACTGATAAACCATAAATTCCAAATAACTATTTATAAAAAGTTTTATAATATCTTAGAAAGCTTAAAAAGGATATCTTTGCCGATTTTATTAAAAAGTAAACTTTTTATATTTTTAATAACCTTAGTTAGATTATTAACTTTAAAATAATAATTATTAATAATTATAAAATAATTATTTATAAATATTAAAAATACTTTCTTAATATTATTATTTAAAAACTAAATAAATAACTTTAAAATCTTTTATATTTTATTTTAATATTTTCTAAAGAGGATTTTATAATTAATCTAGAAGATTATTTATAAATATATCTAATATAAGGTTTATATTTAAATCTAAAAAACTAAGTTATCTCTTTTTATTTTTCTATTTTATCTATCTTAAATCTAACTTTATTACATTTATAAAAGATATTTTTAAGTTAATAAGTTTTTTTAAATTTATTAGATTAATATCTAAGTTTATTTTAATAATATAAACCTTAATTATAATCTTATTAAGTTAAAACTTTTTTTATCTTATATTATTATATATATATATATAAAACTTTTATTATAAATATATTATAACGTTAAATATTTATTAATAAAAATATCTTAGTTTTTATTATTTATTTTAATTATTTTATTCTTATTATTATATAAAATATCTAATTTCTTAATTAAAATCTTAATTTTTTAATATTTAACAAAGAAAACTTTTAATTTTAAAAATATATTATTATAAGATAATAATGTTATTAAAAAAATTATTTAAATATAATAAATTAAAATTAAAATTTTTATTTTATAATAATTTAATAATTAGATATTAATATCCTTTTATTTTTCTACTTAATAGATAAATTTAATAACATCTTTATCATTAGTTTTTTTCTAAATTAACTTCTTAACTTTAATGATTAATATTTTAAAAGAAGATTTTAATTTTATAATCTTTGAAAAAAAAAGTAAAAAGTAGATAATTAAGATATTAGATAAAAAAGCCGTTTTAAAGAGGTCTTTAAGCTAAAAAGGTTTTTTTGTTAATAATTATTTAAGCTATTATTTAAGCTTAGATATTATAATATCTTCATCGTTAAAAAGGTTATTAGATCATCGATAATCTTAATAATAATAAGCTTATTAAATATATTAGACTATTAGATAGCTAATCTCATTTTTATTATATTCGTTATTAATATTATTATTATAAAATTAAGTAAGAAAAAGTTAACTTTCCATTAATTAAGAATATCTTAAAAATAAATAATTAATATCACCTTAGCTTGATTTTAAATTAAGGATAAATCTATAAATTAAAAAAGGTTAAACGTTAAAATTAACCATTATAAAAGACCTATAAAGATATAAATCTTATCTTATTATTTTTATATTAATAAGATATATTTATTTAGATTTTAGAAATTAATTGATTTCTCTAGCCGATCTGAGCCTAAAAAAGACCGAAAAATTAAAAACAAATTTAATATAATATTTTTAATTAAATTTATAATATGTTGTTTATATAAGTTATGATATATATTAAGGGTTTTTTTTGTTTTTTTTTTGTTTATAAATTTTTTTATTAAGATAATTAGTTATTATTATTATTATTATTATTATTATTATTATTATTATTATTATTATTATTATTATTATTATTATTATTATTATTATTATTATTATTATTATTATTATTATTATTATTATTATTATTATTATTATTATTATTATTATTATTATTATTATTATTATTATTATTATTATTATTATTATTATTATTATTATTATTATTATTATTATTATTATTATTATTATTATTATTATTATTATTATTATTATTATTATACAGGGTTATGATTTTAGTTGGTTAATCTTAGTCTTTATGTTGATTAAGACTAACTAACTAGAGACTAATTAAGACTAATTAAAAATGATTAAGGTTTTTAATTAATATATTAATATTTAACTTATTAATTTTTTTAATATCTTTTAATATTAAATTATATTTTTAATAATAAAGAATTTAATATATGTTAACTTATCTATTTATATATTTATTATAAATAGTTATAACTATTTAGTCTTTTTTCTTAGTTAGTTTATACTTTGATTAAGACTAACTAAAGTAGGTCTTTAGTCCGTAAAACACAGACTAAGACTAACTAAGACTAAAGACTAACTAACTAACTAAAAAAAAGACTAACTAAAATCACAACCTTAATAATAAGATAGAATTATATAGAAACTTCTAAAATTTAATTAATAATTAAGTAATTATTAATATTAATTAATAATTTTATATTAGTTATTTAATATTAATATTATTAAAACTTAATAATAAAATAGAATTATATAGAAACTTCTAAGATTTAATTATTAATTAAGTAATTATTAATAATAATTAATAATTCTATATTAATTATTTAATATTAATATTATTAAGGCTTAATAATAAAATAAAGTTATATAGAAACTTCTAAGATTTAATTATTAATTAAGTAATTATTAATAATAATTAATAATTTTATATTAGTTGTTTACAAGGTTGTGATTTTAGTTAGTCTTAATTAGTCTTTAGTCTTTTTCTTTAGTCTTAATTAGTCTTTAGGTTGATTAAGACTAACTAACTAAGGACTAACTAAAACTAAATAGAAAAGACTAAGGTTTTTAATTAATAAATTAATATTTAAGTTTTTAATTTTATTTATATATTTTAATATTAAAATAAATATTTAATATTGTAAATTTTAATATATATTAATTTATAAATTTATAAATTTAATATAAATAATTATAATCATTTAGTCTTTTTTCTTAGTTAGTCTTTATTTTGACTAAGACTAACGAAAGTAGGTCTTTAGTCTGTAAAACACTGATTAAGACTAACTAAGACTAAAGACTAACTAACTAACTAAGAAAAAGACTAACTAAAATCACAACCTTGGTTGTTTAATATTAATATTATTAAGGCTTAATAATAAGATAGAATTATGTAAAATCTTTTAGAATTTTGAAATTAAATATAAATAAGACGTTAATTTCTAACTTTTGAACTTATTTTTAAAATAATATTATATTTTATTATATTTTAAGTTATAAAACTTACTTTCATATTATCTTTTAATATATATTAAACTATTTAAAAGTCTTTTAAAATATATTCTTCTTTTATAACAACTAATAGAAATTCTTCAATTTCTAACTTTTCTAATTTAGAAATAAAAGAAGTTAATAATAATGTTAATATTAATAATATTAATAACTTTGAAAATTCTAAATATAATAAAGAAAGTTATAAATTAAAGCCTGATAACTTAACAAATATTTATATATTTATTAATAACTTATTTACTTGATCTTTATTACCTATTAACTTTAATAAAGAAAGAGAAATAGTTATTTTTTAGACTATATAAATTATATTTTATATTTTATATTTTATAATTATATTTACTAATATTTTATATATAGTTATACTTTTAAAAAAATTGAAACTATTAAAAGGTTTCAAACTTCTAATTTTGCTTAACATTATAAAAATAAGCATTTAAATATTACTTATAATAAAGAAACTGAAAAAACAAGACAAAAAAGTAAGTTATTTATTATTATTATTTTAATAATTAAATATTTATATACTAATATTCTATATAAGAATCTTCAGCTAGACTTCAAGCTCAAGCATTTTTTAATAATCCTTTAGAAAGCTGAAAACGACTTCGAAATAATATTATAACCGATTTTGAAGAAGATGAAGTTTATAATAAGATTTTAAATTTTATTATTAAAAATAATTTATTATTTAATATTTTAAATTTAAGTTTATTTAAAAAATTATTAAATTATTATAATAAATAAGTTATTTTATTAAAAAGCTTAAATATATATATATTAATTTTAATATTAATTTTAATATAGATTTTCACTAGTTATTAATAAGTGGAAAATTAAAAGTATTTTAGAAAATACTTTTAATAACCATTTATCAGTTTTAAATATTGATTTAGAAAATAACGTTTTAAATAACGGTTTATTTTCTTTAACTTTTAATATTTGGACTTTTATGATATAAATAACTTATATTAGTATTATACTATTATATATCGACTTAACTTTTAAAATTAACTATAAGTTAATTAACTTTAAAGAATTAAACGAAAGTCATATTAGCTTATATATTTATAATGAATTTATAGATATAATAACTAGTTATCTAGGTTTAAAGTTATTTATTATTTATAAGTAAGTTTTATTTTATTATAATATTAATATTTAATTAATTTTATCTAATATTATGTAAGATAATAAAACAAATAATAATATATTTATTAATATTTTTAAAAAGAATTATTATAAATCTTTTAATAAAGAGTTTTTAAATGATATTCGATATATAGCATATATTATAAATATAATAATATAAGATATATTACGAAATTATATTTTTATTTTTGTTAAGATTATCAATATAATCATTATATTGATAATCTTAACGAAAATTAAAATGTAGAAGAAGATAATATATCTTTATATATTAATAAGTTATTTTTAAGTTTATTTAATTTATTATTTAACTAATTTAATTATATATATTATTTCTAAATTATGGAAGATTATAACTTTAATTAAATATATATAAGAAAATCGAAAATTATTATTAAAAAGAATTAATAAATATAAGAAAGATGGTATTATTCTTTCTAATTATAATATTAAATAAATATTACTTAATAAGTCTTATTTTAAATTAATATTTAAATATTATTATATTATTATATTTATTAACTAATTATATAGATAATATTACTTAGTAGAATTTAACATATTATATAATTAATATAGCTCTTAAATTAAAATACATTTTATTTATATTCAAAATAATATAATAAATCAAAACTTTAAAAGAGTTTTTTTAATAGATTTTAAATAAAATTCTTTAATAAATTTAAAGAATATATTTAAAATATTTGTTAAACTATCTATTAAATTATAAGTAAAATCTTATATTATACTTAATAAGGGTTTATTATATATTTATTAAATATATAATAAATTAAAATCTCTTATTAATAAATATAAAGAATCTAGTCGAAGAAATCCTAATTTAGTAAGTTATTAATTTTTATATAATTTTATTTTTATTTATTAATAATTAAATAGAAAAACTGTTATAATAACTTTATAATAGTTATTTAAACTAAAATTATTAAATTAGAAAAGTATTTTCCTCGGAAATTAACTTCTAATTTAATAAATAATTATAAGCTTTATTTATTAGCGTTTATATTAGACTTTAGATTTAAATTAAGTTATTTTAACAAAGGAAGGTTATTATATTTTTATTTAAATATTAATAAAGATATAAATAATTTATTAAAAGTCGATTATCTAAAATAAGTTATTAATTATTTTAATTATTTATTTAATTTTATATTTATACTAATATTAATTAATAAATTAAAAAACGAAATTGGACCTTAATATAATAACCTGTTTACTAAGTCTTTTAACGAATTAAATACTGATATTTATAATAATCAATAATCTTTAAATTCTAATTTAGACAATGATATATATTTAAATTTAGATAATATAGAAGAAGAATATATTATATATCTTAAAGAGAATATAATAAATAAAAAAGTAAGTATATTTTTAATATTTTATTTAATATTTAATTTTAAATATAATATTAATATATTATAAGTCGAACCTTTAAAATTTTAGAAAGATAATAATATTCGATTTCTTATATTAATTATTTTAATTAGAAGGATATTAGTTATACTAACTATATCTATTTCTATTAAGCGTATTTTCTTTATAAGAGGAAATATGATTATTAAAAATCGAAATAAGCTTAATCTGGATATTATTAAATAGCTTATATTATTAAAAAGCTAGAAAATTAAAGATATTAAAGATTTAGAGTTATTTATAAAAGAAAATATAGATTAGTTATTTAGTTATTTAGTTATTTTGTTATTTAGTTATTTTGTTATTTAATTTTTTAATCTTTTTAGTTTTTTTAGTTTTTTTAGTTAGTCTTTAGTTAGTCTTTAGTTAGTCTTTTTAATGATTAAACTAATTAAAAATAAATTTAGTTAGTCTTTTAAGTAATTAAAACTAAGACTAACTAAAAAGACTAACTTTTGACTAAAAACTAAAAACTAAAATCATAACTTTGATTATATATAAAAGATAATTTTATTAGTTAATAAGTTCTTAATAAAAGCTTATTAATATTAGTTTTAATCTTAAAATTAAGAATATAAATAATAATATTATAAAGTTAAAAAATCTTTAAATATATTAATAATATATTTTCGCTAAATAATTAATAAATTTATAATAAAATAATATTTGTTATCATAATAATAACGATTATATTATCTAAGATTATTAATAATAATATAATATAAGAATTTTCTAATATTTTAATGTTAAATATAGATATAATAAATATAAAAAATAATATTATTATTTTAATTATAAATATATATATTATCATTATAAAAAAATATAAAAATTAGATTGATATCTATAATAATAATAATTTAATAATAATTTAATAAAGGTTAAATAAAAATAAAAATAATTAATAATTAGAAATAAAATGATGATAATAATTAAGATAATTAGTAAAAATTTAAAGAAAAATTAATAAAAAAAATTTTTTTAATAATAATAATAAGATTATAATCTAAAGAGGAAAATTTATTTAAAAACGTAGATTTATAATTAAAAAGTAATA
Organism: Reticulascus tulasneorum; assembly: GCA_001557505.1. Classification (NCBI taxonomy): domain Eukaryota; kingdom Fungi; phylum Ascomycota; class Sordariomycetes; order Glomerellales; family Reticulascaceae; genus Reticulascus; species Reticulascus tulasneorum. The sequence goes on from LSAX01000006.1 coordinate 1,990,055, forward strand.
AACTATTTACTAATTATATTACATATAGATAAAACCTTATTTTATATGTTTATATGTTTATTATTAAAGTAATAATAATAATAATAAAAAGTAAGTATATAATATTATAAAATAATATAATTATTATAATAATTAAGATAAAGATTAATAATATAAAAAATAATAATTCTTTATATAAGAATAAAAGATATAACGACCGTTCACAAAATAACCACCAACGTGATAACATATCTAATAATATATTAAAAATAATTTAACTTTACCTAGCTTTATATTTAAAATATAAGCTATAATTAGCTAAAATTAACATAGTTCTTATCAGTTTAGCAACTATAAGCCGACCTATTATTGATAACTCTTTTTTTTTATAAAAGGTTTTTTAATAAATATCTAGCTTAAGGTTATTAAGGACTAATAACCTTAGAGAAAAGATAATTATAAAAGTTTTAATAAGTTAAAGGCCATTAAGCCTTAGACGAGCACCCGGCAAAATAATCGGGTTAAACCTTTAGAAATAATAAAATTTACCCCGACGAGACTTAAAAGGTAAGTTGAAGTCTTATAATATAAGTAATACCTAATATAATGATCATAGAATGCCCGTCTTCTTCCCTGATCGTAATTTTTAGTCAGTTCCTTTACAAATAGATAAATATAACGACTAACTCCATGATATCATAGCTTATTTATAATATCGAATAGGTCCTAATACTTTAAGCTAATATTTCGCTGCCGCTCGTTAAGGTTAAACACCATTCCAGCCACTTCCTCTTTGTTGATTTCAAAGAAGGCCTCTTGGCTGGGGATGACCTGTTGAGGTAATACAGCCATTTCAGGCGAGTGGTTTGTAAAGTGAAAAGAATCTGAGATTTCCTCTATCTGCTGAACTAGGTACTTGTATAGGCGTTGTGGGGCTTATCCCCACAACAGGACCCCAGGTATATGGAGACTCATATCTGTGATGCTATGGAGACTCTCGGGCCTGAGTATGGGATCCAGATACGCCGCGCCGTTCATTTTCCAATTCCCCTCCCATGTATTGACAGCTCTGAACGAAGTATTAATATACCATGTTGGCATGAAATGTGTGTATTACTCTATTAAACATGCTACCATTGGAATTTTGTGGTTTCCCATTGCTTAAGTGAATCAATTCCTACGAATACATGCCAATATACCCAAACGAAGGCCGCGCTCATTCGTCATTAGAGCCATCATCCATACACACCATCACATATGAGCGCCACAGAGGAATGCCCCGCAGAGTCGCGCTATTACAGATTTTTGCCTCTTTGAACCGGTAAGGGGTGGTCTCGCAGTTGTCATCGCGGTATGTATACACTTCACAGCTAATAGTCAGATGCATATCCCACAAGTAGTTATGCTGCAGGAAGAGCTTACAGGAGCACCGGGGCTCTATCAGCTCTATCTCGAATGCGACGGCCGTGGAACGGAACCTTTTACACAAGCCAATATCACGGGAGCTATAAAGGAACTCGCCCCCAGTGAATTCGGTACACTGGCTCCTCCTATAGTTGGAGATGGCCAATATTGTTGTCTGAGATCTGCTTTCATGCACGACGGCGTCAGGTTTGACGACTGTGCTTCTAGTAGTCCCAGTGCCAGATTCGGCGACGTCGGTGGAGTCGGCGGAGGCGCTAAGAGCCAAGGCAAAAAGGGAGACAACGGTATGCAAACGCATCTTGATAGCGAGTATATGAAGTGTATATGAGACGATTTACGCGATAATATGGTATCTGTGCCTGGGACTAGAAGTTTCAGTAGCAAGCACCTTGGATGGGAGGTATAACAGGTATTTAACTATTCTTCTGATGATAGTACTTTGCTGTTCAACTCGATTTACTACCATTTGGCTATTTCACACAAGACATGTGTATTCTATTAATACAAGACAGGATCATATTTTTCAACCTTAAAACCCTTAGGACCCCTTCGTTATTTCGGGCTCATCTCGGCCATGTCTCTGGTGGATACATAGATTCTAGCTGAATAGTAACTGAAATATCGTAAACCGCTTAAGACATCACGCCCGCTGAGATTATCTCGTAGTCACGTAGGCTTGGCCAGGTGTTACAACGATGGCTTAAGCCTAAGCTGGTCCTACCTGCTTCTTTTCTATATCCGAAGAAACCCCTGGGGCCTCGATTTCTGCGCATATATACATAGAAACCTTTCTACATGTGGATCTAGCCTATATAAACGAAGTATGAACATACTTCATACTATGCGCTGAAAACCATGTGATGGTGACAATGATTAGCAAGTGTATACAGGTTGGGATGCGAGATCATATAACCAGTTATTAGCATAGGTGATCTACTTCGCTTACAGCTCACGCTTAGCGCTTGTTATGACCTATAGTAATAAGTGGAAACCTTATTATTTGTTGTAGGTCTGGGTTTTTTGGACGTTATAACGAATATAAATATGAAGATTTAGGGTTGTGAATTTAGTTAGTTTTTAATCTTAATTAGTCTTAATGTGACGGAACAGGTCAGGTGTTGCTGGTTGTTACCAGTTGTCACCAGCTGTCAGGTAAAGTTAGGTACGTGGTTATGTGACCACTGTAGAGTTTTCTTTTCTGCTTGTAGTGGTAGCTGTAAGCTATTTTCTCTTTTTATTTTTTATTTTTTATTTTGATATTTAATAGAATAATTAGCAAAATTAATAATATTATAAATTTTTTATTTAGTTTATTATATTATATTATGGTTATTTATTTATGATCACTAAAGATAATTATAAAATATCTTATTAAAATTAAGAATTAGGTATTATAATATAATATATAATTAATCTAAGTGTTAATTAGTTTGAATATATATTTATAATATATAATTAAATATATTAGGTTATAAAAAATTATTAAGATATAATTAATAGATAAAACTAACTTATTTATAACGTTAAAAGTTAATATAATAACTTTCTAAAAAAAACTTCTACCGTTTATTAAATATTATATTAAGAACTACGTTTTTAACAAAATATTTAACTTATTATAATTATTTAATAAAACTATCTAACTTATTTATATTTATAAATAAATAAAAATTTATCTTTATAAATTAACGTTATTATATATTAATAAAAATAAAAATAAACGTTGATTATTATATTATGTTAAAAAGTTTTTTGATTGTTTAAAAATAATAAATTAAAACTTTTATTAATTTAAAACTTAGTTTATAAAACTAATTATATATTTAATTATCTAAGATTTAATAAAATTTAAATTTTATTATAAGTTACCTAATTACTTTAAAATAATAATAATTATAATATATTTTAACTTTAAGAAAAGTTTTAACGATTATATTATCTTATATTTAAAATTATATAATATTTTGAAAAATATTAATAAACTTTTTTATAGATAGATAAGATATTTTAATAAGAATAAGAGTTTAACTTTTATTTCTTTAATTATTAATATAACCTTTAATTTTAACTTATCTAATATAACTATTTTAAAAACCTAATTAAAAAAAAAGATAATTATAATAATAAAGAAGAAGTTAATAAAGAAAAAAAGGTATTTTATCTATTTTAAAATAAGATATTAAGTTTAAAATTACTTAAAAAGTAAAAATAAGGTATTTTATATTAAGTTATCAAGGTTATGAAATTAGTTTGTAGTTTTTAGTTTGTAGTTAGTTAGTTTGTAGTTAGTTTAGTTTTAATACGGAAAAAAAAAACTATATGTAGTTTTAGTCAGATTATTAACTAACTATATAAAATATAGTTAATATTAAACTAACTACAAATTAACTAATTAATTATAAATTAATTACAAAAAAATAAGCTATTAATAATAAAATTCTATTAGGTTTTTTTAATTTCTATAACTTAGAAATCAATTATTAAGTTATTATTAATAATAAAATTCTATTAAATTCTTTTAATTTTTATAACTTAAAAATCGACTACTAAGCTATTAATAACAAAATTCTATTAAATTCTTTTAATTTTTATAACTTAGAAATCGACTACTAAGCTATTAATAACAAAATTCTATTAAATTCTTTTAATTTCTATAACTTAGAAATCGATTATTAAGTTATTAATAATTAAACTTTTCGAATATTCGAATAACCTTAGAATTTATTATATAAAGATATTAATTTCTTTAAAATAATATTAAATAAACTACTTATTAACTTAACAACTTTAACTATATTATTACGTTTACATTATTATATTTATATTTAATTATAATTATATTATATTTAAATATTATAATAATGGATTCCTTTTTTAATTATGAATTAGATTCTAACCAATCTAATTCAAATATTATAATTTTAACTAATTTAAATATTATATCTTTAAGTCCTGATTTAAATCAATTTAAAAACTCTTTATATAAAAAAGAAGGTTTTAAATTAGAATTAAATATAAACTTAAAGATATATATATTTAAAAATAATCTTTTTACTTGAACTTTATTACCTATTAATTATAATAAAGAATGGGAAATGATAATATAATGTATTAGGTTAGTTATTTATTTATTTATTGTTATTAATTATAATTATAATAATTAATTATGTTAATAGTTGTTTATATAAAAAAACGAGTTCTGTTAAACGTTTTCAAACTTCTAACTTTTAACGTTATTATGAAGCAAAACACCTTATTATTATTTATAATATTAAAAGTGAAAAAATAAGATAAAAAAGTAAGTTAATATTTAATATTTAACTTTAATATTTAATATTTAATATTAATATTAACTATTTAATATAAAAACAACTATTATAATTATTATTAATTCTTTATTTAACTAAATAAGTTGAAAACAACCTCGAATAAATATAACTAATGAATATAACGAAGAAAAAGGTTATAATAAAATACTTAATTCTTTTATTGAAAATAACCTATTTTTTAATATATTAAATTCAGAATCTTTTCAAGATTTATTAACTTATTTTAACACTTAAGTAAGTAATAACTTTATTATATTTAATTATTATTAACTAGTTATATTAATATATTAATAGATCTAATTTAATAATTAACCATTAGAAAATTAAAAATATACTTAATATGAATTTTAATACGATTTTAATAACTTTAAATTACGAATTAGATAATAATATTAAATTATTAAGGACTTTTTCTTTAACGTTTAATATTTGGACGTCTAATTCGCAAACTGCCTTTATTGGTATTATTGTTACTTATATTGACGTTAATTTTAAATTAAACTATAAGTTAATTAGTAAGATTTTATTTTATTATTTAATTTTAATATTGAATTATTAACTAACTAATTTAAATAGGTTTTAATAAATTAACTAAAAGTTATATTGGTATATATATTTATAATGAGTTTATAAATATATTAAAACTATATCCTGTACTTCAAATTGAAAATATCTTTAGGTACTTAATTACTCTTATTATATAAATATTAACTTATTAATATTATTAATTTAATATTACTCAAGATAATATAACAAATAATTCGACTTTTATAAATTCTTTTGAAAATAAATATTATAATATTCTTAAAAAGGAATTTATTAACGATATAAAATGTATAACGTATATTATTAATTTAATAGCGCAAGATATTTTAAATAATTATATTTCAAATTCAACTACAGACGAGTTATTAACGTAATATACAAATTCGTAAGTTATTAAACTTAATAATAATAATATCGAATTAGAAATAGAAGACTTTAATTTAATTAGTAAGTTATTTATTTATTATATTAATTATTAACTAGTTAATATATTAATTATTAAATAGATTTAATAAGTCGAATACGACGAATTGTAACATTAGTTAAATATACTTAAGAAAATCGACAATTATTATTTAAAAGTATAATAAATTTATTTAAAATCGAATACTTAAAATAAGTTATTTTTTTATAATAATTATTAATAATTATTAACTAATAATTAAATAAACTTAAAAGCGAAATAATTATACCTATTATACTAGATTTAAATATATCTTTCGACGAATTAAACAAAGAAAATTATGATAATAATATGATTATTTAACAAATAAATACTAATTTAGATTTAGATAATAAATTATTCGAAAACATAAATAATATTAAAGAAGAATATCTAACTTATTTAAAAGAACCATTAGTTCTTAAAATAATAAATAAATATTTATTTAAATATATATATAATTAAAATTACTAATTTATTTAAATAATATGTTAATCCTTTATTATATTAGAAAAATAATAATAAACGATTTCTTATTTTAAATATTATAGCTCGTCGATTTTTAGCTATTCTAGCTATTTCAGCAGCTATAGAAAGGGTTTTTTCTATTAGTAATAATATTATTATTAAAAATCGAGATAAGCTAAGCTCAAAACGGATTAAACAATTAATATTATTAAAAAGTTAGAAATTAATTATATTATACAAATTAGAAGTTAGTTTGAATAATATTAAAGAAAGTAGAGAAAATAATAATAAAGAAATAGAAGAAGAAATTTATTTAAAATATTTATTTATTATATTTATTATTTATTTATTTAGTTAGTTATTAAGTTATTTTAGTTATTAAGTTATTTTAATTATTAAGTTATTTTAGTTATTAAGTTATTTTAATTATTTAGTTATTTTAATTATTAAATTACTTTAATATTATTAAATATAAACCTTTAATCATTTTAATCATTTTAGTCAGACTAAGTAAAACTAAAATTAGTCTTAGTTAAATAAAAATTTGACTAAGATTAAAATTAATTTGTTTAGTTAAATAAAAATTTAATTAAGACTAAATTTAGTCATTTAAACAGTTGACTAAGACTAATTTTAGTTACTTAAATAGTTGATTAAGACTAAATAAACTAATTTTAGTCTGACTAAGTCAACTTGACTAATCACTAAATTTACAACCTTGTATTAAGTATTTTAGTTAAAAGAATATTAGCTATTCCGGCTACTTCTGCTTCTATAAAACGTATTTTTTCTATAAGAAATAATATTATTATTAAAAACTAAAATAAACTAAATCTGGATATAATTAAACAGCTTATACTATTAAAAAGCTGGAAAATTAAAGATATTAAAGAGTTAGAATTATAATTAGAAAATTAGATAACTAGTTATTTTAATATATTATTAAATAAACATTTTTTAATTATCTTATTAAGTTATTTATTTTATTAAGTTATTTATTTTATTAAGTTATTTATTTTATTATGTTAATTAATTTATTAAGTTAATTAATTTATTATATAATTAACGTTATTAGTCAAAATTTTAATTGACTAAGACTAAGATTAAATTTAGTTTTAATCACTAGCTTAACTTGAATTAGTCTGACTAAATTACAATCTTAGCAAGAGGTATTTGTTTAATATTATAATCAAGAGATATAATTCCTTCTTTTTTATATTTATCAATTCTTTTTAATAATAATTTTCGGTTTTCTTGTGTATATTTAATTAACATAGCAATTTTCCATATTAAATTAGTAATATTTATAATATTAAATTAGTTATATAATCAATTAACTTTAATATTAACTTACTTATATTAATAAATATATTTTCGTTTTCTATATTTATATTTTCATTTAGATTTTCTGTAAAATCTAATAATTGATTTTCCGTATTACTATTTAATATATAGCTTTTTAATATATCTTGTGTTATTATATTAATAATATATGCAATACATCTAATATCATTTATAAATTCTTTATTAAAAGATTTACAATAATTCTTTTTAAAAGTATTAATAAATGTATTATTATTTGATGTATTATCTTGTGTAATATTAAATATATAATTAGTAAAATTAATATATATATATATATATATAACAAATTAAACTTACTTATTAATAATAGATAATTTTAAACTTAGATAATTAGTTAATATATTTATAAATTCATTATAAATATATAAACTAATATGACTTTCATTTAATTTTTTAAAGCTAATTAACTTATAGTAAATTTTAAAAGCCGAATTTATATATATTAATATAATATTAATATAAGATGTTTGTATAATAGAAGTCCAAATATCGAAAGTTATAGAAAATAAACTGTTATTTAAAATGTTATTTTCTAAATTAATATTTAAAGCTGATAAATGATTATTAAAAGTATTATCTAAAATATTTTTAATATTCCATCTATTAATAATAAGTGAAAATCTAATATTATTATTAATATAAATTATTAAATAATTAAAGATAACTTACTTATTATAATAATTTAATAATTTTTTAAATGAATTTAAATTTAAAATATTAAACGATAAGTTATTTTTAATTATAAAGTTTAAAATCTTATTATAAACTTCATTTTTATAAAAATCGATAATTGTATTATTTCGAGGTCTTTTTAGGCTTTCTAAAGGCGTATTAAAAAATCCTTGAATAGGTAGTATAATAGTAGACTTTATTTAATTAATATAAATATTATTAAAAATATAGAAATATAAATATAAAAATATAAAAATATAAATATAACTTACTTTTTTGTTTTGTTTTTTCTGTTTCTTTATTATAAACAATATTTATATGTTTATATTTATAATAATATTGAAGATTAGAAGCTTGAAAGTTTTTAATAATATCAGTCTGTTTATAAAAACACTTTATAAATAATTAGTTATAAATAATAATAATTTTAAAATAATAAAACTTACATAATATAAAATATAAGCATTTCTCTTTCTTTATTATAATTAATAAGTAATAAAAATCAAGTAAATAAACTATTTATAAATATATATATATTAATTTCTTTATCTGGTTTTAATTTATAATCTTCTTTATTATATTTAGAATTTTCAAAATTAATAATATTAATATTATTATTAATATTATTAGTTTCTTTAACTTTTAAAATAGAAAATTAGAATTAGAAGTATTTTAATTTATAATAAATAAAATATCCATTTTAAGAAAATCTTAATAATAGATTATATCAAGGTTTATATAAAAATAAAGTTATAAAAGTTATAATAGATAATAGATAATATTTAAAAGTTAAAAGATAATAATTTTCTAAAATGATATATAATTTATATTTATAATTTTAATTAATATTTTATTAGATTTTATATATTAATAATTAATATTTTATTAGATTTTATATATTAATAATTAAGTTCTATTAGATTTTATATCTTAATTTAGTTAGTTTTAATTAATTTTAATTAGTTTTAATTTTAGTTAGTTAGTTTTTTTAATTTTATGATTTTAGTTAGTTAGTTTTAGTTAATAAGTTTTTTTATTTAGTTAGTTTTAGTTAGTTAGAAATTTATTTTAGTTAATTTTAATCAGACCATTAACTAAACTAACTAACTAAAATCATAACCTTGCTTATAATAACAATATATATAAAAGCACCTTAACCAACATCCAAAAATTAATAACTAATATTCAAAAAAATACATACCTTTTAAAAAAAAACCCTTACCAAATATCCCCCCCGCCTAGGCTAATTAAATTTTAGCTATAAACATATCTAAATTTTGATTATACCTTTACCTTTAAGTAATTCCTTAAGTTTTTCAAAGAAACTAACTTATTCTTAATAACAACAAATTAATTTGAGGTTATTTTTAACAGCTTAAGATAACTCTTTACGGCCTTAGCCTTCTTATAAAGACCGTTTATTCGAGCCTCACAGCTACAAAAGAGGCTCTTATTACTCACGGCAAAGATCATAGTTTTAATCTTATTATCCATCGAACCTAGCCCTTTATTATTAATCTTATAAAAGTCGAATTCTGTTACGTAAAGGGAAAAGGGGCCTCGGGGACTCGCTAGCTATTATCAAGCTTTAAGGTTATAAAGTTTAAAGAACACCAGGATATTCTTCAAGTACCCCCTTCATCAGCCCTGGCTATGATAATAATGTTAAAAACGTCAGGAACAACTATAGAATAAAGGATTTAGCTGCTTGAACGGCAAAGAGATCCCTATAAGGCAGGTATATAGCTATAACGCTAATATTAACAATCTTTTAAAGCAGTAGACATCGAGGATGATAATAATCTTACTACTTACGAGATTAACACTAATATCAACGCTCAATTCGAGGGCTTAGTAGATAAAGCCTGCCAGGCATTTGACGTAGATACCGCGCGGCTGCAGCAGCTTACGGCCAAGTAGGTATCAATTGATATAGTAGTTTAAGGAAAACATCATAAAATCAACAGATTCCTAGGTTTATATAAGTCTAAATAACTTTATTTAATTGATAATATTAATCTATACCTTACTATACTACTCGCAGAGGTGTTGATCAAAAATTAGGTATGTTTACAGCCAAAAATTGATAGCCCGGACGGGGCGCTATATATGGGGCCCTGGTATGTATTTTTTTAGATGCTGGTTATCAATTCTTAGATGCTGGCTAAGGTGCCCCTATATATAATAATAATACCCACCATAATACCTATAATAATAATACCTATAATAATAATACCTATAATAATAATACCTATAATAATAATACTTATAACAATAATACTTATAATAACAATATATATAGTTATACTAGCTGGTATATTAACAACCATAACAGCTACAACAATACATATTATAACCATAACAACCATATAATCCACAACCGTATACGCTACCGTTAATAACATTACTAATATTACTAATTATAATTCTAACGATGTTAATACCACAATCGTCGTCATCAGAACTATTCTTTAGAAATAACACCAAAACAAAGAAGAACTACAAGATAAGCTTTCTAATATCACTATCACAAGACCATAAAAAACGACAAACGAAGAAAAAACGTTCGTTAAGATAAGAAATATAGAAGAAAATTAAGAAACTTTAGCAGAAACTAGAGAAAGATAATAATAATAATAATAACGATAATATAAATTAAAAAAACAGAGAATAAAGATAATAATAAAACCATAAAGATAATAATAACCATAATATAGATTAAAAAAACAGAGAATAAAGATAATAATAGAACTATAAAGATAATAAAACTAATAATAAACATCGAAGATAATAAAATTTTCTTTTGCCAGAAGAAGCACCTATTATAAAAATAAGCCTTATAACTTAATTATATAAATACCTAATTTAACAAATAAAAGAAATAATAGATTTTTTTCATTTTATATAATATTTACTTAGAATAATAAATATTATCTTAATAAAAGATCTCTCGTTTTAATTAAATAAGCTTAATATTATAAAATCTTTTTAGAAATAAGAGAACTTTTTAGTTTATAAAGATATATTTATTTATTTTAATATTAAATAATATATTAAGTTAAATATTATATTTATTATAGATTATTATAATTATCTAAGTAAATAAATATTTATTTATAAATCGTTATAAATTTATAAAAATAATCATAAATTATATATTATTTTCTATTTTTCTTAGTTACAAATCTATTCAGGTTAAAGTTACTTTTTTCTTAACTTAATAAAGTTAGAACTTAAGTTCTCTATCTTTTTTATATAAACGTTTAAAATAATCATTTATAACCTACAAAGTTGTAATTGTAGTTAGTTAGTTTAGTTAATATCCTAACTATAACTATATATAGTTAGTTAGTATCTTAACTAAAACTATATATAGTTAGTTAATAGACTAAATATAACTAACTACAAAAAACTACAAACTAACTACAAAAACTAACTAACTACAATTACGTAATATATTTAATAATCAATAAATTTTATTAAAATATATTTAAGTAAAATATATTAAAATATATTAATATCAAATATCTTTAATATTAAAACTAATTTTGATAATTTTAAAATATATTTAAAATTTAAATTTAAATTTTCTTAATTTTTATTTTATATTTTTTAAATAATTTAATAGTTTAATAATTTAATAATTTAATAATTTAATAATTTAATAATTTAATAATTTAATAATTTAATAATTTAATAATTTAATAATTTAATAATTTAATAATTTAATAATTTAATAATTTAATAATTTAATAATATAAAAACTAAATAACTAACTAACTAATAATTCATTTTCCGTATTTTCTTATAATTCTAATTTTTTAATATCTTTAATTTTCCAACTTTTAGTAATATAAGTTGTTTAACTATTTCCGGTGAAAGCCGATTTCTCGATTTAGTAATAATATTATTACTAATAGAAAATGTACTTTCAAGTTAACTATTAATTATTAATATAACTAATTAAATAATAACTTATTTATTATAATCAGTTTTTAATAAGTTAATAACATCTTTACTTATAACCAGGTAAAAATATAATAACTTATTTTCTTTAAAATGCATTATTTTAAATCTAGGATCTAAAATAATACTTAAAAAATAAGGTTTATATGTTTTTACTAAGTTATAAGTAAAAGCTCAAGAGAAATATTTTTCTAACTTATTAATACCAGCGTTAATAGCATTAATGAAGCTAGTTAAATATAAAAACTAATAATAAATAATTAGTATAATTAATAATTAATTAAGGTTATTAAATAGATTTACTTACCAAATCAGGGTTATTTCTAATTTGTAGTTAATAATTTTTAACTAACTTATCTAGTTATATAAATTTAACTTTGTAATTTAACTAAAAGCTTAATAAAAACCTTAAAGATTTTTTTAAGTTTAGTTAAAGTATGCCATTCTAAAGAGGTTAAAAATATCTTTTTAAACTCTTTAGAAGTTGTATTTTTCGAGATATATAATAAAAGGTTTTTTAATTCGAGTGTTGTTTTTATTATATAATAAGTTGAATTCCATCGAGTTGTATTATCTATTTAACAGTTAGTATATATTAATATTAAATAATAAATATAACTTACTTAATGGTATTTGTTTAATATTATAATTTAAAAGAAGTTTTTTTTTATATATATTTTTTTAATTCTTTTTAATAATAACTTTCGATTTTCTTATGTATATTTATTTAAAATAATAATTTTTCGTAATTTAGAAGTTATATCTATAATTTAATTAGTAAATTAAAACTTAATTTAAAAAAATAGAAAGAAAACTTACTAATATTAGATATATCTTCTTCTATATTTATATTTTTATCTAGATTATTTATATAATCTAATAATTGATTTTCCGTATTTTAATTTAAAATATAATTTTGTAAAATGTATTATATTATTATATTTATAATATACATAATATATCTAATATTATTTAAAAACTTTTTATTAAAAAACTTATAATAATTCTTTTTAAAAATATTAATAAATATATTATTATTTATTATGTTATCTTATGTAATATTAAAATAAAATTAGTTAATTATTAATATTAAATATTATAATAATTAAAACTTACTTATTAATAATAGATAATTTTAAACTTAGATAACTAGTTAATATATTTATAAATTTATTATAAATATATAAACTAATATAACTTTCAGTTAATTCTTTAAAGCTAATTAACTTATAATTAATTTTAAAAGCCGAATTAATATATATTAATATAATATTAATATAAGCTATTTACGTAATAGAAGTCCAAATATCAAAAATTAAAGAAAATAAACCGTTATTTAAAACGTTATTTTCTAAATCAATATTTAAAGCTGATAAATAATTATTAAAAGTATTTTCTAAAATATTTTTAATTTTCCATTTATTAATAACTAGTAAAAATCTATATTAAAATTAATATTAAAATTAATATTATATGTTTTTAAATAAAATAGCTTAATTCTTTAAATGAATTTAAGTTTAAAATATTAAATAATAAATTATTTTTAATAATAAAATTTAAAATCTTATTATAAACTTCATCTTCTTCAAAATCCGTTATTATATTATTTCGAGGTCGTTTTCGGCTTTCTAATAGCGTATTAAAAAAACCTTAAGTAGGTAGTATAATAGATTCTATAATAATTAATATTAATTTAATTAATTAAATAATTTAAAAACTTACTTTTTTGTCTAGTTTTTTCACTATCCTTATTATAAGTAATATTAAGGTGTTTAATTCGATAATGCTGTACATAGTTTGATGTTTGAAATCTAATAATTCATTCTATTTTTTTAAAAGAACAATTATAATTAATATTAATATAGTAGTTAATATATTAATTAAAATAATAACTTACATAATATAAAAAATTAACATTTCTCTATCTTTATTATAATTAATTAGTAATAAAGACCGTTTAAATAAATTATTAACAAAGATATAAACGTTTGTTTCATTATCTAGCTTTAATTTATAACTTTCTTTATTATATTTAGAATTTTGAAAATTACTAATATTAGTATTACTAATATTATCAACTTTTTTAATATCTGAATTTAAAGAGTTTAAAATAGAGGTATTTTGGTTTATAATAAAAAAAGAATCTATTTTTAAAGTTTAAAAATAAAATTTTAATAATAAGTTTTAAAATTTATAATAAAAGTAAAAAATAATAATAATATAAAGTTTAATTATAATTAACTATTAAACTTAAAAAGTAAAGAAAAGACTTTATATTTATAATAAAAGCTTAAATTTCTATTAAATTTTTTAAAATTCTTTATTTTAGTAATTATTTTCTAATAACTTCTAATAGATTTTTTAGATTACTAATATTTAATAATATTAATTTAAGTAAAAATACTTATTTATTATTATATTTTAATATTAAAACTTTATTTATATTTATATCTCTTATTAAATATCTTTATTAATATGTTTTAATATTATTAAATATTTTATTAAATATTTATATTAAGACTAATTTAGTCAATTTAGTTAGTCTTAGTCATTCAAATTAAATTCTAGTTAGTCAAATAACTAATTAAGACTGACTAAAATTTTAAAAAGTCAGTCAGGCTTATGAATTTGACTAAGAATGACTAAAAAATACTGAATTTGACTAAAGACTAAAGACTAAAATCACAACCTTGTATCCAGCTATTTCTACAAATATTAATAAATATAAAAAAAAGGAATTATAAAACCAGATTATAATATTAAACAAATACCTCTTAATAAGTTTATTTATATTTTAATATTATATTTATTTATTTACCAATTAATTTAAATAGATAATATTATTTATTAAAATTTAACTTATTATATAATTAATACCGCTCTCGAATTAAAACACGTTTTAATATATATCGTAAATAATATAACAAATCGAGAATTTAAAAAGACTCTTTTAATAGATTTTGAATAGATTTTTTTAATAGACTTAAAGATTATATTTGAAATATTTGTTAAACCTTCTATTAAATTATAAAAAGAGTCTTATATTATACTTAATAAAGGCTTATTATATATTTATCAAATATATAATAAATTAGAATCTCTTATTAATAAATATAAAAAGTCTAGTCGACGAAATTCTAATTTAGTAAGTTATTTTATTATTAATTTTAAATTAATAAATATTAATTTTAAAATAAAAAGATTATTATAATAACCTTATTATAACTATTCAAACAGGTATTATTAAATTAGAAAAATATTTTCCTAGAAAATTAACTTCTAATTTAATAAATCATTATAAGCCTTATTTATTAGAACCAAGGTTGTGATTTTAGTTAGTTAGTTTAATCTTTAGCTTGATTAAAACTAATTTAGTTAGTCTTTAGTTTGACTAAACTAATTAAAAATAAAAAAAAGATTAACTAAACTAATTAAGACTAACTAAAGACTAACTAAAAAGACTAAAAAGACTAAAATAATATTATTAATATATTATTAATAATAAAACTATATTAAATTTAAAAATAATTAATAATTAATAATTATATAATAATAATTATTTTTAATATTATTAAAATTTAATAAAAAATGGAATTATATAGAAACTTTTAGAATTTAACTATTAATTAAATAATTATTAATAATATTTATTAGTTTTATATTAGTTATCTAATATTAATATTATTAAAGCTTAATAATAAGATAAAATTCTATAAAAATTTCTAAAATTTAATTATTAATTAAGATATTATTAATAATAGTTAATAATTTTATATTAGTTATTTAATATTAATATTATTAAGGTTTAATAATAAAATATATAACAGAACAGGTTAAATATTGCCGGTTGTTGCTAGCTATTACCAGTTATCGAGGGGAGTTAGGAGTAAGGTTATATAATTATTATAAAGTTTTCTTTTCTGCTCGTAGTGGTAGTTATAAACTATTTTCTCTTTTTCCTCTTTACTTTAATGTTTAATAGAATAATTAGCAAAATTAACGGTATTATAAACCTTCTATTTAGCTTATTATATTATATTAAGGTTATTTATTCACGATTATTAAGGATAATTATAGAATATCTTATTAAGATTAAGAATTAGGTGTTATAGTACGATATATAACTAATTTAAGCTTAATAACATTATTATAAAGTTTATATCTTATTATTAATAATATCTATATACCTTTATCTAGTTAGAAATCTCTTTAGCTAAAGTATATTATATTATAATTAATAAGAGATAGATAAATAACTAACCTCTTAATTATATAGCTACCTAAGATCTTAATAATAAGAAAGTAAGAAAAGAGGGTAACTATAATATCTTTTATATTAATATTAATAATCTTAAAATATAATAAAGTAAAGATAAATAGTTTATATTTATCTTACTTAATAACCTTAACAGAGATATTAATCTTACTTTTATTAATATAAAGCTTAAAATCTCTAACTAAGATATATAAGATTTTAGTTTTTTTTATCTTACCTTATTATAATTAAAAGCTTTATTCTATAAGATTATAAACCTTATCTTTGAAGAAGGCTAGATTTACCTAATAGACCTTAAGCTATTTAAAGATAAAAATTACTATCTTATTAACCTTATATTATTTTATTAACTTATTAACTTTAATAACGTTATTACGTATGAACGTTTATAAAACTAGATATTTAAGATGATTATTTATAAATATGTTAACAATTTATATTTAGATATATTATATAATATATATTATATTAATAAGTATAATATAAAAACTTTCTATATTATTATTATTAATTTAAAAAACGAGAACTAAGTATATATTAAGATGAAAATAACTTTATAAACTATTTTTATATAAATTAAAGATTAATTAGTAAAACTTTTTAAGGTTAATAAGACCTTAATTAAGTAGAATAAAATATTATTTAGTTTAAATATATATTTATAATATATAATTAAACAGGCTAGGTTATAAAAGTTTATTAAAATATAACTAATAAATAAAACTAACCTATTTATAACGTTAAAAGTTAATATAATAACCTTCTAAAAAGACTTCTGTCGTTTATTAAATATTATGTTAAGAACTATGTTTTTAGTAAAATATATAACCTATTACGGCCGTTTGATAAAACTATTTAACCTACTCGTATTTATAGATAAAAAAGACCTTATATTTATAGATTAATATTATTATATATTAACGAAAATAAAAAGAAATATTAATTATTATATAATATTAAAAACTTTATTTGTTTATATTTTATCTTAAATAAGAGATAAGGTTAATAAGTTCTTAAAGCCTTAGCTTAGTTATAAAGTAGATAAGTTTATTAAGATAATAGAGGTTATTATTAATTATTTTAAAATTATCTATATTAACTTAAATAAGATATAAAATGTTAAAAAGACCTTTAATTATTTAAAGATAATAAATTAAAACTTTTATTAGTTTAAAGCCTGGTTTATAAAATTAGCTATTATCGTTTAGCTATCTAAGATTTAATAGAAATATAAATTTTATTATAAATTACCTAATTATTTTAAAATAATAATAATTATGGTATATCTTAACTTTAAGAAGAGTTTTAATAATTATATTATTTTATATTTAGAGCTATATAATATTCTAAAGAATATTAACGACCTTTTTCGTAGATAGATAATATATTTTAATAAAAATAAAAACATAATTTTTATTTTTTTAATTATTAATATAACCCTTAGCTCTAACTTATTTAGCATAATCACCTTAAAAGCTTAGCTAAAGGAGAAGATAATTATAATAATAAGGAAGAAGTTAATAAATAAAAGATATTATTTTATTTATTTTAAAATAAGATATTAAGTTTAAGATTACTTAGAAAATAAAGATAAGATATCTTATGTTAGATTATAAGTAATTATTTTAAACGTTTAAGTAGAAAAGATAGAAAACTTAAGTTCTAACTTTATTAAGTTAGGAAAAGAATAACCTGTTATAACCTAAATAGACTCTTAGCTAAAGAAGATAGAAAATAACGTAAAACTTATTATTATTTTTATAAACTTATAATAATTTATAAGTAGGTATTTATTTACTTAGATAATCATAATAATTTATAATAGATATAATATTTAACTTAATATATTATTTAATATTAAAATAAATAAATATGTTTTTATAAACCAGAAAGTTATCTTATTTTTAAAGAAGTTTTATAATGTTAAGCCTACTTAGTTAAAATAAGAGATCTTTATTTTAAGATATAATAAAGTATAACTTGATAATATAACCTATATCTAGACGGTTTATTTATATATTAATAATTAAATAAAAAATAAATATCTATTTTTAAAATTAGATATTAATAATTATAACCTTATCTTTAATTATAAATAATTTATTTATCATAATATATTAATTAATTTATATTATTATTAATTATAATAACTTAATGATAAACCCTTACTTAATTATATATTTTTTATAATTATTTATAATATAACTAACCTATTAGTTCTAATTAAGATTAATTTATAATATTAATAAGATATTAAACATCATAAAAAGGTTATTAAATATAATAAATAGAAGAAAGAGGCTGGCTATTAATTAACGTTTACGTAGATATTATGACGACCTAAACCTTTATATATTATAAAAACCTTTTAGGCCGCTAAGCAAGAAAGGTTATTTTATAAGATATAATAGGCTTTAACAGTAAAATATATTATAAAGCTTACCGCTAAGGAGCCTTAACGTTAGCGTTAGTTACGAAAGTTATTAATATTAACGACGTTTGATATTATTTTTATTAATATAACAATATTTAAAAATAACCTAAAACGTGAAATAATAAAGGTTAATATTATCATATTTTATAAATTAGATAAGATAATAGAAAAGAAAAAAGTAAAAAAAAAAAAGATTTATTAACATAAGATATTAAAGAATTACGTTAGCTCGTAGATATTATCTTATCTCTTTAATATATATAATATAAAGACGTCTTCTCTAAGGTAACTTTAGATAAATTATTTCTTTACTAAGAAATAATAAATTATAAGATTAAGTTAGAAAGTAAAAATATTATAAATTATTATCTACTTTATAACTAATTATTAATTAAACTAAAGATAATTAAATAATATTTACTTAATAACCTTAAAAAAAGGTTTATAAAAATAAATAATATGTTATATATTTTTCTTATTTTCTTCGTATAAAAGAAAGATAGAAGCTTATATTTCTATATTAATTTCTAAAAGTTAAATATATTTATTAGAAAAGACTAATATTTATTATTATTAATCGAAGAAACCTTAACTTAGTTAGCTATAATAAAAGTATTTATTAAGTTAGATATATAATAAATATTTTATAAGATTAAGATATCTTTAAAATTAGAAGATTTTATAATCTTTTATATATAATATAAGGTATATAAATACTAAATACTATTATTTAAACTTTATAATAACTTATCTATATATTAATATTATATAAATAAAATATTATTTAACTACTTAGATATTTTCTATATTATATATATAGATAATATCTTAATCTTCTTAAACGATTTATTAGAATATAAGATATATATCTAAAAGGTTTTATAATATCTTTAAGAAATAAGTTTATAAATAGATATTAAGAAATATAAATTTAATATGATTATTACTAAATTTTTAAGGTTTATTATCTTTATAGATAACTTAATAATAAACTTTAAAAAGGTTATTATTATAACTTATTAGCAAAAGTTTATAATTATTAAAAAAATATAATTATTTTTAAGGTTTTATAACTTTTATTAATAATTTATTAAGAAATTCAGAATTATTATTTACTTACTAAATACTTTTATAAAAAAAACATTTATTTTAAATTTGATGATAAATATTAAAAAATATTTAAATATCTAAAATATATATTAATCTATACGTTTATATTATAATATTATAACCTAACTAAGCCTTTTTATATTAAGATTAACGTTTTTAATATTATTATTATTAAAATATTTTTCTAATAATAAGTTAATAATATATAATACCTAATTATTTATTTCTTAAAGATGATATTATTTGCTAAAATAAATTATAAAATTTATAATAAAGAACTTTTAATATTAATCTAAACGTTAGAAGAATAATAACCTAAATTAGAAAGCTTATAAAATAAGTTTAATATAATTATTAATTACTAAACTTTTTAATATTTTATAACCAAACGTTTATTAATAAAATATTAAATATGCTAGGTTAGGTTTTTATCTTAGTTTAACTTTTAAATTTATTATTATCTTAATAAAGAGAATATCTTAGCTAACATCCTCTCTTATAAAATTAAAAATATAAAAACCTAGAAAATATTAAAAGATCTTAACCATAATATTATAATATTATTAAGTAATAAATAGAACGTAGAGGTTTAGGCTAATATTAGATTATTTAATAAACTTAATAATAATATAGATATCCTTTCTAATTACTAACTAATTAACTAAATCTTTTAATATAACTATAAAGGTGTTATCTTATTAATATTATTTTATAAGTTAGCATAATAAAGTAATTTAATATAATAAAGTAAAAAAGATAATCTTTTATTAAAATAAGGATATTTAGTAATATTATTAAAAAGAAACTTCTAAATATATTTAATCTATAAAGTTTATTAACAAAAGGTTATAGTATATCTAGGTAAAGGTAAGATATAGAAGCTTTTTAAGTAATATTATTATTAATTTAAGTTAGATATTAACATAGATTAATATATTATTAATTATTATATATATTATTAATCTTAATATTTTTAAGACTTACTTTTAAGATTATTATGTTTTTTAGAGATATTTATATATTTTTAATAATATATTATAATAGACTTTATAATAATATCCTTAGATTAACATAGATATAATATAGTCTATATTATAATTAACTATTTAAGAAAACGAACATATTTACTATCTTACTATAAGATAACCATAACTAAAGAGATAACCTAACTTTATTATATTTACGTCTAGAAGATATATAATACCCTAAAGTCAATCGTTTTAGACTATAACCCTTAGTTTATATCCTCTTTCTTCTAAAATTTTTATATTATTTTAAAAATATAATAACAACTATCTACTACTTATTACTTTCAAACTAACAGATAGATAAAGATTATAAACTAATACCTAACATAACAGCTAAAACTTTTTATTAACTATTTCTAAGATAACTAATCAGAATTATTATTAATTATAAATATAATATAAACGGCTTTATTATATAATTTTATTAAATTATCTTTTTTTATAATAAAATTTAGCTAAGAACTTTATATAAACTTTAATTAAAAATAATGTTTTATAATATTTAGAAATAATATTAATAAGCTTAACCGTTAAAAAGCTTAAAACCTTATTTAACATATCTTATAAATATAAGAAGTTATATAAGGTAATATGATAAAGGCCTAGGCGTATTAGAAAAAATATATTAACTATTAACACTAGCTAATAAACTTTAATATAAAGGATTTTATCTTTATAGATAAGACTAGCTAGAAGAATAATAAACTAAATACTAAAATAGACTTATAATAAAATAGCTTATAGAAAATCGTTAACAAATATAATAACATTTTCTATATAAAATTACCTAATTTTATCAAGGTATACCTAATATTCTACTTAAACTAACTTTATAAAGCTTAGATAGACCTTCTACCAGGTTAACATAACAAACCTCCATTTTTAAAATAATATAAAGATATTCCTAAGTTCTATATAAAAATAATATTTATATTATAGATTTATAAAGGTAAGTTATAATATATAATTAACTAGTCTAAGTATAATAATAACCATAATTAGTATAATATAAAAAGCTTTAAATACGTCTTATATAAGCTAAGATAATATTATAATTTATATTTAATAAGGCTAGGCTTACTAATATAGCTGACTAAATAGTTTATAATATATAAAAACGATATAGAGTTTGCTATATATAATAATAATAACTTAATAGTTAGGATAAACGATATTAATAGATTATAACTAATATAAGATATATTATTAATAACTAAAAAGCCTTAAAGAAGACTACGTAAGTCGCTAACGTGACCTTTATTAGTTATAGATATATATATAAGATTTTAAAGACCTCTATCCTCTAATTAGTTCGCTTATATTATTTAATTTTCTAATAAAAATATATAAGGTAATAAGTAAGGATTTATTTAAAATACGTAGATATAGCCTTATTAATAATAAAAGGGTAATATAATAAAATAGGTTAAGTGTTACCGGTTGTTATTAGTTATTATTAGTTATTAAGGGGAGTTAAGAGCAGGGTTATATAACTACTATAGAATTTTCTTTTTTGCTTATAACAATAGTTATAAGCTATTTTCTCTTTTTCTTTTTTATCTTAATATTTAGTAGAATAATTAGCAAAATCAACGGCATTATAAGCCTTCTGTTCAGCCTGTTATAAATAGAATTATATAAAAACTTTTAGAATTTGATTATTAATTAAGTAATTATTAATAATTTTATATTTATTTATTATTATTAAAGCTTAATAATAAGATAGAATTTTATAGAAACTTCTAGAATTTAATTATTAATTAAGTAATTATTAATAATAGTTAATAATTTTATATTAGTTATTTAATATTAATATTATTAAGGCTTAATAATAAAATGGAATTATATAGAATCTTTTAGAATTTTGAAATTAAATATAAATAAAATGTTAATTTCTAACTTTTAAACTTACTTTTAAAATAACATTATAATTTATTATATTTTAAGTTATAAAACTTACTTTCATATTATCTTTTGATATATATTAAAATATTTTAAAATCTTTCAAAATGGATTCTTCTTTTACAATAACTAATAGAAATTCTTCAATTTCTAGTTCTTCTAATTTAAAAATAGAAGAAGTTAATAATAATACTAATATTAATAATATTAATAACTTTGAAAATTCTAAATATAATAAAGAAAGTTATAAATTAAAACCTGATAACTTAACAAATATTTATATATTTACAAATAACTTATTTACTTGATCTTTATTACTTATCAACTTTAATAAAGAAAGAGAAATGGTTATTTCTTATATTACGTAAGTTATATTTTATATTTTATATTTTATATGTTATATTTATATTTTATATTTATATTTACTAATATTTTATATATAGTTATACTTTTAAAAAAATTGAAACTATTAAAGGGTTTCAAACTTCTAATTTTGCTTAACATTATAAAAATAAGCATTTAAACATTGCTTATAATAAAGAAACTGAAAAAACAAGACAAAAAAGTAAGTTATTTATTATTATTATTTTAATAATTAAATATTTATATACTAATATTCTATATAAGAATCTTCAGCTAGACTTCAAGCTTAAGTATTTTTTAATAATCCTTTAGAAAGCCGAAAACGACCTCGAAATAATACTATAACCAATTTTGAAAAAGACGAAGCTTATAATAAGATTTTAAATTTTATTATTGAAAATAATTTATCATTTAATATTTTGAATTCAAATTCATTTAAAGAATTATTAAATTATTATAATAAGTAAGTTATTTTATTAAAAAGCTTAAATATATATATATTAATTTTAATATAGATTTTCACTAGTTATTAATAGGTGGAAAATTAAAAATATTTTAGAAAATACTTTTAATAGCCATTTATCAGCTTTAAATATTGATTTAGAAAATAACGTTTTAAATAACGGTTTATTTTCTTTAACTTTTGATATTTGGACTTCTATTACACAAATAGCTTATATTGGTATTATATTAATATATATCGACTTGGCTTTTAAAATTAACTATAAGTTAATTAGCTTTAAAGAATTAACCGAAAGTCATATTGGTTTATATATCTATAATGAATTTATAGATATATTAACTAGTTATCTAGGTTTAAAATTATCTATTATTTATAGGTAAGTTTTATTTTATTATAACATTAATATTTAACTAATTTTATTTTAGTATTACACGAGATAATGTAACGAATAATAATATATTTATTAATATTTTTAAAAAGAATTATTATAAATCTTTTAATAAAGAGTTTTTAAATGATATTCGATGTATAACACATATTATAAATATAATAGCACAAGATATATTACGAAATTATATTTTAAATAAAAATATAGAAAGTCAGTTATTAGATTATACTGATAATCTTAACGAAAATCAAAATATAGAAGAAGATAATATATTATTATATATTAATAAGTTATTTTTAACTTTATTTAATTTATTATTTAACTGATTTAATTATAGATATTACTTCTAAATTACGGAAAATTGCAACTTTAATTAAATATACACAAGAAAATCGAAAATTATTATTAAAAAGAATTAATAAATATAAAAAAGACAATATTATTCTTTCTAATTATAATATTAAACAAATACCACTTAGTAAGTCTTATTTTAAATTAATATTTAAATATTATATTATTATATTTATTAACTAATTATATAGATAATATTACTCAGTAGAATTCAACGTATTATATAATTAATATAGCTTTTAAATTAAAATACCCTTTAATTTATATTCAAAATAACACAACAAATCAAGACTTTAAAAGAGTTTTTTTAACAGATTTTAAATGGAATTCTTTAATAAATTTAAAGAATATATTTGAAATATTTGTTAAACCGTCTATTAAATTATAAGCAAAATCTTATATTACACTTAATAAAGGTTTATTATATATTTATCAAATATATAATAAATTAGAATCTCTTATTAATAAATATAAAGAATCTAGTCAAAGAAATCCTAATTTAGTAAGTATATTTATTTTTATATAATTTTATTTTTATTTATTAATAATTAAATAGAAAGACTATTATAATAGCTTTATAACAGCTATTTAAACTGGAATTATTAAATTAGAAAAATATTTTCCTCGGAAATTAATTTCTAATTTAATAAATAATTATAAACCTTATTTATTAGCGCTTATATTAGATCTTAGATTTAAATTAAGTCATTTTAACGAAAGAAGGTTATTATATTTTTATTCGAATATTAATAAAAATATAAATAATTTATTAAAAGTCGAATATTTAAAATAAATTATTAATTATTTTAATTAATTATTTAATTTTATATTTATATTAATATTAATTAATAGATTAAAAAACGAAATTAGACCTTAGTATAATAACCTGTTTACTAAATCTTTTAACGAATTAAATACCGATATTTATAATAATTAACAATCTTTAAATTCTGATTTAGATGATGATATATATATAAATTTAGATAATATAGAAGAAGAATATATTATATATCTTAAAGAGAATATAATAAATAAAAAAATAAGTTTATTTTTAATATTTTATTTAATATTTAATTTTAAATATAATATTAATAAATTATAGGTCGAACCTTTAGAATTTTGGAAAAATAATAATATTCGATTTCCTATATTAACTATTTTAGTTAGAAGGATATTAGCTATACCGGCTACATCTGCTTCTATTGAACATATTTTTTTTATAAGAGGAAATATTATTATTAAAAATCGAAATAAGCTTAATCTGGATATTATTAAACAGCTTATATTATTAAAAAACTGGAAAATTAAAGATATTAAAGATTTAGAGTTATTTATAAAAGAAAATATAGATCAGTTATTTGGTTATTTGATTATTTAGTTATTTAGTTATTTAGTTATTTAGTTATTTAATTAAATTAGATTTTTAATCTTTTTAGTCTTTTTAGTCTTTTTAGTCTTTTTAGTTAGTCTTTAGTTAGTCTTTAGTTAGTCTTTTTAATGATTAAACTAACTAAAAATAAATTTAGTTAGTCTTTTAAGTAATTAAAACTAAGACTAACTAAAAAGACTAACTTTTGACTAAAGACTAAAGACTAAAATCACAACCCTGATTAAAACTTATCTTAAACCTTAAACTTAAATTAAGTCATTTTAACGAAGGAGGTTTATTATATTTTTATCTTAATATTATTAAAGATATAAGTAATTTATTTAAGATTAAATATTTAAAATAAGTTATTTTATTATTATTATTTAATTATTTAATTATTTAGTTTTTTAATTTTTTATTTTTTTATTTATATTAATATTAATTAATAAGTTAAAAAACGAAATTAGTCTTTAAGTTAATAATCTTTTTAATAAATCTTTTAATAAATTAAATAATGATAATTATATTTCTCAACAACTTTTAAATTCTGATTTTAAAGATGATATATATATAAGTCAAAGAAATATAAAAGAAGAATATATTATATATCTTAAAGAGAATATAATAAATAAAAAAGTAAATTAAACTTTTAATTTAAATATTTAATTATTATTATATATTAATATTAATATTATAAGTTAAACTTTTAGAATTTTGGAAAAATAATATTACTTAATTTCTTATATTAAGTATTTTAATTAGAAGAATATTAACTATTCTAGCTACTTCTGTTTTTATTGAACATATTTTTTTTATAAGAAATAATATTATTATTAAAAACCGAAATAAACTAAATCCAGATATAATTAAACAGCTTATATTATTAAAAAGCTGGAAAATTAAAGATATTAATATAACAGGCTGAACAGAAGGTTTATAATGTCGTTGATTTTGCTAGCTATTCTACTAAACATCAAGGTAAAGAGGAAAGAGAGAAAATAGCTTATAGCTACCGTTATAAACAGAAAAGAAAACTCTGTAATAATCATATGACCTCATATCTAACTCCCCTTAATAGCTGGTGATAATTGGTAATAACTGGTAACACCTGACTTATTCTATCATATTACCCCTTTATTGCTAATAAGGCTATGTCTATATACTTTAAATAAATTTTTGTTTATTATTTTATATATTTTTATTAGAAAATTAAATAATATAAATAAACTAATTAGGGGATAGAGGTCTTTAAAATCTTATACGTATATCTATAACCGATAAAGATCATATCAGCGACTTATATAGTCTTCCTTAAGGCTTTTTGGTTATTAGTAATATATCTTATATTAGTTATAATCTATTAATATTATCTACTTTAGTTGTTAAGTTATTATCGTCGTGTATAATAAGCTTTATATTATTTTCATATATTATGAACTATTTAGTTAGTTATATTAATAAGCTTAGCCTTATTAAGTATAAGTTATAATATTATCTTAGTTTATATAAGATATATTTAAAACTTTCTATATTATATTAATTAAGGTTATTATCATACCTAGCCTAGTTAATTATATATTATAACTTACCTTTATAAATCTATGATATAAATACTATTTTTATATAGAACTTAAAAGTGTTTTCATATTACTTTAGAGGTAAAGGTTCGTTATATTAACCTAGTAGAAAATCTATCTAAGCTTTATAAAGTTAGTCTAGGTAGAATATTAAATATACTTTGATAAAATTAGGTAGTTTTATATAGAAAATGTTATTATATTTATTAATAATCTTTTATAGGTTGTTTTATTATAAATCTATTTTAACATTTAGTTTATTATTTCTTTAGCTAATTTTATCTATAAAGATAAGATCTTTTATATTAAAGTTTATTAGCTAACATTAACAGTTAATATATCTTTTCTAACATGCTTAGGCCTTTACTATGTTACCTTATATAATTTCTTATATTTATAAAATATATTAAATAAAGCTTTAGGCTTCTTAATGGTTAAGCTTATTAATATTATTTCTAAACGTTATAAAATATTATTCCTAATTAAAGTTTATATAAGGTTTTTAGCTAAATTTTATTATAAAAGGGGATAATCTAGTAAAATTATATAATAAGGCCGTTTATGTTATATCTATAATTAATAATAACTCTAACTAGTCATCTTAAAAATAGTTAATAAAAGGCCTTAGCCGTTATATTAGGTATTAGTTCATAATTTCTATTTATCTATTAATCTAAAAGTAATAAATAATAGATAATTATTATTATATCTTTAAAATAATATAGAATTCTTTCTAGAAAGAGGATATAAATTAAAAATTATAATCTAAGATGATTAACTTTAAGATATTATATATCTTCTAGATATAAATATAATAAAGTTAGGTTATCTTTTTAGTTATAGTTATTTTATAATAAGATAATAAATACGTTTGTTTTCTTAGGTAGTTAATTACGACGTAGACCACGTTATACCTATGTTAATTTAAAGATATTATTATAAAGTTTATTATAATATATTATTAAAGGTATATAAATATCTTTAAAAAGCATAATAATCTTAGAGATAAGTCTTAAAGACGTTAAGATTAATAATATATATAATAGTTAGTAATATATTAGTTTATATCAACGTCTAGCTTAAGTTAGTAATAATGTTATTTAAGAAGTTTCTACGTCTTACTTTTACTTAAATATACTATAACCTTTTACTAATAAACCTTATAGATTAGATATATTTAGAAATTTCTTTTTGATAATATTACTAAACGTCCTTATTCTAATAAGAGATTATCTTTTTTACTTTATTATATTAAGCTACCTTATCATATTAACTTACGGAATAACGTTAATAAGATAGCACCTTCGTAGTTATACTAGAAGATCTAGTCGATTAGTTAATAATTAAAAAAGATATCTATACCACCGTTAAGTCTTTTAAACGATTTAATATTAACCTAAACCTCTACGTTCTATTTATTATTTAATAATATTATAATATTATGGTTAAGATCTTTTAATATTTTTTAGATCTTTATATCTTTAACTTTACAAGAAAAGATGTTAGCTAAGATATTCTTCTTACCGGGATAGTAATAGATTTAAAAGTTAAACTAAGATAAAAACCTAGCTTAATATATTTAATATTTTATTAATAAATGCTTAATTATAAAATATTAGAAAGCTTAATAATCGGTAATTATATCAAACTTATTCTATAAGCTTTCTAATTTAGGCCGTTATTTTTCTAACGTTTAGATTAACGTTAAGAGTTCTTTATCATAGATCTTATAGTTTATTTTAGTAAATAATATCATCTTTAAGAAGTAAGTAATTAGGTATTATATATTATTAACTTATTATTAAAGAAATACTTTAATAATAATAATATTAAAAATATTAGTCTTAATATAAAAAGGCCTAACTAGGTCGTAATATTATAATATAAACGTATAAGTTAATATATATTTTAGATATTTAAATTTTTTTTAATATTTATCGTTAAATTTAAAATAAATATCTTTTTTTATAAAGATATTTAGTAAGTAAATAATAATTCCAAATTTCTTAATAAATTATTAATAAAAGTTATAAAACCTTAAGAATAACTATATTCTTTTAATAATTATAAACTCTTATTAATAAGTTATAATAATAACCTTCTTAAGGTCTACTGTTAAACTATTTATAAAGATAATAAACCTTAAGAATTTAATAATAATTATATTAAATTTATATTTCTTAATATTTATTTATAAGCTTATTTCTTAAAGGTATTATAAAACCTTCTAGACATATATCTTATATTCTAATAAGTTATCTAAGAAGATTAAGATGTTATCTATATATATAATATAGAAGATATTTAGATAATCGAATAACATCTTATTTATATAATATTAATATATAGATAAGTTATTATAAAGCCTAAATGGTAATACTTAATATTTATATACCTTATATCATATATAGTAAATTATAAGATCTTCTAATTTTAGAGATATCCTGATCTTATAGAACATTTATTATATATCTAACTTAATAAATACCTTTATTATAATTAGCTAAGCTAAGGTTTCTTCGATTAATAATAATAAATATTAATCTTTTCTAATAAATATATTTAGTTTTTAAAAATCGATATAGAAATATAGGTTTTTATCTTTCTTTTATATAAAGAAAATAAGAAAAATATATAATATATTATTTATTTTTATAAACCTTTTCTTAAAGTTATTAAGTAAGTATTACTTAATTATCTTTAATTTAGTTAATAATTAATTATAAAATAAATAATAACTTATAATGTTTTTACTTTCTAGCTTAATTTTATAATCTACTATTTCTTAATAAAGAGGTAATTTATCTAAAATTACTTTAAAGAAGATATCTTTATATTATATATATTAAGAAAATAAGATAATATTTATAAGTTAACGTAATTCCTTGGTGTTTTATGTTAATAAGTCTTTTTCTTCTTTTACCTTTTTCTTTTCTATTATCTTATCTAGTTTATAAAATATAATAATATTAACTTTTATTATTTTATATTTTAAGTTATTTTTAAATATTATTATATTAATAAAGGTAATATTAAATATTATTAATATTAATAACTTTTATAACTAATATTAACGTTAAAGCTTTTTAGTAATAAACTTTATAATATATTTTACCGTTAAAGTTTATTATATCTTATAGAATAACCCTTTTTACTTAACAGCCTAAGAGGTTTTTATAATATATAAAAGTTTAAATTATCGTAATATCTACGTAGATATCGATTAACGGCTGGCCTCTTTTCTCTGTTTATTATGTTTAATAGCTTTTTCGTAACGTTTAGTATTTTATTAATATTATAGATTAATCTTAACTAAAGCTAATAGGTTAACTATATTATAAATAATCGTAAAAAGTATATAATCAAATAAAGGTTTATTATTAAGTTATTATAGCTAACGGCGATATAAGTCGATTAACATATTATAATAAGCGAACTATTTACGGCTAAGGATAAGGTTATAATTATTAATATCTAATTCTAAAAGTAAATATTTACTTTCTACTTAACTATTAATATATAAATAAACCATCTAGACGTAAGTTATATTATCAAATTATACCTTATTATATCTTAAAACAAAGATCTCTCGTTTTAGCTAAATAAGCTTAACGTTATAAAACTTCTTTAAAAATAAGATAACTTTTTAGTTTATAAAAATATATTTATTTATTTTAATATTAAATAATATATTAAGTTAAATATTATATCTATTATAAACTATTATAATTATTTAAATAAGTAGATACCTACTTATAAATCATTATAAATTTATAAAAATAATAATAAGCTATATATTATTTTCTATCTCTTTTAACTAAAAGTCTACTTAGGCCAAGGTTACTTTTTTCTTAACTTAATAAAATTAAAACTTAAGTCTTCTATCTTTTCTACTTAAACGTCTAAAATGATCATTTATAATTTAATATAAAATACCCTATTTTTACCTTCTAGGTAATCTTAAGCTTAATATCTTATTTTAAGGTAGATAAAATAATATCCTTTATCTATTAACTTCTTCTTTACTATTATAA
Organism: Reticulascus tulasneorum; assembly: GCA_001557505.1. NCBI lineage: Eukaryota > Fungi > Ascomycota > Sordariomycetes > Glomerellales > Reticulascaceae > Reticulascus > Reticulascus tulasneorum. The sequence continues at coordinate 2,021,542 of LSAX01000006.1, forward strand.
TTATCTTCTCTTTTAGCTAAGCCTTTAAAATAATCATATTAGATAAACTAAAGCTAAAGATTATATTAATAATCAAAGAAATAAAAGCTAAGCTCTTATTCTTATTAAAATATCTTATCTATTTATAAAAAAAGTTATTAATATTTTTTAGAATATTATATAACTTTAAATATAAAGTAATATAATTATTAAAACTCTTCTTAAAGTTAAAATATATTATAATTACCGTTATTCTAAAATAATTAGATAGTTTATAATAGAATTTATATTTCTACTAGGTTTTAGGTAGCTAAGCGATAATAGTTAGTTCTATAAACTAAGTTTTAAACTAATAAAGACTTTAATTTGTTATCTTTAAATAATTAAAAGCTTTTTTAACATTTTATACTTTATTTAAGTTAATATAGATAATTTTAAAATAATTAATAATAATCTTTATTATCTTAATAAGCTTATCTACCTTATAGTTAAGCTAAAGCTTTAAGAATTTACTAACCTTATTTCTTATTTAAAATAAAATATAAATAAATAAAGTCTTTAATATTATATAATAATTAATATTTATTTTTATTTTTATTAATATATAATAATACTAATCTATGAAGGTAAAGTCCTTTCTATCTATAAATATAAGTAAGTTAAATAGTTTTATCGAACGGCCATAATAAATTATATATTTTATTAAAAATATAGTTCTTAACGTAATATTTAGCAAATAATAGAAATCTTCTTAAAAGGTTATTATATTAGCTCTTAATATCGTAAATAGGTTAATTTTGTCTATTAATTACGTCTTAATAAACTTTTATAACCTAACTTATTTAATTATATATTATAAATATATATTTAACCTAAATAATATTTTATTTTACTTAATTAAGGTCTTATTAGCCTTTAAAAGTTTTACTAATTAATCTTTAACTTATATAAAGATAATTTATAAAGTTATTTTTATCTTAATATATACTTAATTTTTATCTTCTAAACTAATAACGATAATATAAAAAGTCTTTATATTATACTTATTAACATAATATATATTATATAATATATCTAAATATAAATTATTAATATATTTATAGATAATCATCTTAAATATCTAATCTTATAAATATTTATATATAATAACATCGTTAAAATTAATAAGTTAATAAAATAACATAAAATTAATAAGATAATAACTTTTATCTTTAAATAACTTAAGGTTTATTAAGTAAATCTAGCCCTCCTCGAAGATAAAGCCTACGATCTTATAAAATAAAGTTTTTAATTATAATAAAGTAAGATAAAAGAAACTAAAATCTTATATATCTTAGTTAAAGATTTTAAACTTTATATTGATAAAGGTAAAGTTAATATTTCTATTAAAGTTATTAAGTAAGACGAGCGTAGACTGTTTATCTTTATTCTATTATACTTTAAGATTATTAATATTAATATAAAAGATATTATAGTTACCTTCTTTTCTTATTTTCTTATTATTAAGATCTTAGGTAATTATATAATTAAGAAGTTAATTACTTATCTATCTCTTATTAATTATAATATAATATATTTTAGCTAAAGAGGTTTTTAACTAGATAAAGGTATATAGGTATTATTAATAATAAGATATAGACTTTATAATAGTGTTATTAAGCTTAGATTAATTATATATTATACCGTAATACCTAATTCTTAATCTTAATAAGATATTTTATAATTATCTTTAATAATCGTAAATAAGTAACCTTAATATAATATAATAAACTAAATAAAAAGTTTATAATATTATTAATTTTACTAATTATTCTACTAAACATCAAAATAAAGAAGAAAGAGAGAAAACAACTTATAACTACCATTATAAACAGAAAAGAAAACTTTATAATAATTACGTAACCCCACACCTAACTCCCCCTGACAGCTAGTGACAGCTGGCAACAACCGGCAACACCTGACCTGTTCCGTCACATTAAAGAGTTAGAATTATAATTAGAAAAATTAGATAACTAGTTATTTTAATATATTATTAAATAAACATTTTTTAATTATCTTATTAAGTTAATTATTTTATTAAGTTAATTAATTTATTATATAATTAACATTATTATATTAAACTAATTTAGTCAATTTTAATCAGTCTTAATTAGTCTTAGTCAAATTTAGTTAATCATTATATTTTTTTTAATCAGTTTTAATCACTTATAAGACTGACTAAATTAGTCTTAATCACCTAAATGATTAGACTGACTAACTAAAATCACAACCTTGGCTAGATATAAATATAATAAAGTTCTAGGTTTAAAATGGTTAATTTTAAACCTAAAATCAATAATAATACTAATAAAAAAACTTTATAGCTTTTTAATATAATATTATTCATTTTTAATAGAAAATATTTTTCAAGCTTATTAATATTAGTTTTAATAACTTTAATATAAGCTTGATAATAAGAAGTCTATATAAATTAATATATTAAATATTTAAATATTAAGAAAATTAATAACTTACTAAATTATTATTAATTTGAATTTAATGTTCAAAATTAGATAATAAAAAGTCTAATTTTTTAAAGATTTAATAAATACATAATAATCTAATATTAAAATTATATAAGTTTCTCTTTATAATTTAATAGAAGGTTTAATAAATATTTCAAATATTTCTTTTAATTTGTTTAAAATAATAAATTTGATATTTGTTAATATATTTTTCTTATATTTAATATTAATTATACCTTTTCCGATATATATTAAAGATTTTTTTAATTTTAATATTATTTTAAATATAAAATAAATAGAATTTTATCTTATTATATTATCTATATATATATAATTATTTAATAAAAAAACAAATAACTTACTAAGTAATGTTTTTTTAATATTATAATTTAAAAGTAAAATTCTTTTTTTTTATATTTATTAATACTTTTGCTTAATAAATTTTTTATTTTAAATATATATTTTGTTAATATTATAATTTATTAAACTTTATTTAATATAGCTATATAAAAAGTTAATTAATAAATAGTTAAACAAATATATAATAATAAAAACTTATTATTATTTAAGGTTGTGATTTTAGTTAGTCTTTTTCTTAATTAGTTAGTTAGTTTTTAGTCTTAGTTAGTCTTAGTCAGTGTTTTACGGACTAAAGACCTACTTTAGTTAGTCTTAGTCAAGATAAGGACTAACTAAGAAAAAAGATTAAATGATTATAACTATTTATATTAAATTTATAAATTTATAATTTAATATATATTAAAATTTACAATATTAAATATTTATTTTAATATTAAAATATATAAATAAAATTAAAAACTTAAATATTAATATATTAATTAAAAACCTTAATCTTTTCTATTTAATCTTAGTTAGTCTTTAGTTAGTTAGTCTTAGTCAACCTAAAGATTAACTAAGACTAAAGAAAAAGACTAAAGACTAACTAAAACTAACTAAAATCACAACCTTGTTATTATTTAAAAGTTCAAAATTATTGTTAACTTAATTATTAAATTAAGAATTTATATAATTAATAATTTGATTATTGATTTTAATATTTGATATATATTCTTTTAATATATCTTATATTATAAGATTTATTATATATGTAATATAATGTATATCATTATTAAAAGTCGAATGAGTTAAATTATTATAAATATTTTTAAATATTTTAATAAAGGTATTATTATTAGTTATATTATCTTAAGTTATATTAATAAAATGTAAATATTAAATTATTTATAATAATAATTATATTTTAACTTACCTAAATATATTAATATAACTTAAAGAAAGATAAAGTTTTAATATTTCTTTAAATATTTTTTTTAATATAAATTCTAATATGCTTTTTAGTTAATTTTTTAAAACCTATTATAATAATAATATTACATATAATTCTTAATATAAAAATAATAAATATAATATACTAATTAAACGATATATTAATTTAAATTTCAGATTAATATATATAAGAATAACACCTAAATAAGATTTTTGTGATATTAAAGTCTAAATATTAAAAATAAGTAAAAATTTACCGTTTTTTTTCTATATTTTTGTTTAAAATATAATTAAAAGTTATTAATAAGTTATTATAGTTATCTTTTAATATTTTTATAATATTATGTTGGTTAATAATAGGTGTAGATCTATTAAATAAATAAATAATAAATGAATATTATAATGATTTAATAATTAACTTATTTATTATAATAACTTAATAGTTCTTTAAATAAATTAGAATTAGTTATATTAAATGATAAATTATTATTAATTAAAAAAGTTAAAATCTTTTTATAAATATCATTTTCATTAAAATCTGTAATAATAAAATTCCGGCTTTTTTATTATTAGAAATAGTAAAAAAGCTTTCTTTTGAAGATTGAAAAGTTAAAAGTTATATTTTAGATCTTATATATATATATATTAGTAAATTATTTAATATTGAATTAGTTAAACATATTAAACTTATTTTTAATTAAATTCTTTTCTGTTTTAAGATTATATATAATAGTAATATGTTTTTAATGATAATGTCAAGCATAATTAGAAGCTTGAAAACTTTTAACTAATTTGATATTATTATAAGAACATCTATTATTATATTAGTTAAATATATTATATATTTAAAATAATAACTTATAAAATATATTATAATTTCATTTTTCGTTCTTTAAGCAAATCGATAATTAATAAAGTATATATAAAAAGTCTGTTTTTAATAATATAAACAATAAAATCATTAATATAAGGTAATTTATATTTAAGATCATTATAAATAATAAAAATCAGGTTTTTTATATTATTAAAAATAGAATTATCGATAGTTTTAATAATAGAAAAAGGATTTATAGTTATTAAGTTATTAGAAGTTGAATAGATAGAACTATTATTAGAAGATTTACATAAAGAGATTTTTAAATATATTTAAAAGATAAATATTTAAATAATAATATATTTTTATATAATATTTGATAATTATAAAATAATAACTTATTATATTTAATAAAAAGAAAATTAAGGTTAGAAAAAAACTAAGATATATATATATTTATAAAATTAAAATTAATATTAGAAATCAACATTAGAAATTAACATTAGAAATTAACATTATAAATTAATATTATAAATTAATATTGTAAATTAATATTACAAATTAATATTATAAATTAATATTATAAATTAACATTATAAATCAATATTACAAATTAATATTAAAATTTAAAATTTAATAAAAAAAATTTATTATTATTATTTAATTATTTAATTAATCTAATTATTTTCTTAACTTAGTTATTTAATTAACTTAGTTATTTAGTTAACTTAGTTATTTTGTTAATTTAGTTATTTTGTTAACTTAGTTGTTTTGTTAATTAAGTTATTTAGTTATTTAGTTAATTTAGTTAGTTTAGTTATTTAATTAATATATATATATATTCTTTAGTCATTTTAATCATTTTAATCAGACTAAATTTAGTTTATTTTAATCTTAATCAATTAGTTAATTAATTTTAGTTAGTCTTAGTCAAAATTTTAATTAACTAAATTGATTTAGTCTTAATCAAAATTTTAGTTAACTAAGACTAAGACTAAATTTAGTTTTAATCATTAGCTTGACTTAACTTAGTCTGACTAAATTACAACCCTGATCTTAATTAACTAGTTAACTAATTTTAGTTAGTCTTAAACAAAATTTTAATTAACTAAATTGTTTTAATCTTAATTAAAATTTTAGTTAATTAAGATTAAAATTAAATTTAGTTTTAATTACTAACTTAACTTAACTTAGTCTGACTAAATTATAATTTTAGATATAAATTTTTTTTTTTTTTTAATAAATACATATATCTAGTTTTAATTTATAATCTTTTTTATTATATTTAAAATTTCCAAAATTATTAATTTTTTCAACTTCTAAAATAGAAAAATTAAAATTAGATATATTTTAATTTTAAATTTTTTTTTTTTTTAAAAACCTTAATAATAGATTTTATATAAATTTATAATATTTAATTAGAGTTTTTATTGTTTTATAAAGTTAAAAATAACTTTATCAAAGAAGAAAGAGTATAATATTTATTAATAATATAAATAATAATAACTAACCGTACCTGTTACAACGTTCTATAGAATTACTAGATGGTAGCTATAAAGTTGTAAAGGGAACTTAAAAAGACTATCAAATAACGTAAACAGAAGAATAGAAGTTATATTAAGGCTATAGACGCCGGCCCCGACCTTATAAATGCTGTAAGAGCCCCTGCTAAAGCTTTTCCTACAAACCACCTCACACCCGTTCTGACAGGATCTAGGTTCATAGACGCATAGAAAAAAAAACCTAGCTGTTATGTTGCGTGTCGTAAATATGGTAGTTGTGTGTAGAGCGTGACCGATGATCGATGGCCCTAATATCTGAGATATTATGTCGGCCGGCTGGGGAAGCCTCATACGATTGACAATCAAACACCCGAGAGGTGTTAGAAACGCTTCTACTACAAAGTCATTGTTATACTACACTGTTGTGCGCGGTTGTTGTTCCCATGGGCTGCTCTAGCTTAGAAACCCCTAGAAGATTTAGTAGCACCTCGACGTTCGGCCCTAGGTCGTACTCGCTATGGACTATTATAGGATGTCCTTGGGATGACACTCTGTCGTGCACTAGAATCTCTACTCAGTTGTGTACTGACTAAGTTATTTGGGCCAGGCAGCTATTCCGATGTCGGTCTCCAACAATCTACTATTGTTTTAGGGTCGAATCTTTAATCGTTTCGTCGTAACAAATATTTCGAGTATCATCGCAAGTCCCCAGATGCCGACATATCTGGCTCTATAGACTTCAACGGGGCCAGGAAGAACAAGGATAGATAAGCAAGCAGGGAATCCCGAGCTCTGTATTACGGGGAAACTATCGACGAATCATCGAAACAACTGCACCAGAGATGGCTCCAGATCCTGAATCGCTACCATCGTTCTCAACTCTGCGCCATCTACTGTCACTTTCAAGGATGAAATTTGAGACTTGGAAAAGTCAGACAACGGTGTACTGTTTACAATGGCTTCCGGGAACTCGGCAGCCAAATTCAGAGTTGTTTTGGGCCAAGAGTCAGCAGATTACAAGTACGATAACGACCACATGTTCTATGGGCCAAATCTAACAGAGAAGAATGGTCTCGTTTGAATCAGCTCCCTGGAAGCATTTTGATCCGGACCATCAAGATTTTTTAACGACTCACTCAAGAATCGTCATACCTGGTCTCATCAATCCCTTAATCGTAACACAAACCGGCCTCAATGTGATCGCCCTTTGCGGATTGAAAGCCCAAGAGGACATCTCGAGTGCACTGGAGAACGAGCTGATATCTGCGCCCCATGCGCTGGGCAACGCCCGTCATGTGTGGTTTTGGAAGTCTGGAATGGCAGTCACCAGGGTACTCGTTAACTGTCCGGAGGCACTTGTGATGAACATGGCAAAGAAGCTTTTGCACAAGCAAGACAGCTGAGGGATCCTTTCAACTGAGGGATGCTTTCGGCATCGCAAGTGCACTGACCGGTACAGACATCACATACAATGTCTGGGAAAACAGATGTTTTGATGCTACGTTGTTCAAGCAAGTCCGAGGAGAGAGAGACGAAGATGCAGAACCGTTGACGACAGAGACTCCGAGTCCCGTATACCGGGACTGGCTACACTATCGAGGACCCAGTACTGACACTGAAAACCAAGACATTGAAGACATAGCCGGGTCTTTGACTCAAGGTCTGCAAGCGACCATGGCCGTTCTCACGAATCGGTCAAGAAATAGGAAAGGCCCAGACGGTGAGAACTACCGAGGCTACAGGGGAAAAGGGGGTCATGTTCTTTACGAACAAATCTATAACTTGTTCAGGAATCTTGATGAGGAAGGCCTCAAAAATGTCCGCGGCTTCCAGAGCATCCGATTAAACACTGTCTATACCCCTGCTGAGCTACAGGGATATGATACCACCTTTGACGAGGACAACTTATTTCTTGACACTCTAGAAGGAAGAGAAATCAAATGACCCGTCGGAGGATGGCTCGGCAATGGGTCCGATTGTTGAACTGACTTGCGAGATGGTGGAGATAGATGACAACGAGTATGAAGGTGTGGAAGGGAACGACAATACCTAGTAGGTCCATCGCAGGACGCTTGCATGACCAAGATCGAGGGAGCCCTAGGGATACTTCGCACCAATTACGCGATAGCCGCTCTCCGAAACCCTTCAATTGAGAGAACACTTAAGAGCCATGTGCACAGAAGAAGGATTGGTTGTAAAGGCACAACAGTTGAAACCGACTATGGCACTTACTGGAGAATGGCAACGCCATACAGACTTGCCAGATTTCCAGCTCATATCGAGAAGGATGTCAAGGCTTATTCACAGCCACAGACAGAGAAAGCAATTATAGCGGTGATAGTGACGTAAGTAGACTGTGATGGACATAGGGCGCAGCTGAAAACCAAATGCAGATCCAGTCATCCGCTGCGTCCCTTAATACTGTCGTATCGGCTTCGAACTAGAAAATGCTGATATTGTAAATTCGACAAAATGTTCATTGGCTCAGCTCAGCGCCACAAGTATTACGTAGCACAAACCTAGCATACTTACTTATGTACAGGGATCGTAGTATAAACGCCACACTCACACCGCCTTTCCCCCTTCAGACATTACCTTAGGTACCAAGAACATGACAGGGATGGCAGGGAAAAGCGGGCGGTGAAGGAAAAAAAATTGGAATGGCTTCCCCCTACCTGCTGTGAACACCCTGCCCCTAGGAACGCAGGTCTCAAACATCAAAACTCCTGAATAGTAAACAACTCGTCTGCCTTTGAAGTAGTGCATTGCAAGACCTACCGATGAAAGTCAACAAGTAGGTTACTGCGATCACAATGCCATACAACACTCGTCGCAAGTCGCTTTCTCTCCCATCCCTTGGGATTCATGTCCCAGTGACCCAGGCTGCTCGGGCTGCTGCTGCTGCTGCCTCCGCCGCAAGTCGAATATCAGAGACTTATCAGAACGATACAACGACATCGTCAGGGTCACACGCCAACAAGAAACTGAAGCGGTCGCATGGTGAAGAGTTAGGAAGACGAAGTTCCCAGACCTTTTCGATGCCTTCAAGGCATGATTATGACCAGACGCCGTACGAACATACCCCTCCGCCCTCTCCAGATGTGGCGTCACTGCCTATCGACATGGACAACGCGCAGGATATTCCAAATATCAAGAGAATAGACCTCGAAGGGATAAACGATGCGATTGTGGAGGCGGTTATAGTCCAGCTGCAGGTAACCGCAAACCGCCCACACTTGGTGAAGGATCTTGCCACCGTCTTGTCGCAGCAGCTTGCCATTGTTCAGCAGTCAGTTCACCTAGCATTTTCTGTCCCTTATATATCCTCTTTGCTTACTCTCGCAGTTCCGCCAATCCCTGTGCCATCATATCTTCCCGTCTATCCACATACCTCAAGCGATCCTGTTGGAGCGCTCTGGCTCCATGCCCTTTGGCGAAACAGCTTGAGGCTGTCCACCCTCGACGCACCTATTTCTTTCTTACAACCTCACCACACCAAGCAATCCCGGATACGACCTTGGCTCAGTTGCCACGGCGCTCAGTAATATCTCCATCATTATCGAGTAGTGCCTCTCGCTCAGATGAAGACGAAGACACCGACCACCGAAGAGAGCTTAGTCCATCTCCAGAAATCGACCTGTCGTCGCCCGATTTTGACGAGATCGACGACGACATAGCCATGCCATCAACGCCAGTTGGTTCTCTTCCCACCTGTTTCCACGTCCCTCGTAGCCACAGGAGTGCATCGCCCCCGCTGGAGAAAGACGAGAGGGAATTCACCCAGACTGCAGATGGACTACAAAAGCGCAAGCTCGGTGGTGAGCTTTTGGGAACACTTGGCGTAGAATTGGTTACAAATACCGACAATCCAGCACAGGATGACACGATGTTTGATGAAAACAAGACACTAAGCGTGAGCATGGTGGCTCCGATGAGTTTCATTAGTAGCCCAGCAATTCGACCAACCCTTTCGTCAAATATGAAGAAGGATACCGAGACGGACAGCTGGCTGAAGGTTGGTAAATTGTTGGAGTGGGATCACAGTCCGGAGGATATCGAACTGGACGAGCTTGAGTGTTTGTTGGACGCATGCTAGTCAAAGATGTGTGAGTTTTGCAGGCGCAGCTCTGCGAATACCTCTCACCACTGCAATGCGCCTACGTCCAGAGAAAACTCGATTCGCTCTCAAGCGATCATAGCCGGCTCATATACCAACCACCTTGGTTGGCCATGAAACTGCTGGAAGGTATTATCGATTGCCACAATGACGCCCACTCAAGTAAGCTGCACTGTTTGAGTCATTGGCTGGAGGTGTCATGCCGTTGAAGGGGAGGAAAAGGGGATCGGCTTCCAAGGGGCAAGGGGCTGCAAGGGACAGGGACGATAGCCCCAACCGTGTACTTGTAATTGTATGATGTCGTCCTGGCATGAGCTGTTGAGAAAGGCCGTCTCGCGACTTGTGTCCTATGAAAGGAGACAAAACTCTCCTGTCTCATCCTTGTCTTGAATACTCTGAACCTGTTAAGTGCAACCGTGCAAACATCACGAAGCCCGCTATTATATGGTCGGCTCCAGTGACTGTGAATGGCTTCGGGCCATTTTGATAATCTAAGACGTCTCTCCAGCGCTGCTGGTGACCTTCAGCTCAACCCAGAAAGTGGTGCCAAGCTGCAAGAGATAAGGCCGATCCAGGTGAACCACGTTTAATCCTGGAATTTCCCGCGTTGCGTCTTGGACAATACGTTCGATATCTCGATTCCACCAGCAGCCATATTTGTGGAAGTGCGACGCTGCAGTGCTGTCGAGCATGTTATTCACGACGTTCCACCATCCCCTGCCATGTTCTATGAGGATGATGCGGCCAGTGTCTGGCTGTATAGTGTTGGCAAGATTACGCAGCACTTGCACCGGATCCTCTACACTGCATAGGCCGAAAGTCTGGATGATAGTGTCATACTTGGCCCTAGTCGCAAGTTTTGGGACTGGGAGAGGAATGAAATCCTGAATATCGGACCTGACGATTCTGAATGCTCCAGAAAGGTATGCCTGTTCTCCCCAGCTTCTATTGGAAGGAGTCTGATGTGTCCTCGTGACAGCACTGTCTGCGGCTATGCTGGGAGCCGCATCCACTAGCTTCTCGATGGCCACGCCTAACATGTCACTAGAGATGTCAACGCCAGTAAATGACAGCATCGGGCTTTGTGTGGGCGAGTCTCGCACGCCGAGGTCTTTGGAGGCGAGAGCCCCGTATTTTGCCAGGTTTGTGTCTGCTTGTACGATGTGGCTCCAGTCATAGAAGGCCATATTCCGACCGGTACCAAGCGCTACCTCCAATACGTGTCCGCGAGCTTGTTTGGCAACCTTCTCGCGTAGCGATGTGATCCCCATGAGCCACTCTGGCATGTTCAGGTTCCGGTCAAATTGTCGCGCAGACTCTTTGCTTTTAACAGGCGGTTGTTGTATAGCAGCTGCATCTTCTGACGGCCACGCCTGCTTTTCGTGGGGAGACGGGGAGGAGAGGTACGAAGAGACAAGGAAGCCAAAATATATGCCCATCCCCGTCGCTGCAACCATGGCCCCCCTAAGCCCCAAATTTTTCGTTTGCTTGATAATATCTGGCGGAGACAGAGCAATCGTGGGTTTGGTCGGCGACTCCCTTTCGATGCGTTGTTAATATTCACCCTATAGTTAAACTAGATAGGTCTCAGCACAAACCTGATGCCTTCCCGCGGCCGTCGCCTCAAAGGTCTCCCTACTTGTGCTGAGTAGAAGCGTACATATCGCAAGGATCGCCGACATGTAAATCTTGAGATGAGGTGAACAATTGGACGCTCTACTTTAGACATTGGGCACATCTCGCTTGTGGGAATGAACAGTGCTGGAGTTTCCCCATGGATCTGGTCGGTTGAAGGGCAGTGCAGAGGGAGGGCAGACGGAGGCAAAATTCCAAGCTGTAACATACAAGGCAGGGCATGGGTGGATCCACATAAGAGGTAGTAGAAGTGTACCCTCCCGCACTGTATAAAACTAGGCCTGGCAACGCTCCTTGGGTGAGAAGTCCACTCATTGCTACTCGCAGGAACACCATTATACATCAACGTAGGTGATACGTAGTCTAGCGGGTCTTTGATGCCAGGCTTGCTGGGCTACAGGCTTGCTGGGGAGATTTCAACATGCCTGGCGTCTTGACCATACAGGCAAACATACACAGTCAGCTGAAGTTGTCTGGACCTGTGCACACAGATTCTACGTCGGTAGACGTCCGACCTGGATCTGGACTGCAGTGGTAAACCCGCACAAGGTAGATTGGCTACCTACTCGGGGATTTGTCACGTTCTATGTCATTTCCGTACATTGAGGCTCGACTTAACATCGCAGCCTATCCCTCACTAGTATGGATGCCAAGAGTCGCCGGGAGCTTATAAATACATGCGCTGAACATCCCGTAATGGATAATTCTACTAGATGTTCTGCTAAATGGCTTGACTACGTTAATCTTTGCGGCAGAGATCTAGAATGGCCGCCAGTCTTAACCAGCCCTTTGCTCCCCATCCCGAAGGCCCGGAGTCCACCTCTGGACGAACGGCAGTGTACCATTTCCACGCTATCTGGTCAAGCTCTCGCGGATCCAAATGGTCAGCCCAGCTATCGAACAAAAGCCGTAAGGCGCCGAGTACTCGCGCAAGATTCTCCTCCTTCTCTGACTCCATGCCGACCTTAGATCTCTTCGTTCCTCTCCGGGCTACAGAAAGCTGCCCGTCGCTCGTGTGTCTGCCCTCCATCAAGAGAGGGCCTTTGTCGACCACCGAGTTCAACTCTTTCGTCTGCCCTGATTTGGAGGTCGCCTCGCCAGGCCCAGATGCAAAGCTTCTGAGTAGATAATTCCTCGCTGATTCTGGTCTGTGTACGATGGCTCCCACAACTGTCTGCTCGTAGTAATTTTGCGCTCGTGACCCGAAGCTCCCGGCAGACGACCTGGACTTCATGCTTTCGAGATCTAGGGCCCACAAGGCTGCGCTTGTCTCGGATAAGTAATCTCGAGGTCGTCTCACACGCTCTGCAAGAGCGTCGTTGATACAGCTTCGCATGAGCCTCCAGCGATCCGGTCCAAGCAATATGCCCCCGAACCATCTGCTGATCAATACCAAGGCGTCGACAACATCTGCCCCCCTCATCACGCTTAAGATGAACTCGCCACAGCCAGCCTCCCCGTCGTCATATGAAGCTTCACGGACACCTCCTACATCCTCTTGTGCGCTTTTTGGGCGAACTCGAAGTCCCCATGCGTTGTGGGTAGCTGACTCGAGGTGCGAGTCCGACTCTATTAGTGACTGGACTACAACCGAGCCCAGGGAGACGTCGTCGAGAAATATTACCCTAGCAACGAAAGAAGATGACTTGAAAGAAATCGTTTGGCCGGCAGTCCAAGTGGATGTTGATGATTTACTGCCCAACGACTGGGCAAAGGCGGAGCTGGGCGTGTTCTTCAGCTCGTTATGCAAGATTTCTTCGTCACCCTGTCGGTCGTAGTCGCCTCGCTTGAGAACTGCAATGTCTCGACCCATAATCTTGACCTTTGGTTGCCCGTCACCCCATGACTCAATTCCTGTTGTAGAGGTTGTCTGTAGACCTAGGCTGATGGCTTTTGACCTCGAATTTGCACTTACGACTGCCTGGGCCAGACTTAAACGGCTGGACAGAGGCTGCTCAGGCATCGTGTATCTGAGTAGCTCTACAGTGAAGGCAAGCATGATGGGCGCGCGATTAGTGTAGACGGACGTGTTAGCGATGATCTGGTCGTCGGCGACCAACGGAAGTGTTAAGGAATTCTCCACTTCTTCTGGTGTCTGCTGGTCAGAATTATCATTGTACAAAGACGAGCTGTGCCTGACGCGCTTCCCCCGTGGTGGCGACGCTGGGCTACCAGCCGTACGCTTTTGGGAAGTTTTCATGTGGGCTTTACAAGCATTGTGAAGTGACTTTGCTGCCTTCCCATCACTGATAGCGGCCTGGATAGCATCCAAAGGTGCGTCAGCAATTTGTTGGATGCTGCGGTAGATCAGCATGGGCCGCATCCTGGAGCTGGGCATCGTCGCAAATCAGTCATCTGGCCTACCTTCTTAGGTTGATGCCCTGGAGTGCTTTGACTTCACCCATGGCAGCTAGCATGGAGACTTTCCTGGCAGTGAGGATGCGAAGGAGCTCTTGGAGATCCTGCTGCGTCGCCATTATAGGGATTCTCGAGGTTATTTTTGCCTTTGCTAGAAAAACCCGTTGAACTAGCACTTTGTATCATGATTATTTTGCTCCAACATATAATGAACATGTGGTGGGGTTTCTACACTTGAAAAGAAACTCCTAAACGCGAGTATGCGACCCCGCCATGTAATTAGGGAAGTCGTAGCACGAGTCGCAGCACAGTTCCAGGACCTAGATCTCAGCTGTGTTTGTATACCAACGATGACTAAAAGACCATACAGGCAGCCCCCAGAACAGAGCGAGGGAATCATAAAGCCAAAATAATGTGGTAAGATACATAAAAAATGTGGTGGCAAGTCTTTGACTTGATGATGCTTCATTCCCTAACGGCACCAGTTCGAGCGGAAATGAGATTAATGAACTTTCCTTGCCTGCGCCATTGCAGCGCCTAAAACTATTTATCTTACACCAATACATTTATACTACAAGAGATTTCAGGATGCTGGCCTAGAAACCTTGGCCGGCAGCCTGAGAAAGGCAGCCACCCCAATGTGACATAGCAGCTCCAAGCACTTGCCGGATGCACTGTTCAACGACGGACCATAAACGCCACCACAAACAATTGCTTACTAGCCGGCCGACAGCGTGAGTTGATGATCTGTAGACAGCATCTCTCGCCACAAAGAGCTAGGAGCGTCCTTTAATTTTTCTTAAGAAAGGACCGAGAAATGGCACTACTCTCTGTTGTCCTACGCACGCTGCAATACTGCGTGGAACCGTTCAATGACCTGCAACCGTAGATGTCAGCTTAGATAATTACCTGAAAGATCTCGCTGATCTGGGCCTCACCTCCGGGTTTGACTTGACAAACGGCAGGTCAAAGAACATATACTTTTCGTTCTTCAGCAGTTCAATGATGGTGATCATGAGCCCCCATGGTTGGGGCCAGTACCCAATTAAACGCTCCCAAAGAACCCGCGTGATTTGCTGACGAATCTCCGACTCTTCCGGGTCGTTCAAGTCTTGCCCAAAAATTTCGAGTAAAACTCGACTGAAGTAATTGGTGTGCGCGTTAGGGAATCGGAGCTGGTTAACCATACTCGTTATCAGATAGTAGCGGGCCTCCGGAGGCAACTCGTGGATCAACAGGGATATAGTAGCAACATCTGAAGTACCCGGACCAAAGACATCCCCACCGCTCTGGGCTGCTTGGTCAGATGCATACTTGCCAATGTATAGGGTGATAGCGTCAATGACACGGAGATTTGCGGAGATGGGAACGTAACCAAACGCCGTCTCGGTTCCGTCGCTCTCGGTTATGGCACGAGCAATGTGGGCCAGAGTATCTTCCGAAGGACCGCTCTGCAAAGTTTGGTCGAGAATATTCAATAAGCCCAAATGCTGCAACACAACAGCCGAATCTTCTGTGAGACTAGGAGACTCGTACACTTCCTCCATGCGGTCCACTTGAAGCCCGGGGTGTAAAGGGTCAGGTATCTTGGCGTAGGCGGCAGGGTTAGCTGCTAAGATGGCGTTGATGAGCTGCTTACAGTGTTGGGGGATGCAAGCACGAAGTTGGTTGGAATAAGCCGCGACATAATCGGAGTAGTCATGCTGCAGAACTACTAAAAGCTTTAGAGTAGCACGGTAAATGTCTCTGATGATGTTTGAAGGCTCCAAAGCCTTCAACTGGTCGCCAACATAGTCCAGAAGTTGTTGAAGTAGAACCGTGAATGGCAACCAGCCAGTTCGATCTTTTAGAATGGCGGGAAGAAATGCGCGATGCTGCACAAGGGATAGCCAGCCATAGATAAAGCCTGGCAGATACCTCGGTCCCAAGGCAGTGAAGTTGGCAGCGAACTTCAATGTCATGTCGTACCGTTCCACCTCTGAAAGCAGCTCTACCATGGCGCCAACTTCGTGCAGTATCATGGACAGTAGGCGGTAGAAGACTCTCTGATTAAAGTGTTCCCCGCGTTTTACGTGGTGATGGTTTAGAACAAGAGTAACCAGGGACAGTACGGAATCCATAAAAGCTGGTCTGCTGGACGGAGCGCTAGATTCCGAATCTGGGTGTAGTCGAATGAGCATGCTGATCATCTTAGCCAGTGCATCAATGGCTAAATAGCCATCGGTGATCGTGCCCCTGGACTGCACAAAATGCTCGCACCTCTCCACGGAAGTGTCAATAGCAAGCCTCAGAAACAAGAAGACATCGTCTTTATCCCTGACTATGCCTCTGGCTTGCATTTGCCGCACAAAGAGCAGGGGTGAATTCTCCGAAGCGTTCGGGTTGTTGCATAAATGAACCCACTCGTCAAAGACGTATTCCATTTGGTCTTGTTGCAGAGACTCATCGTCTGCTTGCGTCGATGACTGGTGGAGTCCCTGGCCCAGGAGCTTAGCCTTCAGGCGTTGACTGACAGCGGAGTCGGCGTCGTCTTGGATCCAGGCCCAAGTAGCCTCGAGGGTACGCACAAAGTCACTGTACATAGCTAGCGGGCGGGTCCCGAGTAGTGCCAAATCCATCATCTGCTCAAGAAACTCCAAAGAACCTTCTTTCCTCTGCTGTAGTGCCTTTGCCATGGACATATCAATATTTTTCCAGTCCAGGAGATCGGTCCGGAGTAGGGCTGCAAGAAGAGGAAGATGAAGAAAGCCATGGCCTGGCTGCTGGCGGAAGAGCGCGGTTACGCGATTATTCAGGGCTGGGCCAGAGATTTTGCGTAAGGTTTCGAGCACGTGGACTAGGCTTTCGAGGGCTAAGTTGTCCTCTACCTGACTAAAGATGAGTTGTATGATCTGGTCTGCTGCATAGATGGCGAACTCCTCGGAACTTTGAGAAGTCTTGATGATATGCTGAACGACGGCATCTACAACATCCAACACAGGGTGAGGTCTCGGCAGATCCGCGAAATGCTCTTCGTGCGCTTCAGTTGCCACGCGTTGCAGTTCGACCAAGAGCTTCTGGACTCTTTCAATAAGAGCCCGGCCATCCAGTTGAAACGCTGGAGGTCTGCCGTTTGACATTCCTGTAGTATGGACGGGAGCGTATGGCTGAATCTGTGCGCTCAGATGTTGAACTGCGGCAGGTGTCTCGGCGGGTGTTGGGATGCTAGGCACCGTGCTGAATTGATCTTGCAGGACTTCATTGGCGAGGGACCTTGTGGTATCTGATGTGGATGGCACATGTGATGGCGCAATTGATGCGCTGTGTCGAGGCTGGCGGGCGAAATCCTCGTATATTGCCATCTGTTCTGGATTCAGTCCTCCTAAACTAGGAGATAGCTTAAAAGGGTTTGGGATTGTCCAAGCCCATCGACTAAGAGATGGGTCAACATAAGGCTCGCTGGGTCGCTGTTGACGGTGACGGCGACGCGCCTCAAGTTCGGGTTCTATCATTTCCTCGATTTCCGGTACTGCTCTCTCTTCTGCTTGTTTCTCGATAATATTACAGGCGAGATCGAGGTTGGAGTTTACGCACATTATGATGGTACCTTCGGGCAGTCCCTGTGGAAGGTCGTTTGACAGATTGCGCATATAATTGGTGAAATTGGCCCTGAGCGGTTCCTTTGAGGTTACCAGTGCCAGGCTGCCCGCTGTAGCTTTGACCATGCTGATAGCCGAGGTTCTCACCCTGTTCTCGTCCGGCTCCGTTGCGAAATCCTTGTGTATCATTTGCTGTGTTGAGATTGCAGCTATCGTAACCGATCGATCGACAACTGGCTGAATGATATCCTGCAGCGCACGTGTGAGAGCAGTGCGAACGATCTCATGGAGCCGGGTCGTAGTAACGACCATTTCGTTGGTGGGAGGAACGTGTATCATAGGCCCCAGGTCAGGAATCGCAGCAGCAATAACCTGTGGCGAGAGACCCACATTTACGCCAGGAGCAATACCGTTCATCGTGAGGTTCTCGAATGTTTCCAGAGCTTCTTGTGCAAGAATCTCCCCGGGATCATCTACTGCGGTCCGATTCAGGATCTCCCCAGATGGCTCAATGCTCTTGTGATCAAGGTTAAGGCCTTTGCACAGCACCTCGATTTCAAATTTGAGGTTGAGCTTGAGCTCTGCGTGATGGTAGAGCTCAATCAGAAGGTGGATGATATCCATAAGCCAGGGGTTGGGTGGTCGAAAAACTGTCGAGGACGCCCCCTGAGTCAATACCTTACAAACAAAAGGAATCACTACGACAAGCCTTTTCGTATCGTGAGCTTCAATGAGGAGCTGCTTAAAGGCGATATTCTTGTGCTTTATGGGTTTGTCTCTTGCCAGAGTTAGGAGCCCCAACCACCCGCCCAGGTTTTTGAGATGGGATCTTTCTGTCGAGTTTTGAAGGGTTGCTTCAGAGTTGAGCATCCGAGCGACACTGACATATGTCTCCCTAAGCACCTCTGCCCACAAGACTTTGTCCTGAAATAGCCTGACGAGCTCCAGATAGACTTGATGATAATTTGGCTGCATTTTCGCACGCTCTCCAACAAGGTGACTAGCAAACCACTGCTGATGTCTCTGTTCCAACATTTCGCGAAGTTCCTTACACATAGACTGGAGAGTTGTCTCAGTAAGATTGTTGAGAACGAACTGAATCTTTCCTTGTGCATCGCTAGAAGGCTCTTCAAACTCGACTCCTGAATAGGGTTCCTCGGCATGAATGGCAGCAAAAGGTGGCGCTAGACGTTCAACTATCCGCAAGTCTTCGCTGTTGCCATTCGGAAGAGATTCACTGGGGAAAGTCGCCCCATGACTAGGCGTTGCGATACCGTTACGAGACCTCAAAGTCTCATCTTCGTGATCGCGAACCACATCTTCTGCCTTCTTCCATGCCTCTGTGCCTTGCAAACCGGGAATCTGCAGGAGCTGCTTACAAAATCCAGGCCATTCTCGGAATCGAGAGAAGAGTTGCATGAGTGCCTGCAGACCAAACTTATACATGGAGTCTTCTGGCATGTGATCCCTGACAGCCTCAAGGATCATGCCTAGGCCAATTTTGAGCGGCAAATCCGCAATAAGCTTGTGTGAGATGATGCCTCCAAATAAAACTGCTGTCGTGGCCAAAGCTTCGAGAGGGTAGTCCACATAGTGGGCATACTCGTCAAATAAACCGTGGATCATGCAGGCAAAGACATCTTGATCCAAGGAATCATGAGAGTGCTTGTATCGATCTAGAATCTCAACAATGTTGCGGACCTGAATTTCGTCACCATACATTTTCTTATAGTGTTCCTCCATTTTGCTGTTGGCGGCCGTGGGTAGCGCGTTCCCGTCCTTCCCATTTGTGTCGATGATGTCGTCGAATCCTTCTCCATAGTTGATGAGTCTCGGATACACGGTAATGCAAGATCGCTGGACCATGATGAGATCTTGAACTGGAGCCTTCGGCAAAAAATCTTCGAGAATCTGCAATAATGCCGAGACCGTTCGAACTTGCAGGGTTGTACTAGATTTGGCCGGGGGCTGTCCATCTGTAGGTCTTTGAAATTGCATTTCCAGGTTCGCCTTGATCATCAAGAACTGTAGCAATGATCGCGCTATCTCGTTGCTCCTGTCCGAGTTCTGAGCCCACTTACTAAGGTCAAGATATCCCTCAGAGTGAGCTAGGGCCGCAAGATCGAGTCCAAATCCATTTGGCAGGTAAACCAGCTCATCCAGCCATTTATGCTTCACTGCGTGTTCGAAGATTAGAGGGAGGTCTGTTGGTTTCACCGCGTGCGCATCGACAAGCCGTTGCGTCACCCAGTCTCTATCTTTCTTCCATAAACTATCCAGCACGAAGTCATACTCCGGGGTTCTCTTGTACAGGAAGTTTTCGAAGAGGGAGTTCAGCGTTTCAACGGCCATTGTAGGCCATGGCTTTGGTACGCCGAATGCAGAAACAACAAAGATGTCTAGGTTAGGAACGACGACTTCTTGAAATAACCGTTTTGCCTCGACACTTTGCGAAGCGTGGACCGAATGCAGAGCCACATGGAAGACTGCCGACAGCGCTGCAACGGAAACTAAAGGGTGTTTGACAGCCAGGGCTGCTCGTTCTTGAACTGCTGACGATGACTGAGCATATGCATCCATTGTCAATGTTGGCTGCATGCCAGGGATGGTGCTGGCATCAAGCTGATCTGGTGTCAGGGATGCAAAAGCACATATAAAAGAAAGCTGCGTTTCGGGGTTCTCCCAGTTACCACCCCAAAGGTGCTGGATATCGAATGACGGGCTATCTTGTGCAATCGGTAAGAGCGCGTTAAACAAGCGCAGGAATTGCTGCGAGGAGATGCGAGCAGATCTCTGATCGAAGTACGAGACAACGTCTTGCCACTTAAACGTCGACGAGAGCACGCGGCGAAGGGCTGCGACGAGAACGGATGTGTCATGCCTTGGAGACTGGCTGATCGTACTGTATGTAAGAGCAACTGAGACTTGTTCCTCAGTCAACTGAACGTTGCTCGGGCGGTTTGTGAGGTGGGCAAGGCAGGTGTTCTCGTCCCGTGTAAAGTCGGACCCTGTCCTTTGGATATACAGTGCCAAGGCATTGGGAGGTTTATCACTCAGCACCCTTACCAAATCCAGTGCAGCAAGGACTTCTGACGGTGGTGCGAGATCCAGAACAGTATATCTTGCTTGCACTTTGAAGGCTAGCTCAGATTTAGACGCAGAGTTGAAGTTTGGTGGTTGATACTGTATGAAACGATCGACGATGACGGCAATGAAGGAGGCTGACAAGTCCATATGGTCGTCAAGATCATGCCTGGAGAGAATGTTTACGAACGTGGGGAAGTTTGTTGACAGAATTGCGTCAGCTGTGCCAAGCCGTCAGTTGAGAGTGTTCCAAATGTATGGTTGCAGGAAATAAGTACCTTTTGTCTTCAGATCTGGTCTGGAACCAAGCTTTACTGCCAAGGCCAATATAGTCTTCTCGAGAGCGTCGAGCTTAAAGTGCTCCATAAACGTGGATAGGTCAAAGTCGCGGAAAATATCCTCAGTTCCAGTCTCGATAGACTCCGCAATCTTAGTCGCCTGATTTACGTCGTGAGCGATGTTCCGCATCTCGCCCACCAAGAGGTGATAATTTCCTGGATTGGAAACCGGCCGATTAAGGCCGGGAAATATCTGGGGCGCATTGCTGGCGACTAAGCGCGTAAAATACTTTGAGAAAACTTCCATGCCGTGATCATCGATAAGCTTCGAGGGGACTCGCAGGTTAGCAGCATTCAAGGATTGGGTCAAAACCATCAAGCGCACCTTTTTCAATTGATCCGCCTGTGTTTCCCACTTAGCCCGATCCTTATCCTCCTTGATCGTACTGAGAAGAAGATATATTTGCGCAACAACAATCTTGATCAGGGGATTCGTCCCTGTCGGACTGCTGGTACTAGGACTTGCGCCTGCACTGAAAGCTCCTTGCTGCGATGAATGCTGCGGATGACCAATTCCCGTTTGCAGAGTTTGCGCAGGATTTGGTGAAAATGATCCCGCTCTTGATTGTGGGACCATGGGATATTCGCGGTTGAAAGAAGTGACGGTGGAGCGTCTGTTCCTGTATGAACAGAGCGGCTTCCTTGCTGGGCTTGATGGCTTGGTTTAGAAACCAGGCAGAATGCTAGATCTTTCGCGAAGTATGGTCAGTGTAGGCTGGTGCGACACTCAGATCCGGTTCATCAGTTCGTTGTTGCGGTCGAGGAAACCCATGGGCATCAGTGGAGGTTATCCGTCAGGCTATGATGGGAGGGCTGGAGAGGGGACCTGGCTAGAGAAAGCCAGGTCACAAGGCGAGTTATGATGAAGATTAGCGGTGTGAGCCGCACTTTCGTAAGAGATAGAGGTGATAAACAAGGGGTCCCAAAGGTGCAGTGTGGTGAAGTCTTGTTGAAGCGAAAGACAGTATCTTGACGTCTCTCAGAAGACGATTGTAGGTTCGCTGAGGAAGAAATTAGAATCATAGACAGACTTGGGAAGTGCTACCATGCAGGGGATTTATCTAGCGAAAGACGCCCTGGGGTACCCGTACGGAGGACAGGGAAGGTGCCTATAGGTGGACGATCCAGGCCAAAGATACACGTGACTAGGCTTCTGGAGCATGCGTTTTCAGTGGTAATTGTGGCCTGAGGCTAAAGCTTTGACATACTTGGCGGTCGTTGCTGTGGCAACTAGCAGGGTTGATTATATTGCCATACGGAATCTCTGGACCCAGCGGTCTTTGGTGCACACATCTTACATCCACATCCACATTCGAACACATTCTCGTATGCGCGTTAACCTCCTCGTATACGTTGACTTGTTTCGAGGGAAATCTCGAAGAGCATATGGCAGCAGATCAGAAACAGCCGTTTTGACCCGACCTAAAAGGAAGAACCTGGGTTATTAGTGGCCGCTCGAACGACGAACTGGTCTCCGCAGGCGGAATGCCTGCACCATCAGTGGACGGCCCATCTGTGGCTCTCTCTTGTATGCTTGTCTAGGCACCTAATTCTTAGTAGCGGCGCTGACAGCACATTAGTTGCGAATAACTTCTGGGGTAAAGAAGATGCCGGAGTTGGCCCTCTCCTGGAGCGCATGCATGCTGCGAAGCAGACGTCTGATGAGCTCAAGGCTTTTTACAGCGGTAAGTCGGCTAGTTGCTGGAGGCGTAGCAATATGGCCAGAGTCGCCGGGAAGTGTCTAGTCTAACATCTCCTATTAGCACGAGCATCCATTGAAGATGAGTATGCCAAAAAACTACTATCGATATGCCGCAAGCCTTTAGGATCGCAGGAAATGGGAAGCCTCAGGTTCTCCCTAGACGTGGTACGCGGCGAGGTCGAGGCAATGGCAAAGCAGCACCAAAGCAACGCATCCCAAATGAAGAGTGAGCTTGACGAACCTCTGGCTGCATTTGCTGGAGGGATGAAAGAAAGAAGAAAGATTGTGCAGAATGGAATAGAAAAACTCCTCAAGACGAAGATTCAACAAACTCAGCATGTCAACAAGGTCCGTATTCTCGGGTTCTGATACACAGTGGGGAGTTATATCCGATTCTAATCCCTTTATAGACTCGAGATCGTTACGAGCAGGAATGTTTGAAGATAAAGGGGTACTTGGCGCAGGGCCACATGGTGATGGGACAAGAGGAGCGACGGAATAAAGCAAAACTTGAGAAGACCCAGATTAGTGTTGCTACATCCAACACCGAATACGAAAGTGCAGTGAAGGCTCTGGAGGACACCACCGCTCGATGGAATCGAGAGTGGAAAGCCGCAGCGGATAAATTTCAAGACTTGGAGGAAGAGCGGTTGGATTTCACCAAGAGCAGCTTGTGGACGTTTGCCAACATTTCCTCCACAGTCTGTGTTAGTGATGACGCGTCCTGCGAAAAGATCCGTCTGTCACTAGAGAAGATGGATGTTGAGACCGACATTGTTACTTTCATCAACGAAAAAGGCACAGGACAGGAGATTCCAGACCCCCCCAAGTACATCAATTTCTGCCGGGGAGATATCAACGACACACAGTCAGAACCATCAGAAGATGAGAGTTACTCGGTGGCACAGTTTCCGAGAAACATCAATCCTGCGTTCCGGTCGTCATCTCCTCAGCCGTCAACATATGAGTCACATCATGACCCAAACTCGAATCTTGCGCAGGATATGAGTTATAGAGATCCAACAGCTCCATCCAGCAGAGAAGCGACATTGACACCTCAAAAGGCTGCCCTGGCCGCCGACAGGCAACGGCAGGCGTTTCCAGACGCATACCAGGTGCCGCAGCAGAATCGACTGCCAATCGAGGTATCGCAGCATGGGCCATTTGCTGCCGTCCCGCATGACCCCTATCCACTTGATGGCATGACTATGCTTTGCCGCACTGGACCGGCTTCCGAAAGAAGTTCCCAGCCGGCATCAGCCAGACCATCCAGCAGGGATTCCCAGAGTGACTATTCTAATCCGACATCATTGTCAAGCCAGGAAATGTCGAGTGGTAAGGTATCGCCAATCAAGCAAGACCCTGCTGCAGCGCATACATCCGATAGGAGGGTTCTCAAGAAGAAGAGTGGCTTCTTCCAGAACCACAGTCCTTTCCGACGAAAAAGCACCAAGGAGGTACAAGGCCCAGCGTCTAACCGGAATACATGGCATTCCTCCTCGTCACACGTAGGCCAAGGCAGTCCGAACCGCAGGCCCCAAGCTCACCAACAAGGTCCGCCAAATTTACTGTCTGATAGAGCGAGTGGTAGCCCGGAGCCGATCGATGCAAATGCCAGCTTGGCTCTGAACGTTGGGCAAAATGTTTTTGCGGTCACGACTCCGGACATGGAAAAAAGGACAAGTAGGGCAGGACGTGCAGCTATGGAAGAGACAGACCCCATCGCCTTAGCCCTCGCCGAGCTGAAAGGGGTAACGGTCGGTAAACAGTCCACGGTCAGGGTCTCTGCAGACCACTATCACGGCATAGCTACACCAGCTCCCGGGTCCCAGTCATTCTCAAGATCGGTCCCGCCGCTTACTACAAGCGGTCCTGTAGCAGCAGGCTTGAGAGGAACACCTCCACCGTCTTACGATCAACAAGTCCAAAGACTAGGCGTACCCCCACAAGCAGTTACTGCCAAAGCCATGAAGGAAACCTCGCAAAAGTTTACGGACCAAACGCGAAACATGTTCAGCTCGGGACATCAGAACGGGTCAGAAGGATATGCTGGCTCGTCTTTCTCTCGGCCTGGTACTAGGGGGAACGACCTACCCAGAGCAGCATCGCCTGCTCCACCACGAGCCACGTCTCCACGCCCTGGCCATCGCGACGATCCCCGAAACGGCCATAGATCAGCCTCCCCAAACCCACATAGCAGCAGTTACCGTGCCTCGTCGCAGATGAGCATGGCACCAAAACGAGGCTCTGATCAAGGTTACTACCGTCAAAACTCGCCCAACGAGATGGCTCGTGCAGCCTCGCCATCTCCGTACAGAGATTTTGAGAGGCCAAACAGCAGTCATGTTCATAGTGACATGGCTGTGCAACTTGCCCCCGGCGGGGGTGATGGCTATGGCTCTCAGCGGGGCCGAAACGGTGGGCGACCAGGAACGAGCTCAAGCAACAGAGCAATGGGCCTCTACGAGGGCGGTAGCCGACAACGGAGTAAGAGTGTAGCCGACCCGGCTCGACAGTATACCAGAGATGGTCGTCCAATCTTGCACTTTGGTACGTTTTTGCTGCAGCATTTGTTACTTACCCTTCAGTGGGCTAACTTGTTCATATTTAGCAAGGGCGCAGTACATGTACATCCCCGCCATTCCCGAAGAATTAGGTTTCTCCAAGGGAGACATGCTTGCTGTCCTACGGCACCAAGATGATGGCTGGTGGGAGGCAGAGCTCCAGGGAGGAAGTGGACGTATTGGGCTGGTTCCTAGTAACTACCTCCAGCCATGTTAGGATCAGAGTGAAGTGGATCAATAAAACGGAGTTGGTCACTCGACTAGGCTTCTGAGGAAGTTGTGCTTGTGTATGAAGAGGCCCCTCGTTCATAGATAGTTGCGTACTTTCAGTGATATAATAATGATTTGACTGTTGCTAAGCCTTTACTCGCAAACTGGCTGTTTGCTACGATATGCCCCGTAACAAAGTGAGTTTCTGTCTGGTAAGATAACGTGCGCTTAATTACATGCAATCATTACAATAGCGAGGGTCCTGGCCCCGCCCCGTTGCTGTAATATCCAGTGCACGGTCAGGGTTGAGTGCACCAGTGCTGCATGCCAGTCTACCACAGGCATGCAGGGAGAAGGGTCCCAACTTAAACGTCTCTTTCTACCTCGAGTAACCTCCACCAAGCTATGTTTTTGACTCTATTAATGAGTGGCGCGGATAGCGACTCTAGGCTCGACGTTCGATCTCGCTAGATTCAGTTCATATTCAGACGGAAAAAAATGGTAAAAATAATCAACAGAACGATGGTCGAAGGTCTCAGTTGCAGCCGCTGATGATCTGTTATCATGATAGGAAGCACTTGGCAAGGCATACCGACTTGTCGCGTCGAAACCCGCCCAGCGGACACTGCTCAACGCAAGCCTTCTCATGGTTAGCTCAATAACGCTGCTTTGCCTTGCTACCATTGCATCTTCGCTCTTCTATCGCCATTATCTGCCAGATCAAGTCGTGACGACCCCTGTCCACCTTCAGTATGGGTTAGTTGACGTTCTCACTGTCACAAAGTCGTCCCTTGGCTGACACTATGCCTATATCAAGATCAGGGCTCAATCCCTTTGGAGTTACGATGCTGCAGCATTTGAGGTTGAAGACACAGCAAGAGTATGATATCGCGGTCACACTGTCGATGCCACGTTCACCTGCAAATACCGATCGTGGCAACTTTATGATAGCCCTGTACCTGCTTGATTCCGACTCGGTCGCGTCAAGTAGCCCGGA
Source organism: Reticulascus tulasneorum (assembly GCA_001557505.1). Lineage (NCBI taxonomy): Eukaryota > Fungi > Ascomycota > Sordariomycetes > Glomerellales > Reticulascaceae > Reticulascus > Reticulascus tulasneorum. The sequence goes on from LSAX01000006.1 coordinate 2,048,211, forward strand.
ACCGCGCACCCCTCTGGAACCAAGTGGCCACTTTGACGGGAAATCAGTGCTGTTCTCCTCCCGCCGACCTGCAATTCTTCCCTACCAAGATTCCATAGTGTCATTAGCCTCTAGGGTGTTCTTTTTGCTCTATCACATGATGTTCACCGAGTCGCAAACATTTACCTTGACCATACCAATGGCAGAACGGCTTGTATTCACAAAGGCTTCTGCGATGCCAGCCTCAGCGTACCTGGAAGTCCAGGCCGGACAAGACATTCAGACCTACCATGCCATGATAACGATGACAGCCCAGCTCCAAGGTCTGCGCTGGATGATGTACTACTACAGGCTCCCGACATTCCTGGCCGCAACATTACTATTCTGGACGTTCGAGCTACTTTTTATGATACTTGCATGGCTGGCATTGACTGGCATCCTGGGAAGAGCTTATCATACTCCACCGGGTGGCAAACAGATCAACAATGCGAGGCACGACGGACAGGCGAAGAAAGGGGGGGCTGGAATGCTCCACGACCTCTCTGATGCTCCGAGAACCTTTCCCACGTACGGAAAACAACTACCACTGAAGTATGAACCCAAAGTAAAGGAGGAGGCGCATATGAGCCGTCAAGTCGGTGAAGAAATGCCTCAAGGGGGAGAAGCCGACGATGAAGAGGATGATGACGGGCTCAGTGGCTGGAAAGGAGACTCGGGAATTGGCACTAGCTTTGAAGAAGGGCCCGCAGATAATAGCCTTCGCCGAAGACCCTCTCATTCACGCTGAGGCCATGCATATTGTAGTTGCAAAGGTGGCGGACAAGCTAGCACCTCGATTGTTTCCTATGTTCGGTGCCCGTACTGTCTATGAAAGGCCCTAGGAACATTGCCGTGGAGAGGCTGTGTAGAGTCATATGCTCTCCGTTCCACGTCTGCTGGCCATCTTAGACATTTGCGTACTCAGTTTGGTTGCGATAAGGGTTGAGATGTCATGCCGAACCGGCGGCTTACTTTACTGCCTGCCTACTCCGATGGTAGGCAAGTCTCAAATCGCCTCAGACCACCAGTCATATAGGGGTTTTATGAGTACCTAGATATATATTTGATGTACGTACTTGTAACAAAGTCTAGTATAATATTAAACCGGGGTTTTTTTTTTCGTGTAATTTATTATATTGAGTTTTTTTTTTGTTAATTTAAAAAAAAACCCTATTTATATAACTTAAAATTATTATTATTATTATTATTATTATTATTATTATTATTATTATTATTATTATTATTATTATTATTATTATTATTATTATTATTATTATTATTATTATTATTATTATTATTATTATTATTATTATTATTATTATTATTATTATTATTATTATTATTATTATTATTATTATTATTATTATTATTATTATTATTATTATTATTATTATTATTATTATTATTATTATTATTATTATTATTATTATTATTATTATTAGTATAAAATTTTACTATTCGAGAATTATCAAAAGGTTAAATATTATAAATGACTTAAATTAATAGTCAAACTAGGGATCTAAAGTACCTATTTAGTTTTTATACAATTAATAGGCTCAAAATTCTTTACTCCAAACGATTACCCCACCTCTAGAATCCTTACTGGGGAGCACGTAGCAAAATCAGCGCTGGTGACATGGTCTCTACTACCCTAGAAACTCCACCACCATGGAGTGAGAGCCTTGTCCAGTGCACCACCTGCTCTCGTCTCTCAGCCTCATCTTTTCCACCAAAAGACATATGCACATTTCAAATGTGGGTACCCGGCGAGCTCTCATGAAATTCAACAGTCGTCCCGCAGCATAAAACACAGACTAGCAGTCTCCATATAGCCCACTAGCATATCCGCGACCCATCGACGCCTTGTATATCCGACGTCACGACATCGCCAAACCTGACATAAGGCGCCTATACTGGTCTCGCAAGTCCACGGGCAAGCCCGTCGACTCCCAACAACCATTTCTTGGAGCTGGTACAGTTCCATAAGCAGCTTTTGGCAGATCCAGGTCCTTGCCGCCCGCCTCCGACCTTCCAAACCCCGTGATCATCGACAAAGGCAATTGGGCGGTGTGACCGCACCTCCCTCAGCTCGCCACGATGCCCTGCTTCAAAGGTATCGCGGTCAGCATACATGCGAATGGGGCCCCGTTACCTGAGCATGGCATGCAGAGGCAGTCACGACTCTCACGTATTAGCACCTACATACCTGTTCCCCAACCTCAAATCAACGTCGAGTCAAACAAACCCGAGGCTGCTAAGTTTGCTATTTCGATCACTCTCCTGACCCCGGGCTTACCAATCCCCTATTCTACCCCGAAAGCGACGGAAAATAACCCGTATCCAAAGCCACAATTCGTTGGAGGGCTTCCGACCACAACAAATGATCGCGGGAAGTTCTCTGGGGTGGTGAACCCGTACATTCCCATGACGAACTCCGAGAATGAGACAATAGCGGCATACATTTATTTCGACGGCAGATCCAAGGAGGAAGTTGCGACACTACTACGACCTGGTGAAGAAACTTGGGTAAACAGTCGCTGGGTCCAGGTGCCAACCTCCGAAGGTGGTGGGTTGGCTGAGAGAGAGTTCCTCTTTCGTGAGGTCGGCTTAGAGCGGTGGCTGAACGGTCTTGACCTTCAGGGTCACGATGCCGCAGAGAAGCTTGAAAGGCGTAGGCAGAAGTTTGAAAAGCGGCGAAGACGCCAAAAGTCAATCACCCAGTCCGCTACTGTGGATGCTGAACACGTGTCAGACGGTCCTCGGGACACCCTTCGATACGGGGCTAATGATAGGTCTCCTGTTGAGGCGGTTTTTGATGAAGAGGACTCAGACTCACTCTCTGACGATGATCAACCTCCCGAGGCAACTGGTCAAATTAAGGTTCTCATGTTCCGAGTGCTTGCCTCTGGCGAGATCAAGAAAGGGGAATATTCTCCGCAGTTTGACGCCCATGACGACGACGACGACGCTGATGCCCGAAACCAAGACAATAATAACGGCGGTATGAATGCGGACGTGGAACACACCACAAGCTTTGCCAAGCCAAAAACTTTGGATCCCAAGACCATCAGCACCCAAACTGTCACTGGCATTGATGGGCCAGACAAACCATATGCCGCGTTTACGTTTTTCTACCGGGGAGAAAGTCAGGATATCCATTTTCGAGTTACTTTAGCGGCTAGCTAACTCTTTTGAACAGGACAACTGCAGAAAATTGGCGTAATCACTTCATCCAAGCCCGTTCAATCGACCCCAGGCTCGGCAAAAAGACGCTCTGGTCAACTAGACTTCTCGAATTTAGGCCCTCTGAAAGTTGGAGGGACAGTTGGGTTCTCCACCTTTCGTGACCAAGACACAGATGCCACACGGCGTCGAAAGGCAAGGAAGAAGAGCAACGGCAATGTGGGGGGGGTTTTGAATGACGACAGTGAGGATGAAGAAGACGAAAGTGAGATTATAGGAAGAATGGATGATGTTGACGACAAAGATGTTAACAATAAACTTGCTCCTGAGGATGCTCAATTTCAGGGCGAGCTTGCCGATGGTGTTGGCCGCATACGAGTAGGTTGTCGAAGCTCCAGGCCCAGAGGAAAATGCTGATACCGTTTGACAGCTTAAAAGGGCGCACTCGGCGGAACCTGATAGAACTGGCTCCAGTGGCACTACTGCAAATACCGTTTCAGCGGGTGTGTCCGCCGATCCCGTCCTCAGTTCCGGAAGCAGTTCACACCCGGATCTTGACGTCGCCCACGCGTTTGGTAGAAATCTCCCAGATGATTCTGTCATCGGTAGTCCTCTGAAGAAACAACGGCCCAGTATCAGTGCTGGCCAAGAAGACGCAGAATCCTTGCCGCCGACTGGCTTGATCGCCAATGCCAACAACAACGCAAGTAGAGCAGCCTCAATGCAGCAACCTGTATTGGGTGAGAAAGTGGAAGAGGAAGAGCTATGACGCTGTCAACGTATTGGCAATGTTGGTTTACATTTTGACAGAATTACCAACATGAAGCGAGATTGCCTGGCTTGCAAACATCACTAGTATGTTGATGGTTCGAATCTCAGCTATGGATCCCAGAGGTGGATTAGCAGCGAGTTGGATTTGCCTGGACTGTGCAAGAGATTAACCCCACGAGTTGTTTCTGTGGTAGTGGTAGTCCCACCACACACGCATAACGCACAGGGCAGAAAGTGAAAGGCACAAGGCAAGAGGTGCATCCTATACAGGCACTCTGAACACCCGTATTACGGTAGACGCCCGGAAGTACCAGCCCAGAATGCTTCAAAACAACGGTCCCGAGGCAGCTGTCTAGTCCAATTGTATAGAGACTGCTACTTATTGGCCCACTGCTCCTGCAGATCACCCGCTTGTGAAATAATGCTGCGAGCCGTCAATTGGCTGACGACTGCTTGTGAACATTCCACAAACTCCCATCAGTTGTGCAGAGGGACTCGAAGTATGGGAGGATTTCTAGTCTCATAATTTGAATCACATTCACTTTTACCCGACAAAACGACGCTAGTGCGCTAGTTACTCCAAGTAGCATGTTGGCTCTAAATGGCTTCTCATCCATTCTGAGGCAACAAGCGGAAGTCAAATGCTGCACTACTATTGGCGTCAGGAAAGATGAGAAGCTTACAGAGATGGCATTGAGATATGGAAGCTATGGGAGGAGCCATGAACCGGAAGCCAACTAAGTTGTACACGACCGGCAAGGTTGTGAGAGTCTTTCGTGCTCTGCGTTTGCGGTGTGGACTCCACGACGTGGCGTGAGAACTCTATACTACGCCTACCACGATAAGGCTCGCCCGTTCATTTTTCCTGACAGTCGCCGCTAACTTAACTCTTCTCCCGTTTCCGAGTCTGCTCTTGCTCCAACTATCACTTCATCCATACTTTTGTCGGGCCCATGATCCAGGGCTATCTTAGTGCCACTGAGTTTCGCTTGATCCCCACGTTTCGGGCTGGCCAACTCCTTGAATTGAACCCGAACCACATCCATTGTATTTTTGCTCTCTGACTTAGACCCAGGGCTATTGGCGCCCCTTGCAATACTCGAGTCAGAGGGCCGAGCTCTGTCTTTGAGCCACGCTGGCGGTAATCCCGGACCGCTATCAGCATTCCCGTAGTCGCTCTTCTTAGTTCCCTTTGGCCATCGCCCAGGGCCACGACCAGTGCCACCCGTCTTGCGTCGCGATGATTTGCTCTTTGGCCGAGAAGCGGTTGGTCGCCTGGCACTGCCGGCTGAACGTCGGGGACGCGAACTATTGTTACTCGCTGTCCGAGATATGGCTGGCCGTTGGACGGTTGGGCGCGGACGATCCGGGCGGCGGCCACCAGACGGAGGGAATATTTCAAATCTTGCCGGAGGTATGTCCCTGTAGGAAGTGGTCCAGTGCACTACTAGGTCATAGCTGGCATTTTCTGAGCTTGATTGTAATGGCGTATCTTCGATATTGGAAAGCCCGGATGATGTATCCCGGGGCTTCATTCTAGAAACCAGTTCGTCGTGCTGTTCAGTGGACTCAAAGATCTGTTGTTGGGCGTCGCCATCTCCGTAGATCGTGCGATTATTCATCCCCTCCGTGGATTCAATGACATCGCCATCCAAAGTTACTTTGGCAGTGTGAACAGCGGCGTCAGGAGAAACTATCACCATGCTCTCATTTGGCACGGCATCGGCTTTTGCCTGAGGATTCTTGTGGTCCTCATCTTCTTCCCTAGGGGCAATGGCCGTGATGGCTGGGCCAAGTTCGAAGTTCGTTGCATTGCTCCGACCCATAACGTACGGCGTCCAGGTCAAGGCTTTGGGGTTAAGTTTGACGTACCCTTTCCCTTCCCACTTGGTAACATAATCATTGCAGTATGCCAAGTCGACTCTAAAGGCGTACAGTCCTGTCTGAGGATCCCGAACAAGGCATCTTAGACCCTCCAGAGCTGAAATCACATCGTCGGGAGTAAGGCCAGTGTCGTCGGAAATCTGACGAACACTCAGGCCTCCTGTAATCGACTTCTCATCCGCAACATGATCTAGTAAATATCGGCACATCACCAATCGCCAATAATTCCGGTACGAGACTAAGCCCATGTCCGACAAAGGTTTCTCTGGGGATCCTGTCTTCTCCTCAACACGAGTGAGAAGATATGAAAAATCGATGAGCAGGTTGCCATATCCTTTGCGCTGATGAATTGGTAACGTCAAGATGCAAGAAACATTGTTCTGGCTGCTGGCTCTTTTCTCCTTAGAGAAATAGCCGACAAAATGATAGCCGAGGTCGTCAAACTCGCAGAGGACATAGAATAGAAATGGCTCAACGTCGTAGTACAGGGTCTTGGATCCCAAGAAGAGCTTCGCAAGAAGACAGAGGTTTTGGCAGTAGACAGGATTCTTTCGACCATCCACTTCGAACACCGACACTGACCCGTTGCGATAGATCTCATCCCCGGGTGGATGCTTGGCGGGGCACTTGAGTTTGTGGCGCCATGCTACATAGTCTGAGTTCATGTACTTCAAGCAGAACTCGCATATGTAAAGGATTCGGTTCCTGCTGTATTCTTCTGGATATGGCGCTGCGTACCAAGTATCGATTTCCCAGCCCCCAAATTCGATGCATTCAATTTGGCTAGCAGGTCCGGCTGTCTTTTTCGACTTCTTGACTGGTGCCTCGACGGCCAGCTGAACTGCCTGGAGGCGAGCTCGCCATTCCTCATCTGCCTTTTGTTTTGCCTCGTCAAATCGCCTTCGATCGTCGTTTGTTGGCAACGTCTTCGAAGTATCACCCTCAATTTCATTGAGAATACCACCATAGGGTTTAGCCTTAGTCTCATCGGTTTCGCGGTCAAAGAAGGAGTAAAATGGTTGCGAGAAGGAGGGGGTGATAAAAGGGGCGGCTACTAGCGAAGTTCTGTTGCCTGAACGGCCCTCAGAGAGTCCAACTCTTGAAGCTCTAGGTACATCGCCGTTTCTGTGCACTCGTTTTCTATTCAATGAGGCTTTCTGGGAGAAAATGTGACGGAGTCCAATGTGACTGACGCGAAACTTTGCGATAAGAGATTGTGGTCGCCGAGCGATCGTAACAGTTGGTGACCTTCGAGAAACCTTTAACCGTAATAGACGTGGTCGTTCTGGGTCATAGACTCCACCACGAGGGTCTTGGACAGCATCTTCGAGGCTTGAATTGTGTTCATCCGAGTTGTTCTTGCGCCGCTTTCGGAGGGACATGACTGTGTCGTCCGCCTCGATTGATGACGTCTTTCTCTTCCGGAGCAATCGAGATCCATCCATTGGATCACCGTCCAAGACGAGTTGGTTGAATACCGAATGTGAATCTGGCCTGACTCCTCCCTTCTGAGACGGAAGCAAATCTCTAGCGAGTTTCGAAGCAGTTGATCTCCGAGAGGACGGGGAAGCGTCAGGACTGAGATCTTCGTTGATACTACCTTCGATACCGTCGCCAGCATCAACTTGTGCGGGTGAAACACACTCAGTGCATTTCCAGTTTCCCGAACCTAGAAGCATGTAAGAGTCTTCAACTAAGAGGCTGTTCGAACGACATACCATCCCGGCTTAGAGCCTGATTTTCCCGAGCACAATGCTGATGTGCTGTCAGGAGGTTAGCCTTGGATGTACCTTTCAGCAAGTTGACACAGGTTTACGAACAATTTTCCCCGCAACCAAAGCATGTCAAGTATTCTTCGAATTCCTCGCCGGGGTCATGTTCTTCATCCTGCTTGCAAAAGATGCACATGTTGGGCGCTACAGCCTCGGATTCCTCGTCTTCGTCGCCCTCAGGAGCATCTTCCCACGTTACTGCTCCATCGGAGTCGTCGCCATTGTCACTTTGGGAGTCTGAATGTTCGCTGTCCACCCTACCGGCGACGTCGTCGTCGTCGTCGTCGTCATCCTCATCGTCGTCGTCATCCTCGTCATCTGTGTTTCCTGGTTTGATTTTCACGGCTCCGACGCCTTCATCTTCGTCATCATCTGCGTTATCGAGAACGCTGCTAGTACGACTTCCGACCCCAGTCGAGCTCCGTATCAGTTCGTCCCGCTCGGGATTGTGCCGACTGTCATCTGATGCCTCCGCATCCTCATCTTCGCCTTCAGCATCTTCATCTTCAGCATCCGACCCATCTTCACCTGAATCATTACTGTCTTCTGCGACAGCGCTCGCGCCAGTATCGTCATTATCTTCCTCTTCGTTCACGCCGGTGGAAAGGTCGTCCTCCGTAGAAGCGCCACGGTTGTTTCTAAACGCACTGGCACTCTCGGTGCTTATTTGGGCGGTCGCAGCTGCATCATCGTATTGTGCGTTCTCTTCCGACAGTAGCACACTCTGTTGCAATTCCTCCTCCATGAGCTGTGCGCTAGCCATGACGGCGGCTATGTTGGGACTTGGGCTGCCTTAGAGTGGGAATCGAGATGCGGACTATCGGTTGTTGACACTTCCATACAGGTTGCGGCACTGTTCAAGACCGCCCATGTCTAGTTCGAGATGGTCGCGCGCAAATGTGTTGGTGGTTTTGACCTTGCGTATCGGTTTGAGCTCCAAATCGGCATCGGGGATGGTGTCAAGATATGCGGCCCTCCTCATTGAATCAAGAGCATGCGCGAGGGACTAGTATTCCCCACTCCTTCAGTTTGGACCGCAGCTGAAAGGTCAAGCGAGAAGACGCGTCTAATTGCTGCCAAAATACTATGGACTGCGAGTTGTTAAGCGACGCGACGGACTGGATTTAGAGGCATACGGATAGTGGATCTGAGGGATGCCTTGAAGATCACACAGTGCGAGATACTTATGTCATCCAGAGCAAAGTGCATAGATTCTCGTGCAACTTGGCACAATAAACACTGTATACTCTCTGCCTCAGGCACTAAGAACCAGCCATCTGCGCATCTCCATTTCCAGAGTTGACTTGCTTCCATTGCCTGTCCATTTGGGCTGCCAGTCATCGCAATTACATACCTTCGAGACCCTCCTTCTGCTGCCATTCAATCAAGAGGGCATCGTACCCGACCACTTCCAACCCGCACGCAGTTTCCTCCGTCGCAATGCCTGTTCCTTTCGAAACACTGATTCCGTACGGAATTATAATTGCCGTAAGAGATGTCGAGAATCATACCAATGAGGATGGATGCTAAGTAGAGGTCAGATGTTTGGCGTCTCCGGCGCTGGGCTAGCAGTCATCAAGGGCATACAAAATGGTGGCAAGAAACCACGATACTCCTTGGACCAATGGGACAGGGTAACTTGTCACTTGCTGTCAACGTTATCGGAGCTCCAGCTGACTCTCTGTTTAGCAAAGTAGGACAATCAACCAAGCTGTAAGACGAACTTGACGCTGATATAACGGATGTGTAGTGATGGACAGGGATCGAAGACTCACGGGGAACTTGCGTGGACAAACAGACAATGCTGAAGCTCCGCCGGGCTTTGAGCTCAATAACCCCTGGAGAGTAGGTGCTCCTCGTTCACACCCGTCTCGCCTTCGTTTGTTGCCAGACTGACGTGAGGATTCTAGCTTGAAAAACGAATTTCATAGTGTCAGGGCGACAGGGCTCATTTGTACATAATCTCGGGTCGACTTAGAGAGAATCGTTTGACCTTCAATGCGGACTAACCTTGTCCATTTTGCCTTAGATGAGATCATTGGGTCACTGGCGACAAAAGCATAGCTATTTGCAGCTATCTGCAGCTATCGCTTCTTCATAAGCTTTTGTTAGGCGTAATCCACCATCCAGTCATAGAGGAGGGCGGGCCATTTCTATGCTCATATTCTAGATCTAAAGTGAACAACCTCTGATAGACCAACATTTAACCTATATTAACATTTGCTCTGTTCTTGTTCAGATTGTCAATCAGCAAACAGGCTTGGCAAACCTTTTGACTCGACATGTAACCACATTTCTCACACTTCCCTAGTGTCTGTAAAATGGCCGTTGACGTTGACGGGACAGACTCTTGCGGCCGCTCGACGCAAGATGCCTTCATCACCTCACCTCCCTGGGCCCGTCTGGTGAGTTCGGGGTGATTGAAATCCGTTTCCATGTCTTCATAAATCTCGGCCTGTCTTAACTGTACTTCCATTTGTGCGATTTCTGCTCCAGAAGTACGACCATTCTGAGACCCACATCCAGCACCAGTATCCTCCTCACCAACTCCTGTCGCAGTGTTTGTACACAAGCAGGAACCTATCGTTTCACCGTTGACTAGTCGAGCCATGTCTTCGCCACTCCTCACGATGTCAAGGATAGCACTCGGCCGAACTCGCTCAAGGTTCTTGATCAAGCTTCGGGCTGTGCCCCGGAACGCCTCTGGGCTATATATGCATTCGGTAGTGAAGTAATCCAGCTTTTTGTGATGCGCATACAGCACAATCTCCTTTTCGTATGAATACTTGAGCGGCTTGCTTCGCTTCACGTCGCTTTTGTCGTCTCCCGTCACGATACTAGTGCTTCTTGACAGGCGAGGTAGGTCCCCCCTGAGGAGATTCATGAGAATAGTCTCTGCTACATCATCCGCATTGTGTCCGGTCACCAGGTGCCTTATGCCCAGCATCTTTGCACCACGGTCTAGAGCCTGTCGTCGAAACACCCCACAGTACGTGCAGTTTCCCTTTTTCCCAATGGTGTCCACGACTTGGTCCATTGTCCAGCCGTACAGTTCGTCATAGCCGAGCACGGTCAAAGGCAAATCATACTGAGCTGCATTCCTTTCCACAGTCTTTAATGAGTCATCCCGATATCCTTTGATTCCTTCATCAATACTGAGAAGAACGAGGTCTAGTCCGTATTGATAGCGATCATTCAGGGTTTTCATGATAGACGCTAACACGGTCGAATCCTTTCCGCCGGACGCCCCAATGGCGACTCTGTCTCCCTTCATGAAAAGGTTGGAGAAAACAATGGTGTGATGTACTTCTTCCTCGAAGATTGAAATGAAACATAGTTTGCAGAGCTTCTGGTGGTTCTTTGGCCGCTTGACGACTGCACGTTCAGTCCTGCAACTTGCACAAAGTACCGGCGCCATGATCAACCTAGATCAGGAGGTGGATATGGGAGTCGGACAATAGTACTTCCCCCGGGGGCGAGAACTCCATATAGAAGTTGAGTGCGGAATCGGAATGCTTAGAACAGGTAAATTCTGCTGCAAAGAGATCAAGTTTGTAATATGGTAAGCCTCGGCTTGGATATTCTTGGATATTGAGGACAGCACTAGCAAGAATGTGAGAGTCACAGGGCCCCCAAGAGCCAAACCAACAAGCTCCAGCGGTTTGATGAGCTAGAAGTGGGTTTCAGTGACTGACACAAATCAGGGTTTGTTTGAACTTCTCCAGATCGTGGCTGGCTGGTGAAGAGTAATCAGTTCAGCCACCTTGTACATATGTGCTTTGAAATACGGCTGTATCGGTTGATTTCTAGTCTATCGAGACCTGCCTAGCGAATCAGTTTTACAAAAGGTACCTTACTTTAAAGGGATTGTGTGGTTTCGGAACTACCTTACCTAAGGGACCTTAGGCAACCCACTCACGTGGCATGGCACGAGCCCGGCTAGCTTCACTTGCTGCTTTTCGCGACCGACTGGATTACCCCACCAGTCGCAGCCCTAAGGTCAAGAATTTCCCACAGGTGTTCGATAACAGATTTTCGGCCTGTCGTTTTTTCTTTCCAAAATTCAACCTCCACGACGCCGAGGAATTTCCCTTCTCTAAGCAAGGAAGCACCTCACTCACTTCACGATGGTAAGTAGGCACCGCAGGCCATTTCCATCTGGCTTCCTCGTGAGCATTAGCTTCGAGCGTCGTTTTACAAGATGTGAACTTTTTTCCCGCCCTTCTGTTCAATTTGGACAAGGGTGATGACTGGGCTGGAGACCGAAGATGTGCATGCAAATGCCATTGACTATCTCTTTAGAGTTCAAGGAAGACTCAAGTTGATTGAACAAATTCGCTGATGTCTTTCTTTCTCAATGACAGCCTCCAAAAGCCGGCAAGAAGGTGGCGCCCGCCCCTTTCCCCCAGGGAAAGGCTGGCTCGAAGAAGGCTCCGAAGGTGAGTTGAACCCAAACTGTGATGGCTCACGGTTGCGCCTTTGCTCACTTATACCACAGAATCCCCTTATCGAGAAGCGATCGCGAAATTTTGGCATCGGCCAGGATATTCAACCGCGACGAAACCTGTCACGAATGGTTAAGTGGCCCGAGTATGTACGTCTTCAACGCCAGAAGAAGATCCTTAGCCTGCGACTCAAAGTCCCGCCTGCGATCTCTCAATTTCAGCATGTCCTCGACCGAAACACGGCGGCACAAGCATTCAAGCTGCTCAACAAATATCGACCAGAAACCAAGGCGGAGAAGAAGGAGCGCTTGGTGAAGGAAGCCACAGCTGTCAAGGAGGGCAAGAAAAAGGAGGATGTGAGCAAGAAGCCGTACACCGTCAAGTACGGTCTCAACCACGTGGTTGGTCTAGTGGAGAATAAGAAGGCAGCTCTTGTTTTGATTCCCAACGATGTCGACCCTATTGAGTTGGTCATTTTTCTTCCTGCTCTATGCCGCAAGATGGGCGTCCCTTACGCCATCATCAAGGGCAAGGCGCGACTCGGTACCGTTGTTCACAAAAAGGTAGGCAAACGGCACCCTCTTTGTCACGTAATAACTAACGATGGCATAGACTGCCGCTGTTCTGGCCCTGACCGAAGTCCGATCTGAGGACAAGAGTGAGCTCTCCAAGCTTGTTTCTGCAATCAAGGATGGCTATTTGGAGAAGACGGAGCAGTCGCGACGACAGTGGGGTGGTGGTATTATGGGTGCGAAGGCACAGAAGAGCATTGAGAAGAAGAAGAAGGCGCTCGAGACGGCCATCAAGGTCTAACATGTCGAATACCCGTTCAAGATGTTCTTTGTGCTTGGGAGGCTGTCCTAATCTCTGGTCTCACACGGTTGAGCATGAAGTAGAGGAGTCTAGGTTCTTAAAATCCACCTCGATGATATTCATCACCATCCAACAGCTACACTAGGTACTCGAACATTCGCATACCTATGTCCATAGCAAGTGACTCAGAGATAAACTGTGGTATCGAACATCAGGGCTAATCTCCACAAGACGCCTGCCCGGTTTGTCGCTGGCGCCTTTGCTCAACCCCAGTTGCTTGAGCCAGCCAGAGGTCTAGGTGAGGCGGCCCAATTTTTCCGCCAGCCAACGGCACTTCCACCGATTTCTCGATGCTTACAGCATGCATATCTGGTTCTATTGAGCCCCTACCTTCAAAACTGTTGCTCAACTGTCTGTTCCAGTCGGCTTCGGGTCGAGTAGACCAGGGTAGCCATTCGTACATGTGCACGAGAGAAAACTTGGGCCAGTTTCCTTCCCGGTGCACTGCTGAATAATCGAGACTGCGGGAGACTGTCTGGTTCCTTTGTAGATTGGTTTAGAAGGTGTCTCCTTGACATTAATTTTAGAAAGGGGGTATTTCTGTGGCCACGGCCGTGTGCTATCCCAGAGCTTCCACTAGTGCAGGGTCACTATTGATGCAAGGGCCGACAAAATAACGTTCCAACATGAAATCGACCATGAGACTTGAACGACTTTTGGTTAGTACAGTACAGTATAACATTGACCAGCTTACAAGGGTGGAAGGATTAGCGTCTTTGCCAGACAACCCAGCAGACTCTCTCTTCCAACGACCGGGGTATTTGGTCCTTGAAGTCCCAGCCACGCCGTGCCCCGATTATTAGTACTACGTACGGAGCACTACGGGTTTTTTTTTGGCTGGTCTTTGCAACATGATTGCCCTTATGTATAAATATCCTGCGCCCGGCTATTCAGAGTCGGGTAATGTAACGTCGCTACACACAGGTTGCTACCGTACACCAGGTCCAGGCAAAACTGCTTTCTGAATCAGTACCTGTTTTGCATACCCTGCATGGCAGTTCGATGTATCAAGCATGGAAACCTCCTGAGTTCCGCCAGTTTCAACGAATGACAGTTCTGAGCAACGCTTCGACATCCATGGCATTTCGGATTTGGCAACGGTACTCGGCGAGTGCTGGGATTTGCGCCTATACATGGCGTGGCAAGCCAACATGTTACAAAATCATGTTTGCAAGGTCTTGTTCTGTCCTGCTGTATGAAGAAATGTGCTTCTTCACCCACCATGGCCATCGTCTACTTCTAATATGCCATTTTCGCCTTCCTATACTCCAAGCAATTGCATAAGATATCTAGTAATCCATCTATTGGCAGAAGGGGTCAAGATGTCGGCTCTTTCCTGAAATGAACTGCCGTACGTGAGTGGTGCATTGCCAGTACGGTTTCGGCGGAGGAAAACACAAGTGCTTCTGTACTTTTATGTACCTGGTAGTATTTGGCGCGTGTTCTTCGCTCTGCCCACGGACTAAATGTGCCGGTGCGTCCAATGTCTCCTTTGGATGGTGTGGGATGGGCTGGTGGGTAAGCTACTTGGATTGGATATGTACCCTTGGTTGATGTGACTGCGGAAACGTCCAACCCCGGACGGCGATCACGGAGGTCCTGCTGTGACAGCAGGCAAGGCCCCTCAGACGGTTCCAGGTTGGCACGTTCGCTAACGATGGGATAGATCATGGATGCTCTCTTCTCACTGAACTCCAACCCGAAGCCAGGAGTCAACTGTTTAGCGTTTTGAACACCATCTGCTACATTAATACTCAACATCCCCCTATTCCTGCTCCTTGAACACCTACAGCTTCTCGATATATCGGTCGACGCACCGCCGTTGGCTTAATTGCCTTCTAACCAGTTCTTTGTTCCTATTTACTGCTCCTACTACCATTTGGTTCCGAGCGGCGACTACCTTCCACTACCATCCAGTCATTACTTGCCCTTCTGCTGTGTCTGGCGGGCTCCGCGCACGCCAGTATCGCTTTCGGTTTCCTGTTTTAATCAATCTCATTGGAGTCCGTTTAACGTCGGCAACGAATTGGCGCACCAGCGCTCTTCTTCGGCGTTCTTTCGAGAAGATCCGGGCCTCGGAGACTGACGGAAGCTACAGTCAAATTGGTAGTGGAAATACATCGTATGTGAGCGAAGTTGGCGCCATACCAGGCCCAAAAATCCCTCGATCATTCTCCTGCTTTGAAATTGCAAGAATTTGGGGGATGATTACACTTTTCTCCTTCGCTGCTAATACCTCGTTACTACCAGTACTGGAATTGTGTCAAACTACTCGAAAGCCGCAGGCCTTAATAGTTTCCACAATGGCGTACCAAGACCGTAAGCCTCGCGACAACCCGTTTTAGTCTCTGGGCATTCCCACGCTAATTTGCTGGTCTAGAGGATAAGTTCTTGTATGCTCTAAGCTCGAACCAGGCGTGGGCCGGTTACAAATCACACCAAAACCCAGCGTTCTTCAAAAGTCTCGCTTCCGGACAGTCTCCATCCATCTGTAAGATCAAACTTCAATAACTCTATGCGCGTTGGTTTTGGGGAGGTTGCAATAGCCATCGATCGCTAATCCTTGTCTCGTCTAGTATGGCTTGGATGCTCAGACTCTCGATGTCCCGAAACTACCATCCTAGGTCTCCAACCTGGTGATGTGTTCGTTCACCGTAATATCGCCAATATTATTTCTCCTACCGACATCAACACGTCTGCCGTGATAGAGTATGCAGTTGCTCATCTCAAGGTCAAGCACGTTGTCCTTTGCGGTCATTCAGCTTGTGGCGGCGCCGCTGCTGCTCTCTCAGACTCGCGTGTCGGCGGCGTCCTCGACACTTGGCTTACGCCACTAAAAGCTGTACGGGCCCAGCATGCTGACGAGCTTGCTGCTATAAAGGATAGTTCTGCGAGACAAGTACGAATTGCGGAATTGAATGTCGAAGCAGGCGTCAGTATCCTTATGTCCAACTGGACGGTAATGGACGCCATTAAAGAGCGAGGTCTGCAAGTTCACGGCTGCATATTTGACATTGCTAGTGGACGGATCAGAGATTTGGGATTTGGTACTAGGGGATCGTCATCGAAGGGTGGAGCCGTTGACGATGATGTTGTGCGTGGCAGGCATGCGATGCTGGTATTCCGGGATGGGAACGCGGGCATGAAGGCTAGATAGAAGTTGTGAATGCACCTTAGTCGCCCAGTTGCGTTCTGAGCAGAATCAAAGTGCGAAACAGTTAAGGTGGCGAATAGGCACCTGCGTGCGACCGAGACTCGGCCACGCACAGGGCGGCGGAAGCCCAAGAAGGTCCGTTATTTTGGGTCTAGTTATGTCTCAACTGCCAATGTGCGTACTTGTTGTTGACTCTTGATATCCGTTTACTGCATCATTGCAAAAGTCAAACTGTCGTACGCGGTCCGCGCTGGTCAGCACTAATACATGTAGTGGCACTTGTCTAGTCCAGAGTTGAAAAGATACGAGGAACTCTCTATTATTCCCCGGGGGATCAACAGCGGCGCTGCGTTCTCTCTACTTAAGGTTCCTTGACTTTCAGGTGCTGAATGGAACAGATGTGATCGACGGGCATTGCGTCCGTTCAGCTTGTGCAAACGCTCCTCAGCAACGATTCTTGCCGTCGCATCTCCTTCAACCAAAGACGAGCTTGAAAATGTCGTTGTAGACAAAATAGTTTCCAGTGGGGTCCCTCAAGAGCTGGAACGTTTGGGTGTAATTCATGGGACGTTGTTCCTCGTCGACCTGCCGCCGTATCATTGCGATTAGTGGATGGATGCATGACCGGAGACCCAGTTTGATTATCTCACCAAGAGTTGCCCAGTGACTAGTATTATGATACCACCATCGAGAGTTGGCTGGGCATCCAAGGTGGAAACTTGATGCTTGACCTTCTCAAAAGGCAAAGACTGGGACCTGGTGTCAGCTAGGGGCACTTTCAGGTCTTTATGGCTAGACACAAACCACGAGCTTTTCGGCGATGGGATTTGCGCCTAGGACAGAGGCCGACTCAAAGGTCAACATGGACTGGTCGCGCTGGTCTTGCGGGTTAGCCTTTCTAATCCACAAGAGGAACGAAGGAGGAGCGCACGTAGAGGCTGGCGAGCGCTTTCCGATCACTGTCGAACTGATTGTAATAGAACTCAATGAACTGCTCTGCATGGCAATGCAGTGTTAGCCACGAGATCATAGACATCCTAGAGATATTCGCGAGGAGCACAAACTCGCGATTTCTTCGAAGTCTATGAACATGTTCAAGTCAGTAGTGGACGAATAGTGATCAGTGCGGAACGATGCTGATGAAAAGAAACTCACTATTCGCCATCTTGGCCGATTTGAGGCTCTATACGTCGGGAAAGCCTTGAGGATAATAAAAGAAAGTTTGGCAAGGTTTCGCAGTAAGGTAGGTAACGAGAATGCGTGTTTGTCGGGCTGTGGCGGGAAGAGGAGGGTGGCCAAAGACAACCTGAGATCGTTGGCGGGGTCCGTTGCCAGGTTGGTTTGGGCTGCACCAGTGTAATTGTGCACGGAAACCCTCTGGGATATGCTTAACTGTGTACAGTACTATATGCATAATTTATAGAATATCCTTATATACAGCTCATGCTACCCAACCTACCTACCTAGGTATACTGCCTCGATAAAAAAATACAGTTGTCTGAAATATGGAGCAAGAGCTAGATACTTGCATATTCTGGCCGCCTCAGAAAAACTTCAAATTTTCAACGCGGAGTCTCCTCACATCCCCTCCACCTTCACACAGCTGTCGTGCGTTCAATTTCTCGCGAACCCAGCGCATGGGTATACATCAGAACTCTCTGTGGACAGTTAGGAATGAATAGAGCTATTTTCTACTTTCGAGTTTTTTTTTCAAACACGCGTTCTTAACCTCAATTTCGCAGCAACACTCTTGCTGTTACTACCCCAGCTCTACTTTCAGAGGTAGGCGTTCGCCCTTTTCACCGCTCAATATAGTCCTTGCCCACGATCCCTTCCAGATGATGACAATCTCTTCCTTTAAGAACGGCCAACTGAACTCTCATGTTGATTCAAACATTCAAGCTCAACAGTCTGATGGATGCCCTCTGACCTCGTGTTTTGCAGTACATTGCAAGAAAGCCCGCTGACCAGACTATAGGACTAGCTGCGTAACAGTCAGTTTCAGGCTGCTCTCGCCGATCCTGAAATCGGACTTCTGTGTCGTTCAGCTCCAAGGTCTCCTGCAAACATGCCTGTCGCTATGCCGCTGTTGTTTATGGGGAAATTGTCCTTAAATCATGCTGCCGCTAATCCTATTCATTTGACATGAATATCCCGTTCACAATTGGGCCATGCAATGTCGATATTTGTCGTTCTCAACGTCATGATCAAGCCGAGTAGGAGAGACGTCTAACCTCTGAAGGTAATTTCCGCATAGTAACCATTTTTTCATAGTTCCCCGAACCATAGGGCCCTTGTAGGATTTGAATTACCGAAACAAAACTTTGTCTTGTTCTGATGACATGAACCAAAAACTTCTTGAATGTGGCCCTAGTGAATAGAGGATGGTCCAGCGAAGTCTCGGGCATAATGTACTCGATCACATGTTAACAGTGCGACGAGGACTCGCTCATGGACAGTCCAGTGTTTGAAGATGGGCACTGATCCACAAGGCTAGACCACTGGGATGATGTTGGCTTTTCGAGGCCTTACGTAAGCTCTCCCCGTGGACCACGTAAGTGGAGGGAGGTCAGTTGGCCAAACAAGTTCCGTCCCTCCGGACCCAAATCTCTTGCCTTCTCTCAGTTCAACTTCCGACATCGTCGACCTGTTGTGCCAGGTTTCCTCGCAAAGCCAAATCCACTCCGCCTCAAAGATTACTCACAACCTGACGCCATCTCCTTCACTCGGCTGGCAAAGACTCGTTGCTTCTTTCACTTTGGCCCCGTATTCGATTAAAGTCCGAACCTGCCCGCCAAGTCGCATTACGTATTGTCCGCCCATAGCAAGCCCAAAACGTCGAGTCCTATCCATCATCGCCCCTCTCACTACCGTATATCAGCTACCCTCGGCCTCCATACAATCTATTGTGCTTTTGTAACAACACCAGCCTGCGCTTCATCACACCCATCGACCCGCCGCGCGTGTTTTTGAGCCTGTGGAGTACCGATTCTTCATCTTCAGTCGGTGCCGCTTCCGCTTGGGTTGAATCTGCCACGTCGAATCCGGCCCTGGCGTTTGGCAGTTGTATCGCCTGGATCATAATAGGCAGTTGCATACACTGCTGAAGGTTGCCTTGAAAATCTCTTCTACAGAGCTGTCACAAGCAATCCGTCCACTTCTCTCATTGAGTCACGAAACTGCATACGTCATATCATCCTGCCAACCCTGCGATAGCTCAACATGTCGAAGGTCATTCGAAGCGTAAAGAATGTGACGAAAGGTTACTCCAGCGTCCAGGTGAAGGTCAGAGAAGGTTGGTCATGGTCGTAGCGACTCCGTAGGACCTACCTGGGAAGGATGCTGACAAGTCAATGCCTAGCCACAAGCAATGACCCATGGGGCCCAACCGGGACGCAGATGAGCGAGATAGCTCAGTTGACATACAATACGTGCGCATCATTTCCCGATATTCCGACGAAATGGGAGCTAACCACCCATTGACTTGTATAGTTCTACCGAGTTTTATGAAATAATGGATATGCTCGACAAGAGACTCAATGATAAGGGGAAGAATTGGAGGCATGTGTTAAAGGCCCTGAAGGTATTGGATTATTGCTTGCATGAGGGTTCCGAGCTCGTTGTTACATGGGCGCGACAAAGCATCTACATCATCAAGACACTGCGAGAATTTCAATACATTGATGAAGACGGTCGGGATGTCGGGCAGAATGGTACTCATCGTCGAAGCATTCCACCAGTCCTTTATTAACGCTATACTAGTTCGGGTTGCTGCCAAAGAACTCACGTCGCTCATCCTGGACGAGGAGAGATTGCGAGCAGAACGAAGCGATCGCAAATTATGGAAATCCCGTGTTACTGGGCTCGAAGAATACGCACCGACTCAGAGTGGCCCATCACAACGGCCAGTCCGGGAACGTGCTCGAATGCACGGCGACGACGATGACGCAGAGTATCGACTAGCAATCGAGGCTAGCAAGCAGCAAGAAGAAGAAGACCGAAAAAGGCGGCAAGGGCGAACCCCTGCCGATGCTGAGGATGATGACTTGGCCAAAGCAATCAAATTGAGCAAGGAAGAGGAAGAGCGCCGTCGACGAGAACTCGAGGAGACTAATGCGTCCTCGCTGTTCGATGACGATCCAATTCAGTCCTCTCAGCCACAGTATACGGGGTTCAATCAAGGATACCAACAGGGAAGTGCTGTTGATTTCTTCGCGAACCCCATCGGCCAAGGTCAAGTCCAGCCTCAACCCACAGGGTACATGACCAGTACCTACACCGGATATCAACAACAGCCAACAGGCTTTCCTAATGGTTACTCAACAGGCTTCGGCATGCAACAGAACACGACTATGGATCCCTACGGGCAACAAAACGTGCAAACTTTCCAGCCACAGGTGACTGGCTTCAACCCCTATGCTCAACCTCAACTTCAGTCTCCGTCTCAAGCAGAGCCCCACATGCAATCAGGCAGTAACAATCCATGGGCAACGAACCAACCTCAGCAATCACAATCGCCGCTAAGACCCATGCAGACCGGATCTAACAATCCCTTTGCATCGTCATTCAGCCGTCCTCAAGCAACAAAGACACCATCGATGCCTGCTCTTGGCAGCCTTCCAGAGCAGAAAACTCTTTCTACGTTCACCCAACCCTCGAATGCTTTTATCACCCCCCAGAAGGAATTGAGTGACCACGAGGCGAAACTGAACGCGTTGCTTGCCGGAGGTGATGGTATGGATACGTTTGGTAACACGGGCAATCTTCGTATTCCAGCGCAACATACAGCTCCTGGGACGTTCGTCAACAGTGCCGGCGCGGGCGTCAATCGACTTACAGCCGACGCAACCGGAAGCAATCCCTTCCTACGAACTCAGTTCACAGGCATGCCGAACCTTTCTTACGGTGGGACTCAGATGCCTGCTGCAACTGGGCCTGCGGGTATGAATGGTATGGGCGGGCATTCGAGTAATAACCCTTTCGCTGCCACAAGACCTCAACAGCAGAACAACCAAACGCAAGACCTTATCCAGTTCTAAATACCATTCCGTTCACCGGTCAGTCACCGACAGACTGTTCCGTGACCTTGTCTTTCTCTGTACGTCTGTTACACCACAATCCTTTTACATACATACCCGCGCCCGCGGCAACCTGCATGCGCTATTCCGAGACAACAAAGAAATCTCGGGATTCAATAGGATTGCGTTTTCTGGTGGTGTTGTCGAAGGAATCTCATTCCCTTGGAAGCTCTTGTGGGGAAGGTTCAGGGTGGGGTTTGCTAGACCAGCCCAGCCCTTTAGGCTCATGACAGGGCCGCTGTCAAATTCAAAAAATCGTATCCCCTGCTCACGACATGATGCCTGATAATCTGGTAGGAAATGGGATCTGATTTCATTTTAAGAAAGAGTGTACGGCACATATACCCGTTGACGTGTTCTGGCCTCTGCGACGTTTTGGGATACTTGGACCCACGTCGATGTCTGTCTGACATAGTTCCGTCCCCTTAACTACTAGGTAAGGCTCACAGCGATCGTGTCAGATTCAATGCCTGTGTACCTTAGGGGAAAGGAGCGGTTGCGGGTTGCGCTACGTAGGATCGGTCGCGCATCATTCTCAAGCTTCGGTGCTGGGCAGTCTCTGGGAGAAGTAAAAAGTCTAGAGTGGTGCGTGTGTCGGGACCGAGGGGCAGTCTTCATTTAAGAGATGTTCAGTCTTGAACTACTCTGCAAGTCCAATACTAATGCCAAGTACCTTAGGCACCTCTATAATATATATGGCAACGGGATAAGTTAAGTCATTGGAGCTAGAGAAAATTTCGTGATATAATTATGCCTTAACACAAGGCAACTTGCTGTCCAACCTGGTGTTTTGCGAGCGAGTTCTGTGGCAGTAACGCGTGCCATAGACTCATGTGGCGGAACAGACCCGATGACAAGGAGATGGGGGTTTTTATTATTATTAAATTTTTACATGTATGCCATGCTAGACGTACTTTAAGCTGTGTTTGGCGGTACCTGCCTGTTCTGCCTACTAGGTAGGAACCTCCGGAACCGTCGTTTTGATTGGTCGTTAATTGTGATGTCGTCCACTGGGCCAATCATTGTGACTCTCTCAGCCTTAGGCAGCCACCTACATTTTAGAGCTTACCTAAGGTTCACAGCGCGAACCTTTGCGAGATGCCCGACCTCACCAGACTTTGAATACCTCCTCCCTACCTACTTAATCCTCATTCTAGGCGAAGGGCGAAGCACCCACTTCGCTCTCTTCAACCTTGCAGTTTTTCCCCTCCAGTGAACCTCCCACTTAACTCGGCGCTCACTGCTGCTTTCATTTCCGGTCGTTCCCTTCTTTCTTGTTCGTCAGCTACAGGCGCCATCCCTTTTCCCGCACATTTTCACCCATCCTTCCATACCCCCAAAAGAAAATCGAGTGTCCTGGAGAAACACCCACAAGCTTACAAAAGAAGCGGTCTCCGCATTCGCCATCACAGCGATCGACATCGCCAAGCTGCATGGCTATCCCTCACTAACTCTTTCCAACGCTCTCTGCTTTGCCCGCCGAACGATACCAGCATAGACGCGCAACGAATCGAGCTGTCGCGTCGAGCTCTTCCCACGTGAACCACCCTCCTGTCCTAGCCCGCCATGTCTGGCTTCGGCAGCAGCAGCTTTGGCGGTGGGTTTGGCCAGACTGGCAACCAACAGCCGACCGCGTTCGGCGGCTTCGGGGCTAACACCAACACCAATAGTGGTAAGTTCATTATTCGAAACCACCTCCCCAGCAGTCGTCCCCTTCCATCTTCGATGAGCTGACCCACCATTCTCCGTTCAGGATTCGGTGCAAGCGCAAACCCGAATGCTTTTGGGGCCAGCGCAACCACTGGCGGTGGACTGTTTGGCAATACCGCCCCCGCCGGCAGCGGTGGCGGCGGCTTTGGAACGACTTCAGGTGAGCAATATGCCGCTTGTCAGCTCATGCTTTCTCTTGCGCGCACGCGCAGGGTCCCGCGTTCTGGCCACCCGTTCGGACAATCCCACTGACGTGATGAACAGGTTCATTTGGAGCAAACACTCCTGGCGGCTTTGGTGTCGCCAAACCCGCGTTCGGATCATCGAGTACGACAACTGGTGGTGCCGGACTCTTTGGAAGCTCTACGACCAACATTGGCTCGTCTGGTTTCAGTGGATTCGGCAGTACCCCGACTACCAACAGCACTTCAACTCCATTTGGGGGCACTAGCGGAGGAGGCTTGTTCGGGGCGAGCAAGCCTGCATTTGGCACTACTGGCGCTGCGAGCGGCAACTCTCTGTTCGGTAGCAACACGTCGACCGGCTTTGGAGCCAACACAGGCGGTTTTGGTGCTGCTAATAACCCCGGTATTGGCGCCAATGTTGGGGATCCGCCAGGAACTGCGATTACTCCATTCCAGGCGCACCAGGAGAAAGAACCGAACAGCACTTCTAACCAGTCCAATTCTTTTCAGAGCATCCTGTTTCAAGATCCGTACAAGAAATGGTCGTCCGAGGAGTTGAGACTAGCGGATTATTCCCAGGGTCGACGTCATGGCAATGCAAACGGGTCAGGCGGTGCGTTCGGCGTGAGCTCAGGTTTCGGTGGCACAGGTTTCAACACTTCGTCCAATCAGCAGTCCTCTTTTAGCACGCCTTCTACGGGCAGCAATATGTTTGGTGGCAACGCCACTACTACATCAAGCTTTGGTGGTCAAAGTGCAGGTGGAGCATTTGGCGGAGGTCTTTTCGGTAGTCAACCCAAACCTGCCGCAACGGGCGGACTCTTCGGCGGTGCCTCACAACCCGCACAGTCCGGGGGTCTCTTTGCGAACACGTCATCGGGGGGGGCTTTTGGCGGAAGTGGCACAACTGGCGGCACCTTTGGCACAGGCAACCCAAATACTGGGGGGGGCCTATTCGGCTCCAATGCCAACCCAACACAAAACAAACCGTCTGGCTTTAGCTTTGGTGGCTCTGGCACTACGAATACTGGGTTTGGAGCCCCTACCACCAGCAATGCATTCGGGCCAGCCAACACTAACACATCCAGCACCGGCGGCAGCCTCTTTGGTGGTGCGAGTCAACCTAGCACCGGCGGACTCTTCGGGGGCAATCAACAACAGCAACAGCAACAAGGGGCGAGCACAGGGTTCGGCAGCAGCTTTGGTGGTCAAAACCAGCAGCCTGGCTCCTCACTTTTCGGCAATCAACCAAAGCCTTCTGGCGGTCTCTTCGGCGCTAGCAATACCTCCACAACTGGTGGTGGCCTGTTTTCCAATACCAACTCGTCTAATCAGTTCGGTGGGGCTGGGACGAACGCCGCCTCCGGTGGTCTCTTTGGACCGAAGCCCGCGAATAGTGGAGGGGGTCTTTTCGCAACAGGGAACATGGGACAGACCGCCGGCAATGGTGGCATGTTCGGCAATCTTGGATCAAACAACCAGGCCCAGCAGGCAGGACAGGGTTCGCTATTTACCTCACTCGGACAAAATCAACAGAAACCGTCTATGTTCGGCACTTCTCAGCCAGCGGCAGGTGGCATGTTTGGAAACCAGAACAACCAGCCGCAGAACTCTCTGTTCTCCAACTCCGCTGCACATCAACAGCCTCAGAACTCTATACTAGGAGGATCAATATTGGGAAACCCCCAGGGCATCAACTCCACTCCGCAATCTTTGACTGCAAATATTACAGATGTGTCGGCATACGGTACCCCTTCTCTCTTCTCTAATCTAGGTGGTGCCGAGGCGTCAAACCCCGGACCTCTTGCGACCCCGTTGTCTAGCAAAACGAAATCAAGGCGGAGCTCCATTCTGCCCATGTACAAGTTGAATCCCGCGTCGGCTTCTCGTTTCGTGACCCCTCAAAAAAGAGGCTTCGGATTCTCGTACAGTACCTATGGCACCCCAGGCAGCCCGTCCAGTGTGTCGAGTACTCCTGGAGGAATGGGCCGCAGCTTGCTTGGTTCTAGCCTTAGTCGTGGTCTGAGCAAGAGTGTGTCAACAAGCAGTTTGCGCAGGAGCTTCAACACCGAGGATAGCATTCTCGCACCTGGCGCCTTCTCGGCTAGTTCAGGGCCTCGATACTCGACCAACTCGGGCAGTGTCAAGAAGCTGATCATCAACAAGGATATGCGGAGCGACTTATTCTCAACCCCTACAAAAGAAAAGCAGCAACCAGAGCAATCGAATGGTTCTCGTAAACTCTCCAAACGCGTCAGCTTTGACACAAGCACCATGGATTCCATTGAAGGCGCCGAGTCGGACAGTACAACCGAGCCGAAGACGACGGACGCCAACAGCCAGCAGGAGCTCAGTAGTTCCCGGCCGGCCAACCGTGGCTCAAATGGGCTCAGTGGTGTCAAAACAGCCACGAACGGCTCCGGCTCTGAGGTCGATCAGAACAAGGGCAAAGAGCTTGCGATTGTCCACGAAGAAGACATTTCTTCACAGAACTTTGACGTCAGCCGTGACAACTTAGACAAGGAACCCGGCAGCTACTACATGAAACCCAGCAAGGACGAGATTTCGGCAATGAACCGCATGCAGCGCCAGAAGGTTGCAAATTTCGTGGTTGGTCGTGACAACGTCGGCTTTGTTGCGTTCAAAGTTCCTGTGGACCTGAGCAACATCGACCTAGATGAATTGTTCGGAAGTATTGTTGTACTGGAGACTCGATCTGCGACGGTGTATCCAGTGTCGGCGAAGAAGCCACCTGTGGGGAAAGGATTAAATGTCCCAGCCATGATTTCTTTGGAACAGTCATGGCCGCGTGGACGAGATAAACGGCCTAGTACTGATGCTAGACGGTTCAACAAACACGTGGAGCGACTCAAGCGGATTGAGAACACGTCTTTTGTGAATTACGACCAGAATACTGGTGTTTGGGATTTCTCAGTCGAACATTTCACTACCTATGGACTGGAATATGACGATGAAGATACGGATGCTGAGTTGTTGAAAGAAGCGACCAGCGTCGACAATCAGCCCTCTTTCGATTCCATACATACCGGTTCTCAAGACTCTCTCGCCAGCCCTGAAGATGACACCTTTGACTTCCGTAGGAAGCGACGGGCTTTACCGGGTGCATTTGACCACCGAGATGAAGACTTTGGCGAGAAAATTGGTCCCGTTTCACAGGTTCAAAGCAGCCAGTCTTTTTTAGGGAATAGCTTCGTGGGTTCGACGTCCAATGCACTGGTTTTGTCAACAGAGGTAGAGCCTTTTGCAGAGCGGGACGACGAATATGACGTGTCTGAGAGCGAGGATGCAGCGGGATCCTTGCTCGGACAGCATCTTGCCACGGAGCATCCTAGTGAGTCGCCTGATGGTGATTACGGTACCCAGCTTCATGAAACCCCAGGTGGCATTTTACGTGCTAGGATGCGAGCGGTCAGGGGATCTGCTGCCCCCATGAGACTCCAAGTTCCCGAAGGAGATGAATGGATGAATATGCTTCAGAAGTCCGTAAGTCCCCAGAAGCGGGATCGGGCATTTCTGAGAAGCATTAACGAGTCGGCGGCGTATCCAGCCGATCAGGATGGCGAGTCATTGTCAAGAAATCGGGCAGTGTCTGATGGCCGTGGATTTGCCACAAGCATCGATCTGATGAATTCTTTATTCGATAAAGCCAAGCCTACGCCTGTAAATACTATTCGAGCGGCTGCTCCATCGAGGGGCTTTGTTCAGGTCGGTACATATGCTTAATGTCTCCGGGGTTCTCGTTGTCGGCGTTAGAGTCTCGGGGGCTACTTATTTCAACGTTCCATTAGAAGATCACTTTACTAAGACTTTGCTTT
Source organism: Reticulascus tulasneorum (assembly GCA_001557505.1). NCBI lineage: Eukaryota > Fungi > Ascomycota > Sordariomycetes > Glomerellales > Reticulascaceae > Reticulascus > Reticulascus tulasneorum. Next base: position 2,075,120 of record LSAX01000006.1, read on the forward strand.
CCATTATCTAGTGGCCATACCTGAGGCAAATCAAGACGTTTGGCAGTGACAAGTCCACTATGGACCAAGCTGACCGTGCTTTCTACACATCTATGCGGCCCAGTTGGGGACCTGATGGGACACTAGTCTTTGCGACAACACCACGGTCCCTGGACCAGTCGCTTGATCCTGACAAAGCAAGTATACTATTTGTTAAAAAGAGCGCCTTACAAGGGGAGCATCGAGAAATTCGCATGGCTAAATTCTCTAATGAGGTGAGTGGTATGAGGTTAGATACTAAAGTGGTATGGTGCAACTGACCAATCGTTTGCCTAGGCGTCTGCGAAATCTTTACAGCAGCAGATACGAATGACACATATCGACTTGCTGAATGGAGTACCGACTCCTTCGTTACAGGCAACTACTCTCAAGACCATGTTTCACGGTCAGGATGCGAACAACCCGGCGAGCGTTCACGAGAAACTCGTTTGGGAACTTGCGAGCATTTTGTTCGATGATTTGAACCTTCAAGATCCCGGCGCCGAGCAATGGGCCCGCAGGGCCAATCTTTCTCATTTCTGGTCGGAGCTGGTAGATTCAGCTACATTGAGGTCGATTGGGTTAGCAAAGACAAGTGAGGAAAAGGCGGTTGCGAGCCTCTCTGGCCACCGAATCCAGGAAGCTTGTAAGCATCTTCTCGAGGGCAGGAATTTCCGCTTGGCCACATTAGTGTCCCTCATAGGTACCAGCGACCAGTCGAAGAAGGATATGCGAGAGCAGCTCGGTGAATGGCAGGACGCAGATTTCCTTTCTGAGTTCGTGGATCCTATCAGAGCAATCTACGAACTGTTGAGCGGGAATGTCTGTGTTTGCGAAGGCAAAAAGGGAGTGCCAGTTGAGAATCGCATGGAATCTTTCATTATCTCGAAGCGCTTCGGCCTGGACTGGAAGCAATCATTTGGACTCCGGCTTTGGTATTCCATCTCGCAGAAAGATAATATTTCTGCTGCTGTCGAGAGGTTCGAGGAGGACGTTGGTCAGGATAGAGAGGTCAAGCCCCACACATGGTATGTTGAGCAAGGGATCAGCGCACTATGGGAGGATCCGTACCAAGATCTTCGAGAGGATCTTCTCTGGGGCCTTCTTCGACTTCATTCAAATCCCCAAGCCGATCTAGAATCAATTCTGCGACCCGAGAACTCCCAGCTTTCTCCACTTGATAGTCGTCTCTCTTGGCAGCTTGGCCGCGCTTTGCTCACGACCGGCAAGGTATCTTATGGCCAGCATTCAGCAGAGAAGTCAGATGCGGCCACTCTCTCTTACGCAGCTCAGTTGGTCAATGAGGGTAGCTGGCTCGAGGCTACCTTTGTGCTTCTCCACCTTGGCCAGCCTTCAACGAGAGTCAAAAGCCTGCGGGAGCATCTATCTCGCCATGCTGGGCTCATCGGACAGGAGTCGGGCAAGACTTTCAGCACCTTAACTCAAACGCTTAAGATCCCGCCTTCCTGGATCTGGGAAGCGCAGGCGCTGTACATGCGCAGCGTGCTGAAAGACCCAAAAGCCGAAGTGCAGTGCCTACTTCGCGCCGGTTCATTTGCTGATGCTCATGAGACATTAGTTGGGGAAGTGGCCCCTTGCGCAATCATTGAGCGTGACTACTCTAGTCTCGCGAATATTCTCTCCCGCTTCGATGGCCATGAAGACTCCATTCCAGGCTGGATGCTGGGCGGCGACGTTTACAAGGCGTTCTTGTCACTCTATGACCATTACGTCCGTGGTGAGCAAGCACCGCAGTCAGTTATTGAGAAGTTGCTTGCTGGTCTCCCAGCTATGCGTGAGAGTGCAGAAACCTCTAGCGTGATGAGAATAGCGGCGGTTTCCGAGATGGGCGCCGTGGTGGCCAAGGTGATTGTGCAGATGGCCCAGCAGGATCAAGTGAGTTTGTCTTCCGGGTTTTGTAGCAGAGTATTCCGGCTAACCACTGTATCAGAAGGAACTCCCCCGAGTTCTTGGTCTGCCCCTTACAGAGGATGCTCACTTGAGGTATTCACTCAATTTCAGCATGGCCTATTACGAGGGTGTCATGGCAGGGGCTAGATAGGCAACTTGGCCAATTACATTTGTGCCAAAGGAAAAACACTATGGCTGACCATTGGCAACACAAATTTGTGGAGGATGCCGAGGGAGGAATGGTTGGGGCAAATCGTAAATCTTGTTAGAGTAAGTAGTTATATCCTGGCCTAACCAGAAGATCCTGTGTTAGTTGCAGTATCGACAAAGCAAAATAGTTGACCCGGCATTTTTGGCGTTCAGTTCCGACTCGGTGAAATCTGATAGTGTATTAATAGGAGGCAAGTGCTGTAACATGCAGCTAACGGCCCACACGGTGAAACTGCCCTTCTGACTGCACCAGGCCTGACTAATAGAACTCAACACCATAGCTTGGAGTTCGGGTGTACCTATAATATTTCTCCAACGTTCTCTTTCTTACTTAGGCCACTTGCAAGGACTCGACGCGGCAACTTACCTTAGCGACTCCGAAGGCATGGCGCGCCCAAGAAACTGGCCCCATCCTCTTCCATACCTTACTTCTCCTTCGCACTCTAATCTCTTAGCGCTTTCGCAACATGCCATCTTGACTACGAAGCAACCAAGTGTGACTGAAATTAATGCCAACTTGACGGTTTCGCCCTGTCCGTTGGTCATGATAATGCCAATCACGAGCGAGGGTCACCCTGCCAATGGGCAATTCGGACTCTTCGCCTCGCGGCACCTGGAGCCTGGCACATTCGTGCTACCGTACTTCGGCGTTGTCCACCCCGACTCTACTGCCGAATCAGACTACGATATTTGGCTAGACCGAGATGCCGAGATTGCTGTGGACGCCGAGAAAGCCGGGAACGAGGCCCGTTTTGTGAATGATTACCGCGGAATAGGCAGGCGACCTAATGCCGAGTTTAAGGAGATCTGGAGCCACAGGCATCGAGAGAGATGCATGGCTGTTTTTGTGTTACCAAGGGGGAAGCGTAGTAAAGGGAAGGCGGGCATTTCTAAAGGCGAGGAGATTCTTGTTAGCTATGGGAAAGGCTTCTGGAACCATCGAATGCAGGAGGTTGGAGTCATTGACAGTCAGGCTTCGGAATCCTGACGGAGGTAGTCTTTTGCCACAGTTCCAATAGTGGGACGAATTGGTCTGCCAGCTGGACTTAAAGCGGTGACGAAGAGGCTCATCTCTGTGCGCAAGTACGCAGTAGTATCTATGGTGCCCGCAGGTCCAGATCCAGCCAAGCAACATGACGACGGCAGTTATGGGAACACTTCTTGTGGACGGCAAGACTAGGTATGCGACAGGTGCACGTCAGTGACAGGATCACATCCCCCGCCAGGTCAATCATCTGGCTGCTCACTCCCGATGGTGTGTTGAGGAGGTTGGACACTTGGGACAAAGCTAGAATGAAAGCGCGGCCTACTAAGATCCGAGGCGGGAGTGATGTGTGGGGTAAACTGTGCAGTCCGGTCAGGCATGCCCGGTTGCATGCAACACAATCTATTCCGGCGAGAATAAAGCTGTCCGTACTGATCTCCGAAGGATATGACTTTGCATGGCCTGAATTGCTTCAAGCCAAACTCGATACATCCCACAAACAGACTCGAGGATGATGTGATTCCGAGCCAGATCAAAACTTTCCCAGTCTCTCCATCCACCTTATACACAGTGGAAATATTGCCGACGGGGCATATGTTGCAGGCCATGTAGCTGCTGTCAATACGGAGCGCCCAACATAGGAACTGCTGGGAAGACTACACCAGCTTTCGTCGCATGCCCAACAATCAAGGCACCCCGTAATTTGGAACGCTGGTCCGCAGCTTCCACGGCAATGTCGTTATCGTACTCACGAAACCTGCTGCCGGATAGCTTGCTAGGCCGGATGTAATCCGCCGTACGAACAAACAGTGCTGGCTAGGTAGTATATGGCAGCTATGAGTTTATATTGGTCACCCGAGGCTAATGCAAACACAAATCCGGACGAGAGCATCGGGTTCACGTGTGGCGTGTAGGAGGGATCATATATAAGCATACATTACAGGCTACGCCTACCGGCAAAATACTCAATCACGAGTCACATCGTGGAGCCGAATAGACCACAAGCAAGACGCAGCCGGCAGTCCATATATGTCAGTTAAGTTGATGAGCGAAGCGAGACAGACGGTGCTTCCACACCTTAATAACATCACCTACCTACAAACCAACTTAATTAGATAGGTAGCTACCCCACCATACAGTGCAGACAGTAGTTCGGAAGCAAAACAAGTTGTGCCACCAGAGAGCAAAGAAATGAGGAGAAAGGCTTTGTACGTCCCCCCCCCGGTACTGCATGTTGCCTTCGTAAAGGCATTCGGGGACGTATGAACGACGTACCTAAACACTTCTGAAGTTCTACATACCCTCCAATGTAATTATGTATGGTGCCTTAGTACCTTAGCTGGCCACCTCAAGCGCGAAACAGCTGGCCAAGTCACCTGATCTAGCACACATCCCATCCCCCCGCCCGCATTCTTACCTCAAGACCCGATCCAAATGGCTAGGCACGGAGCCATTACGTGCGTCTCAGGGCTCAAGGTGTGGCCCTATTGAGAGGGATAGGAGGATCTGGACTTCCCCTGCAGTCGTGTGTGTGTGGTTAGGTAAGCTAGGGTAGTTGCCGGTACTTCCTACAACGTACCTTCGAAGGGCAATTAATTTCCCGCCTCCCGAAAATTTTGCTCCCCCCCTTTGCTCCCTCCCAAAGGTCAAAACCTCCAGCTGTCCCTCACATCCATCGGCGGCCTGGTTCTTCCTATTCCGTTCAGCAGATCGCTCACTTTCCACCGGCACCATCACGAACCACTTGGGGGGTTTTTTTTTTTTGAAGCTCTAGAGGTACGTTTTCTGCAGTTTCCTATATCTGGTGAGCCACCGCGCAATGCACTATAATCGCTCGTCGAGATGGCCATCAAGATATCTAGCAACACCAATTGTTGCAATGTCTGCCTTTCTCTCATTTCGCGTTCGTTTGGTGCCGTTTCACCGCGAACTGTCGCAACACCTCAAGACTGCGCTGCTGTTGACGTTCCAATGCTAAGAAGAAGCCTGCAGCAGGACGAAATGGGTGTGGACACTTATTTCTAGACCACGTCCAGCACACAAGAGCACACGCTCTTTTACTTGACACGGCCCTGAGCCCAGGAATAAGATTGAAAAGGGACCACGGCCGATCATTCCCGATGAGCTCTAAGCGGGACATCGGGCCCGAGGACGACCTCATGCAGCAGTATCCATCTCCCACTGATGGCCAAGAGAATGGGCCTTACTATAACACCAATACTCGAGATGGACAAGAGCAGGATTCCCCCACTCAACAGCAGCAACCGGCGCATCCTGCCAGTGTCGAGGAGCTGCAGCTGGCGGCGCAACTGGGCCAAGATCTCGCCGCCGAGCCGATGATGCATGCAACAGACCCAAACATGACTGTCGAGGACCCGAGCTTGAGAAGTATCATGCCGCATCCCGACCAATCCGCCTCGCGTCCATATGTGCCCGATGATCCAATTACCGACCAGATGCCTCAGCATGTACCTGTTGTTCCTCTGGAACACCACCTTGCGCACCAATACGCCATTGGCGACAACACTCCGCCTAGAAAGCGGTCCAAGGTGTCTCGCGCCTGCGACGAGTGCCGGAGGAAAAAGGTGAAATGCGACGCGCAATCTGACTCCGGAGATGTTCCTTGCTCCAACTGCAAGCGCTCCAGTCTTCGCTGCCTATTCAGCCGTGTGCCACAAAAACGCGGACCAAGCAAAGGGTAAGAAAGACGGGCTGCTATTCATGATCCGCGTATGCCGCAAGACTGACTTTTTTGGTTGCTCCATTTAGGTATATTAAGGAGCTCGCAGATCGAATTAACAGCATCGAAGATAAATTGGAGATTCAAGGTGAGGAACACGATGCTGAATGCACTTCATACTAGACTACGACCCAGTGGCTAACATTCCGACTCTTTTTCTGTAGTTCCTGTGGACGAAGTCAGTCGAAAGAGACCATACTCCAGCATATCAAGTGCCGACATCAGCACTCCGGTTCCAGCTAGGCCGGCACCTTGGGGCTCTGAACCAAGGCCACTGCAACCAATGGCTACTCCATCAGATCGCTACCAGCCATCTTACTCTGCGAGCGGTCTAGCTCCCCAGCCCATAGCAGTCAAACCCGATGCAGCTCCCTCTCGGCCACCGGTTGTAACGATGGACAGCGCAGTTGGTGACATGCCAGGAATTGATCAACCTCGAGAAGTTGATGACGGAGTATTTAATGGGTAGGTACTCTTTTTTCCCTTTGGTGCTCCAAGGATTTTGGCTCACAGTTTCACCAGATATCTCAACGCCATTCACCCGTATCTCCCACTGCTGCCAAGTGATAAAACTCGAGTGCAGGAGTATCTTGCACAATGTCCCAGTCTTCTCCGCGAGGCATTCGTCGAAGCGCTTTCTGGGACCATTCATTCCTTTCCATCACTTCAGTGTGGTGTAACGGGCGATATTCGTCTCGCCAACACCATGCTTGCAGAATGGGAAGGGAGTGAGGGTTCTCAACACTCACCTGTGACGGACGTCATATATCTACAGACCCTCGCCTTGATGGTTATAGAAAGTGACAATCGCCAATCAAGTACTGCCGGACCACCCAAAGACTCACTGCTGGGTCGGGCGGTAGCGAAAGCCTACACATCAAAGCTATACCAATTCAGCCCGGAGCACCCATTCGAAGCCGATGATGACGTTGACTCGGATAGTCAACTTCGAGCTAGGATATGGTGGGCGTTAGTCTTGTTAGATCGTTGGAATGCTGTTGGCACAGGAAGCCCAGCCTTGATACGAGATGAGAGCGTTGTGGTCCCACCAACTCTGAAAGCCCTCGTCGGGGAGACCTCGTACTTGCTAATCCGTAAGTTTTTTACTTACCCTTTCATAATTTGTCCCCTTTTTATTTTCACATGGTCACTAATGCCCCTTTGTCAGGCTCCTCAAAGATCCTTAGCCGGGCGTCTGTAATCATCTCCGGATTCCAGGAACCATTGACGATCTCATTCTCCGATCGAGTTGTCGGCTCGTTCTTTGACGCATGGATCGAGGACTTCCGCGAGGATCTTCCACCTCACGTTGATCCTACGTCATACCCACTCCTGCACCTCGTATACTGGCACTGCAGACTCCTCGCATATCTTCTCAACCCATCAGCGAAGTCCACTGATATTCTATGGCCTATCAGAGAGTCAATTGGCTTACTAATCAGCAACTCTCAGTTGTCAAGCCCTCTGAATCAGCATTTCATCGTTCTGATCGTCCTATGCCTCATAGAGCTTGCAAAAGTCGAGAACACGCGTGAAGAAGCCAGTCGACTGCTCACGGAATTTTTGGATTCCGCGACTGCGCCTTCAGCGTGGGATGGTCTCATTCGTGACAGGATTACGGATTACATGCGCCCGTCGACGGGTTCTGCACCGGCACCGACATCAGCAGAGGCAACGGCTAGCCAAGGTCTTCAGCACTTGGCTGATCTAGCCACTGCACATGAACAGCCGTCCGCCAAGCCTGATGAGTCAGGGGTATTCCGCACAGCTCCGAACTACGAAGATATGGGGTTCGACCCTAGACTGATGCTTCTCGTGGGATACTTAAACCTTGTTCGCGTCACACAAGGCTGAGCTTCTGAGAACCCGGGTCAACGTGGCTGGGCTGCGGCCGAAGCTCCGCATTCGCCTTTTTTGCAAGTTCGAGGACACCTGGCGTTTTGATAATGTATTGCACTCGGAGTGGGGAGTTTCCTGTATCACTATCAAATGTAATATCAGCTTAGGTCTCTTGTGGTCTAGCCAAACAATGCCGTTGCCTATATTGGCCCTATGTGATACTACATTATTCCAACTCTGAATTGAACAGTCCTTGTGAGTATCCGCTCCAGGCACATCGAAAGGGGACAGCTGCACCACGCTGGCGATAAATATATCTGCAAACTCGACGACTTGTTAACGGGATGAATAAGATTCTACGATCTATAGTGATCTGGACTGTCTTTGCTATGGACTCGAGTGGAATGTAAAAATGTATGGCCGGTGTTCACCAAAACTCCGGCATAAGCTCAAGCAGGAAACCACTCACTATTAGGAAAAACCGATACCCAAAAAGGCCTACACGTATGGGATAGTAAAAATATGACACGGCAATCCGTATATGGTCATGGATGGGCCAGAGAGATGTAGCTGATATCGGTCATCATTCGTGCATATATACGAATCTATGGTAGCGTCCTCCGAGTTTATATACTGTGCCACCGACCAAAGCTATCTACACTATGTGCAAAGTCACGTTCAAGAGCAAAAGGGATAACTCGAAAAAAAGCTCGGCTATACTTCGCCCACCGCAAACCTCCAGTCCAACATGTTATACCTGCAAACCAACCAGAAATGCTCCCCCAAGTTTCCACCGTAACCCGTCCTTAATGCTTTGCTTTTTGATGACATGACCGAACCCAGATGAAATCGGTTGAGACGATGAGATCCCCCATACTGGAACGAAAGTGAAATCTGCGCCGATATGCCCGGGCCTAGGGAATCCACCCTAATGCCTGCGAGGAGAAATCCCCTTCCTCGCCTTCGAAAAGTCCCCATGACTCGAGAAAGAAAACCCCAAAATAACTTCGTTGTGCATAGTTCCCAGAGGTGGTGCCAGCTCCTCCTAGGTAGGATATCTCAAATATATATATATATGCTCTATTGGCCATCCCAGAATACTCCGGCCGATGGAATTCCATCCGGCGAATCGGCTAGGGCCGAAATTCCATCGTTGCTATAATTGGCCATCCAGAAGGCTGGGTCATCATCCACCAATGACATGGATCCGCCTGCAATGGGACCACCGTCATCTAGGGATGACGGGGTCGGCAGAAATTTGCTGGCTGATGTCTTCAGGAAGCTGTCGTAGTCGATCCTGCTGATGTCTGCGCCGTTGGTAAGCAGCTGAGTTTGCCGCATGTAGCTGCTATTGCCGGTGTTGAAGCCGTCGAAGTCGATGTCGCCTGCAATGAAGTTGTCCTCAACCTCGGAAACGTCCCCAGACGTTGACGTGGTCGTGGCCAAAGTCGGTGCCTGCTCTGAGCCGGGCACAAAATCGAACAAGCCATTGAAACTCTGGGTGCCGGCTTGACTATAGCTGGAGGGCGCAAAGTTGTCTCCCTTGTTGGCAAGATCGTAGTGGCTCCAATCGACAGATGCGGCACTAAGACCGGCGCTGAAAATGGGGCCCTCATGGTCAGATGAGAAGCCGGAGCTGCCGAAGAGATCAAAAGTGCCATTGGCCATGTATGGCGGGTACTCAATACCAGAAAGATCTAAGGGAGGAAGCTGCCCGTTCAGTTGCTGGAAGCTGGAGGCACCACTCATAAGCGGCGACGCGGTTTCCGACTTTACGCGCCGTTGCTCTCGAGAAGATGGCGCTCTCCTGCTGGCGGAGTCTTTGGACCGACTCTCCGTGGCGGACTTTCCTTGCAACAAATTCTCGACCGACGAGTGGATTCCCAGGCTGCTCGCGCTATGCATGGAGTTCACCCTGTTGAGTTGGTACGGCCCGCATTTCTGGGAGAGCTTGGTGTGCTTGGAGGAGGGCTTGTGGTGGCCATTCTCATCAAAGGTTAGCATGCCATCCGAATGAACCGTGTTCGCTCGTCGTCTTCGGATTGTGGTCTTGGGACGAGTCGTGTTCGCGTCTTTGTCCGAGTCGGACTCTGGGACCGTGTCGAGCTGTGGGGACTCTTTCTTGTGAGCGCATGTGCAGCGGCCACCGTGGTTACAGCAGCATGTATCTGCGAGGAGGCAAGTCAGTCCAACGAGCCAGGCAGGGTGCATTGCGACAACCAGGCGCATGACTGTGCAGGGAATGCTCACCTCTATGGCCGTCAACCGATGTCTGCAGGTGTGCGCATTTGCTCGTCTTCTCTCCGCAATCACACTTGATGTGAGCAGACCGCGATTTGCGCATTGAGCGGCAGTGTTGGCATTGGGACACTGGGCGGCCCTTTTTGTTGATGTGTTGGAGAGGGCGATCTGCACGGGAGAGGCGGGCAGTTAGCTACAGCTATTTCTCCCCTCCACCGCAGCGCAAGTCCCAGCGGGCGCCCGACGCCCGCGGGGGATCCTTCACTGCTTTTGCTTTGGGTAGCTGGGGCAAAGTAACTAACTCACCAGAGTGTTGGCAGTTGCTAACTCGGTGGCCTCTCACGCAAGCCTCACAGGCGTACTTTTCCCCGTCAATTATCATGGTGCCAGATCGAAGTTGTGCAAGTTGTAAAAGTTGAAAAAGTTGAGAGATTCTTGCCCGTTCCGATGAGACTTGGGCAGGGTTTTGTGTGGAGCGCGGCTTTTCAGAATTCGTTACAGAACAGGTGGGTTTGGTGAGTTTGTTGGTGGAGTGTGGGCTGGCGAAGCTGGCTGGGCAGTCTGGGCAGGCTTGGGGCTGTCCGTCGTCCGTGGAGGTGCAAGGGGGGCCGGTAACGGAAATGCGACAAAAAGCAGCAGCAGCGCTATGAACAGGACATTTCCGTGGGGTATCTATGGTAAAACCTTTTCAAGTGCTATGCAGGGAACTCCAATTGTTGCTAAGAGCCGAATTTCCCCCCAAGGAAAAAATAAGGAGGAACGGGATGAGTTGTGTTGAGGATTCGAGGATGTGCGTCGAGATGCCAGTCGCTTTGTCGTTTCGTCGTGTCCTGGATTTGACGACACGGACTGCCACAGAGAGAGAGGCGCGCGGGGGGGGGGGGGGGGGTGGTGGGTGGTCGTGCAAAGGATGGAGGTAACCGAGGACCAAGCAAAGGTCTGGTTTCGTTTCGCCTGGCGTTCGGCGGCCGGGGGGGGTGTTTGGTCGCAAGTATGAGGTTAAGTGGTTTGGCCAGACAGTGCCCAGGTAGGTAGGTAGGTAGGTAGGTAGGTAGGGTAGGGTCGGTAGGTAGGAGTACCTAACTAGCCTGTGATTCCAAGGCAAGGTAAACTTGAAAGAGGTGGCCAGTGGGTAGTAGGTAAGGTAGTGCGTGGGTAGGCACGGAGGTAAGTTAGTGCGTAGGCGGTACTTGCTGAGATCCACTGCAGTTGGCCTGTGGCTCACTGGCCCTGATTGGTGACCGGAGAAGGCAAGGTAGCCGGATTTAGCGCTCAGCTCGGTGCGGTTCAGGTCTGACTAGTGCATGCCCTCCTGGTGCGAACCGTAAGCTGTAAGTGGGTCGGTCTACCCTCTGTCCGAGTCGTGCCCTCAAATAGCTGGTTAGGCTGATGAAACAAGTGAGGATAGCAGCACGGATATATGTGCAAGTAGCTTCGGAAGACTGTGTGTTGTGCAGACTCGTGATACACGGGCGTGTCTGATTGTAGGATGGTCTGGTAAGCAGCCTGCCTTTGCTTGGGGCAATACTAAGGGTGTGTGTTGGAAGGCGCCGCGAGAGCCGGAGGAGAATGGCAGAGTGGAGAGAGATGGTCGGGAAGAAGGGGAGGGCAGTGGGATGCTATTTTATGTTTCTGTCTTGTTGCGAGCAATGACGGCGGTGGTGTTGGGCTGCTGCTGCTGCTGCTGCTGGCCCGGCCCCAGGAAAGAAAGGAAGGGAAAAAAGATGGGAGGACTTTTTGTGGAGGGCGTGCAACAAGAAGCTGAGAGCTCCATTCGCCTTAGGACGACCTAGCCCAGCTTACCCGGCGTGCGACGAGGTACGGAGCAAGTACGGGCTGCACACAGTACGTACTGCGGCACAGTGTTTGCGAGGGGTACTCATAGATAGTCCCGTCCGCATGTACTGTAGTTGTGCGCAGTACACAATCTACCTACATGCTCTGTACGTATGTATGTACGTACGTGGGATGGGGTTGCGGTGGACCAACGACCTAGTTGAGCCAACTCCTTCATCCCAGTGGCCCCCCCCCTACGTATGTAGGCTGGGCTGGGTTCTCCGAGTGTGTGTGAGTGAGTGTGTGAGGTGTGTGGGTGTGTGTACATGTCGAAGCAGTACCTACCCATGTACTTACATTACCTACCAACACCTCCGAGACTACATCATGGCCACCAACTAGGTTACTTATTGACTAGTATGTAGCAGCCGGTGCTGGCTTTTGGGGGAGATGGATGGGGGTCGCGCGTGGCCAGGAGGTCCCCAGTAATGGGCTATGCAGACATTGCAGAAGACGACGACAAGCTAGACGAGCTTAGGCGAAAGGCGGGACGGTCGAGTGGGATGGCGTTCCTAACGCGGACAGACGCAGCAGCATTCTTCTCGAGGTGGACTTGTCGCCTCGTCCTGCTACAGGGTGGGTGTGGATGTGGGCTTCCCCCCCCCTCTCCGTGGGATGCTATCTCCAACAAGCCTACGGCGAGCTTTAACGGGTGGAGGGAGTGGGTGGGTGTGTGACGACAAGACGACAATGAGAGAAACATGGTGTGTGGTGATGCATGTTTGAGTGAGGTGATGAGAATTGGAGCAGAGAACTCCATCAAGCCATGCTCATCATTGATTGGATCTGGCCCCCCCCCCCTCTTCCCTCGAATGGATCGACTTTACTACTAGGTAGTGCACAATGCCTACCTACCCTTACCTTACATTCAGATACCTAATGCTGCTTGCTGTCTACCATTTACTTATGCTTGTGCAGGCGGGGAGTACGCCACGCAGGGGGCATGTTGTCGGTCTCTTTTCTTCCCATGTCAGCGGTGCTGCCGCCGCTTGTCGAAGCGGAACTGGACATCTATTGACGCGACCCATTGGATGCTACGTACTGTCTAGTGCGTAGATAGTTAGATGAATCCTGACGAGAAACGGAGATTCGCCAGCCCCCCCTTCTCCCCCCGCAGGCTGTAGCGGCAGATGATGGTGAAGAAAAAATTGGGAGGGAGAAAAAAGAAAGGAAACTGCGTTGGTACTCAAGGCATGGAGCAAAAGAAAAGAAAGGGAAAAAAAAGAGAAAGAAAAGAAAAGAAAGGAAACCTGTAGCACAATGCCGCAGATTCTTCCAGGTAGCCCTTGGAGCAATTAATTACCACCTTAATAGATACGAATAATAGCTATCTGTAGTCTAATAGATATTCCCATGACGAATTACATGATCTCTTGTTACTTCCCTCAGGGTGCCATTTACATGGCCGACACGCTCGACAGAGATTACATGACCCACTGGACGGAAATCAGCGAAAGCCATTTACATAGGTAGGAGTGCATTGGTTTTTCTTGTCGGGCCGCATATGTGTTGGCAATAAATAGCAAATTTGTACCCTTTATTCCTCTTTCCTTTGATATATTTACGCAATGCTAGGAGTAGACGGGCCCCTAGACTAACTACTCTGCTCTGCTCCTCAGTAAAATTACTGCTGTCTGGTGTCAACCTACCCACGCTACCCAGGTGGCACATCCGGCACTGACCTACTCTGTTCGTTGGCTCAAGAGGAAGACCACGACCCAAAAGAGACAGATCGCACTTCCTTCTGAAGCAATGAAATGAATTCCCGAGCTATTACTACATAACTTCTCGACCTATGTTTCAGCCAAAGGGTTCCAAGACAAGTCCATAGTCCATCATTCAAACGAGCCATAGTTGGCCTAGGTAGACATACAATACTTGCAGCGATTGGGGGGGCACCCAACTTCGCCTCGCTGTCTAAGATCTCTGTCCGCTGCCGATCATTGACCACGATCTGATGATAGCTCTTGGCCAAGCCGGCGGGTTTAAGGCAAAGGCAAAGGCAAAAGCAAATAAAATAAAATAAAAGCATGATATCAGTTACAGCTGCGGCGAATAAGGCCGAAGATGCAAGGCATGTGAGGTCCGACCAACTCCACAGGACCCCCATTTCCCTTTTGGTCCAGGCACAGCCAAAGAACAGTCGCGTGAACAGCAAAACAAGACAACCAGCACATTGGAGAGTGGGAGTTGCGTTTTGAAACATGAGCGGAGATGTGTGACAGGGCTAGGCAGGGCGAGCAAAGGGTTGTCCACCGAAGTGGAGACGCCGGAGAGGCAGAGAGGATTACAAAATAGGCATGTATGAAATGTGTCAGCCTGTGAAGCAATGAATGAATGGAGATGTGAAGGACTAGAATGACCAATGCACACAACCCTCTGGCCCGCCGGGTGCATGGGCAAGCAGGCTACCATAGCCTTCGAGAAATCGATATGTTAGGGTGCCTGCGCGAGGAACAGCCGCCGGCCAAAAGGCGGCAATCGAACAGGATCTGATGTGGATTGACCCGGCCGTGGAAACACATTAGGAACCCCAGCTTGGTACATGCAATGGGCCACACACCCAAGGAGATTGCTAGTGTTTGGCGGGTAGTAATACCGAGAGTCACATCTACGAAGTAAGACTAATTTGGTAGGCCTTTGGAGAAAGAAGTAAGAGAACGGGAAGCAGGAATACACGTCTGATTCCTTAAGATAGAGGGAGGCATGGTAGTCACGGACAGGGAATACTCGGTATAAGTGGGCATGTAGGCTTTGTGCACAAAGCTTGCCTGGCCATGTTGGAGAGCACCCGTACGTTGTACTTCGTTGCTATTATTGTTCTTAACTTTCGTCCATCGAAACCTATTAAAACCATATGATAGTCGCTACCTAGCTATGGAGAAATCCTGTTGCGTCTCGCAAGCGAACCACGTTCCCAACCTTCCTGTAGATCCGTCTCCGATCGGAGTAAATTTGCTCGATCCAATTCCGACAGACTTGCGAGGCAGCAAAAGCGCAATGACGAGGCACATGCTGGTACGGCACGGACTACCCAGACTACCTCTATGTAACGACGTAGGACCCTGATTCATGGTCCCACGAGCCTCCCGCGCTCCGTTCGTGTCTTTGGACTGACTGCTGGATCTCGAAATAGAACACCATTGGCCTGACACATCGTCCTCTGCAACACCGAACCTTCGCCAGTGATGGGCACACCATGATGACTTGCAATGAAACCACCGCAGAAAGTTCATGGAGCTATGGACCCTTGTTTCATGCCCCGCCCACCTCCACATCAAGGTCCCCCAGCCCAATCCCTCCCACAACCAAAGAAGAGAAAAGTATATTTGCTTCATCACACGACAAGCCCGCCATGGCCGTGGCTTTAAGCCATTGCCGCCCAAGTGGGAAGCTCCCGGTGCAGACCTTGCCACGGGGGGCACTGTGGCACAGGAGCGGGGCCCCCAAGCTTCCTTGCGACGTTTTGCTAGCTAGTCCGCCAGCGGCGGCCACCACACGCCCATCTGGGCCTAGGACTTTTGACACGAAGATGTTCCGGTGTCATGAAGACAGCCCAGCATGTTCCTTTGCGATTCAAGAAGCGTGGCAGTCTCAATTGACGTGCCGCAACTGAGAGTGCCGCGCCTGGGGTCAACAGCGGCGTGGCTGCATCGTGTTCTCATGACCGAGGCGGGCCTAGAGACGGCAATGGATGAAGCTTTGATCCAGACGACTTCCAAGACTCCGAAAGTAGCGGATCTGTGTATTTCATGTACAGCTTGCTTTCTTCTGCGACCTCTGCGGAGCGTCTCGCGGGAACTGTTGCTCCTAGTGTTTTAATCCGTGATCACCACCATTAACCGGCCGGCGGCTGGATAGGCGTATGTATGGTTAGGGGTCGGCAGGCAAGTGGATGATGATAGGGACAAAACTTTCTTGGGTGGGGTTTTCCTCCCCCATTGTACGGCAATCGCACGAATACATCAGATACCTAGCTCAGCATTCCTAGTATTATGGTATGTATGCGAAGATGGAAGTTGCCAGCTCAATCAGGCGCATCAGTTCGCCTGCCACCAGCGTACCATGGAGAAGGCATCTGATTACGTTCCCAAGCCCATCGTGCTGTTCCGACTTTGATACCTGGTCAATTACTCACGACCCCAGCTCCCAAACTAGGTCAGTTCCAAACTTGAAGCAGGCACCGAGGATAGAGAGGGGAGTTCGAATGGTGCCCGGCTGCAGTTGGTGGTGGGAAGAATGGAGGCATTGGATGGCAAAGGCCCGCTGAGGTAAGTACCTTGCCTACCTTACTCAGGGCATGTTAACTGGAACTTAACTGGAGCAGTGTTCGAAGGCTCTCCTTCCCAATGATCCTAATAAAGTCTGTAGGTAATAAGGAGTGGTAAGGTACCTTGGGTGACGCATGTACAGAGCGTACAGTGCTTGTCCCCCGACCACTGTGCGGACGATGTCACTGCGGCGTGCATATTCTGCCTCTTGGCCCCGAGAATTCGTCGGGACTCGGAATTTCAGGGAGTGACGATTTGGTCCCAGCTCGATCGGGTTCTTCGATTTCATCTTCTAGAACAGTATAAGCTGATCACCATGGCCAATGGGGAGCTTGCCCTCACACCCACCCCTTGTCCCACACTCCCCTGAAAGAATATCCGGGAAGGGCGAGAGGTGAACATGCAGTTGAAAATTTTCATTGCAGAGGCTGGATGGGACACCGAACTTTTGAGGGCACAGGTTACATACCATCCACGGCTACATACGTATTTTTGGTTCAGGTCGCCTAACCGCCGATCCACCACCATCCGCATCGGCGGCCCCCCCATGCCTCTTATTTCTTTCTTGCTGGGCTACCACCCCACCTCCTTCTTGCGCTCAGCTCCTGCATCGGGGGTGCTATGTAGCTGTCTTCCAATCTTCTCCCATACAATATCTCAGAAAATTTTCATCCCCACGATTAAAACCCCAGGAAGCACAGCCAATCTATTCTCATCGAGCTACTCCAACTCGAACCCTCCATCATCGAACATAGCTCTGGAGGCTATCGTTGATCCCTGCAGCGCGAGTGCCGGAGTCGCAGGAGATCTTGCGGCTGGCACGCAGAGATTGCAAGGCTTTTCGCCCACCTTCCGAGACTTCTTCATCCCCACGCGTGTCAACAACGAGTCTCGCTCCAAACGAGGCTTTCGTCTCCATCCAACACACACGTCATGCTAGCTTCTTAGAGCATCACGTTCGCCACGGCATGAAATCAATCTGGTGAGCTGACAGCTTCAACAGCTTTAGCAGCAATATTCTTCTTGGCTCGCGGGATCCTCGATCAGCCCATCGATCATCAATTTGCCGATATCAAGACCACTAGCCCGCTACATACACTACATACATTACCGACCACCCGCTCTGTCCCTGTAGCCCGTGTCCCTTCGGTATGGCATGGACATCGTTTGTGAGCCGCACTCCGAGCTTCGCCAGCATCCTGGACTGGAGGAGAGTTCGCGGTCTTTGGCGATAATGCGGGCCACGACACCCTACATCGCAAAATATTTGTCCGGGGTCTGGTGCCAGATACAAACCAGACAAGCTTTAGAGTTGCTTGCTGCAAAGCAATATGGCACAGCATCTTGACTGGCATCATGCCAGTCGTGCTCCAGACCTCCTCGATTGGCCTGCCAGTGCAGGCGAAAACTTTTTCTCCATGCTGCATCCCACCCTGCAGTCGAGTTGACCCCCACACGTTGACAAGCTCCAATTTCATCACAAAAACACCCCATATCAGCCATGCAATCGCCTGCAACACCGATCTGGGCTGTTCAAGGCTGATTGACAACCCCAAGTTTTACTCCTGCGACTCCACTTGTTTCAATCGAAAAGAGAACACGGCTTCGCCGCGCTCGACCACCATCCCACAGCTCAGCCAGTGAAAGAGGTGCTGATGCTGTGGCATGTCTCTACCTGTCGGTCTGATGGCGGCCACTAATACACGAGCCCACACAAAGACCAGGCATTCCTTCTACGTGTCAAGAGAAAAGTCTTCAACGAGGCTGCAGATCACTCTCCTGTCGACCTTGTCACCCAGCATCCATTGACGAGACGGTTGAGGCATCAGATGACAGTCTGAATTTTCTCCTTGCCGCCTTCTGAATTTTCGACTGTTGGGTTATTTGCGTGTCAGCCCCTCCTTCAACGCTCAATTATTTTTGTTTTGCTCTGCTGGCCATGCCATTATCCAATCGTGTCATCGACATTACCATTTTTGGAGAGGCGCAAAGTTTGCCTGTCCTGCCATATCCAAGTAGTGTATATCCGTATCTTGACTTAAGTTGCTGATCTGCATACGGGTGTCAGTACATCCTGCAAGATAGCTCCGTCCGCTTGGCTTTGGACTCGCTCGCACAGTATCATCGTGATGACAACATGCATACATGTCCTGCCAGCAACTACGTTTAACAACGTATATCGGCATTCACAGTCTTACCCATTGACGTGGATGTTTTCGCTCCTGGCACAGATAAAATCACCCGTTGCTGGGCACCTGACTTCGAGCAGTCGTCTTGACTTTACATGAGAAGTCAGGAATCAGCTGTGGTAACATTACATAGTTGGGCATATCTCGGAGCACTGCTACCATGAATGGCATCATCTGTGGAAGATAGCAGGCCCTTACAATAGGATGGTCCATAGCCTGCCGAGACGTATGGCGCTAGGTAATGACGCACACCTTGCCCCTCCGCGGGGCCTGATCGGTCATTTCCCAACCACTCGTGCATCGTTGGTATGGCATCGAGTCTTGTCTAGAGCGTCCTGGGCTTAATCTTCGGCCGACAATATCAGCCACTCATGTGCTGGCGCATAACAATCCGGCACAATGTCACATTGACTGCATGTCGTGATCGGAAGACTGCCCATGTCCGATATGGCTTTTACCCCATCCAAGAGCAACGGCAGCATGTCAAACATCTAATCGCAAAGCGCAAGTAATGCCAAGAAGATCATCAGCTATGTAACTAATCTCGTGGGAACCATTTTGGGATGCCCTTTGATAATACGCGGGTGGGCAAAAGATGCAGTTTGAGGCGCTTCTAACCAGCGGCGCAAAGAAACAATAGATCGTCTCGGAGCTAATTCCAATCTGCGGAGTAATACCACTACCAACAGATCAGCAATGAAGTCATAGCGTCGGCAACCGATGGAATGGGGGATCTCTTATCGCGGATCTTGGAAAGATCACAACGCGGTTTGGCACCCGCATAGGTGTGGCCGGCAAGATTGATCAAGTCGTGACCATGCAGTGCTTGCGCTAGACTAGCAAGCAAAGGCAGGAGCCCGAGCCGCCAGCATCTGCAAGTCACGGCAGCCCGGATGCCACCTATAGTTTAGACTGACTTTTTCACCAGCTATCTGGTGAGAAGCAGCATACCAGATACAATGAGCGCCCGCCTTCTGGGTGAACCTGTTATGTAACATTCCTCTACACGAGTGATTGATTGTGTGCAGATAAGGATCGACTTATCACTACCTTAGGTGGATAAGGTCCATTGTACTTAAACCATAATAGATCTAGTTGTATCAACTCTTGGGGCACCAATTACCGCGGGCGGAATAAGATGCGCAGCGATACCACATAGACGATGTGACCCGATTTGATGGATAGCAAATGGCAGCAGCCTGTCGGCGCAGGTCGAAAGAGTTTGAGACCGTTGCGATGTTCATGGAGGTACCCCGCCTCTCACGGTTTCGATTCCTGTTAGTGTCCTGCTGGGCTGATCCGGGATGATAGCAAGAGAAATGGCAACATGATGAGGCTTGCTATCGTCACATCCAGGATGTGCCATAGCCTCTGGTCATGGTAATGATGCATGCTACCCGATTAGTGGAGCGACCAACCATAAACCACAATATCAAGACCTGTTAAAATCGACGACGTAAAGGTGTTGGTCCTTCGGGTACAGTCCGGCCCCACGTGTCCCGGCTGTCTCATATCCTCGGTATATCCACTCGCTGGGAGAGAGGGGGTTTGCTGGATCGGGGCGCGCACAACGGCGAATGCATGCCATTAACAGAATACGTACTCCGCCCTCCCACGGGCAGTAAGACTGTCCTTGTCACTGCCTCCAGACATTCAGCCTCACCCACTCGTATCAGTCGTGCCCATCACTCACACTGAGGCCGCTCCGACCCGCGGTCCTCATTGGAGAGAAATTTTGGCTGAAGCCAAGACAGTCAGCGTGCCGCACACTTCCACGCCGCTTACCGGCACCCTCCGACAACTTCCCTTCACCTCGGATCTCACCGCTCCACAGCGGAGGTCTACATCAGTTCAGGGTTCGACCTGCATTTCGCCGCAACCCTTGGAGGAAGTAGCGTCCATCGACCGACGGCCAGCCTTTGCTGCACTGCGTGCTTCGTTGGTAACATGTCTGACCACCGGCTAGGCTCGCATCTTGAGCCTCTGGCTGATCCCCGGTGTGAACTTCGTGTAGCAACCCGTGTCTCTTGGCCAAAAAGCTAATGCTCTTCCAGAAGGCCTGTCAACGTTGTATTTGTGGGAGCCGGCGCAGTTGGGTGCTTCTACGCCTCTCGCCTCCACCATGTATTTGCCCCCTTCCCATGCCAGAATTGCTACGAAATTGGTGCTTTGGAGCTGACGAGTACAGCCAGCTCACAATGTCCACGTTTCTCTTGTCGCCAGGTCCAATTACTCGGCGATTGCCAAACAGGGAGTGAATCTTAAGACCCATTCATTTGGTGATTTCGTCTTCACACCCCAAGCTGTGTATCCATCCATCACAGCAGCAGCGACTGCTCCGTCCAGCAGTCCCTCTACGTCACCAGGATCACGCTCGTGGGACTACATCGTTGTTACCACCAAAGCGCTGCCGGACCGGTCAGATGACTCGGCCACCATCGCTCCCCTTGTGGGACCAAGCTCTTGCATCGTTCTGATCCAAAATGGAGTGGGAGTCGAGGCGCCATTCCGCACACGGTTTCCTCGAACTCCGATTGTGAGCGCCGTGACGATCGTCAGCGCAGAGCAGACGACGCCGGGTACAGTGCGTCAGAATCGATGGACCAGAATCAGCCTCGGCCCACATACCGACGGCCTCGGAACAGGGGACAAAGAAGTTGCGGCCAGAGGCACGCGGGCTGTTGAACAACTGGGTTTATGGTGGGGTCCGGGATACGGGGGTATTCGCGACGTGGAGCCGCACGACGAGATTGGTCTCCAAACTGTGCGGTGGCACAAACTTTGCATCAACGCAGCCTTCAATCCAAGTGCGGTGCTGAGTGGAGGACGGGGCAACGCCGACATGGCATCTGATCCAGAGCTGCGGGAGCATTTGCTAGGCGTCATGCGCGAGATCAGGGATGCCGTTCCAAGAATTCTCGGCCGGGCGTTTCCTGAAGATCTGGCAACGCCCGAGAGGATCATGCGCAGCACGGAACGAAACGCTGGGGCACGCCCAAGCATGCTATTGGACTGGGAGGCCAAGCGACCTTTGGAACTTGAAGTCATCTTGGGTAACCCCGTACGAATTGCACGGGCGCAAGGGGTAGAATTACCCAGACTGCAGAGCCTGTATGCGCTTTTGAGAAGCGCTCAGCGGGTGCGAGAGGAGGCTACAGGAAAGAAACGGGAGAAAAAGCTGTAAAGCCCATGGGTTGGCGCTCAAGATGTTGGGACCACGCTTCTCAGCATCTTCTTCTTACCACTGCCAGAGCTCGGATCAACAAAGTAGGGATCTCATGTCTGGTCCCGAAACTAGAAAGAACTAAGTGACAACAACTGCGGTAATGGAAGCTTGCCAGTAGACAGATTTATAACAACCGTCACTGTTCGAGAAATCGTAGCTATGTAGGTAAGACTCGTCAGATAGAATGCATATCTTAGCGCCGAAGAGACCCAAGCAGACATTTCCATTGTGAAGTCCGTCTATCTGCATAGCAGCCAGGACCAAGACATAGACAGCGGGGGAGAAACAGCAACGCAGTTCTCGCATCTCAAAATATCTCCGCCATGTGGCCAGTCTACGACCGTAGTCACATATAATGCTTGGAGGATGACGAGCTTCGGTACTTTGTACCAGAGGTAAGCCCAGCCTTTGACGTTGAGGCGCTGTGGCGTCGTTGAGGCGCCCAAGTCCGGAATTCAGGTACATAATAATTACAGACTACCGGTGGGCTATTCTGGATAACAATTGGCGGCCGATTTTTACGTGCATAACGCACGAACCAGTATGACGACATGAGTCGCGACCCAGAGCTTTATCTTATCATCAGGCGTGCATATGCACATATGTACAGTGCTGTAGTCGGTATGTACATACGATGCAGACGTCTGCATGTATGGACAAGACCTAGTTGTAAACAGAGCCTTTCCCTCTATCCTGAGTTTGGCTCACCCACTAGTTACGATATGCGAGAGGGATGCTGACTTGTCACGAGTGGTCTAAACGCTCAGGTGGGGTTTCCGTCGATCGCATTGTAGACCCGCAAGATGTGGGTGGCAGTGCAGATCCTGCTCTGTTCCCAGCGCATGGGAATTGCAAGAAAGAGGAGACTCGAAAGATGGAGTTTAAGCCGGCAAAGGTACCGTAAACTACATACACTATAGTCATCGATGGGGCGTATACGGTGGCTGAGAACCTTAACCATGGTAGGTGTTTGGAAGGCCTTGGCAAATAGAATAAAGACGTCCTCTTCGCTCTCGTGGAGCTCAGTTGTAGAATGCAAAGGCAGGGCATCTTCTCAATATGATCCGCTGCAGAAACGTTCAACTCTCACCTGCTGCAAGCCGTCGAGATGTAGGATTTCTGTAGCCTGGGCTCTATCGGGGTGTGAGTAACTCATCTGCATATCAAGGCTGCTTGACCAGTCAACTATCAAGATGTTGATGGGCAGAACTGAAACATATTGCCCTGTTGCCCTCAAGATCATGTGGGATGGAGAGATGGTGGGTAGTTTGGAAGCCGTTGCAGGACGTGCTCTTCATATAACGTGGCGACCAAACTGTAATTATTCTAATAATCTCCCCTCATTATTACTGCAAACTAAGGTACCTTAGATGGACGTTCCCACCCGGGGGCGGTTTCGTTGCGAGTCATGTACCCCTAGTACAGCGTCATGACCATTTTGGCCGGGAAGCATGGTAAATTAAGCCCATGGCCGAAATCAACGACGTCGACTAGCTACTTGAACCATCCCATCTGGCCAACCGAGTCTTCGTTGATGCCGACCTAATACCTTAGCACTAATAATCCCCTACTGTATGTAGCAGGTAAGCACGCAGTGGCACGCAAGGTACCTAGGTAAAAGACGTCAGGTAGGTAGGTGTCGTGGAGTTGCTCCACTGCAATTGCCATATCATTGTTTGGGGGGAGGCCTTTTTCGCCACTCTGTCTTTCCCTCTCCCTCTCTCTCGCGCGCGCCCTCTCTTTTCAATATCATCATCATCGACCGGATCAACCTAAGTTGTTTTGACGCCAAGTTTGGTCAGGGTTTTTTTTTTGTTTGGGTTACTTTGCTTTGCTTTGCGAGCTCGTCGTCTTCTATACCCACCCAAACTGCTCAATGCTGCCTCTGTATTCGTACCTATCTCGAGTTCCCCCTTGCACATCTCCCCGTCGTCTTTTACCTTCCATTTCTCCCGCATAACCCCGAACTTCGTTCCTTTCCTTGCAAGCCAATGAAGGGCAGGTGGCCGATGATCGACACGCTGCATCGTTAAAAAAATAGCGATCTTCACAGGCTTCATCTCCCTGATTGACTGCCATCGTAGTTGGATCCCACTCGACGCCTCCAGACCGCAACCCCCTCCCCCCCCCCACCTTTCTTCCTCCCGCAGTCACTCAAAATCCCATCCAGACCACGCCCCGGCTGCACACGCCGCTGTGCTCTAGCTACGTCCAACCTTGACACCACATAGCGACAACCCACGATTGCGACGACGATCTCACAGAAAATCACGACGACAACAACAGCATCGGCTGGCCAGTACCGCATAGTCTCTTCTGTGCATGCTCAATCGAGCTTGGCCCAGTGACTGCCACGCATACATACAATCAGTGTGCGTCTCGTCGGGGATTACCCTCGAGAAATGTTCCACGAGCCTCACGAGCTTCGCCGCACCACTACACAACTATAAAAGAAATAGAAGAGAGACTTTCAGGTCGCGCGTATCGTGGTGGGGGGGGGGGGAAATGGACGTACAGGCCGATGGCCAACCGCCAAATCCGCCTTCCGAGCAGGAGAAGCCCTCCACATCCAGGGCGACTCACGCACAACCTAGTCGAACAAGAGCCGCCGACCCGAGCTGCGCATCCTCGTGGAGTACCAGTTCGGATCGGCAGCTTGGCCACAACATCAGCCCAGATACCTCCGACCGGGTCTACCCCATTCGTTCCGCCGTTAGTGTTGATCCGACGCCTAGAGCATCCGAATACCACGGATACTTTCCTCGTCTCCCCGACCATGGCCAATATTCAGCGAATCGCCCACGGAATCCTCGCCTGGATGCCAATACTACGGATTCGGGCATGAGGCGGACTGACTCCTTACCACAGCCTAACTCATCTGCCGTTGCCGCACCTAGTGATTTGACCTCAAGAGCCCGGCGACAAAACACTGTTAGCGGACCACTGTCGAGCGTGCAGGCAGACGCTGTGCGGCATTCAACCTCGTTTCCGCTTCCAATCCTCACGGACGCAGGGTCTGAATCAGAACCAGATGCTTTGGCTGCGGAAGAGAGCGCGTCTGGGAGTCGGCGAGGCGCTTCGGATTGGCAGCAACCACCGAGCGATGCAGGGTTGGACTCTCACATCACCACACGATTCAAGCATGCCTTGACCGACGAAGGGCATGTTGTCATAACCGGCAGGGATGGAGTCCTCCAACGATGTGAAGATGAGCCGATCCATACGCCCGGCGCAATACAGGGGTTTGGCCTGATGCTGGCAATCCGGGAGGAACCAGACGGTCGCTTTACGGTACGACATGCCAGCGAGAATTCGGAAAGGCTCATTGGATACCGACCCCAGCAACTATTTCGCCTTGCCAACTTCTTGGACATTCTAACGGACGAGCAACAAGACAACCTGCTCGATCATATTGATTTCATCCGTGATGAGGATTCAGACCCCTCTCAAAATGGACCCGAAGTATTCAGCTTATCTGTCCGAGCACCGAAGAGGAAAACTGTCAAGCTCTGGTGCGCTATCCATATCAACGCTGCGCACCCGGAACTGGTCATTTGTGAATTTGAGTTGGACGATGATCATCAATACCCTATGCGCCCGCCTGATGAACAAACCCCAGATATTCCGGAGGACACTCTACAGTCCGATCCTACACTCGAAGAGCTTACCGAAAGTACGGAAATACTGAGCAAGCCGCTGAGAGTGCTGAGGAGCGCTAGGAAACGAAGGGGAGAGGCTGGCGCTATGCAGGTTTTTGACATCATGTCCCAAGTTCAAGATCAGCTTGCATCGGCACCGAATTTGGAAGTCTTCTTGAAGATACTCGTGGGGATTGTGAAAGAGCTTACTGGCTTCCACAGAGTCATGGTATATCAGTTCGATTCCTCCTTCAACGGCAAAGTTGTCACAGAACTTGTTGACACCACCCATACCCGGGATCTATACAAAGGACTCCACTTCCCAGCATCTGATATTCCCCGCCAAGCACGCGATTTGTACAAACTCAACAAGGTCCGTCTGCTTTACGACAGGGATCTCGAGACGGCGAGACTGGTCTGCCGCTCCAAGGAGGATCTGGAAGTGCCCCTGGATATGAGTCATGCCTATCTCCGAGCCATGTCACCCATCCACCTGAAGTACCTGGCCAACATGGCCGTTCGGTCGTCCATGTCAATTTCCATCAACGCTTTCAATGAGCTTTGGGGATTGATTGCGTGCCATTCTTACGGGTCACAAGGCATGCGCGTATCCTTTCCTATCCGAAAAATGTGCCGCCTAGTCGGTGATACGGCCTCCAGAACTATTGAGAGATTGTCGTACGCCTCTAGACTACAGGCCCGGAAGCTGATCAACACCGCGCCCACGGATAAGAACCCATCAGGCTATATCATTGCGTCATCTGACGATTTGTTAAGACTCTTTGACGCAGATTTTGGCTTGCTGTCGATTCAAGGAGAGACCAAAATCCTGGGCAAGATTGATCAGGCTCAAGAAGCCCTAGCCATGCTAGAATATCTCCGCATGCGTAAGATCACATCCGTGATCACCTCTCAAGATATCCGAGATGATTTTCGCGATTTACGATACCTCCCCGGGTTTATTGTTATTGCTGGTCTATTATACGTTCCTCTCAGTGTCGGCGGCAGCGATTTCATCGTGTTCTTCCGCAAGGGCCAAGTTAAAGATGTCAAATGGGCCGGGAATCCCTATGACAAGATGATTCGGGAAGGAACTGCCCAATTTCTTGAACCCAGAAAGAGCTTTAAGACATGGCATGAAACTGTGGTTGGGAAATGCCGGGATTGGTCTGAGGAACAAGTCGAGACGGCAGCGGTACTCTGCTTAGTCTACGGTAGGAATTCTTCTGATCTGTGATTGTTTGACAGTGGCTGATCCTATGCATCGCACAGGGAAGTTTATCGAGGTCTGGCGACAGAAGGAAGCAGCCCTTCAGAGCAGCCGTCTGACACGACTGCTGCTCGCGAACTCTGCGCATGAGGTTCGGACTCCGCTCAATGCCATAATCAACTACCTCGAGATCGCCCTAGAAGGCACTTTGGATCAAGAGACGAGAGACAACTTGGCTAAGTCCCACTCCGCATCCAAGTCGCTCATTTATGTGATCAATGATCTACTCGACCTGACCAAAACGGAAGAGGGTCAAAATCTGGTGAAAGACGACATCTTTGACCTTTCGGCTTGTATCCGCGAGGCGACAGATCCATTTGTGGCCGACGCCCGGAGGAAAGATATTCAGTATGAGGTGATAGAACACCCTGGTCTGCCGCGGTACGTCCTTGGGGATAGTCGCCGGCTCAGACAGGCAGTATCCAATGTCACGGCAAACGCGGTTCAACACACGATTACTGGGTCTGTTAAGGTGGAGTTGTATGTTGCCGAAATCATGGAACGTCGAGTCCGCGTAGAGATCGTTGTCCAGGATACCGGGAAAGGAATGAGCTCCAAGGAGCTTGATACACTCTTCCGAGATTTGGAACAAGTCACTACTGACTCCGACGAACGGGGTTTCTCTGCGCAGGATGGTGACAGGCCAGTGGATGGCCGTATCCTGGGTTTGGGCCTTGCAATGGTTGCAAGGATTGTGCGGAATATGGACGGCCAGCTGCGTCTGAAGTCGAAAGAGCAAGTCGGATCGAGATTCACCATTCAGCTACCATTTGATATCCCCGAAGATTCACCGGAAGCCCCTGGAGACCCAAACGTGGATCCGCAATCAACCACAGCATCCAGCCTGGCCACTATTGTGACGTCAATTCCACCAGACATTACTGGCGAAATAACTCTTGTCGACCGTGGTAGCGTGCTAGAAAAAGATGAAGGCGCTGGTGAGCAGGCTCAGCAGGCTGAGATCATGAGCATGGATAGCTCAAGGAGTGTCGCTAGCAGGGCCAGCCAGAGGAGTATCCACAGTACGCGGAGTGATGCCGATCGGTTGATCGATGCGATTCAGACTCCACTATCCCTAGGCGATGTAGTGGGAACAGAATCGCCGGGCGGCAAACGCAAGAATTCGAGGGAGAAAGCCACTCATTCCACGCTCGCAGGACCCTCCGGTACTACAATGGGCCAGTCCACCAACCCAGCAGCCGCAAGCCGAAGGAACCGATCCCCTACTGGGAAAGCTGTCATGCCATCAGAGGAGGTCGGGTACACGTCAGTCGTGGATACCAAAACCCCTCTTCGACCTATAAAGATACCAGACGAGTATTTTGATCAATCTACGCGGTCTCCACAGGCGGAGACTTCGCGTGTCTTGTTTGAGATTACAGATCGCGCTACGGATGCGTCTATGTCAGAGTCTGGAACTGCAGCAAGCGTAACATCGGCCACAGAAAGGACTAGACTGCGCGTTCTTGTGGCGGAGGATGACCCGATCAATATGAAAATACTTCGTAAGCGGCTGGAGAAGGCAGGGCACGACGTTTGCCACACTTTGAACGGAGAAGAGTGTGCCACCGTCTACGGTGAGCATTCCAAGTCCTTCGACATCGTCTTGATGGACATGCAGGTGGGTGACATACATTTCTCCCTTCCCATGATATCTCGTGACTCTCGCTAACTTATTTCTTTCTCAGATGCCAATAGTAGATGGTCTTACGAGCACCAAGATGATACGGGCCTCGGAACAATCCGATAGTCATGGTGGGCATTCTCCCTTGGCACTTCACAATGGCAGGATCCCCATCTTTGCCGTGTCTGCGTCCTTAGTAGAGCGAGAGAAGGTTACCTACATTAGCGCCGGCTTTGATGGCTGGATCCTCAAACCCATCGATTTCAAACGGCTCACTACCTTGCTTCATGGCAGCGTTGATGATGAAATTCGGGCTCAATGCCTGTACACTCCCGGACAGTGGGAGAAAGGTGGATGGTTTGGTCCTAGATCTGAACATCATGACCAAGAAACGCCACAAGTGACACCGAAGATATCAGAGAATGAGCAATAGCAGTTTCACCCTGGTACACCCGAGGCACGGAATTGTCCCCTTTGATGGTCAGAGAAATGGGGCAACACATCTCCTTCCCAGCTTGCTTGGTCAAGTTGCTGTCGCTTCTGCCATCTTTACTAAATCGGTGGGATTGTAAGGGAATTACATATAGAGTTCTGGCATTAAGATGGCTTGCACATACTCCCCCGGGCGGTTCTGTGCACACAAACAAAGGATGGGATTGGAGTACTCAGCGTTCAGGACCCAAGAGAAGGTATGTACCATTACGAAGGAATTATGTTACAACCTGGTATTCTGGGCCCTGTATTCGTTTGCGGGAGTGTTAATCAAGTCTTATCACGTCCCTTCAGAGACTCTGCGCAGCACAAGCTTGGTATGAGATATATACACGAACCGGCGTTGAGATGGGCAGGTCCGTATCGTGGTGCGTAGCAGCCCGGTTGGGCAGGTACATAGAGCAGTCGCATGGACCACGGGGATTATGATACTAATACACGCATGGCATGGGGCGGGAATACGTTGCAACGAGGCGCACTTGCTTTCGTCTACGCATGTGAACATGTTTTATCGATGGGAAACATGATGGAGGGGTGGTTGCAACTGGCCAAGCTGCAGACAATAATATAGTTCTGGCATGTTTCGTATGACCGACCATAACACACATGTGCTTGACTGGGAGGTCCGGGCTACCGCAACGGTGGTTTTCTGCGGATGTTCAAGTCAGGCAACGTGTGATGAAAGGAATATCCCCTCACTCGCTCAAACCAGCTTCAGAGGTCCCTGGCCACATTTCTACAGGACAGCCTCCCCTTAACAGTGGTGGTTGTGGGATAATGTTGTTGTAATCTCTGTTCCAAACTCTACTGTCTCTAAAATACAAAAACGCCCCCCCCCTTTCCCCCAATGCCTACAATTATTAGGGCCAATGTCTAAGGAACGCTTACATGCCGCAACGCCACCAGGTCTTCTTCTCAGGCTCCTTATAGCCCTCCTCCTGAACATTATGCTTCCCAACAATGGTGAGGAATACCTGATCTAGTGTGGTCGGACTGACGCTGTAATGCATGATCCCCAACTCCTCCCGCTTCTCCTCCAACATGACAACAAGCTGCCCAATCGCGCTTCTCGAAACATCCTCGCTCTCGCGCTTGATCTCCACGTTCCCGCCGAACGCAGCGATGACCTCGCTGGCGGGCACCGAGAACCTCATCTGACCGTGGTAGGTCTTGTCCTCGACCACAGCTCCTGGGAACGAGGTCTTGACCCACCCGAGCACCTGCGCCGTTTCCTCCGGTGAAGTCCGCGGGGCACTCTTACTTATGAGATGTATGTGCAAGGCATCTCCGAAGCGATGGCGCAGGTTGTCGGTGGTCCCTAATGCAAGCATGCGCTTCGCAAGGATGCCTGCGCGTCCCGCCAAGGCGTCGGCTTCCTCCATGCTATGCGTGGTCAGGAGGATGGATCGGCCGGCGACCGTCGCCGCCAGTGTCTTCCACATTATACGCTTGGCAGCGGCATCGAGGCCGGAGGACGGCTCATCAAGCAGGAGTACTGTTGGGTTGCCCATGAGCGCGATGCCCAAGCTCAGCTTTCGCTTATTGCCTCCAGACAAAGCGTGCGCCATGCGTGTCGAGAATGCTTGCAAGCCCACCGCGCTCAACACGGCCGATACCTGATGATCAATATCCGGGATGCCACGGACTCTGGCATAGAACTCGAGGTGCTCTCGCACTGTCATCAGGTCCACGGCATCGTGTTGCGGGCAGACACCGAGATGCGAACGCGCCGCAGGCAGATTGTGAATAACAGACTTGTCTTCTACGAAGATGTCGCCACCATTTCGGCTGGGCTTGATATCGCCGCGGATCAACGAGATGGTCGTCGATTTCCCGGCACCATTGGGTCCCAACAAGGCGAAAACCTCACCACGCTTGATCCCAAAGGTAACGTTGTCCACCGCAGTGTTCTTGCCAAATGTCTTGGTAGCATGCAGCACGCGTAGGCCGTCGCCTCCACCGTGCGTGCTGGTGACTCGGATCAGTTCGTTGGCAACTTCTTCGTCCGAGACACTGGTGTCATCTCCTTCGTCGATTCGCTTCTGCCATAACCGTCTAACCGAAGAGCCCACCGAGCCGCTGTCGGCCCACAGCAATATCAGGAAGAGAAGGATTGATTGAATAATCAGGTACAGGATAGGACCGCCGTACTGTAGAATGCCGGCCGGGTTTTCGGCAATCTTGTCGCCGTCACAAGTAGTCGAGAAGAGGTTCAAGGCCAGGAATAACGTCCTCACGACAGAGCCGATGGGAGCCACTGCCGACACTACAAAGTGGACTATGAGAAGGTACTGATCGAGCTTCGGTATGGGCGCGTAAGTGACAGTGCAGAGGTACGCAATCAGGTAGATCAAAAACATGACCGCCTGTCCGGCCGCGACCCAAGCATATGTCGCCAACTGCGTCTTGCAAAACAGCGAGATCACATAAGCCAGGAGGATAGCTGTCAAGCCGTAAAACATGAAGACCAAGAAGATGTAGCCCACGTGATACCAAACGTTCGAGAGGCTTGCCCAAATGATTGTGATCAAGGTTGTTGAGGCAAGAACGATGATAAAGTCGAAGGCTAGATAGGCCATCCAAAGCGGGAATGGGCGGACGCCATTCGAGTACTCCAAACCTCGCACCATTCGACGGCGTTCCAGACTTGGATACAGAGCGAAGAAACCAGGATAAGCAGACAGAGCAATGCCGGTGTAGATAAGTAGTTGCAACGAGTTGCCGGTGTTCGGGGCCCACGGTATGTCAAAAGGAGCCCAGGTCATTGCCAGGCTCACGTTACTCAGCAACATATTCAGTATCGTCTGGCCGAGCAAAGGGTTAATTAGCCCACCGTTGTTACCCATGAAAGCGAGCGTGGCTGCGGTACCGTCATCTCCGAGCCACAACCCAGCAGGCGAGATTTCTTTGCGGCGCTCGATGATGCGACTTGTAAATGCTTCAAACGTGTCGACGAAAGTCGTGTTTGTCGCGAGCAGGTCTCTTGCAGCATCATCTCCGGCGCTAGAGCCCGAACCCGAGGAAGAGTTGCCTATTGCCGCACTGAAGATCGGCAAAATTACCTCAGCGGCTTTTGCTATATCAAATCTGGAGCTTGGGCCGATGACCATGCGCCACTTAAAGTCGGACAGGCTGAGCCCTTCGGCTGGATCTGTTGAGCCCTGCTCACCAGATGAGCACCCAACAGGGTCCTGGTCCTTGATAAAGAGCGTGACAAGCCCGGCGGCTGCTACAGGGAGTATGAAAGCGGTGACATATGGCACCCAATTGGTCTTGAAGACGGTACACCGCTTTCGGAACAGAACTAGCGCTTGCTTCATGTATCCGATTCGTTTACCATCAACGAGCTTGAGGCCCTCTCGACCCGGTTCGCCCGCGACAATCTCTTCCGATGAGCCCTTCTCGTTGACCCGCACAGACGTAAACTCAGGGTTGGGGTTTGCGTCATGCTGCTCTTTGATCTCCTCTGCGAGTTGCAAGAAGACATCTTCAATTGTGGGGCCGGAGAATCGGTAGTCGTGAATGCCCTCTGCCTCGAGGGTCCTGATGACCTGAGCGGCTAGGCTGGAAGATGGCGCGATGTAGCTGATGACGTCGAAGGCAACCTTCTTCTCGACGCCAGCGACCTCGGGGGCGTTCTTGAGGCCGGTATCTTTGGGGACATGAATTCGGTAACCACCGCCTAGCCTGTCTTTCAGTTCTACTGAGGAACCGTCCGCGCGCAAGGTGCCCTTGGACAGAATGGCGATGTGGTCGGCCAGAAGATCTGCTTCGTCAAGAAAGTGAGTGGTGAGAATGATGGTTCGTCGTCCGCGCTCTGCCAAAAGAATATCCCAGATCTTGCGCCGGCTGAGAGGATCAAGTCCACTGCTGACTTCGTCTACACAGCAGACCGCGCTTCCTCCCGTCAACATCATACCCAATTGAAGCTTTCGCTTTTGGCCACCGGACAAGGTCTTGGCCTGTGACCTCCGTTTTGGCTCGAGATCGACAGCCTGGATCAGATCCCGGATCTCTTGCTTCGTCGCCACCTGGCCGGGAGATTTCAAGCGGTTGAAGATGTGGATGTGTTGCTCAACCGTCAGATCATCCCAAAGCACATTTTTCTGAGGTGCAATGCCCAGGCCGCCTGTGCCGTCGATGGTTATCGAACCACTCGTGAGCTTGTTTGTGCCGGCAATGGAATCGAGGGTGGTACTTTTGCCACTACCGTTTGCGCCCAGGAGAGCCAAGATCTGGCCACGGCCAGCAGTCAGCGTCAAGCCATTGACAGCATACACCGGCTCCCGCGGTTTCGATACGAATGAAAAGAGGCGACTGGTGAAGGACGGCTTATATATCTTGGTGAAGTTCTCCAACCGAACGGCAGGTTCGTTGGGCTCATTCTGGCTCTGTCCCAGCACGATTGTCCTCCCCTTTGCGGTAGTACCGTGCAGGCTCGACTCGATGATTGCCCCAAGAAGTGGGTACACGAAGATCTGAAGTATTAGGAAAACCCATAGAACGAGGCCGGGAAGTTGCCAGGGGCTACCGGGAGCAATCTGTGAAAGATTCGCCGGACGATCGAGTTGCTCAAATCTCGCCATAAATGTGATGAAGTAGACGTAGTTGCACGGAGCAAACAGCAGGCCCAGAATTGCCACCGTCCCGGTACCGGGGTACGAGATGGACTGCGCAAGGATGCCGAGCAGTATCACAACAAGAACTGCCGTGATCCCGCTTAGTTGGGCTTTCTTGAAGAAAGACGAGGCGAGGATGGAGAAGGATGACATGGAGATGCCGACCAGGATATGATAGATCAGCACAACTCCCACGCTGGTGCGCCCGAAGACGCCGGCTCGTAAAATCAACGATCCTATCACCCAACCTGGGACGTAGAGGAGGGTGAAAGTGAAGTGGTAGGATATGATCCGTGCAGCTTGGGCGAACCACCTGCGCTTCACAGGCATCATGGCATCGACGAGTTGAATCATTCCACTCTCCCTTTCCGTCGCAATAAATCCGGTTAAGTGGTAGGTGATGAAGATGACGCTCGTCATGAAGCTCACACCCAGCCAGTTCATAATGGCGCCTTGGTAGACTTGACGAACACGAACCTCACGCTCTTTAGCGGTTAAGCTGGTGTATGGGTACTCGTCGACGGTTTCTGGGAGTGGCCCCTGATTCGGACCGGAGCTGATTTCAGCAATGGCGCCGTCGACGGCTCTCTGCAGCGGCAGAATGTAGACCTGGGCATCATTGTTGTTGTTCTCGACATTAATCTTGAACCCGCTTAGCGCGCCGTCGTTCCGCAGCGTGTAGTTCCAGAAACCGCCATTCCCTTCATTGGGGGACGAGTGAAAGACGACGGCGCCGTAGCACTGGGTGACGCCTCTCAGGCTGCTTCGGCACACGGTGGCCAGGTCTGGCTCGGAAGCTGGGCGCACCGCAATCTTGCCGGCACCTTGAACGGCAGCCTCGAGGGTGGCAATGACGCGGTCAATGTCGCCGCCGGAAAGACCATTGTTCACGAACGCCACCGTGTTTCTTCCGCTACCAGAGGCCGCATCTAGGCCCTGTGAGAGGGATCGAATCGCATGTGTGCTGCCGATGCCATAGAGGGCGGGGGGGACGAAGAGGTTCTTGGCGAAGCTGAAGAAGGTGGTCAGAGCAATAGGAAGAATAAAAGCTATGAAAACGGCAGAAATTGAGTGGCGGATGATAATCTTGAAGTTCTTGGACATCAAGGTCGCGGTTTGGCGTAAGAAACCCATTGTCGCAGCTCGATGGTTGCGGTCTCCGCGGGGCTTGCGCCTCGGCCCGCCAGCAAGAAATGATACGCCAAAATGAGTTCGACGACGATGGGAATGGATTGTCTTCTCCCGTATGCGTATATCTGTCTGTCCTGTGGGGTTTTCCGTATGGGAAATGGGGCCCGTTTCGATCAGGGCTTACGAAATACCTTTCCGGCGCGTCGTCGATGGGGACGGGGTAAACTTGAATCGAAAAGTCTCGGGGGGGGGAGTCGGGGTGCACGTAATCTAGCTGAGTTCTACCCTCAATTAATAACCAGCTACGACTACAGCCGGCCTCTCTCCAAATGTGAAGTAAAAGAAAAATGGCCCGAGGGAGTGATGCCAATCCCAAGGAGCAATGGACACTCGAAGAAGAAAATAATAGCTCAAAAGAGGGCGAGCCACGGATGGAAGAAACGCTTCAAGGTGACTTGTGGGAGTGGGAAGTGGAGGTTTAAGGCAGTTGACGGCCCCATGGTTCTTACCTAGTACTTATTATTTCCTGATGGGAATATTCGAAGGGGTCATTGATGCAGACCTTGTCCGTCCGCCCCCCGGGGTCTCGGACTGGTGTAGACTAGACGCTGGTTCATTGTATTTAATTAGCCCCACGTTATCTCTCCTCTGGGCATCGTCCCCTGCAATAATAGTCGTAGTTCGTATTCCCCCCCCCTCCTTGCCACATAACCGTTATTACTACGTAAGGTAGAACAAAGGGTATAAGGCCTCCAGACCACCTCAAATCTTCTGTACTACATACCTACGAGGTGTGCCGACGATAGGTAGTAAGCTTCCAGTGTACCAATATGATCTAGGCCGTTCCTACTGCGCAAATGCACGTATAAATTAGTATGTATGTTGCGAGTACGCCCGATGAATATACCCAGGGCTGAGAACAATGCCCCCCCCCCCCACCACCACCACAAATGTATGCCCTCAAGCCACACTGATGAGATGGCGATCGAAACGCCATTCAGAATCCGTGCGCTGTTATGTGGACAACCCCGTCAAGCCCGTTTGCAACTGCAACCACTAAAGAAACACCTCCACCGTTTGCCGTGTGGACCCTGCAGAGGGTGAGAAGCAGAGGTAATTAGGTTAGTATGAATAAGCACTCTAAACAGGAAGGCCCAGGACATGGGCCCCCGAGAACCCCTTGCTTTGTTTGACAATTCTTCTGAAGGATCCATCCCGCCGGCCGTTGAACAACCCGTAATCCTTGCGCCCATCGCGAGAGCCAATCGAATGTTTCCGCGAGGCAGGCAATCGAGCGGCATTGCTGCTTACTGCATATATACGTAGATAGTAGCACTGGGCATTGGTTGTTTGGTTAAAATGATCCCATTGCCGCCCTCCATTCTGGTGTAACTGCGCTCCGTTCTGGTGTAACGTCTTCCTTGGTCTGTCCCATATCCGAAGGGGTTTCCAGATAAGTATCAACAGTCAGTAAAGGTGCCATGCCGCCCCAACCTAGTGTCCAAGAACCGCCGTTTTCAATAAGAATTTCTCAGTACCAAGATCATGGAATTCCAGACCTCAAACCAGCAGTCGAGTTCCCCAGGTTCTTGCGAGCCTTGTCATGAAATTCCTTTGGTGTGCAGCGCTCCAGAATGCTACGCAAATACGTGTCATCCATCTTCAGTTGGCTCATACCAGGGACATGCATCTACGGACTGATATCGGGCGCAAGGGTTGTATGGCCGAGCTGTCACAGACACCTCCTTGACAGGCGAACGGGCAATGACCGCGTCTGCCATCTATCGCGTACACCTTAGCAAGAATAGAACTAGTAGGGGACTGAACACATCGTGACTTCACGACCTAGCCGATCCAAACTGGTCCGGACACTATTCTTGCCAAGCCAGAGCAGCTGCGATGCCCATAAACTCACAATTACTTACTATACCTACCTGGGACCAACACAGAACTCCAACGTGAGGAGCATTTGTCGCCATTCCGTTTGGTAAGGGTGAAGGGCGGCGGGGGGTTGGCGGGCTTGGCCGCAACTGCACAGAGGCGACCGCCACTATTGCTCCGCCACCATTGAGTCGTCGTCATCCATGACGGGCGACCACCAAGGGCAGCCATTTCGTTACCGAGATTTGCTTTGCCCGGGAAACATGGCCTCATGTTGCTTTGCATGTTTATGTAACACAGCACAGGACATAGCCGGACACCTGGTCTCGCAATCGTGCAAATCACAGCTTGAAGAGCAGCAGCGAAGGAGCGATTGGCCGCTGGCTGCTATCAACGTAGGACCATGGGATGTGGGCTGTGCTCGGTGAATTAAACTTAAAACTGCTCTCCCTGAGCACAAGGGTCCAAAGTCGACGTTCTGAGGCTGTGGATTATCGTAGTACGACCAAAGCAGCACCACCCGTCACTGAATCGGATACAACACCACTCGCATCTCCAGTGCGCTGGCCGAGCTGCGGGAACGTCTAATTTCCTAAAGGGGTATACGGAAAACAAACCGAGCCACGCAAGTAGGCGGATCTCTCACTCAACCAAGAACCCACCTCCGCCATCATCATCTTCTTCCATCAGATACTCTTCAGTCACGTCGCTCGGCGCATCGTCGAACTCTTGGTCGTCGTGTTCAACATCCAGCTGTTCGCCAGTGATCTTCATCTCCGCCTCGGTCCGCTCCTCCGGGTCGACACCAGCCCAGATCCGATCTCGAATCCGTAGCCCCACGAGAAACCGCTTCCAGGTTCGGATGGCAATAAATGCCTTTCTTGCCGCTTCCATCTCTGCGTCCACATCCCCGAGACCCTGAATGACGGCCCTCACTGCCTCCTCGTATTCCTTGGCCACAACCACTCCATTCAGGACAGCCGTGCCCTTCCTTCCTTTGAAATTAAACCCCGTCAGAGCTGGCGCGTAATCGATTCCTAAAATGAACGATGCCTTCGCAGCAAGTTCGTGCTCGTCAGGGATGTGGACTCCGCCGTCTGGTACCATACTTGGTACGTAGACGTCGATGTTCCCGAACTTGTTCTTCGGCACTCTCCCCCTTGTGATTGGGGGCGGCTTGTACAGCTCTGTCTGCTCCATCATAAATATAGGCATGCCTGCCGCGTCACGTTCATCTCCACCATAGCCATCATCCACGAACTCTCCCGGCCGCGTGTTCGCCCTTCGCGGTAGAAATTTGACTGGAATCTCCATGGGCTTGACTTCGCGCCCCATTCTGTACCATTTGTCTCGCCCTCGAGCGATCCGCACATCCTTTCGCCTGTATATTTTCTCTAGTGGCCCCTTGCTACCCGCGCCTACAGTTCCGGCGGGCTGTGCACCAGGGAACAAGACCTCGTGCCGTCGCAGGTGCCTCTCCAGTGCATATACCGGATGGTCCTTGAAGTCGGCCACGTTGCGTGGCATTGGCTCTCTAGACTCTATCGCTGACAATTCGTTGTCTTCAATCTGATCGAGATCGCTCGGCCACCCGTCGCGTCGCCGAAAGGGTCGCATTACCTTCCGGTACCATCGGTCTCCGTTTTCCATTGCCATCTCAACGCGTAGTTTGCGCGTCTTCGCAGCATATGCCTTTGCGTACCGTCTTGTCACATCACGGGCGGTGCCATCGGCCTCGAACCCGATCACGTAGCTCATGCAGTTTTCTTTGTCGGATGCGGGTGGCTCGAGGGCACGTGGCTTCCACATTGTGCTGGTAACCAGAGGGTCTACGGGTTGCCACTTCTGATGCCCAACATCCAAAACCTCAACCCAATAAACTGGAAATGGGGACTCTTTGATACGTTTCGGAGTGAAAGTAGACTGTCTTGGCGTGAAAACCGACGGCGAGGTAGGCTCAAAGTTGTAGGCTGCTGCGTTCGGATGGCCAAGCCGTCTTCGAGGTGAAGGGGTTGCGGCTGATGACGAGGAGGCCGAAGGGTCTAAAGCCTCATACTTGGGCATCTTGGCACGAAATCTCTCTTCTGCCGTCTGTTTTGACGGCGTCTGAGCGTCTCGTGGTTTTGGCAGTGTAGGACCACCTTGTGCGAAGGCCAACGGTTGCAACGAGCAGGCCAATCGTGCTCGAACTCCAGCACACCTTAGCAATGCGCAATACAGCTGAGCCCCAACGTCACGAGAGCCCTGTAGCGTTTTCGCTGCCTCTCTAAAGTCCGATCGGTCTAGGCATGAGTCCAGGTCGCTGGGAAGCTCATACTGTATCTAGCATTAGTCTCCATCCCATGAACCCGCCTCGGGTACCTACTTTGCTCAAGTGTCCTGGCTCCTCGGCCCATAGAGCCCTTCGCAATCCCCTCTCGGTGATTTCGAATTTAGTTCTAAATATCTCCCCCAGTTGTTGAAGACCATTCTTCAGTGATTCCGTCCGGCCGAACTGGGAAAGTTCTGGGCCAGGATTTAGGTACGATATCGTTTTTTGCGTCAGCAATGGCCGCAGTGTTTCCTGAACCATGGTGTCGCTACACCAGCGATTCCTCCGTGCGCAATGCATAAGAAGACACAAAAGATGTGTCTTGTGCACTTCGACTCGACGATCCTTCTCTGCTTTGGTGATGGGTTTCCTCCGCTCAACACGCCTCGTCATAGGCGTTGCAGCCGCTTTCTGGGCCGTCAAATTCAGCTCTAGCTGCTTGGGGGCTTCTACCGGATCAGAGCCAAGTTGCATGGCCCCGAAATCCACATCCTCGAAGTGGATGTCATCATCATCTTCGTCGTCGTCGTCGTCGTCGTCGTCATCTTCAGATTCCCCGTAGACTGTCTGGACGGTCGGGACCGGAAGTGTGACATCTTCAAATACAAGTCCCTCATCATCGTCATCTGCAGAATCCTGAACTAGGACTTTTGTTTGTTTTTCGCCCGGTCTCCTGAGCTTCTTCAACGGCCGTTCTGGAGATGACCTGTTCGGTGCACTTGCGCCAACATCGGCCAACATCTCTTGATAGATGTCAGCGACATCGGACGCCTCTGGCCTCGAGGCCGAGGCGGCCTTGCGCTTGCGGCCTACCATATCAAGTTGTACAAAAATGACAAGATAAACATTGCCGAACGGGTTGGTAGAGATAGGCTAGATTTGAAAGATAGATATTTGCCGAGGGTCGATGTTCACAATAAACCCTGACGTAACCCGGGCCACCCCACGTTTTTGTATGGAACCAAACTTGACACACGAGGAGCACTACGCGAAACCACGTGATTACATGCAAGGGTCTGAATTGATTCCCGGACCCTTATTTTTCCAAGATGCGATTACTGGGATACCACATGTCCCATATGTGACCGTCAAGGTCTTTGGTCCTTTAATCTGACAAGACAAGCTGTTTTCATGACCTGTAAAAGATAGAAGTATCTAGCGGCAATCTGTCACCCATCCAAATGCTTCGCTCCGTGTGGTTTCTCAATTCCGTCGCTCCATGATCAAGGCCATCTTCGATAGTGTTGGGATGAATCAGAACCGACAACGGCCCTCTGTAGATGGCCAACCATGGAATGAAGGCTCCAAACTGAGCCGGCGTGAACAGATTCACCTCAAACATAGCCACTGGATGGGGGCCAAGAGGCCTGTCCCACCTGCGGTATATTCTCAATTCCGGGACTTATTGGTGTATCAATTAGTATGTATTCTGCACTGGTGTGGCGTGTCTTGCACGCCCCTTTGAGGAAACTTACATTCTCTCCGAATCCGCTCCCACAGTTCATTTGAATGTTTAACCTGGTCTTTATTGCTCTGGAAGTGGTAAATGTGAACGTCACTGATTTCGGAATAAGATACACGTCCTTCTTGCTGACCGGCAGGACAGAGATTATGATACTCACAAGCCTCCCCTTCGCCCATTATCCAAGGGAGCTGTAAACTTGTCGTACGCCGTGCTAAGACCACCTTCACGAGGAGGGTTCTTGTAGCTCTTGCCATCCTCGGCAAGCTCCTCTGGCAACGGCGGGGCGTCCTGCAACCCTTCAAGCGGGGAAGGGTACGTGTAGAGTGGGGGTTTCGTCATCTTCGGTCGTTTGTCTGTGGAAGTCCGCGATCGCCTCGCTATAATGCAGGTCTTGGAGGTCTTGCAGGTCTTAATTGTTTTACAATAAAAGCTTGAGAAAATGTTGAAGGTAGATTGGGCCTACCTTATACTGGCGTGGCAGAACTTACGCGGTGTATCCTGGCGGCAAGTATACTGTATTATTAGGTTTACCTAAGGTACTCTTTAAGGAAGCTCTTTGTTCTTACAGTATCATTATTAAGCATGGACACTACGTAATTAGCTAATTATTTCCAATCAACCCCTCATCATCTCCGAAGCCCATCTGCAATGGACAACAGAGAATTACATGATCAACCTGCGAACTCACGCCATTACTCGACCATGTCGTTGGCTGCATAGTTACCCATCAGATCTGATAAACAACGTATCTCGCAGCCCGTATGTCACTATCAATCGTCCCAGTCGGTATCATACCCTGAACGCCGTAGGACAGCTCCACCTCCACTCGCCACTTCGTCCCCGTCTTGGCCCCAACCTCATCCCACAGCCGCTGAAAACTGCTCTGGTCGTGCAAATACCTCGGCTGCCCTACCTGACTTGGCCCCACCCTTTTTGCCCCCGGTGCGATGCTCCCCATGTGCGATCCGTAGATGATGGCATCCTTGGAGTCGGCCTTTAGGAACCCCACCATGCGCTCCGCAGCCGTGACTTGGTTGTCCCAACTGAAGAGGTGGAAGAATGCCGATGCTGAGATGATATTCACCTTCCCATTCAGAGCTTGCAGCCCCTCGTCAGCCGGTTTCAGGACATCTCCTGTGACGAATGTGGCCTTGAAGCTGTCTTTGTCCTTGAATAGTTCGTATCCGATGTCAATGAACTCGGGCCGCAAGTCAGCTCCGTAAAGCCGTGATGCATCCACTCCCTCGCTCGTAAGCTGTCGTAACACTTGACCTACACAGCAGCCAATATCGAGGAGTGTATCGGTGGAGGAAGCATTTTTCAGCCGCCCCAAAACGGTCTGAAAGACTGGCAGCTCCGTGGGGACAAGAAAAAGGAATCGCCATCGCCCGATGCACGGGTAAGGGAAAGTTTTCCACAATTTATCTCGCTAGACAAAACATGAGACATGGAGGGAAACCCTGAGACTCCACCCGACAGTAAAACTTACAATGGTCTGAAGGTGACTATCGACCTCTTCGGCCGGTACATGGCTGTAATTCCTCAGCAAAGCCCGGGCGGGGTCGATGTTCTCCGGTATGCCCTCTTTATACCACCACGTTGATCCCGAATCACTAGGTTCGCCCATTTTGTTTCTTTTACACAGCAAACAGACTGGTTCCGAATCCTCGTTATGGATTGCTCTCGTCTTTTATCTTGCTCCTGGGTGAGGCATGCCATTATATACATGTAGGCCCCGCGTCCACGTCGCCTCTCGGAGCGAACCCGGCTATCGATGCCGGCGAGCTAACATGGTGCAAGACATCGCGCCATCGGGACATCCCCTCCCCTAATTTCCTAACAAGTGGTGTCGGGCTCATCAGCGATCGAAGTTACCTATTCGGCTCAACTCCTCGCAGCGGCACATAAAGTTGGGCTTTCACATTGTATGGGCGCTGTCATACGGCATGGGTCTGGCAGGCCTATCACTTCCCCATTGACGTTGTCTCTATTTTCTCGAACTTCCACTAAGAGTTACTACTACCATCAATCACGAGCCCATGTATTCGTACATATTATAACCTAGCAAGTGCAGAATGCTATTCTGAGAGGGAGGCAGGCGCTTCGAATTTGCTTTGACACTAACGCAAGCTCACCCTGCTCTCATATTTCTATAGAGCAATAAAGACAGACCGCTTCATTTCCTGGTGGATCTTGAAATCAATTTAGAAGCTTAGAGAAAGAGGGCTACCAGAAGGAACCCAGCAGCGGAGAAGCCAGCTGTGGCAAATCTCGACGCTCCAGCCGTAACGGTAGGCGGCTTGGAAGGGGTTGGGGTTGGCTTCGTGCCATTAGTAGGTGTCGTATCATTCGATGGGGCGGTATGGTTCAGGTTGCACCCTGAGATACCCAGCGAAGAGTTCAGAAAGACCTGGAAGACACCCTCGCCGGTAGAGTTGGTGGATGACACGATCAACTTCAAGTCCGTCAGGGCAGTTGCATCGTATGTCAAGGTCGCTGGTCCCGAGATGGTGCTGTTCTTCGCGATTGACTTTCCAGCACCATCTTGCAGTTCCGCGTCAAGTGCTTGGGCAGAAAGCGACTCAACAGTGAAGAGCAACTTTTCTGCGGGCTGGGCAGCATACGAGAATGTGATGGGATCACTGCCCGACAGCTTTGCAATTGTGATGCCCGACAGCAGCGGCTGATCAGTGTTCAGGCTGTGATCCGCAGCCGTCAAACCGTTGCTGAGGAGCAGGAAGAGCCAAGGCTGAATATTCTCTGGCTGGTCAAACGACATGTATGTACCACCGGTCTTTAGGATGGCTTGCTGGAGAAGCGGCTCGAAGAATGTGGCAGGCGGAGCAAGGAAGCCGAAGCTGACACGAATGCCGAGGGATCCGGCGTTGTTGATCTCGTTGATGAGTGCATCCACGTCGGAGTCTTCTCCGTCCGTAAGTACTACGATGCCTGAGCGGCCTTCGGTGGTCCCGCTACCGGGCTTGGTGAGCTCTCCAACTGCCTTTGCTACACCACTTTGAAGATTAGCCTTTTTCTCAGCTAGTCGAGACAGGGGCAAGACTTACTCTCCAATGAATGTGAACCCCGAACTATCGATAGTGTCGAAAGAGCTGCCTGCTCCAGAAGGATCTCCTAGGGGATAGATGACCTCGGCATAACTATCGAAGCTACCACATAGTCAGCGTTGAGCCCTCTAGAACCAAGAACCAAGAAAATTCAAACTTACTCAACGACAGTGACCAAGTCGGCCGTCTTGCCACCAGTAGCCCCCGAAGACGAGACCAACTGGTCGTTGAGGGCTTTGCTGGCCGAGATGCGAAGAAAGTCGGG
Organism: Reticulascus tulasneorum; assembly: GCA_001557505.1. NCBI lineage: Eukaryota > Fungi > Ascomycota > Sordariomycetes > Glomerellales > Reticulascaceae > Reticulascus > Reticulascus tulasneorum. Next base: position 2,118,347 of record LSAX01000006.1, read on the forward strand.
GTCGTTCCAACTCATCGAGCCAGATGAGTCTATGACAATGCCGACCTTTCTGCCACCGTTGCTTGTTGCCAGTTTGATATTGCACGTTCCCGTATCGCGACGGAAGACTCCACTTTGGTAGGGTGAAGCAAGCACGGGGCTGGCAGCCACTGCTAATCCGAATACCGTGAGGGCTTTCATGATGAATACTTTTGTTATATTGATAGAGAACGACTGACTTGGGGTGAAGGAAGAGATGGATGTTAATCCGAACGACTGACTGACGAGGGAAGCGAATGATGTTTGCTGGACTCTCGAAGTTGCTATGGACTTCCCGATGACTTATATTTCATATGCTCCTTGCTCAGCCGTCGGCCCTCACCCGAACAACCGGCGCATCTTGCCATTCAGCGACCATGGTTGCTGTTACGCCGAAAGACATGAACGTGGTGACAAGGCTGTCCACTCAGAGCTGTCAACTAGGAAGTCCAGTTCCAGGCCAAGGCATCAGAAAGTCAAAACGCAGCTAGCGTCGAAATTTAGAGCGGCTAACTTCGATTGTTGCTAAGTTGACGAGTCGATCGGAGATTCTTTGCGCATCTAGGGCTGAATGCCAAGCCCCGATTTCACAAAGCCGTGCTTCGCGGCACTGCCCCTGAATTATGCCCCAGGTCCGACGCCTTGCATAACCGTTGACTGCACATCCGGAATCGATTGGCAAATAAGCATCCAAGTACATTTGTTGTGTGAAACGCACCGCGCAAGGCTCCACAGCTATTGTGTCTGCCTGTTCTACAAAATACCAGTTCTCTAATGTCAGGCGAGCGGACTAGTTGCCGGCATCCCTCCCATCCTGCTGTGTGGTAGGACAGATGCAAACAAACACAAAGCCAATGATCCTCCAGAAGCGACGTGATGCTCAAAACAGTGGCAAGGCGTTTGTGTGGTGTTGTGAAATTGCAACGGATGCAAGGGCGGCGACTGTGGTGGCAGTGTTCCAAAACAGCGCACGTATGCCAATGATCTTTGTATGGAAACGGGGTTGGCAGCACTGATCAACATGTAGTCACTAGGCAGACTGCGAAGTCATATTCAAGGCAAGGTTGATATGTTCAATGAGTCCAATGGTCTTGTTCGTCTAAGTAGCATGACGCGCGACACAAGGAGTTTCCCATTTCCCGGTATTGGTAGGGAACTAGGCCAGAAGTCACGAAGAGAAAAATTCACGCTGGTTTCGCTGGGAGAGTATGATTTTCGCATTGTAGAAGGTCCATCTCAAATATTAATCTCGGAACTGGCCTTGGGGAGTGTATTGCCAATCCGAGACGTAAGCGGGAGTTGTGCCAAGACCGCCATTGCTCGTGCTGTACACACCCAACAGAACCCCTATCTCAGTTAGCGACAACGAAGTAATCACAGACGCATGGAATCACCTGTAAACCCCCAACTCAGAGCATCCGTGGATGCGTAAAGCAGAGTCTCCATCTCCGAGAGAGCATCCGCCGGCCCGGCTGAGAACGAGTAATGCGTGTAGTTCGCAGCCTTAATCTCCAACCGCAAAGGCTTTCCCACCCAAGCCTCCGGCACTGGAGCAACGATTGGACGCGGCACAGGAATATACGACATACCGCGATATCGGAAATGAAGCTTCAGTTCGGCTTGATCTTCAATGGTTGTCAAGTTTGTGCCTGGAAAGGCCTGGGTTCTTGAGCCTGCTGGTAGCATAACCACACCGAGATCAAAATGATGATTCTGGGTGAGGAAAGCAGTCACTCCAGCTTCTTCTTCCAGGACTGTTGGCGAGAAGTCGACTGTTACACTATAAGTGAAGAGCGTGTCCTGTTGCCTACGTCCAACAAACGTCTGACCAGTCGGACCAGCGTAGTTTCCGTTCAATGCTGTCAGGTTGAGAGTCGAAGGGGTAAGGCGCAGAGAGTTAGGGTGATCAGCCGCTGAGACTGCGAAAGAGGTCTCAATTGGGTAGCGCCAGTACGTGAAGTGATCCGGCAGGGGAGATCCTGGTACGAAGTCGATGTCATCGCCTTCGTCAATCCAGGGCCTATCACGATTAGACGTTGTTGACAGACGTGGGGATTACTGGGACAAATGGGCTCAACTCACCCACTCCCCTTAATGTCTCGGTTTTCCGGCGGGAACTTCCAACCACTCATTTTGCCACTAATCTGGGTCATGTACGGCCATTCGCCCTCCTCCCAAGTTGCGGAGGTCAAAACCGTCTCCCGTACCATTGGGAAGTAGAGATATTCCGGACCACCCCGTGTGGACAGTGCAACCGTCCACCTTGTTATCTTAGCCGTGGACAACTTGACCCTTGGAAGACTTGTACTTACCAGTTACCAGATGCGTCTTGAAATAGGTCTGCGTGACCAACTGTCTGGACTATAGAGATATCAGGATATTAAAACGCCATTACCACGCGGATATGATTGGAAAACTTACAGTAATTGGTCGTGTTGAAATTGCTTAGAATAGGATTTGACGGATTCGACTCAAACGGTCCATCAATGTTTTTGGATCGCGCAATGGTAACCATGTGGTTGAGCCCGGTCCCGCCTATCGCATAACAGTCAGTAGGGCAGCCTCTGCGCCGTCAATAGGGGAGATTTACCTTCCGCTACGAGCAGGTAGTAGTATCCATCCTTGAGATAGATGTGTGGTCCTTCCGGTGCCTGGAAATGTGTGAGTTTGCGGAGCTCTTTGGCCTGTGATGAACTCACCATCCCACCAGTCCCATTCCAGACTGTTCTCCATTCCCCAACTTCGCCAGTGTCCAAATTTGCCACTGCCTGTTCAATGCGCGGACTGGAATCGGATTAGTGAGGACGGGATGACGTGGTTGGCGATGCAACTTACCCGACCTGCCAAGCGTGGGCACCAGTAATATACACTTTCCCGTCTTGGTCCCAGAACGGCTCCGTATCGTAGCCTTCGAACTTGAAGTGCACAGCATTGGACCAAGACAGGGGGTCATAAGGATCTTTTCCCTTGAAGATAATCTAATTACAGAATCAGGAAAAGCTAAGCGCAAAAGACTGCCAACTAGAACTCACATTATCCCACCGGGAAGAATCTGTCTGTGGTCTATCATCATCTACGAGCGTGGTCACGAGCCAGAACGTATTATCATGATGACGAAGCGTTGGGGCCCAGATGCCGCTATGCCACAGTTAATACAAAAAACCCCTGAGCGCATTGGACGCATATACATGCCTGGTTGATCTGTTTGTTTCGGCCAGTCTGGGCAGTTGCTCCTTGCGATTCAACACATGGCCTAACGACTTCAGTGGTCTGCTGCTCAGGGGGTTATTAGATCACATACCAATCAACTTCCAGTTTCGAAGATCCTTGCTTGCGTGAATTGGAATCCCGGGAAACGCGTTGAAGCTGGAAGAGGCGCAAAAGAATGTGTTGTCCCATTCTGGAAGAAAGATGCAACTAGGGTCCGGATGGAAACCTGGTAGGATGGGATTGTAATACGTCGAGTTCGAGCTTGCACATGGCTTGCCGAGGACATGAGTTCCAGGCAAGTGGGCAAGTAAGCCCAAGGTCAGTACTACGAAGGACAACATGGCACTGACGATAGAAAACGGAGGATGCTGGGCGTAGCACCTTCGGATAGGGACTTGGAGCCATATTGAATGTTTATAGAGACAATCTGCTAAGTGAGATCGGCCTCACACCCCGCATTATACAAGGTGGCACCACCGGGTAAACGGTACCTGCAGGATAAATTGATGAGGCTCGGGGGTCATCTCGTTGGAATTTGGACCGAACTTTAGGCTTTGACAGCTTCTTGGCTCTGATGTAACCAGCACGTTTGTGGCAGTCTGATCGGAAGTCGCAGTTGCAAGCGCCCGTACATCCAATAGCCATTGGCTTACATCCGAATACAACTCTTCTCAACCCTCGCACAAACCACCTACCGCATGACAATGGGCGTGATATATAGCCATCCATGAAATACCGCCCGCGGGCATTCCGTAACTGCCACCATTGGTGGCATTACTCTCCAGCAACAGGGGCAGTATGCTGCGAGTTCAAGACCAAGGAGCTTTGGCAGGGTTATGGTTATCTCGACCTCAGGCGACTCCGCGGTATTCTTGATCCCCACTTTCAAATAACCGGTGTATTGACGGGGCGTTCCGAGAGATGCAGTAAGCTTTCCCAGTGCAAAGTATTTCACAATTGCGACGGCAATGGTGAGAATGAGGAGATCCAGAAATGCTGATGATCTGGTTCGCTGTGTACATAACCCGAGCCCCGGGATTCGGGGTCATACGAGGAGCGGGGGAATGGAGATACGCTGATCTTTTTGCTGGGGATCTGTGGAGAATGCATGGATTACGATCGGGGGTTATTGTTTGTTAATGTGCGTACGGTGTATGTCTGAGCCCATCCATTGGGTTTTGCCGCGTCGGTGTCGTGAGGTGTGTCGTTGTTCGGGAAGAAATGACTACGTAGTTGGAACGTCAGGCTGAACATGAAGCTTCCCTGTAATGTAGCACAGGCCACAAGGCAACCTGTGCGTTCAGATATTGGCAAACAGTTAACGTGCAAGCTAAGGATACAGATATGCGCTTTATCTGCCCAGCACAACCGATTGTCCAGCTGGCAACTGGACGTTGGGTTGGATTCTTGGCGAGGAGAGTTTCGCTAGATGTGTGGCGGAATCAGCCGTGCCACACCACCTTAGTGCTTAATTCCTTCCCTTCGTTAGTACCTATTACCAAGGCAAGGTCCACTGGTGTCATTAATTAAAGCCTCGCCGCGAGTTAACCAAGGAGCACAGCTATGCGTTGCTCTATTTTAGACCTGTCTGAGATAAGTATACCGCTGAAGATGGCACTATTGTGGCATAAATCGTACAGAGATCCAGGTCAATTTTCAACATAATGTTCATCTTCGACGAGGATATATGTTCCTGGTGCATGGCCCATACTTATATTCTTCTTGCTGATCACCCCACCTGGTGGCACTTTTAGCGGCGTTGGGAAATTCTGCCGCGCACCACCGCCAAAAAAAGTTCTGGAAATATGAATTTTGCAATGTGGGGGGTGAAGGAGCATCTCAGAACCTGCATACCTCTCCGTACTACGGATACCGACACCCATAACGAAGTTATGGCCAAGTCATCGAAACCTGCGGAATGGGAAGACCAGGCGCCAAGAGGTACGTTTTCAAAAATTAACTTGTCTCAGACATTTGGGTTATTATACTCACATTTTCACTGCTCAGACTACGATCCGGAGGAAGACCTAGGAGATGTGAGCCAAGATGGTAGCCAAAGTGAAGAGAGCGAGGACGAAAATGCTGGCACTGAGCACTATGTCGCAGTCGGGTAAGCCAAAAACTCGATTGGTCGTATATGACCGCATCTGACGCATCTTAGGAAGAGCAAGCTTCGGCAGAAGGAGGGCGTATCTCTTGGACCTCAGTACCGTGGTACGCGCATAAGTCGAGAAACGCTGGAAGAAGGAAATGATACAACCAGCGAAGAATTTGAAGATGCGCAGGAAGAATTGGACTCGGTTGCCGACGAGCCATACGATGACCCAGAGACTGCAGACCTGGTTGCCGATCAAGCGAGAATTGAAGAAGATGTTGAAATCGAGAGTGATGAAGCTTTCGCGGAAAGCGATGAAGAGAAGCTTGCAGTTTTCGTACTTCCGGGACGCCCCAAGGCCAGGACGCAGAAGAGAGCCAAGGCTGCGGACTTAATTTCTTCTGATGAAGAGGGTATGAGTGGGGAGGACGAGGAGGACGGAGGGGCTCACATGGATGACGAAGAGGAAAGCGAGGACTCAGGTAGTGATGCTGAGACTGACTTGGGCGGTGCCGATGTCGCCGATGACGCCAGTTTGGCGTCTGACAAGAACGCAGACGACGAAGATGAGACCGGAGACTCTGATGCCGAACAGGACGAAATCACAGCTGTTGGTCGCCATGGACGTAAGACTCTTGATTCAAGGGCTGAACAGAGGAGGATGGTGAGCGAGGGGCAAAAGTCACTTGTTGCGACAATCCTGGATGCTGCGAAACAAGATGCGGAAAAAGGCCTTGCAATCCGACAGCAGAGGAAGACCTTCGATGGCCTTCTCAATATTCGAATCCGGTTACAGAAGGCACTCGTAGCCACAAACTCTTTCTCAGGATTCGACGGCGACAGCGAACAAGGTTTGGAACCGTATGAAGGTGCGGAGCAAGCTGCGCTCAAGCTGTGGAACACGTTGGACAGCTTCCGAACCACACTTCTTCCCCCTTCCCTCGCACAGGCCGGAGACAAGCGAAAGCGAGCGGGAAGCACGTCTACAACTAGCCAGGAGCTTTGGGAGCTCATGGAGCTTACCGAGGAGAGAGCATCCAAGCAGCGGAAGAAGGTCCTGGAGCATTGGTCAACCAAGACCAACAGCACAACCGTGGAGGTAAAAAGCCGTAATCTGATGTCTGCAAAGCAGTCGATCATTTCGGGCATAGAAGATCAGTTGCTGAACTCAGAGCGACTGATCAAACGCACTCGAACTCCTCGATCGTGTGCTCCATTACAGGTTGCTGGTAAACGCAATGAAGATCCTGAAATCTACGACGATGCGGACTTTTACCAGCTCATGCTGAAAGAGCTAGTCGACCAGCGTACGTCCGAGCCGTCGTCCGCTCAAGCTGGGTCGCTTGCGATGGTTCGGTGGGCAGCTATGAAGGAAGCAAAGACGAAGAAGCATGTGGATAGACGAGCGAGCAAGGGGCGCAAGATGAGATTCAATGTGCATGAGAAGCTGCAAAACTTCATGGCGCCAGAGGATCGTCGGTCTTGGGAACAAGATGCCATTGGCCGTCTTTTTGGCACGCTCTTCGGGCAGCAGATGGAGCTGAATGAAGAAGAGGTGTCGGATGATGAGATGAATGGCATCGATACCGAGGAGGCAGGTCTGAAGCTCTTCAGAAGCTGAGCCAGACACAACAAACAGTGGCTTTCGGTCCAAGATTTACCAAAGTCTGAAACCCTCACCTTGGTAGTTGAAGACACTCAGGTGCGCAGAGATCTTGGAGCAATAATAGATCCCAGGATCAATGAGGTGGCGTGGCTCCTGTAGAAGTAGAGATTGCACAAGAGCTACTGTCAGCTTGGATCAGCATCAGTGCAGGCTACAAATGACACGCGAAGTCGACCAAATCTTCATTGACACTAACGAGCAGTGCAGTTGTGATCAAGTCACCTCAGTCTATCAGTCTGATCGATGAAGCAACGCGAGAGAGTTCTGTAGGGTACTATCTTTTGTGAGGTGCAAAGAAATAATTCTTACTGCATCTAAATGATATGTCTTTCAGAAATGTTTGAGAAGAGCAGTACTTTTCGAGATATAAAAAGATCTCAATATAGAAGATAAGGTAGAACGAACTATGATGTGGGCCACTGCGGCATCCATATAAAGTTGGTGGGATGTTCACGCCAGCGCGCGGCTAAAAGCCGGATAACACGACTTCCCGTCGCGCATGCCACCATCATGAACCTGGTATTCTTTGCTATCGGCAACAAGGCTGACGAAGATTCCTTTGTGCTAAATCTGCGACTTGGATGCCCGAGCTGTTGCCGGGTCTTGCCTCTTCCGAAAGACATGGTCATTGGGACTAGGAAACGTAAACCAAGATGGATGGCGACTGGGATGAGGTACGTGCGAGTGTTTGCTACTCTTCCTTGAACTCGTGAAGGTTGAGCTGTGGTGCGCAGGTCTGGCCACAGTCTGGGGAGGGAATCACTACCGAGCATACTTCGCGATCCCTTTCTGCCTTCAATGTTTTGTTTTCGTGTGCTAAATACGGTTTACTTCAGGTCGCCCGAATCCCCCTCCCGCCTCCGGGCGTTCGGGCCATGGCCACGCCTGTTACGACGATGACCTTCGACACGAGCCAGGAGCTTCTGTGGACGGGAAACGAATACGTATGAGGTCCAGGGTTGCGAGACGGCGAGAGGCGCTCTCTAACAATATGACAGGGTCGGGTCACCTCGTTCTATGGTAATGAGCTCCAACGGTATACTTCTTTCAAGGCCCACACGACGCAAGACGGACCTATTCGGCAGATACTGGTAAATGACAAAGGTGTTATTGTCTTGGGATCCAGGGATATTCATATGGCCTCAAGAATTGGCCCTCCATTATGGCATATAAGGTATGTCCCACTGGCGTTTCCGTCCCCACCGATACATGCTTAAGAAACAAAATCGTAGGCACGATGACATGAAAGACTTACGGTGTATGAGCTTCACACCTAAGGGATCTTCGGAGATCCTCGCTGCCGGCTTCCAGGATACCATGTTCGTTATTGATCTTGCCAAGGGAGAGGTGACTAGACAGGTAGATCCATCTTCATTGTCCAGCTGGTGAGCCTGTAGCTAAATAGTAGACAGGTCGAAACAGAACACCATTATCAAGTTATGAGGAAGAGCAGGTACATCTGCGCTGCTACCAAGAATGGTACTGTCAATCTACTGGATCCCGCCACCTTCTCAGTCGTCAAGGCTTGGAATGCCCACTCGGCTTTGATCAGCGACATGGATGCCCAACATGACTTCATTGTTACGTGCGGCTACTCGTTGCGCCAAGGCCAGAGTTATATGCTGGACCCATTTCTCAACGTGTTCGACATCAAGAAGATGTCTTCCATGTCACCGATCCCCTTTCCCGCTGGGGCGGCATATGTCAGGATGCACCCAAGAATGTCAACAACTAGCATTGTAATCTCCCAGAGTGGGCAGATGCATGTGGTTGACTTGATGAACCCGAATACCAGCAACGTTCGGCAGGCAAACATCCTGTCTTACCTGAAGATGTTTGAGATTGCAGCAGCTGGAGAAGCAATTGCTCTCGCGGATGCCGATTCCAACATCCACCTTTGGGGGTCTCCAGCGAAGCTTCATTTTGTGGACTATCCACATGCAACTCCTTTCTCGACCCCTGAAGAGCAGCTACCTCTAATTGAATGGGATGCAGAGAGGTATGTGACTCCGAACTTAGTAGGCTGATTGTGCTGACAACGTGTATTCGATCAAGCCCCCTTAACTCTGTTGGCATGCCATACTATCGGGATGCCCTGCTTTCAAACTGGCCTGAACTAATATCAGACGTTGGTGCGCCACCCACGAAGTTTGAGTCACAGTTCCTGGCGACATTCAAGTCCACAGAGTACGGCCTATACGGACGTAACACTCGGGGTCTCCGTAGAAATCAAGCTGAAGATACTCGGAACTTGGACAAAACGACGGCCTCGGGGATCCGAGCGCCAAAATTTCTTAGCGAAAAAGCTAGGGATTCAGCCAAATCGAACCCTGGGAGCTCAAGCGCGGAGGATAAAGGCGAGGAAATCTCGAACTCTCTCGCGAAGCTGGAATTCGACGCCTCTAAGTCCGAGTGCCCCGCCATGTATCACAACGTAGAAATCAAATACAGTAGATTTGGTGTTGAAGATTTTGATTTTGGGTATTTCAATCTCGTCTCCACAAGCGAGACAGCCCACTTACTATTTACAGATTTTACAATAAGACGCACTACTCTGGTCTCGAAATTCATATTTCCAACTCTTACGCAAACTCCCTCCTTCAGATCATGCACTTTACACCGCTGTTGCGAAATCTTGCGCTTCAGCACGCAGCAACCTCGTGTGTGGCAGAGACCTGCCTCTTATGCGAAATGGGCTTTCTGTTCGATATGTTGCAGAAGGCTGAAGGCTCTATATGCCAAGCCACCAACTTACTGAAGACACTGAGCAATCATCCTCAAGGTTTGTCAAGTGCTTTTGGAACCTGGTTCTCTTCGATGCTGATGATGCGTAGCTGGACCTCTTGGGCTGCTCGAAGAAGACTCTCAAAGCTCGACCTTAACTGTGATGCTACAAGGTCTCACAAGATTCTTGCTTGACCGGATTGTGCAAGATTTTCGTTCCATACCCCCCGGTTCGAGTCATATGGAGCAGGTCCGTTCTCTGAAGTCAGTCTGGTGTTTCTCTTACTGATTAGTCAAAGACTTTAGCAACTTCAGCTACGAGTTCTATTCGATGTATGAATTGTAGAAGCGAGTATACCCGACCAGGATCAACTTTTGTTAATGATTTGATGTATCCTTCAATGGTAAGCCCCAAACTCGTTCGCTAATCCGATGTGTTTGGCTGATCTGTGCTAGAAGGCTCCCCTGCGGAATCAGAAAGTTCCTAAGATTACCTTCTCTCAAGTTTTGAAGCTGAGCGTGGAACGAGAAACGACGTCGAAGGGGTGGTGTAGTCGGTGCCAGCGCTACCAAACAATTGCCACCCGAAAAACGATCCACAGCATCCCAGCAGTCTTCATGCTGAACACTGCGATAACAAATGCCGAGCACCGAAGGCTCTGGTCTATACCAGGCTTTCTCCCAGAAGAAATTGGCGTCATAGTGGACCATGGCCAGTTTTTCTGTTACGAAGGCGAAGATCTGAAGCTTCATTTACAACGTGGTATCCATAACATCACAGTATACTCTTTGATCGGCATGGCCCTTAACGTCGACCCGGGTCAGGGTCAAAAGCCGCACCTTGTTGCCATGGCTAACGGTATGTTTCCCACCCTGAGTCGGAATATTACGACTGACAAGTTTGTAGTTGCTCACACCAACCCAACGCCGTCCGAAACCAGCCAATGGCATATGTTTAATGATTTCCTGGTTCGAGCCGTCAATACCGAAGAAGCACTGTCGTTCAATGCATCGTGGAAGATGCCCTCCGTAATCGCATTCCAGATCAAGGAAGCAAACAATAAAATTGACCTGGAGTGGAAAAATAACATTGATACGTCACTGTTGTACGAGGACTCGAGGTGCGTTTCCAGTTATTATCATCGTTGGCTCCTCTTTGCTAACATGTATAACAGCCTCGATCTCGACGGTAAAACATATCGAGCCCTAGATTCTAAAACGGAGCAGCCTGGCCCAGAGACCATAATTGCTCTCGACACCGAGTTTGTTGCTGTTCGACAGCTCGAAATGGAGATGAACTCGGACGGCGAGAGAAGAATAATCCGACCCATTGTGTACGCACTCGCACGTGCATCCGTCGTGCGAGGGCAAGGAGAGGACGAGGGCCAGGCGTTCATTGACGACTATGTCACCATCAGAGAACCGATCGTCGACTATTTGACTTCGTATTCCGGGATCACTCATGCAGATCTTGATCCTCGGATGACCACGCACAATCTTGTTCCCCTGAAGGTTGCCTACAAGAAGCTTTGGATCCTGCTCAATCTTGGGTGTAAGTTCCTTGGTCATGGCCTGAAACAAGATTTCCGTGTCATCAATATCCACATTCCCAAGGCCCAAGTCATCGACACGGCGGATTTGCTTTTCTTGAAAACGCATCTCCGCAAGCTCTCGCTATCGTTTCTAGCGTGGTACCTCCTTAAGGAAGACATCCAGCTGGAGACCCATGACTCAATTGAGGATGCTCGGACGGCTTTGAAGCTTTATCGTAAATATTTAGAATTTGAGGATGCTGGGGTGTTGGAAATGATGCTGCAAGATATCTACAGGGCGGGCAGGGAGGTTAAGTTTAAGGCGCCTAGGAGGGACCCGCAAGACGTCCAGAGATCAGACACGCCGCCACTGCCGGTCGAGAGTGAGGTGGGACCTACTACGCCGTCCAGGAGACCTGGGCCATCAGGGCAGATGCAGAGTGGTGGGTTTGGGGCCGGATCAAGCTGGACACCCGGTAGGGTTCAGTCTTGATACCCTTGATGTAGGTATGTCGTGTCCAGGCACATGGCTACAAATAGTATCGTAGCGAAGTTTATGCTGCCATCTTCTCGCGCCTCTTTTCGTTGAGCCAATTCGAGGCTTCCGCTCGTTGTGATAAAGACCTGCTCCTCAGCTATCCAGGTCTTGTGACTACCGATACGTCTTGGTCCGGAACATCCCATCTACTCTCAGACGCGGTGTTCTTGTTCGAATACGCTAGTTTACACGATACAACAACTTTGCAGTTAATCGATAGAAAAGTAGTCGATAAACTGAGAGATCATGTCATGGGACAAACGGGATTACCTGAAGCCCTAAGGCTGATGATGTGCACAACTTGTGACCTTCCGAAGGAATGACATGACTATTCAAACAGCCAATCCGATAAACACTTGATGTTAGTTTACACGTGTCGCAGAGGCTCTTGTTAAACTTGTGCTTCTTGAGTACCTATGTGGACAGCAATGTAGTTTAGTTGGTAATGACGCTAAAAACAGCTACCGAGGTCAATGAGCTATCTACACCCAACAACGCCGAACCGACGAACATGGAGAAGACAGCTACGTGGACGACAAGATGCACAAGAGGGCCCCCGAGCGTCTTCGCCTGCACCTCATTCACATCAACCTCTTGTGTTAGTCTGACGATCGCCCGGTGGCACGGCCATAAGTGCCAGAAGGCCAACGAAAGGGCGACGAGCCGGCTCGTCTCGTCGAACGGGCGTGATAGGAAAACAAGGGAGATGAGGTTCGTGGTGAGCAGTAAGCCTCCTAGATTTGAAAGGATTAGGCGGGCGCCGATGTTGGGATTGGGAAGCTGGGTGTGCGGCTGGAGGATGAAGGACACGGCCGCCAGCGTCTCAATGCCCGCGTGGATGGCAAACGGGAAGTTGGCAAGTTGCATCGCGGTGGCGGTTCCTGCTTTTGCCATTAGTTCTTGGCCATCTCGAGGCGAGAGTACAAACTTCGTTCTCGTACTTCTAGTCGCCCTCGGTATCAGGGGGGATTGCGGCTATTAGGGTGCTTCAATCGAGTCCGCAGGTCGGGGAATATCTATTGCTGCAATGCTGCAGAGCTGTCAGGTTCGTGGGGTAACTCAATGACCAATTGCTTCGTGCACGGGAGTTCCGTTGGTCCGTCAGTTCTTCCGCCTTGACCAGGATGGTCGGAAACGAGCACGAACGGTCGGAAATTTGCGACGAGGTAATCTTTATGTAGGTACATACGTAAGAGGGCGAGCCTTCACGAAGCTGTCCCCCTCACGGCGCGTGTCAGCACGAAGTTCATCCGCCTTGGGGGCTCCAAGCAGCGCCACAATTACATCGATGCGCTTCAAGGTCACATAAGCAGATAAATCCTGGGATATTCTTCTGCGTTGTAAGGATCACGGGGGAACATGTCCTTAATGAAGGAGGTCCGTAGAGGGCATTCACACTCCTTTGGTACGAGTCCTTTCGTATTTCACAAGATGTATCCCTATCTCAAGGATTGAGCTTTACATATATTCTAGTGAATGTCAGAGCACTAAAGAAGTAGACCTTGAAAGACTGTCTAAAAGATCAAATGGCCATTTCGGCTTGCCTTCACCACCGTGTAAGTAAAGAGGTGTCGGGTCTCTGGCTCGTCCAACATCATTTGTGCTGGTTTAACAATGAAATTGGGTAACCCCGGTATGTGGATTGATGTGCGTTCATTTCGTGTTCTGCGAGGAAGTACGGCGGAGCGGCGTACTCAAGAATTGATTGATCTGTAAAAAGAGGATGCGCCGACCTATAATACGCACCGCAAACGCAACAGCGAATACGCATTCACTGCGCGTCCATCTCACGACAGCTGCCGGGCGATTAATAAGGATCTCACATAAGTAGTCAACACCTTAAAACCACCTGTGTGTTCATTGTTGCGATTACGATTACGTTCCCGCTAGCACTCCTGTAATCGGTGGTCGGATGGGTGTCCTCGGAAGCATGGCAATTGGCTATCGAGAGTCTTTTCTGCATCTTCTCTGTCCTACTGGCCACACCCGCGCTGCCCCTTGCAGAAATGGAAAATCAATGATTCATGAGGGTGGGTGGGACCATTTTTTATTTTATTTTATCTAATCTTTAGTTGCCTCACCTCGATTTCGTGTCAGCTCGTTGCGCCAGAGCTGAACAGATGCCAGCCAGTCCATCTCGTTTTGAACCAATTCATCTTGACGAGGCTTGGTGAAGCTGAGCAGATCAGATGTTGTCCTTATTAACTAACATACGAGTGCCCATGAGACGGTGTGGCCTATCTTGTTCCCGAGTCGTTCACTAAACGTCCTTCGCCTGTCGAAGCCCGCATCGTCGTCCCACCCATGCCAAGATAGCTCCCATCCAGGGGTTGCGAATTTACGGGGACCTCACCCCCATGCATCAGGGAACCTCCCATCTCGGCGGATTCAAAAGTCAGTCGGTAAGCACATGCCTAGGGTAAGTTACTACTTACGTAGAATGCTGTAGGCTGTAGGCACCGTACATAGCTGCAAGGCAAGGTCTTCCCAGCCACAACCACGATAAGGTCACGGCTTCAGCGATCCCGCCTTGTTTTCCACTTTTCGGTGCCGAAGATCAGACACGTTTCAAGGCACATGCAAAAGTTGTTGCGAGATGGGAATAGGGACCGATGAACCCCCGGCTCCAGCTCTATTATGTCGCTCCAGTTCGAGTTCCAATTCCAGCAAATGGCCAGGCCAAGGTGTACGGCGGCCGATAGCCCTGAAACCAGAATACACCCCATAACTCGGAGCCCTTCTTGATTGTCTTTTGGACCATTCCAATTGGCCCCCACAGGTTGACTTACCTGCAGCACGAGCTTCGTGCGCAAAGTACATACGTAGGTCAATCGGCAGCTTTGCCTGTTCCTGTGCGTCTGGCCCGGACCGGAGCGATGTGTCTGTCGTTCTATTCCCACCAGGTCTTTTTGTCCCTCGGCGTTCCCTTTTTGTTGAGCGAGCCGGCGTTTCATCCCCACCTTGTCACTTAAATTATTACTACCTTACCTACCTACCTACCTTACGTACTGCTGCTCTCCAGCTGGTGGCTCGCCTGTGTCTTTCTTTTGCGCCTGCTCCATTCCTGCCTGCCTGCCTGCCGCCTTTGCCTAGTTTGACCGACGTTCTCTCTGGTTACGCAATTGGGAGGTTCTGCCCTTTGGATATACCACCTAGCTGTTTTGGTCTTGTTGCTGTCTCCACCACACGCCTCTGCTTGTTCCTGCAGCTCGTTCTCGTACTCGCTGGTCGTGGTGATATCATTCACTTTTCCGTGTCCAGTTCCCACGCCACACCAGTAGCCCTACGTCGGACAAATCCCAATCTTTTGTTGTTCTTACAGCTATTTCTTCCCAATTGGCTGTTCTGGATTGCTTCATACGGCTTCCTATAAATACCACGGCTTCTTCCACTTGACCACGCGAGACGAATCGACCTTGAAGCTCAGCAGAGCGAGCTACCCCTCCCCCTCACTTGCTCGACCATGGCAGCTCCCAACACATTTGGAGAGCTTGGCCTCTCCATCATCGGAGTTGCTTCTCAGTACCCTCCATATGCCTTGAAAACGGATGCCATAGATACTCTAAGTAAAAGATTCTACCCAGATTCGCCGTCGTAAGTCCCAACAGCCCACTCCGGATTCCTGACATAAGCGTTGATTGTGTGTCTTTCCAACAGTATGGCCAAGGTCCTTGCGATAAACCGTTACACAGGCATTGACACACGGTCCTCAATCGGAACCCCAGACCATCCTCTCGTCAATCAAGAGAAGGCACCCACGATAGCAGAGCTTCACAAGATCTACATCAGCGATGGTGTCCCGTTAGCCGTCGCCGCTTCGAAAAAGGCCATCGCAGAGGCGCGCATTGACCTGACTCAGATAACACACGTGGTCTCGACGACATGCACGAACAGCGCAAACCCTGGGTTCGACCACTTTGTCGTGAAGGGTCTGGGCATAACGCACCAGGTCGAGAAGGTGCTGCTTCATGGCGTCGGCTGCAGTGGTGGTCTGGCTGCTCTAAGAACTGCGGCAAACCTCGCTCTAGGCCACACCGCAAGAGGGAAACCGGCGAGAATACTCTGTGTTGCGCTTGAGGTCAGCACGACCATGGTCCGCAGTGAGATGGATAGCATCCATGACCTCCAAGAGACGAGAATCGGTCTGGCTTTGTTTTCCGATTGCGCGAGCGCAGTGGTGCTCAGCAACGGCATTGGGGAGCCTGCAGTTCCACTCTATCAGTTGTTAGGCTGGGAACACAGAATACTCCCCGACACGGAAGACGATCTTGGATTTGACGTTGACCCGACTGGTGCGTTGTGGCGAGATGATGCGATTCTTCGAATACCACTGACCTGAGCGACTTAGGCTGGAAAGTCATTTTGACTCCCCGAGTACCAAAATTGGCGTCGGCCATTATACCGCCGACATTCAAGGATCTGATATCCTCACTACCACCTTTGCCGCCGTCTTACCAGACTGCCGCCGACTTCGACTGGGCCATGCATCCTGGCGGAGCAACCATCCTGACGGGAGCCGAGAGGGCGATGAGCATCACGCCGGAACATATGCGAGCGAGCTACGACACGTACATCAACCACGGGAATTCAAGCTCTGCCACGATATTCAGCGTGCTGGATAGACTGCGATCCAAAGACATGGACGCCATAGCTCCCAGCGGGCGAGTAAAGGAGTATGTTGTAGGGTGCGCCTTTGGGCCAGGGATTTCGGTGGAGATGTGTATGCTGAAACGGAACATGAGCCTTCGAGGGATCACGGGCTTGGAGACGCCGCCGGAGACGGAAAGCGAGGGAAGCAGGAGTGAGACGGGAGACGATGGAGATGTGGCTCGCGAGTCGGAGGCTTTGGGACGGGCAGACGATCGTGCTTTTGTCGCCGAAGCTCTGGATCAACTCGACCTAGACTGATGGACACTAGGCGCATACTGCATGGGTATAAGCATGGAGCATCTGGCGTCTCGGCGTGGTGATTGTGTTGGCTTTTCTGGATCACTCATAAGAACTGTTCAGTACATACCCCTTATAGCAGGATGTGCAAGATAGACAAGAGGTAGCAAACGATATAATGTCGGAAATCTAGCATTTCTGCGTGACCACCCGGCTGGACCTTGGCTGGATCTCAACGCAGTGCGATTTGTAGATGCTGGAGAAGATTTACCACGCCCGGATTCCATTACTTCTCAAGTGCATACAGAGAATGGATTACCTTGGGGAAATCCGAGCGAGAGAACTCGTATTTGTTGGCGGTGGGTCCATTTGGAGAGTGGAAGATTTAAGATATATGAGTGTTGGTCGCAGACGCAACAGCCAGAAAGTTGTCCGAGACAGACTGGGATAGATCCCCAACCGAGTCCATCTCAGATTTCCCGGGAGAGATTGGTGGGCCGAAACCAGTGAGGTTAAGCCGAGGTCCCCCGTAGATTCAGTTCCATTGGCTTAAGTTGCTATCATGTATGGAGGGTATTCTGACTCCTCAATGCTTGGTGGACCGCAATGGTGCTCTCGGGGAACTGGCAGGCTATTGGGGGGGTTGAAGGTGTCACGGTATAGGAAGCTTGAATCGCTGGTCTCCATTTTACAGTTGAGCCACCACCAGGGCTGCAGCAACAGCGCATTGGATCCACCCCCCAAAGATAGGTATGCTGTCAAAGTTTAGACTCTGCGACTAATCGTACTCTAGGTAAATTCGAGGCATCCCATCTCTCGCGACGGCTCGATCGCAAGTTAATGTTCTTGGCACAGAAAGACTTGGGACCTCCTAATGAAATGGAGGCGGGACTCCTCCACCAAAGTCCAGGCCCTAATGGACTTTTAGGTGCTCGGCAATAGTCAGTAAATAGTCAGTAGCCAGCCAGGTGAATTCTGCGGCATGTCTCTTAGGGATTGTTAATTCTAAATGAATCCGGGCACTTGGTGGGGTCCACTTGAGCTCACAGCCTTCGAAAGCTGGTAGAGGCAATCGACTTGGATGCGTCAAACCCCCCCGGGGACGGTTTGAAGAAAGAGCAGAACACTTTCACTTTCCTGAGAAGACCAACCTGCAGTTCCTGAGAAAGGCACCACTAGATGCTCGCCAGCTACCTACAGAACCCGTACGATCCCGACAGACCGAGCCAAAGCCGAGGGAAGATCGAGAGTTCGACTGCCAAAGACTGCCGTGCTATTAATAATGGGCGGCTTAGCTGGCGTTATCGATAGGTTATGTTCCCAGTTCTGCATTACCCCGCATTCTTGCAGGTATCAGGCACCCTGGGGATTGGGATCCTTGATCTAAGAGGGGGGGTATCGGGACAGCGCAACGCCCTAGCGATTATGCCATAAAATGGTCGCCTAGGTCGGCTCTGCGGCATGTGGAAGCTGTCATACGCTAGGAGAAAGACAAGTCCGCAAAGTCGGTACCTTCGATTCGTGATACAATTGATTGATGAGAGATATACGCAATGTACAAGTCAGTGTGATGATGATCCTCTACGAAACAGAGCCAGTAGCCATCCGCCCGTGCCATCTGCCCGTAAGACGCCAGTCCGCGGTGAGGCGGAGTTTTGCTCCTCGGTCAAGGCGCTTCCTGAGGCACCTGGGCAACAAAGGATGATCGACGGCAGTGCCAAAACCCTTCCGTCATACCTGTCCGGGGGGGCTACCTCTCTCACCTTGGATATTCCCCGCTGGGCGATCAGCAGTCAAAACAGTCGAGAGAAAATGATGTCGTTTTCGTAGTAGGCCCCTGTTTCAGAGGCCGAATGGGACGCGTCGATAGAAGAAGAAGAAGAAAAAAGCAAGCCATGGGACCTGCGATCTGTAAGGTACAAGAATGAGCGATTGCCCTGGATCTGGGAATCAAATGGGAATGGGCAAACGCAGAGCCAGCCCAACAAAGTTCCCTGGATTTCCCCCTCCATCCTTTATGCCCGTCCGTCGACCGCTTGCCTTCCCATCCATCCACCACACACCCTCAAATGAGGCGTGCCGAAACACACTCAACCCCGCATCAGGACGGATCAAAGAGGTGACACAACACAAGCTCTCTTTGCTGGGCTCGTCGGCGCCATCTTCAGCACATCCCACTGGTGGAAGCGAGTCCGGTTGGGAGATGGTGGGTGGGAAGCTTTACGCTCCCTCCTCTAACTGCTTTCATAAATAAGAAACCCCGTAGCCACTCCACATCCTGCCTCCCCCCCCCGAACACCTCGAACACTCGCTGCCCTGGCACGTCAGAGCTTTGTTAGAGCCTCTCTTCTTTTAAAACCCAGCTGGCCAGATATCAACAAGCTCCAAGTCGAGCATTGATTTTCTTCCCCCTCGTTATTCCCGGGACTACCCACCTGTGCTTCCCTCTATCCGCCGTTGTCGCTGTCTTCCAAGCCTTTTGTTGTTGAGCTTTCCCCCCCTCCATCCCTCGCAACCCCGCTCCGTAGGCACACGACAACCTTCCTTCAATCGAGGCTCAACGCAGTCAGCTTCAGCTCGTTCTTGCTCTGTGCCGTACTCTTGCAATTTCCTGTAAGTCCCTCAAATCTCTCAAATTTCCTTTTGAACGCCTCTTCCATGGGTTCCTGGAGGCCCGTCACCTCAACGACAGGCATTGGCCAGTCTCCGGCGGAGTGCGGAGCCATCCAAACCCAACCGCATTCGGAGCCATTCCTATCCTTTCCGAACAGGGCCCGAGGCCCCCACTGCTGCCATCCCATATCCTCCCCCCTCAGGGCCGATGAGAGCCGGACCTAGACCGATACGGCGGTTCCACTACTCAATCAATAGTTGCAATATGTTCGCCTGCATCGGAACTGTGAAATTGAGCTCACGTTTCGCGACCCCACCTGTTCGATGATAAGAGTTATTATAACTGGCTTGGAATAACCAAAAAAGCTGACCGGGTCTAGCATTGAAGCTCACCCAGCCCCAAAGCCGCATGCATTGGTCCCTCTAAGGCCACGACGACGATCCTTCCTATCCCTTCCCCCCCGGAGTACTGCAAGCCTTGTGCTGCAGTGACGTGACGGCGCATAGCATGAGCGCTGGTGGCTTCAAGCAGGCGGCTGAAGCAGCTAGAACTCGCACTTCTGAAGTCATGGGCGTTGCAAAGAGCGAGCCGGCGGCCGTCGCCAACGACTTCCTGCACACCCCGTTCGTTCGGGCTGCTTTGCCCTTCGTCAATGGCGGTCTCGCTGGCATGGTGGCCACGACGGTCATCCAGCCTGTCGACATGATCAAGGTTCGCATCCAGCTCGCCGGCGAGGGTATTTCCGGTGGCCCAAAGCCGACCCCTCTAACCGTCACGAGAGAAATCCTCGCAAGCGGAAAGGCACTCGACCTATACACTGGCCTGTCTGCTGGCTTGCTTCGACAAGCCGTCTATACTACAGCCCGCTTGGGCTTTTTCGACACCATCATGGGGAAATTGACAGCGCGGGCAAAGGAGCAGGGCAACACAATCGGATTCAAAGAGAGAGCAACGGCTGGCCTCACTGCTGGCGGTTTGGCGGCCATGTTCGGCAACCCTGCTGATCTGGCCCTTATCCGAATGCAAAGTGACGGCCTCAAGCCCCTCGCGGAACGAAAGAACTACAAGTCCGTCATTGACGCCCTGTCAGGCATTGCCAAGGCCGAAGGCATCGGCGCTCTATGGTCGGGCGCGGCACCGACTGTGGTGCGAGCCATGGCTCTCAATTTCGGCCAATTGGCCTTCTTTAGCGAGGCGAAATCCCAACTGAAGCAGAACACCACTTGGTCGCCCCACGCACAAACGCTCACCGCCAGCGCAATCGCCGGTTTCTTCGCCAGTTTCTTCAGTCTGCCGTTCGATTTCGTCAAGACTCGCTTGCAAAAGCAGTCCAGGGGCCCGGATGGCAAGCTCCCGTACACCTCGATGGCCGATTGCTTCGCCAAAGTGACCAAACAAGAAGGAATCATGAGATTCTATCGCGGGTTCGGGACGTACTACGTCCGCATTGCTCCCCATGCGTAAGTCTACCACTCCGCCCTAATGGATTTCGACTAGCGTGCTAATATTCTTTGCCCTCTCTAGAATGGTGACTCTGATTGTTGCCGACTACCTTGGTTTCCTGACCAGATAGTCGCCTAATCCTAATCGGGACTGGTTTTTGCTGGCATGGAGATGAATTCTTCGAGGCCATGACTGTTGAGCCATGGTGTCAAATGATCTTTTTGTCGGCGCTTTTTCAGGATGCATTTACATATTTGCGGGCACATTGTGGAGAGGACACACCACGTTTATACCAAACTGACCAGTATATATCCCAGTAGTCAGTCACAAAACGTGAATTTTGATGGAATTACCTTATTTTTTCCCCAATGAACAAGAAGAAGAAAAAAATCCACATCGAATTTCGGGTTTGTCAAGTGGGTTTACAAACTCGTAAAGACTCGGGGGGGTGACATGAGGTGTTTAAGTAGAAATTTTTTTCCCTTGCCTTTCGGCCAGGCGGGAACATTTGCCGACATCAGACAAGATCATCTCGAATGAACCGGCCGCTGACCCACATCGGCTTGTAAGATCTCCTCTCGACATCTACCATCACTAACTAGTACGGATGATAAATAACTCGTTGGTGGATTGCTCTGTAGAGAAGTGCTCGAGGGGCATGAAGTTCCTCCATGAGTTTCCTACAGCGTTAAATACTGGTCAGAAGCTCACCCCTGTCAGTTACGTGCGTACTTCGCCCTGTATCTGTGTGATGCTTGCTCGACACTGATGGGACGCAAAATTATGAACAAACCCATTTCGTGGGCCATTGGTATGAATATACTAGAACATACTCTGCTCTGCCTACACCGCAAGGGGTCCTATGTGCCCCTAAGTCCTCGTAGTCACTCTTGGACCGGCTCCCAGTCTTCCTAGTCCTGGCTAGCACTCAGATCCATGTTCTTCTCCCACAAGTTACGAAGGAGAGCAGTAACGCCGTCGTCATCGTCACCACCAACCAGGCTCGATCCGCTAAGCCCCTGCCCTTCGTGCATTCTACCGTGGTCCTCCTCGGCTTCGAAGCTCGAGCCTCCACCATTCAGCCTTATCGAATGTGTCCGCCTCGGCGTAACCGGCCGCCTGTCCCTTTGCTCGTTGAGGCTCAGATTACGAGCATGCTGTCCGATGTTGGACATTCCCAACCCGGTTGGCCTCTTTGTGTTCGCGCCCACCGTCCCATTTCGTGGTATTCGTTGATTCCTGTTGGCGCCATTGATCTGACTGACCCGCACAATGGAGCGAGCGACGGGATTCTGGTGCCTTCGTACACTGAGATATTCCATGCCCGTTCGTTCGAGTTGCTTGGAAACCCGAGGGTCGCGGCTCGCGCCACCGTCGTAGCCGGGACCACCAACTCCAACGAGTGGACTTGCACCTACGACGCCGACCCCGCCACCCCCCGTTTGCCCAGGCTCAATGACAGAACTAGCCCTTTGCAAATTCAACTTTTGTTGCGTTCGTGACTTGTCCGCTGGCGGAGCAAAGCGCCTGGCGATCCGTGGTGCCAATGCGCTGTCGTCTTCCTCGTCAGTCAACTGAGGCTCTTGTTGAGACGATTGCCGACCGTGACTTGCAGATGAGCGAGGTCTCTTGGGAGTGTCGTCAGATCTTCGACTGTCGGGTCGCGGGGGGTTGTAGAAGGACCCTTCGGTTGTGGTTCCTGAGGTAGAGACACCCACGAATCTTGAAGTTAGTTCGTCCTTCGAACTACCAGGTAGCGTATTGGATACGCGTGGCGTATCAGGAAGTAGCGTGGATTGGCGGCTTATAGAGTCGGGCGACCGCGATGGCCGGGGAACGGATGCTGTTTCTGTCGACATCTTGGGTGGGACACTGTATGATGGTGTTCGCTGTAGCAGTCGTGACGTCAGGTATTCTTTATGCTGAACCCTTTCGCGATCAAGTGTTGACATGGCTGGAGGTGACGGTGCTACAGGCGGTGTTGCCGGCTGAGAGATGTCTGGGCTCGTACCAGATTTCGCCGGCGACTGCGCTGTAGTCGCAGCCGAACCTCGTCGGGATAGGTACGGGGAAGCTGAAGTGCTCGCATCCACCCACTCGTCCTCCCGCCCGTCGTTGCCCAAATCGAAATGTACTTGACTTTTGATCGCCTTGACAGTATTGACCGCTGGATGCGAGATGGTGCGCTTGAGCTTCTCGGAGGATTTCACGCGCTTGTTGACTTCGGCGTGCGATTGATTGCGCCGTAAGCTGGATTGGGACAGGTTCTTCTTGAGGTTCGTAGACGAGCTGCCTCCGGAGAGTTTCGCTTCCGATTGGACTCGGCGGTGGCCACCGGACGGTCGTTCAGGCGATGGAGATGCGTGGCGTCGATTCAGTTTCGTCGACGTTGAGCCATGATGTTTGTGTAATGCTTTGGAGGAAGGAACTCGCGCATGTAAGCGGCCAGCACCGCCGACAACGTGTTTCTGGTGTTTGGGTCGCTGAGGATGCTGCTGCTCCTCCCTTGCATGATCGCTTGTCTGGGAATCCGTGTCTTGGTGATGCAGAGGAGGCCGTTTTGATTGGCTGGTGGCTGAGGATGCGTCGGCATCGACATCTCGAGCCATGCTTGCTTTTTTCTCTCCCCTAAACTAATAGAATGTGCAGCAGCTATGTCATGGGAAGTTGGGGGTACCCAGGCGTGCGAGGGCCAGGACTGGCCAGACCGGTCAGTGTGGCTGTCTGCCGTGTTCGGTGACGGCCAATCCCCTGTAAATACAGTGCGCTTTGGTGATCTTTTGGGAGTTCAATTGGCGGCTGAGAGGTGTCCCCCCGTTGTCGTGAGTCCGAGAACCCGATTGCTGCTAGATGGTGGTAGGAAGAGATGCAAGACAACAAGGTAAAGATGAAGAGAAATGGGAGCAGGCGCCAAAATAAATGAAGAGGAAAGTCAAAGTGGCCCGGCCTAGCTAAATGGCTTCTTTTCCGAATTCGCAAAGCTCCATCCACCCACACTGAAAGCAACCTGCTCATCGATACCCGACTTCAACCGCCCCGTTCCTAAATCCAATCGCGTTGCGTCTGATTGGATCTCTCTCCCAATGGATGGGGGCATGTGTCAGCGCTCGGACCAGGTTCGGCAGACCCGCTGGAGAGAGTTTATCACCACGTGACTGGCCTGATAAACTTGAACGATGGTGGGTTGTGCGCTTCCGTCACTATTAACCGTCCCTCAGGCTTCGGACCGTCGATCAATCTTTTGTATTTTGCCTGCAGCAGCTGTTCGCGTCTCGAATATCTCACACGGCATTCTAATTCTAATTCTCTTTATCTCAACCTTGAAATCCATAGCGTCTTCGCTCCGCTCATCGACCATGGCTAGCCAGATCGCCGCGCTTGAAGAGGACAAGAAAGCGTACCAGGAGCAGGTGAGGCTGCCCCGTCCCATACACCAATACCCGTTAGCTAACGTTTTCGTGTCCAGCTTGATGTCGTGCTCAGCCAGCTGAGAGGCGATCCTGGAAATGCCGAGCTTCAGAGCCTACAGTCGGAGTTGAATGACATGATAGCCCTTCTGAATGAATCCATAGCTGAGCTCATGCCGAAGCAGGCACTCAAGCCAGCCGCGCCCCAGAAAGCGCCGACTCCCCCACAACCGGAAAAGTGGTCCAAGGAGAATCATCCGGCCTTCAAGAAGGCAGCTCCCGCTGTTGAGGAGAAGGACGAGGCAGCCCCGGCGTCTTACAACGTGAACGATACGGTGCTGGCTAAGTGGGTATCGGGGGACAAGGGATTCTATCCTGCCCGAATCACCTCTATAACCGGGTCTTCGACAGCCCCTGTTTACACCGTCAAGTTCAAGAGCTATGACACTACTGAGACGTTACGGGCCAAGGATATTCGCCCTGTATCAAATAAGCGAAAAGCTGACGGTACTCCAGCCTCAAGCGGCGCTTCTCCATTTCCATCACAGCCCACTCCGCCAACATCATCCTCCGCGTCAAATGGCGTGGTGACTTCGGCAGCCGCTAGTCTGTACCCCGAACAGAAGGCCAAGATGGACGCGGAGAAGAACGCCGCAGATGGGACCGTCAAACCTCCAAAGCCAAAGAAGATTAAGGCGAACAAGGAGTTAGAGGCTGGTAAAAACAAGTGGCAAGACTTCAATTCGAAATCCAAGTTTGGCAAAAATCAAAAGAAGGATAGCATGTTTCGTACACCTGATGGAGTGAACGCTAGAGGTTCGTACATGACTATCAGCCTTATGGTGCACCAAGTACTAACTGCCAACCAGTGGGCTTCACTGGCTCCGGCCAAGCTATGCGAAAGGACCCGACACGCAGTCGCCATATCTACCAACAAAACGAAGAGCCCGAATGAACTCGGACGGATTTCACTGGTCCGAGATTGGGCGGTATGGAGGCTGGAGGACACGGATGGCGTTTAGGACGGTTTTGTGGTCTTCCCTTCTGGTAATCTGCCTTGAGTTTCTCCTGCAGACGCTAACAGTTTTTGTATTGAGATGAGTCTTTTGCCTGCGGGCCGAAAACATCTTACGAATGACCATACAAGGGTCATAGAGTGTACTGGTGGTTGTATAGAATCAAGCTACCAACGACCTGGGATGCCCACAGTTCCCCATTCATGAGTTGTGTATTCGCTAAATTTTGCTCCTGCAGGATATCTATCTTACACGTGATCTCACATCCGATGTACAAGTCTGGTATTGGCAATCGCCGCTTCGATGGTAAGACCTGTCGAATCCCCGTATCATGGTCCTTGATGCGATTGTAGTTGAATCCTGGATGCAATATCTTGGGCAATCTTGACGAAGATGCTAGAGCTTTCACCTTCTGGGTCTGAGACAACGGTTGGCTTCCCGTTGTCGGCGTCATCAGCAATCGAAGGATGTAGGGGAATGTCGCCCAGAAAGTGAATCTCGTGCTCTTTGCACATGCGCTCTACTCTCTCATTTGATCCAAAAACATGAGTTGTGCTTTGACAGTGCGGACACTTGAATAGTGACATGTTCTGTATCAATCCCAGGATGTTGACGTCGACCTTTTTAAACATGTTGACGCCTTTGACTGCATCCTTCACAGCGAGGCTGTGTGGGGTAGTGACGATGAGTGATCCTGGGCTCTTGTCAGCATGGAGGAACTGGCAAATTCCGTTTACTGTCAATGAGGCAGTACAACAGTTCAGGGCATTAGCCAACTGGGATTCCGGACGAAGTGCTTTGGTTCCCGGTGAATGTGCAGGCAGTATGGTGGTAATGATGGCAAGACGACAGAACTAACCATCCAAGATCACCTGTTGTGTGATTGTAAGCTGCGTGTCTCCGGTGCCTGGTGGCAGGTCGAGGACCAGAACATCGAGCCCACCCCAGTCAACCTCGTGGAGGAGTTGCTGGATGGCCTTCATGACCATGGGTCCTCTCCAAACGACTGGAGCATCTTCCCCCACGAGATAGCCCATAGACATGGTCTTGACACCATAATTCGTCATCGGGATAAGCTGGTTGTCTGGCCACGAATCAGTGCAAGCGCTTGGCTGAGGAAGATCCATGCTTACCGTCTGATAATCGAGGTTCACCGGAGAGGTTGAATAGTGTTGGAATAGAAGGCCCAAAGATATCAGTGTCGAGAATACCAGCGCGATAGCCTAGCCTAGCAAATGCGAGAGACAAGTTTGCTGTAAGATCCAAGACAACTTAGAACTTCGTTCGTGGGCTGACCAGGCGTCGGACTGGCTGCGAGGCTCGGCATCACTCACCAGCAACCGTGCTCTTTCCCACTCCGCCCTTGGCCGATGAGACTGCAATCACCCTCTCAACGCCGCGGATCTTGCGGCGTTCCGGCCGTTTTGGCCAGTGAGGAGGCGTGCCAGATCTGGGCAGGCCCTATGAGTTTGTTCAGCAGGCGTCTAAGAGAGACATGAGAGAGTGACGCACCAAGGGGTTCTCATGGCGAAGTACTCGGAGAGACTGGAAAAGTTGCGGTAGAGTCGATCTCATCAAGTCGATTGACAGCAGGACGTGCTGATGCCAGTCAACTAGTACGTCAAATTACATGAGCCCAGTAGATAGCCTCAGTGATATATAGTTCTACTCTCGTTAGACGCTGGAATTTGACGTGTCGGGACACTTTTGGGGTCGCGTCCAAGCCTGGACTTTTTATGAAAGGTGTTGTTGATTGGCCCGTTTCGCCCCTCCCCCACCAAGAGCGTGTGGTCTCAGCCACTGAAGCTCACCGAGACTCACCCTCCATAAACACGTTCACTCTGCCTATTTTGACGCGGCAAACATCGCGACCACACAACTCTCAAAGTCGTTGGTGTGCACCTAGTCGAAGATTTGCTGAGCTCTGATAGAAGGTTAGATACTTCTTCCTGTCCATCTGTAAATTATGTAGGATTTAAAATGCTAATAACTTTCTCCCAGCAAGACTCATCTCATGGACATTGTCCCGTTTGCCCTTCCACGATCGACTGCGTAACAAGCAGGTCAGAGGGACAGCCCCTATTGTCTCGCTTCCTCGCCTCACAAACCCAGGACTTCTCACTCATCTCCTCGCTGTCTGGCTTTCTTTTCTTGCCCACTTCATACCACCGTCTTCAGGTTTCAACCGATCTATCTCCCGGGAACCGTTTGTCCCATTAGTCGGCCGACCGCTCACTTATTTACCTACACTCCGCCTTGGGGTCTCAAAATGGCTGCCTCGTTCAATATTGATCAGGGCCGACGGGACTATGCGAGCCTCAGTGACGACTGGCGGACCAACATCAATGACGCTGTAAGTGTATCCCGTAAAACCTTTGCCGGATCTACTAACTTCTCTACTCAGTTTAACCTCGTAGACCAAGACCAAGAAGGCACACTTCATGCGCGAGAATGGCCCCTTGGTCTGAAAGCGCTAGGCTTTGACATCCCCAAACCGGAAACATATGCCTACCTCTGCGCTTATGGGATTCCCCCGGTCGACTGGAAGAAGTCTGACGGCGAATGCCCCCCGGTCAAGCTTCGGATCACAAAGGAGATCTTTCAAGCTATCGCGGGACATCTGATCACGCACCGGGATCCAAAGGAGGAGGCTGAACAGGCTTGGAAACTATTCGACCACCGAGGGACTGGCCGGCTTCGGCTCGAAGACATCAGGGCCGTTGCAAATGAGATTAACTCAGACCTAGGGGAGGAGACAATGATCCAGATGATTCAGGCAATTGACTTGACCGGGAAAGGATATGTCTCAAAAGAAGAGTTTCTAGACATGGCGACTCGAGCAATCAAGAGAAGACAATGATATTGATTACGGAGGGGACTTGGGGCAGACACGCGACGTGTGATGATGATAGGCTCTCAACAACTCAGTTGAAGTAGTTACTAGTGGAGATGGGAAGGAAGCATGGACTGTTTGGGGATTGTTTATGGGTGACACAATCGACGAAAGGCGAAAATTATTGGGTATTTGTCTTTGTTAACGAGTTCATGGCCACGGAGATATATTGCATTAGTTGCCTCGCAAGGGCAAGTTTGACTTCTCATACGCCATGTCAATCATCCGAGCCTGTGCAATGCTGTCCTCCGAATCCACCCAAGCCTTAGTCTCCCTCCCCTTCACACGGTTGACGAACTGCTCCAACTGATGCCGGTACGAGGTCCAGAAGACATCTCCAGGCCCTTCAAGACCGGCTTCGCGGAAAGTGTAGGCTTTCTTCGTCTCCTTTGTGCTCCATTTCTTAATCACGTCACCAGAAGCCACAGTGCGGACGATGTATTCATCCTCGATATCGATGCGATGCCATATAGCGCTAATCAAGAAGTTCTGGAGTGCGACCTTTCTCGTCCGCAACTTCTCCTGGCCAGGTGGCAGCGATGCATCCTCTACTCTCGTTGGACGATGCGTCACGTAGACTTTGGGCGCAAGGCCTTTGCTTAGAATCTCCCGCAGGGGTGTCAGCAGGTCGCCATCAACCTCGGCAATGCCGCCGTTCGGAAATCGCCATTTGACGCTGTAGCCATGGTCGCATTTTTGATCATATGGCGGAGACATGATCTTCAAGCTTGAGTCCAGACATTCCTCCGGCTGAGCACCGAACGCCAGGCGTGCGACATTGAACGTGTATGTCCCAAAATCCATCAAGGAGCCACCGGCAAGCGCGTAGTTGAACCGAATGTCGTCACGAGCTAAGATCCCGGCGGGGATATATCCCGACACAACTGCATGGTCAATGTTTGGCTGGTCCAGGGTGGAAAGAAAGAATTCCCAGGAGGGTTGGAATCGGTAGTGGAACGCTTCGAGAAGGACAGGAGCTTTGGGACCCAATACCAGGGGTGAGCGGAACAGTTCTTCAGCTTCTTTGGCATTAGACACCGACGGCTTCTCCAAGAGCACATGCTTGCCCGCGCGCAGCGCCTTCAGCGCCCATTCCAAATGTAACCCGTTCGGTAACGCGATGTATACACAGTCCAGGTTGGGGTCGTCCAGCAACTCCTGGTAAGAAGGTCTCACATCCGGAATACCGTGCTTCTTGGCATAGTCTCTCGCTTTCTTCTCGTCGCGTGCGGCGACAGCCTGGATGATGACTTCCGGATGGCTTCTTGAAGGATTGATCAACGCCATAGGCCTGTCCTTCTGTCAGCATCCCGGAGGATTTGTCTGTCGGGCCGGCCGGGCTTGGGGGCTTACGCGATATTGGCAGCGCCCAGGATGCCGAATTTCAGGGCTCCCGCATGCTTCTTCTCGACGGGGGGCCTGAAAATAAGCCAGTTGCGCTGGAGAAACCCCCAAACTGAAGCCATCGCGATGATTTGTTTGTGTAGATTGAGATGATAGAGGTAGTGCTCAGATGAGGTTACAGGAGCAAAAAGAGGTCGAGATTGCGGGGCTTTGGAAATCTTACCTCCAATATAACCAGCAACTACCAATCTTTATGTAAATAACAGAAGGACATGTGCTTGCCGACGGCGATGATGCCAAATGAATGACAAACCCATGCCGCTGCACAAAAAGGCTTCCGTGCAAACCCCGACAAACTCCGCCGTGTATGCATTTCTCACATGCCACGTAATAATGCAAGACTCCAGCGATATAACCATAGTCTGCGTGCCGGCTGGCATATCCGACGGAGTTATCAGACATTGCCTGGTGTTGAACAAAGAGGAGTCTAAGAGTCTAACAACCTACCTATCCAAGCTAAGGGCTATCCATTGATTATATCAATATTTACCAGAGTAGGAGCACATAGGCGGCCAATGACTCTGCGCTCGACCACAGCAGGGAGGACTTCAAAACTAGACCTCAGATATGTGCATAGTCCTACTTTATTTTATTAGACCGTGTATGAGATTCTCATCCTCGTGTGCCGGCCCAAAGCTACAAGTGTATGCCGTCATATCAAAGCAGACCGAGTACGTTCAACCATAGATCAGGGGCATTGGCGTGCCTACTTGACTGGTCTGTAAGGACATGCAGCAGTTTAGGCGAGCCACGTCCCAGGGAAGTTTCCCAGCCTGCCTCCATCCACAGTAATGATTGTTCCATTACAGTAGGCCCCAGCTCTGGAAGCAAGATACAACAATGCTCCGGCCATATCCTGGTCATCACCCATCCTGAGCATTGGGATCATCTCCTTCGGAACCTTCCCATCATCACTGTAAAGCTTCGCAATAGGGGCTGACATTTCACTCGGGAAGACTAAATTCGGGAGTCAGTGGTGGGACACTCAGCTGGAAGGGAATATCTTACGACCGGGCGCGATGCTGTTAGCTCTATGACGCTTGTCAGCCTCATTCTTTGAACCATCAATTGGAGTTACTTCATATACCTGATGCCCCATTGTGGTAGAACCTTGGCCAAATGCTTAACGAGCAGAGTTGCAGCTGCTTTGGATTGCCCATAACCCCAGCCACCGGGTGCCATGCGGTTGAAAGCAGCAATCGAGGTTGTCACTAGAACCTGTGAGGACTGCGGCTGGTTTCCTTTCTTGTTCCCTTCATCGAGCAATTTCAAAAAGGCCATGGTTGTAAACCATGCGGACGTTACGTTCACATTGAAGACCTGCGTGTAATCCTCAGTCGAGTGAGCGAGGTTCAGGTCCGCCCATTCTCCCACCGACATCTCGGGTGTTGGAAACTTGACTTGTGGGCCGCCAACACCTGCATTACAAACCAAGAGGTTGATAAATCCAGACTCTTTCTCGATTGCGGCCACAGTTTCCTGTAGGCTGGATTTGGAGGTCACATCGCACACTATGGGAATGATGGCGGGACCAATAGATGAGGCGGCTTCCTTAAGTGTCTCCTCCCGCCGGCCGAGAATATAAACTTTTGCAGCACCATTGGCGGCCAACGCCTTGCTCATCATCAGCCCGATACCTAGGAGTTTTAGATCGAAGCATTACTGAGGGAATGAACTACTCACCAGAGCCACCACCCGTGACCACGGCTACCAAGCCCTGGACTGAGAAGAGGGTTCCTGCGACGGACGAACTGCTGTTTGCACCTTGAGAGGCCATATTGAACCTGTTTGTCTACTGGGAATAGTTCTGTTCACTTTACTTTTCTCTTGGCCGTTCTAAGATCACAATGACGTTCCTCCGATTTGGTCTCGTAACGTCACTGTGGAACGCCTGCAAGGTACTGTACTACGTTAGCCCATGTCTAGATTAGTCATGTTAACTTTGGTGGGGATTTTGTTTAACCCCCACTAAAATTTCCAGATCAGATTTGATCCTGTAAACCTATGCGACAACTCTGCGAGAATGCCAAAGCGAAAGCGAACAAAGGAGGATGAGCTGGAGCAGAAGCTCGCAGACTGCAGGGTTGAGCTATTTCGAGCTCTGAAGGCAGCGAAGGGATTTGAGCGTCAACGGCTGAGCAAGCGAGTGCACGACGAGCGGTCGGCGCCAGACAAAGTCCGGAGGTTAGAACGCGAGATCAGCGTGTTGAAGGTATTCAGCGTTGCAGGGCCGGAGATTTTCTGCTAAATTACTAACTCGAGTTCAGTCCCTCGATCTCCAGCAGACTGCCAACGCCCATCTCTACTCGTCGCTTCTGAAAATCAAGTCGATCGCTGAGAGCCCCTCTCTGCCAGACGAGATCAAGAATGGCGTCCCAAAGCCAGAACTCTCTGAGGAGGAGAGGGCAGCTCTGCACAACGTTACTAGTGCCATGTTCAACCGAGGGCCCGTCAGAGAGGTGGTTGAGAAGGCAATCAATGCAGTGTGCATCGCGCTCAATGTGCCTATACCGGAGAAGAGGAGGAAAGGAAAGAAGAACTCGGAGAACCGGAGTCGAGAGAAGGAGAGTCAACCTGCCGACCGGATAAAAGAAGCAAACAGCTTTGATGATATGGACGACAAGATCCCAGGCCCAAAAGACATGGACGGGGAGTCTGATGTTGACGATGAGGACGAGGAGGCCATTATGGCCAAGTACGAGGCACTACTGGGCAGCTCTGATGACGAGGATGAGCGAGACGAGGAGGAGTTAATCGCAAAGTACGGATCCTTGCTCGCAGGTTCCCGCAATGACGAGGATCTCAGCGCTGGAGAGGCGGACTCGGATGAGGAGGAAGACAAGATAATGCTCGAACGATCGAGGAGGCCACGAGATGATATGACAGCCTCGCCATCTCTATCTGTATCGCCGCCCCCTGCCCGTAAGAAAAAACAAGCCCGGTCACGCGTTCCACCATCCAGGCCAGGCACAACTACGTTCCTACCCTCCCTCATGGGAGGGTACATCTCGGGTTCCGAGTCGGCCTCCGATGTCGACGTTGCGCCTCCGAAGAAGCGCCTCGGGCAGAAGCAACGACAGGCCATTTGGCGGAAAAAGTTCGGTGAGGAGGCAAACCACGTCAAACAACAGAGCCAGCAGCCAGGAAGAGATGTGGGTTGGGACATGAGGAGGGGCGCGGTGGACGGCGAAGATCAGGGCAACAAGCCTTGGAAACGAGGCATACGCAACCCTCTCACGAACCAAAGTCGTGCCGAAAGTGATGTCAGGGAGCAGCCGCAGCAACGAGAAGCGCCAAAAAGCAAGCCCCGAGCGAAGGATAACGAAGGGCCTCTGCATCCGAGTTGGGAAGCTCGCAGAAAGGCGAAGGAGAAGGAACAGCAACACGTTGCCTTCCAAGGCACGAAAATTGTCTTTGACTAAGATGAGTTTATTATTTGCTAGCAGAGTGGCTAGATTAGGTGGGCTATCTGGAGTCTATGAACTAAATATACCAATCTATCTAGCCCAGAAAAGCAGCTGTAACCTATCCGACTCCGCCGAGTAGTGATGAAATAAAAAAGAAAGCAAAAACTTTTAGTTGAGATGGCATGTCAGTAATCAATTTCGCCCTAGAACATCCAGAAAACGTCACGTGAGTATATATAGCTTCAAGATGGTCCCAATCGTGGTCGTTTCGATTTCGAATCGTCAAGTTCATCACCAGGTCGCTTCGGACTCTGGCTGGTATTGGCCTGACCCAAGTCTGAAGGACCGGCCCTACCGCTACCGCCGAGGGTCAGATCGATTGTGTTGTGAATATTCATCTTGTCCAGGGTGGAAGCAAGTCTATCGCTGAAGTCTGTAGACTCTCGGGCAGATTGGGACCCTCGATTCATGAGTCTGAGCGGCCAGGGTCCTGAGACAAAGAGCTCGTCCTCCTCAACATTGATCGGGCTTCCGACGTTGAGGCCAGTTTCATCCGCTCCGTCCGTATCATCGGTGAGATCTACGACTTCCGATGGGCTATTGTCTGCGTCTCTGTCCTTACTATCGGCATCACTCTTGATGTCGATGCCGGTGTCACTTCTAACATCAAGTCCAGCGAGATTATCCATATCGTTATTGTTGTCCACTGCGTCGTTGATTGCGGCGTTACCATTCTCGATCGCGCCACCGTGGTCCCCGTCGTCCCCGTCATCGGTGTCATCAGTGTCATCGGTGTCGTCCCCATCGTCATCATCCTCTTCGTTGCTCTCATCCCCATCTCCAATCTCGGGCCCATCTCCTCCCAAACCTTGGAGCCGGCCCAACTCATTGGCATCTTCATAAAACTTGCTGACAATTTCAAAGTCAGCGAGCGACGGGTCAAAACTTCCGATGAGAGAACCAAGGTTCTCTATTCGGGCTTCCTCGGCCTTCTCGCCCCGTTTAGGCATGGTCACGACTCTCTCAACATCCTCAGCAAATGACCAGTCTCGGATGTCGTGACGGCCGCTGTTCTCACGGTGCTTCAGGAAATCGTAAAACTTGACATATTTCATGCCTCGGAGTTGGTAAATGTAGTCCAGACCTTGAAGCGTGCGAAGGGATCGAGTCATACGAGCATTTGGCTGGCCTCTTGTGTGCATAGCCATGTAATTCACGTAATTTTGGCCAGGACAATGGCCAGATTTGCCCTTGTGAGTTTCCCATTTGCGACGCAGGCAATTCTTAGAAGTTTCGTTAACGTGGATTACCAGAGTTCGGAGGCGTGGCATTTCACAGAAGCAAGAAAGTGCCCAAGTGCGGTTGGAAGTACCAGGCCTGGTAATATACTGGCTTCCCATCCAGAATAGCTCGACATGCTGCACTCTAGCAGCACGGGCGTCTCCAATGCCCATGAAGAAGCGATCGAGCTCTCCGAAGCTAGAGAAAGCGAAAGTATTAAGGCCGTAGAAGGCATGTATGCCTAAGAACAGCCAGCGTTTACAAACCAAAAGGTATTGCAACATGCTGTTGGGTTTCTTAGCATATGTGATATTGCATGATGAACCCGAGACATGGAATCGATGAAGAAGCCCACTCCGTCTACGACTCGGCATTGGCGGAACTTCAGCCTCACTCGGCTCTTTGTAAGGATCCAAACGAGAGATAGCATGAATCAACTTTCCCTTCTCTAGGCAGATGAACTTGAAAATCAAAGCTAGGACATCGTTGGGAAGACAGTCGAACGGGGAAGGGGGCGGGTTTGGCTGTTCAGGGGGTCCTGGCAAAATCTAAGACGTGTTAGTAGGTTGTTTTCTTAGATTCATTCCGCAGACTCTTACTCGCGTATCATTCACGTTTTCCTGTGGCTCATCGGCAGCGACGAGCTCTCTGTCATGAGGGGGGCGCAATCGCAGGTTTGGGTGCAGGTTATTAAGTGAGGGGGACATGTTTTCCTCCTTGCACGAAATCGCGTAGACTTTTTTGTAGCTAAAAATACCCTCTTGATTGCGAAATATCTGAAGAAAACCTCGCCATTCCTATATCTTGTCAGTACCCGGTGTTGGAAAGCTTAGGAAGCGTAGTCCTACTCTATGCTCTCTTTTGGGTCCCCGGCCGGCAATAATTTCTCGAAGCAGGGAGATTTGGTGAGCCTGGGAGTGGATTTCTTGAGCCTGGAATTGAATTTCCTGAGCCTGAGAGTTAATTTCCTGAGTCTGAGAGTTAATTTCCGTAGCCAGTCTTCGCTTCTCGTCTCGGCAGCTGTCGTTGATGCAAGGCGCGTTGCCACCTTCTTCATCGCTACTACCGTCGGCATTATGATCAGATTCGCCATCAGATTCGCCGGTAGTTTCGTCTTCATCAAGTTGAACATCAGAAGCGTTGTCAATGTCATTCTCGTAGTTGGGAGCGTCATGTCCTGCGACAGGATGATCTTGGAGCTCCTGAAGCTCATTCATTTCCACATCAGGCAATCCATTACCATCTTCAGAGTTGACATCATCCAATTCTGGATTATAATGATGGCCTTCTCCGGGATTGACAGACATTGTGTTTTGGGAGGAGACTTAGTAATGTTTGTTTGAGAAAGTCTTGGCCATCCAAGAAGAACGATATGTATGACGAAAGGGAAAGAATGTCGTTCTAATGCGGGTGTGAGAATGGAAAGAGAGACTCTGCAATGTATAGGAGAATGATGAAGAGCTGAGAAAGTGAGTTGTAGCAACCGGATGTGTTCAGTGAGATTGATGGTCTCTATTGGTATGAAGAGGGACGTCCGATATGTGTAAGTTGAAAAGGAGGAAAGCAGGAGAATGGCCAATGTGGGTGTGTTAGCGGGCTATAGCAAGAACGATAATTTGAAGATGAGTTAAGTCCTTCGAAGGACGGTAGCTGCAAAGAGAGGAAAAGGGTGTGGGATAAGAATGCTGACAACCTCCCGATGAGTTGCCTCATGTAGGTAATAGAATCTGATGGGAAGGAAGTATTGGATGGTGGTTTGATATAACGACCTTCAAGGCCCAGATGATAAAGGATGAAGAACGTCTTTGAATAAATGTAAAGATGAAGAGTGATTCCAAGGCAGGGTACTTGTTGAATTGAGAGGAGATGGTGTGTAGAATAGAGGGAAGAAGAGAATAGTGGTCTCAACTTATATATCAGAAAATCAGTTGAAAGAGAAGGGCCGGGGGAAGGAGTATGGACGAGAAGGGTAAGGAAGGAAGAAAGCGAATCTAGAAAGTACGTTCCTTCCAAGGTCAACTGTGAGATGCTCCAACCAACGTCGTAACTCTCTTGTTAGAGACAAACTTGATAAGTAGACCTGAGATTCCTGCCCGGATGGATATTATTTGACCCCGAGACTGGAGAAAGGAAGGGGAGAGGAAAGAGACTGCTAATTTGGGGGGGTGTCAGATAGAGTTGTTCGTGTTGTCAGTGGTTGAGAATTCTCTGCTAAGTTTTAAGCAGTGCTCCAAGCATTCTATGAAATGCAATTTTGACGATTACTTGAAGTAGGGAAGGCTCTATTGGTGTTGTCAAGTCACCAACTAAGGTACCTAGCTTGCTTGGGAATACCTGCTGGCTGTATCTGCGCGCGGCTGATGCAATCTTTTCAATGACTGCGTGCCTGCTGGCTTGAAGCAAGTAGAAGGTGCCAATCCCCTCCAAGTCCATCTTAGAAGACGGCCAACCACACCAGATCACTTGCGTAATATGTCCTCTGAGAACATTGATCGCTGCCGGTGCATGTGCCAACATTCAATGTGTTGGGAGACATATGGTCAGGATGGCAACCACCCACCTGTTATCAACTGGGCTTCTACCCTTGACGGATGTGATACGGTGCATAGACGGGCAGCTTGACTGGCACAGCACATGTCTAGAAGACCAACATCCGGAAGGTATCAGATGACGATACAGTTCTGCAGCTGTTAAGTTCGGGTTTGTATCCATGCACGCACATAAGGAGGATAGAGACTGAAGCTACTCCTGAAATGCTATGCCAACAGCCTGGGAATCTTGGGCAAACTCCAATCAAATATGGCATCGCACTTGAAGAGGGAATAGTACAGCCCTCGCCGGGCTCGGTAAGGCTGACACTGACCCAGATTCACGTCAGTATGTAAACCAACTCCCTTGCGAAAATGGCCCTTCTCATTGGTATATGTCTATATTCACAAATCCAAGATCATGTACAAACCGATTCTCCAATGCCATCCATCCCAGATGCGGTCTCTATAGCTCATTCTGTTTCATCTTGCGGAAGAAGTCCATCATACCGGTAAAGACGACCAGCAGAATACCACCTCCGGGACCTAACCGTAGAACCTTGGGGAGGAAACCCTTGTACAAGGCAGCGAAACCCTCTTCCCTAGCTACGGTAGCCACTGCCGGGAAAGCCCAGTTATATTTGGGTACTAGTCCGGCGACCTTGGGGCTGTTCTGTATCCTCGATTTGACCACATCCAAGGGGGTGTTGATAATGGTGCCGACCGTACCGCCGATCGAACCAGCAATAACGTCGTTGGTCATTTGGGAAGTCTTGTTCTCCGCCTTGGGGAGGAGTTCTCGGACCTGGAAGATACACCCGAAATAACCAGCATTCCAGAGAATATGTCGCCACAAGGTGCTCTCGAGACCGTTGTACATGGCCAGGAGACCTTCGTTTCGAACCGTCTTGACAACGACGTCGATCATGCCGTTGTACTTGCCGGCCGATGCCTTGTCTTGTAATCGAATCTTGACCAGTTCGAACGGCACGACCACAAAAGACTCGGTAGCTCCGGCAGATGCGCCAGTCAGGATGGAGAGGGACTGGTTCATCTTTTCGGCTCCAAACATCTTTCGGTAGACCTTGCCCCATTCATCGTTGGCGGCAAACTTGGTAGCTCTCTTTGGGGCTTCCATGAGAATTGGGGCGGTGATTCCCCGGTATAGTCGAGAGAAACTGGCAACCTGTCAGTCAGTGCGTTGCCACTTCTGCCACAGGTTCATATACCCCTCATTGCGGATGATCTTTCGGAAGCAGTCCAACATGCCATTGTAAGAATCTGCACCGCCGCCTTTGCCGGTCTGAAGTTGTCTATGCCAGTCAATTGGATGTCGGGGGTGATGAGGACAAGAGGAGGGCTCACACTCTGGTCTTGACGACGTCCAAGGGGTACCTATATGCGCATTAGCTACAGGCACGCGACGGTGTTGCATCCAGGGGCGGGCCGTACATCACCAAGATCTAAAGATATAGACGCGTCAGCACGATGGAACTAATCATTCTGGACGACCTCAACTAACCTCCGAGACACCGGCTACGGCGCCTGCTCAATCCTGTCAGCTCAGTTCCATTCCAATGTCGCGACAGTGGTGGGGGAGCGGCAAAACGAACCTGCAGCGAACTGGTAGATGAATGGGAGGGGCTTTTCCTGCGACATCTTGACTGGCGAGGGGATAGACAAGCTTCAGTTAGCTTTGGGTGCGTCGAGCAGAAGCAATTGAGCCCAGTGTTTGATTTGGGAGGTTGAAAGAACGATGAAAAGCGCAAGTTTATTAGGGCATGTCGTTAGCCGGGCGTTTCGAGGCCTTATCGAGATGGGCCGTCCTTATCGGGGCTTTAGCGAGAAATCCCCGAGACTGGTTACTAAGTCGACTTAGCAGCTTTAAACCCCCCACGACGGGGCTCCGAGTTTGGGCCAAGACCTGGCCGTGTTTAGCCCTGCAATTACAATTACGTGTCCCTTCGTCTTGTTTGCCTTCTGAATTGTTGTACTTGCACATGAGCAACACATTCCTTGTCTAGGTGTGTAAAGTGAGTGTGCAGCAGGTTCATCGTGGGGGTGACCAGGTGCATGTTAGCGTGCCATGGAACGGACCTCGTCATATGCATTGATTCCACAACAGACAAGGGAGCCTCAGTTAGACCCGACTCTCGGCGATGCTCCCACTGTAGGTAGCTAGCCGGGGGTGCATAGGCTATTGCTGAATCATTAATGGAACATTTTGAGCAGTCAATATTGGCCTGCGTGTGTGCGACCTGGCCACATCGTTGGGAAAAGGTGGGGTGCAGGACCTGGCAGGGGAGTGAGCTTCCCCCCCACATGATTGCTAAAGAGCTTGCAGAGTTCAGCCTGGGGGGCGCGTTTCCACTCTAAATCACCTTCCCAAGGTACAAACAGGGTTAAGTTCTCCACGTATCTCCTGGGATGACATTGGACTCAAACAATAGTAAGACATAGCTAGATACCTACAGTAGCAGTCTGCTGCTCGAGAAGGCAAGATGAAGAGAAACCGGCCGGTAGCATCACTTACGTTTCCATGAACCTCCTTACCCTAATGGCATCTCGCAAAATGAACGGCCGGGTTTGACGCGAAGCTTGTTGGACCTGGAACTGCAGCACAAGCTCCAAGTAAGCAAGCCGATTGGCCGGCCTGGAAAACGGACGAATCTAACCCACCGGGATTTCACGGCCGTGAGCGTTGACGCGCACAAGCTCAAAGTGGCCACACACCTGAAATGGCTTCAAAATATCCATCCATCCTTCAACCCGCGACCCCGCTCCTCAACCTCTTCCGAATCGAATATCAGACCATCACGATATAAAGGCCCCCCTCGAAGCCTCCTAGAACTATCTATGCGCCGGTTGCGACACAGATTATCCAACATCTAGCACTCTACCTTGCATCGTCCCTGCCCCAAACCCCGCCAAAGTCCGTCTTATCTGCGCGACCAGGCCAAGTGGCAATCCCAACAAACCCTTGCCCCCGGGACTACGTTACCGACCACCTGCTCTGAATAGTCCCTGCGAAACCTCGATCTCCTCTCCCCCCGTTAGAAGTCTTCTTTGCGCTTGAACCTGCACCTTTAAATACGCCGTGGTCCTTAGAGATTCACAGCGAGGTGCCCTTCAACGTGCCAGAGAGGTCTTTCTGCTGCCCCCGCTCATGAGTCATCTACTTTGGAAATACTACTGGGAAAATGATGTCGACAAGTTTCGACGCCTACTGGCCCCGGCCGGGTATAACGCTCAGGCGGCATCGAGGAGCCCAGGGATAGGAGTCGGTCAGCTCGGCGCAAGCCCCGGAGCTTATGGAAGCTCCCCGCGAGCCACCAAATCGCGCAAGGCATCTGGATACGGGGCAAGCTTCGGGAATGCAAGAGGCGCCAACAATACCCTGGGAAAGGCGGAGGTCAACAGTCGAGACCATGTGGGCTTGACCCTCCTGCTTCGCGCTGCATCATCGACCAACGCGAATGCCATTCTCTTCGTGCAAGCCCTCCTCGACCACCCTTCCCTTGACTTATACGCCCAGGACCCGGAAAGTGGCTGGAATGCGCTCCATAGGGCTCTGTATTCTGGCAACATCTCCGTGGCTCGTCTACTGCTGGAGCAGGAACGAAGGAACCTGACAGAACAGACTCTGGGCAGTGCAGTGAACAAGGTTGGACTCCTGATCAAAACGAAGGATCATGAAGGGAATAGCCCCTTCGACGTTTATCACTCCACTATTGCAATGCGAAGTTTGAAAGACTTGGACCAACCTGATGTGTCTGACACTAGTTCGGAGAGCGAGGACAGCTCAACCGCGGACCAACTGCTAGCAAAATCCACTTCGGGTCTCGATGCGTTGGGAGGAGGTGAGGAACTCTTTGTATTTGGAAGCAACAAAAATCTTTCACTAGGTGTTGGCGATGAGGATGACAGACAGTACCCAGAGCGGGTCTTTCTAAAGCGGCCGGACCATCTCCTCCACACTTTCTACGAAGATCATCTTCGGAAGTCGAAGCCCGACAGCACCAGCATATCTCCCTCGTCTCGCAGTCTGGAAGAAATGCCAACTTTAATTAAGAATCGTCCTCTCCTGATTCATGATGCCATGATGTCTAAGCTCCATACCGCTATCCTCACTACCGACCCCGTCTCGAACCTGTACGTCTGCGGAGTTGGCCGTGGTGGCCGGCTCGGGCTCGGGGACGAGAACACGCAGTTTCGATATGTCCCTGTGCAAGGTGGCCTCATCGACAAGAAAGTCGTGGAAGTTGCTCTTGGCCAAAACCATACCATGGCAGTAACCGACAATGGCGAGCTGTGGACATGGGGATCCAATCTCAACTCCCAACTTGGTTATGTGTTGCCTCCACCGGTGAGGATGGATGAGGAGCCGATAAGCACTACGCCGCGGCAAGTTTTTGGAACTCTCAAGAAGGAAGTGATTGTTGGAATTGCAGCCTCTGCCATCCATTCGGTGGCGCACACACGGACATCTCTGTACTGCTGGGGAAAGAATGCTGGTCAGCTGGCTCTCATGGATGCGGATTCAAGATCGCTAGAGACTCAGCAGACTCCGAGAAAGGTCGCTGCTTCACTCTTCTCGTCCAACATCTTGGCGGTATCTGCTATCGACAAGGCAACAACATGCTTGCTGTACGACAACACCATCTGTGTCTTCACCAGCTACGGGTACAATTTTGTAAAGTTTCCTGCGCCGGACGTTTTTGTCAATCACCAGTTCAACAAAACGTCCATGTCGACCAGATACGATGCCTCTAGGAATTGGATCAGTAGCATCACATCGGGCGGAGAGACAATCGCAGCCGTCACCACCCGCGGTGATCTGTACACCATGGCCCTTAATCACAAAGTCGATTTAGCCCCTTCTGCTACTTCAACCACAAATCCAGCCAAAATTAAAGGCGCCCTTACTCAACCGCAATGCATTTGGAGTGCGAGGAAGGATGGTGTAAGGTCAGTAAGCATTGGCGAACATGGCTCCGTCATCATTTGCACGGAATCTGGGGCAGTATGGCGACGTGTCAAGCGCGCCAAGGCCAAAGATACCTCTCTACCGGGCTCGGGAGAAATAAGACGCAAAGATTTCAAGTTCCAACGCGTACCCAGTATCACAAATGTGGTAGCAGTCCGAAGCTCGACGTTTGGGGCTTTTGCTGCCATTCGCAAAGATTGCGAGGTCATGAAAGATCAAATCAGCATTGGCGAGCAGTCACTGTGGGATGACTTGGCCCCGCTCCTCGTCTTACGAGATTTCAAAGCTTCAGAGCCGAGAAGCGGAGATAAGGACACATTGAAATTTTGGAAAGCTGATGTTCTGAAGGACAAGTTGGGAGTTCTCCCTTACGAACTTCTCAAGTCGCCAGATCTGGAAGCCGACATGCAGCAGTATTTGAGACTGTTCTTACATCAGCATCCTGATCTTGATACAGAGCTCTGCACGTCGTCAGCTCCGGATATACGAATTCCGATACATGGCTGGCTCCTGGCAGCAAGAAGCTCAGTGCTGCGTGGTGCCCTAGCTGAGTATAGAGAAGAAGGCAGTTACGAGTTGCCAGAAACCTTCAAGATAGAAGAAAATGGGGGGAAGGCCCTCGTTACTTTTCAATCACTGGATCTGCTGTCCTTGGCAAACCTCATCGTCTATTGCTATGACGACAGCGTAGTTCCGGCGTGGAACTATACTCGCCAAGCTCCTCCGTTGGCGTACAGATATCGACAAATCAGGGTGGAGCTCATGAAACTGGCGACAAAGCTGAACATGATGAAGCTTGAAGCAGCCGTTCGCTTGCAGACGGGGACTGAAAAGTCACTGGATAAAGACATAAAGCTGGCAACGCGAGATCCGGAGTTCTTCGAAGACGCAGATGCTTTGGTGGAGCTAGATGGAGCTGAATACCCCGTCCATAGTCAACTGCTTTGCCAGCGATGCGCTTTCTTCGAAGGCCTGTTTCACGGCAGATCTCAGGGCATGTGGCTCACGAGCCGACGTGATGCGATGGATGCAGAGGACAAAATCAGAGTCGATCTAAAGCATATCGACCCCGAGTCTTTCAAATATGTTCTTCAGTTTCTGTATGCCGACATTGGTGCCGAGTTGTTTGACGGCGTCAAATCTTCCGATATCGACAGCTTCTCGGATCTGGTCATGGATGTCATGAGTATTGCGAATGAATTGATGCTCGACAGGTTATCCCGGATTTGTCAGTTTGTCATTGGGCGTTTCGTAAGCACTCGCAACATCGCCCCGCTGCTCAACGAGATCAGTCCATGCGCCGTGAGGGAGTTCAAGGTTGCGGGTCTTGAGTATATTTGCCTTCAAATGGAGGCGATGTTGGAGAATCATCTTCTTGATGCCTTGGACGAAGATCTCGTCGAGGAACTCGATGAAGTAGTCCGGGAAAATCAACTATCGCGATATCCTTTCGTAAGAAGTGGACGAGCAGAGTTGCTCCTGCTCGACAGATATCCTGAGCTTGCAGTTGATATCGACGAGGAGCGGCAGCGGAGGGTGAGGGAGATGGCGTACAAGGCTTCTCAGAAAGACGAAGAAAGGAAGCTCTCTTCTTCGTTCAAGGCAAGATTTGGAAGCTTGGATGACTACGCTGTCAATTCTCCAACCCCTGAGAAGTCGAGACGCAAATCAAAAACTGGCCGAAACGAACCATTCAGCCCTAATCTGCGACCTAAAGAATCACACGGCGATCTCATCTTCGATATGGACGAAGAGAACTCCTCGGCGATCAGTAGTCCAACCTTATCCCCTTCGCAAAGGGCTCTTGAAGTGAAAGGTCGACTTGAGCTGGACAGATTATCGCGTCTGCCTGGCCCTTGGAATGACCTCAACGAACAGGAAGACGAGCATTCGCTTCGATCACCTGCCTCAAGCCCTCTACTGGAGCGTTCAGCCCTGCAGGGCCCGTTACCATCCCAGCCGTCGAACGATGTAGCGGGCACAAAGCCAACGAGGGATGGCAACCCTTGGGGACCGGCAGTATTACCAACCTCGAGAGTCGACCTGCGCGACGTTTTGACAGGGGCGCCTCCAAAGTCGGCTCTTTCGGCCAGTCTGGCAGCTCAGAAGGGAAAAGACGCGGTACCGAAGCCGGCGCAACCCAAACTATCCCAGAAAGAGCGCAAGAAGCAACAGCAGGAGGCAACTGCAAAGGCACCACCCACAGCAGATGCTCAGCTGGCAAAAGCGGCGTGGGAAAAGGAGAACACGGAGAGCAAAGCAGCACCATGGAAGTTGGCTTCGGCAGGCCCAAAGACGTCCTTGAAAGACGCAATAAAGGCTGATTTGGCCGTTCCTGCTGTTGTGACTCCTGCGAATGCCAGGCCATTGCTCTCGGTTCAAGATTCCACAAAGTCGGTTCCCAGACGAACTGCTTCTCCGGACACCCGCTTCTCAGGGCAATCTCGGGTGGGCAGCTCTCCCGTTATAGCAGCACCGTCGACACCTCGTCCGGTGGCCAAACCTCTGGTACCGCACTCGAAATCTTATATTTCACCACCGCCCAAGGCGGAGCCGTCCCTCGGGCTCAGCATGGCTGACATCATCGGCCAACAGAAGCGGGAACTGGAAATTGTACGCGAAGCCGTAGCAAAGCGGTCACTCCAAGAAATCCAGCAGGAGCAAGCTTTCCAAGAATGGTGGAACGAAGAGAGCCGGCGAACCCAGGAAGAGGAGGCAAGAAAGCTTGCGAGGGACAAGGAGAGAGACGACAGGGGCCCGAAGGATGGCAGACGGGGCAGACGGGGAAAAGGCGGTAGGGGTCGGGGAGGAGGAGCTGCTGGCGCAGCGCATGACGGTGATGAGGCTGGTGGCCCCATCCTGGCATCTGCTGGACCATCCAATCATTCGAGAGGAAAGAGTGGCCGGGGCCGAGGCCGAGGACAAGGCGGAAAAGCCCCCGTTCTGTGATTGACAGCTACGGGCG
The DNA here is from genome assembly GCA_001557505.1 of Reticulascus tulasneorum. Lineage (NCBI taxonomy): Eukaryota > Fungi > Ascomycota > Sordariomycetes > Glomerellales > Reticulascaceae > Reticulascus > Reticulascus tulasneorum. Next base: position 2,162,962 of record LSAX01000006.1, read on the forward strand.
AACATTGGAATTTTGATGCATGGCTAGGCAATGCATACATATATGGAGTTAACGGCATTTGGAAGAGCTTGAGGAAGCATCTTACACGGAGAAGGCGCATGGGCTCCACTACAGGACCAGGAAACAAGGCAATCATCATCCTTTAGAAGCAGTTTGCTTTCTTGCTTGTTCATTTACAAGGCTATTAATCAGTTAAAAAAGCTTAATGTGGAGAATCTGAGCAGCGGCCGGGAATTGTGGCTGAACTGGCTTTCGACTCCGATGTGCGGACTCTTGCAAGTAAGTGGACGTGTGGTCCCCGATCGATCGTCTCTGGATACGAGCCGACGATGGGAGACGACTCGAGCAACAAGTCATGCGCAACTTTTGGCGTATTGCATAGTCTCATGGAATATCCAATCCAACTAGATCGATATATTGGGATATTGGATGGAATATTCGGAGACCATCCGTCTGATTCAGGACCTACCCGCGCGTAGTATTTTGCTAGGGATGCTAGGACCTTGGATGTGAGAACACAGGACAAACAGGACTAACAAGTTGAGCGACGTGGCATTCAAACTTAATGCCTCCCCGTGTCAGTGCGATCTGCGCATCCAAAGCAATAAAAATGACATGTGCCTCTTGTGTCTCTTTCTCCCTCGCTTCCCGCTTGCGTACGGCACTGCCGCACCTGCCGCATATCTTCAGGTCTACAGTACATCCCTAGGTACTGTATGTACGGTACATACATACAGTATAAGGAGAGATAAGGAAATCAGCACCGATTTCCGGGATCAGCCGATCCTCTGCCATGCTTCTTTTGGGCTGCCCGGGGAATGATGGATGGATGGCGTGGGAGTGGATATTATGCTGAAGGCCGGCTTGAGTTTGGGTGCAGCGGCTGCGCTGGAGAAGAGCAGCCAAGACTAGATGAGTCAGCGGGTTGGGCCAATGAGGAGAGCAGGCGCTATGGTTGGGGTGGCGCTCTGCAGGTATCTTCGGAGTATATGCACTGCTTGGCTATCGTAGTGTAGGACATACCAGTACTCCCCGTGCTGGCACTCTATCTAAGGTACCTTGGCTACATACCGAAGTAATAAGTAAGGTAGGTAGGCTGCAAGGTGGTAATAGCTTTCGCTAATACGTAGCAGGACCCCGAATGTGGCAAGGATGGATTACAGCGGCACAAGAACCCTCCCAAGCAAGTTTACTTTTTGAGGCCTGATGAGAAAGCTCCGCCCTATTATTCCCGCCCACCCACCACCCACCACACGAATCTAGGAAGAGTACCGCACGTACGAAGTATCCAAGATAGCCTAAGCCTAGGTAGGTAGTCTTGGGAACCCAGGACCTGTACTGGCATGTACAGAGTACCTGGCGTGCACTACATTAGCCTGCCTGCTCTCCATGTACGGATACACCAAATTCATTCCATGGCCTGTTCGCCGTGACTCCATGCTTTGGACCAGCCAGCCTGGTGCGAGGAGAGGATCGAGGAGTGACTCGCTGCTGCAGGACGCACGAGCACCCCACCGGTGACTGGGCGGGCCCCATCAACGTGCATGCGTTCAACCACAGGGCCTTATCCTGGCCTGCCATGGGCCTGGCGTTGGTGTTGTCCTACCCTCACGCTACCTACCTTGCCTACCCTGTGTTTAGTGAAAGTTGACCAGTACGTGCGTGCAGTGTCATGGAGGAACCTTCTCTCAACGTCCCTCCCCCCCAAATGACAAGTCCTTTGTCTGCCCATTCTTTGGCCATCATCATCAATTCCACGCCTTTGTGTCCCCTGGCATCTTCATTTTCCAGCCATGACAGCATAGCAGCTGCATTGTCTATCTGCGTAGCATCTGTTTGTTCTGTTCCGTCCGTTTCTCCTTACACCGCTTGATTGCAGGTGACTCGATGACGGGAGACTGCCGCTCTGGAAGATCACGAGGCTGTTCCCTGGTTGACCCCCGACAGATGACTGCCATCTAGTTCCGCATCAATACCAACGACAACCACTTCACCCCTCGCGTGCGTTTCGATTGTGCATAGAAACCGAAGCCCCTATTATAGACTTAACTGAGGCCATCTCATTGCCACCCCCCGAACACAAGGTATTCTGCGAGGCTAGGCACCGAAAGCCATGCTGGAAGCCACTGGCTAGCTCCAACCAGTCAGCCTGTAATACCGGCACAGGGCTGCCCGCCGTTGCCTACCTCACACATGCGGGCGGCGGATCCACCGAGTTTTTTAGATTTTGAACGGAACCTTCGCGCAGCTGTGCATGCACGGGAAAGCTCCATCCAGTCTAGTTGAACATACACCAGTCCAGACGAGAGGGGATATCATAAGGATGGATGGTCAGGCTTGGTGGCACCCCGAGAGCGACGACGACATCATCACCTTCCCACATCGAGCGTGACCCCCCCGTTTTTTACGCACCTGCAACTATCCCACCCTCCTCCGAGAAACCGAAACGGGGATAGCTGGAAGTCGGCCGCCATTCTAGCACCGGCCTCAGCTTGTCCTTTTTTGTTTCCACCTCACAAAGCATCGCGATGCATCAACAAGCTCGACCTTCGCCGCGGGTCTCGTCCCCGGCTTCATCCCCCCAGACGAACCCCTCCCGAACGAACAACCCTAGAGAAGCTACACTTGGAGCTCGAGCAAGAGCTGGATCGAGCGCCTCGGGCCGTGAGGCTGTCGGCTCGCCCACTACTGAGACTGCTCCAGGTCTTGGCCCTCCAGCAGACTCGGTTAAGAAGCTGGATCAGATAATTCAGGTACGGGAGGACCGCTGGCTGTTCTCCTTCCCTTGCGCCAGAAGCTAACTTGGCCAAGAATTTCCATACGAAAGCGGCTGCTCTGATTCTGGAGTCTCGGATAAATCTAAACTTCCTTCGATCACAAGGAAACAAGAAGCTCAACAAATGGGTACGTCCACAACGCTCCCCCCTGGAACCTGGGGAGAACTTCTAATAGCACTGGCTGATGATTCTGTTGCTGCAGTTTCAAATCGAAACCAACGACTTCGAAGACTTTAGGGACGAGCTTCGAGTTTGGAGAACGTGCGGAAGCTTCGACAATAAGCCCCCGCCACTGATTATAGAAACATACTTAGATACGTCCCGTCTCTCGCCAAGCCAGAGCCTCGTCATAGTCGACGAGAATGGGAAGAGGTGGGATGTTGTGGAGGCACTGAACTCTTCGGATACGTCCAACGATGGTAGCCCGACAGGTCTCGGGAAGCGGAACACAGAGGTCATCTTGGAGAGATGGCGGGTGGAGCTGAAGACGGTGCCCACAGATGTTGTCGATGATTTCGGCCCAACCTTACCCACGACTTACAAGAAGAGCATTGTGTTCTTCCGGTCGCTATTCGTTACGTCACGGGTGCTCCCATCGTGGAAATTCTCCCAGCAGGCGCTGACGAAAGGCGTGCACCCGTCACTGGAGCCGCGGTGTCGAATCCGAACCAGCGAGCCGGAAACGCGGGGTCTGGATCGGTTACGACATCCATTGTATGACGGTCGGGGCGACGTGGTCACCGATTATGTGTTTGGCGACCTAGAAGTCCCAGTGGGCCGGTTTTGTGCCTCCGTGACATATCGAAATGAGTGCAACTTCCGAGTTGATGATGCCGAGTCCCTCCTCAGCTCCCGGTTTATGGGAGTTGACGAGAACTTCTTCAAGCCTTCTTTGCCACAACGAGACGATGGCCGTCGGCGCGAGTCACATGCTGAAGTTGGCTCTCTTCCATCGCATCAACGCAATCGCAATCTGTCTGAACTACATCAGACATATGGCAGCTTATCTACTTTCCACGGCGAAGGAGCCCTGGGAACAAGCCCCATATCTGCCCTCAAAGCTGTGCGGCCTCCGGGATCCGACACAAGCTCGCCTCCCGGATCAACACCTGCAAGCATCGAGCCAGATCCGCCTCATTCGCTTCCCGCGTCAGGATACCACTCCATCTCGAGACCGTCAATCCGCGGGTTCAGTAGTAGTGGTCGTAGACCATCCGTATCATTCCAACCTTTCAAGGCTGGATCGCTCTCGGGTTCACCCATCCCCAGAACACTAGACTCGGAATCGCCCGCTTCTCCGCAGTCGATATCTCGTACCGCGGGGCTTGCAGCGCTCTCTCAGGCCCGGAACCGCACATCCCTCACTGCCGGCATGCCTGCATCCCTGCGTGGCGCACCTGCTCCTATTGATACCGCCGTGGTGGGATCCCCAAGACCCGCATCCACAAGCCGCTACAGCAGTAGTTTCACGCATCGCAGGGGGCGGTTGTCTTTTGGAGGAGCTAGCAGGGCCGGCGATGACGAGCAGGGTAGCAGTGGAAGGCAGAGTCTTTCGTCTTCTATCGCGCAGCCTGGCTCCGGACTGCTGGCCGAAGCTGGTGGCGGGACTAGTTCTGGGTCGTTGCAGACAGACGACGACAACATCTCCGATTTTCTTAAAGCCTTGGACAGCAAGAAGACACTTAAGAGCTTCGAACCTGCCAAGAGGGGCGAATCGGCCACTAACAGAACAGTAGCCCAACTATCAAGGTTTCACATGATGAGAGAGTCTAACAACGCACTCACGGAATCGATGACTTCGTCGATGCAAATGCATCGCTCATCTAGCTCCTCAAGCCGGCAGCTCTCCAACGTTCCAAGCATGGCAGCGCCGGCATCCGTATCCGTTTCTTCATCGCCCGGAAAACCCCTGTCGCCTCATACTCCCCATACTCCAGCTGTTCCGTCGCGCCTGAGCGAGAACTCCATCATCAGCTATAACACAGCTCAAGCACGAGCTGCCGAGCGAGCTAGTGCTGCGCCAGAAAGCATGGGCGAGCTAGAACGGGAAGATACCATTACCCAAGATGGGACCACGGCCATTGACATCCCCATCTCGCCTCGACTTGGTACGCACAACAGGCGTTCCAGCTCTGTGGCACAACAGAATCGCGCTATGGCGGAAGACGACGATGCGGATCTTGCGTATGCAGCCCATCGAAGCATCAGTCTAGGTGCCGAGGATCGGGAACCGCCGACTATGAGCATGCTTCTAGGTCGACAAACCGAACCCGATTCCCCAGCACATCGCGAATCACCAAGCCTCCAGCCAGCTGCCGAGATACGGTCCCTTGGTTCGACAGACATGATGCGCCAGGGCTCGTCCGAAGGCTCCAAACCACCTGGCGGCCTCATTCTGCCAACTACTTCCAGCTCCCCATTCGGACGACGGCGGTATGGCGGTATGGGCTCGGTGGCTGGCCGAGGTCAGACGCCGCCGCATTCCTCACGAGGAAGCTTCACAGGATCAAGCGGACGATATGGGCGTGGCGACAATGATTTGCTCGATGAAGAGCCGTTACTCTTTGACATGTCTGAGATGGACGCCCAGTCACGACGAAGCCTGGAAGAGGGTCGTGGGGGTGGAAACGTTGGGTCTGGGTCGGGCGGTCGAGCCGAATTTGAGCCTCGAGGCACCAATCGACGGGGGTGGTAAGAAATGTTGCCACCTCGACTCAAACTGGTAGATTGGCAGTTCCAGGGCAGATCGGGTTGGTTACACGTATAAGTGCGTCGCCTTGGGGTGGCCACACCAATGGCATTGGTGTACGACAGGGCTGCTCACCTTCAGAGATTGAATACTAGAGGCATGTTAGGAGCGGGAGTAAGGTAGAGACGGGGCAAAGAGGTCTCAGTCGGAGTTTGAATTGTCTTGTCATATACATACAAATCTCAAACGGCACCGGGGGCATTTGGCGTTTGCTAGGTTGATATGGACATTGGCCGGTGCCGGCAGATTGGGGGTTGGAGTAAGGGCATTTTAAATTTAAGACTTGATAGAGAATGTATAAAGTGCGATACAACCTTATTCCATCTCATGGATCTGCTGATGGTGGTGATTGTGGCCTTGAAGTGAGGTTTGAGGAAGATGGCATGTGGAGGCATTTCCACTCTATCTGATTAGAGACGAAAGAGACCGCGAGAAAGTCACCCTCTGAATAGCACAAGCAAGACGTTTCACGTTCTCTTCGAAAAGGTAGTTGAATGGCGGTACGACCGATAGGATTAGAACATATATGCTTTATACATTGACAATCTGATACTACAGTAAGTGAAGACAACATCAAGTCGATACTGAACTAGGAAAGTGTTCGTCCGAAAATTGAAAAAGAGAAGATGCGCAACGAGCTTTACAGGCGACTACTACATAGGTATGTTTGACTACCCGTACGTACCTTCGCGACGGTTCGGTAGGGAGGGCTCCAAAGGGGCATTTATTAGCTTACCTTAGGTAAGGTAATTAAGGTAGAGTGGTGAGGTTGAACGTTATTTAGTACCTATTACGTAGTACACACTTCGGGACATAGTTATGCCATGTTCCGGGCATGTGTGGCGCGGCCGTGGGTGTGCGTGCGGTCCACGTAAGAGTTCGCCCAGGTGGGACAGCCAGCTAAGCCCCCCCTCTCATAGATGACGACCTGCCCACGTATGTACCCTGGAAGCAAGGCTACCCCCCAAGAACCCTCTGGGCAGGCTACATCACTACCTCCAACAACCTTTCCACCCGCGTCCGCTCTCCACCACCCTCCACATCGCAGGCAGCACCTTTTGAACCGTCTTTATTTCTCTTTCTTTGTACCGCGAGAGTGCTAGAAAACCACGCCCCGCTCCGCAGACCAGACCCGAGCTCACTGACTGCTTCTTTTTGTTGGTGGTCCGCGAACTCTACTGGCAAGCAGTAGCTCAAAGCTCCTGCCCAACATGTTTCGAGCCGCAGCAGCTGGACCCTTCGACGAGGGTGTCGGTAAGTCATGACATGTCCCAGGGAGGAGTCGCTTGTGGAAGAGGGGGACAGGGCTAACGGGAAATCTACCCTGCTACAGCTAAGGCGACGGATGAGAACCTGACCTCGGAAGATTGGGGAGCTATCATCGAGGTGTGCGATCGGGTATCCAGCGATCCAAATGGACCCAAGGAAGTTGTCCAGAGCATGATCAAGCGCCTGGCCCACAGAAATGCCAACGTGCAGCTATACACACTTGAGGTGAGTGGCGTGCTCCGATACTCCGGAGTTTTTGGAAAGACCTGGGGGGCTGACCTCATCGCCATGCGAATAGCTTGCGAACGCTCTCAGCCAAAACTGCGGCAAGAACATGCATCGCGAACTCTCGAGCCGGGCCTTCACCGATGCTATGCTGAAGCTCGCCAACGACCGCAACTCACATAACCAGGTCAAGGCGAAGATCTTGGAGCGAATGAAGGAATGGTCCGACATGTTCAGCAAGGATGCCGAGCTGGGCATTATGTACGATGCTTATTATCGCCTCAAACAGAGCAACCCGACATTGCAACCCCCCTCGGCACCACAAAAGACCGGACTCACCCAGTCGGATCGTCAGAAGGAAGAAGAGGAGCTGCAGATGGCGTTGAAGTTGTCGCTGGCCGAAGAGGAGCGCAAGAAGAAGGTGGTCGAATCTGGCAACGCCGCATCCTCCTCTGGTAGCGGGCCTTCTGGACAAGTAGCCCAGGCCCAAGCTCAGCCTGTTCCCGCCGGTACCACCGCCGCCACTGTGTCGAGGGTGCGCGCACTGTTCGACTTTGTCCCGTCCGAGCCCGGCGAGCTGGAATTCAAGAAGGGCGACGTGATTGCGGTTCTCGAGTCAGTCTACAAGGACTGGTGGCGAGGCTCGCTGAAGGGCAAGACTGGCATTTTCCCGTTGAACTACGTCGAGAAACTTACGGACCCCACACCGGACGAGCTGCAGCGGGAGGCGCAGATGGAGGCCGAGGTGTTCGCTGAGATAAAGAACGTGGAGAAGTTGCTTACTCTGCTGAGTACTTCTAATACGGCGCCGAGGGAAGAGGATAATGAGGAGATCTCGGTACGTTATCCAAACCCATGGGTTGGATCATCTCATTGCTAACCTACCTGCAGAAACTTTACCACCAGACATTGGCTATCCGGCCAAAGCTCATCAAGCTTATTGAGAAGTACTCACAGAAGAAGGGTAGGTTATGAGCCCCGCATGTTAATAGCGACACTCATACTGATCAAATACAGACGATTTTACTCAGTTAAATGAGAAATTCATCAAGGCTCGCCGAGACTACGAGGCCTTGCTAGAGTCCTCCATGTCCCACCCCCCACAGCCGCAATACCATCAGTATGCCATGAGGCCAGGGGGTTATCCAAGTGGTGCGCCAGGAGGTTACCCACCTCAAGGGCCACCTCAGGGACCTCCCCAAGGGCATCCCCAGGGACATCCTCAACAAGAGCAGAGATATTATACTCCTGCACCTCAAGGTGAGCCTCTCCAAATCTTGTATTGTCTTACAGATTGCTGATCCATCTCAGAACAGCAACAGTATCCTCAATCTTCCCCGTCGCCTAACTTCCAAAGGCCGGGACAAGGCACGCCGGCGCCATTTTATGTCGCAGGTGCGGAAGTCCCTTCAACACACTCCCACCCCCCCGCGACAAGCCAGCAGTACCCTCAGCGTGACCAAACTCCCCGCCTACCATCAGGAGGGAAGCAACCAGCGCCGATTAACACCTCGTCGCCACCACCGCAACAGTCCAATGCTTACACTCCTTACTCACAGCCCCCTAATCAGCGGCCACAGAGTACATATGGTGCTCAAGAGCTGGCAACGTCGGTATATGACTCCCCCATTGCTCCCCACAATCCGAACTCGGCGGCAACCTACACGTCGTCTGTGTACTCGCAAGAGGACCATTACAACCCTGGCAGCCCTGTTATCGGCACATCGAACGTCCCCATTCCACCTCCATCATCATTCGCTCCAGCTCATCCACCTGGCCAGCCATCCCAACCACAGTACCACGGCTACCAGCCGCCGCCAAACCAAGACAACTATAATGCCCCGTCCCAAGCGCCTCCGCCGGTCCCTACTGGTGCAGCCCCAGCAATCCCTGGCTCAAGACCGCCGAATGTCATGACTCCGCCTCCGCTGCATCCGGGCGGGTCAGCCTATGATGCCCGGCAAGGGTTACCAAGCCAGGCGGGAGGCGGTCAACCGCAGTATAAGGCGTACGTGCCACCATCCGCCGATGCTCCGAGCGCACCAGCACCAAGCGACTACTATCGGCAAAGCGGTAATGTGTACTAGTGGTACGAGGGATGAGGTGTTCGATCTTGATCAGGTTTCAAAACATTTTCTTGATCCCTTTCTTGTTTTGGAGGCACACTTGCATTCTGGTTTCAGAGGAGGCTTACGCTTATGATGAGCTTGCAACATTTCTTGATCGTTTTCCAATGTTGGATGGATGACAGGTCGCATGGACACCAGCACATCGAGGACAAGATGGGGAGTGGGATAGGGGGTATATAATGCTTGCCACCTGTATACTATACGCTTATCATTTCCATGAAATCCCTTTCTGGTTCTTTTTTTTTTTTTTGTCATTTTCGTTTGGCTTATCGTGGGACTCGAATAATTTTATGCTGCACCTGAATGATCATGACAAATACATTCCACATGGCTCCGTCTGCTGCCCTTGCTTAGTCGCCTTGTGAAGAACGAAGTATAGCCCCAGGATCCAGGGCGGTGATCACATACACCCACATCTCTCGTGCATCTGCGACTCGGGCCGGCCCCTTTCATATATGAACTAACCGGTTGCTCAATGATAGGGCAAGGAGTTCCGAGGACAGCGAACTTCCCCCGATGCCGTAAATATGGTAGTCAATAGTTCGGGATCATGACAGAGCAATTTCAGGGACGGAAATCTCCATAAAGATAACCAAGGATAACTCATCATTTAGCTGTCATACACGTCATACTCATAAACAAAAGTGGTCTATACAATCAACCTGTCGAGCGCAGGCCCAACCCAACTCCACATTCCATCCGAAACTCAAATCACTTATTTCGGGAGCGCCTCCGCTTCACCAGCGCCGTCCAAACACCTCATTCTCCTTTTTCTTCGCCGGCTTGCTCTTCAGGCCGCCCATCCCCAGCGTGAAGCCCAAGTCCGCAGAGACGGCCCTGTCATCGCTGAACTGCGAGCCGCCGAGGCCATCGTGGTCGTCCCCGGTGTGGGCGTCGTGCTTGAACAGCTCCATCATCTCCTTGAAGCCCAGCTTGAAGGCGTCCTTCTTCATGCCGCCCTCGATGGCGTGCTCGGCGAGCAGTCTCTTCTTATCCTGTAGCGCGAGAATGCGCTCCTCGACCGTGTTCTCGACGGTGAGCTTGTAGACCACGACATCGATTGTCTGCGTGAGACGGTGGACTCTGTCGATTGCTTGTTCTTCGACGAACTGAGAAACCGTGCGTTAGTGTATGATGATAGACGGCAGAAGAAGGGAAAGGACTTACAGGATTCCAGAACGGTTCAAGGATGACCACCCGTGTGGCCGCGGTCAAGTTGAGTCCCAGGCTACCGCACTTGAGACTACAAAGCAGGATCCTCGTCCCCTTATCGTTCCGGAGACGGTTCAGACTCGCCTCTCGCTCGTCGTTCTTCATTCCGCCGTCGTATCTCGTGAACTTGAAGCCCTCCTTGCGGAAGAAGGGCTCGACCAGATCGAGCATCGACGTGAACTGGCTGAAGACGATGAACTTGTGCTCATGCACCTCTTTGTGCAGGATTTTGACGAGCTGCCGTATCTTGGTGGAAGCTAGGATTTGCGAAGCTTGGCTTCGATGTGCTGGGTGGTCATCTTCTGAATCAATCTCGGATTCGTCAACACCAGAGTCGTCGGAGGAATCGGAGGCGGAGGAATCGGTGGACAAGGAAGAGGATTCCGAATCTACAGGTTCCTTTGTGACTTTCGATTTGATCACCGTCATCGATGGGAAGCTGTCGTCGGATTCGTATGCTTGCTCAACCTTGACCTCCTCGTCTTTCACCACGAAGCTGTTAAGCTGGCTGTCGTCATCCTCGTCCTCTGAATCATGTTCAGAATCGTCCTTGCCAAGCCACTCGCCACCTCCCTCGGCGTTTTCGTCCTTCTCCCCACCAGCCTTGCCCAAGCGAAGCTGGCCACGCTGCTCTTCTCCTACTAGCCAGCTGGCATCGGCCTCCTCGTCATCGCTGTCAATGACCGCAAGTCTGTTTCGCGGCCGCCGTCCTTTCGTCTTGACCTCGACCTTAACCTTCTCAGCGACAAGCTTCTTTACCTTTCCTTTGTGTTTCGGCTTCTTGGCTTTCGGCGTCTCGTGCTCCTTAAAGTACGCGAGGTCGTTGTAGCACTCCTCACACGTGTCCCCGTCGTTCTTCATGATCTTTGGGAGGTCTCGGCCGCATATGCTGCATGTTTTGACAGCAATCCCCATGCCACCTAGCAACTCGGCCAAGGCATCAATACCTGTGTTTTCGGTCTTTTGCGATGCATCCGCGGACAATGCATCTTTGTCCTTGTCAAGCTTGCCCTCCACCAGCTTCGGGTGATTGCAAGCCTGTCTTAGACGGAGCAGCAGAACCAAGGCATTAGCGTAGTTCACCTTGCCCTTGAGCATGCGCTCGAGGCTTTCGTCGGCGCGTGCTGCCAATCTGTCGTAGAAGCGACGCTCTGCGGGAGAGAACTTCGCGGAAATGCTCACGATCTTGCGTTCTGTAACCTTGAAACCAGTGACTGACGTCTCACCTTCCTTCGTGGGCTTGCCACCAGGGTTTAAGGCACCTGCTTCCTTCAAGATATCCTTGGTGCGCCGTTTCATGAAGCAGCGCAGAATGCTATGCAGTCGACGAATGGCAATGTGGCCTTTTCCTTGCTTTAACGGTTTCTCGATGTGCTCTTTCCATTCCTTAAGATCGTCATAGGGCTTAATGCGTAAGAATTTGATGAGTGATTGCAACTCATCAAGGTTGTTCTGCATCGGTGTTCCAGTTAGACACCATCGGTATTCAGAACGAAGAGCATAGCATGCTTTCGTCGACTTCGCGTTTCTGTTTTTGACGGTGTGTGCCTCATCCAAGACCACTCGCCACCAGTGAAGCCCGAAGCATCCCGCCTTGAGGCCGCCCTCGGCGTCTGAAGAGTGGCCGTGTTCGGAGACGAGTACCTGGTAGGTGGTGATTACCACATCGTAGACGGCCAAGTCCTTGAATTGCTTGGTACGTTGCGGGCCATGGTGCACACAGACCTTGAGCCCATGCGTCGGGAGAACCTTTTCCTTGATTTCCTGCTCCCATTGTCGGATCAGGGCTAGGGGAGCTACGACCAAAGTCGTCTTTTCAACCCCTTCAAAGTGTTTCTTCCATCCCTTTTCGGCCTTGGCTGGCTTTTGGTTGCTGAGGATCAATGAAATGGTCTGAAGAGTCTTGCCTAGACCCATGTCATCTGCTAAAATCCCACCCTTGGGCACTTTGCCCCTTTTCACGGGTCCCAGTTCTCGTCCTCGCATCCACTCCACGCCTTCGACTTGATGCGGTAGGAGCTTCACCTTGAGGCCCTCTACGCTACCATCGTCCTCATCGTCCCCCTTTTCCTCTGCTTCCTCATCCATACCGCCTTCCAGAAGCGCCTTCAGATCTGCAGCAGCCTTTTCCGGATCAGTGTAGAACTCTGGTTCACCGAATGCTTCCGGGGCGCGATAGGTAGATATATTAGCATCAGGCATGAGCGAGCTGAAGAGCATCACGGGATCAGGCTTCTTGTCTTTGTAGATAGGGCCCGAAGGGGCAGAAACCTTGTGGTCCCTGTGATGCTCGGGCCTCGATTTCCGGTCATGGAAGATGTTCACTGCCTTCTGCTTAAGAGAGGACATAACATGCGTTGAATGGCCAAACACCGGCTTTGTCGTCGAGGAGGATGAGTGGGATGGGGGGTGGCGGGAAGGGATGTCCGAGAAGAAATTCTTCAGGACATTATCTATGGTTGCCTGTGGTCGAGGAATTTCCACCACATCCGGACTCTCGGATCTTGGCGCTGTTGTGCTGCTGGTTGTTGGTTGCGATCGATTTTGCGAAGAGCTGGAGACGCGCAGGGCGTCGAATCTGGCATTGAGCGAGTTGGGATCTCTGTTCTGATTTGCCATCCCACCAGAAGAATTGCCTTGTGACATGCCACCACCATACGCAGTGACAGGCTTTGCACCTCCACGACCACTGGCTGGCTGTGAATCTTCGTTCAGGTGGATTTGGTGCAGAGGGCCCTTCGCGGGCGCTCGTTCGTTCACCATGGTCTCGAAGCCAAGGAGTGGACTTCCGCCTCGATCGCGATGTGCTTTGTTCTTGCGCGGAGACTTGGAGAAGTCGGGTCGCTCGGCTGACGAGATGTTGTTTTTCGGTTGGAAAGCAAAGTCCGCGCCTGGTTTTCTGTTTTATTCACCAGGATCAGTGACCGGGCTAGGCACAACAATGGGGGACACTTGGAGGGGAAGAGGGCGGGACACAAACTTCATAGGCAAGAACAACTCGGCCCGCCTTGTTTGACTTTGAGGGGAGAAAAATCAAATAATAACCTTCTATCGCGTGGGCTGGTTCATCTCACAATTTAGCACATTGAAGTGGCGTATTCATGTGGTGAATGGTGCTTTAATGTTCACAGGCGCCTCGTTTACCAATGACATAATTCTCCATAGCAACCAGTTACTGCGCATGCGCCACAGTGGCGTCCAACATGCAACAGATGAGCACGGACCAGTCCGGGGCGCTTGCGAATGACCCACATGGAACAAGTACGGGCCATGTAGACTGACGGCATTCATCATCGTCAAAAGGGGCTGGATTATCAAAATCGGGGCAAAGTTTCCATATGGGAATCATCATCAGTTTATCATCTAGTAGGGGTATCAGTATACGGGTCAAAGCCAACCCGCCGTTTTGTTTCCTTCCGCACTTTCCACCGTTCCTCGCCCCGCAACCCAGTCGTCGAGGTCTCCTCGAGGAAGAAAGTCATGATGTGTTCCTTAATCGTAAGGTACGAAGCCTGCTGGAACTCCTGGAGGCTTGTCATCCGTATCAGCATCTCCATCAGCGATAATGAGGATGTGATTGCGCCAAATGGCGACTTGGCCATGAATGATTCCGGTTCTTCAATGATTTGTGGTCCCATATCTTGGGAAGTCCGCTGTGATGATGGCCTCGATGGCATGTCAGTCGGCGATGAGCGAATGGAGATGTTCCTGATTTGCGCCACCAGATTAGAGTCGAGCGAGGATCCATGTCGGGAGAGTCGTGGCTTTGGGACCGATAACTCGGGTTCGTCGCTGGAGTTTCCTTCGTCTTCGATCTCATGAAGATCACCATTGTCTTCCTCGTCATCTTCCTCAAACACCTCAAATGCAATCCATTCAGGGTCTAGGTGACTTGGGAAAGTCCATGGCGACGTTTCCTCCGAAAGCTTTGGTCTGTCTTCTCGAACGTCAACGGATCGACTTTCCCCTCGCAGTTGACGGTCGATGTGGTTTTGGTCATCAGACTCTTCAGGTTCGCTATCATCGCTCCAATCAGCTCCAGGGCTATCCCCGGCACCACCACACCTCATGGCATCTCTCATGACCCGTGGAGCCGTTGCGTTTAGATCTCGTTTCAACAAAAGCACCGGATTGTTGTCTCCTTCCGTGGCATTGCCGATATTCAAGATTCTGCCAGTATCGGTATAAAATATCTTGGATATCTGATGAATCGGTATTGATTCCCGGATCCCTGCTGATGCAATATCATCGTATGGGCGTGATTCTCTTCCCGTTTCGTCATGGACCCGCCCGTCGTCAAGGTCTTCGATAATTTCAAGGTGGTACGCAAACTCATCTACGCTCCCCATACCGATGAATTCTCTGTAGATAGGGCTCGAGCCACTGCTATGTACAGCTTCTGACATTGCTGGCCGATACCCCCGGGTGCTATCGAAAGTGTACTCCAACGGTGTTCGACAGAGCCGCACCCGGGCTTTATGAATGACTTCTTGCCAAAGCGGTTTCCTGGACCCATTTTCAAGACCATATGGCTCACCACCCGTTGAGCGACACTTTTGCGACGCTAATTCCGGAGTTCTTGGGCGGTGATGCGCTGGGATTGGTCGAGAAAGCTCGGAGCTATTTGCGTGGCCCAGAAAGAGCATGTATAGAGATAGGGTAAATGCAGGTCCTATTTGCACTGGCCTGCTAGGATCGCTGGCATATTGCGTATCTCCAAACATGAGGAATGCACCAGCTTGGAGTAGCCTCGAAGGCGACACTTCAGCAAATGGCGAGCTTGATAAGCTCTCGCCCGATGCCTGTATTGCTAGTAGCAAGAATTGAACATCGCTGTCTATGCGGGCAAGAAGATCTCTGATGGCGATAATGATTCCTCGCACCTCCTGACTCCGTTGCTCTGCAGCTTTGGCGGTGTTGGGAGCCAGGCGAGAACGTTCCTCGGCAGACGCCGCATGTTCCAACCGCCGACCCAAAGAAACTATGTCCCGATGAAGAGACTTTGTGAGCGGGACAGCAGATTCAAGAGCCACATTGCCTCTTCCTGACCTGTGTCTGATCAGCAGGTAGTCTAGTATTGGGGGTTTGAGGTCAAAGCACATACTTGAACTCGATGAGATCCATCGCGGGAGATATTATCTGGGCCGAGGTGAGCAAGTGGCTTAATCGGGGAAAAGGAACGAATCTTCTTACCTTGATCTTGCTGTTCAGAAGCTTTTGTAATCTCTTCAGCTCGGAATGGACACTCTTGTCATCCACAGTCTTGAGCAGCCGTGAACACTGCGAGATTGCAAAGGTCGATGTCAAGGCCACACCAGATCTGATGGCGTATCGCATGGCCTGCACGCCGAGCTGTTCCAATAGTGCATCCATGGTTCGTGAGAGCTTTCCATGCTGACTGAAGTGAAAATGAACAATTTTCAAAGCAAAAAACCTAGCCAGCAGGTAAACCAAAGGTTCACGCTGTTTTACGCGGTCGTTCTGTCGGCCAATCCACAATCAACGCGTCTCGACCACCCATGCATGTCATAAAGCGCCAGGATGGACTTCTAGAGTGAGTGACTGCACGCTCACCCACTAATTACTTACTCACTTAATGCACGGTAGGGGGAGCGTACAGTGCGAAATTTGCTATTACCCCGCCACCATGTGTCAAAAATGTCACAGGTCGAAAGCAAGCTTGTCCGACTTTCCTGGAGTGCGAAAGGCAAGAAGGTGGCATAGCCTGACGAAAAGCACTCAGTATAACATTCATAAACTCTGCATAAGATAAACAAGCAATTTTTGCTGGTGCTCCTCTGGTGCTATGCTGGAGCGTCTCAACCATCTCGCTTCTGAGGTGGTCGTCTGCAAATCATGAATGGATCAGTGCGAACAATGTATCATAAACACAGTATGGCTTTCGCCCGACACCGACTTCTGCCAGGCAACCCCGCTGTGGTGGGGCTAAATTTTCAGAGCCGATCCATCAGGTCGACATTGCAACCTGGAAAAAGGTGACGCCACGAGACTTGAAGGAAGCCAAAACCATCACTGTCCCAGACTATCGACAACTACGAGTCATCCCTGGAAGTCTTGAAGGAAGGATATTGACTCATATCGCTCGTCTGACTTCGATTCATCGTCCTCCCACGGCCCGGCGGCATCCCCCCCTCTTTAAAAGTCCTTACCGCATCCCGAGCCGATCGAGGCAAATCCCACGCAACTTTCCTCTCCAGCTTTACACCATGTCCGACCTCAACTCTTGGGAAGATGACCCTGCCGCTCAGGATGACAACCTATCGCGACAAACCCAGCAGCAGTTGAACCTGAACCAGCAGAACCAGAACCAGGCTGGCGCATTTCGACCTGGCGTTCCAAGCTTCCAACCGAGTGCCCAGACCTTCCAGCCAGGTCAGCCATACGGAGGAGGATTTGTACCCCAATACCAACAACAGCAACAATACAATTACAATCAAGCTTATGGCGGCCCTGCCGCTGGTGGGTTTCCCCAATACGGTGGCGGTGGGGGCCAACAAGGCTTTGACCAGTATTCGCAAGCTGGCTATGGGGGTGCCTATGGCCAGGGAGGCTATAACCAAACCTACGGTACTGTTGATGTTTTCACGAGCCAATGCACACACACTGACGAGCAGATTCAAAGGCCAGCAGTACCCTCAGTATGGCCAGCAGCAGCCCCCTCATCAACAGGGCGTGCCATCCACCCAGCAACAGCAGACGCAGCCCACTCCTACGATTGCCAAACGTCCCACTGATCTGCCAAGCACATCCTCGGATGCTGGACAACCCGTGGTGAAAAAGGAAGGCGGAGCTAAGGTTCTGAGCATTGGTGGTGACGTGCCAAAGGCCAAGGTAAAGGTTCTCTCCATCGGCGCACCTGCAGCAGCCAAAGACGAATCCAAGTCGGACGAGTCAAAGAAAGACACGGGTTCCGCGGCCGAAACGGGGTCTAAGGCTGCGGCGGTCAAGGCCATCGAGAAGACCGGCCAAGCCACCACGGGCACAGGCAAGACTTCTCCTGCGCCGTCTTCCGGTCGCTCCAGTCCAACGGCTGGTGCAGCGAGCAAGGCTGTGCGAGATGCCGAAGCGGTCCAGAAAGAGCAAGCAGCAGACGTTGACGAAGAGACCTTGAAGGAAATCTACGGCAAAGAGCACGTAAATATCATCTTCATCGGTCATGTCGACGCCGGAAAGTCAACCCTGGGTGGTTCGATTCTTTATGCCACTGGTATGGTCGATGAACGTACCATGGACAAGTACAAGCGAGAGGCAAAAGAAATGGGCCGAGAAACATGGTACCTGTCTTGGGCTTTGGATTTGACAAAGGAAGAGCGAACCAAGGGGAAAACCGTCGAAGTTGGCCGAGGCTTTTTCGAGACGGAGAAGCGACGATACAGCATTCTGGATGCCCCTGGACACAAGACCTATGTCCCGTCTATGATTGGAGGAGCATCTCAAGCAGATGTGGGAATCCTGGTCATTAGCTCTCGAAAAGGAGAATATGAAACGGGGTTCGAGAAGGGCGGCCAGACTCGTGAGCATGCAATGCTAGCAAAAACACAAGGTGTCAATAAGTTAGTGGTGGTCATCAACAAGATGGATGATCCAACCGTCAACTGGTCCCACGATCGATACCTCGAGTGCACCACGAAATTGGCACAGTTCCTCAAAGGCACTGGTTATAACCTGAAGACAGACGTCTTCTTCATGCCTATTGCCGCACAGCAGGGTATGGGTATCAAGGACCGGATTCCGAAGGGCGTTGCGCCTTGGTACGATGGCCCATCGCTGCTCGAATACCTGGATGCTATGAAAGCACTGGAGAGAAAGGTCAATGCACCGTTCATGATGGCTGTGAATGGAAAATATCGAGATTTAGGAACCATGGTGGAGGGTAAAATCGAGGCTGGTGTTGTCAAGAAGGGAATGTCCCTGGTAAGCAGCCTGGCGTTGAAAGTCTCGTTGCGAGAGACACTAATTCAACTTGACTAGGTTATGATGCCCAACAAGCAAAATTTGGACATTGCGGCAGTATACGGCGAAACGGAAGATGAGATGACGATTGCTCAATGGTTTGTTTCCTGCCGATAAATGACATGCGGCGCTAACACGTGGGTGTGCTCAGTGGTGATCAAGTACGGTTGCGCCTCCGCGGCATAGAAGAGGAAGACATCATGCCCGGATTCGTGCTGTGCTCACCAAAGCGATTGGTCCACACCGTCTCCGCGTTCGAAGCACAGATTAGAATCTTGGAATTGAAGAGTATTCTATCAGCGGGTGAGTTTGTTGATGGCCAATCTCCTCATGTCAAATTGCTAAGATCCTTCTCGGTTTCAACTGCGTCCTTCACGTACATTCCGCCATTGAGGAGGTGACATTTGCCACGCTCATTCACAAGCTCCAGAAAGGCACAGGGAGAAAGAGTAAGTTGCCTCCTTCGCACGCTAAGAAGGGCGATAGCATCATTGCCCGGATGGAGGTGATTGGTGGAGCGGGGGCGGTTTGCGTTGAAAAGTTCGAGGACTATCCTCAGATGGGTCGATTTACACTGAGAGACCAGGTATGAGACTCTAATTTGGAACCCCGATTTGCCTTGCTCACAACGGATTAGGGGCAAACCATTGCCATTGGCAAGATCACCAAATTGATCACCGACGAAACGGCAGCTTAAAATTCATGAAACCGAGACCGATTCCGCGAGCAGGCCGCGGGCACGAGGATATGTGTTCAAACCGGAGGTATGGAGGGAACTCGGGAGATGACTTGCATAGAGATCGGCCACGGCATGTATAAATGGGCGACGAACCGTTCCAGGCTCAGCCCGTAGATACGCAATGGCTTTTCTCGTGGTGTGTGATAGAGTAAAGAGGAAAAAAGTCATGCTCTTGATTCCCAAATTCTGTGGCAACAACCTTGTTCATGATTTTTTTCCCCACAAGTTCCCTCATGCTTGACTGACTCCTATGCTTGGGGGTTCGGGATGGGGTTAGGCTACCCCGAGGTCGCTCGGCATTGCCCTTATAATGCACTTTTATTCCAAAGCTTTCACATAGGACCATACCTGTCGGAGAACTAGGCATCCCGTCCGCTCTGCCATATATAAGCCGGCAAGGGCTGGACTAGTAGTTGGGTCGGTGACGACCAGCGAATCCCCAGTGTCCTATGTTTTTTTGCTTACTTTTTGGCCATTCTTATAATTGTACTTCACACCTGTTCAACACGATTCAAGTCAATGGGAGGTTTCGTTTCCATGTTATGGGGAATATACTATGTCTATTAGGTAGCGTGGAGATGTGGTTGCTCGGGAGGGTGCCCCGTTTTGGCTCGGGCGGTGCGTTGCTTTTGATGTGACGGAGGTGTGACGAAGGCAGACATTCCCATCCAGGACACCTGATCTTGTTTTGGTCAATAGGGTACCTGGGCGGTCTCGTCGTGTGTTGACAGAGCCCCTCGAGTCTACGGGCTGCTCAAACAGCTTCTTTCACTGCCCTGTGGTTGTATAGCGAACAGATGGATCGACTGATTGCCTCTTTGACAGTTGCGGTTGTAGTAGATGACATTGGCTGATCGCACAATGTCCATACTCTGTTACGTCAGCGCAGCTAGAATATGTGATCATCGAAGACTTAAGATCATTGAAAGGGATCGGGTAGCGTTTCCACGATGTTCCAGGATACACGCCAAATTAGCAGGGTGTAGAAGCGTCTATTAATGATACTCTATTCTCGGGATTACATTCAGAGTGTGAGCAGAGACAGACGAGAATGGCGATTAGTCAGACTATTCTGTTAGTTCAACTGGAACTCCATCAAGTTCTTTTTCAAAGGCAGCTACTACTTTGGTTCCTCCCATTTAAAGCGCTTCATACAACCTCTCTCCCACATGCTGGACTGTGCTACGCCCCTTTGTCTTGCAGCATATAGCATCTTATTCCAACTCAGACGTAAGGTTGATTGTCTCTAAAAGTTGAGAGAATGCCACTTTGAATCCCTCTAGAGCACCGATCCTCTTTTGGCAAATGTCCATCGCCGTCTTGCCCTTGGCATTTCTCATTCGGGTATCCAGGCCGGCCATTCTTATGCGCTTGAGAATATCTACAGTTGTTGTATTACCCTCAATAGCCAGCACATGTAGTATGGAAAGCCCACACTTGTTCGTATCGTCATACCTGATTCCCGGATCAAGCAGCATCTGAAGATATTCATGACAGTTATGATGAACCGTCTCGCGGAGAGGCGTATCTCCATATTTATTCAAGTTGTCTTTATTAGCGCCGCTCTGAAGCAGAAATCTTCCTACAGATAGCTTGTTGTTCATTGCGGCGGCTGCGAACGGAGTGTTCCCGAGATTATTCTTGCGCTCTACTTGTGCGCCGCCCTGGATAAAGATTTTGATAGATTCTATACCATCTCTATGTCGTACAGCGAAGTGCAGCGGCGTGTCCCCTTAACTGTTCACGTGGTTGACATCGCTTTTCTTAAGATGAACGGCTTGACGATGCGCGGAACGTCAGATCGTACGGCGTAAAACAGTGGCGTACAATTGAACTCGTCAACAACTTCAACATCGGCGCCGTTTGTTGAGAAGAAGCTCAACAGCTCTTAGGTCACCACGATTCGCCGCCCAGTGGAGTGCAGTCCGCCCACGGGCGTCCACAGCATTTATTATGCCAAGATCAGCGTCGCTTGGGAGCAGCTGCGGCAAGGATAGGCCATCGATGCCTAAGACGGCCTTATTAAGAGGAGAAAACAGCCAGCAATCGTGGTCTTCATTGGGGAAGAGAAGTTTCAAGCTGTAGATAGTCTAGGCAGCGCCTCGGTTGCAGAATATTTGTTCCCCTGCTTTATGGGTTGGCGACCTTCGGCGTGTCATGAAATCAGCAAACACAATGGCAATAAATCAGGAATGGATAAAACTTACATATTACTCGCATCCATTAAGAATCTGTCTGCGCCTGATTGCAATAGAAACCGGCACGCTTCAACGTGGTTTTTCTGGACAGCATACTAAAGCAGTGTCAGCCAAAAGCCAGTGGCCTCACTCATGTGAGTCCAGCAACAGTGGAAGCCTGATGTCAACCAAATACATCAGAAAGACGTCTCCAACTCTCTTTCCGTTCTCTATCGAAAGGAGACCGATTATTCTTCCCCACGCCACATTGATTTAACTAGGATTATTTTAGACCAACGTGCTGCACCTAAAGCACAAAATGAATGGCAATCTGGTGGGGACACCCCACTTGAAGCCTCCTCGTCTTCGTGCCCAACCAGCTTCAACCCCGGTCCTCCGCGGTCGGTTTCTCATGGCTCACTGACCAAATGTCCGCGGGTACGACCCACGACCGCTATCGCTCTCTAAGATCTACCACAAATGCAGAAGAGATTAGTGCGCCTGTACTGCTACACAACCGCGAAGAGCGTTGGCACGGAGCGAATCGGCAAGATTCTCTCTGCGCTCGCCCGGCTTGAATCAAGAATGCTTGAATGGTAAGACCTGCTTGATTTTCATAGTGTTCTTAATCTGCTGCTCACGAGTCCTCCAGTTCTGACAAGACCTTTAAATCGGGCGATAGGTCCACCTATAAGGAGCTCAAGCGGCTACTCGGCGATGGGTACGAAACCTTGCGACCCCGGAATCGACATGTTACACATACCCGAGTTGCAAATCTGCGTCTTGTACGTGACCGAAGGCTCGAAAAGAGACGCTTCCGTAAGGAAGCATCGAGAGATGCTGGAAGCAAAACTTCTTCGAGGCCCACTTCGACGGCATCCAACTTCTTCGATGCAGATCAGTTAAGCCGATATGCGAACAGCGGGATTCGTGGCCCACATCGTCTCGCCGATGAACCTGTGTGTGAAACCGCTCAGCAATCAACCGACACCTGTGCAGGACTGCCTGATGCGTCAGAACTTCAAGGAACGGGAACGGCCAGCGGCGAGAGCAAATATGTACAACTCCCATGGGTGCAAAAGGCTATGAAGGTACTGATGACCAGCCAACCACCGTCATCCAAGATATCTGATTTACAGACGAGCCGGCTCTACTCAATAAAGCCGGCTGCTTCACAGGCCAGCCTAACGTCGTCCTCTATGCTATCCCTCTTGTTAGAAGCCCGGAGCATCCTCAGCTCACAATCGTTACGGAGTTCTTTCTTCTCCGTCGTGTCAAAATCATCTGCCGGGTCAGCGACTAGTCGCGCCAACATGGTCACGTCCGAGGGAGGCCGCGATCACCAACGCAACAAGCTTCTACGGAGCCTTTGTTGTGCAAGCCAAAAAGACTACATTCACCGCTACGCTAACCTTCTGATAAAACTAAGGTAGGAAAAAGGATGAAAAGATGAAAAGATGAAAAAAGAAAAAAGAAAAAGAAAAAAAACCCGGCGCGCAAAACCGTATACCATCGCGAACGACTTTTAGAGTCTTGATATTTAGGTTAAAATTGGGTAGCTAGCTTCAACGTCGCAACGTCTATCCTAAAAATAGGGTAATGGGTGCTCTGTTCACTCATTACCTTGGTACCGTAGGTACGTGTAACACAGGTTTGTGCCCCACGGTTCAGGCAGAAACCATCGCCTAACTAAGCCAGTCCGCGTTTACAAGGATCTGGGAGTACAGCGCCTGCAGGGCCTAGAACCACAAGAATCAGTCTTTCAATACAGCTGCTGCTTGCTCGCTATTCGCTGTTACCTACGGATATACTCTTTCACCTGGCTTCCTGCAGTGGCTCTTCGCCGGACCACCTTGAAACAGTTGAGATTTGTTGCCGTGCCGGCGGTGCCTTTTCCCCATCCTCCAACACTGCGTCGCCCGAACGGACGCTGCTCGAGTTGCACCTTTGTCCGGTCTACTGCGCAACGGCCGCCATGAGTCGGTGGCATTCCGATGGCTGTCAGCAGCCCATAGTACGAGTCGGCGAGGATGGGATTCCTGGTTGCGGATCGTGTCATGCCACTGCTCACGAGCTTCTGACGATTCTCAGAAACCAGAAAGGGGGAGAGTTGCCCGACGTGCCTCCCAATGAACTGCCTGGCAACCTTGGCCTTCGCTGGCCTCCAGGGTTTCCATACAAACGGTTCGGCCGACAGCCTGGACCTGGTGTCGCTTACTCGAGCCCAGAGCCTCCGGAGGTGTCCATTGAAAGCATCGAAAATAGCGGCTTGTCGTTACCTCTACATAACAAGGCCACTACCACAGTAACCTCTGCCGGAGTTGGTGGGATTCGCGATCCGACATATGGGCCAACTCTCGGGCCAGATCACTTCCGCCTAATCTGTCTCTCACATAATGAGAGCCCAGAAGAATCTGGAATGCAAGCCCACCATATTTCGCTGGAAATCTTTAGTCATTCCCAGTGTCCCGAGTATGAGACAGTCTCTTACACATGGGGTGGTGAAGACGGTGATAGCAGCCCCTGTGAACCGGTCTACGTCAACGAATACTGGGATTTGCTCATGCAAACCAAGAACTGCGCTGCGATGCTGCGTTGGCTGCACCCCTGGCGGGGCGTTCGGATGGCTTGGGTAGACGCCATCTGTATCAACCAGAAGAATACCGAGGAACGCGGCATACAAGTTGCCACGATGAAAACCATATACTCAAAGTGCACACGAGTTGTTGTCTGGCTTGGAAAGGACCTCGTCACTTCCACTTCCGCGCTTCACCCTCGACGTTTCGCATTTCATACCCTTCAAAAGAACGAATCAGAGGACGGTGACGGTAGTCTGCTGGAAGACCAACGACCTCTTACACAGGCCGCAACGCTTCAGCATATTCTCTCATACAGATACTTTAGCCGCGTATGGGTTATTCAGGAGCTTCTCCTGGCTCCTCGTGCCATCTTCCCAATTAGAGACAGCGTATTCGAAGCAGACGTGACAACCTCGTCCCGATTACGCCTTGTCGAGTCGCAAGCTCTTCCCTACACCAGAGCACTTTGGATAAAGTCTCTCTGCCAGAGTGCTATTCCAGGCAAGACACTGGTTGAGAGGATGCTGAACACGTCGGCATCTCAGGCTGGAGACTTACGGGATAGGCTGTTTGGAGTGCTGGGGCTATTCCCACCAGAGGAACAGCAAGCCCTGACCCCTGACTACTCCCTCTCCAGCCAACATGTCTTCCTCGGGCTATTCGCCTACTTCATCTTCGAGCAACGTTATCCGCAAGTCCTGTTTCGGGCTGTCGGTATTCTCAAGCCAGAGGCTACTCCGTCCTGGTTGCCCGAATACATTGATCCTACTGCTTGGCGAAGCGTATTTGAGCCGATGCCAGCGGCCAAGCATGCTGTTTGGTGTGAAGAGGTTTCTCGCGCTCTTGATAACCCTGGGTGCTTTAAAGTATGAAACACTCAGATCCCCCTCCAAGTTAAATGGTCCGCGCCTGTTCGTTGACAACCGGCATTTTATAGGTCCATCGCTTCACAACAGGGCGATATTTCAAAAGCTCGCTCCATGAACAAGACAGAAAAATTGATATACCCAATTCAGATATGCCCTACGATAGCCCCGATAGCTCCGATAGCTCCGACTCGGACGTTGCTAAACCTGCTAAACCTTGGGTTGCGAATGGCGGCATCGACATGGACACGGGCGCATTACTGACCAATCTCACGCGAGTATTGGCAATAACCTCAACCACGTCCCGTCACAATGCTAGCAACTCAAATCTATACGTCTCCAGGTACCTAACACGGCATGCTGACCGAACCGATCCCAGTTACATATGCATGTGGAGTCTTCGCCCTCTTGATCAGCTAGTCTGTCCTGGTGACGAGATATTCTGTCTCAAGCCGGAAGGGGAGGATCCGCGCTTGATCTACTTCGTCTTACGTCCTGTACCCCTGGCCGAACGAACCTATACAATTGTTGCCGCCTGCTACGAGGTCTACTTTGTTGACGCTGCCCCGCGCCATCCATTGTTCCGTGGAGGCGAGCACAAGGTTTTCCACCAAATCCCGATTTTTGATTTAAATTCAATGGCGGATACTCTTCCCCAGTTCAAATTAGATATGGAGTCTGCTGTAGAAGAAGCTGGACAACTCCTATTTGCCCAGAAAGATTCACTCACTTACTGGGACTTGCTTCCCTTGGCTCTTTCTCATATACCTGGCACGAAGTCCCTAGAAGCGAGCTTCGAAAAGCTGTATCTGCGCCTTCTCAACAAAGCAGTCAATTGCGAGTTCAACGACACACACCTGTTCTTGAAGTTTAGTAAGTATACATGGCGGGACTGGGTACAAGGCTTGTGGGAGACCGGGCACACGACATGGTACGACCGCAGCACAGGCAACCCAAAGTGGGAATCTTGCAACAAGGCGGTATGGAGATTTGTTGACCCCAACGACAGAGGCGTTGACTTTGAGACCTTTCGATCCATTTCCGCATACAGTAAAACATCAATATCATACTCGCCGACCGTGACCTTTAGGTGCGAGTCAACTGAAATTATATCTTTCATTCGAAATATAATTTCCCGGGAAGTCTTTAGTCCATCCTGTATCTTAAGGTTTGATACGCAGCGGAATCACGATTACTCAGCGGGCACCCCGGATCAGAGGGGTATCGAGGCTAAGGGCATACCTGTGGAGGGTGGCATAATAACCAAGTGTGACGGGAGCACATTCCAGGTTCGCATAGTCTAAAAGTGTGTTCCGCTATACTAGGGCCGCCCGAACATGTCCTTATTAAGGTAACCGCGGTGGCGGTAAATTACCGTGACTTCAAGATGCCCGTGTGGGTGCTGCTTCCTAACGCAGTCGACTGCTCTTTGATCATCACTTGCCGACGTGTGGGAAGGACATACGAGCGTACACCGACGACATGTTGGAATACGCTCTGGAAATCATCACGGAAGCGCGAACATCCACCAGTGCGACGCAGTCATCGCGCGCGGTGGCAGCAGACGGATTGGCTCTGAGCTCCTGCCGGAGGCATTGATCGCCACGAATGCTGAAGGTCGTCAATCCGACCTGGGTCTAGGGGTTAGAGGTGATCGGGGAGGAGCTCGTCATATGTAAATACCTAGGTAGTAAGGGATAATATAAAGGCGGCAACGAAAAAAGTAGATCAATATGATGGTCGTACTATTAGTTTAGGGTAATCCCGAACGTTCTGCCATATATAAGCCGACAAGGGCTGGACTAGTAGTTATTCAGTTCCTAACGTGTGCAAGTGGAGTTCCACGAAGTTTTGAGGTGTGTGGTTCGCCAGCAGCCAATAGAAGGTCAGCAACACTGATTCCGATTTATTATCGTCCAGATCAACTTTTTTTTGTCAGATCAGATAAGGACCTAAGGCATATGCTAGACGATAATCATTCGGAACCGGCATGAAACATTCAGTATCCAGGATGAGCCCACGGATCTCAAAAGTCGGATCGGGCCATGTCAGAAATGCCGACACGATTGACCGCCGCAGACGAGAACAGAGGGTAGGCTTGAGGCGGATCCGAGGGGGCACCGGCCTAGCGGAGATGGGATCACGGCAGATATCGGAGCAGCGATTGATCTGCAATGGGTGGCGGTGTAACCACCCCAGTGAGAGTGGGCGGCAGGATACGGGAAGGTAAAAGCTTGGCGACTGGCTAGACCATTCGGCAGATCCAGGCTTAAACGTTATCCCGCTCTTGGACAAGCAAGGAAGTCAAGTGACTTGCCCCGTACTACGGCCTGTAAACCCCATTGTTACCCCAGATTCACCTCTGCTATGTTGCTATGAGAGGGGAACCCAAGTGACTTCTTACGTAGCGGTTAGCACGGATGGATGGCCTACTTTCCCCATACTAGCTTCGGCTTGGCTTGCTGGTGAGTCGTCATTGGCTCTCAGCTCACCCCTCTGGCCACATGGCAGCATGGCATTAACAAGAAACCCGTGACTTTCACACGCCCATGTGCTACCGGGCTGCCGGGATAAGATGGTGTTACGCTTGCGTAGCAGGGAATGATCGCGAGTGCTGGTCTTGAGGATGAGCGAACTGGTGACATGGTGATGAGTACGTGCATTTTGGCGGTTTAGGTTCCGGAGCCGCAGAGTTTTGGTCATCAACGGCGGTAGTAGAGTATAGTGAAAGCCAACGGTAGTATACGAAAAACTACTCAAGAGATATAAGAAAAAGAGTAGAAAAGTCTAATATGAATGCGCATGCCGCTGCCTGGGACCCTTTTCACCGTCTCTACGGGTGACAGGCTGTAGCTTGAACAGCGCATATAATCCGTTCTATTCTCGAAAAAAGAAGAAAAAAAGGGAATCATCACTCTAGTTCGATAGTGCCTATCACATGTTAGTGATATTTGTCGAGCAGGGGGTTGCATTTGGTCCATTTTACCCGGAGGTTTCGATGTTGTATCGTAAACTACCCTCGCAAAGCCTGGAACTTCGTTGACAATCCGTCTGCTTATAGCTTTCAGAAGAGTCCACGGAAACTCATACGGCTCCGCGCTCATCATATCCAGACTGGTCACTGCTCTGAGGATACAGATGTACCCGTAAACCCTGGAATCTCCCTGCACGCCCACGGCTGTGATAGATGGATCAGTCAGCGTTCATCCTCAAAACGAAGGACAAGTTTGGCAGGACTCCCAGTCCGATGTCCCAGGACATTGTAAATCACGTACCTCTGTTCGAGTCAAGCGCAGCGTAGGCTTGCGTGATCTGTCTGCTGTCAGTCACCTTGTCTCAGCCTGGTAACGGGTCTGTCGGCGCGTACCTCCTGGTAAAGGCCTGCTTCTTTTATCATTGAGATAAAAATGAAGTCGGCCTGCCTCACGAGCTCGACCCTTTCAGCAGTGACCTCGCCAATTATCCTGATGCCTATACCTGGTCCAGGAAAGGGGTGCCTCATGACCAGATCTTCATGGATGCCGAGTTGGCGGCCGAAACTCCTCACCTCGTCCTTGAACCTTTAATGTCGCATTAGCACCCATGTCAAGAAGGCTCGGGGATGGATAGCAAGTAAACCCGCGCTATTGATAGGGATATGATCATGTGAGCGGTGGGAAAGAACTGAGGGATTTCGACTCACAGCTCTCGAAGAGGCTCAAGCAACTTCAGTTGCGCCTCCTGCCTCCCATATCAGCCGTCATGTTCAAAGTAACAACTCAGCCTGACTTACGCCGTTCTGCATTCGAGCCGGGAGACCTCCAGCATTGTGATGCGCTACAATTATGGTCAGCTACGATCTTGAGGCACGAATATGGGCAGCCACGAATAACTGTTTCCACCCTCTGCCCGGCCGCACTGTCCACTCGGTCAACCCACTACCAAAGCAACCAGAAAACAACGGCCGATTTTCAGGCTTTGGTGGCTGGGCAGGGGGTGAAACCAGTTATGGCAGCCACGAATTCGGCAGCGGGAAAAACTTAAATTTTATCGTTGCAGATGGTCCCTTGAAGCTGAGGCTCTCTATGAGATCGGCTGCGCGAAAGTCAGTTAAGATAAGCTTGGAAACTGGTGCCACAGCTGGTGGGTATACTGACCGTAGAGGGTGCCCTGCAGAAACCATTCCACCTTGCCGGCAAGAGGTGTATTCTCGGCTTCTTTCTCGATGCTAGAGGAACCAGAACTTAGTTCTCAATAGCTCGAGATATTCACAGGTCGAGCTTACCGAAGGGCCTCCCTTTCAAAGAGGTCGATGACTATGCAAGTCAGCATCACGAGCATATAAGTGACTGTCATGCTAACTTACAGGTTCCACCGATAATCTTGCGTTTGGCTTCCGGTTCGATGACACCTGCAAGACGACCCAAGAAGAGCTCTGACCCATCCACAATGGTTAGGTTGATACCGAGATGTTCCTGCAGCGTTGCCTTGACCTGTGCGCATTCGTTCAGACGCATCAAACCTCAAGTGGCATTAGACTTGACCCATACTGTTTCATACCTCCCGCTGCTTACCAGTGTCCACAAGTATGGCAAAAAACCGATCGCCAATGGCTTCTTTCATAAGCTTAGCCGCCACCGTACTATCAACACCTCCAGATACTGCCCCAATCTGCCGAAACAGGGTGAGTCAGTGGTTCGGGCAATGTTCTTCCGGTTGGGAGGAGACATACCACTTGGGCTTTGTCTCCAACGAGCTTGCGGATCCTGATAATCTCTCTCTCGGTGAAGTTATCCATCTCCCAATCCGCACGAACCTTGCAAACATTGAGGGCAAAGTTGCGGAGAATATCCGTTCCCCGGGCTGTATGGGAGATCTCGGGGTGGAGTTGAATCCCTACCGGCGATTCCTGTCAGCTTCCGAAACGATAGCCATGCAAGGCTAGTAGCAGACGGCGAGGACAAACCGAAGATTGGCTTAGACTGATGGGCAATGCCAGCGAACTCGGCGTTCTTCGTGCTGGCAATAGTAACGAAATTCTCAGGCAGACGGACGAGTTTGTCGAAGTGGCTCATGAAGACTGCCGAGATATGAGGATCAAAAACGCGCCCCAAAGAGATGCTGCTTTTGCACGAAGGCAAACATACCGTGCAAAGTGTCTCCCAGGCCCTCGAAGAGACGGTCGGCATCGCCGCCGACTTTCTTGATGAAAAGGTCGGTTTGGCCATACTCTCGCGTCTCGCCACGAGCGACATTCTGATCGTTGATGCGCCATGCAAGCTCTTGGCAGCCATAGCAGATTCCCCTGGGCTTATAAGCGAACTACCGTGTCTCCCAGCCACAGTTGCAACTTACAAGACAGGAACACCCAACTCGAAGATTGCGGGATCGACGTCTGCTTGCAATTAGAAGAAGGACTGGAGCGCGGGAACGATTGGAATTACGAGGAGCTCCTTCATCGTACACAGAAGATGGGCCTAGAAGCTAGGTCAGACGCATTATACCATGGCCGGATGTTGTGTGCGTATGAACCTCCGCTTAGAATGACGCCAACCGGCTTCCAAGTAAGATCCGCAAGCTTGGTCGTGCAACTAAGCATCTCGCAGTACACGTTAAGCGACCTCAGACGGCGAATTATCAAATGCGACGTCTGCGATCCAAAGTCGAGGACCAGTATTGTCTAGGCATTTGCTAGTCAGTGAGGAACGACACTACAGGCAGATTAAAGAGGGGGGCGGTTCACATCAAACGTGCTGTGCGGCGCGTCCGCTTCAATGATGTCGCCCATGGTGAAGTGATTTCAGTGAGACACTCAACGAGATGCGAATAAAGGCGGGCCAAGCACGGAATGAATTACTGCTTGATGAGACGTTACGATGAAGACTTCAAGAAGTCCAAGTTTGATAGTGCAGTGACTCACTCGCAGGGAAACTTTTCACCTACAGGCTCGTTATCCGCTGGGCCACTCTTTTTTTCTGGGTTTTTTTTCCTTTGGGAATTTTTTCCTCCAACAGCTTCCCGCAAGAAATTTAGGGCTTAATCAGCCAGCCCATTGGCTAGAGCCCTGATTTTGACAAGTACCTGCCTACTTCAATTACATGCCTATCTATGTTGGGTATTTCCTGGGCACAGATAATGCCCACCGCATCTCCTACAGATCTCAGATTGAAGCCATCACGACATTGTCGACATTGCCCTGCCAGCTGTCGGCAATTCGGGAAAAAGTGATCAGGAAAAGCCTAAGGCTATGACAAGATCGGAGTGGCTACTGGTCTGGAATGCTGGCGGTACAACTACGTACTTACACCCCGGTAAGAATTGGGCGGTAGAGATACGGGAAGGGGGATGCATGGCGCATGGCTAGACCATTCGGTAGAACCATACTGTCACACGAGCTTCAGATACTCAGATATAAGTGTTTGCGCCGTCAAATGAGCAGGAAAAGACTAGTTGAATTACCCCATAATTACTCCAGTCCTTTCGACCCGTCAACCCCCCCCCCCCCCCGTATCTACCTCTTTCCCATGGTATTCCGCACGTTTCATTTTCTCGTCACATGAGGACCAGCCACGGCGGTAGACGCGAGGTCACGGTGCTGGGGGCTTTACGTAACTAGGGCACCCCATCTGCCTCTACCAGGGGTCAGTCAGGCAGACCGAGCACTTCGCGTGAATGGGGCACGATGGGGGATGAATATTTCGGCGGAGGTGAAGGGCGAGCGCGGAGAATATCGGAACCGTCAGTACGATTTACTTAATACTCTTCTCGTTTCGCGAATCGCTCTAGTCTGATCGAGGGGCTGCAGCCAATGGCAGGGGAGGCGCCGGCTCAGCGGCGGGCCCAATGGCGGCTCTACATGCAGCTGCTGGACGTCATTTGTAGATTTGGGTGGATTCTTTTTGCAAAGATATGGGATGGAAGCCTGATTCAGGAGCTGAGCCCGATGCCACTATCTAAGGCATCTCTCACTTAGGGGAGGGTCTGCGGGGAGGGTGGTGCGCACAGTAAGTATCTGGAGGGAGCCGTTTGATAAGCAACCGAGGGTGTAAAAGGTCATCATCTCCTTCTCTCCGGCTCTGGGGACTTCACGGCGCATGGGAAAGTTTCCGCTACCAGGGACTGACCGGTCACGCAGCAATTAGCAGTTTGGCTGGTTAACGAAGGCAGCCACGAGGGTGCTTTGGCCCCAGGATTACGACCTAATTACTATACTATTTAAAACTATGCTTCAGCGTTTTGGGGATGATTGGTACTCCTACCTGAACGTAGATCCGGGGCCCCTCACCCCCCAGGCTCGCTCGTGACCCATCAGCCCTAAAAAGCCACCGTAGGAATAGCGGTAAAGAGTCATGGACATTCCCCCACCAAACCCCTGTGTCTACCTGTCGTCCACCGACGGTACCTCAGCCAGACCTGGCATGGAGGCCCCGCAGCTCTGGTTTACAGCGCCAGGTAGCTGCTCGGCGCGGCCTTATAGGCTACGTACTTTTCAATTCGACATGCTGCTTGCTGCTAGCCAGGAGCTTTTCAAGATCACCCCCCCCTCCCCAATTTGGAGATGCCAAGAATACGAACATGCAACGTGATGTGATGCTTTCAATTCTCTTATCCAAATACCTGCATGATACTTTTTGCCATTGAGAAAGGAAGCAACACTCAGCAAACTGATCCCTCTATGCCCCCTCGGTTGGGCGGCCTCAATCCTTTGCCCAATGTCGTCAAAGTTCCCCGTCCAGCTTCTTGCTTCAGCTCGGCAATATTCACCCGACAGAGCGCTATCCCCCAGGTGAAGCCCACCCCCGGTAACGGGATAGCGCTTTAGTCGGGATCAAAGAATTGCCAACCTCCAAAATAACCCGAGGGAGCGAATGAAGAACAACGCAATTATGAGACAACCCCGCAAACAGAAACATGGTTCCCGGGCCAAACACGATAACTGGAAACCGGCGTTAGCCCATCGAAAATGGAAAAGGCCATTTCCCCAAAGATTGCACAGCCCGTCGACGCCTCAGTCCCGAGGTGTGTGGGCAGGGGTGCGTACGAAGTCGCCTCCGGTATAATATCGTGACCCGGCACGACAACTACGATCCCGCGAGTGTCTCCGTCACGGCTGTCCAGTTGTAGATCGGCAAATCGCCTCCACATGTCCACCACGAGCGCCCGTTCCTTTATAAAATGGAATCTATCCTCGGTTTCGTCCTGTGGATACTCTCAGACCGCGGCCACTACTCTTACCACCCTTACCATTTCTTGCACTCTTGACGCGGAACTCCTTTCACTATCCCCACCAAAGTGGATCGTTGGACTACGCAACTTACACCACGACTGACACCAACGAGAACAGACCCCTGAACTCAATTCCGTGGCACGAGAACGAACTTGAGCCCTGTCCCTACTCGATCCCTCTTCGGAAATCTTAAATAAACATGAAGGACCCCGTTGCCAGAACCAATTCTCCCTACGCAGACCCCAAGATCAAAGGTCCCAAGTCTCAGATTCTCCACGAAGGCTACCAGCAGGATTTACGCAAGAGTTGGCCTCCCCTCACCCAGTCTTCACCCTTTGCCCTGCTTCAACGACACTGTTGTCTAACGTGTTACCATCGCAGTGATTGCCAGCAATGTCAACAAGACCGCTCTGCACCCTGGCGGTGTGGCGTAAGTCCTCCAGATCCCTCTCCTCTACCTCTCCAAGGAAGGCAATCACTGACTCGTCTATTTCACAGTCCGAGCATGGAGCATACCGAGCTAGGTATGGATGGCTTCCCCCGATGCTCTCCCTGCCGCACAGGCAGACATCGTCCCACGACATAGCCGATTCTAACATGGTCCGAATAGAGGAGCAGCTTCATGAGTCGGCACACATCGACTACGACAGAGTAGCCATTGTATGTTTGTCCATGACGGGATGCCGTGTCTGCCAGCGCGAAACTGACAGTCCACCAGATTCCCAACCCGTCAGTCGCTGCGTTATACGAAGATGCTCTCGTAAGTCATTGCCAGCTTATTTGCCAGTTTGGCTGCCACGACAGCCAGCCATTCTGACACGCAGTAGGTCTATGAAACCGGTTCCGCCATCACAAGTACCGGTGCCCTTACGGCATACTCCGGGAAGAAGACTGGTCGGTCACCAATGGACAAGCGAATTGTCGAAGAGGATTCTTCAAAGAACGATATCTGGTAAGTCTTGCCTCCCGACTCCGCATCTACTCCTCTGCGCCGCTTCCAGTACTTCCCGTCGCCCGACAATTGCTCTTACTCACGCACTCGCCCAATGCACTTAGACTAACATTCATCTTCTAGGTGGGGACCCGTAAACAAGCCCATGACGCCCGAGGTAAGCAGAGTTCATTGATTCTTGCCTTGCCCTATTCGTTTTCAGCTTGGCGGTTTTCGTCGGCATGCACTGCTTTCGGCAAATTTGCAAAAGGTCACGAGAGCAAACTTACCCCCTGGTCCACGAACTCTCCGCGTGCCAATCCGTCCCAAGACCCTGGGATTAGGAAAAATACGTCACGAAACTTGTCATCCCACTTCCTCCATTCGTCCATGGCTCAAAGTTTTCGCGCCTCGCACATTTGATCGATCGCCCAAGAAATGGGTTTTCATTTGCCTTGGGCTCGGCAAAGCTGTCGTCATAATGCAACCCCTCACCCCCCAAAAGAATTGTGTGCCCCACTACGCTGGCGCCGAGCTTAAAGTTTTTGGCAACCCCGCAATTTTCACAAACCCATGTTCCTGCTTCTTCCGGCATTTGAACCCACAGTCGGCCAATTATCATGGGAATTGAAGTGAGCTGACATGTGATGAATTGATAGGTATGGAAAATCAACAGAGAACGAGCCGTCGACTACCTGAACACCAGGAATCGCATCTATGTTGTTGATGGATATGCGGGATGGGATCCGAAATACCGAATCCGAGTCCGAGTTATCTGCGCTCGTGCCTACCATGCATTGTTCATGAGGAACATGCTGATCCGACCTCCACGTGAGGAGCTTGAGCATTTCCAGCCCGACTACACCATCTACAATGCTGGCTCTTTCCCCGCCAACAGATACACCGAGGGCATGACCTCTGGTACGTCGGTAGCCATCAACTTCGCTGAGAAGGAGATGGTTATCCTCGGAACCGAGTATGCTGGTGAGATGAAGAAGGGTGTATTCACGGTGCTGTTCTATGAGATGCCCATAAAGCACAATGTGCTCACCCTTCACTCCTCTGCAAATGAGGGCAAGGATGGGGATGTGACGCTGTTTTTTGGTCTGTCTGGAACCGGCAAGACCACCCTGTCTGCGGACCCCAACCGTGCTTTGATCGGAGACGACGAGCACTGCTGGAGCGACCAAGGTGTCTTCAACATCGAGGGCGGAGTAAGTTGAACCCATATGCCCACCAAAATCTAGGATTTGATTTGCTAACCTGATCCAGTGCTACGCAAAGTGCATCGGTCTCTCTGCGGAGAAGGAGCCTGATATTCACGGCGCCATTCGTTTTGGATCTGTCCTTGAGAACGTTGTTTTCGACCCGGATACCAGAATGGTCGACTACGATGATGCCACCCTGACTGAGAACACGCGATGGTATGTACCAAATGAAACTTGACAGCGTGCGAATATTCTAACCCTCATAACTAGTGCCTACCCCATCGAATACATCAGCAATGCCAAGATTCCCTGCATGTCCGAATCGCACCCAACAAACATCATCCTGTTGACTTGCGATGCCCGGGGTGTCCTACCCCCAATCTCCAAGCTCAACCGAGCGCAGACCATGTTCCACTTCATCTCCGGCTACACCTCCAAGATGGCCGGAACAGAAGACGGCATAAACGAGCCCCAAGCCACCTTCTCCAGCTGCTTCGCCCAACCCTTCCTTGCGCTTCACCCCATGCGCTACGCCAAGATGCTTGCGGACAAGATCGAGCACCACCAAGCCAATGCCTGGCTACTCAACACCGGCTGGGCCGGCGCAGGTTTCGCCCAGGGCGGAAAGCGTTGCCCGCTCAAGTATACCCGAGCCATCCTCGACGCCATCCACTCCGGCGAGCTGGCCAAGGTCGAATATGAGAACTACGAAGTCTTCAACCTCCAAGTCCCCAAGTCCTGCACGGGCGTCCCATCCGAGATCCTCAACCCCAAGGCAGCATGGACTGCCGGCGATGACAGCTTCAACCGAGAAGTCACCAAGTTGGGCAAGCTTTTCGTCGAGAACTTCCAGATTTACGCGAGCGAGGCGACTGAGGATGTCGTCAAGGCCGGGCCGGTTGTATAAATTACGGTGCCTAATGCATGATGTGCTTTCAAGGGTTTGCCTTTTTGAGTTTCTGGCATAAGTCGACACGACTTTTATTATCTCTTTCCTTTTTGGGTCTGTTATCTGGGTGTCGCATTTCGCGTTTCGCGACGGAGCGCTGCCGTGTTAATGGGATCACGGCTTTGGCTTGCGCTGTAAAACCGGAGTTGCATTTGCTGGGTGGTTTTCCATGCCACATAGTCAGAATGATACATATCTTTGGGCGTAGCAAAAATTACTTATGACCTTATCTGGTGGCGTCGAATTGCAGATGTGACATGTTCCTAGTTCGCTGCTGTATCATCTAGTACTTTTGACGTGTAAGTATTCTATATGCTCTTTAAACCGCTACTGCTATCCTCTTATCATGCAAGGCAATAAATTCCTTTGTTCGGCCCACAGTAATAATCCTACTTCTTTACACATATAATCCAATTCATGTAGCCCGAGGGCCACAGATGCATATCCCTCCCACTCCGCATTTCCCACCCATCACTATCAGCTCCACAACTCCGTAACAACACCTCCACCTCCTCCGGCGTCCTTGTCCGCAGCGAGCTAATCAACCCATCGTAGACAATGACGAACGGCAGGATGGGAATCAGGTACGTGAATACCAATGCCAGCGGGTTGCGCCACCGCCAGGAGTAATATGGAGCAGCAACAAGTGCACAGACGCCGAAGATCATGCATGTGACGAAGCTCGCAAAGGTTCTGTCCTGCAGCTCAAAGATTGCGAATCCGTCGCTTGTCTCGAGCGTGTTTTTAAGGATCTCCTTCGCAAGCGGGTCATCGAAGTGGTGGAACGCGAGGTTGAATAGTCTAAATGCCTTCTTGTCCTTCTTGACGTGCCTGGCCAGCAGGCCGGGCGGTGCGTTTGCGGCGTCCACGCTCTCCGGTTCGAAGCCCACATGAGGGCTCTTAACTGCGGCCTTGGCCCAGCTCTCGGGGTTCGGGTGGAGGTCGGTGAGGATGAAGTCGACATTGGGCAGCTTCTGCAAGGTGAGGTGGCGGTTTACGTGCCGTTCGATGCGGGGCGTAGGCCCACCGCCGCCGGCGCAAAAGTCAATGAAGGTATGGGAGGGGAGAGATGAACCGAGGTGTTTGGTCAACAGCGTCGCGGCGAGGCGGGCGGGGGAGGAGGATTGGAGGAGGGGGACTTTGGCTGTCCAGGTCTCGGTGAGGGCGTCCTGGACCCAGGAGCGGAGGAAAGAAGGGAACCTGGTTATGTTAGCTCTGCCAGAGTCCTTGGGGTGGGGATTGGAGGGGATGGGATGAAGCTATACCATGGCTGGTCGTCGATTTCGAAGAGGTGGAAGCGAGGAATGAGAGGTGCCATCGTGACGTGCGCGATTGAAGCTGGAGCTGGGGGAGTTCGAATGCCGTGGACTATTGACTTGCTGTTTGGACGATTATCTATAAGATGTAATAAACTTGAGCCCAGCAAGGTACAAAAGGATCTGGTGGAATGCTGGCTTCAATTGGTGTTGTTATCGAAACCAATTGGGTTACGAGTGGATGCACTCGTAGTCGTACTGAATTGTTGAGCTTTTTCGGACTCGCTCCGGATCTGAGACGAGGATGGAGCTTTCGCGTGAACAGGGATCTTGATAGCTCCCCACCTGTCTGTGACGGACCCCTGTAGCTACAGGTTGGTGGGGCCTTCGCAGCTGTTTGTGGTGGGGTTGATGATAATGATCCGTCGTATTAACCTCGTGCCACCACTGGATTTACCGAGCACGAACACGATTCGAGTACGAATACTTGCTCAATTGGCTTTCTCGGCTTTTCAATCCTGATTCAAGGATTACGTGAGACTTGAACGTCATAAAGACAGACGTGGAGAAACATGTGCAGATGAGCTGCTCCGACCACCATGGGGCTAATCAATAGCCAGAACCTGGTCTGGCCTGTGGGATTTGGAATCCTAGCGCTGGTGGTCTATGGGTTCTTTGGTGGGACAAGACTCAGACGGAATGGGATCCCCTTGAGGTGAGATCCTCTCTTCACAAGCTGTATATTGGACTAACATCATGAAGGAAACCGCCAAACACACTGCCACTTGTGGGCAATGGTATCGTCTTCTTACAAGCCAGACAGAAGCTCTTCTCCTGGTTTGTCAAATGCGACCGCCAATATGGCTATGAGACGCTTCAAATATCGGTTCCTACGCTACCACCAGGCGTAATTATCAGTGACCCGAGGAACCTGGAGTACGTCTTCAAGAACGAGGGCATCTTTGCAAAGGGCAACTTTGTGAAAGGACGATCATTGGATCTCTTTGGTGAGCAGTGCCGGCAGGATCCTGGCAGTCGGTGAGAGAGTTGGGACGCTGATATGATATCACAGGCCATGGGATCATCAACGCAGATGGTGACCTGTGGAAGGTCCAGCGAAAAGCAGGCCTCAATTTTCTCAACACTGCCAATCTACGAGTCTTGACCGATGTTGCGCTCCCACGATTTCTGTCTCAGGGCGTGCGGACTCTAGAGGCATCTTGTGATGGGAGGATTATCGACTTGCAAGCGTTCTTCCACGAGTGCACAACGCAAGTAATGGGAAAGATGGCATACAACGTATGATCCGAGATCTGGCCCCTTAGTGTCAAGAGTCTAACTTCCATAGATGGAGATGCATGCGGACGATGCCTTCTCCGTCGCATTCGACTATGCGTCTGGCGCAACGGCCGAGAGATTCCAGAACCCGCTGTGGCCGGTGACCGAGGTGTTCTTTGGCGCCAAATTCCGCAGGTCGATCGCAGTGGTGAAATCATTCGGGCGTGAGATTGTTGCCAGCGCAGTGAGGGATCGCACTGCCAGCAAGGCGAATGAGGTAGGAGAGAGTAAGCTGGATCAGATATCAGGCAGTTTGATCCAATCGTTCCTTGACTCGATCGGCGACGAGCAAATGGTTGCAGACGCAGCCTTGAATTATCTCTCTGCGGGAAGAGATACGACCGCCCAAGCATTGACCTGGACATTTTACCTTCTCATGAAGCACCGCCACATCGTGACCAAGATCCGCAAAGAGATACACGACCTCCTTAGCAGCACTGACATCACTACCGCCGCGCCAAACCCGACCCTCTTCACCCCAACCTCCCTTCCCTATACGCACGCCGTCTTTTCC
Organism: Reticulascus tulasneorum; assembly: GCA_001557505.1. NCBI lineage: Eukaryota > Fungi > Ascomycota > Sordariomycetes > Glomerellales > Reticulascaceae > Reticulascus > Reticulascus tulasneorum. The sequence continues at coordinate 2,202,060 of LSAX01000006.1, forward strand.
GAATCGATACGCCTCTACCCGCCCGTCCCGTTCGAAATCAAGCAAGCAATCCAGGCCACCACCCTCCCCGACGGCACCTTCCTCCCGCAGCACTCCGTCGTCCTCTGGTGTCCCTGGTCCATGAACAGGTCGCACCACACCTGGGGTCCCGACGCAGACGCTTTTCGTCCGGACCGGTGGGTGGTGGAGGGGAAGGTGGTGCAGAAGAGCGCCTCGGAGTTTCCCGTCTTCAATGGCGGCCCCAGGACCTGCCTTGGGAAGAAGATGGCGGAGGTGATGGCCGTGCAGGTTATTGCGACGCTGGTGTGGGGATTCGAATTCATGGAGTCAGGCCCCGGGGAGAGAGTTAGTAAAAGCAGTCTGACGTTGCCGATGGAAGGGGGGCTGCCGTGTCTTGTGAGGAAGAGGAATGTTTCGGTGGAATAGGGGTACTGAGGGCTGCGAAGAGATGCGACATGCCGGAACACATGTATATAGTATCTTATGATGCATAACTATATGATTACAGTTTATCTTACGCATGAAATGTGAGGCATCTATGATTTCTAGACATTCCATCTCCACCACGAGCATATTTATAAACCTTTGGGTTGGCAAGTATAACGTACTGGCTCCTAGCTGGACCCTTCGCTGTTCGGTCTCTTGTGATTACTTCTACAGCAGTATTAAAACATTCTTACAGACAATATACATCCCTGATATAGGTGTCAGAGCCCACAAGCCACCGCAGCTGCCTTGGACTGGCTCGGGATACACCAGAAGCATCAGCGGAACCACCAGTTGACTGAAGCATTGAGTCTCCCATCCTCGAACTTGCTCTTGACGCTATGCCACCATCCCGTGGGAATGAATAGCGCATCGCCAGGAGCCAACTCCGCTTCCAGAACACCATCTGGCTCTTCGATTCCCCAGACGGCAGCATTCAGTGCTGCTCTTTCAGGACCCTCCATCATTTCGAAACTCCGGATTTTGCTGTTCCCTGACTGGCGAATTTGCATCTGCACTCGTCGATATAAGCGCTCGCCAGAGTTTGGCGGTAGCATCCGGACGATCTTGCTACCAAGTAGTTGGCAGAACAGGTTCGGATTGGGATCCCGATGAAGAGGCGTATATGTCGGCTCCAGCCCCAGCCAGATGCTCGAACTGTAGATATCCCCTTTGCCGGCCTCGCGGACAATGCGTGGTGCGGGCAAATCTGCCTGGAGTTCTGCTGGCAAGTCTGGCAACTGGGCCTGGGCGATGTAAAGCTGTTTGAGCTTATTTTTATGCACCCGGTTGAACTCGAGAGCTTTAATCAGGAGTAGAAGAGGCGCTTCAAATGTGATGAAACTGGGCGTTGAGCTGGACGATTGAATGGCAGCTTGGACAAGGCCAGCGAGTGTCTTGTCCAAGGGATGATTGCTCAGAGTCAACCAGTTGAGGAACTGGCTTACAGCCTCTCCTTCAGAACTTCCTCTCCCAGATGGCTGAGGGCTCATCAGCTCATAGGGTAACACATGTCCAGCAAATTGAGACATGTACGTAGTCAAGGAGGCGTGACAAGAATCCTGTGGGATGTTTGATTCCTGTGACAGATTTCCAGGATTAAACCATTTAGTTGAAGCTGAAGTGAATCCGAGCCCTCTTCCATGGGATCCGCTCTGTAGCAAAAGAGGATTGCTCGTCTGAAAGGCTCTTTCTTGGAACTCCCGTAGCTCCACTTCATCGAATGATGCTTGAAGAATCCCGACTGAATTTGACGAGATTGGCCGTCTGGGCCGAACTACACCGGCCACAAATTGTCTCGGCTTGCACCTCCATGTCATAGGATACATGGAAGCCACGAAATCTAGCCTTTAAAAAGCCGTGATGATCCTCATGTCGCATATATTCTATGGCGTCCCTCAGGCCTAAGCAGTATGGAATGCTGAGATCAAGCGGTCACGTGCCCACTCGGCTCGCAAAAAGATTATGCCGTCTGCAACAAGGCCAGGACGCACGGGCCAGTCCACCAGAATGCAATCTCCAACGCCTGGGCAAGCGGGCTGGCCGACTTCGAGGCAGCACAGCCCACCAACGACTCTCGAAAAGTTCGGGAGATTCGAAAATACTCTACAACTATTTGCCCATAACAGCAGCTTTTACATCTGCACAATTACCAGCTTCTCCGAATTGCGCTGCTCGGCGCAGAGCACGCTCCCGCTTTGACCCTACCCCGCCACCACCCCGTTTCTTGCTGGTATTCCCGGCCTCATCAACACCAGATTACGCGCTCCTCAGCCTACCCCACCATATCATATCAAAACCCGTGACCGATCAACATCAAGCAAGCTGGAGTTCCTAGACGAAATGTCGACCTCATCGGGGACGCCCGAGTCCTGGATATCCTCGTTTTGCTCATTACTGGGTCATGAGTATTTCGCGGAGGTTTCGGAAGAATTCATAGAGGATGACTTCAACCTCACAGGGCTGCAGACCCAGGTCGCGATGTACAAAGAGGCACTCGAGGTATGGCTAGACTGGCGTAATTCTCTGCGGTGATGACACTGACTCGTTGATGCTAGATGATCCTTGACGTGGAGCCGGAAGATGATGAGGAAGAGGAGGAGGAAGAAGAGGAAGAGGAAGACGACGGCTCCCTCGACGCGGGACGGGTTGGGGCAAGACCAGTCGCTGAGCGAAGGCACCATAGCAGGATGGCGAGCGATCTCAGCGTCATCGAGTCTTCAGCGGAGATGCTGTATGGCCTCATTCATCAACGCTTTATTTGTTCCCGCGCAGGCATCCAACAAATGAGCGAGAAATACGAGTTGGGCCACTTCGGTTGCTGTCCTCGAACAAACTGCGAGCAGGCCCGGACCCTGCCTGTGGGACTTTCAGATATACCTGGCGAGGATACAGTGAAGCTTTTCTGTCCCTCGTGCTTGGATGTCTACGTCCCGCCGAACAGCCGCTTTCAGACCGTCGATGGAGCCTTCTTCGGACGGACGTTTGGCGCTCTATTCCTACTCACATTCCCAGAGTACGACCTTACGAAGCGTGGTGCGGAGATGCTGAGTAGTGGCGGCGCGCGCATTAACGATGAGCCAACCGAGACGATCAACGGCATGTATGCACGAAATATCGGACCTGGTTTGGGCATAGGCCGGATATACGAGCCCAAGATCTACGGTTTCAGGGTCTCCGAAATTGCTCGCTCTGGTCCCAGGATGCAGTGGCTAAGAGACCGACCGGATGACATGTCAGAGCTTGATGAGGCAAAGCACTTTGCGGAAGAACACCCAGACTCGGAAGACGATGACGAGAGCATGAATCAGAACGGCCAGTCAACGGCCAGAAGACGACCACCTGGAAACGCACGTCTACGACAGCAACGTCAAACCCAAAACGGCAGTCCAATGGCCGTGGAAACAAACGGGGCGGAATCTGAGCTTTGAACAGAGGCTCATGGCAAGTACCGTTTAGTACCAAAAGTTGTCGACAGCCCCCCACCAGGCGCTACCACTGGCATTGGCGCCAAGCATGCTTGGTGGGCAACGGCATAGTCGGATGCTCTGCATAGGGGCGGCGTTTATACGGTTGTGCTCCGCCTTCCGCCGATATTGGAAGGGCACGGCGTTGTTGAGGCTGGTTAGCATTGGGCAAGGAACCGTCCTTTCACAAGTTACTCTTCTCATCCTTCGCAGCAGGAAAGTCTGTTGAATAGGGCTTGATGCAGTGGTGATTACATCACAGGGCGACAATGGGACTATAGACCGCGTGTCACTTGGTCGTTTAAAAATACATCCGGTTTCAGCTGTTAGCACTCCACTGATAAACATGGTAAAAGTGTCGTCCGTCTCCTAAGTGTAAAGTCGAGTATCATGGCCTCTGCCAGTTCCATGCCCTCGCATATTTCCTTTCTCCGCTGAGATCTGGATTCCTCTTCAAATTCGAGAGGTTCGATGGAATTTTAGCTGATAAAGGTATCTCCGATGATTCGACGGCGGATATGCTTCTACGACTTGGTATAACTGAACTGGACTTTTGAATCAAAGCAAGTTTAATATAAGGCAATTCTTTTTCTCTTACGTCCCTCCACCGCCACTATCATCGGCCCAGTGACGACCGCAGTGACGACCGTGCTCACGATGATGCGGCAAACACTTGTACTTGTAGCCCTGGTGCTGACAGCCTTCGCTCGAGCCGGAGGACCAGCGACTTCTAAGAACAACCACGGTCAAATCACGGCCCACTTACTTGAAGGGCGGAATTCCAACGAGACGACAACAGTTCCCACCGTCCAGATCGCCCGCCAAGTCCACCAAACTTCCAAGGCAAGAAACACTCATGGCGATGTCTGCTCCACCGACTCCAATCGGCCGGCGTCAAATGACAAGAGATCCGAATGTAGTCACTTTGATAGAAACGGCAGTGTGATGAAATCTTCGGTCCGCTTGAACCTGTCCCTCCGCATCAGGAGCTCGCAAGTGGCACGTGGCTCGTCGATCTGCGGAAAGGATACACATGCCAAGCAAAGTTCTCGGCTTCAATGCCCTGGAGGGATGAGAATGCAGTGCATATCAAAGTCCATCTGCGTCGCGAAAAAGCTGGAGCATATTGTTGCCGCTTCACGCCTATCAGAGCCTTTGAGCATTGCCCCAAGCGGCACCACGTGTCTGCCGGCGGAGTCACCAGAGGAACCCAAGACCGCCGTCCACATCAATCTGAATCTATCGTTGACTATGGGAGCTCCGTTGTCTTTGGCATCTGACCCAGCAGTCAAAATTCAACAGTTGGGTCCATGTGCATTGCCTATACCGACTTCAACCACTGCACTGACCGCTGATAACAACCGTCCTCCTGGTCCAGCTGAATCGATTAGTATGACCTGTGGTCTCCCAACAGTTATACCGAACTTTGCAAGTGCCGATGAAACCAGCACGGCGCTGCTAGTTCTACCAACCACAGAGACCAGAACGATATCACTGCCCGAAGTGGCCAATCTTACTCCGTTTTTGGATGAGTCTACGATGACGTCTGCAGCTCCAAAGACCACGGAGGAACTCCCTATCAGTGACATAACTAGCACAGAATCACCCAATTCGGCGACATTTACAATCCACCGGTCATCCTCAGCTGCTACGACTAGCTCCACGATGTTACCAGAGATCACAATGCCAGACCCAAACCAGACGTTGAGCATCAAAGGCCCAGGGGAAGGATCGTACTCGACAAAGCTGGAAGTATCACTGGGAGTATTGTGTATCAGCTGGTTTGTTGTTTGGATGTTTGGAACTTCGTAGCATATCCTTGGTGAATTAGCACTCGTTTGATCGTCAAGTTGCTGCCTTTAGGATAGCTCTATTATGAATAGGTTCATGGGTGGTCAAACTTCGCAGAAGCCAAGATGATGTTGTGACACTCCCGATGATGTGAATTATGTTCTCATTGGTACAATACGGCTAAGACAGACTCCACCACGCCAGACACCTTGTCCTCATTAACTAACAGTTTGATGCTTCGACAGGTGAGCAGCTGCTTCTGTCGAAACAAATGCAACTCGCTCATCATTCTCAGCATTCCAATGCAACATATCACGGCGGACAGGTATGATCATATCCCCAGGTCCTTGTGTGTAATGTGCGTAGTCAGATGATCTTCCCGCCCGAACCTAAGGCCGCATGCGTACCGGCTGCCGAGTGGCTCCCACGTCTGCAGCGACGTTCCCCACGCTTCTCGAGAAAGCGTGGTATGCCAATATGACATGAACTAGTAAGAGGGTCCAGGCAATCATTGCAAGGCTCTGTTCCTGGACGTTGCATATTGGGAAAGGGGCATGGGACCAATACAACCGAGCTGCTGGGACTCAGGTCCCGGTCCCGGAAGAAGTGACCGGATGCTAGGCCGAACCGATGCCACTCTGCAGGCAGCAGGATGATCACCCGATGACTATATTGACTACCGGGTTTGCGATGCGCAGACCTTGCATGGGGCGGCATTCTGCGGGCAGCCCAAAGCCTAAGAATGAGGATTGACTCTCATGACCTCCAGAATGAGTGCGGGCGTGGGAGGAGAACAGTGAACAATTGGAGATGGCATTAGTCATTCGGCACTGCTTAGAACCTGGATCTTTGTGCACATGGAACCATCGTTTCCCTGGATCACTAGTTTTCCAACTTACTCGGGTCTTAATTAGCACAAGCGACCTTGCGCCATAAATCGTTGTGCTGCACGCTGACCTCGTATTCGAGAACAGAGAATCCCTGCATTTAGTCTGTACACTACAGATGTACGGATCCGTCTTCTCCAGAGCGTTTCTTTTTCAGGATGGTCGAGGACGCCAACATTGCAACATCCGAACGTCGGAGCCACATAGTGCTTCGTATGTTCGTTAGTTTGGTGGTCGGAGATTGATCTGATAACGGCAGTAGCGGATAGATAATTTGGCTTGGCAGTCTAAATTATCCCTGCGCCGCTAGAGATGATGCCACCATCACTGCCGCCCTCTTGGCCCAGAAACGGGCTTTCTCGGTGCCCTTGTCAGCTTGTCGCCACACCATGCGCGAAATGAAAAGACGAAGTCCAAGACTGAGAATGTGCTAGGGTCATTGAACTGTATGCTGATCAATCTCGGCAGTGCGCCCAGCACACGATGAGCAAACTTGCGGGGGAGATTCTGAGTTCGATTCTCGTGCCGATGGGAATCGGCCGAAGAGCACAAGCAATAGTTCTTTCTGTTGACAAATTGGAAGCTTTCAAAGCCCACTGTAAACCAACAGAGCCTTTCCCAACTTCATCTCGTCCTTGAGAGGCCCGTAGCGCCCTCGGACCGTGGCATGCTGGCGGGAGGCACTCGAGCGGGGTTGGCCACACACCACCAGATGACTGACTACATCAGCAGGGGGCAGCGGATCAGATAACTTTAAATTGGGCCTCGCATATGTGTCTGATGTAGTCCGTGATGACAAGGGCAGGCTACCTGCAGCGCACCAGGTCTCCATGGATTACCTGCCGCTTGAGCTGCAGGGCTAGAATGTTCGGTTGGCAACAGAGAGCAGCAATGAGCAGCAAAAGATCCAGTCTTTGGACGAAAGACCTGCCCAGTGTGGTAGGAGGAAGCGAAGGGCCGGTTCAAAAAAGTTGGGTAAGAGGTGTGGATGGCTAGCCAGGCTAGCCTCGGAAGACCTCCTCTCCTCGATGCAACCTTACATAGATGCGTATTAATACCGGCAATCACCGTCCGGACGCCAGTTCATCACCGGCCACGCTTCTCTCTAATCTTTGCAATCAAAATTCAGCCCTGCCGGCCAGGATCTGTGAAACATTCAACTTCACGTCCGCTCAACTGCCCTTCCTAAACCTAGGCAAAACAAGGACCTCCGTCATCATGGGTCTCGCAATCTTACCGGCACTGCCCTCTGAGATCGAGAAGGTGTACGATGTCTACTTTAACGCCTTCCAGGGTGACAAGATGGGGCGAATAATGGTCGAAATCCTATTCCCCGGTGGCGTGAATGAAGAATTCCGCAAGGCCCACACAGCTGGCACGCTTGACTGGGTGCTGAAAACTCCCAATCAGTACACCTACAAACTTTTCGATACGGACACCACGGAGATTATCGGTATGGCACTAGGGGATCTTTACATACAGGAACGCAGCGATGAGGAACGCAAGTTCCCGGGCGTTAGCTGGTTGGAGGGCGAGCACAAGGAGCGAGCCGAGGCCATATTGCGCCCACTGCACGAGATGAGGGAGGAGCTGTTTGGAGGACAAAAGTATATCTGTACGTAAACCTCACGGTTCTGCAATCGTACGGACAAGCTAACCGTTGTAAGACGTCCATGTCATCAGCGTGGAGCCAAAGCATCAAGGCAAGAAAGCGGGTGCCATGTGGTGCAAATGGGGCATTGACCTCACTGACGGGCTGGGTCTGCCTCTGTACTTTGAGGCATCCCCAACAACAGTCGGGCTGTACGAGAAAATAGGATACGAGAGACTGGACGAGAAGATCGTCCACAAGAAGGAGCTCATGGGCATGGAGGCAGATATCGAAGTGCCGCTGATGGTCAGGATGCCCTCAGTAGCTCGCGGGCTGACATTCAAGGAGTGGCGGGCGGCAGGATACCCGGCTTTCGGTGCGGTGAAACCAGCCGCGAAGGTGGACGGCGTGAGCGGGGTGTCCGGAGCCGAAGGTGTCGAGAAGACCAACGGCGTTGTGAGTGTTGATGTAGCAGAGGTACCAGTCTAGAGTGAGACTGGGTTGCTGCGCAGGCAGTAGGAATAACGAGCGAATGACAATCCCCATGCATCACACAGCTGAGTCCAACATGATCAATGCCAAAGCCTCGTCTTGTCCGCATGCATGCAAACTGTAGGATCGTCGTTCAAATATCGTCTATCCGTGTAGAGCCACCCCTGGACTGAACCATCCATTTCGCATCGTTGGCGAAGAAAGCCCTGGATAGATTACCATGCACGGGGCGGCAACCATGGCCTTGGAATCTCAGGCCGCGATGAATCCGCGGAGCTGGCAGCGAGTATCACGCACAGAGACTGGCCCTGGCCGTCCAGAAATGCCCTCAGCTTCCCACCAAGCTGTTGGTGAAATCCTTCCCGCGAGTAGCCACCACACCAGCAACTTCATTCCTAGATTACGGACCAAGGCAGAGCTTTCACGGTATTAGTTGAGTCATCGGATGAGAACCTTGTCCCTCGTCGTCTCCACCATCTACTACCAGACGCACAGCTGCTTTGGAACATAGTTGTACTCGCAAGGGTCTCATCAGGTACCGTCCAAGTACCATCAGAGCTCTTCATGTGAGGGTGGCACGCCACTTGAGTAACTAGGGGCTTTCAGGCACGTATCCGATGGTCCAGTCGTCTGGAAAACAAATGAGAGGCGGGCTAGCTGCGCGCGAAGGGCACATCGTACGTGCGTCTTGTATTAGTGTGAATCTCGGCGGGGATGATCAAATTCTCTTTGCAAAGCACCCCCCGATATGGCGTGGTCTGAGAGGGTGATTGGGGGGGGGGGGGGGGGGGTCAAGCCTTTCTCGCTTAGGCAAAATTTTGCACTTTGCTCCAGGGGTCGGAGCCGACATCGCCATCCGGGCTTCATCTCCTGGGGTGGGGTTGCAGTGCATGAGCTAGTGGTTTATCAATTTGATCTAATCTGATCATCTGATAAGTCGCCAATAGCCGCCTCGTCCCGTCCATCAATGCCTCATTTCCTCTTCTTGTGTGCTTTTCCCGCATCTGGACTTGGTCTAAAATCCCGCGGCAAGGTTCTCCAAGTCCCCTTGAGACTCTCTCCTGGACGTCTTCGCTGCACTTCCACTTCTTTACCACGGTCAAACTTTCACCCGAGCTGGGCTGCACATCCAATTCAGCCACGATGATTCAGAAAGGCATTTTACTCGCCAAGCTAATTGGATACTCTGTATCTGTATACATAGATTTTTTCCGAAGAAACCGTGCAGTCAAAAAGGGCCCTGCTAAGAATCTCATCTCAAATGCCGGGACTGATACGATCAACATCGTCATCATCGGCGCCTCCTTCGCGGGCTATCACGCTGCCCGGGTTATTGCCTCGTCCCTTCCTCCCAATGGACCGTACCGCATTGTGATTATTGAGCCGAACCAACATTTCCAGTTCACATGGACTCTGCCCCGATTCTGTGTTATTGAGGGTCACGAGCACAAGACTTTCATTCCTTATGGCCCATACTTGCCTCCTGGCTCGGACAAGGTTGTTCGATGGGTCCATGAGCGTGTTGCTGTCATTGGAAGGGAGAGTGTCACCATACAAGGGACTGGAGAGGAGATCCCATTTGCCTATCTTGTAATTGCGACAGGCTCTGGCGTGGGCGATCAGCTCCCCTCGCGGGTCGGCGCTGTAGGGAAGAGTGAAGGAGTAGCCCTGCTGCAAGACACGCAACGCCGCATTAAAGGCGCAAAGAAGGTCGTGGTGGTCGGAGGTGGTGCTGCTGGAGTTGAGTTGGCGACTGATGCGAAGACTCAGTATCCAGACAAGAACATCGTACTCGTTCATTCCCGGGATGCAGTCATGCATCGGTTCGGGCCGGAGTTGCAAGCCGCCGCTTTGAAGGGACTCGAGGTCCTCGGAGTTGAGGTTATCCTTGGAGAGCGCACAGTCAGCGAAGACACCGAGGCTGGCATCGTGACGCTCCGATCTGGAAGGACGGTTGAATGCGACTTGGTGGTACGCTCCTATGGTCTTGTCGTTTCCCTTGATCCGAACTATTAACATCTGACTGGGTGGTTAGGTCAACTGCACTGGACAGAAACCTTCTTCTGGCCTCTTGGTCAGTCTCTCCCCAAAGGCAATATCAGAGTCAGGACACATCAGAGTCAAGCCGACGCTGCAGCTTGACGACAATTCTCTGCCCAATATTTACGCTTGCGGTGATGTTACTGAGGCGGGAACGCGAAACCCCAATTCCAGAGCAGCGATGAAGCAAGCAGCAGTTGCAGCTGATAACATCACACTTGCCATTCAGGGGCAGCGGCCCAGGCGTATATACAAGCCGCACTGGGCGGACGGAGTCATTAAGCTGACGCTTGGGCTTGTGAGTCATGATGAAAGCCGACGATTGCTTGGCTTTGAACTGACATTATACACAGGAACCATCCATTACGCACTTTGGTGACGGCAAGAATGAGCTGCTGTTTCACGGCAAAGAAAAGGATGTGACCCTCATGATTGAAGGCACTTGGAGGCATATGGGGGCTGTCCCTTTCGAGGACAAGATGGTTGAGACTGCGCCTGCTCAGGACACCGCCGCTGATAAAGCCCGGGAGGTCGCGAACGACGTTGTATAATGCATTGGAGCAAAGGTCACTGTCTGATGCCAGGGAGCTATGGGAGTCACTTGGTTCAATGAACCCTAAAATTTGGAGATGAGGGAATACCAATCAGGAAGCTCGGTACTGCTGGCGATTCGAGGGTTTCAAATGCAAACTACTCGGCGCTTGTAAATATCCTAAACTGTAATGTAACATCATTAATATTGACAATATCTGTTATCTATCGCTTGGCGCTCCATATAGACTTTAGTTATCAGTATCCTGGTCCTCAGTCCATTATACTAAACTGTCAAGTTTTGTCTGGAAACTCAGCCTGCCCCGACGATTTTGCATCGTTGGGTGAGGCGGGCGGGAGCATTTGAGCGCAGCTGTACAATTAACATAACCATTGTCGGAACTGCCGAATCCCCAAATCTCAGTTGGAGAAACCCCAACCAGCCTACGAACAGACTGCGATCAATAATTACCCCAACTCTAGATCTACAAATATGCATCGCCGATGAATCCCTCACGGCGAGGGGAGTCCTAGAACCGATCCGGGTTCTCCCTACTGCCACGGTTGTATAATCGGACGCAACCCCGTTTCGACCGACCTGATATCGCATGCTAGCCATGAGCCTGCAAGCACGCAATATGCGGCTGAACCCAAATCTCGGGCCAACAAGCGGGTATACTCGAAGTTGCAGTATCTCGCCTGCAAATTGCCGATCTCCCTACCGAGCTCCAGCCCACTCCCGTTCCCGATAGGCTGCGTGGCTTGCCGATCAGCTTAAGAACGGTCCAAAACTTCCGGCTTGGCAGTATTTTGCGGCATGAATACCTGGGGTGCATGATTGACAGGGGGTGGGGAATCTAAGGAATTACTGCTTGAGGAGCATTGGAAGATGGAAAGACGACGGACGTTTTTAATATAGCCGCGTGCCCGGCCCACATGTGGCAGCCCGGGCAAGCTTCTAATGCTTCGAAAAGACACATGTCTTCTAGTATTCGTTACAGTAACAGGGACAGTAACTTTAGGCTCATCTCCGCGACCGCGTCATCAATACATTTTTGACAATCTTATCATCGGTTCGCTTCCACTGACCTATGCCTATGTATCAAGTTGACAATATCTGATAGCCATGCCTTCGCATTTTACCCGGGCACCATGTTCGTGTTGGACAGATATGGGAATAATGCAACGATGTAAGGACAGCTATGATAGTAGAGGACATTCAGCCACCTGGGGAGAATAAGATGCGAATCTGGCATTCGATGGTTTCCTTGAAGTCTGCGTCGTGACCACGTTCCATCTGCCGGTATTTCTCAACACCAACGACTCAAACACTTGTTGTACCTGGGCAATTGGGGTTGTTGGATTGACCTGGATTGGAATCGAGGCTCGCCACGACGTCGCCAAAATGGGCCAAGCACCCACCAAACCGCAGCATGGGGCGAAGTTCCGGGTTATTGGTGCTGGAATGTACGTCAAGCTGTCCCCGTCCAATTGTCTCATGGTGTAGTCACTCCAAACATGAGAAGCCAATTGAAAAAGGCGAAAACTCCGCACCCACTCTAAATCTAGCATCGCAGCTCATATAAGTATATCTATGGACGACCGTGGCAACTAACTCTCTCGCAGGTCCAGAACCGGCACCAAAACCTTCAACCAAGCGCTCACCATCCTTCTCAATGGCCCAGTCCACGATTCCGGTGTCCAGTCTACTGGCGGCACCGATCACCAAATCAGAACCTGGATGGAGGTAATGGACATCGCCCCGCAAGCCGACACCCTCACCAAACAGAAGAAGCTCGACTTCCTCCTGGCGGAGCTGCTCGAAGGGTACGTGGCAACCATGGACTGCCCCTCGGCACTCCTCACACCGGAGATCATGCGCGTCTTCCCCGACGCCATCGTGATCTGCACGACCCGTGATCCCAAGTCCTGGTGGAAGAGCTTGAAGTTCGTGCAGAGCTTCACGAGCAACTACTACATGCCCTTCCTGCTCATGTTCGTGCCCAAGATCGGCTGGTACGGCATCTGGCTGCACAAGTTCAAGGGCATGAGCTTGTGGCGATACAACGAGGAAATGTTCACCGAGGATACGCTCGAGAAGCACGAGGCGCATATCCGCGCCGTCGTCCCGCCGGAGAAGCTGTTCTGGTACGAGGTCAAGCAAGGGTGGGAGCCGCTGTGCAAGATCCTGGGCGTGCCGGTGCCGGATCTCCCCTTCCCGCATAACAACAGCCAGGAGGAGGCGAGAAAGACCTACCATGACCTGGTGGCGGCCGGAATCATTTCCTGGCTGGTTGTACTGACGCTGTTGGCTGGTGCGTACTGGTTGTATAAGGCAAAATACGGGAAGTGATTGTACAAAGAGGACATGGCTTGAGCTCGGGACTGTATCGCACAAAACTTGGAAGGGCCTATGATTCGCGTGCGCTGGAGCTTTGACTCCATTCTGGTATCACTCCTGAGTTGTCTTAGATATCGATAGAAGGGTTTACTTTCATGCGCCGTTGTGGGCAGTATCTGCCCCTCGCCCCCTTTTTTGAACCGTATATGAAATCGATGGCTTGCGCAAGGATGTCCAAAACTCTATGATTAACATGCATGCCAGACGCATTCACGTAAGTCAACAATACCCATAACGTCGGTGCCATTTTAGAAGATGAGCAAAAGAGGACTCACGAATCTTTGCGATAGATCAAGGTCGAGATCAACAATAGGAAAAGCAGATGTATGAGGATATATGACCTCAGGGTTGCCACGGCAAAGTGGTCACCCACCATCTCAGCCTGCTTGCAAGTCCACCTACGAACTTCACATGACACCCACACATAGCAAATCAAGTTTCAAGAGACAGATTTGTATTTAGTCAAGCAAGGTGAAAAATATGTAAGTGATGCAAACGCCCAATACCATCGTACCGAAATGCCCAAAACGCCCGCACATGCGAAAGAAAGTCAATATCCAATCAAGCTCCAACTCCGCCCTCTGAAAGATCCGAACCATCACGATGCGTAAAGCACGGAAAACGCCTCGTCAATGAGCTAAAGAACACGCCGTGTTCCCGCCGCCGGTCATGAATGCGACCTGAGATCCGAGTATACAGCGATCGCTCGGCAGTCGTCATATCGCCGTGCCAGAAACGCCGTTGGAACTTCTCCAGTCGCACGTATTCACCAGGATCAGGAATCCATCTTGCCTTCATCATGCTCCCTCCGCTCTGGAGATCGGAGAACAGCTCTGCCACCCCCTCCAGATATTCCTTGTAGTCCGGCGTCGCCTCAACTGGGATCTCGTCGATCTCTCCCGCCACGAGCCTCTCGACGCAGCCCTGGCAGGTCTCGTCCTTATATCTGAGCGATTTGCAGGCTCCGCAAGCTCGTCGACGGCGCCACTCGCGCAGCAGGTCGTTGTCGGGGGTCACGAACATGTTTTGCACGCAGGCGTGGCATCGACGCTTCCAGTCCTCTTCAGGACGATCGTCTGAGAAATCCAACTGCATCTGAGTGAATCGCGTTGTAGGCTTGATGCGAAAGCAGCCATAGCAGGGAACGTCGGCATACTTTGAAATGTTGTCCTGGGGAGGCGAGTCCGGAGATAGCCCGTTATACCTCTCCCACTTGCGTCGTACAAACCGGTACCGCTTGTGTAGTGGTACCCACGCATGGGGCTTCACTGTATTTCTCATTTTCCAGGTCGTTGCGGCCAAGCGAAGAGTGTCGCGATAGTCAAGATGCTGTACGATGCTCTCAAGTACCTTGGTAGGCAGGAGTTCGAGTGCCGTGTAGGTGCGCTCTGGGATCTCCTGGCTCGTCAAGCAGACAGTGACCTTCTTCATCTCTCCGTTCTCCGACACATAGTCAGCCTGGCACTTGCGGGACTTGGTTCCCGGCCTACCACACTGATGGCAGGGGTAGTAGCAGACGGAGCCTTTCTTCACAGGCTCCAGGTGGCCGTAGAACCGCGTCTGGAGGGCGCAATCCCAGCAGTGCCGCGCCGCGGTCGAGGTAAGTCTCAAGCCTTGCCGCCCGCTCTTTGCCTTTCTCATCTTGTCTCCATAGGAGTCTCTCGGAAGCATGCGATGGCAGAAGAAGCAAGCCCATAGAGCAGCGTTGCGCTTGTACAGGTCGGCAGCCTGCAGAAATTCAACCTGATCCTGACGGAGAAGGACGGTGTGGGGGCTGATGTTCTCGTGGAAATATCTATTGGTGGCCGCGAATTTGAGGATGCTCTTGTAGTCCAGGTGCTTGGCCACCTCAAAATGGACATCGAAGGGCAGAGCCTGAAAGGTGAGTGACGCCATGGTGACTGATTTCACTTGAGCGTGGTGTGGGTGTCGGCTTGCAAACGACACGCCACAGGAGGGTAAGGCAGGCGAAAGGGCAATGCCTGAGGATACGATCATGGGAAGAGACGCCCTTTCGGTTTGAAGGTGAAGGCTAGGGCCCGGAACTGCGTTGCGGCCGTTCGGGTGTTGTTGTACATCCTCGGTGAATGTTGATCACAACTGGATTATGAGGGCTTGAGGCGAATAGGTAATTAGGTAGTGGACAAGTATCGGAGAAACAACCAGGGCAAGATTTTAAAACATTTTACTTATTGATTGAATTGGTACCGAACTTGCTCTGACTTACTTGATTCCAATGATATTGGAGCACTTATATCCAGGCATCTATTCACTGTTGACTCATACCTGTCAAGTTGTCTAGGTAGCTATGCTGAGAGGCTGGGGCTTTCAATGCTCAGCGTCGTGAGTCACCGGCGCCTGTCAGATAGCGTCAACCATACCCGTTGAGCCAATGAATGGGCCCAATTGACTCAGACGGCCTCGTGACCATGGGATTGCAGCCGTGGAGGCCATTGAACATTCTGGGGCATCCAGTGAGAAGGTCTCGATCGACTGGGGCTTTGGGTATGTGTAGGTTTGATTCGAGACTGAGGTGAGAAAGCAACTTGGGGAGAGTGGGGTTTAGCGCAGCCCTTCAGTGCACCGCCTCGCTGTGGCTTATGCTGGCTCGGGTTTGGCCCGCGCCTTCAAAGACCTTCAGTTCAAACCACCAGAGCATGGGAAATCAGCATGCCCTTCTTTCCCAGACCCGCCTTTCAAGAATGTCATGAGTTTCAATGAGCGAATGATCCAAATGACCGGAGGAGAATATTTTCTTGGCTGGACTAACCACGATGCAAGCCACTCTTCAGTGTCTCTCGTGTATCCTACCTTAGACGGGGTTTGCCCTCAAGCAGGCTACTTTAACATTGACAGTGCGACTGGCCAAGAATAACTAATGCATAAAGCTCCCTTGGCTGGTTGCTCGTTTCAACAAGCTTGCAGTCAATCGAGTCAATCAAAGAGCGGAGCTCATGGCCCGAGGAGGCTTCCGCGCCTGGTAACGTCACAACCTACCTACCTAACTGACGCACAGGGCATGCGGCCATGGGCTGGTCACGAATGGGCGACAAGTGTATCTCTTGCTTGTTCTGACATGACCGCCCGTCATTCATTGCGGCAATCTCTGATCTCATTCCAGGTGCTTCCCGCTCTTCCATCTGCATGATCTCACCGGATATACGATCCATATGTGGTGTGGGGTAAAGAAACCCCTTGGTGGTCCCTTCAACCCCATGCCAGGCAGCCCTACACCTATGCCTAAACGAATTCTCATGCGTCGTAGAATCGCAAGAGAGTAGCATTTCATCAAAGAAACATTATCAAATATTCCCAAGTACCGATCTCCAATGCCGAATCCACTTCCTTCGGCACCCACCGTTTCACCCGGCGGCCACAGTATCGCGCGTCCCATCTCCTGCCACATATAGGCAAATCCCCTTCTTCCCTCCATCTTGATACAACCCCATCCCCGGTAACCTCCAATCTACCCGCGGGCCACCCCAAGCACCCCAAGCACACGGGAAAAGGCCGCTTCTCCCCGGATTCCCTTCTCAGCAACGGAGGATGGCACGCAAAACGGACGTCAATTACGCAAAGGGATGGTATCGGGTGCCTGGGGTGCCTAATAACCAATTCCGAGAGACGACTTTGGGAGTGCCGATGATGAGAGCCGAAGCTCAACACCCCAAGCTCGCGGGAAAAGGGCAGCTTTTCCCTGGATTCCCTTCTCAGCATCGGAGGGTGGCACGCAAAACGGACGTCAATTACGCCAAGGGATGGTATCGGTGCCTGGAGAGCCTAATGACCAATCCCGAGAGACATTTTTGAGAGTGCCGATGGTGAGAGCCGAAGCTCACCACCAACTTCCCCTTCTTTTAGGTCCTCATTCGTGACATGATGAACTCCTGAATTGTAGTCCTTCCAGAATGCACTTGGATGATTCAGAGCAGTACTTAAGCCACCTCAAACGGCGCAATTGTGAGTGCCAACAAGCAAAGAAAACCGTGGACAAGTATCGCATCTCATTTCTCACCACCTGTCTCGCAAGCCTACCGTCCCAGAAACTCAACTTGATCTCGACATGATGCTCGGTCTCACCAGTCTCAGCCTCGCGGCGTTTCTCCTCGCGTCCAACGCTATGGCCGTCCTCGTCACAGTCCCGGATTTTGGTTCCAACCCAACTGGTCTCACAATGGAAATCTCAGTCCCTCCAAACCTTGCTCCAAAGCCAGCCATCATCCTTGCCCTCCACGGCTGCGGCGGCTCTGGCCCAGCCTACGCTCGCCAAACAAAGTACATCTCCCTCTCCGACAGCAAGGGGAGCTTCATTGTAATCTACCCTAGCTCCAAGAAGGACAACAACTGCTGGGACGTCGCCACAGTCAAGACCCTGACTCACGAAGGCGGCGGTGACAGCAACGGCTTGGCGAATATGATCCGCTACACGATCGGCAAATACGGCGCCGACCCAGCCAAGGTCTTCGTCACGGGCACCTCGTCCGGGTGCATGATGACCAACGTCCTCTGCGCAACATACCCAGACGTGTTCGTCGCCGCGACATGCTACTCCGGCGTCGCAGCAGGTTGCCTGGCCGGCTCCCCCGGCTCGAGTCCCCAGAGCGCGGATCCGACGTGTGCGAACGGCCGCGTCGTGAAGACGGGTGCGCAGTGGGCCGCGCAGGTGAGGGCTATGTACCCGGGATACAACGGCAGCTATCCGCGTCTCATGACCCTCCACGGCGAGGCGGACTCCTTTGTCAACTACCCCAACCTAGCGGAGCAGCTGAAGGAATGGTCTGCGATTCAGGGGTTATCTTTCACCAAGAATACCACTGATACACCCAAAAGCGGGTGGACGCAGATTGTGTATGGCGACGGGAAGAAGCTGGTAGGGTACTCAGTCAGGGGTGCGGGACATACTGTTCCGGTTCAGGACAACATGGACCTGGAGTGGTTTGGACTCTAAGTGCAAGCTTCGAAGCAGCCACGTACTGTAAATATTCAGCATTATGATTTATATGTATGATCACTTGAACCAACAGATACGCCGTTGCGCCTCTTCAATCTCCCCTACCATGTGTTTCCATATACCGTTTATAAACCTGACGGCCGAGTTTCTCTCAAAACATTTCCTTAAAGTGGTGAAATACAGTCCCGTTATTCCCTTGAACACCATGCATCCCGGCAGAATCAGGCGTCGGTAAGCCTGTATTCGCTAGGCCGTTCATATTCTCCGCCATACCCGGGGGAAAGCCGCCCATGCCCAAGTAACCTTCGAAAATCCGGCTCATTTCAGTAACGATGCGTGTGCCATTGTTAGGCGACCCAGTGCTGCTTCCGACGGACTCCATACCCGGCGTGTTCTGCTGTGGCGGGTGCTGGATCGATGGCGCTGACATGGACGGCCTCCCGAACGGGCTGATGGGGGCCGGGCTATTGGGTATCCTTCCACTGGCCAGACCAGCCATCGCTATCGCGGCAGAACTGTGCGGATCATCTTCGTGCTGTTGGCGGAGACCAATCCGAGGCGCGACTTCTTTGAGAGACCCAATCGTTCGCCAGAGACGTGTTGACACCCAGCTCTTGGCTGAGAGGTCCTTGACCAGCTCCAAGCCCATGTAGAACTCGTCACGGCAGGAAGAGCTAAAGCGAACTGGAGCGTGAACGGAGGCTAGAAAGACGACTGCAATTGCAGAAGTGAGGAACTGGTGGTAGAACACCTGGATCTTTCGATACAGGTTTGTCGTGTTGTTCAGATGAGTGAGGTACCGAATTGTGTCCTTCGCAAGATCCACAACACGTTGAGCTTGGGTGAGATTGCTCATAATGCTAGTAGCGCTGTGGAGAATAGGAGTATAAAGCCAAATACGGATCTAAGATCATGCGTCAGTCGGCCCATCAGTACGAACGACTGGCTATGCACGACTTACCTGATTCAACCGAAGATATGTCCAGATCCGTAGCCTCTGCAGATTGTACGAGGGGGTCGAAGTCATTTGCTTCTCCTTGTCCCAATTGCGAAGCTTGACCTCCTCCGGAACGCTTTCATACCACTGCAGAATCTCTTGATCCAGCATTTCCATGTCCTCATGCCTTAGTTCACGGGCCAAGACTGGCCCGAAATGAGCAACCTGTCGCCAAACCTTGGCACCTAGCCTCGAATAGGTGATCATGGCAACAAGATACGGATACTCGTCCTGGCACTATATTAGCAAGCGAAACCCAACGATCACGGCCCCGCAAAAGAGGGATGCATACCGGCATGGGGAGGTCAGGATCCACTTCCTGGTCCTGGACAACGTAAGGGAGACCAGTATTGAATGCCCACCGTCGGTCCAGCACGTATGCAGACCAGAAGCTGTTCAGGGCGTTCTTTCGTTCTTGGTCATCCTGTATCTTGGTAATGCCACTTCTACGATGGATACCCAATTCCAGACACAATCTTGCTACCTGTCCCATGACCCTCCACGCCAGAATCTCATCATTCGAGAGGAATCGGTAGCCCGCAAGTAGCGCAAGCAGGGGGAGGTTGGCGAAGCTGCTCGCATCGGCCATGAGCTTCCTATTGACGATAGCCTCCATGCTTTCGTACAGCTGGATGGCTTTCTCGCTATGGCCATGCTCCTCCACAGCGAGTGCGCAACACATGACCATCTTCAGCTGCAGGGTTTTCTCGTCGTTCAGATTTGGAACTATCCCCTGTTTTCTTGCAGACTCCATAAGCGAGGTCAATGCCTTGGCATGATTGATGACGGTCTGGATTTGCAGGACAGGGTACATGATGCCGACCTCCTCCTCATGGAGACGGCAGAGTCGAATCATCTCGTCCTTGTCAAACTCCCACAGCGGGTCAGGCGCTGATTCCGACGGCAGTATCCGAACGCCACCCTCGTCTGACGACGGGGCTGTATGCTCGTCGCCCTCCCCAATACCCTTGTATCCCATATTGTGAATCGTGGTGTTGGCGACGTCGAGGCTGAAGGCCGTGCTGGTCGGTCCGCGGAAGGAAGGCTGCTTGAGCTGGGTTAGCTCAGGCTTACCAAGAGACAACAGGAAGCTTGCTGGAGAAAGCGTGACTATCCTGGGGTGAGTGGAGGGGAAGAGGGGAATTACCTTGTCCTGAATCGGCGCGAGTCGCAAAGCCTCGGACCGTAGGGTGCTCATGTTCTGGTAGAGGTTATCAACCTGCTGTTGGAGCTGGCTCATGTGATCCGCCATGCGCCTGAACTCTTCCGAGTCCTTAAAGCTATTGGAGCAACAGTTCGGGGCATAGAGGCAATTGAGGTTGAGATTGCCACACCGCTGGCAAGGCGTTTCGCCATTGCACTTGATCTTCCGTCTCTTGCATTCATTGCTGCGGCGAAGGAAAGCGAAGAAATTAGCGGCGTTCTTTGGCTTGCAGGATACGAACAGATTGCTAGCTCGAGCGGTCTGCAATACAGCGTGGACGCCAGAGGAAGGGTGCCAAGTGCTTGCATAAGGGAGGTGTGGCCGAGTAGAGAGGAATGCTCGCAACGAAAATGCTTCTTACCATGCGATGGAGATGTACTGCAAGATGGACCCATTAGCTATCAATCAGTCTCGGGCACACTTGGGACAGCAAAATGATGACGCCGCAGGAATACAGCACAAAAAGCAAAAGTCCCGGGAACTTACTCGATTGCGTTTGCTCCGCTGCTTGCTGGCACTTCCCTCGTCCTCGGATTTTCTCTTGGCTCCATATGCTTCATGGGCGTGCCGTACAGCCCCCAGCTGGTGGGCGGAATTGTCTCCGGGGGTCGCGGAAAGAGGAGAGTTGGCTGTGTGCTGGTGTGGAGATTCGGAATACGCGGCGGCGGCAGCACGCTCAGCTGGCAATGGAACATTGGCTTGTGTGAGATATCGCAGGTCGCTCACCTGCGTTTCGATCTGCTCCATTGTTCCATCGGCTAGCGATTGATCGCGACGAGGGGGGCTTTTTCTTGGGAGGGCAAACAGTGACGATTTCGCACCCTTCTTGAATGGGTCCAATTTCGCGCTTCCTCACCTTGCACGTGACCCCCCCCCCCCCCCGGGTCCTGCTTTTTTCTTTTCTTTTCTTTTCTGGTTCTGGTGAAGCTGAGAGGAACCAGGCCCCATGCCATGCCATGCTACCCGCCATCTGCCACCTGTGCATCCTTGTACCTTGCCTCCAGTTTCTTAATATACCGTGCTTAATAATGCCGAGGTAGCCTCCTGGGTGTCAACTAGCACGGTACTCCGTACATAACTCTACAACGTTGCGAATATTGGTCGTCTAGGTTTTGCTTCACATGCTGATTATATCCGAGTCTGCGTACCTAGCCTGGGGAGCATTTGGTCTCGTTTCTATCCGGTACACCCTTCTGGAAAATCGAGAATCATCATGTTGCGAGCCTCCTATTGATGGCAAACTCCTTCGAAAAATGATTTGCTCGCCAGGGGGTTTCATAATCAAGAACAAAAGTCGCTCGCACCGTGGTCCGACCCATCCCTGAAGCTGGTTTATCACATTCGATGCTCAAAAAGGCAACTCCTCCACCAAAACAACAGGCCCCCTACGCTGATGATTTTGGTGGCATGAAATGCTGGGGGGGGGGCGTAGTCAACGAGGCGAAAGAAAGATTTTGCAAACCTCGGTTCATCATAAACTGACTGGTAGGTTCGCAAATTGAGGCTTTTTCGTTACGCCAATCATCCGCAACTCTTTCGGCTCCCTAACGGAGAATCGGGTCCTGCAGAGAGGCAGCTGGAACAGTTGGCCTCGCCACCCAGCATTTCAGCTCTGCCTAGTAGCCAGGGTGGCGATGTACTGCTAACTGCTGCTCACTCCATCGACCACTTTGTCTTTAGGTTTGTTGATAATGGTCTACTTTCTCGCAGTTCTAGGTGTGGACTAGTATTCCAAATCTCCAAATCCGCCATGCGCGCGCGGAAGTTTGAAACCCATCGTTAACACGCTCAGAACTGTTACCTATGAAGATTCCGATTGCACCCGCGGACGGAATGCATGGTTGCTATGGAGCATGTATTTAAATGGACAAGGTCGATATTAATAAACTTCTACATTTATACTCGGGATGAGATCACTTCTGTGATGTAGTAGACTACTCTCAGGCTAGAAATAATTGAACGCCATAGCTTTTGGTGGGAGGAGGCGAGCTCGGCACTCTCAGTCTAGCAACAGTATCAGCAGTGAAGCCATCTATCGTGCTGTCGGTCAGTTCCAAGCCCCGGATGATATACTACGGGCAAAATATCCCAGTTAGGAGCTAATATGGGGCTCACACTCCTTGATAGCTGTGTTGGCAACACTTAGGCCAATGTGATCAGAGGCTGCCCATTTATAAAATCCAAAATCTGTCAGTTCTGTAAATATTCGATCAGGACTATATAATTGAGGAGAACCAGACGTTTTCAAGGAACCCCACCGGCCTCTAGTCAAGGCTCACAACAATTGCACTTACGATTTTGGAAGACAGGCAGACAAGCCACGATACTTTGGCCTGTTCAGAGGTTGAAAATGAATTCGGGTTGTCTCGTAGATTGAAATATTGTCCCATGTCCCATGTTATATTACCCCAGTCAGTTCCGACCTCTCACTTCTCGGGTTCGGTCACCTCTCACTACCTTAGTCTGTTTGGTTCAGATGAGCACCTGCTTGGCTTCGGCTAACTTCTGCTTAAACCATTGGTGGCGCCTCTATCACAAAGAGCAACCGCACCAGAAGTTTCAACTCTGCAGATGAGCCCAGAATTGCGTTCCGTCAGAGACAAAGAGCTCAGAATTGGGCAACCGTTACAGGCCGTCACAAAGGAACTGGTTGGGCGACTAGCAGGCCCAGGGAATCTGCCATAAACGGCATATGCCGGCCCAAGGCGGGCAGGCGAGCTTGATCGGATCTAAATATCCACCCTCATCCATCGAGCTACAACCTAATTCTAGACCAGATCGCCCAGGCCCTTCAACGAATCTGTATGTACAATACACACTGTTAGAACATGCCTGACCACACTACCACGTTACGACGCATTCTCACTCAGCAGAAGTCGTTCGTACCTTGCAGCACGACGGCCACAAGAAACACCTTTGCCCCAATTTGGCCGCAACTGGAAAAACCCATCGCTATTTGGGACGACTTCAATTTGAATAACCTCAGTGACAGCTATGGCCACGTCCTCGACTTGGAGTTCTCAGAATCATTGCTGAAATGCCCCCGACCAAACGAGGCGCTTGGTGGCGTCGTTATCGGCACGTCAACGGACATTAACCATCTGACAAGCTGGAACGATGGCCTAATGCAACCGACCCTCCAGTTTGCCAAGTCGCATCTTCGACTGTACCCGGGCGTTATCCTTCGCCACCGGTGTTCAACTGCTGACCGGTCAGCCCTCGCCAGCATCCCCAACGGGGCCAAGAGACTTGCTGTAGACCACGTTATTTCGTTGGATGATTTCCCTGGGACGAACCTCGTGGTCGGCCTTGGCAGACCAAGCTCGAAATGGAGCGGCAGGACACTGGCAAATCACCTCGTCCAACCAACGCTTGAGCTCCTCAATCCGCTGAGACAGCTAGCCAACTTATGCAAGACCGCTGGCACTCGGTATGGGTACATTCAAACAAACGAAGAGCTGGTGGCGTGCTGCTTCAGTGATCTTGGCGGATGTTTTAAGGCAGCCATCATGCCGATCCCGTGGACCAGGTACGGCGTCGATGTGCTCACGACGGATCTCGCGCTGTGGTGGCTCACCATGCTGGCAATGTCGGGCCAGCATCATCGTGCGATTGTGAGCGAGAGAGAAATGGTCAGGATCTGCGACTGGGACGTCGTCTATGTGGACGAGGAGCGAGGCTGGGTACGTCGTCATCGATACTCAAATGTTGAGAAGCCCACAAGCCCTCCCCAGCCTCCGAGCAACGGCGTTCCCTCACTTGGCAACGTTACGGCTCCCACAGTTGGTGTCGGTCTCGACGTAAGCGCATGGTTCAACATTGATGACCCCGCTGGGGATAGTTTCGTCACTGTCTTTGGTTTCAGTGCTGCCGACTTTGATGATCCTCACGCAGCCAGCTTCCCATAGATAGGAGAATGCCGTTGATCACGAGACGGGTCCTACTGCACAGCAAATGAATGCTACATGTCAAGAGACAGAGCTGCCAGAGTATTGATCCACCGTCCTTACGCTGTCGCTGTTGCTTAGCCGGGGTGTTACGGGCAGTCATGTCTCCTCTTGTTCTAGATATGGTAGTATTGGTTCTACTAGTATGGGAAATCGAATATGGCTGGTGTATTTGGCTTGCTGGAAAGACGGATTCATTTTGCTCTAGATAGAATATCAATTGTTCCTTAGCCCGCCTCCCCGACGCTACTGCCACTTTGACTGCTGTTCTGACTGCTTCCATGGTCATCGTCCTATTTGTTGCCCCGACCGTTACTCCGGTTACTCCACAGCCGCCACGGACATTGTCTACTTTTTCTCCCTCACTTTACTTAGACAAGACATCTCCATGACAGCCTCCTCTACCTTACCAATATAACTTTACCTCAGTTCTTTATGTTACCATCCTCTCACAGTCACTCAGCTCTCCCAAAGACTGACCCACTACGCATGTCGAAGCGCACCGAGATTTAACAATCCTGCCAGCATTGAAGCCTAATATAGGTTCTAGGACACCTAAGGCAAAACACCACCTCTTCACCAACCTTTGCTACAGATCACGTGTTGTACAGAGCACATGAACATTCAGGCATCGTGGCATGCAGGTACATAAGTCAACCATGCTTATTGGAGAAAGACATTTATTTAACTGTCATACAGAGGGGAAGAGCTGAAATACATTTGCGAAGAATGCAACCAAATCAGACGCCTCGAACTTTACCTAATGTAGAAACTTATTGTACTAGCTGCTAGTGACCATGGGGGGTCCTCCGAAGACGGGTGCTGAAACTGAAAGGGGGATGGGGTTTTGCAGAGAAGATGTTCCAACTTTGCGTAAATACCATTTTGGCTCAAGTATTGGATGTTTATAACCGTCCTTAAAGATCCACACAACTAAGTAGTCCCGTTCAAGGCCTTTACCATCCGTGTGAGCAGGTTTATAGTACCACCTAGGCGGATTGGTATCGAGATGTCGGCGCGTTTTTGATATCCCTCCTGCAGGCTTTCCACGGCTGCTGCCCTTTGCCTTTTTCCTACCCGACTGTTGTTCATCCGCTGCTCCTTTGCCGTCACTGCCCGCAGAGGTTCTCCAATCATACAGCCGCGGGTCGACGAACGAACAGAAACGCTTCTCTAATGGCGTAGATCTCAGATGGTATTTGACAATACCCATGTTATGCTCATCTTCGGCAGGAACTGTGCGGAATCTGATTTTCTTCTTGCCACTCCCGTGTTCCTCATTATAGAGTTTCGCCATTTCGTCCAAATTCCAGTAGTCCAGCACGCTGAGTCGGAAAGTTTCATGCTCTAGGGCGGATATCAGGTCAGGCGTCAAGCGTGGATTCAGCTCGGGATTCGTCCTGAAATGCGGGAAGGTGATGGCTGTGCTGAGGTCGGAGATCTTCCCATTGACAAGCTGTCGATGCGCCATGTCGATGTTGATGATGCCGAGCTGTTGCAATTGCATTGTGGTTCGGAACATCCTTCTCACATCCCTCGTCCGTAGATCCTCGTCAACTTGACCGAACTCCTTGACGATGCCCCGGAAGGGCGGGAGCCGGTTGTCTCTCCCCAGAAAGCGGGGACGCATTTTCGGTCCGTTCCACTCTCCATTCCCTTCGAAATCGAGACGAAGGTGGCTGAATTGATTGTTCATGGCACGTTCGTGGTCCTCATCGAGGAGCAGATAGCCGAAGCAACGGACTGCCAGCTCCTCGTGGCCAGCTTCTTGAAGGCGACCAAAGGCACGACATTCAGCGTTGAACGGCTCTGCATAAGGGTAGAAGGCGCTCATCATTTCGAGATCGTCGGGGTCGGTGCTGTCCTCAGGTTGAAACCAGTCATCATCGTAGACGAATCTAAACTATGGACAGGCCAACTGTTAACAGACTTTTATGAAAATTCATGTGTTGAGTCTGGCTTACCAGTTTCAGTGCATATACCTGCCCTAAGATCATAGTTTTGAAGACATGTGAATGCCCGCCTCCTCCGAGGTATCCCAGGAATTCGATTTTCTGCGGTCCAGAAAAGTCGAACGCCTTCAGCTTGGGGCCATCGCAGTGTGGCAGTGGCACCAAATCAGCGGCAGACTGGGGCCAATCTGGATACATGATGCAGCAAAGACGTGCTTTGAGCGAACGAGAGACGACGGGAATTTGTTAGCGGTGACAAGATCAATCGGGAGGATTATGGGAAGATAGTTGAAGAACGAGAGGAGAAGGCTAAGATGGTTCATTTTAAAGTAACCCATACTCATGCTTGACTGTCTTTGTGATGGGATGCTTTCAGACGTCGCCATTGTTAGAAGCGGAATGCACGAACGATACTTGAATTCTATTAGTAATCAGGCTTGAGCCACATCCTAGCCACGGTAAGGTAGTTTGAAACAAAGGAAGACCTTTGTTAATAGGATTGCGTGGGAATATATAGCTAACATTTCTCTTTATTGTACGATAATTGTGGCGAGGCTATAGTGGCGTAATAGCTGGTAACTCTGTACCGCCGCCAATAGATTTGATAGCAGAACAGGATACTGAAGACCAAATCGTAGTAGAGCGGGCGAATTGGTTTATACGTAAGATTGGGATCTAGGTTTGCCAGGAATATATTTAATTTAATTTTATAGGTCTTATTCGAGCCATTGCGTGTAGGATACGGGGTTTATTGTATCTGTTGCGTAGAAACCGTTGTGTTAGGCCTACTGTGCTTTGCAAAGCAGAAACGACGAAAGAATACGCCTAAGGATTTACATGAATGTGTCTTATTCAATCCCTATTTCCTTTGGTGATAGGCTCTAGAGGCTGGGTTAGACTACAAAAGTTCGAGGTCAAGGGGCTCGGGGGATGCCATTTCTGAATTCAAAACCGCGCCAAATCTCAACTACACAGTGGCAAAATCCTTGGACGACCAGTGCCGGGGTATTCCCTAAATATCGTTTAGAGTTAGGGAGCGACTTTATCTGGGTTACGGAAAGCACTCGAAGGGCGTTGCGGTTAGAAAACAGGCCACTCAGGACGAGGCTCGTGTCTAATATCGGTGGTGGCGTCTCACCCTAAACTGATGCTCAATAAGGTAATGGTGACATAAGAAACCGCTAAGCTACACAATGTGCTGCCCTTTGAAAATCTCTTCTCTCGGAGTAGGCGATTTACTGTGGATCCAATCCCCGGCCGTTTGCAAACAAAGTTAGAGCGCCAATAAATAAGCTTCAGGGCTGAGCTGCTTATTAGAATGCTGACTACCAGCACCCCCGAACCAATGCGGCTAGGGTCTGACAGATTCCAATGCAAAGGCTGCAGATTGGCCCTACTAATGCAGCTTACCACTGTGCCACTGTCCTGGAAATCGCAGGCTCCGAGTCTCCAACAATAGAATTGTAATTGGCGGCCCGTCAATTGGTCAGATAACATGCGCGTGGGACGCATTACACCCGTTCGTCGCTGTTGGTCCGTGAGCGCAAGCATATGATGCCACTTTGGACGCTTTTGGAAGTTGGTGTCCCTCGCTCAAACTGGCCTGAGGTTTCGACGATTTAGAAGCCGGCATCGAGGTCAAGTATATAAGGCTTGGATCTCGAAGCACCGATGGATGACGAGCTGCTCAACAAGCCCATTCATCATTCAGTGATACCTCATATTTGCTCTTCCTCACTCTCATCAGCAATAATTCAAAGTCCCGAAATGGCTCCCGTTTACGCAGACCATCCATTTGAGATCCTCCACACTCCGACTTATTTACTGCCCAAGGATGTCAAGGTGGGTCACCAATGATTCCAGACATTTCGTCATCCACTTGAGTCCAATCACTTAAGCTAATCATGACGGACAGCCCGATCTTTTCCACAGGATGGCTTCGGAGATGGTCATTCTCCACAACATCGTCATTCGTGGATTGAACTCGATCTATCTGCAAGCCGCCTACATCGAGCCAGAAGACGAGTTCGCATTCAGCAACTACATAGTTCAATGGTACAGGCTGATCGATGCCCATCATCTCGGCGAGGAGACCTTGTTTTTCCCCGCCGTCAACAAAATCTCGGGCGAGTCGGGCTACATGGATGCCAATGTAGACCAACACCAGGCATTTCATGAAGGCCTGGAGGAGCTTGGAGGGTACGCAAAGGCGTGCGTTGCTAAGACGGAAAAGTACGACGGCGAAAAGGTGGTTGCCATGATCGATAGCTTTGGCCCGACGCTGGTCACACATCTGAACGATGAAATCCCGACGATTCTCGGCATGAGCAAGTTTGGGGAGGAGAAGATGGAGCCACTCGAGGCCGTATATGCACAAGAGGCAAAAGAGGTCATTGTAGGTGGCGGACATGCAACTCTCACAAACGTTTCTTACTGACTTGTTACAGGGCTCAATGGGCCTCCTCGATGGCCTGCCCTGGGCCGTTACCAATATCGATCGGTACCATGAGGACTCGCTCTTCTATAGCTTCCCCCCAGACCCTATCGCCAGGGCCATCTTGTTCGTTGTTCGACATGTGACATGGTGGGTGCATAGCGATTGGTGGAAGTTTGGGGCGTGCGACCGAACTGGCAGGATGCAACCGCTGTATGCAGTGCCTGATAAATAAATGCGTCTCGACTTGAAACAATATTGCGAACGGCATGACGGTGGGAATAAACAAGGGGTGAAGCTGCATGGCGTCTCTTAGCTTATAGCGGTTCATCAAGCGGGGAGTTATGGTTTAGTAAGCGCAGATGGTTTGTCAGATATTAGCGGATGTTAGTGGCGTTCAGGACCTAAATACCAGCGTGTGGGGTTACCTCGACTAGATCTCATCACGTAGGTATGTATTAAACAGTCTAGTTAGGATGTGTTGTCAACCATATGCACAGTCAAACTCCACTTTAATGCTTCCTGGCAGATATGGAGGCTCGAAATATAAATGCAGACCTAATGCAGTCAGCAAATGCACCGAGCCAGGCTTTATCAGACCAATGCCGCAAGTTGTGGAGGAGGGATGGAGTGAAGGGAGACATCAACTGTGACACGATAGCTCCAGGGTCACATTGGCAGCGGCACCATGGCCCTCTGAGAATGTCCTGAAGGTCTTCTACGAGCACCCAAGGTGCCCCAACTAAGGGTAGCCACAACTTGTGGGTGTAACTTCGCATTTGTTGTGATTGAGCGCAATGCTCGTAAAGTGGCCGTCGGAGACCCGCTGATCACCACGCTAATTACTACTCCGTACCTGTGGAAACGGTTACAGTTGATTACCTAAAGTGGATGTGGACCTTAAGCTTAAGTGGGCCCCCCCCCACCGCCTGTATCACAATTGGATAATTAGGCTTCATCCAACGACAACACAAACCGCCGGAAACCGTACTCGTCGCCAATTGGCGGTAGTCGGTGCCTCATTGGGCCTCAGTTGTGGTTGCGATGTCTCCAATGCCTATAGGCAATCCCATGGGGGGCGGTATTGTGCTGCTGCCAGCCTCAATGGATCGCCAATCCACGCGACTGCGTCTCACCCGCCGATGCATCCTGCGTCCCGCGTCACAATTCGTTCCCATTTCGCCAGAGGAGACACCCGAGACCCACTTCCGCCTTCAGACTATCTTTAACCGGTCCCCTTTCCCGCGGTTGATCAATCGCTACAACAGCAAGGAGATATTGCTCGTCATTGATGGCTCCTGCTTACACAATGGCGGGAGAGAGCGTGGCCAGGAACCAACGGCTGGCTCCGCATTCATCTATAAGACAGGTGGAGTTGCATCCTCGTCCATTCATGTAGAGTCCCCCGCAGCGGCAACAGCTGGGACAATCACAACACGAACTACACTCCCATTCATCGACAGTGGGGAGCCCCCAACTGGCAAAGTTGGCTTCCGCCTCGAGACACAAGGCCCCGATGGCACGATCGTGGACCACACGAGCAACCGGGCTAAACTCCGTGCTGTGATCGCAGCACTGGAGTTTCGCGCCTGGCACGGCGAGGGTTGGCGGAGCATCGTCATCGCGACGGATCTCGAGTATGTGGTCTACGGTGCAACCAAGTGGTTGCCCATCTGGGTTCGACGGCGATGGAAGAATAGCGACAAGAGGAAAATTGCAAACCGCGATATGTGGGAGGAGATGCAGGGCCGTATTGAGACTCTGAGGGCGTATGGGACGGAGGTTTCGTTTTGGTTACTACCGTCTCAGAGGACCCAAGCGGTAAACGCGGGCGCGGGTCGGAGTCTCATTAAAGAAGCGAAGGATGCTGCGAGGCAAGCGGCGAGCATCAGACCAGACGAGGTGGCGTTTGAGTTCACCAAGATACACGGGATTCTTGTATGAATCCAAGAAAGAACTTTGGCGTGCCTTTATTACGGGGATCAGAAAGTATAACGGGAACTTCACCACACTCTTTTAAGGAGGACTGGGCCAAAAACTGGTAAGATCCATCAGATGGGCGCCCCACCAGTTAACTCCCGAAATCCACTGGACACCATCATCCACATCTATTCTGAACCGTCGACTTCTACTCCAAACTTGATCGCTGCTGGCAGTGATAATTTGAGCAGCTATGTTTTATTTCTTTTGAGTTTAGGATACCTAGTTACTGTGAATTTCTTGTTGGTTGAGGAGGCTTATGCATGGGGAATGAACTGTTGGATGTATTGTATGACTATATACAGGATAAAGAAACACCCTAATCTAAGCGCCTCGTGCTGAATCCTAATAATGGGAGCCTGGTTTTATTGTCAAGTGGGTATGCCTCCGTCGTTTACGAGCATTGCAGCCCTCCACTGGCCATACAGACTCGGCCCATGATTCCCTTGCAATGAGCCCCTTCCCAGCCACCTTCATGTGGAATTGACAGGCCCCTCTGTCTCTATGCCTTCAATCTCTCTTGTTCTCTAGCACAAGCTCTCCCCGAATGTCAGGCTAATGGCAGCGTTCCCTCCTCTGCGTCTGAGCGTTTCCTTTCCCCTACCAATGTGTACATAGGTTTGATAGTGACGGCTGGTATGACGCTATGCACTTTGTGAGGCTTGACTGGTTGAAGACAATAACATCAGCGAGCCATCACGTATTTTCAACATTACACCCGCCTCTAACACAACATCCTCTTTGCTGAGTAGTCATGGTATTGAGCAGTTACCCTGTCATAGTAATATTCCTTCCTAGGACCTCACGAGTCCAACAGAAACTTCGATATCAGTGTTTGCCAAACCATACGTCTTGCAGTCAACTGTTCTCAGCAAGGCATCTTTTGTCTCATCTAAACGAGATCTTTGATCGAGATTTTGTATTACATCGCTCCATTCTGCTGTTGTTTATACCCCAGCGCCCAATTGTGGCTCACAACTACTTCGGCAACTTTTCGGACACCAAGCTGATACTTCGCAAGACTCTCCCCTGTCTTGGCGGTTGGAAGCTTGTTTTCCGAGAAACGGTAGGGCTCCTTTTGCCCATTCGCAGCCATCTCAATGAGCGCCTCAGCCACTAAATGCTTTCAATGCAGCCTTAGAGACGGATATCCTTTCCAACCTTGGCTACTTAAGATGACCTCAAATCTTCGGCAGCAATACGTCGGAGTCGATCGTTGGACATAGCCATCAGCTACGCGTATGATTATAGGATGATGGAGGACAAGGTCTAAAGCAATTCTTGGAAAATACTGAATTCAACTATCACGCTCAGTAGAAAGTAGAAGGTATGCCCCCGTTCAAAACCGCAATATTCTTAGCGTGATACATCGCAGGCACCTCCCGGTAGCCAGACTGCCTCACGTCATCCAAGTCCAGAATGTGCTGCAGAGCCGGTGGAAGGATTCTTGACTTGCACATCGAACAAAAGTCATTGCTTAGAAACTGACAGGAGTCGTATAATGATTTAAGTCTAAATGCGACCCCGCATTCTCATCAATCTACAATTCAAAATAACTCTAGGGTACGGGGTGAGGAAAGCCCAATTCATCGGTGTAAAGAATAGGAATCTTTCAATGGCTTCCATGGATCCGCCTGATCTTTCCATGTAAAGCTAACACTCCCTTAGGAAGAAATTACCCCGTCGCCCTTTATAAAATCAGCGCACCGGGCCCCCATCATCATCGCCGGAAACATAGTATGGCAAGATGGTACCTCGGGGAAAGCGCTGGCATCAGCAACTCGCAGGTTTTTGAATCCATGAACCCGAAGATCCTGGTCGACAACGCCATCCGTAGGGTCCAGTGACATGCGGCAAGTGCACGAGTAGTGCATGGCCGTAGTTCCAGAAGAGAGAACAAACTGGTCTATGTCGTCATCTGATATAGTGTCCCATTTCTTCGGGCCATCATTACTCTGGGATGGGATCGTCTGGACTGTTGTAATAGTCTTCGTCATGTCCTGGAATATATCTTCACTCGTCTCCAGCATCTTTTTCTTCTCTAGCTCATCCCTGATAACCGTCGGCGACACATATACGGATGCCGCGTAAGGATAGTCGGAGTTCTCGACAAACTCGTCAGCAAGACGCATGGAGAACCTTGCCGCCTTTCTAGCTGTGATAAGATCCTTTGGGTTTGTGAAGTAAGGGTAAAAGATGCGCGGGTGCTCCTCTGGATTCGTCGATACTAGCTCAATGTGCCCTTCCGAAACGGGTTGAATGAGGCATGTGAGGAAGCTGATAATGCTCTTGTCCTTCGCGAATCCCTCAGTCGATGCCAGGGGAACCATCATCACCTCTACATCAGGAATATTACGAGGCAGCGTCGCGTCCATATTGTCCACCACAGTCTCTCCTTCCTCTCTTTCCTTCACCTTGAGTGTTGTCTCGTCGAGGGCTGTCGATCGGAGGAAGACACATCGGGGTGCCGCGCTGTTGTGGAGGACTCCGATCCCTAGGACTATGTAGAGTATAAACTGCCACACCGCCTTCCAAGCTGTATACATTATGTGGACTGACTCGGCCCACGGAACCTCGAGCATGATGCCGAATGCGATATGGTCTTTCAGGTGCTGTCCCACGGGCAACTCGCGAACCTGGGGAATGCCGACGTTTCTGAGTTCATTTTTGGGGCCAATTCCATTCAGCATTAGCAACTGTGCGGTGCCAAATGCTCCGCTACAAAGAATAACCTCGCGATGGGCTTTCACGAAGAATTCTTTGGCACCGGGGCTTCCAGCGGGTCGGAAATATACACCACGGACGGTCGTTGCCCGACCGTCCATGGCTAGCTTGGTAACAACAGTGCCTGTGCAAATCGACAGATGCTTCTTTCTCTCGATTGCAATCCGTTTGTTCAAGAATGCAGAAAACGCGGATATCCGACGGCTCTGTCTGTCGACGGCCGCCTCGACTGTAAAGTACCCTTGGGCTGGAGCGTTCGATGAGTTTAGGTCGCGAGCTATGGGAAGGCCGAGATTTCGACAGGGCTTTTCTAGGCTATCGTAACGGGTCAGTTGCATTCAGGGATGTGTTGAAAGAAAGGAGAATGTGTAAGTCTTACTAAGAATACCACTTCTGCGATTCTTGGACAATACGGGGCTGGAATGGACCTAGATAGACATATCAGGAATGACGACAATAGAATATACCTGCGCCGAATATCAGGTATTCACAATTGGGATAATTACACAATGGGAGAATGGAGGAAGCAGAGTCTCTCAGGAGCCACAACGAAATGGAGTGACATTACCTTCATGCCCGCGGGAGGGGTCATTTGGAAACGAAATTGCGTTCTCCAGAGACCGAAAGTACGGCTCAACTTTCTCCCAACTCCACTTGTCGAGCCCTCGCGATTCAGCCCATTGATTATAGCCTCCAGGAACTCCACGAGTTACAAGTGCGCCGTTAATGCGAGATGTACCGCCGATAGCATTGGCACTGACGAGCTGCAACTTAAAGCCGCCTCGAGCAGCGACTGGGGCGGACCAGCGATTGGTTACGCCTGGCCCGCCCGATAGGTAGTTCATACTCATGAGCGGTATGCGGGACAACCAGTTATCGTCGACTTTGCCCCTGTCTATAAGCAGGACGCTAACCGTCGGGTCTTCTGAGAGCCGTGAGGCAAGAACGCAGCCTGCGGTGCCGCCTGTGAGTAGAAAGAGGATGACCCCACTGATTAGCAAAGAAGAATGAAAGTACGAGCATCGGAGAAGGAGGGCTTTGCTAACCACCGACAATAACATAGTCATATGCTTTTCCACCAACCTGGTCTGAACGCAGCTCGGGATATGATTCAGAAAAAGGCCACATGTTTGCTCTTCAGCGACGAGTCGGTACGAGCTGGTCTTGGTCTGCAGAATTGGTCAATGAAGGGGGAGAGGATAGAGGGGAAGCCCAGTGCGAAGAAAGAAGCAAGATGAGTTGGGCTTTTCACCCTAACATTCCGGCTCTAACAGATGCAGGTGCGTTAAACGGACGGGCATTTGGCTTATATGAATTGGCCAGGACCCATGTGAAGAGGCGTTTCTACATTGGGATGTATTACCCAGTTAGTCTGACTCTAATTCGGGAATGCTTGTCCTTCTCTGCTGTCTGATTGGCGCATGTGCCGCGCTGCGGCCGCCCCCACAGGGATAAGTTATACAGATTACCAAGGATCGTGTCAATATCAACCGGCAGAGTCGCAGGGAAACATCAATGAACTACGGTTCATCCAGAAGCTAAACTGCAACACACAGACCTGGCATTCGCCCAATCCAATGAACTTGAGCAGATCTCTGCCATCAAACTAAATTCGCCATCAGCCACGAGTAAGCTTGATACTGGCGTCTCCGCCAACAATAATATAACATTTGAGACTTATTCATAGGAGACATCTTCATGTTTCTGAGGTTCAGACATTAGGGACCCGATGATATTGAATTCTCTGCATTTCTTCAGTATATTCTATCTTATTGTCTTCCAAGCCATCATCAAAGAATTTAAGCCGCCTTCCGGAAACTCAGCTGCTGATCAATAATATCCTGAACCATGACCTCCTTAGACTTCCAGTTCAGCTGAAGCGTTTGGTTCGCTGCGCTGACATCAACCTTCCAACCTCCCTGAAGTGGAGGCTGCAATTTCCATCCCAAATCCGGGTAGTGAGATTTAACAAATGTCATGATTTCTTCCCATGGGGACGCTGGACTCGACCCCGAGAGGAGAAACTCTTTGCCAGACTCGATGGTGGTTTCGATAGCTTTAATATGCGCATCTGCAACGTCTTGAACATGAACCCAGCCCGCAGGAGCAACGGGCCTCTCGGAAAAGAGGGAGTTCCAGACCATAGCATTCGAGCCCTGGATAGCATCAGAGTCTTGGATAAGACTATGGCCGATTACCAAAGTAGGATGGAACGTGATCAGAGTATAGTGCGGATGATTTTTCTTTAGGAAATCTCGAGTTGCTT
This sequence comes from Reticulascus tulasneorum, assembly GCA_001557505.1. Taxonomy (NCBI): domain Eukaryota; kingdom Fungi; phylum Ascomycota; class Sordariomycetes; order Glomerellales; family Reticulascaceae; genus Reticulascus; species Reticulascus tulasneorum. The sequence goes on from LSAX01000006.1 coordinate 2,237,700, forward strand.
GGTGAGCCAGTATTTTTGAAGCAGAATACTTTAGGGCATGGCCGGCTGGGCCTTCAGGAAATGCCATATCTAAATTGACGGGTACGACCTCTCCTGTGTTATCTGGCGGGTAATTGGTTAATTCGAGCTCATTTAGGGTATTTCTCAGCGTAGGGAAACTTTTTAGCAACTTTACCTTTTACGTCCACCTCCCCAGCTATCAGTGCATCGATTGGTAGCAAAGCAAGTGCCGATGAGTCGATAATTACTTTCTTAATGCTTGGGAAGCCCATGGCAGCATAAAGGATAGCCTCTGTGCTTTGGACAGCTGGGTTGACGTAGTCAGCCCTCGCGTCGGAGCCGCTCCCTGGCATAGGGGATGCCAGATGGAAGATGTAATCGACACCATCCAGAGCGTCTTTAAAGTATTCTGACTTGGTCATATCGGGTACGACAACAGTTTCGATCTTTGATGCGTACTCGGGATATCGGTTCGTAATCTTTTGCGCTTGGTCCTTGTTTCTGATACTCAAGCGGACACGATAGCCTGCTATCAGCGCACTCTTCGCAACATTGGCGCCTATGAAGCCTGTTCCACCGGTAATGAACACAGTACGGTCCGCCATGTTTTGTCAGTGAACGATTATGAGCCGAAATTTAGATAGATGGTTGTAACTTGTGTCTAGTAATTAACTACATTGGAGAACGGCCATACATATATATATCTATATATATTCTTGGAATTTCGGGGCACCAGTTGATAGACCTTCATGGAAACACTCATGTCGACGCCACAGAATCCTAGCAGTGTCGCCTAATCTGATGACAACCTTGTGCGTAAAACGTGAAATCCCAACATGTTTGTCATCAGATCACCAAAATGAAGTTATCCCTCAAAGCCGTCTGAGCTAGCCACGTCCATGGGCCACTTCATATTGGATGACTATTGTAGATATTGATGACGTATGACTTGTTAAATCCAGTTACATTAATAACTTTGAGGGATGCATATTTGCGATGAATCAGGAGACCGCGGAGTTCCTTGAGAATTTGCTGGTCCGATCAAAAGGACACGTTTCCAAGTAATGACAAAGCAGGCAAATATCTTCATAGAGCAGAGGATATGTGATTAGTTGAACAATATGCGAGTAAAGCAAGTGCAAGCCACTAGAACTGATGAGAAATTGAAGTAACGCAGAGGTATGCGAAGGGGTGATCGGACACTCAATTTGGTTTAGCCGATCGAGCTATGATCACTCATCAGAATCCCAACTTGCCCCCGGCTCAACATCCCATCACGGCCATCTCATCTCCCCTTCCCCATCTACTAATTTCAGTTGCGTATTTTATTGAATAGAGGATTATGTGAAGAGCGTTTTGTGATAAATGATCTTGAGCAGTACCGGGTTGAAATGCATTTGAAAAGTGTTGAAGAGCCGTTTGGTAGTGACCTGGGGCAGTTGGTATCGGCGCTCGTATTTTGCCGATGATATAAAGATACGCGCTTTGCCATAGTCTCTGAAAACAGACCAGATCAGTTTGTTAGAGGAGTTTCTTTTTGTATTGTATTGCGATATTCTCTCCTAACTTTGTAAATCAAGATGGCGGCAGTTGTTCGACACGATGAGCTGGGCACCACGAGGAAGATTGCCATTATGGCAGCTCTAGTTTCTACGCAACTTATACAAGTATGATTCCAAAACTGTTCTTCTCAAATTACGACTTTTGACTTTGTGTAATTCTAGATGATGCCCTTCGGCGCTGGCCTTGTTGCTTCCCTCCGGATCGGCGAGGAGATTGGTGCACCAGATGGAAGCGCAGCCTGGCTTGCAGCATCTTATCCAATGACGCAAGGCGCATTTGTTCTGATCGGCGGCCGCTTTGGCGATGTTTTTGGACACAAAAACGTCTTACTCGGTGGTGCAGTGTGGTGGATAATCTGGTCATTGGTATCTGGATTTGCCAAGAACATAGTCGTTCTGAGTCTATTCAGAGGTTTGACAGGCATAGGCGGTGCTTTCATTGTCCCAAACGCCGTGGCATTGATCGCGCATACATTTCCACCCGGGAAGTTGAGAAACATTGCAATGGGCTCTTTCGGAGCAATGGCACCCATTGGAGCTGCTGGAGGTACTGTTTTCAGTGCAATATTTGTGCAGCTCACACCTTGGAAGTGGATGTTTTTCTTCTTGTGAGTAATCACCACATTTCGAAACTAAAGAATGGATGAGCGCTAAGATATGATTTGAAGTGCCATTTTGGGTACTGTAGGGCTCTTAGCTGTGCTACTCTTGGTTCCTAGTGTTCCAGCTTCAGACAAAGGAGGCAAGATTGACTGGGTTGGTTCCTATCTTGGAGTGGGAGGGCTGATTCTTTTCAACTTTGTTTGGAAGTAAGTGACATCTACGCTACCTTGTGCAACAGAATGAATCTAACCTCGTCCCAGCCAAGCACCTATCGTTGGCTGGGAAACCCCATACGAGTACGTTCTTCTGGTTGTCGCTGTCCTCCACCTGGTTGTCTTCATCTTCTGGGAAGCCAAAGTGGCATCGTCTCCTATCTTGCCCTTTGATATTTGGACAGCGCCGTCTGTTTTGGCTCTAGTTGTCACGGTGCTCTTTTCCTTTGCAAGCTTTGGGGTCTTCGGTTGGTACATCTCTTGCTGGCATTTGACCGTCAGAGGTGGTAGCCTCCTTACGGCGGCAGCAGAAATCCAACCCTTCACAGTATGCGGAGCAATGGCAGCCGTTTCTGCAGCTTGGTTAATTCCTCGACTCTCGGCCCAATACATCCTCGCGCTGGGAGCCACAGCTATGATGATTGCCAACATCCTGCTGGCAACAATGCCGGCACAGCAAATTTACTGGCAGACCTCTTTCTTCGCTGTCTGTTTTGCTGCCTTTTGTCCAGACTTCATTTTCACGGCTTCACAGATCATTGCAAGCAACTCCGTGGCAAGAAGTGAACAGGGTATTGCAGGATCCTTAATCGGGACCCTAATGACATATGGAATAAGCACTGGGATTGGTTTCGGTGGAACGGTGGAAGTCCATTGTAACCGCGGGGGAACAGACCCAGTGAGAGGTTACAGAAGTGCACTGTATCTCGGCATTGGTTTAGCTGCGGCGTCACTGATCTTGAGTCTTGTTTTTGTCAGGATTGAGAAAGACGAGCGAGAAGGATGGGACGTCAAAGACGAAGCTGGGCCGGAGATGACTGACTCCAGTTCGAAGTCAGTGCCAACTGGCATCCTAGCTGCGCCAGGAAATGGAGTATAGTGCAGTTTAGACTGTGTTCTCCTTTCTCACTTTCAACGCGAGCAATCAATTCTCAAAATAATCCTCCATGCCTACAGTCATACCCCATACCACCAAAAAAAATAAGAATGCATTATAACCGTATCTGCATGCTAATGCAGCAGACTCCAGTCACAAATTGAAACGACTCGGACACTCATTTTCCTAATCTTGTTCAAGGAATGCCCGGGCGTTGCATTGACCATGATATTTAATGTTCACGTCATCACAAATGCACATCCGCGCTGCCTTATCGATTACTCATCGCTGTGGTGTTATTCAGGCGCCAATTTGTAAGCTGGAGTATATTTTATAAGAAATTGACTACAAAAAAGATCGCTTCGGATCATTCTTGATCACGTTAAAGATCCTGCAGGATATTGATACCATGTCACTACCTTTCTTGGGTGATGAGAGCTTTGATTTTCAGCAGGATGATAGCCATCCTGGGTTTCTCGGCCAATCAATCAATCATTTAGATGGGGAGGTCAGTGGATGGCCTCCAGGCAGCTGGGGCGCATTGTTCTCTTCCCCGGATTCATCGAACGAGAACATCTCATTCGAGAAGGCGATTGGGACCATAAGCGAGCTGTCGGATTCAAGCCCTCCACTCTTGGGCAAGACCCCTAACGTATCATCACATTCTCCAGCTTCGATGGAGAGGCCAAAGGATGTACAGAAGCCACGGACAACGCGGAAAGGGCGCCCTAAGCTTGGAATCGATACAGAATCAATTAAAGAGGTAATATTAACTTTGCTTGTGTCCGAGAGTTGTACTTTCTTGTTACGTCGGGCTTGCTAAGCGAAGGCAGAGGAGAAAACTGCAAGTTAGAATTGCTCAGCAAGCCTACAGAAAACGCAAGGAAGGGAACGCCGTGCTGCTACAAACGGAGAACGAAGATCTGAAATCCCGATTGGCGAATATCCAGTCTTGTTTTGATAAACTTCTCGGCATCGCATTGACATCTGATCTTCATCACGAACGACTAGATGTTGTTCACAATATAACCGACGAGGTTGAGAAGCATAGGCTGTCTCAAGTACTAAGCGGAGAGAAGGATCCACATAAAAATGCGGCGGAATTCACTAATTCGCTTGCCACGTTGTCTACTGTTGAACCAAAGCGCATTCCAGCTGCTACACCGAACACAGAGATAGGCATTTATGGCCACTCAACAGCTTCTCAATCTCAAGAAGCTTTGAGAGACCCCTTTGCCCTGCTACTATCAACGCCGCCGCTCTTGGCTCAGCCTTCACTATCACCCTTCGACCAGTTGGCGTCCGTGCCACTACCATTCGCTTTAAAACTCAAGTTCGAGGCTCTGAAACGAGGTCATGAACTCGTTACAGAACCAAAGACGCCCTTCGTGGCTATTCGCCGCGTATTCCACTATCACATATTTTCAGAAACTAGACATGAAATCCTTAAGCGGATCTATCTTCACCTAGGCCAGTTCATGAAGTTTATAAATCAAATGACTGCAAGTGGAAACAGGAACATGAATAGACCTGGGGATTCGTTTGACTCCGGCCTGTTCTCGAACACCCATCCCCTGACCTCAGTGGACTCGCCAGTCCTTTTGGCACACCACTTAATATCCGATGGGAACCCGGCCTATGACGGGGCTGCCACTGACGCGGGCGAGGGACACATTTTTGCTGAAGACATTGCGAGATATCTTCTTCAGCGAGGACTGGATATTACGACTGGGTCGTATTCTGTCTCCGGCTTTCGCGGCCAACAACTCCGAACTTCACGAAATCTGACTTTGTTTGACGAGATGATAGGAGGTCAAGTACTAACCCTGAATGTGACAAAACTATTGCACGGTTAGTTTGGGAGATCGCCACCCAGAGAGTGCGCTAACCATGTTCTAGAACTGCTGAACCGAGTCACGTGTCTCAATGAAGGCCCTGCATTTCGACTGTCTGATGTTGATGAAGCGCTTCGATTGACATTTATAGAGGCTGTTTGATGTATGTACTAATAAAGGCGCAGCAAGAGAAGTTAATCCCAAAGCTTCCGAGCTATTTAGTTTTGGGTACACTTTAGCTGCTCATACGTTAAAGCACACAATAATTTTTTATCGCTTAGTCCTTCTCCCACTAGACAGGCACCTGTCGTATCTGCATCCGTCCCATAATTAGGGTATCATCGTTTCCGAACTTGCTGGGTCGCTGTCGCCTCCGGCTACACTCTTAAGCTTAACCATCTGATTGTGTTAGCATCACTCAATAGGACATTTTGTGGCCTCGCCCTTACTCACTCTTCAACTACCGCATGACACACTACAGCCGCTGTGATGAGCTGGCGCCTCTGGGCAGCTTCTTTTCTAGAGCTCTTAATAATCTCCGAGTCTCTGCTGTGCGAGCATTTGCACTTGTAAGCTGTCGGTTCGCAATTCGTTCCGTTATTGTTGGCGGTGCTACTTCATATCGTCGCAACCTCTGCTCCCGCATTCCTTGTTGGGCAATACTAGGCAACTAGTCAGTCACATACTGGGTTATCTTCAGGCTAATATCTTCCTCACTCGTCATCCTCGGTGACAGCGGCCGAGATAGCGGATCGCTGCGACATTCTGATTAGCAATGCTCGTGTATGGTCTTGTGATTCCATTTAGCATCGTTGGCTTCACATTTCTTACAGGTTTAGCTGAGCAGACCTCTATTTATTCCCTTTCTCGTCGCTACAAATTAAATCTTTGCCAAACTAATGCTGTCGCAGCAACACGACAGCACGAAGGTTTTCATGGGCACACATGTGGTAATCTGGCCAACACCACGACAGGAGTTTCAAAACGCATCTGACCACAATTGGATACGTAGCGCGATTCTGCCATGAGCGATGCGATGTGAAAGCGAAACTGTGCTAATGATGCTGAGTGGCTTAATTCTGGTGGCGTAGCGCCGAAATCACAAGTGTGGTCAACTATGGCAAGGCTCTGCATTTGACTGCCCTGATTATACCCTGCCCTATCCCTCCCCTACTTCGTTCGTTCTTTTCTCTGCATGCGGGAGATTTCCTATTTGACTCATACGATTTGCCACCAGCAAGTTCGCCACCATCGAATTCGCCACGAAATTTATAGCTTACTGCACAGGATCGCACTGTTGTCTTGATGTCAACTACTCTTGGTTACTGCACCAATGTCTTCCTGTTTGACCGCTGCTCAACTCTCCCAAGAGTCTAAAGTTTCGACCCAGGGGAATCCAGAACCATCAAAGTCACAGGCAAGGCCAGGATCAGAGGCCTCTGCCAGCAAATACGTATCGTATGCCAGCCCAGATGTGGCGAGTTCTCGACACGCCAACAAGCTAGGCTATTCTACTTCAACCCCGAGGGATCACAACAGAGCCATTGAAAGTCTTGGAAAATGCTATGACTCTGGCTCAAAGGCTGTAGCAGTTGATCCGGCACAAAACTTGGATGAAATCACCCAGCTACATCTCGTTTTCGAGGACTCGTGTCTTTCAAGAGAAATCACGCGGTCCGCACGACGCAAACTCCTCTTTCTTTCCAATACCTGGCCACTCGAGAAGGAAAAATCATCCTGCGTTGGAAATCCAATTAGATGTGGCGATGGCCAAGACACTATGAGCACAGCAGACTCTGGATACCTTTCAACCGCTGATGATTCATGTTCCTTGACTTCCAAAGATGGAGAAACCGAGGTCGAGGATTGCGAGCGTGCAACGTTAAAGATATCGCCGCCTTCAAGAAACTATTCGCCTGACTTGACGGAGCATGCACAAATTCGAATAGAATCCCCCGCCACTGGAAGCTGTGACCGAAGTCTGGACCAGCTCTTCACAGGCTCTCATAACACGCCATTCAGTAGTCATGGGACGTCAGATTGGAAAGATTCTGATTCATCCGGGCTCTCGGAATATGAAGAGAGCAATCTCGAGTTGGATACTGACCACCCATTCTTTCCTTGGAAGGATGACGTCTTGCGCGTGGTCATGGCCGCTTTCAAAACCTGGCTTGAAGGATCATCGAACGACCGCCCCCAAACACATACCGTGACCTCACAACCTCAATCAGGCGGCATTTCCCGTGATGGAGAAGCAAATAAACACTTAAATACAAGGAGTGACGATGAGATTGACTCAGGATTTCACGAGCAGACCAGCACAAGCTTCAGCAAGAACAGGAAAGCTGATGGACAACGACTGACATTTGCTTGCCCGTTTTACAAAAGATCTCCCAAACAATACGAAGAGTGCTGCAAAAGTCCTCTTAGTAAGATCAAAGACGTGAAGTACCATCTTTCCAGAGCACATCGCCGGCCACTATACTGCCCGCGCTGTGGTAGCACATTTGATGACGACAGGCGACTCAACACCCATCTTCGAGCATCCATTCAATGTCCACGATTACCTGAACGAACATATGACGGGATGACCGAACAGCAAAAGCAACAAGTACGGGAAAGAGTATCTCATCAGCTACCCGATGTTCAGCAGTGGTTTGCCATTTTTGACATTCTGTTTCCAGACCACCACCCTCGCCCAACTCAACCTTATATCAGCACTGATCTGTCGGAGAGAATAGCTCTTTGCAGCGATTTTCTCACTAGCCAAGGGCAAGTTTTGATAGCCGGATTCCTTCGGGCACGGGGTCTACTGACTTGGGATTTGCCGAATGAGGAGCGTTCCCTGGCCGCAATCCAAGGAGCAATCATCGCTGACGGCCTTCAATCCTTCTTCGATGAGTGGTTTACAAACCAACGCGATCCAAGCCAAGATCGCCAAGTCACAAGGCCACAATCTAGAGGTCGCTTGTTTGATGCACTGCAAGATGACACTGACCTCTCAACCAATGACACCTTGGTCTGGAATGAGGAAGCGCAATTGCAGAATCTATCAGCTCCAATCACCACATCGCCGACAAATGACCCAGAAGCTGATGTTGACCGCCATGAACATGGGCCTTCTTCTGCTCAGCGGCAACCAGATTTGAGCTCTACGGACACCATATTCTCGAGCGATCTGTTTTTGAGACCAAATCATCTCACCAACTCCGTGTCGTCCCGCATCTCCCGTCACGAAGATCTAGGACTACAATATCGCTTAAGGCCTGTGGCTTCCCCCCGTGCCTTTGACTCGGAACGTGACGCATCAGACGTCTGTAGCCTGGAAACGAGCCATGCGGGGGGATTTATACTCGACCAGGAGAACCGCTCTGAGCTTCTCTCAGAACCTCATCATGGGCAGGATATCTCCCCATCCATTGGATCTTCTGAATCTCTGCCATTTGATACGATTGCTCTCGATGTGGAGATTCAGCACACTCAGTGTGAACGGGAGAGTGCTCTGTGGCCCGAAAGCCTAAATATCAGGAGCTGTCTGGCGGATCCTAATACGTATTGTGGATCAGAAACCGATGAGAATTCTCTGGAGCTGGAGGGCGAGTCGGAAGAACTAGATACTGAAATGTTCTCGTCGTCGGATATCTCAGAGGAGCTGCCACCGCTGGATGAAGACGACCCTTTGTTGAGATTGATAGGTGATATTGTCTCAGATCTTCTCCGTATATTTCGGTGTTGGAGACGACGGCCAGAAAACTCCCATGACGCAAATGATCCTAGCTCTACAGATCCCACTGCTCCAGAGAACGGAGAACGAGCCCGAGGTACACGGAAGAGGTCGAGGGATCAAGAAGACATGGAAGATCTAGACCCTGGCAATACGCAGACACCCGCACAAGCAGCAAAAAGGCCAAAGACACAGGACCCGTCCAGAAAGCTTTTTGCATGTCCATACTGGAAAAAAAACCAGCAGAGGTACAAAAGTTGCGCGCTAAAACGACTTACCAAGGTCAGCTACGTCAAACAGCATCTCCATAGACATCACAGGCAACCTTTCCACTGTTCTTCATGCATGCAGGTTTTTTCAAATGACACAGCTCGAGCGGAGCATGAAAGGACCCGGACTTGTGAGCGTCGGGAATTGGTCGACTTTGAAGGACTAGGAACTGAGCAGCGAGATGCGTTGCATCGACGGCCCGAGGCCAACAGTTCTGAGGACCAGCAATGGTTCACGGTCTGGGATATAGTGTTCCCAGAACATCCGAAACCGTTTTCCCCATACGTCGACAGTGATCTGTCTGAGGAGTTTAACTCATTCACCGAGTTTTGGTCCAACGACGGCATCAACATTGCTGTGGAACGTTTTGAGGCTGAGAGTGACTTGGGCGTCTTACCTGGAGAGAGAGATACGAACTTGCGTAGAGCATTTCGGGCAGCATTTCAAGCGGTTTACGATGAATGGCTATCGCGACGGCGGCTAGAGCCACCACCGACATCTCCAGGTCAATGGGCTGGAATGCAGTACATGTCACCAGCGAGCTCTAGCCACCGACAGTCCGTCGTCTCAGCGCCTTCATCATTCCTCTCGGCCGAAGCATCCTTTGGCGCCAGTGAGATGCCCTCGAGACCTAATATGAATCGGAGCCTTCTGGCTCGTGAACAGCTGTTGCCGGCACCCTCGCTGAGCCAGACCAACCAGCACAACCTCCTCCACCTAGCAGCACCACATTCATCACCGTCCACGGTCCACACTCCAAGTTCGCTAGGGTCGCCTTATCCAACGCCAGGGCAGAATCTCAACTCTAGCTATCGACTTCGTAGACAGGCAATGCTGAATGAAAGACAACGAAGCACCCAAGGGCCAATTGGGCGGAGTTTTGATATACAACCAACTATGGGCCCGACTATGGCTGAGCCACCTCCCGAGTTCCAAGTAGAAGCCAATGGTCAGTCCGGGAACTTCTCGATGGATACGAGGTTCCCATTCGAATTTGATATGGAGAATAGCCCGAATGACATGTTTGACTTGGACTTCTTGTCTCGTAACAGTCAGTAACAGTCAGGTCTGACCCATCCTGGACAGCGTCTTATTAGGTTCTGTTACTTTCTTCTAGTTTGCCCAGAGCTTTTCCCTTAATGATGCAGACCTTCTATCTTTTGGGATGTTATTGGGAAATGTGTACAACCATCAACCTTATGGTGAAACAGCTGATGCAGACTTTCTATCGTTTGGAATATCATTGGGAAATTTGTACAATTGTCACCATTACGGTGAAGTAGCTGGTGAAGTTATAGCTAAGCAAAGAATGAGAGATGTAGCTTGGACAGTCGTGGTCCCCCTGAGAGACGAAACTGAATTGATAATGTTCTCACCTTGCTCAAAGGCACAAACCGCAACGGCTTTCAGATTGGTCCTCCGTTCCGAGACCAGTTGGCGGCGTTGGGGGGGGGGGGGGGGGGGGCAAGCCCCTTGATGATGGGCATTGGCCGCCCAATCAGCCGAGCCGCAAGATTAGGCCGTGGAGGTCGGATCGCCGTCGGCTCTTCCGGGTCCATTACACGCGATGAAGCTCCGGATAATCAAATATCTGTTTCACTCGTTTACCACGTAAAGTGCCCTGGCCAGCTGGTGGGGCCAAGCTTCGTCAGCTAATATGACGATCCTTGCATCGAAATAATGATAATGGCAAACTAATGGTACCTCGGAAGGATTCCGAGACTGGCACTGGAGCAACAGGCTCCCGACCTTTTGTACTTCTTCCAATCCTTCCCTCTTTTGCTACAAAACTCTACGGCTCCCATCCTCCCGCAACGATCCTCAATTTTTACGCGTTTTCTTCTTGCCCCGTCACTGCTACGTTCAGCTTGGAACAAGATGTCATCGTTTTCCTTCCCCGAAGCCGATGGCTATCTGCCATACTATCTCTTTTTCGTAGGCCAGACCCCAACCCAACCGGTGCTGCCATGAACTGTAGTCTGACATGTCCCAGGCTGGGTTTGCTGCCATCATGCACACTCTCAACTGCTACCTGGCGCCGTCAGAGACTTCGCTCGTTCAGTTCAGAGGGGAATACAGCCCCCCGCCAACGACGCTGCTGGCTCACGTGTACGGCGTCAAGAATATATACACGGCGCTCATCCGATTTTATGCGGCCTACTATATCGGCAACCCGCAAATTTACGACCTAGCAACGTACACATTCGCCGGAGTGCTGTTCCTGTATCTCACCGAGTTTGGCATCTGGCAGACGGTCAGAGCACAGGACCTGGCATTTCCGCTGGTGGTTGCGGGGATAGGCTTTGTCTGGATGATGACGCAGAAGGATTTCTATGTACCGCAGGGGGTGGCCTAAATTTCGCTGATGAATCCCAACCAGCGCTATAGATTCCCCAGCAAGACATTGGCCTGACTGTATAATCGATAGGAATCACAGGCATAGACGCATATATGGCAGGAACCCGAGTAAAACCGAAATTGATGGCCTTGTAGGGAGTTAAACTAGCTCAGTGATGTTGCATTACCCTAGCCCCGTATTTTCTAGGTGATCTTGGTACCCTCCAGACTCCATCAAATGACCTCCCCTGCTTGACTACAGATGTGATTGTCGAGATAGCGGCGCGCGATTGATCTGGCCAGGCATTTGTCAGCAAAACGTCACGTAACGCAACCAGAACACGAAGTGATATGAAGAGTGAGTACCTGAGATCAGTTGCTGACGTTCGACGCCTTGACAGGCTTGACGTTGGCCGAAGTGCCATCAACCACGACAGTGTCGCCTTTGCCGACGCCGTACTCGATGCCGTTGGGGCACACGCTGCTCTCCTGTGGTGGCCAATTCTTCTTCCATGGCTGAGCCTTCACAGGCTTGACATTGGCGGAGGTGCCATCGACGACAACGGTCTCGCCTTTGTCGACTCCGTACTCGATTCCATCACAGGTGGTCTTTGTGTCCTGTGGCGGCCAGTTCTTTCTCCACGGCTGGGTCTTGGGGAGGATGGATGCCATTGCTGTATTTGAGATTGTTCGAAGGAATAATCTGGGGGTATTAAACCGTGCTGAGATGTTTGTGTAGTCGTTGGAAAGGGTGAGGAAAATGGCGGTTTGACGAGAGGTTGAGGTGTTGGTGGGTACACACACACCACCTGCGCTTACCTTGATGAGCGCTGCTTGGCCTCTCCTTCCGATCACACCCATACCACGCAGTGCCTTGGGGAAGGCAAGATACGGGCGACCGTCTGTTCGATAAGCACCCGCGGCAGGTAAGGTAGGTAGTGTGCAGTCCGGGCCAGAGGCAAGCACTACCGGCGTTGCCTATTCATTGATCGTGACGCAAGCGCAAGACCCCAAAACCCTACTACCGCCCCTTCTCGCGCTGTGTGTCCGCGGTCGAGCTTCACCGCCGCTTCCCCTCTTCGACAGCTCCTCAATCACCCGGAGACCGCTATCGGCGACATCGGGGCAAACGGAAGCTTCTTCCTATCTGGAAAGAAAGACAGCTGCGGCTTGGTATCATGCTAGATAAAATCGTAATTCTTGGCCAGTGATCAATGTGGCCAACCGTCGCTCCTGCTGCCTTTCTCGCCGGCCAATATCTTCGTCGCTTGCCTGACATGCGCCATCAAGTGTGTCATCACTGATGTACGGTTCCTCAGAAGACGATTGGTCAATTGCAAACAACGATGGGCATGTGTAGCAGCGACTATTTTTTATTATGTAGCAGGCAGGCCAGCAGGTTGCGCCGCGTACCCAGGTGAACTTAGGTAGGTAGTGACCAATGCGAAGTCTCAATGGGATACGTCTGGTCACAGTGGTGGTGGCAGTCGACTTGGTACCCCGCAATATCATCCCACGCCCGTTCTTGTGCCCCTCAGCTTCTCTCCAGCTGGGGACTCTACATAGTACGCATACCTACCTAACTTAGCGACCTACCTGAGAGCATGTGATCAACTACCCAAGTAGGTACGTAATAATGCAGGTACGCGTGACTTTCTCCTTTCCCTGCTGTATATGGGAAAGGTAAGCTCCCATCGTGCACATGACTATGTGGAATGATTCCTTCTAGAAGTCGCAGTGCAGTGGTGATGGCCGCAGCCTGAACCTCGAAGAGCCAGGCCTCTCTGCTAGTGTCAAGTCCCACTTAGCTTCTCTTGGGTAGGTACCTTAGGTAAGTTACCTAGGTAATCAGGTAGCGTACGATGGGCCGTACCCGCTGTGGACCCTGAACCGGCTAGCCGTTGGTGTACATCGGATCAAGTCCTTTAGCTTGCTTCTAATTCGTACTGACAAGTGCAGATCCTACAATTTATCGGGGGAGCAGAGCCCTTTTATGGGATGGTCCTTTGAAAGACCATCCTCGGAGCAACACTAACAGCCAGTGACACGCCACTACAAGTTGTGCTGCCCACCAGTTGTGGCCTCCCAGGTCCACAGGCGAGTTGCCCCGCACCAAGCACTAATTAAAAGTACTAAGCTTTCTTCCATGGTTTATTAGAGGTGAATACTTACCTTGGATAGCTGTGGCAGTACCTATCGGGTAGTGACATCCACGCCCGAGTTTCTCGTCATCCAGCCCTGTACTTTCGCCCTGACTTGTCGATGCCGTCCAATCCCCTAATCCTCGTGTCGACCACACCTCTTCTTCACAATAGACCGAGACCTTGATCTAGACTACTCCCGTAACTTATCGGCGGTGCTTCAATCAGTAGGTATTTTGATGTATCAAGTCTCCATTCATATCCGATCTCGGACCTTGCGCTCTGCCACCTGCGTTTGCCTCCTTCCAGACCACTGCTACAAAGAGCTCCGCCTCCGACGGTCGTCGGTTTTCGACTCTAGGCCCATCAGGTTCTTTGCCAGCCAGAGTATATCGAAAGTCAGACGACTGAATGGCCTTGATACCTTCCACGGCGGACGTGCTTGAAGGTCGCATGCACTTCCTTGCGCGTGATCCCAAGTACTTGACCGAGAAACCATACACCTTGCGGTATGCTCCAGCTCCGGAAGATGGCTTCGCCCAAACGAACATCGACCGCGTCCAGCACACACTCTTGTTCCACGACATACGAAAGGCACCCTGGCTTACGTACGAGAAATGCGGCTTCACAGTCGCCGAGTGCAAATCGGCAATGCAGTACGATGATTTTGCGAGCAACGAGAAGATTGAGACGATCCACGCCAAAGAAGTCACCGACGCCGTGAAACTTGCGCTTGCGGCCACTTCTGTGGAACTACTAGACTTTGTGGTTAGCATCAGAAATCAGGTATCCGATCTCTGCTGTGTAATCTGAATTGCTGCAGGTTCGCCGCCGACACCCTACGTGGCCGATCGCGACTGGTGATACCTATGCATTCAACCAGCCTGCTTCCAGAGCCCATATCGGTGAGTGGAGCTTGCCACACCTTCTCCATGGTTAGTTTGCGGGCAGCCTTACCAATGTTACATCGTTCGATAGACCACACCTACGAAGGCGGACGAAGCATCATTCGAGAAACCTACGGCGAAAAGGCAGACTTGATCTTGGAAGGGCGGTGGCAGTGCATCAAGTGAGCTCTGTTTTCTTTCCCCCTCTTTCCCCAGTCCAATCGACTCGTTCCCGCTATCCGCCTGCGTCACAAGCCCGCTCCAGTCTCTTCCTAATGTCAAAGAATGGGGCTGTCACAATTGAAGTCTCTCATTCGCCGCAGTTGCGGAACCCATATACAACCACTAAAGTATAACACGTGGGGGAGCCACAAGCTTTGCACTTTACTGACGCCTGTGCCAGTGTGTGGCATCCCCTCCAAGGCCCCCTGGTTGACTGGCCGCTTGCCCTCTGCGATGCCCAGACCGTCGACTTCAGCAGCGATACTATGGCCGGAGACGTAGTGGACAGGGACAATGTGTTCGAAAATACGCAGGTCCATCATAATCCCAATCAAAAGTGGTACTACTTGCGCCACCAATTGCCCACCGAGTTGGTCCTATTCAAGAACGCAGACAGCGAGGAGCCCGATGGTGCAACACCAGGCGTTCCCCATGCCTCTTTCGATAATCCCCTTACACAGGATTCGGATATTCGTCGCGAGAGTATCGAGATGCGAGTTCTTGTCCGATGGTAGGTCAGGCTCTTCTATTAAACGCTGGGCAGCATCATGTTGCGCATCAGGGAGAATCACTTTCGTGGCGAAAAGGTCAAGGAATTTGAGACAGACTTTGGGCCGATTCCCAGCTTGAACATCGAATAATATTACAGTTCTAGGCTTCCGCCATCACCACCGATGCCCAGTTTCGGTTGAAATACTCCTGCAGCGGCTGCACAACATGCTGCTCAACGTCATCTTGAAATGTCTCCGCCAACGACGTCAACGCCATGGCGCCGGTGTCCTTGATGATGATGCATGTGAGGCACGCCTGGACGACGGCTTGATAAGTGTCGCCAATCTGATCCCGAAGCACATTTTTCTCCACCAGCTCCATTGCGGTGTCATAATCCTGCTCATCTTCGCTCGTGCCCTGTGCATCCTCCTTTGCCATTGAGGTCCTCAATTGCGACAACCTCTTCCCCATAGCCAATTCAATCAACGCAAATCCCAATCTGACCAGTATGGGCTCGGGAATAAACCTCCAGAACTTGGCGAGCTTTTTGGGTTGATTCGGCTCCGCCTCCACCGAATATAGTGTACGAGTGACGAACAACTGCGGTCTCTTGTGTTGTTCGTTATTCATCGAGAAGTTCCTCCATGTCCACGCGCTGTCTATCCACGAAGTCGCCCAGAACTGGAGGATAGAGCACGCGAGTTTCTGCGCTATGTCGACGCGCCTTTGTCGGGAGATTTGCCACTCGTCCGTTTGTGACAGGTGATCATCTAAGCAGACCACGCATGTTGATTTCATTGCATCCAAGCTCCCATGCATGCGAGCAGTGTATGATCTTTCGCCTCTCCCGAGCGTACCGATGGATGCTATGTGGCTGGGAGAATTGGGGGGTGTTTGCTCTAGTTTCTTGACAAACCGACACATGTCGGGTATTGGGAGAACGCCGCCGCCGGATCCTGGCCTGTTCATGCTGAATAGTAGCGGCAGAGTTCTGTGCTCCCTCGAACTAGAGGTCACACTGTTGTGTCGAGATCTTGACCAACATGTACGAACATCACTGTAAAAGAGATTAGGAACGGTATAATCAAAATTACAATCGCGGAGTCTTCACGTACCTTGAGCTTCCGGCCTCGCTCTTCGTCAATATGTAGACTGGGTCAGTGGAACCGTCGTCTCCCGGACTCTCGCCATCCTGAAAGCCCTCCAGACCGACTGTTGTATTCTCGGTCCCGAAGGTTGGACGCGACTTTAGAGACATTCCTGACATCGATCGTTCCATATCCTCGACGCCAAACAAGATATGGAACAGGTCATCGTAGACGCGGAAGTTTGCCTCGTGCCCTTCCGGACATTGACAGTGAAAGCTTCCTTGGAGCACGTCGTAGAAGTCATTGACATACTGTGCTGCCAGCCGCTTCTTTTGCCTATGAACCCCTGACAGTCGCCGAGGTGCTGCAGGTGCCTGTCGTGATCTAGATGAGTACATGGGGGACTTCGTGATGTCTACGAGCGTTCGCAGGTTCTCGATCGACTGCTGAACCTTGCTCATATCCTTTTGGAATTCCGATCCCGGCATGCTAGTCTTGAGGTGATGATATGTCGATTTGAACTTGCCTCGCACCGTAGACTAGCAGAAAGTCATTAGTCGTTTGGACTATCCTTAGAGGCGAATCTCCAACAACAAAAAACTTGGGGAAAGCTGATATGGGTCCGGCCACTTACAAAATCAACATCCCCCCGTCGCAGTCTACCCTCTAGACTCTTCAGGCCTACGAACACCTCGTTCAGGGTGAAAATGATCGAGTCGAAGGTCTCGTCGCCCAGTCGTTGTCTCATGCGAGTCTCCAAAGCCTCATCTTGCCATGGAGTATCCGAGCTACCTTTGCTGTCTTCAATAAGTGTGATCCGGGCCTCGTCCGACAACTCTTCGTCGCCGAGAAGCAGCTGGTCGACAAATCCCCTGAACAAAAGCCGGTAGATCTTGAGCTGGTTGGTTAACTGTTTCTGGCTCCGGGCATCCTTCGCATTCGAGTAGGCGGAGAGCAGGCCGTCCATCACCGGCCAGATGGCCAGCACCAGCCCTGCGATCTCGAGACCCGACATGCTGCGATTCTTGTGTGTCTGGGTGCGGATTTCAGATCTCGCAAAGTATTGGAGAAGAGTTGCGAAGATGGGCGACAAAATATCAAGAAGGGGGGAACTGGCGCAGATGGCCGACTTGCCTTATGAGGAGGACACTGCACTGCACTGCAGTAGCACCACCATGCACCGGGCTGGGCGACGGAAGTGGACTAATGCCAATGACTCCATCCACCCCAAGACAGATATTGTGCCTGGTACGGCTCTCTCCTCAGCCCTGAATGAAATAGCCGCTTGCAACGAACGAACAATCAACTTGACTACTAATTTAGTTACACAAGCTCCCGGGCAAGCCGGTGCAGCACCCGCATCAGCGATGAGGGTGGGGGTGGAACACACTCACTCACTCACTTATCGGATGGAACAGCCCACCACCACGCTTATGGGTGTCTGTGTCCACTGCACGCACAACGAACCCCTCACTTCAATGTGGACAATAGGCAGCCGCCTGCCTGCCTGCCTGCCTGTCTGGTGGTGGATATTGGGGGGCAAATGAGCAAACGTCACACACTCTGATAATTACACGACAGATTCTGCCTTGCTATCTATCCTCTGACTGGTTTCTGGAGGTGCTTCTTGACGGCGGCGATGGCCGAAACCTTTCTCGCCGTTCTGCCCAGCCTGGATCAAAAGCCTCCCACGGATTCAAATCCTACTCTTTCGGTGACATCCTGCGTGTGGTTAAGATGGCAGATCGTTCGCCCGAGATTGGCGCATGCTCGTATCACAGAAATGCTTATGTGTCCTGCCTGTGGCCAACCGCCTCACTTTCAACCTACCGCCGCCAATAACTGCCACCCAGCAGTATGATGGTGTGTCCGACAAGGCTGTGCGCAGCTTCGTCTGCCCTTCCCCACGCATGTGACGGGACTGGTTAGTACATCGCAGTAAGAGCCTCAATAGACTAGGTAGGTTACTTCGAGGCACATTTTGTCGTCCCACCCCCCTCTTTCATCCTCTGTAGCGTAGAATGGGTGCTCCCGCACTCCACATGGAGATTTCCTCGCCCCCTCCCTCGACCACACTCGGGAATCAGATCCATTCTTCTGGAAACATCGACGCCATTTGCAGAGAACCCCAAGGGCACATCTTGCTATTAATGACAAGACCCAAGGGGGCACTCACAACCCGTGATAATCTCCTCCCTTACCATTTCTCACCATGGATCCCACAAGCCGCCAGACCTCCAACATGTACGCTCCCATGAGAGGAAACAAAGGTCGCAAAAAGCTCAACGGCGAGAAGGCTATCATTGCGGCCAAGTTCGACGACTGCTGTAATAATCTGCACCGGTTCTATTTCAGCTGTCTAAGTATGAAGGAGGCCAATCCCGGCATCGACTCCGAGTACGCTGGCGATTTGCTGGCCTTGCTTAAAACATGGGGAGAGGATGTGGGTGCTTGTGATTACTCTCTGGATCGCAAGCTGCGACTATCTTCAGACCTGAGAGACCAGATTGTGGATCTTCTCACCGATCTGCAAGCCGATATCCAAAGCGGTATGCGTCCCCTAAACGCTAGAATTCACCCAGAAATATGTGCTGACAGTGCTGCTGCGCCGAAGGACTTGATTGTTTGGAGACAATGCAGAGCAATCCTCAAACTATCCGAGAAGAAGGTTTCTCTAGCGAAGAGGATGAAATTGGGCCAAATGATGACTCTGAGGACCCCAAGTTAGATGGGCCACTTGAGAACCTGCTGCAAATTCTCGATGACGCTGGACTTACAATCGAACAGCTTAAGCTGCTCGGTCCTGAACTGCATAATGCTCATCCTACAGACCTGGACAGGCAGTCGTGTAGCACCAGCATGTCCGGTGATACCGATGACTCCGCAGAGGTGAATCTGACGAGGGCCATGTTTCCGTATGCGTCGCCAGCCTTGATAGACAGGCTAGCACACGCCAACTGGAAGCGTCGGCATGCTCTGAGAATGTTGCAAGATCGCAGATCCAGCTCGCTGTACAAGTATGGCAAGGGGAGATCTGGATACAAGAAAGCTGCGCGTCGTGATGTTGCGGTCGATGCATTCAACTTTCAGCAACCGGAGCTCCGAACCGAGAGCAACATCAAACAGTCGTCTTTTCTCACTCTTACAGGAGCACTTGGAGAAGCTAGAAGGCCCACCCAGAGCATCCAGCCATCCACAGCCCCTCCATCGACCATTTCACCATCAATATTTTCAGGGCGACCAGGTTTGTCACGTGTCGATTCGCAGTCGTCCATGTCCATGTCAATAGCTTTCCCGAAGTTGGATGCGGCCGAGGAAGAGCATATGATACGAGGATCTGAATACAAACGTCTTCAAGTTCCGCCCCCGCCAAGGCCATTGGAGGACAAGAAGCCATTTGTATGCCCGGTCTGTGACTTTGAGATCAATCTCAGCAGCGAGATTAAAACCCCCGAGGACTGGGAGCAACACGTGTTTGAGGACTTGATGGCGTACCTTTGCACATATGACGAATGCCTCTGGGCGAAGAGGACGTATGGCGCGAGAGACGACTGGTACGTCCATGAACTGCACACACATCGGATCACTAAAGTGTGGGTATGCGAGGACTGCAAAGAGGAGTACGTGAACAAGAATGGCTTGATCCAGCACCTCATTAGTGCGCATGCGAGCGACTTTACACCAGCTGAAGCTTCCCGGGTGGTGTCCCTTCTACGACCAACACATTCTCGCAAGCCGCTGAAGAGTCAGAGATGCCCCCTGTGCCCATCTCCGTTGGAGCCGAAACAAGTCAAGGAGCACGTCGCAGATCATCTCGAGCAGCTTGCCTTGACGTCTGTGAATGGTGACGACTCAACTGAGGAAGGAGAGAGCGACGAAATTATGTCACAGAGTGCGGACGACAACATGTCGGATCGAGGAACGAAATTAGCGATATTGCAGGCTTTTGCCCAAGAACAAGTCCAGAATATTTCAAAGAATGTTAGGCATGCCGAGATCACGGAAGCCGAGGATTTCAGATATGACTCTGATGAAGAAGGGTTCCGAGATTCCGCCTCGGAAACCAGTGGTCAGCAAGGTGTCACACGGAACTGGAGAGTTCGAGAATTGATGGAAGGACGGCAGACTGCGACAGCTGGGCGGGAGACATTCGGCAAGGCAATGTACACATTCCCGAAGAGCCAAAGTTCCCACTCAGCAACGGGAGCCCCGGCAACCTTGCCCCTCCTTCATACGAGAGCTTTCCCTCGCAACGACGATTTCAGGGGCCGGGAAAAGGAACTGGCGAATATGTATAAGATTCTCTCTGAGCCGGGGCGGGTTTATGTCCTCAGTGCCGAAGGCGGGATGGGTAAGACTGCCATCGCCGTACAATTTACATACCTCTTCGAGCAGTCTTTCCATTATATCTTCTGGGTTCAGGCGGAGACCACGGTCGGCGCCCTGGAAACATTCAATCAGATCGCGTTGCAGCTCAAGTTGGCGCCATCTGGCACGGATCAGAATACCTTGACGAGGCTGGGCAGAGAATTCCTCGAGAATGTCAAGGACAAGAAGTGGCTGTTGGTTTTCGACAACGTTGAAAAATGGGAAGACATCGACATTTTCACGCCTAGCAAAACATCTGCTACCAACGGTGGCATACTCATTACTACAAGACATCAGGCACTTACTGCCCCATCCAGGCCGGTCAACTACTACCGAAAGACGTTAGAGGAGCTGACCACGGACGAGGGTCGCGAGCTTCTGATCCATGGTCTGCCTCAGGAGCTACGACCAGAAGTGTCTTCCATTCGAGACCCTGAATTTAAGGTTGCCGGTGATATCGCATCACTCGCTGGGTTGCCTTTAGCCATTATCTACATCGCTGGTTATATGAAGGCAATGAATTGCAAGCCATCGGAGTTCTGGAGTTACTGGGATTCTTGGTGGCTGGAGAACAGGCAAGTTGTCAAGTCAGACGAGCAAGGCACTGGTAAGGGTAAACTTGACTCTATAATGCAAATGTCGGTCGGGGATTTGGGACCGGATGCTCTAAAGATTCTAAGGATCATGGCTTTTCTTGACAGCGACGGGGTCCAGAAAGAGCTGCTGCTTTTAGCGGCCGGTCAAAGGGGGCCGACGTACTTGCAGCCATACAGGTATGGCATCAAACTTTGGTCGACTTGAAGATCCAGTGCTGACATAGTCTAGGTTCCGCATCATTCTGAAGGAACTCGTTTCGAAGCATTTCGTTGAGGAAAAGAAGCATGAGAACAAGGAATTTTATGTTGTTCACCGTGCTCTTCAATCGAGACTGCTTCATGAACTGCACTCGAAGACCAGACAGCGGGAAGAACTATTCAAGATCGCATTCGATCTGGTTCGGGCTAAGCTTCCACGGCCATCGTTGGATTCCAACGAGTCGCAGAAATGGAACCAGTTCAAAGAGTATATGCCCCACGTCGCAAGCCTGCAGCGAGTCTACTCCGACCCGCTCTCGGTTGTGGCTCTGACACCTTTCGTTGGGCTTGCTGAGCTTTTCCGGGACGGCGGTGTTCTCCTTTGGCAACGGTATATATCGAATGACGCAATGAAACTCCTTACCTCCGCAGAAAAGATCTTGGATGAGCTTGAAGGCGACCATGATCATTTGAGAGCCGAGATCCATATCACAATGAATCTCTTACTCCAATATCTCGGCATTATTCGCCGCAAGGAAAGCAGAGAGCGTCTCAACAAGATCCTCCAGTTCAGGAAGAAGATGATGGCAAAATCAAAAGAAGCCAACACGGTTACTGAAAATGACAGGGTTTTGCTAATCAATGCCTTCGCTGATTACGCGAACTCCATGTTACAATTCAACGACTATGAGGCAGCAGAGCCGATTTACAACAGCTGCTACCAAAGATACCTCAAGCTGAGTTCTGAAGAGGAGAGTCCGTTCGCGTTCGCGAAGCTCAATCACCACATGGCCTACTGCAAGATGTACCGACGCGATTTCGCTGAGGCCATCAGTCTTGCGCAGAAGGCAGTCATGTTGGTGAGCCAATTGAACGACAGATTACTGGTTCTTCGATATCAGTTTGACTTGGCCTGTATCGTACTGCAGAGTGGAGATCTTGACGGAGCACTGAGGCTCCACGAAGACATCCTGAAAGCAAGGTTTAGTATACAAGGTCGTGCTAGTTATTTTACTCTTCAAAGCCAGTACGCCGTAGGAGCCATCTACTCGTATCTCGAACGATATGACGAGGCAGAGTGAGTGATTCTCTTTCTGGACCAAGATACCTTGGCTGACAATACCCCATTAGGAACTTTATGAAGGCTGCTCTATCAAAAGCTGAGGAGCGTGGAGGCAAGAACTTTTGGCCAGATGCTGCCGTGGCGAGAACGAAATACCACGTCTCCCAGATCTTGACTGCGAAGAACGGAGGCAAGGCTACAGAAGAATCTGAGATACTGGCGAAAGAAGGCAAGGATGTTCTGTCCAGGCTACTGGTCTACGATCCCATCAGTGGTGTGCGGGAAGAGGATACCGGCGCACTGTTTGATCACCTCCAGCCAGTGTTTGGCGGGCGCTTTACAGGACTATCTCTCCTCAAGTATGTCTCGCGACAAGAGTGAATGGACACTTGAGCTCTACAACCTAGCGGCACTCAATGGATATTGAGATTAAGTTTATGTAGACTAGTCTTCGTCTTCAGTGTTGATCACAGCATGTACCAATCGAGAGATGATGAAGCAGTAACATTACTCCTGAGTTTGATCTTCTAGCGGCTCATATGCCGCCAGTGTCATACATGTGACCAAGAGGCCAATAGTCGATGGCTTAGACTTGCCGAGCATCCTGATCCTGAAGTCTCAATCCGGGATCGCGGCCACACGAACCATGACATAGTTCCTGCTCTAAAGCTGCAGGGCCTAAACGCATCATATGTAGCCCTTATGCCCCCTTCAACAAGATTCGTATCTGCCATTCTTCCATGTTCTCGTTTTCAGCTCGTTTCACGGAATACACGTAGTCGTCTTCCAGCATTCTTGTCGGCGCAACCGAGTAATCCCTGGATACCGAGCTGTTTGAGACAAACCTTACGGCCTGGTGGTATGTTCATTTCTTAGTCTGGGATACAATGAATATTATCTGTCATCGTCAAGGAAGCCATCTCCCTCGCTGGGATGGAGAACCTTCTCGTCTCGCACAACATGAAGCTCTTGCGGTAAACGACCATCGAAGCTCGTTTCAATCCCATCTACCCCGAATTAGCAGTGGTCGGTGTCGGAAGAGGCCAGGAAAGACTTACAGAACAGCATATACATAAACTCAACCAAAAGGGGTCCCCAGTTAGTAAGGGCCAAGATCTGGCCGAAGCTCCATTCGTCCCCATCGGCATCGTTGCGCGATATTGTTCCGCGGAAATATACCACTAATAGTATCCAATTCCCCCACATAAGAAGGAAGCTCACGCCCCCGTAAAAGATCATTGCCCATAACACAACTCGTTTGAGCCACCTCGCATTCCACATCTTCTCCCGACTGCACCTGTAAAAGCACAGCACTACACTCAGGCACAGACCAAACAATGGTGGCATCCAAATCATGCCAGCCATGCTGAACATCATTACGTCGACAACGGCCGTGACGGGATAGTTGCCCGGGCACGACGTTTGCAGGTTTTCTATCTTTGTCCTGTCGATCTGGACGTAGATGATGGAGAGGACCCATGCTGCAGTGGTGATACAAAACAGCCCTGCAAGAACCGCGCCTTTGACCCATTGGCGACGGCCGACCTTGAGGAGCATGGGAAGAATGGTGGCTAGAGGGTAAAAGGAGAAGCTGGAGACAAGGATCTTCAGGCTCGTGTCTTGGTACTGCCGGGAGCTGAACGGGGAGGAGACCGTATATATTACGGCGACTTGGATGCTGAGGCCCAAGAAAGCTGCTGCAGTGAAAAAATCATAGAGGGTACCTCGGAAGGTGTTGAGGATGCGGTCGATAAAGGATGGCACGCCGGCTGCTGCGCTTTCAGTTGTAACGCGCCTGTTCCTGAAATAAGCCACCACCGCTGCGATACAGTAGAGCGTCACCAGAGTAGCCTCGATGCCGTAGGATGCAATGACCTAGATCGTCATTCAGCAGGCGCTCGTGTCAATACAGCTTATCTCATTTTATGTACTCACACCAATACCAGCGAGGTCGACATCAACGTCAGATACAATCGACCGACAGAGCTCCGGCCGACAAGCGTCGATCTTGGACACTTGCTTGGACAAGAGTGTCTGGTTTGTGCGCACCCATTCATGGAAGTCCACAATCTGGGAAACTGGCACGCTCGTCGCGTTATCCCAAGGCAGGATGGCCCGCCAGAAGTTGGCGACTTTTAGAATCGGCGGCTCGTGCTCGTTCGTTAAGATCCATGCTGCGTAGTCGCCGTAGTGAGGGCATCCGTTGTTGAAGTTGAGGTCTTCCCATGATGGACCCCCCCAAGGTGTTGGACTAGCCATACTGGATGCAGTTGCGGCTTCTCCTAGGTGTAATTGCGCTATAATATCTGGGTTCGTCATTCGCGGCGAGCTTCGAAGGCTGCTTATTTGATGGTCTCGCCTATTTCATCAGAGAAGTGACACTCATGAACTCAAAAAACAGCAAAGTCGGCTGGATTGTATTTTTATTTTAAGATTGCAAGGAAACTCAGCCCCTTGGCCCCTTGATCCTGTCTGCAGGGATTTGGATCCTCATGTAGATCGGCACCGCCTTTTACGACCCCCTGGCTACTAAAAATGGCGGGAGGAGCCGTCTCACCTCAGTGTGGATTTGGCGGGGCCGGGAATGAACATGCATGTTGGGCTGAACTTGCTAAGTTATATGCACCGTAGAATTGGTCAAACATCCTCATTCGAGGTCTTCATAAGTCCGCCCCTGAAACCAGGCAAATCAACTCGAAAACCAGTAATCATCGGCCAAGCTTCACATGCGCCTGCAGAGACCTGGCCATTAACAGGCACTCGCGAACTAGACCACGTTCTACAAACGATCTTCTCCCACAACCCTGCGAAAGCCAACCAACCGACTAGTAAACACATCAAGCCGGGGTTTCCGCAAGTATATTAACAATGAAAATTCATGTGTGGAGACATCATCACCCCCGACGCCATCCCCCAGAATGCGAGAGTCCTGTTCAGCGCTTGTGAGAGAATACAGACGATTTGAACAATGCGCGGTTGACTGCAATACCCCATGTACCATTTTCCAGCCTCCATACCAATAATTGAACTAAGAGAACCCTTGCCCGTTTCCGAATCATCTCTCAATGTACCACTGCCAGCCAAGCACCGTTTATATGCTACCTCCGTCCTTTGCCAACCAATACCGCTCAATCCGACCTTTTCTACCCCATTATGATTGTGTGTATGCCCTTTTCGTATCAACGCCTTCCCTTGTCGCCAGAATCTCGGCCAACTCTTTAAGCCGCACAGGCTTGGTCAAAAACAAGTCAACGCCGCTAGCAAATGCTTCCTGCTGTATGCTCGCCGACGCCAGACCCGTCAGAGCAATGATAGTGGCCGGTACCAGCTGATGCTTCCTTTCGAACTCACGTATGTGGCGGGTAGAGTCGAGACCATCCATCACCGGCATGGAAATATCTGAGATACCATAGTCAGCATTCATGTTTGCTAGCCTGCAGAGGAATCTGCAGAAGCTAGGTACTGTACGTACCCATAAGAATGCATGAAAATTGGCTCGGACACCTCTTATAAGTCTCCAAGGCTTCTAGGCCGTCTAATGCAGTGCAGTATGAATGTTTGAGCTTCCCCATAAAATGTGAGAGAATCTGGTTGCCGCAGTTAGCTAGGTTGGCCGGCCTCCGAAAAGAGAAAGTACTCACTCGTAGGTTGATGGTATTATCGTCAACCAGCAGATACGACGGACCATCTGGAACACAGTTTACTGCAGGTTGTACTCCACTAGCTACAGGTTGTAACTCACTGGTCGTAAGTTGTAGTTCACTAGCCGCAGACGATGGGATCTCAGGCTGTACAGCTAAGCAAAGCTCCGGAATTTGCACTATAGTATCAAGAGTCTTTGCGATGGACGGTGGACTTGGTTCCACACTCATATCCAGAGCAACGTGCATCTTCGAATGCTCAAGAGATGTCTGTGGAATCAGCTGCAGCATTGCTTCTGTCGTTTGGAGCTGCTCCACAGTACTTCTAAATGTGTCTCTTTGACTCTTCCAGTGCGATAAGCCAAGCAAAAGGGCTCTGGAGAGCTTACGAGGACCAGCCCTGCTTCAAAGTAAGCATGGAGGAAAATGTACAAAGGAGTGAGACTAACGGCTGGGAGATGAACTCAATAGTGACCTGACGTCCAGAAGCCTTGAGTAGATTTGAGTAGTTGCGTGCTGAGACTGAGTTTCGACAGATAACCACCATGAGTGGTAGAATTGCGTCAGGCACACTGTCGTACTCGACGTTCTCGAAAGCAGCTTCAGTGCAGATGTAGACGTCGGGAGGGCTAGTTTTCGCCTCGGATTCAGGTATGACAACCATTTGAAACCAGCCGTAACACAGACCTTCCAAGACTTTCAGGCTGGAATGTACTGGCTCGCCATCTGAGCAGGGCTCGTTGAACACGGTGTGAAACCCTGTGAGACACACTCGAAGGCCCTCCAACGGCTTTGAGTCTGCTGCAAAGCCAAGCCTGCTGCCGTCGGGTTGTTGGAGCGGTGTCAGCGGTAGCGATACTCGTACAACAGTACCTTGATTAACTTTGCTCGAGATATTGATGACCCCTCCAAGGGTTGAGGTGATTTGCCGAACCAGACTCAGGCCCAGCCCTGTACCGGGGGCGAGCCGGTCTTCTTGGGAGAAGGGAGTGAACAACTTTGACTGCAGGAATTCTTCTCCAATACCTTGGCCCGAATCCGCAACTGTAAGTATAACTCTGTGTTTGGACCTGGTGTGTTTCTTTGACGCTGCTTCTTGCTTGAGACTGACCAGGATATACCCTTTGGTGGTGTATTTTAGAGCGTTGCCGAAGATATTCATGACGATGCGCCGAAATGCTCCAGGTTGGGTATGGAATCCCCACGATACCGCTGGATCTATGTCGAGAAAGACCGATATCCCCCCTACGACAATTTGTGATATGTTAGATGTCGCCCTATCTTGAGAAAAGCTTTCAGCGGCATAAATGGAGTCGAGCCGGCGAAGTGCTTGGGAATCAGACTCTGGTAACATGACTTGTTTTGCAGCCTGCGCCACAGACATCTTTTGGTAGTTATAGCCTGCGTAGACACTCTCAATCACTTCTTCTGTCAGGACGTCTAGAGATATATCCAAAAGAAGAGTGTTCAAGCCTGGTTCAATTGATCTCTGTCCGTCCGCCTGTAAACTGCGAGAAGGCCGGCGCAATGCTTTTCGGTTCGTTTTAGAGGCTCGTATAAAGCTGTTGATCTTGGTGTAGTCCAGAAGCTGGGTCTGTTAGTCACAGATGCGAAAAGAAAGTGAAGGATGTCAAGGGAACAAACATGGTCAATTGTGTCAAGGAGGGTACGTCCTGAAGCTTCGATAGTGTGGATCACATCACTTTGAAACTCGTCGAGATTTGTGCCATGCAGAAGCTCGACTGCAGCAACAACACCGTGTAGAGGAGAACGCAGCTCGTGACTCAGTGACCCGAGTATGTCCGTCTTAGCCTTGTCAGCGATTGCGGTATCAATGCGACTGATTTCCGCCATTGTGATCATTCCGAAGGCTCTCAGGTAGTTCAAATCGGCCTCTGCGCTGAAGATCCGCTTCGGAGATGTGGTCCACACAAACCCGCCAGCAAACCACCGTTCTTTTTTCGAGTCCCAGAGAGGAACAAGAACGACGCTTCTTGCTTTCGGGAAGATGGAAATGATTGATCGACCTTCACTCTGAAGGAGCTGAGTTCTCCTTGATGGCTTTGGCGTTCGAACCTTGCGGGCCGGGGGTTCGCTGTTCGACGAGACCGCGCTGGATTCTTCCTCCTCTTCTTCTGACTGGACTTCTCCACCTTGGTTGAAGTTGAATATCTTGCCTTCGGGATACCTCCGCAACAACCCCTCCAGAAACGACTCCGGAACAGTCTCATGGGCACAGCGAGGTTGATGGCCCATCACGCTTGCCCTTCCGTTAGTTGAAAATCCCAAGACTTTGCAATGTCTGTCTTGAATCACAGCGTCCTGTCGTGGCATGCCATCGTCACTACTCGCTGATGTTTCTGCTGAGCTTGAGAAGGCTATCGGAGGTTGGGAAACAAGGCCACCCCAGGAAGATATTGAAGCATCCAGGTAGAGCACCCCTTCCACCTCAATGGACTCCCTGATGATGCTAGAGGCTTTGCTGAACACCTGGTTGACCTCTGCCACTCGAAGATCCGGGACGGGTGAGCTAGATGTTTTGGTTGTAATTGGGTCTTCAGAGGAGGATGTAGGTGGTGTTGATTGCGGATCCTCCGGTAATATGAGCGGATCCTCCACTATTTCACCTGGCCTTGGCGACTCTGTTGGTAGTTGCTGGAAGTCATGATGACAGTCGTCATCATGAATATGCTGAATGGAATGTATCTTTTGACGCAGAGCAAGGTCAGAGGGGGGAGCGGTATCAACGTTGCTGGGTGCCGGGGCACTGGCCCTCCGAAACCAATCGTCCGTCATGGATGACTTGGGTTGGACAAAATCGCCAAGCCCTCGAACCATGCGCTCACTGCGGCGGTAGTGCTCGCTCACCATGTTTAGCTCCAGATAGTTCATGATGGTTTGGGAGAGCTCCCGCAAAAACTCAAGCGTGTCCAGGTCCAGGCCTTCTGGCCTGGGCTTGACGTCGAAGATGCAGTAAACGCCTATGTTGACGCCTCGAGGCGACCGAATGGGAACGCCGACGTAGAAGCGATTGAACGGGCTCTGGAAGATATGCGTCAGGCCGCAATAACGACGGTTCTCAGCAAGATCTGGGATGACCTGTACCGGGAGCTCATCGTCGGTGGGGATCCACACAGGTTGGGCCACTTCGGAGGCCGTGAGAACATGCTCGCAGATGCCATCGCTCCGCGGTAGGTTGGTGCCGCAGGCCCAGAGTTGGCCATCTGAGTACTTGACGTTGGGCTTGAGGGACAAGGTCTGGGTAGCCTCGGCGGCAACATACTGATTGTTTCGGTCAAACAACGAGATACATGCCCGAGAAGCGTTTAGTCTGATGACACCCAATTGTGCGAGCGCTGTCAAGCCAGAATCGGCGCATGACGTAAGCTCCGTGGGCTGCGGCGCATTCTCAATGCCCGCTCCGGTGAGATGAGACGGGTCGTATCTATCGCGGGGGTGTCAGCAGGGTTCTGATGCGCCGAGATGCAGCGTTACGGAGCCGAGTGGAGTCGGGTACTGTGCAGTATGGGGCCTTACTTGAGCGTCTCTCGTTCCCGGACACTCTCCGAAATTCTGACCATAGTGCTATGTCATGTAGCCAGCTCCTCTCAAATGTTGTGTCTCTCTGTGGAAGAACTTTCCGACGTTGTGGTCGGCGGCTGAGACATGACGTCGTCTGAGAGCACCGGGACACTAGTGGCGATTTTAGTGCATTTGCGGAATAATGCCTCAGGCGAATGGGATCTTTTACCCGCCCCTATTTTGGAGTCCCGGCCAGCTGGAAACAAAAAGGGGACAGGGCACGCACGGGCCTGGTGCGGGCCAGGTGCATCCACCACCATCTGACCGATGCTCACCGAGATCTGGCGGTGGATTCACCCCGCCAGTCGATCGGTGGGCAGAACCGAGCCGAAAAGTACACTACGATCCCTGTGGGCTAGATACAAATAATGCTTTGCGCTGCTTGAGGATATCCGAGAGATTGGCGACCATAAGGTCTTTCTTGGGGAATTCTTTCCGAACATAGAGTCTGTCGCCGCACTAGGTCTGGTATTGTCTGCAATGCTGGGTGGAGCGTTGTCATTTGGGCATTTAGAGGCTTTAGCTAAAGACGATAACAGGGCCGCAGTATACGCGGTAGTCTTTTCTCTTGACTTCAATTATAACACCGGGTCCTACGCCCTTCACTGTCCAATGATGCACGAGGTTACCGATCAAGGGGGGGTGTTGGGTCGTGTAATTACCTCTGACTCTGAGTAGAATGGTACGGAATGACTTGATGTACAATTTGTGCGGAACCCGATAACTAATGATGCTTTTGAGGAGATTAACAAGTTCGAATCATTACGTCCTTTCAACATGCAGCCAACTGGCTCTGGAGCCTGAAAGTGTCTTCATCCAGCTGCGAGTGCACCAAATACTTGATGCCCAAGCAATAAAAGTGCATTTGCATCGAAGACATTGCCATTTCATATTGCGAAACTGGCACATTTCGGCAACACATCAATTCTTGACCCAATTGGCAGGTGTTACCGAAAGATCCTACTACCTCAATAATGAACATTACACACATGAACCGTTTGCCCATGATTCTCAACATGAGCTCTTAGTCTTGGCGATGTAACAGTTCCACGGACTGGATAGCTTGATTCCACGGATATTATTGGTCATTGCCATAAGCACCATTTGCGAGATTACTGATCAGCAATTCCAAAGTCTAGATTAGGAATGACCATAGTTCAATGCTTCATATCGTGCGCTTCTTTCAAGGTCTTTCAATGACAAGAACTCTTGGCAGCTTCAAAGCTAGCGTTGATGACAAAAGCCTGCCCAGCTCTCCAAAGCATTTTTCCGACACTTCGCTTTGTTCTCCTCCACATCCCACTGGCTTGGTGAACTAGACTAGCATTCCGACAGCTGACCTGCGAAGTTTTTTGCTATCAGACGTTATGTCTGTAGAGTGCATCGACTTGAAAGATGAGAATATGGTTCGTCCAAACTTAACTCAACGGCTATGATGACCACGATCCCGAAGCTTCCGTGGACTTTTTGTGTTCTCCTTTACACCTCAAGTTCGAGCTAGGATCAAAATTGAATGGCTGACATGATGCAGATACGAAAGACTTGGACACTGTGGAAGTAGCCGAGGTGGCTTGGAGTCGGGACACGCTGTCGAATATTTAGAGTGATTGGATCTGAGACACTAGAATCAAGGAATCTTCTTTTGACGTGCTGATTGTTGGTCGGGCTTCTGGAAACCCAGTCCTATCCCGTCCAATGGTCATTCTTACACAAATACGTAGCACCGGTCTCGAATCGCCGATTCCGGCCATGGGCTGATGAAATTGGGTAAGAGATGGATTATAAAGGGTTATTTGCTAGGAATAAACTTGCAATCAGTATCCTGTGGATTTGTCCGAAAGAAACTCCGGGCCATGATTTGTCATTTGTGAGATTCAATCTAGACGGCATATCTTACTCACTACCACGATGCGCTTGGCTATCTTTGTGGGGGAGTGAACCTCATGAGCAATGGCGTGCTTTGCCAGATCAATAACAACATCACAACCATCAGCACCCCACTAGCTCGCGGCTATCAATGGCGTCACCCGGCACAATCTCGAAACCCCACAACACCGTAAGATCGAAGATTCGCTTGTCCTGCAGCAATTCAGCAGCTCGATATGCAGCTTCGAGATACGCAATCGTATCCCTGCCAGCATGCCATAGCCAAACCCCGCCATCCCACCATTGGAGCTATGTCTCGGATCCCGACGAGACGGTCGACATAAAAGCCACCAGCATGTCACTCTCATGGCGACCAGGATTGATTTTAAGACATTTCTAGACAAATCGAATCCCGGGAACATTATTTAAAAATCATCAATAATGGCGCCTTCAGCAACAGAGACTGTCACAGTGCCAACGCCAGCCGTGGCCAACCTCAGGCTGTACGGCGATGGCTCGGCGGACTACAAGGAGCTAGCTCCGGTTGGGTACCAAAAGGATTCTGAGGAGGGCAAAAACGGATTCGAAGCTGCAAAGGTGTGGCGCTGGCGTCCCTCCGTTTTGAGAAATGAAGGCTGGCGTGGCTGACCAAACCCTTCTGAACAGTATCGTCACTATCTCCCTACCTGGAATCCGGAACAGAGGTACTCTGCGCTCCAGCCCTTTGAGCACTATGAACATGGCAGAGATGCGGACCCAGCGTACCCCGACCTCTTGCCTGCCGCAGCACAGGTTACACACCTCACACCCACCATCGGCACAGAAGTTCGTGGCATCCAGCTGAGCACACTTTCTGCAAGCGGAAAGGACCAGCTAGCCCGACTGGTCGCTGAGCGTAAAGTAGTCGCCTTCCGGGGGCAAGACTTCGCCGACTTGCCCATTGACAAGGCACTGGAGTTCGGCGGCTACTTTGGCCGGCATCACATCCACCCGACGTCTGGGTCCCCCGAGGGTTTCCCCCAAGTCCATCTCGTCCACCGAGCTGCTGGTGACATGTCTGCCACTGATTTCTTCGCGACGAGAACCAGCTCCGTTGCGTGGCATTCTGATGTTTCCTACGAACAACAGCCGCCAGGCACCACCTTCTTGTACATCCTTGACAAGCCAGAGACAGGAGGTGATACCCTGTTTGCCGACACTGTGGAGGCGTATAACAGACTTAGCCCCTCGTTCAAGGAGAGACTCCATGGTCTGCAGGCCGTGCACTCTGGCATTGAACAAGTAAATGCGTCCGTCAGAAAGGGAGGCGTAAAAAGACGTGAGCCGGTGGCTTCAGTTCATCCAATCATCCGAACCCATCCTGTCACTGGTGAAAAGGCGATCTACGTCAACCCGCAATGTAAGAAATCCTGAGAACCCCTGGCCAATCTCCATCTAACGTTGATTTTGCAGTCACCAGAGAGATTGTGGGCTACAAGAAGGAGGAGTCGGATATGCTTCTCAAGTTCCTCTACGAGCACATTGCCTGGGGCGCAGATTTCCATGTCCGCGTCAAGTGGGAGGAGAAGACTGTCGTGGTTTGGGATAATCGCGTGACACAACATTCCGCACTGGTCGACTGGAAGGACGGGCAGCGCAGGCATCTCGCTCGAATTACGCCCCAAGCAGAACGCCCGTATGAGACGCCGTTCAAGGCTTAGCTTGGCGACTTAAACCAAGGGTCCTCGTCTATATGTGACGGCGTGTGATAGTTGTAGTTATAGCACCGGTCAATCGTTTAGCATTGTAAGCAGTATGCGGCAACACAAAACCTGACAGCATTATTGAGAAAAATTGAAAACATCATGTTCTTAATTAGTGCAAGGAAGAAATTTGGACATGTGGAAATAAAAATCCAAAGACTGACACTGACCGTTCAATGCATTCGGGGCATCATGACGCTGGCTTGCAGATACCAACCCCATGATCATCCATGCGTACTGGACTCATGTAGGCAGGTAGGCGGGCCGTCCTTCGCGTTGGGATCCCGTCTGGACCATCGGCTCCACGTGTCTCGTATTATTGAACTTTTCCTACATCGTGGCTTCCCTCGTGCTAGGTTTGTTGGACGGAGCTATTGTTAATCTCAGCTGAGATTCACCACTAAAAGCAAAGCCAGCTATCTTTGCGGCGGACAAAAGGCCATGAAATCGAAGCCATCTCTTGTGAGTGGCATTAGGCCGAGAGATAAGACCCGCCAGCGACCAATCATATCCGTCCCGGCTGGGTGGATCACTCGGGAGAGAAACTCCTATTGGCTCCTCGCCGAACGACAACCGCTCCCGGTGGTGTCGCAATTGCAAGGCTGCGGTCACGCCATGCAGCTCTCGCATCGGTCAACGAAAAAAACAAATCCAGTCAGCGATGAAGCTACCGTAGCTGTTACTCGTGTCTTTCAAGTCACGTATCTGGTTTATCCTTACAAGCTGCTTAGACGTGTTTGATCTTGCATGGCTCCCCGCTCCATGCGGCCCATCCCAGCCTAGATCGGGAAACCCACTCGTCCATTATTTGCTCCAGAACCGAAAGATTCTGGGCCCGCCCAGAATCAGGTCGGCGACTTTTAGCTTCCTTCCCGTCGTTTTACCTTCTCGAGTGTCAGAGATACTACGCCGCCCCAGTTCTCTGATCTGCCGAAACCCACTCCGATGTCGACTGAGCATGACATTCTCGAAGATCCCCCCACGTACGGACGTCTGGCCACCGCCATTCCATGCCCGGATTGCACCATCGATAAGATGGCCGTATTTCTCTTTTGGGTGCTATCGCCATGGTGTGATCGGCATGATGTATCACAACATTTTCTTGATTTTCTTTCGCCCTGGTTGACGGGATTGGGGGCCTACGCACTGGATATATAGATTATGTCGTAGTATATCAGTCGTACCTATAAAGATGCAACCCCTACTTCCCGACAGGTTGGTACCACGGCACATCGAAATCCTTTTACGTACTACAGACTGCTTCTTTGCTTCTGCCCTGCATTAACCCGGATCCCGTCATCCAGGGGAATTCTTCAGTCATGGCAACTGCGGGTGGTCCATTCAAGGACTCCAAGGAGGTGACCACCACTTCGGAACCCTCCAGTCCCTCCTCAATTGAGCAACAAGAGGTCTCGCGCGATGGCTATGGCTCGCGGGATGACCACATCTTCTCCGACCCCACCATCGCCGATTACTGGCGCAAAGTCTACGAAAAGGCGCATTATGAGAACAGGCACCGATTCGACCCGAGTTACACATGGACTGCCGAGGAGGAGAAGCGATTGCTGAGAAAGGTAAGGATTTGCGGTGTTAGTAGTCGTGCTATGAGCTAACACTGCATGCGATGATTCAAGATTGATATTCGGATTATGATTTGGGCATGGGTCATGTTCTGCGCACTCGATCTTCATCGACGGAATATCAACCGAGCTATTTCGGACAACATGGTATGTTGCATGCAAAGCCACATTGGGTCATCTTACATAAAACCGAAACTGACTGGTCACGCCACAGCTTCCTGAGATTGGCATGAACACCAACGACTTCAACTACGGACAAACTGTACGAATTATAACCCCGCTGCCGACTGTTCTAATTGACTAATGGCTTTGTTAGATTTTCCTCCTGTCTTTCCTCTCCGCCGAACTTCCCAGCGGCCTGATCAGCAAAAGACTTGGTGCTGATGTCTGGATTCCCACGATTATGTGCGGCTGGTCGATTGTTGCGGGGTCCCAGGCCTTCATTCACAACCGAGCCTCATTCTATGCTATCAAGTGCCTACTAGGCTTGCTCATGGGAGGCTTCATTCCGTCAGTCTTGTCCGACATGCAAGTTTGATGAAGTTACTAACGAGTGATCAGTGATATTGTTCTGTGGCTTACGTATTTCTACAAATCCAACGAACTGCCCGTTAGACTTTCCTGGTTCTGGACTGCTCTCAGGTAAGACTACCGAAAAGAGGACTGATATTGGCTGTGGCTAACAGAAAACTAGTACCGTCAACATCGTCGGTTCCCTAATTGCAGCTGGCGTGTTGCAAATGAGGGGCGTTGCTGGGTGGTCTGGTTGGCGCTGGCTGTAAGTTTTGTAAGCTGCGACTGCTGGAATAAACACTGACAATGCCGTAGATTTTTGTTGGAAGCCATCTTCACTCTCATCATTGGCATCTTTTCGTGGGGCCTCATGCCCCCTGGACCAACACAGACACGCAACTGGTTCCGAGGCAAGGAAGGATGGTTTACCGAACATGAAGAGCGCATCATGGTCAACCGTCTGCTCCGAGATGACCCAAGCAAGGGTGACATGAACAACAGACAAGGCGTCGGCCTCAGCCTTCTCTTCAAGGCTGCATCAGATTGGGAACAATGGCCGTTGTATTTGATCGGTCTCACCGCCTATATCCCACCATCGCCCCCGGGAACATATCTCTCCTATATTCTTCGCAAAATTGGGTTCAGCGTCTTCCAGGCCAACTTGCTCGCCATCCCTTCCCAGTTCCTGTTTGCCATGAATCTTCTCATCATCTCTTGGGTTTCCGAGAGGATAAAGGAGAGAGCGATTATATCGTCTATTTCGAACATTTGGATCTTCCCCTGGCTTGTGGCTCTTGTGGTCCTTCCAGCCAGTGCCAGTCCCTGGACCCGATATGCCCTTCTGACCGGGTTGCTTAGTTACCCATACTGCCACGCCATCTTGGTCGGTTGGAATGCAAAGAACAGCAATGCTGT
The DNA here is from genome assembly GCA_001557505.1 of Reticulascus tulasneorum. Lineage (NCBI taxonomy): Eukaryota > Fungi > Ascomycota > Sordariomycetes > Glomerellales > Reticulascaceae > Reticulascus > Reticulascus tulasneorum. The sequence continues at coordinate 2,274,014 of LSAX01000006.1, forward strand.
CCGTACAAGAGCTGTCAGCGCAGCCCTCTACAACATGTTCGTGCAGTCGGGCAATATCGTTGCTTCCAATATCTACCGCGACGATGACCAGCCGCTGTATAAGCGAGGCAACAAGATCTTGTTGGGTATCACCAGCTTTAACATTGTTTTGTTCTACTTAGTCAAGGCCTTTTATCTCTGGAGAAACAAGGTTCGTGATGCGCGATGGAACGCTTTGACAAAGGAACAGCAAGAGGATTATTCGCTGAACACCACGGATGAGGGAATGAAGAGGTGGGACTTCAGATTCGCTCATTAAAAGAGCGAACTGCGAACCAGTGAGCTGCGGTATCAGATCCTAAATCTGTTTTTCGTATGAGAACAACCCAAATATTCACATCGTACATAGAAATTGAACTGTCGTTCTTTCTTCATTTCTAGCCGTATGCAAGTGGTACGTTCTGCGGCTGAAGTAAAACTTGCTGATTCACCGTTTCAGAAAATGATAACGGTCTCGTTAATTTAAACACATTTATATTCATACAACAAGGAAGTCTTTTTGTTAAGATTACTGAAGCTTATTGATCTGGGAATGATTGAACAACCAGTGATATGTGAAGTTTGTCTCGCGTTGGCCCGAAATGGCCGACTAGGAAGACAAACATAAAGATCATTAGCGGACAAGTAAATGTGAATGAAGTTCTAGAACTACTTATATGACGCAGCAAATGTTTTAATAACCTTACATGCTACTATCCTCTCCAGCGATAGATGCCATCTCAACTTGATACAATCATAAATCGTGTCAAGGAGACACTTGGCTATGCCGCAATCAGTATTTTGGCAGGCATGGGATTATATTCACGTTGATGATATCTAGTTAGCGCTTTTTAAGTAGGCCAATCATATCCAAAGCTTTGTAACTTAGAAATGCTATCAGAACCTCTTTTGGTATAATTGTGATATCTGGCTACGCACGAAGTTACTTTGAAGCATCTTGCTGTCCAGAATTTTCTAAAAATTTGTCGGCGTTGTAATATCGATCTGTGAATGGCGGCACTGAAAACAGGACATATCAATAAAGTTAACCTTATAAGGTGGTGCAGTTGAAAGGTCATCAAGAAGGTCAAATGTGACGTCTAAGGACAAAGTTTGATTAGCCCACCGTACGAGCACAATTTGCTCATTACCCGACTGCTAACACGGGAAAGCCATAATCTGAACTCCCTGGAATAAAGAGTTTGCTTATGTCAGATATCTCGATTAGGCTTTACTACGTCGTACAAGTAAGACAACTAATTGTAGATCGCTGAACTTGTTAGGTCTAGAGTAGAGTAGGAACGATACAATGACCGCTCTCATCTGACACCACCACGTTTCCTCTTTTCGTACCAACTATCTTTGCGTAGCAGTCGTTAAACCCTTATCAGGGCTGGATACCCCGAGACCAGCCAACCTCGCATCTAACTTTGACAGATGATGTTCCTGCAGATTGGAACGACCGTATAAAGTCATTCAAGATAGGAAATAATGGGTATCGCTTAAGGTATTTCTCTACGAGTAAGCCACCTCTTATGCCCAGGACCCAAGTCATGTTCGTTTAGGCTAACCACCTCCAGTTGCAAGCATATAAGATGCTCGGGGATGTATGCTTTAACCACGACTAGCTAACCTGCGAATGAACTTTTTAGATGGGTCGGGTTTGAGGCGAGTTCGTGGATGTGCTATACGCACAACATGCGGCACCCTTCGTCGGCTTACGAGAGCTTGCCCTACCCCAATGGGCTGCTTATTCCTCCATATCCGGGAGTATGGTAATGGGCCAAGTGTTGATACAACACGCACTAGCTTTGACTGAGGGAGAGCGGGCGGGACCCCGTATTTTTTAAATTGTTACGCCTGTATGTGATGATAACAATACAGCCGAACCGACGATGTATTCTCGCGTAAGCACAAAAGGCAACCACACGGCCGCTAGGGATTACGTTCAATTGCTCATTAAAAAAGGGGGCATCAGGGTTAGATCGAGATGCGTCAAGGCCGCCGAACAACATTGGTGAATTGAGCTGTATTTGTTTAAAATTTGGGGGGGGGGGGGGGGGGGGGGGGTTTGAATAAATAGCATATTGGTTTAATCAGTGAATCCAAGCGTCTTGAATTCTCCTTTATAGTTCCTGTCGACAGGTTGGATCACTATTCTGCGGTAGCTTGTCAGAGGCGGCGACCCCTTGTCCTGAACTTCCAGGATCAGATGGAGCTGCACACCACGCTGCAAGGCTATGTTCTTCTTTGCGAGCTTGCAAGACTTTTCAGCCGGAGCAACTCTCACCTCAACAAGTTGTCCTTTCGTATCCAGGGTCTTGATCTCGAGATCTGTGGGTTCATGCATGCGGTAGGTCTGTGTCGAGCTTGGCTCTTTGTATTGCCACCACTTGAAGGTCAGCTCATCTCCGTCCGGGTCGTAGGTTGCGGATGCGTCGAATTTCGCAGATGACCCGGCATCAACTTCGAGGTAGACTGGGCTGAACCCGAACACACCATCGACAGCAACGACAGGATGGTGGTTGGTCTTGGCGAAATCTGAGGATAGAGTCCACTGCATGCGGGCAGCGAAATCCTCCTGGAAGGTGTTCCTCCATCTCCAGATAGTCGCACGATTGGACTTGTGCTCCTGGCCGTCCACGCCAATGACGGCATCGGGTACGTCCGCAAAGTGGCCTCTAGACGGTATTCCCTTCCGGCTGACATTGACCGGGATGTAGCGGCCTCCCCAAGAGCCCCAGCCCGGCTCTTCCGAGACGCTGAGACCGTTTTGAATGAGATATAGGAATGTGGGAGTGTCTCCCTCCGGGATATACTCGAAGTCGGGATATTCGGCGCCTAGAGGACCGATCTGGATGTGTTCCCGGATCCATTCCTTGGTCACCTTGGACCCGTCCGGGCCACCTTTGTCTGCAGGGCCATCTCCTGAAATGCCTACCCAGGTCGCCAGCGAATACTGGTTCCAACCATGGACGGAGCAGATGTAAAAAATATCAGGCCATTGCTGCCGAATCCAGGCGCCGCAGTCGTCTTGGTCAGAGATGGTATAGACGCGCAACTTTGCTCGGAGTTGAGCAGCATCCGGACGATCCCGGATTCTGAAGAGGACCTGGGCCAGCACGTTAACCCCGCCCCAGACGAGAACCCACAGTGGTTCGTCTGATGGCGCGGTCAGCTGCTTCAGAAGCAGCTCGCCTCCTTCGCTAAGAGGAATGTCGTCTCCCACAGCGTCCATTCCATAGACCTGGTATTAGTGGTGAGCTCAATTGTGTGGCAGACAAACCGAACGAACGGGTATGAGATGCTTACTGGGGGGCCTGAGTGAACGAGGTCTCGCATGGCCTGCCCAGACGGGTAGGGAAAGTCTGGATGGGCATGGACGTTGAGGTTCTCAACCACCTTCTCGTACGCATCGATGATGCGGTGCAGGTTCTGCGGTGCTACCTTGTCCTGCAGCCATATGGAGGTGACGGCGACGACGCCCTCCGTCTGGAACTGGTTAGAGTACAGTAGGTAGCGACAGAAGGACTCGGCATCATCAGGCTCGTTGGTGATGTCGGTCAAGATGAATACACGCGGCTTGGAGGCAAACGTCTGGAGGGACTGTGCGCCCGAAGTTGGTTGAGAGGCCATTGAGTCTTCTTGGTCTCGCGTCTGATCCTAGAGGGGAAGCGATTATGGCTGACGTGCTAAACACACCGCTTGGGAAGTATTATTGAAGTGAGCGAAAAGAATGTTTCTCCAATTTTCGGCCACGATTTGTATATATATAAAGTTATAATATTGCGGGCAAATGATGCGTTGGGGAAGCAAATGCGGGGATGGGCTTGGGGATCGATCCCCGGGTCGCCGGCCGGTCACCCCAAAAGAGTCAGCCGTGCTGTAAATCAACCATCTTTCTCGAAGGAAAACTGGCGCACCAGGCAGGCAGCTCTCAACGTCGGTGCGCCAGCTATTCCCCCTCGGCAAGTCGCAATGTGCTTACCGCCCAGCGCTAGCATACAGATGATACGACTAGCGGCTGTCAAAGTTCCCAGAAAAGGGGGATACGATGCCAGGAAGTGCCAAAACATTGAGGGGGATTTATGGAGCATTGCGTAACTTCTCCAGCTGACGTCGGCGGAACATTCAATCGGGCAATCGTAAGCGCCTCTAGTGGTTCAGTGGGGTTGGTGGGTGCTTAAGAGAAAAGAAATTGGAATGGTCAAAGGCCAGAGGGACCTGTGGGTATTCCCCATCCGGAAATCCTAAGCACCATCTCCAAAATCTCCGCCAACTACCGCAACAAATTGGGTGGCAGCATGCCCTGCCGGCACCCGATTCACTCGCTCGAGAAACAGTAGCTTCGCCTACCCAGGTAATGTCAATACGGTGCCCTGTCAGACCCAGCCAGACGGTCGTCTCCTGTCCTGTAATTACCCACTCTGGGGAAGGGTTTAGCTCTCCACCTTTCCACCCCATGGGGAACGCTAATAAGGCATTTTCCCTCCAATCAGCCTTAGCTCGCCGCTGCAAAAGTTGTTCCCGAACCATGGCCAAGCAGCCGAAGAGCCCTAAGCCGACCTGATTCCAACCACAACCCTCAGCATGGGTGCCGCATCATATCAATCTAGAGCCACCACATCTATATAAGTCCAGGGAGCGACATGCCGATGATTGTCTCTCGTTGCAAAGTCACACAACACCTTCCACTCCGTCAGTCACCTCGCAGCAATACCGGGTGAAAGAAACGATGGCAAAGCAAGACATCTCCCAAACCACGGCCACCTCCGACCTGCCCGCCGCAGAGACAGTCGAGGATGCCCACGATGCGGCTCTCGGCCATGCCCAGGATCAGGAAGACCACGACATCGGCATCTACCAATCCCTCCGCAAGTACCCATGGGCTTGCGCCTGGTGTGTGTACGCGATTTGGTGTGTCATCTGCTTGAGTTTCGACGTCCAGGCTGCGAATGCCATTGTCGGCATCCCGCAGTTCCGCAAGGACTTTGGCTACAGCTTCGACGGCGGGAAGACCTACGTCCTTCGAGCCTATTGGCAGTCCGCATTCAATGCAGCTCCCGTTGCCGCGTACGTTGTTTTCCCTTCCTTCCTTCCTTATTTCTCTATTTTTCTCTTTTTGGGCCTACACGCTCAGAGACCACATTCCATCCTTTTATTAACCCCTATTGTCTCTGCAGCGCTACCTTTTCGTCTCTTATTGCTGGTGAAGCTGCCGACCGCGTTGGCCGAAGGATCGTGCTGGGTTGCGCATTGGCCATATCTTTCATCGCCGTTTCTATCGAGTTTATTGCCACCACGCCGCCAGTCTTCTTTGCCGGCAAGTTTCTCAATGGATTCATGGTCGGCACCATTGGTACCGTCATGATTGGCTACATAGGAGAGGTAGGGCTTCGCCACCAACTCCCCAAGCAAGTCTGATTGCCATGTGCTAACTTGACTGGGATAGATCACACCCCTGGCGCTTCGAGGTGTATTCACCTGCGGCGTGGGTATCTCCTATGGCATTGGCCCGTTGATCGCCTTCATCATCATCAACTATACGGGCAAGGTCGAGAATGCCTGGGCTTACCGTACCGTATTTTGCTGTCAATTCGGTTTCGCCGGTGTGGCAGCAATCTTGCTCCCATTCATGCCAGAGTCAGTGCCCGTCCCATCCCTCTCGTTTGCCTTCAAAACCTATACTTACCTTTCATGAACTCAGATCGCCATGGTGGCTTGCCTCAAAGGGAAAGACTGAGAGAGCGCTGCGAAATCTACAGAAGCTTGGTCACGGGGGCGAGGAAGGAAGAAGAAAGCTTGCCCTTATCGAGCTTACCCTCGCCGAAGCTCGCAAGGAAAGCGAGGGCGTTACGTACATGGAGTGCTTCCGAAAGTCCAATCTCCGCCGGACCGTCGTCAGCATCATGCCTTACAACATCCAGACATTCAGTGGAATCTCGTTCGTGGCCGGTTACTTCACCTACTACCTGCAGCTGGCTGGCTACTCGACCGCAATGAGCTACAGACTCCAGATCGCACAGCCAGTTGTTTCCATCGTCGGCAACGTCATGGCCGCGTCCCTGGTCGACAAGTTTGGGCGACGAAACCTGACCGTCTACGGCTTCATGGTGTTGACCTGCCTCCTCCTCATCACCGGAGGTCTTGGAACTGGCAAAAGCAAGCCTGTGGTCGACGGAACCGTGGCGTTCATCCTGATCTTCAGTTGGTGCTACAACTTCACCATTGGATCGACCGCCTTCTCCCTGCTCTGCGAGACCTCGACCGCGCGCCTGCGCGTCAAGACTATTGCCATCGGTTACGCAACTCACGCCGCATTGAACGTCATGTGGCAGTTCGCCATCCCGTACATGTTCAACCCCGATCGCGGAAATCTTGGCGCCAAGATTGCCTTCGTTTTTGGCGGCGTGTCTTCGCTGTCCATTCTCTACTTCTTCTTCTTCCAGCCGGAGACTGCAGGGCGATCTTACCAGGAGCTGGATGAGATGTTTGCCGAGGGCGTTCCGGCCCGCAAGTTCAAGTCGTACAAGACCCGGGTGCAGGCCCAGAACGAGACCGCGGCTCTGAGCATGAAGATGTAAAAAGGGCTCTTTCCGGAAGGTTTCGCTTCGCGCTTTTGTGAACACATTTCCACTCTTCCTGGCGTGCTTGGGATCACCTGCAACTATAGTTCAGGATACCATTGCACTATAGCTAGCTCTTTAGCTCAATATTTGGATTAGGGATCAAACGTTTCATAGTATCGTATTCTCGATCATATCAAGTATCAAGTCTTAAAAGCCTTCTTCACGAATGTCAAGCAACTCAAATTCAATCTGGCATCTGTTCGCAGTCTAAGACCCAAGAGTAGTCATAGATCGCTCTGCGATTTGGCATCACAGTTGTTGACGTCGTCCATTTTATTTCACCTTGCCGAGCAATGTTTGGATATTTAACTTCCGAAGAGCTGACCTAAAGCAGAGAGGACTACTACTACGTCGTGCATGAATAGCAATCATCAAAGCTCGACCTCGGCCTTAAATCAAGGCCGGCGAATGCTGTACGTCAGAGCATGTCGACTTCGACGGCAAAGATCTGAACAATCGCTTTTTGTTCCTTTATTACATGACGGCCGGTCGTATATTCAAAAAAGGTACCATCACAGCGAACCAGTCGTCTTCGAGATCTCAGTCTACTGTTTTGAGATTGGCGTACAGAACAGGGCAAGACTATCATCGCAGACGGAAATCAAAGGTGGCCGCAGCTAAATAAAATAAAATTCAATAAAAGAACCCTGAAGATCTACGTGATTACGAAATGACATAGGGTATACTACCCTCTAGCCACATACCGTAGAACGAATGCTAAATACAGAATTATAAGCGCTCGGACGAAGTCCATCTCAGGGCCTTATGCATCGCACGACCTCCTCCAAGACCGCGCAGTGCTTCAGTTGTGGAGTTCAAATGCTTCATGGACACGTAGAAACTACTTGACATATTCATTGTGCTAACACTGCCGCACAATCTTGGAACCCTCACACACTTACCACTACTGCCACGAAGAGCCTGCCCTCTGCTGAAGGCTAAGTGGGCATTGAGATTAGCAGGTTTGGATCGCCTACTAGTGGAGCCGAGCTAATTACCTCCATCCGACGAGTTATCCGAGCCGGATAACTGGAGCTACTGATCGCGCTCAGGACAGGCGCTAAAGCCTTCCTAAAGGGTCCTGCCTAGAGAACCCCGCCAGCCAGCTAAGGCTTCGTGCTTGGTCAAACTTAAGAAAACTTCAAGCCTTTTACTCATCACGGGAATTGTCTTCCTCATAGAATCGCGCTCCTCAACGCCTTGTCTTGGACGGTTTATTGACGCATCACGAAATATGGCTCCTACGGTACCCGCCTTGAAGCTGGCCTCAGGCTATGTGCGACTCCCACCTCCCCTCATGATTACTAGGAACTGACGAAATGTAGGAGATGCCAGTTGTTGGTTTTGGCATCTGGAAAGTTCCCAGAGAGTCTTGCGCAGATCAGGTAGGCTCTCGTTCCGCATTGGCTTAATTCAAGTCTGTCTAGGACCATTTCAGCGAGATGCGGCCAGATACTGATATGTGACCATCTTTACAGGTCTACAATGCCATCAAGCTAGGCTACCGTCACATTGACGGTGCTTGGGATTATACGAACAGTGCCGAGGCTGGGCAGGGCGTCCGCCGAGCGATTGAGGAGGGTATAATAAAGCGCGAGGACATATTTATCACCACCAAGCTTTGGAACAACTATCACAAGCGCGAGCATGCTCTCGAGATGGCCAAGCTCGAGAACGAGGCATGGGGACTCGGTTATATCGACTTGTTTCTGATGCACTTCCCCATTGCTCTCGAGTTCATCCCCTTCGACGAGATCCGCTTCCCGTGCTTCTGGTCCGACAAGGAACAGACCAAGGTCACTCCGTTGGCCAAGGTCCCCATCTCAGAAACCTGGAAGGCAATGGAAGAGCTCGTGCAGACATCTGAGAACCCCAGTGGCTTCGTCAGGACGCTTGGTGTCTCCAACTTTCACACTCAGCTGCTCTACGACCTCTTGTCTTATGCCAAGATTCCACCGAGCATACTCCAGATCGAGCACCACCCGTACCTTACACAGACCGAGTTAATTCAGATGGCCCAAGAAAACAACATTGCCATTACCGGCTACTCAACATTTGGACCCCAGAGCTTCCTCGAGCTGGGCAACGCCACCGCCAAGAACGTTAAGCCCTTGTTCGAGACCGACGTTGTCAAGAGCATTGCCGCGAAGCACAGCGTGACACCTGGTTCCGTCCTGCTCAGATGGTGCACCCAGCGAAACATTATTGTTATTCCCAAGTCCAACAGTGTCGATAGGCTAAAGCAGAACTTGAACTGCTGTATTTTTGAGTTGAGCGAGGATGAAATCAAGCAGATTTCGTCTCTCGACATCGGGCTCCGTTTCAACTCCCCCAACACTTTGGGGCGTCCTATTAGAATATTCACCTAAGAATGGATGTCTCAAAGGCAGACGTATGGAACCGAAGATGAGATAGCTCGAGTATTAGGCCATATTGAAAAAAATGCAATCAAGATTTGAGAGGTCAGTTACTTGATCTGAGTATAATTCGTTCAGTGATAATACTGCAGATTTGAGGAGGACAACCAACTTCTGCCCCCTGGCTTTCACCCAACATAATGCAAAGTGCGAATAAACAGCTGTGCAGAACAGCGGATAGGAAGGACCATTATGTTACTTGATACTGGCTAAATAAAAAGTGCTGGATAAGTTCACAGGAAGCGCAGGCATTTTCATTGCTCAAGCAGAAGTGAAACGTAACTCATCTACAAGCGATTGGCGAGGTTAGACTCCAATAGTGCCAGAGAGACTGCCTGACTTGGCAAGGTATGTCTCAATCATCTATAGCCATGTCACACTTCGGAGCGCGTTGATCGTAAACCTTACACAGCGAAGAGCACCGTTCCAGTAACCACAATACGGCAAGTTTAGTAGCCCCCCTTAGTACCATAATAGCCGGGTCAAAGAGCTTTATTTCGCCTCGCGCTTTCATCTCTGAAATGACCAGAAAACTTGACCGGAGAAACATACCAAAACGTCTCAGTGATGATGCACAAGTTTGTAAACTGCAGGTCTATATCGTATCGTGCAGCGCTTTCCCGCATGAGAATCCATCGGCCTCTTATAGATACTCAAATCTTGGCACGATCTCCTTTATCAATAAAATTATATATTAAGAGCAAACATATTTATTTGCAATCAATACAGGTAGCCAGAGTCGAAGTGTTCGCCGCCGTTTGGCCTTTGGGCTGTTGTCAATGGCATAGCACACGAAAACTGCCCACCGCCTGGCTTGGGCATCTCGCCATCAGCTGTACCGTACTGCAATTGGTTATCTTTTGTGGCTGCCGCCACGGCTTTCCCCGACTCTGCCTTAAACCTTACTGACGCCGTATGGCCGTAGACACAACCGAAAATGGCTAGCAGATCGCCTCTACCGAGCGAATAGGGCGACATCTTTTTGACAACGTGACTGTCTTTGCACGGCTGTAATATGGCGGTGTAAGAGTCTAGCCCGTCTTGACAATGAATTGCGGGCAATTCCCAAGGCCGACGGTATGTGGCTAGCTACCGCCGGGCATTTTAAAGCGACCACCATTGACGATAAACTTGTATAAGTCGATTGGACATTTCTTCTTCGGATATCCTATCGCAGCGCGCCACCGATCATGTATCAGGATTCCCGGAGAGCCACTTTCGATATTGGCTTGGAAATGCAGACGCCCTTCTCTAAAGAGTGAAGCTGTGATCACAATATAAACCCCAAAATCCTACAAATCGGATACCTATTGTAGAATCTCAGCTCGCCACTGCAGGCCTGCATAGTGTTAGGTACCATATGAGAATTCCGATAGGCCTATTTCCGATGTAATCAGAACTGTTGCCGCATTTCGATGGTCTGTTACGCCATCATGAAAGATAATCTCGGTTCGTTATTGAATTGGACTCGACAGTGACCAAAATAGTACATAAATTGTGAAGGCCCTTCTAGAAATTGATCATCCCGAGTCAGTTTCCATTGAGAGTAAAGGCTATCCATTAGGCGAATACCTACAAAGTTAATTTCTCCTTCCTGAAAAAAGAATAAACATCCACGGCTTTCAAAAATGCCTCTTCCTTGGATCGCCCCAGCCAGCCTAGAGATCGTCCTTGCGGCTTGGGCAAACATCGACGTAACAATAGCACTGCGACAGTTAGTGGACCAGGGGTTCCAAACTCTGACATTCGACCTGAACAATGCCGACTCAATATTTAAGGACCCTGCTCCAGGGCAGCCGAAGTCTCTCAGCTTCCTATACAAGTATTCCGGCCAGCCCGGACTGAGTCTCTTTGCCGCCAAAGAAGGGAGTGGCACCTACACCATTGCGTATCCCGGAAGCACCAGCCCGAATACGTTCGCCATTAGCAATCTACCTGTTGTCGGAGACGGGAAGAGTACGAAGCAAATTGTTGCCGCCGTCTGGGCTGACACGGCCATCACTAGCGGAGTTGTGTACGGTACCATGTATTCGGCGGCTGTAAGCGGCGGAACATTCCCCGTGAACACAAAGTTCTTAGGAAATGATCCTTGGGCGGGAGTGAAGAAGTATCTGCACGTCTATTACATCCCTGATGCAGACTTGCCGATTTCTGTCATTGTCGGACAGGACGATGATGAGATGTCACTCCCAAGCACTACTTGATGGTGCTGGTCGAAGGTAGCGGCTTGGTCCACTGTTGCTCATTTTTTGCGGGCGTTGAAGACCTAGTTCATCTTGTTAGAACGATTGAAATGAGAGATTCATGTGAAAGGGAGCTCACGTCCAAGCGAACTTCGTGAGAATCTAATTTGAACTTGGCCCAAACCTTGGTGATTCTCTCTGTACGATTCATCCCATATCTAGAATCAGCGGGGCCCGTGCTTCGGGCTGGCTCAGCCTGCCGTTCAATTCAAATGCCAGTTTTGATTCTCCAACGTGTACCAATACCAAATGATGGGATCTAGTTAGTCCATCAAAAATCCAAAGAAACTCAACTGCCTGACCCCTGGCATTGCTTCCTAACCAGAACCAAACACAGCTAGTGATCCACAGAGTCGGATTAGATGAGGTTCAACTAGTACGTACCTTGGCTCTGCAAAGCAGAGGCATCAGTATCTCGTGGTAACTGGCCAAGCGATAAAGACTACTGCTTTTTACTGAGGGCCCACGATGAAAAGGCACCCCGCACCACCCGCGTTCCGCAGCGTCCCAAAACGGCATTTTTAAGCACTGAGACTACCTAGGTAAGTACCTATGTATCTTACCCCGCCCCTCCCCCCCTGCATCATTGCCTTTTTCGCAGGTCGCTGGCGACGAGTCACAAACTTCCGTAAGGGGCAGTTGGGCTTCCCAAGATGTTGCGCGCGAGCGGCAAAAATAGCAGGTTTTAGGCAGGTTCATGTATGGGACATCCTACCAGACTTGTCGACTGCGCTTGAAGCGGAGCCTGTCAACGCACATCTCGTGAATGCCCTAGGCCCCTGACACCGATGGCCTCCAAGAGGGTGCGGACGGGCTGTCTCAAGTGCCGCACACGGCGTCGTAAATGTAAGTTTTTACCGCCCCTGGCCGTGCCTTATCCATCCATTTGATCGATGTGGTCGATGTGGGGTTCGTTGTCCTGGTTCGTTTGGCTGACCCAAGGTGTGCGGACACAGGCGATGAAGGAAAGCCGCGATGCCGTCGCTGCGTAGCCGGCAACTTTGAGTGTCAATACGGCATGCGCCTATCCTTCCTACCCAAGAACTCGCTGGCGATTGACTCGACTTCAAGCCCCAGCGTCCCCACTCCATCAAGCTATAGTGCTGTCCAGGTGAGGACATGATGTTGACTAGTTCCCGCTCTCGTCGACTCTTTAACCCATCTTGGTCCTGAGCATCTTGTGGTTAACGGCGGTGTAGTTCGTCACCAACGAAACATCGACCTCTCGCAAGAATGTCAGGTCGTCTCCCGAACATGCCCCCACGCCAACATCGGACGGCGGAGCCGCGGACAGTGACTCTGGACCGGCGAGGGAGTCGATGTCCAACTTGGGCTCGAGTCCTGTGGAAAACGATGAGCCTTCTCTGCTCTCACCCCCATCTGTCGAGGCTCAACTCCAGCCACTGACCAGCTCGCAAAGTCCCTTTGGACTCGAATCCGACAGTCAGACTCCAAGCCGCCGATACAACGATGCCTTGGATGCGCTCTTGTCACTCCGGTCGGAGGACGCAGGAGGCGGGCTACAGCTACCTCAGTTTGACGTGTTTCATAGCCCGGCCCTCGTCATCGATGAGAACCAGCAGCTCGACGAGCTGCTACTAAGCAGCAGGGTTCAGTTTCCGGATGATTCATTCCACCTTGCCGACGAATCGTCTGAAGAAAGAGTTCTTACTCTCCTGAAGCATTGGCGATATGAGGTCGCCCCCTGGGTAGGTACTTGTGGTGTTTTGTTCCGCTGTTGCCGTGGCTTACGAGGAGATACTAGCTCGATATGTGTGACCTTGGGCACGGCTTCGGGCTCTATGTGTCGAGGCTGGCGACCTTCTCACGGCCAACGCTAAACGCAATATTGTCGTTGTCGGCTGCATCGTCCGAAACTACGTCTGCAGTGGACAACGTCGACTTTTCAGGGCCTAGGCACGCCAGCCATATCCTAAACAGAGAAAAGGGAGATGGAGACTTCCTCGAATCGAAATCTCAGGTCAAACTCATCCGAATCGTTCTGGAGAGAGCACGAGATTTCATCCTTGGCCCTTTCGGTCGGCAGACTGGTATGCCGCCGAGTCTGCCATCGAGTGAGGATTTCTGCCAGCCAATGTCTATTCTCGGAACTTTGGCGTATCAACTACAGCTGAGACTCGGTAAGTGCTCTCCTAGTACATCTTCCTCTTCATAATCCTGCCACCGTACGTACTCACAGTTGTCAACAGATCTCGCCACCGCCTTGCTCAAAGAGAGCCCGTTACCAGTTGTACCCCTCGGTATAGGAAACTCCACGGCCTGGCACAAGACGCAGCTTGGGAGAGATGTTTTTCGCTGCGCCAACGAAGCCCTCATCCTTTGCGCCCAGGCTGTAAACTTTTGCTACCTGGACTCTGACGAAATGGCCAGCTTTCCCGGCGGGTATCCTGGGAGCTGGTTGTCGCAAATCGACGATCTCAATTCGTGGTATCTCCAACGACCACAGGAGTTTCAGTCCATCATCGAGCTGGACAATGCCGAAGGCATACCCGTCATCCTGTTCACCAACGGCGCAGCCATTTTCGCGAACCAGCTTTACCACACGGCTCTGCTACTCCTGCTACTCCACAAACCACGGAATGCGCTGGTGACTTCCAACAAAGGCGGCCCGGCCATGTCGTTTCTCTGGCATGCGCGCCGTATCTGCGGGATGGCGCTCAGCAACGACATGAAGATAACCTGGGATCCGAGTCTCTTGGCGTCTCTCGTCATTGCGGCAAAGAGGATGACGAACGAATCTCAACATGAAAAGATCTTACTCGGCCTCGATCGTATTGCCGCCGTGACCGGGTGGGATTTAGCTTCGTGTCGAGACATGCTTCAGAGCGAATGGGTCACATAGCAAACCAGTCAAAGGGCCAAGATATTCATTTACAATGGCTATTCTCAAGAAGCTACAGCTTGTTGAGCCAGCACCTGGTGTCGACTATCAGCTCTACGGACTCGATAACCCCACGCAGCTTCCAGATCAGCGATCCGCCAACAGGTGCCCCAACCCGTCAGGGTCTCGATGCTCAAGACGAGCTTTACTATCTGGTCGTGCTCGGACTTGTGACTGAGCACCCGGCCTGCAAGCCATATAGGTTGCAGTGCGTTGTTGAGACACCCATGGTGGGAATTCGCCAGCGAGATGCCGCAGATGCGCTTCGAATGCCAGATGACAGACCCCGGCGTTCCGAGGCTGAGCCTCTGCTTTGGCATCACCCCAAGAAGCAACATGCACGCCGTGTGGTATAACTGCGTCGAAGAGATGGCGGCCCAGTGCGGGTAGAGAGCCTGGGGAAATGGTTTCGTCTCGATGGTCCGGATGGGATGAAACTCGGCCGGACACTCTGCCAGCCAGAGCTGGAGCTCGCCCCAGAGTTCGGACCACCGGGTCACGAAGGCATCACCGACACAACCGTTCTGTTCTCCGAGCTCGAGGTACTGAGTCCGTTCGAAGACCAGCTCGCATGCCCTGGCGCATAGCCACACGGCATAGTTGGCATACATGTCCGGGTTGTTGGAACTGGTAAACATCTCGCGGGCAGCTCGTGGGTCGGCCCCTGGCATCAACCATTTGATAGGTGAAACCAGTGTACTTTGGGTACCGTCCGATATCAGTGCACCGCATAGATCTATAGTGTTAGACCATTTTTAGCTGCTGCATGTTGTACTCGGGGACAAAAGATTCCAGTACAAGGGGTAAAACAAACCCATTCGTGCATAACACCAGAAAACTGCTTGCAATAACCCACCACTGAAACCGTGGATGCCGAAATTGCCAAATAGGGCTGCACACCCTTCCAAATGTCGTCTCCAGTCCTCAGCGCTCGCCGACATCATTTCCAAAACGCAGAGCATGACACAGATGGGGATGATCATAAGGTTCCTCTCCAGCAATAGCGGAGCCAATAAGCGTATGGCCTCTTGATATAGCTCAAGGCTCTCGAACGAGTTCTGCCGTCCCTCCTTGCGCTCAATCTGACGGGCTGATATCCCGAGGATGGCGAAGAGTAGTGGCGGTGAGGTGCGAGCAAGGGCTGGAACTTTAAGACCGAAGGCGCGGTCGCTATCAAACATGTCGAGCTGCTCGCCAGTTAGGTTTATGAGGTGGCCTGGCTACAGGAGGATTTATGGGAAGGGGCCGAAAGGCAGACATACCCATGGAGCGACAGACGAGATATAGTTCTTTAGATATTCGATCCGTTGTCCGCAAGAGAGTATCTGTACCGTTTCGCGCCGGCTGTGCCGCGAGCCCAGGCCAGACTCCCGCTGGGTCGTCCCCCCAGCATACTCTGCCACGGGACTGCCTGCACGCGTGGGCGCGGTCGACTGGGCGGCGTTGAAAATGAGGTCCCGGAGTTCTTCGCGGTAGGTCTGGTAGCGCAGATCCTGGGCGAAACCATCGGGCTTCCAGGTGAAGTTTGGGGAGGTGGCCTCGACCGACGTGCCTGAAGGCGTCGTCATGGTGGCTGCCAAATAGATTCCCGGCAAGGGATTGTCGTAGGCGGCGGCCGGCTGATCCAGCGCCGACGTTGCTGGCATACCGGCGGTGGACCAGTCCTGCGAGCTTTGCAGGAGACCTTCCATCTGGGAGCGGTCTCCTGCACTGTCCCCAACATGGTCCATCTTGCCTCGACCGAAGCGGAAGGTCAGAATCTCGGCCAGGGATTCATCTAACCAGAAACCGAGCGGCCGGCCCAGTATCGATTTGTCAAGTGAGGAGGGCGTCGAGGGTCTTTGGCATGAGATGCAGGCTGACTGGCTGCATGAAGGCAATGTCTCTTTTCTCACACACAAGCAAGTGTGGGGATATCGCCAGGGCAAACTTGGCTTTGGAGGAATGAGACTTAAACCCCGATAAAAAGTAATTAGTGCGGGGCTCCAGCCGAGCAAAATGCGGGGGTTGCTCCACATGAGCCCCATGAGCCCCATGAGCCAAAGCCAACAGGCTGACGGTAATTAGGGAATTTTAGTTGCTTTAGTGAACCTACCTCCCTGCTTAATGCTAGCTACGGAGAAGTCGGACAGCCTGGAGGCGAGCGGCATTCGTTGTCACCACCACCACCACCACCACCACCACCACCACATGCTTGACCCAGAGTGAAACCAGGCAATCAGCAGCATGTTCCTATTCGAGAAAGTACAGCTGTCTAAGGCAGATAGAAGTAAATAGGTACTGTATTGTGTTGTATTGAACTGGGTAGATCAAATTTCAAATTCCGGCGTGTAAATCTAGTTCCTCTACCCCCATTTCTAAAACAGGTCGCACGGTTCACAGCTCCACGAACTCCGTCTTCAGCAGTTCGTCCTCCTTGACCATTTCCAGGTACCGCAGCACTTTCGCCGTCAGGCTCTTGTCGTCAAATCCAAAGTACTCATACGCCGCCGTCCCCGGGAGGCTGTGGCCGAACGACTTCATGAAAGCACCGGCGTTTGCATACCGTTCCCAGCCGTTGGCCGCATAGGGCTCGATGACAAATGCGGGCATCCGGTGGCGCCGCAGGACGTCGCGCTGGTACGACAGGGGCTGCGCGTTGAACAGCCGCTGGCAAGGGAAGCTGACCACCCTGGCCTCGATGCCGTGGTTCTCCTTGAGCTGCTTCGCCACATTCACGGCGTGCGAGAGCTCGGCGCCAACTCCAATCAGAGTGATCGTCGCCTTCTCATTCTCCTCCAATGTGTAGGCACCCTTGCGTACCCCCTCGCGGCGCGTCGACTTCAGCTGAGGCAGGGCGTGTCTGCTTGTAGAGATGATCGACGGCGTCTCTCGTGCTTCGATTGCTGCTGTCCATGCTCCCGCCGTCTCCTCGCTGTCGCCCGGCCGGATGAACAGAAGGTTGGGCATGGCGCGGTACAGCGCAGCCAGCTCGATCGGCTGATGCGTGGGCCCGTCTTCTCCCATGCCGATGGAATCGTGAGTTGCCGCGTGAATAACCTGCAGGCGTTGCAGAGCACCTGTTGTAGCGCACCGTTAGTGACTTGTCTTCGAAAAGGTTATGTGTTTTGCATATTTCACTCGGGAGGACTTACCCATTCGTACCGCAGGCGCTGCGTACAGGTAGAACATGAAGAAGGATGACGTGACTGGGATAAAAGTGCCAGGGCCATAGGCTGCGAGACCGTTTGCAATCGCGGCCATCGCATGTTCTCGAATACCGTAATGGATATATCTGCCCGTGTAGTTCCCGTTGATCCCGCACTCTGTACGTAGGTCGGGGTGCTGGAAGTCGACCTTCCCAGGCCATGTCATGTGGACAGATGGCGAAAGATCCGCAGTTCCGACAATGAAGCTGTCGATTTCCTTTGCCATCGGGTTGAGGCACAGCCCGTTCGAGGCACGGGTCGCAGTGGGCTTCTCGGAGAAAGACCCCGCGCTGGGGATGAGGGTCTTCCAGGAGGGAGAGATCTCGCCAGCCATGCGGCGGCGGAAGTGTGCAGCCAACTCGGGGTGCTCTTGATCGTATCTCACCAGAAGCTGGTTCCACTCCCCCACAAACCCTTCTCCTCGTGCGGGCAGTCCCTCAAAGAACTTGCGAGTCTCGTCGCCAATCACAAAGTGCTCATCGGGGTTGAACCCCTGGGACCGCTTCATGTTCGCGACGTCGTCCGCGCCGAACGCAGCACCGTGAGCCACAGCGGTGCCGGCTACTTGACTTCCGAGTCCTATGACTGTCCGGACGTTGACGAACGTCGGTTTGTCCGATAGCTTGGAGTTAGCGAGTGCGTTGACTATGCCTTCAATGTCGAAGTTGCCGTCCTCGATGTCAACCACATTCCATCCACAAGCCTTCATCTTGTCATTCACGTTCTCCGAGTTCGTTAACTACCATTGGGCGTTAGCCTTCGTCCTCGCCGAGCCTCACCATGCCGGAGCCGCCCAGACTTACATCGACAGAACCGTCGCAAGTGATTTGGTTGTTGTCGTAGATGATGGTGAGATTGTTGAGCCGAAAATGCCCTGCCAAAGAGATGGCCTCCAATGCCACACCCTCCTGTAGGCAGGCGTCTCCAATCATGCACCACGTGTGATTTGTGACAACGTCGAAATTCGGCCTGTTGAAGGTCGCAGCGAGATGCTTCGTTGCCATGGCGAATCCCACGGCGTTGGCGACACCCTGGCCCAGCGGGCCTGTGGTGACCTCGATGCCTTCATTTTCGATCTCGGGGTGGCCGGGGCAGAGAGCGTCGGTACGCCTGGAATGGTAAGACTTGAGCTGGTCAAATGTCATCGCCTTATACCCCGTGAGGTGTAGGAATGCATATTGAAAGAGACAGGTGTGGCCTGCATATCCATAGTTAGTTCTGTCTCCAACTGGAGGGTGCATGCATTCGCTCCAAGGCAGTGGATATACACCCACCGTTTGAGAGAACGAAACGATCGCGGTTGAAGTAGTCTGGTGTATGAGGGGCGTATTTCATCGTGTACTTCCACAACGCAATGCCGATAGCAGCCATTCCAATCGCTCCCCTAGACTTGATAATTTAGCTTTCGTTCCTGGTTTAGTACAAGATTACAATCATGCAAAGCACTCACCCAGGATGACCACCTTTGAACTGCTGGCACAGGTCTGCGATCAAAAGACGAAAAGTCTTCAAGACCAGAGGGTGCACATCACGATCCAAGGTGGCCGAGTTCTGCATCGTCTTCACTTGTTTCATTCCTGTTGCAAGGTCGGCCGCGTCGCCGTGCTCGACCAATGCACCGGGCGCCATGTTGGGTGAGGTTGGATATTGTGCGAGGAAGACAACGGGCACTTGGGGAGAGAAGATGCACACGCACAACTGGTGCGCAGATTCTCAAAAACCGAAAGAATGATTTATTGAATTCAAGATCTACTGCCTGGAAGTAGATTCCCTGATAGGTATCAACTGTTCGCTGAAGATGATGGCCCACCAGACCCCGCTGACCTGTGCGCTACGGTGGATTGCATTTGCGGTGATAATAATTAATGGCGAAGTGGATCGTGCGTCGTTCCCGTTTAGGAAATGTTAAGCACCGCCAATCCCGTCGGCATGTCGGCCGGCTACAACCCTCCAATTAGCCTGCCAACTCCTGAACTTCTTGTTCGTGGAAAAGAGGCGCGAGGAAACAAACACAAATGTGGAGCCGACGAACCCACGAAGGTAAGCGCCGGAATCTATCCGCGTTCTCATGTCATATGTGTTCTCGTTTATGGCTTTTCCAAATCTTCCAGCTTGTTCACATTGGCCTTCAGCTCTTCAAAGATCTAAGGGAACCCCTCCAATCAACGACCGAGACTTCTTAGCTACGCGGGAATCCGAACTCAGCTATACAGCCCAAACAACACGCCTGCGTCATTGACTAGTCACGCATCCAGATTCCACCCGGCTCTGTATTCTTGTCAAGATGACAGTCCTCTCCAATGGCCACGCCGAGGCCCCGAAACTTCGAACCTCCCACCCGAACCCGTCGTTGCAAGTTACTGCCGACCACAAGGTGAAGCTGGTCGAAGCACCGGTTGATCAGCCTGGACCTGGTCAGGTGCTCCTTCACATCAAGGCTACAGGAATATGCGGGTAAGTGACTGGAAGAAGACCAGAGAGATACACAACCAACCTGGATATGCTGCGCTGACTATCGTTCATTCCTCTCACAGGTCCGATATACACTTCTGGAAGACCGGAAGAATTGGCTCATTGGTGGTGGAGGGAGACTGTATCCTAGGTCATGAGGCTGCCGGTATTGTATTGAAGTGTGGTGAAGGCGTCGAAGGTCTACAAGTCGGTTCGTCGCCCCCAGTCTCTTGAATGCGTTTTTCAGGCCCATACATGTTTGTTCTACCGTCGGCTCGACTCGAAGAGACTAATTCTTAATGTTTGGTTGTACAGGTGACAGAGTGGCAGTTGAACCTGGTGTTCCTTGCGAAAGGTGTTTTCTCTGCCGCGAAGGTCGTTATAATCTTTGCGACGACGTTGCATTTGCTGGTGTTTATCCCTACCATGGTACCATCCAAAGATACAAAGTACATCCTGCGAAGTGGCTATTCAAGTAAGTGTTGCCTCACGTCGTCACCAAGCACGCTCGCACTCGCCAAGGGTCTTTCTTGCTGCGCACACTCGACGTGCAATAACTAACGATGGCCAACTCAGGATTCCCGACAACGTCACTTGGGCGGAAGCAGCTCTGCTCGAACCTCTGAGTGTCGTCCTACACGGAGTTCGAACGGCTGGACTGAGCCTTGGGAGACCCGTCCTTATTTGCGGCGCTGGACCTATCGGCCTGATTGCCTTGGCCGCGGCTCGTGCCTCCGGAGCGCATCCAATCGTCATCACTGACCTGGAGCCATCACGTCTGGCGTTCGCAAAAGAATTCGAGCCAAGCTGCCTGACTTATCAGGTAGACCGAACACTAGATTCGGAAGGCAACGCGAAGGCGATCAGAAAGCTATACGGCACCGATGAGTACTCTGCTCCAACGGCCGTGTTGGAATGCACGGGCGTCGAAAGTAGTGTCATCACCGCTGCGTTTACGGTCAGACGAGGTGGCGTTGTGTGCGTGATTGGAGTGGGACGACCAGTTATGAATAATTTGCCATTTATGCATATATCGCTTGCCGAGGTCAGTTTGGCTTCCCCTCTTTGTGTCCTTCTCAACTTGCCTACGTACATTGTGAGTAAATAAGAGCTAATCTTGACTTCTCTATAGATCGACTTGCGATTCATTAACCGGTATCGGGATACGTGGCCCGCTGGGATTGCTTGTTTTGCAGGCAAGATTCTGGATCTTAAGAAGCTAGTGACGCACAAGTACTCTTTGGAGGAGGCACTAGACGCGATACATGTCTGTTCTGATACGAGGAATGGAAGTATCAAGGTGCAGATTGTTGACGAGGCGGATGCATCCATTAGCTTCTAGTTTGTAGGCGAGCGTTATAGATATCTTGGAGTCCAACACCTGTAAGGCTAAGGGACCCCAAGATTCATCCTTGCAATACAGTTACCACTTGCTCGATATACTCTCCCGCCTGACTGCATGTAGTAGCCCTTACAAACAGCTTTGGCAATATTTTGTAAAACTTCCAATACAAAATAGGAGTTATAACGTTTGTTTAAGGTTAAGATAAGTTATTATAAGTACCTAACTATAGGTAGAAGGCGGAGTGTTAGAGATAGAGAGTGCAAAAAGATAGTAATGTGAATTTCAACTTGGTCCAGGATGGGTCTCATAGCCCAGCACCGCAGCAAGTCTACCACAACACATAACCGACACTCAATATTCAAGTGAGTCTTTTGGTGCCAGGAGTAATGTGTTCAACCTATTAGAGCTACTCTAAACTCTGCATCTGCAAATGGACTTGAACAGTCTACCCAAGTATTAGATACGCTCTTTCTTAGCGGGCACTCGAAGACTCCAATTCTTCAAAATCGAGACGGCGAGGCACTGCCGTCCAAGGAGACCAATAGCAATCCATATTCGGTTTCCTGGCCTATAAGACCCGGACCCGTTGCCACATGCAAGGCAAAAACACGAAGGGTTCCGTCGGAGACAAGGTCCCAATCTTCCTGGCACCAGTTACAGTAGTAGTTGGAAGTGGTTCGCTTGGGGTTTGTTAAGTAAAAGGTTATGCTCAACGTGCAATTTGGAATAGAGTGCATCAGCTTCATGATACGTAACGGTAGATAATCATTTCGAGGCTGGCCGGCACATGGGCTGACTTGAAAGGGCACCTCCAACAACTTCCCATAGACCTCGATCGTACCCCGAACTTCTGACACGAACGGATCACTACGTTGTCTCTCGATACGAGCGTCCAGAATCTCGAACCCAGCGGCACTGTAAAAATTACTGCAGTCAGGTTCGCTGAGCATGAATTCAACGCCCGTTTGCTTCGCGTATGAAGGGGTGACCGGAAGCTGAAGATAACTCCACAGCCAAGATGCGCTGGTGGGTGTACTGGGCAAGGTTGCTCGAGGGGGGATAAACGAGTCTCTATAAGCCCAGAATTTCTTCGTGTGCCACA
The DNA here is from genome assembly GCA_001557505.1 of Reticulascus tulasneorum. NCBI lineage: Eukaryota > Fungi > Ascomycota > Sordariomycetes > Glomerellales > Reticulascaceae > Reticulascus > Reticulascus tulasneorum. The sequence goes on from LSAX01000006.1 coordinate 2,296,309, forward strand.
AAAAGCCACGGATAAGGTCATCGCTCCATATTCCCGCCCAGTATTTGCGTTCAGCAGAAGGCGCAGCTGTGTCAATTAGCCGTGAGAACTCTTTGGCCAAGCCAGAAAATGCCACGAGGGTGTCACTCGGATATGTCAGGTGCCGTTCAGAGTATTCCGAGACGAGACTGTACCAAAGTTGGTATAGGTGCGGAAGAATGGGTTCAACAGGCATCGAATTGCTCAGCGCCAAAGCCTTGAACCCGATTTCGGCAGTATTGCGCCACAATGAGTCACCCTCGGTGCTGTCTTGCGCTCGCGACTTGAACAACTCCTCAATCCAAGTGTTTCCTTGGCATTGCCACATCGCAAACTCACTCCCCAAATAAAGAAGCCTTCTCGACAAGAATTGTTCCTGGAACGTCCAGCCTCGCTGACCCCACTTGCTACGATTTGGTGGGCTCATAGAGCCTGTTGAAGAATGTCCACGCGTTTGAATGAGGTAGTACCCTCGACATGATGGTTCTGAAGGAAAAGACCTGGGTATTTTATCCCATTTGTCCGTCGTGGATCGAGTCTGTATGTCTGAATTTGGAGAGGCACACCCGTTTGGTACCATAGTCAGAGTGGCGTTCTTGTAAATGCTGCTCATCTGCGCCGCTTGTGAGAGCCAATCCTCCGGATCATCTATCCCGGCAGGTAAGTTCGCTGACGCCAGTCATAAATCGCGGGAAGACGAGGGGAGAAGTACGTACCTTGGATAATGCACAACGAATCGATCCATATAACGTCTATCTTCAGTTGACGGGCGAGGCTGATAACGCCCTGGAACATTTGCGGAAGCATGTTCCATGCTATCTTGTGCTTGAACTCACCCAGCGAATGTCGTAGTGTCTTCAAAAATGGCTAGGAACTTGAGTTATCCCCCAGCAAGAGCTCAGAGCTATATACTGCCCGTATTCGGCTTCTGATTCTACCAGCCGCACATCTTGATCAATAGCGCTTACGTCTAGTACTCTGCGTGGCAGTTGTGGCACTACATCTGCATAGCAAGTAGCATGTTCCTTCGTGTTGGCATTGTTCCATCCAATGTTTTATCATGCCAATATTAATGGGCGCCAGGATATCGGCCTCCATAGGCCTATGCCGGATATTCAGAATGTTATCGTCTTGAACTTCTTAGTTACAAGTCCGTATTTGTGCGATTGAGGGGTTAAGGGCGGTACGAACCTGAAAAGTTGGCAATCAACACCTCGAAATGCTTTATTGAGATCTTGGGCTGGTACTCGATCCTCAGAGAGCACAGCTCCAAACTAGAGGCACCACCCAATTTGAATCCTGTATTTTGAAACAATATTCTAAGGCCCAGAAGTGACCCAGTATTGTTTATACCTGGTTTGGCAATCGTAGTCCTCCCTAATAAGCCTCTTCATGATACCGCAGAAACTACATCCTGCGGTGGCCGATGCTGTCAGGATAGGACAATCGGGGAGGGAATCCATTCTGTGGCACTCGATGCGGACCATCGACATCGATACTTCAACGCCGCGCGTGGGCGGGTCTTCGGACAGCGGCTTGTAGGTTTCTGACAATGGAACATCACCACTACGGAAAGTTCTTTATACACATACGGTTCTAGAACTATCTCTCCCGTTTCAAGCGTTTGAGTCAACGGCTGGAGAACAAACCTCCCACTTTCGCTAGAAAATCTCTTCTTTTTCCATCCTATCTTTCCCAGGTCGAAAATGCGCGGCCCGCAAAAGTCGCAAAGTGTGTTTTCGGAGAGAGAAAACGTGGTCGTGCTAGCTTCGGGCACTGTGAGAGAGAAGCACAAGAACATGTCGTATGCGCCATAGAACAACAGTTAGACTGAAGGAGGCATGAAAAACGTCCTTATCTAGTGCGCTGTCAGGTTGAAAGAGTGGCTTGCTAGGCTTTGAGCTGATTAGCTCCCCAAGATTACGTATTGGGGGCCAAGCATGCGTTGAATTTATTTCCTACCTACCTACCTGCACCAATGGGGCTGAATGACTTGGGCAGCAATGGGCAGCCACCATTCACTTATTAGACTCGGATTTCTCCTGGCACTTGAGGGCGGCAAAACTTGGCCTTTCACGCCACAGTAATGTACTGGAGTCCACAATCGAATTTGCACAGTGGGTTAGCATCCGTGTCAAAGTGGCGGTAGTTGGACTGCCATGCGCTTAACACTAGCCGTAAGCCAATGCCATCTCATCTTGGAGAGTGCTTTCCTTTAATCTACCACAAACTATGACCCAAAGGGATGCAGACGCAAATAGTTCATGTTAGAAGCGGCATTATAAAACTGTATAGGTGTTTGCATTTGCTCTATAACCAAGAGCTTGTCGGCAACCACGCAGCGATCGTGAAAGCATCCCACCAATGCCCTCGCCCTCTATGGCATGGGGGTTACACAGCATACTGATCATCGAATGGCGGAGGGACATAGAGACCTACGGTCGTGGACTCTATCCCTACATCTGTTATAGCGTTGGCCATCTGTGCGGCCGGTGGCCGCTGAGGGAAATGGTAAGCGAAGGGGGTCTACTTCGACCAATTAGAAGAGTAGACTCGCTTTGCCCGGGAACCACGCCGGCAACTGTCAAATATGCATTGCATGAAGAATAGCGGCGCCTGCTACATGAGCTGAATGTGTGCGCCGGCCAATGGGCTCTTACTATCTCTCCGCCTACCCAAATGTCTGGCTTAAAGCAGTCCGCTTTGGCGAGAATCGGTCTACTCTTATCACTTTCCTGCAGTACAGTCGACCCATTTTGATATATGGATGCGTTGATCACAATTGTGAAACATGGGGGGGGGGGAGTTGCTGCACAATCAATCCAACTCTTCCTGGTCATCTGAGTCCCCGAATGGCGAGCTGCGCAAGATAAGTACACATCTTGAACCCCGATTTTGTGAAAGCTATAGCTCCCAACGCCGGAGAGATATCCAGCCTGTATCCCATCAAATTGCATGATATGGACACTAAAGACGGTCCCCAGGTTGTCGCCGAGCAACAGTCACCACCGGCGGAGACGAAAGTAGTTTCCGAACCGCCCGGCGCTCAGGAGAGCAAGCGCAAAGTCCCTGCAGCGGCAAGGGCGTGGATTATTCTGTTTGTCCATGGAGCGTGTTGCATCGCACTTGCGTTGGCCGTAGCACTTGGCCTTGATGGATACGAGGCAGGAGATGAGTCTAGCTCACACCATGTCGAGGGCAAGCTACTCCTTCGTGTCTCCGACATAACAACGCTAGTTTCTGTCGCCTTGGTAGTCATCAAGATCCTTGTCAGCGTGTGGTCCACTGTTGTCCTATGGGCCATTGGCCGACATATGTTAACCAACACCAAGCCAGCGTCCCATGCCAAAGTATCAAGGATGATCCGATGGCGTTTACCATTTGGGCTTCAAGGTCTGAATACTACTTCGAGAGATTTCAGTGGCTGGATCATATCGGCTGCAGTCGTTGCCGTCTTTATCCAAGCTTTCATCGGCCCCATTATCACGGGGTCAGTCAATTGGAACTCGGCCGTTCATATTTCCACCAACGCCGTTTCCGTGAATCCGGTTGACCCGACGGCAAACATTAGCATGTGGAAGTGGTACAACATGCAGGGGGGGACAAAAAGGGGATACCTAAGATCTGCAGCAGGATATGCCAACCTAGCTTGGGCGGACACATCCACCGTGGACAAACAAGGCGTGTCCTTGGCGGGAAACGGGTGCCGCCATGTGGTTAATAACGACGGATTACCCCAGAGCTCGATTCTGGTCGACGCTACTATTCCATGCATCAATATTAATAGCATTCGCTGGTATCGCAACAAAGATGAGGTGGCAGAGGACGAGTGGCCCATCGACGGCGAAAAGCTGACCTTGGTCGAAGACGACCCAATGTATTATTTTCGTGGCGGCGTTACACTCGTTTATGACATGGGAAATCTGCACAACGGCCCAGAAACCACCGTCCGGCCGCCACCAGCCATCAAATTTTCCGGCACCATGACAGTGGCAGTCATGGTCTTTCGACGACATTATAGTAAAGAGTACACAGACGCGGAGTGTCCTAACATTCCCAACACAGTTTTCGGAGACATGAATGCCTTGCCATATCTCGTCCAGGGCACTATGGGCAGCCCTGAAGACGAGAACTGCTTTCTGCTCGGAAAGATCGATTTCAGTGCAGGGGTTACGAAAAGTTCACGCGCCACCTATATCGGTTCTAGTTCCCGTGTCATAGAGGATACAACGCCGATCCAAGACGTGGTGTACGAGGCTAACCCATGGGTGCAAGAAGCTATATGGCTGCTCCCCGACCTATTGACCATGCTTTCCTTTTCGAACGTGTCGCAGCTATCAACATTCAACAACCTCGACAATTATGTCAAAAGCCTCGTCCGTCAAGGGTACCTCGGCGCGTGGGACATGCTCAGTCATAGCTTCGATGACGAAAAGAGGCCGTCAAATGATGGCTTTCCGGCGGAGACGAGACTCGTTGCTGATGTTAGCTTTGCTCGTGTGTTTGCGTGGCTGGGAGTAGGCCTACTCATGACAATCTCTGGCGTCCTTGCGTTGGGAGTTGTCCTGAAAGCGAGCGACCTGAAGCCACCTGAGGGTGAAGAAAGAACAGGTATTCTAGAAGAAGTCCTGGGTGTATTTCTTTGATTGAAGCTGCTGAAGGGCTACAGCGTCAGGGTGATGCTGAGGGAACAGTCGCGTACAGCTATGCAAGTAGCTATAATAGCTATTTTCATAAAGTGAAATTCCTGGTTGGGCCTGGCTTATTCAGATTATAACCTTCAGCTATATGAAGCACTGGAGTGCTGACTTGGAACCTGAGTCCGGTATCCGGGGGACAGCGTTATTGCATGCAGGCAGAGGAGGTTGCGGGGAGAGGTGCCACCGAGGACGGAGATTACGAGTTATCGTATTTTAGGAAGAGGAAATAACAGGAGCATCCGCTAAGCAAATATAATTGATTTGCCTACTCTGGAGCTAGATTAATCTGTTTGTAGTGCATAATCGAAACATACTTTAAGGGGTACATCTACTCAGCGCTACAGAGGAGCAGGAGAATCTATAACACAGTCATGCGTTTAAGCCTTTTCGGTAGTTTTCTCTGCCGGTCTCGTTTCAAGATCCACCTGGAAGGGATCCAACACTGCAGACTTGAACTTCCTGGCTGATATTTTCTGCTCAAACAAGATATCCAGTTCTCCATAAGTACGGCCCTTTGGTTCCGGCAACCGAAAGAAACTCCACACCAGGCACAAGAACGAAAGCCCTGCCCAGAAGAATCCAGCTTTTCCTTTCCAATTCCAGGCGCCGGGATTAAGCATATATGGCGTGATGACACCATTAATGATGCCCTGACAGTTGTAGAGGCAGCGAGCTAGCACAATCGTCTTGGTGCGCAGTCGGTTCGAAGGCATCTCTGCGACTATAGAGTAGGCCACGGTGCCAATTGTAATGTCGTAGAAAAGGGTGAACAAAAGCAGAAGTCCACCAGTAGCGAATGACGCCCCTTTGGTATGCGACAAGCTGACGAAGCCAACGGTTAACATGGTCAGACACAGGGCACTAAGACCACCGAGGTAGATCGTTCGACGGCCGACATAAGTCATGGCGAACCATGAAAGAGCTACGCCGACCATCGCAGTGGCGTACAGCGCCATCGAGAAGTTGAACGAGATGCTGGTGGGAAGCCCGGCCTGCTGGAAGAAGTATGCCGCATAACCCATTAGCGAGGCACCGCATGCAGCCTGAGTCACCCAGGCAATACATGTGATCTCCGTTCGTCGTAGATTGACCCCCTTAAAGCAGTCCAAGTAAGAAGTGCCGGCCGAGATCTCCTTCGCCATCTCTCTCTCCAACGCGTCTGTATGTCGCATCATCGAGATTGTCTGGTCGAGCTCTTCCTCTGTGCCTGTTGACGACAGCGACCGCAGGGAAGCTCGGGCATCATCGTTCCTGCCACGTCGGATAAGCCACCATGGAGACTCGGGCGCAAAAGCAATCCCAACTATAAGGGGGACAGGCCACATCCATTGCAACGCGTATGGGATCCGATACGCCCACTGGTCGCCGCGTGAGAGAAGGCCACGCAACGCTCCTGCCGCAATCAACTGTCCTAGTCCCCAGTTCATGTTCACATACTTTACGCCGCAGGGTTAATTGGGGTTCTGGCCAGTTGGTGGTGATGATTGACTTACGGTTGTGAGATAGGCTCGGAGAGCAACTGGGCACACCTCGGCCGCATACGACGGAGTAAGGGTTTGGAAAACGCCCCACGGCACGCCCATAAGAATATCCGCGACGAGAAGCGTCTGTATATTCTGTGCAAAGACTGGGATGAAAATCAAACCGGTCAGTAACACGAGCGCACCGATCATAGTCTTCTTGAAGCCGAAGCGCTCGACGATGATGCCGTTTAGCAGAAGGCCCATAATCTCGCCTACACGGGCTCCATTCTGTAAACTGGCCTGCCACTGTGGCGGGATCTCATAGCCGTCGCCTCGAGGTCGGCCGTATTTCTCTTTGAAAGGTGGAAATGCGAAAAAGGAGCCGATCAACGCTTTGTCGTAACCCTCCATGGCGATGGCCGTGGAGAAGAGCATGGACCATGCAATGGCTTTCGGATACATCTTAATAGCCTGGCGCAATGTCATAGCATGTTCAGCATCGGTGGCTAACTTGGCCTCGCCGCTGAGGTCGACGAACTTTGAACTGGAATCTGCCAGCCGGCGGACAGCGCTGTTCTCGATATCAATTTCGACAACATCCTGCTGAGCTTCGGGTTGGGCAGCTGCGCGGGTTGCCATTGTGACAAGTGAAGTCGAGGAGCAATTTGCCTGTATAGTTGGCCGAGTTTTTGACACCGAGTGCCGTTTGGGGGCCGATACCGAAGGTCTGGTTGGCGTTAACTTGCGTCAGGGTATGCACGCCGAGAGCCACAAAGCCAAGTCAGAGGAACCGAGAGCCGGGCACGACATGGCGCATTTATTAATGCTTTGAAGTGAATGCTTGGGCAAGCTGCGGAGTACCGCGGTCGAAATCTGATGGCATTCCCAGGGTGATAGCACGCGATTGACGCTACTCTAGCTTCGCTGCGGATGACACCCAAATCAAGCAAGGATTCGCAGAACAGTAATCTGTACCCACACCATAGTTGGCCGTATCCCTCCGACTATCAAAAAGCTCTACTGATCAAGCGGGTCGTAAAGGAAACACTGCAGCGTTTGCAACATCCCCCGGAAACAAGGTTCCTAGAGTATTGCAGTGAGTATTGCAGTGAGTATTGCAGTCAATACTGTAGTGAATATTGTAGTGAATATTGTAGTGAATATTGTAGTGAATATTGCAGTGAATATAGCGAGTACTGCGATTACGCTTTCGGCAGCTATGCCGCTTTTCGAGAAAACACAGCGCTCTGTGCCAGGTCAAAGTACAGTCACAATTCGACTTCCCATGCGAGACGAGTGGGAAATATTTCCAATAGATTAAAAGCTTGTTGGGGTGCCACGTGGGTGCCTAAAGATTTAATGCGAACCTGATTGCAAGTATACAACCGTTTTCTAAATATTCACCGAACTTCACACACACACATGAGGCACATTCATATTGGACGGAACGGCAGCGCTCTGCGAGCATGTGAGACCGCCCAAGCGGCCAAGACATTTCCGAGAATATTAGGGTTGAAATCGTACCCATACATTGCCCAACAGTGCTTTGTTCCAAACGGCTTTGTTTCCGACAAGCGAAATGAGACCACAAACAAGTGACAGGTGAACCTTAGAGGAGGTATGCACCCTGCTGACTGTATCCTCCGGTTATCAGAAAGCTCTACCGATAGAGCAGATCATGAGAAAATCCCGGAAATGAGGTTACCTGCAGCATTGAAGGTTGGGGCCAGCGAATGCTGCATTTTATATATAGCGGTCGCCACTAATACATACGTAGAGCTACTTTAGCACATGTACTAGTGTGGGCCTTGTACCTTTAGTTGACGGTTGACCAATCCACCGGATATGACGCCTTCGAGCTACTCCCTGGTCGCATGGGTATGCGGGGCATTCACATCTGTGGAGCCTCCCTTACACACGCAGAATAGATAAGGTCGCCCGGCACAATCATGAACGAGCTCGAAAGATGGCCTGAGACGTTTGAGTGCTTGCTTATCTGCATGTCAACAGTATCAATCAATCCCAGATGCGGAGATCAGGTATCACGGCCGCCTTGCTGGCGACTCTCGGAGCCACCACAGCCCTTGCGCAGAGTCAGATTCCGCTCGGCACCGCCGAGTCTACTCGACCGAATGTTGTCTTCATCTTAACAGATGACCAAGATGTACACCTCTCTTCTCTAAACTATATGCCATTGGTCAAGAAGCATCTCCTCGACCAAGGCACTTATTACAACAAACACTACTGCACTACGGCTGTGTGTTGTCCCTCCCGCGTGACACTATGGACTGGACAGGCAGCTCACAATACGAACATCACCGATGTGAAACCTCCATATGGTATGAACTATTTTTTCTCCCTATTAGAACCTCCATAACTCTTTTCTAGGAGGCTATCCCAAATTTGTTACTCAAGGCTACAATGAAAAGTATCTGCCAGTATGGCTGCAGAAAGCAGGATACAATACGTACTATACGGGCAAACTTTTCAACATACATACAGTTGACAACTACAACTCACCCTATGCTGCGGGCTTCACAGGTTCTGTATGACTACGCCTCTTCCGAAACATTACTAGCAGCCTCATTCTAATCATCCTGCCTAGGACTTCTTGCTTGACCCCTTTACATATAGCTACTTGAACAGTACATTCACACACAATGGCAAGGCACCTCGCAGCTTCGAGGGAGAGTATTCCACGGACGTGGTGGCTCGGAATGCATACCGACTGTTAGATGAGGCTGTTAATGCCCCTGACCAGAAGCCCTTCTTTCTGACCATTGCTCCAATCGCCCCCCACGCAAATATCGACATGATCGATGGCGGTTCACAAGATCCCCATGCCTTCTTTGCGTTCAGTGCACCAGTCTCTGCAGAGCGTCACCAACATCTTTTTGAGGATGAGATTGTGCCGCGGACTTCAAATTTTAATCCAGACGATGTAAGTGGCCTGCCATTCAGAATCAGTCAATAAGCTAATCGTCTGCAGCCGTCTGGCGCAAACTGGGTTCTGAAATTGCCACAACAAAGTCAGGATAACGTAGAGTACAACGACCACTTTTATCGGCAGCGCCTAAGAGCACTTCAAGCAGTAGACGAGATTGTTGATGGCGTGATATCTCGACTAGAAGAATACGGCATCCTCGACAATACGTACATTGTCTACAGCAGTGACAACGGATACCATATTGGCCAGCATCGTCTACAGCCTGGAAAATCCTGCGGCTTCGAGGAAGATGTCAACGTCCCACTGATTATTCGCGGTCCCGGAGTGGCAGCTAATTATACCACTGACATTGTCACTACTCATACGGATCTTGCCCCGACTTTCTTCGAGCTCTTGAATATCCCTTTGCGAGACGACTTTGACGGAAGACCGATCCCAGTCAGAAAAGCCGAGATTGAAGAGGCGTTCCAGAGAAGGCGTGAGCATGCCAACGTAGAATACTGGGGCTTCGCTGGCGGCGAAGGTAGCTTTGGTGGTATGTGAACCCTAATCCGGCGGTTACTTACTCTAACACTCGTGTTCTCGTCAGGTGAGCTCCACGAGAACAACACGTATAAGGCGATTCGAATCTCGGGACCCAGCTACAACCTTTACTATTCAATATGGTGTAGCAATGAGCACGAGCTCTATGACATGAGTGTACGTCAACTTCTCTTGAGTATCTCTTCAGGATGCTTGATGCTGACACTAGATTTCAACAGGTTGATCCGGGCCAACTGCACAACCTCCTAGCCCCATCACACTCCGGTTTGGACACGCAATTAGTAGCGGGCCTGCCATTATCTAAAGTTGTAGCTCGTCTTGATTCGCTACTATTTGTACTTAAGTCATGCAAGGGCGTCGTGTGCCGGAAGCCATGGCTTCAGCTACATCCCGATGGAGATGTGTGGACGCTGGCTGATGCACTAGCATCCCAATTCGACCATTTCTACGAGCTGGAGCAGACTCGGGTAGAATACAACTTCTGCTCAAATGGTTACCTCGTCGACGCTGAAGGGCCGATGTGGGAAGCACAGGGAGAGATGTATAGTCGAGGAGGCTTGTCATGGAATGAATGGGTATAATCCTCGTGTATGAGTATCATATCTCACAGGTAGAAAGCTACTCAACTTAACTTGGAAGTGCAATATTCAAGCCTAATTACTCTTTTGGTAGATTGTCATGCTTGGGGGCCGGCACCCCGAGTACGATCCTCTAAAGCATCTAGTATCCGGTTGTGGGGCACATCGGGGATATCTCCGTATTAGATCCGCCAAAGCATCCTCATCATAGTGGATCTGGATTGCGTCAACTGGGCCCAGGTGGGGCATCTCCATTATCTTGCAGCAGTGCTGATCATTGGAAATACACTTAGGTCTAACTGTCCGGGAGCGAATTTGGGAATTTCAGTTACGTCTAAGCGAAGGAGACAAATGATTGGACCTGCACGATTCGTTTTTTTATTGATGCTAGAATTTTCAATATCTTTTCTTTTATGTTCTGGGGATATTCCAATGCCAGTTCATGTGTGCTGCTTTAACGATTAGCAGCAATTCTGCTTGCTAATATAGTCTAACGACATGAGCGAAAGGACGCCATTGCTGCGTTCTCCGAGCCCGGTGGCCCCTTCCAAGAACCCGGTAGCCTCGGTGATTGATGAAGAATGGGATGCAGAACAACGAGACTATTCACGGCCAACTTCAGTTGCAGCTGTTGATGGCAAAGTCATCCCTGAGCCAGGTGCCTCATCAGTGATTGGGATTATATCTCTTCTACTGCTTGGTACGTCTTGAGCTATCTCTGGCTCGTCATTATTCCTCTAATCGTATATGAAGGCTAGGCTAACATCCACATAGGCGTTTTTGTTGCAAATGCCGAGGGCTCGCTTGTTCTTGCTGCCTATGGTCGAATTTCATCGGAGTTCAATGATTTAGATCATGCGAGTTGGCTAGTAACCAGCTATGTGCTTGCCATGTGCGTGGCGCAACCAATGGTAGTTATTGCTCCCAGCCATTATAATCATATCATTAACCATAGTTAAATCTAATGCTTCTGGGCAGTATGGAAAACTGAGTGATATTTTCGGGCGTGCTAGGATGATGTTACTTGCGTATACATTCTTCGCAGTGGGTTGGTGAGTTAGACTCAACCAGACATTAATAAAGTGATATTGCAAGCCAAGGGAGCTCATTTATTGTCTTTAGCGCCTTATGGTAGGTCTTGTTTTTCCACGCATGTAATTTAAGACTAACTATGTTCTTCAGTGCCACTGGACAGTCACTTCTAGGTGTGGTGGTAGGTCGAGTTGTATCGGGTGTGGGGGGAGCGGGTATGACATCTTTAGTGTCAATTATGATAGTTGGTAAGTTTGAATCAGGTTCCGCTGCTTGTGGCAGTTCCTAAAATATCAAACCTCACTAGACTTGGTGCCGTTGAGAGAAGTAGCAGTTTGGAGAAGTTACGTAGGCATTGTGGCCACCGCTGGCCGCGCGAGTGGTGGGCCAATTGGAGGATTTCTAGCAGACAGCATTGGATGGCGTTGGTATGATTCCCCCTTCTTCTCGCGATTTATATTGTTTGGCTTACTGTCATGCTAGGTCATTCCTTGGACAATGCCCGCCGATTCTCACCTCAATCCTTTTGACGTGGCTGCTGGTACCCAACCGCGGCGGTCCAGAGACCCATGACAATTGGCTAAAAAAGCTCGCACGTGTTGTCAGTAACCTCAAAATTTCTAGTTCCTTTGTCATGATACTCGAACGACTTCTACTATGATGCTCCATCGTATTCGAGGCGCCGAGACCGGGCCTTAACTTCTGCTTTGAACTTTCGAATTGCTGCTAACAAGAAGCATCCAGGACTTCATTGGGGCCATTCTATTGGGATCAGCCATATTAGCATTTCTCTTGCCCCTAGAACTAGCGGGAACAACAGTGTCATATGATCAATCCGTTATCTACGCCCTCCTGGGCACAGCCGCCGCCCTCGGACTACTTTATGTTCTAGTTGAACTATATTGGGCCAAGGAGCCGATCATGTCGCCGCGGATAGTAATGTCAGCAAATATCATGATTCCCAATACTGTTCTATTCTGTCAGACTGCCGCGCAGCTTGGAGTAAGAAGATCTATGAGCACCGCCCATCTGGATAATGAGATGCTAACATGAAATCAATCTTTAGATGATGTACACTGTCCCGATATACTTTCAAGTTACCCAAGATGCATCTTCAGCCATAGCTGGCGCTCACCTTCTTCCAGCTGTTGCGGGTGTGACTGTGGCTGGTTTGTTAGGGGGTTACTTAACTAAAAGGTTAGTCAGAGCCAGTAAATGCAGTACTCTTCTACGATCATCTGACAAATATTTAGGTACGGACGCTACAAAAAGCTACTTATTTTTGCTACCATCTGCTCATCTTCGTCGTACCTTTTGCTTGTCCTTCGCTGGGGGGTTCAGATTAACACCTGGGAGTCGCTATACATCGTGCTAGGGTAAGTAAACCGGCCCATGGAGGGAATCAAGTCAGTAGTAACGAGGATATATAGCGGCTTTGGGAACGGGCTGGTCCTGTCAACGGCTTTCGTTGCTCTTACTGCTAAAGTAGACAAGGATGACATGGCCATGGCCTGCTCTAGCTTCTATCTATCTGCGAACGTAGGAACAGCTGTAGGGCTGTCGACCACTGCGGCTGTGTTGCAAAGCATGTTACGATACAGCTTGGAGAATGGACTGAGAGGCTTCTCGAACAAAGATGAGGTAAGTTGCACCATCCGCTTGAACCTATAGCGCTACGAGTCATATGTGTCTGATTTTGGCACAGATTATCGCAGGGGCCACCTCGAACATCGACTATATACTTGAACTAAAGGGACCGGTCAAGGACATTGTTGTTGCATCATATACACGGGCATTACAATACGCCCATGGTAAGATCACTCTCAGTAACCATGCAAATGAAGATGGAGGCTAATGTTGAACCTGTCCAGCTGGAAATCTGGGTTTTGCTATAATGGCTTTTTTTGGAAGCCTTCTTGTGAGGGAGCATGAACTTTAGATACCCGCTGTGGCGGACTGGTTCTGTCCCCCAAGTTAATTGATCACTATTAGTGATTTGACTTTAGGCAGCTGTAAGACATAGGATTAGACTAAGGGGTTGACACTTCTTCTGGTTGGCGCTTGGGACTCTGAAGGCGTTCAGTGGATTGAGCACCGTGCTATGCAGACTGTTTCCGGGTACGTATGCGTCTGTCTCCAAACTGCATTTACCCAATGGGGCCATACTTGAGATTCTGCAATATCGTGGGTAGAGCTGATGTTCCACTGTATTGGAGATATGGTGTCCGGGGAGGCATGGATAGATATAATGGCCGGCATATATGATAAGGTGCCGCGACTGCCTCTGAGTCATCCACCCAAAGCGACGCTGTGCCTTTGTACGGGGTATTCTATGCTCACAGTGGATATTCGCTTTGCAGCGGCTACGAGCTTCTGTCCGGTGTTGGGGAGTGACATTTCATTCTTTATCTGATTCGAAGAACTACATCTGCATCGCTTGGATCAATTGTTAGAGGTGGATTTGCTACTAAAATAAGGCATATCGCCTTTAATGGGATGATGTAAACGTCACTTGCCGGCCAGGCACGACTCACAGACCTAATTCTATCGCCGAGCAGATCAACAGGGCCATTTTGGTCCTAGAGCTGTTTGGTCATTGGTTAGTTATATTGATATATGTGTCCTGCATCTATTCTAGCCCCTTATGGTTTTCGTACAGCACCCTGAGACCCCGGAGAGACGAACTAGTAGCGCCTGGTGCCAGATGCAGGCATTCTTATGGTTTGGGCTCGCTGCTCCTGGATCTCTAAGTTAAGGAACGGGATATGAGGCAGCAAGTAGGGCAAGAGACTTGTTGAAGACGCATATGAGCTGACCATCAACGAAGAAAGCGAGAAAGGCATTTGAAAGGGCCTTCCAGAAGGCAGCAATTTCATCCCCCATGTAAATTGGGAGACCGCCGGTAGTGGCGGGGTACTGCTGGCCGGCCCAGCAGGAAGCTGGGTAGCCGTGAAGACCGCTAATATACCACCTAAGCCTAGTGAGGTCCGTGCTTTTAAGGGATTAGGCCAGGCACGTTGCAGAGTCCATGAGAATGGAAAGACGTGCATTCGACATCGCTCTTTTGAGACACGAAACCACTCAGCAAGTGCCATTCCATTGCCGATATGCCGACGTGTGAGAGACCTGGGGGAGTGACAACACATATCCCTCGAAAGCAGTTGGCCGGAACATGGCCTGCCCTCAGGGTTCATTTAAATCTGGAAGGATTTGGCGGCACAGATTTGGCGGCACAGATGTATATGGCTATAGATGGTAACCCTCCTTGCACCCAACAATCGAGCGGTCTACAGCCCCAAGCCGAATGTCTCCATAACGAACTACGTAGTAGAGAGCTGAATGACGAAAGGCGTGGTGGTGGGTGTTCCCCCATCCCAAATATGGAACAGCGTCATCTTATTAGTGGGGGAGCTTCTTCCCCAGATTTTTACCCCAGAGACGGTCGCACTAAAAGCCGAGCAGGAATATGACGCCAGTCCGGATGCGGAAAAACATGTGTACCTCACCTCACCCCTCGCGGCCGAGTCTCATGAGCGTAGTCACGCGATCGTCTGGCGACGCCATGGATTGGGACGAGGCATTACCCCGCCCGGTCTGACGAAACCGTAATGACAGGAACAGTGCCTCAGCGCTGCTGGACGGGATCAACCCACCCTTTCCCCTCCTCGAACTGCACCAATCACCAGCTACCTACCTCTCACTTGCGTGGGTGTGTGCGCTCCTCGGTCTTCCCCTCCTCTTGTCAGACTCTCTTCTCCATCCTACTTCCATCAAGCAATCGAACCATCCACCATTCCATTCATCAGCTATCCATCAAAGGTATTGCTATTTCATCCCCTTGATGCTTGCTTGCGAGGCTTTGTAGCTATTTCACTGAACATCGAAGCTGATTTGGAGCTTGATCTGACAGGCACGCATCATACAATCGATCATCCGATCAATACCCCACACACAAACCATCCATCATGACGGAACCACTCAAGAAGATAGATTCTGCCGTAGAAGGCCTCTCGGGCTCCCCGCCAAAGGACAAGCGAAGAGCAAGCTCCGCCGCCTATCCTGGAGTGATGAACATTAAAGATCTGGGTATGTAGCTGTCGGTCCATGAAACACTGCGTCGGATGTATCGGCAATGGGCTAACTAAGCATGCCAATGCAGAGGAAGAAGGAACGGAGCTCCAGATTGCCAAAGAAACGCAAAAGACCGGCTGGTAAGACACTCCATCCTCCCTTTGCCGTCTTGCTGTTCCTGCTACATGCTCGGCCCCCATCGTCTCTCCACCTAGACGGCGCTCTTCTCCATGCATTGAGCCATTGACTGACTCTATCCTTAACGCAGGAAGATAAATAAGTCTCCAACCACGGTCGAAGACGCCGCAATTCTCAAGAAGTTGCTCACCACTCCACCAATCAAAAAGATTGACCTACACTTCCCCCTCGGACTGGAGGTAACGGCACGAAACCTCAAGGGCGTGACCATTAAAGATGCAATGGACGCAATCTACAAGGCGTACAAGAAGCGAGTAAGTGGGCCCCCTGTTTCCCAACTTCCATAACGTTATCGCCCATGAATGATGTGCTGCCCCCTTTTCCAAGGCCTCGCTGACCACTATTCTCCCACAGGCGGATGATGAATTAGAATCCCCATACCTAGCAGGCTTCGAATGGGACAAGGAAGAGTCGTGGACAAGGCTGATCGTCCATCTCCAGAAGGATGCGGGGTCCTCAATGACCCAGGGCAAGAAGAAGAAGAACAAGGCCGCGGAAGAGTAATGAGCCTACCGCGATGCCTCCATATCTGGTCCAATATTTCCTCTCTCCAATCTTGCTTGTTCGCTTCGCTTGGTTCTAATGGCGACTCGGTGCAATGGGATATTGCGATAGATATCATCGGTGGTTATTTTCTCCCTCATTCGAGCTTGATGCTCCTAGTAGTGTAGAAAAGAGGGACTTCGACTTCGTTCGGGTGGGGGGCTGGGTAGATCCTGGTGTACTACTCGAATTCGAATTCTTGGGTCGTCACTTGACTTCGCATCTTGTCGTGATTGCACTTGCAGCTTCGCGTGCGTTGGCTTTCCAGAGTTGGTGAGTGATGTAGGTTGGTAGTGAAGAAGCCGGAGAAGGATTTGCGGCCACGAGTCCAACGTGGTTTTGGAGATGACCCCCCACTATCAGTGCTGGCAAGGGGGGTCAGCCCCTGGCACAATATTAGCGCTAATCTTGTTCTTGGCATAAGCTGCAGTACGTTCACATTGGACGCTTACAATTGTATGTAGGTGCTGTCGTCTTATCTGATCGCTGATGCATTGTCCAAAAGTGTTCCATCCAGAATACTAGGTAGTTATCGTTAGACGAGTTTGTTGCCTTACCAATCAGTATTCGTCCCAGCTATCTGATTTTGCTAGCTATTATAGAGTGGAAGTTTACCACGTGAACAAGAATGGGTTTGACGTGTCCCCCAGCCATGTCCTGATCTCCTCTAGGGCATCCAAGTCGTTGGTAGGTAGCGAGGTCTGCACCTTCACATCATACCACTCGTAAGTCCGGCCGACGTCTGCTAAACTTTCACCTTCACGTCGGCAAGACCCAAAGTCAATAAGAAATGCCGTGTCACCGTCAAGCATGATGTTATTCGGGTTGATGTCATTGTGGATGATGCCCAGCGAGTGAAGGTGGCGGATACCGTTCTCGACACCTTCAAGCACCGCCTCGTATTCGCCCAAGCCGGCGGTTCTGGTTGACTGAAGATGTCTTTTGTTGAACGAGCCAGGATTGACCGCATCCAATAAGGTTCGCTCGTACTGTGGAAGGCATATACCGCTTATTCTACCTTCTTCTACCTGGCAACCCAAATACTTGGCAATATTGGGATGTGGATTTTGCTTGAGAAGCTCATAGACTTCTACCTCTCTGAGCAAGTCATCTGCGATCCGATTCTGCTGCGGGCTGTGGCGAATCATACCATAGCCACTCAACTGCGGCTGTTTAACAAAAACCTCGCAGCCAGGCACCTCTGACGCAAGAGCAAATTCGAGGCGGAACGGCGGCATGTAGGCAGAGACAGGGATCAGCTTTATGTCAGCCAGGTGCTCCCGTCCGACTTCTGATGATGACTGAAAGCGAGATCCGGAGACGGCATGGAAAAGCTTTCCGCTATCTCGGAAGACAAGAGAACTATGTTTAAATTGAAATAAGCCCCCTACATTGCCAAGAACTTGGTTCATCTCGAGCACCTCTAGATGTGAATCACTTGAAGTCGCAGCTGTTGACGCCATGGCTGCAAGGTGCAGTGCAGCAGTTTAGTTTACAGCAGAAGCTGATATGCTTTCTCAGACTTTGGATGATTGATCTAGTTGAGGATTAGTTAGCCTAACTTCTGGAATAACTATGGGTGATAAGTTCTGGAGAGAACAAGCGGATTCAATCGTCCGCACCAGATACAACTGTGCATCAAGAATTTAGAGATTACCGGATACTATTGCCGCGGGACTAACAAGGGTTAAGGAGCGCTTCGGATTTTCGTAAATTTTCTTATGGAAGACCTACCTAGGCACACCGCCTCACGGAGAAATCGATCTAAAGGAGAGAGGGGAGAGGCTGAACGAAATCTTCAAACCCTCCACCAGCTCAATTTCTACAAATTCCCGCACGAAAGTAAAAATCTGTGGAACCGCAAGTAGTAGTGTAACGCATTGTGTTTGATTGTGCCTTGTGCAGGAAAGGAAGAAACACTTCTAGAGGGAGGCGATATTGGACATGTTCCTTTCCTGACAAACGGCCGTCCATCCTGAGGTCGGGTTGGCTCGTTCCATTCGCTCAGTCACCTGATTTCAACAGGGGCTTCTCGGCCTAACCAGGCTCCCACAACGGCCTCTAAATATAGGTAATTAGTGATGCGGTCCCTGGAGCGTATCAAGCCAATTTCTTACCGAATCGAACGTTCCACACGTAGGACTGCAGTGGTTATTATTATCAAAATGCCAGAGGAGTGGGGCTAATTAATTTGTCCTACCTGCTTTGGTGCAGCTGGTCTTCCCCCAGAAGCCCTGATCGAATAAGACGATCAAATGAAATGACCTACCCCCCATTAATCTACACTGGAAGTTATGTCGACTGTAATAACCGGCTCCTCCTTTCTCTATAAAGGGGCGGAGTAAATGAAATACTCTTGGGAAGGTGTACAAGGGAAGTGCCACAGATCATTCGCTCTGGCACAACTTCTAGGCCATAATTCAAATCTATAATACTGACTGTCAAACCCTTGAATCATCGAGTCGCTAAAGTTCCAGAGTCTGCTTATTCTCACAATCCTACTAGTAATAACAAAGCAAACGGCTGGACGGAAGACGGACGCCCTAAGCTTATACACGCACCGGCACAAGATGCATCTCCTAATTCTTCTGATCGCGACGACCTTAACGGGCATAACTTCAAGTCTCGTCATCGACCCGCCCGAGCTTGGTTCCCCTTGCGGCGCAGAGCTCGGCGACTGTCCGTCTATGACTTGCATCCCTCTCTCCGCAAAATGTACAAGGTTCAGGGAGTGTCCGGGGACGTGCCAGGACCTTACCACTACGAAGCAGCAAATATACACCATCTGCGGTGGCTGGTACATGATGGACGACTGCGATGAGCGTATCGAGAGCTGCTCCACGGACCCAAGGAATACAGATAGTTGCGGTCCGTCGTGCGATGGATTGGGGATCTGTGCGCCGGTAAAGGATGTGTGCGAGGGGGAAACAGGACTGGAGTGCGGAGAGGGGAAGGTCTGTTTCGGGGGGAACATGACCGAGTGGAAGTATTTCCAGTCGAAGTTGTGTATTGCTGATGATAGGTATGAGAGAGGAGTAGCTTGCGGCGGAATGTGCTTACCCTTGAGGTTTGGGTCTGATCAATACAAGAAGAGCAAGGAGGTAGAGGTAATTAGAGTGGACCAAGATGGCTATCAGAAGACCGAAGACGGGAGTTGAAACTATACAGGTCATGAGAGACGGGTGAACGAGAGAATGTAAAAAGCAGGAAGACATGGGTCCATGATGAAGCATACTTAGGTAGTGAAAATGCCTGTTCGAAAGAGACAGAGTTATTGTTTTCTCTAACATCTATCACATCCAGAGCCTGCGCGATCCCCGTGAAAAGTATCTCATCCGAATCTCGACAAAGACGGTCAATTGATAGCTGAACTGACTGAAATGGTGTGGTTGTTTATCGCACAGCAATAGCTCCTACATAGCGTACGTAAGGTAGGTAGCTTCAGCTTGCAAGTTGATATTTCCAGAGAACTTCTAGACACTCCCGAAACATGTTCCCTTATGTCCATTATTTCAGGCAACTTTCGAGATTTCATCCTTACTAAGCTGTCGACGCTTCAAATGGCGGGGCACAGGCACTCCAGGGGTTTACATTCCGTTCGAAAGCGCCATCTCGGAATGGGAAGGTCGAGCAATCCTTTTCGGCTACCGTCGGCAGCGTCACTCCCCAGACTTCCCCAAGGTGCGGAACACCATCACTCGGCTTTCCCTTTCGCAGCTAGCAAGCCCATCGTCATCCAAAAGCTAGGTGGTAGGCTTACCTCGGATTCATTCCCAATGGATTCCGTCCTTCCCAGCTTATCCCTTCTACCTTCGAAATCCTCAGTCGTCAAGTGACCTGAAGCATCACGAATTGCACGTTGGACTGGACAGCCATCATCATGCCTTTCACCACCTTTGATTTTGGCGAGAAGTACCGTTACCAGAACGGCTTCAATTCCCATCTAGAGTACGGGAATACCCCTCTCGCAAGAGATCTGGACGAAATGCTAACAGCGTCAGGTCCGAAGCTGTCCCCGGCGCCCTCCCGATCGGCCAGAACTCGCCCCAAAAGCCGCCCCACGGCCTGTACGCTGAAAAGTTCTCCGGCACGGCGTTTACGGCACCGCGACACGAGAACAAGCAGTCATGGCTCTATCGAATCCTCCCTTCATGCTCACATCCGCCGTTCTCGCCAGCTTCAAGCACCTCAGGGCAGGACGACGGACTAGACGGGCATTTCGCTGATCCGTCCAAGCTGCAGTATATCCCCAACCAGTTGCGTTGGGATCCGTTTGATCATGACAAGTCCAAGAACTCGGATTTCGTAACGGGACTGCGACTAGTTGCTGGAGCAGGAAACCCTACTCTCAAGCAAGGGGTTGGGATATATGTTTACGCCGCAGGGAAGAGCATGGACGAGAAATCCGCTTTTTACTCTGCGGATGGAGACTTGTTGATTGTGCCGCAAGAGGGACCATTGGATATCCGGACCGAGCTGGGCTGGATGCTTGTTCGTCCCTTGGAGATCTGCGTTATTCCCCGCGGCATCAAGTATCAAGTCCATCTCCCATCGGGCCCGGCAAGAGGCTATGCCCTCGAGCTGTATCAAGGACATTTCAACCTCCCGGAGCTGGGGCCAATCGGTGCGGACGGCCTCGCCAACGCCCGAGACTTCCAAACCCCGGTAGCTTCTTTCAGCGAAGACTTCGGCGCAACCGCATCCGAAGGTTCGAGCACCTACACCATCACTGTCAAATTCAACAATGACATTTTCTCAACGCAGCAGCCGCACACACCATTCGATGTTGTGGCCTGGCACGGCAATTACTACCCCTACAAGTACGATCTCGGTCGGTTCAACACCATCGGCTCAATAAGCTACGACCACCCCGACCCTAGCATCTTCACCGTCCTCTCCGCCCCATCCCACAGCCCGGGCACCGCCATTGCCGACTTCGTCATCTTCCCGCCCCGCTGGCTCGTTGCAGAAGACACCTTCCGCCCGCCCTACTTCCACCGCAACACCATGTCCGAGTTTATGGGCCTCATCACAGGTGGCTACGACGCCAAGCGTGGCGGCAGCGGCGGCTTTGTTCCTGGCGGCGCGAGTCTGCACAATGTGATGAGCGGGCACGGGCCAGACGCCGAGAGCGGGGAGGGGGCCAGGGCCGCGGAGCTGAAGCCGGCCAAAGTTGGGGCGGGGAGCTGTGCATTCATGTTTGAGAGCTGTGCGATGATGGGAGTTACGGAATGGGGGTTGAGAACGTGTAAGAAGGTGCAGGAGGGTTATAGTGAGGAGAGTTGGGGGGGACTCAAGGTCCATTGGAAGCGGCCGGATAGCACCAACACTGAAACCCATTTGTTAAAGTAAAAAGAATAAGATCCATTGATGTTCATGTCGTTTGCCAGTCCTCAGAGTATAGTAGATAATAATCAACAGCTGGCCTTGCTGATTTGTCCTACTCACGCAGAGTGATGCTAAAGGGGCGTTTGTGTATCAACCCACTCACCAGGGTCCGGTCTGCGGAAGCCTCCCCGCCTTCTTTACGAGATATTCCGAAACGGCTTAAAGTGCATATGTTATAATATATAATGTGAAGTAACTGGTATCAATGAGTTGCACAGGGCCAATAATTTGGCAAAAAAGACTGCTAGGTCGTGTGGCTGTCAGTCGTCTTACACTGACTACGTCCAAAAGCTATCCAAGCTCGATTCTCTGGCACTTCAACCGAAGAGGCGTCTTGCTCCCATCTCATGGCCCCGGTTCCACTATTGCCAACCCGCTATTTCCGCAAAGCCAGTCTGCCTCGATGATACTCCCGTTGTTACAAGTCCACTGCGAGATGGCAGGCACATCTCCACAAGTGCCCAGCCTCAACTCTTCGGCATCAATAGAAGGCGCCCATGTCATGAACGTAGGTAGGGAACCGCATCCTCGCCATCTGTACGTCAACCCGTCACTCAGGGTGAATGGCTGGTCGCACGGCACCCTCCCTGGCGCGGCATACGCAACAGCTGACTCGCATGCTGTTTCGCTGTCTGATAGCAGGAAGCCCACACTGTCGACTAACCGCCCGTTGGTGAGGAGGCGTGCCAGGAAGACCATTCCGGTCGGCGTGGGGACTGTGGAGACGGTGCTGCTGGTCGTTGAGGTGGTGGAGGTTGTACTTGCAGAAGACGTGGGGCTGGAGGTTATTGAAGTTGGCGTTGGTCTAAGACACGGATGAGTAAGTTAGGGAGACGGAAGAAAAGATTGCGCAGTGTTTCTTACTCTGCCCCTTCCGAGCTCTTCTTCGCATTCGCCGCCGCAAGGCTACCGCCAACTCCACCTCCGATCGCTGCGCCGAGGACGACGATGGCTCCCACCAGCAGTGGAATCCAGTACCGTTTCCACCACGGTTTTGCATCCTTTGCTGGTTTAGCTTCATCTGCTCCCACTCCCCCGGCGACTTCCTTCGCCCCCTCCTCGGCCCTCATGTGCTCATGATCATAGGCTGCTTCGTGATGGTACCCGCCATTGCCATAGTTGACCACTTCAGGCAGAGACGAGTAGCCCATCTGGGGGTAATCATGGTCCTTGTTGTGCAGTTCTGGATAGTCCGATGGCCGCACCTCGGGCAGGTCGGATGTATGAAGCTCTGGGTAGTCGGCGGGGACTACCTCCGGAAGATTCGGGGCATACTCGTCCCTTTGGCCATGATGGTATGGTGGCGGAGCTGGCGAAGCAGACACTGGGGAAGGCGTGTTTGGGGAGTCTGCCTTCGCACTCTCGTAGTTTGGCATGCTGGCTACTCTCCTCCGATTGCAGGCAGGATTCTGGAAAACACCGCCGCGTGTGGGTTGGCGTTCGTCGCGTGCAATCTGGGCTGGAGAACCTTATCGCACTAGTTCCGATCTGCCAATAAACTTATACACTAGACGATAATGACAGAGGCAGCCCTTCGCCAGGGTGTCCAGGGACTGGAGTAAATGGGACCAAGGCGGCTCAAAGCATAGAGATGAGAAAGCACAGTTTACTGTCAAGAAAGTTCACCACGGTAGAAGGACACGGAAGATTTGGCAGACAGAGGACTTGGATTAAGATCGGTTTTACGGAACAAGAATAGAACGTTAACGCCAGAAGAGTGTGGCGAAACGACGCGATGGATTCGGGATGGGGGCACTAAAAGCTGATGTAAGATTAAAGGCAGGCACGGATGCATGCAGGGATGAAACGACAGCGGAGAGGCCAAGGCTATTTGTGGGGCAAGGCTCCAATATCATTTCGCTAATAAGGCCCTGGAGGTCGGGATTTTCAGTGGCTCTGCGCAATTAAGGTTATTATTCTACCCGTACTTGTATGGGGGCATTTGTTTGTTTGGTGGCACCTGTTTATCAAACCAGATAGCCGCCCTACTCCTCATTGGCCCTGTCGTATACTTAGTGGCTCTGGCATCCCGTTCCTGACCCAAGTCCGTTTTGGATTGGGACGCTCGCAGCCAGTCAGGATCGTTCACCCGTACCCGTACACTCGCCATCTCCAAGTGGCCATACTGCCCTGCTTGTCGAACGTCATCCATGCTAAGTTGCAGACCCCCGATGAGCGTATGCCAGGGGCGACGACCTCTAGCAAAACCTTAAACGGATGCTGCAAAGGCCAGAGATCCTGTCACCATGATATTTCGTACAGGTGGTCAGTTTGTTCCAGGTCACACGCGGAGCAAAAAGATATAGAGCAACGTAACCATGGCCTCATAAGTCCACGAAGCAAACTACAAGATAAATTTTGCATGAAAACGACCAGGCCAGTCACGTGTCCAAGCACGAGCCCGGACCGATCATGCTACCTTACCTACTATCGACCCAGTGGTTCAAACTGAAAACGGAATCCCTGACCCTGTCTTTAATATCTCCTTGGATAAGATTCATCTTCACGCTCGGAAGACGAGCTTCTTCTTCCACGGCTTTTATTTTGGTATCCTGGCCTAGAAGGCCTTGGGCTCCGAGAGTCGTGCCTTCTCTCCTGCTTAGGAGATGCATTTAGGGATCTTCTAGTGGAATAGCCGGACCTTTGATTTTCGTTGTAGTGGTGGCCGTCCCGCCTACCCTCATACGGCGACCTGAGACTACTGACTGGCAGATGGTTGCTGATGTTATAGGATCCGTGCAAAATATGCCCCCCTAGGGAAGGCCGCTGCTGGTACTGTTCCCTCGGTGACCAATGGTCTGGATACGAATGACGAGGGTATTCGAAGTCATCAGCCCGCTGGTTGTGTTCTTGAGAAAGTTCCCAGTTATCCTTGCCCCGAGTCTCCCGCAGGTAGAGATGGAATTGAAAAGTTGCGGAGGCAACACGCTCAAACTGATGCGAACTAAGCGTTGGAGGCACTTCCGTTCCGGTGTTGGGGTTTTCCTTGAACCAATCATACCGTGCCATCGACGAGGCGATCTGGAATGCGTTACGGATCTGACGTCCATTCCATCTTCCAGCACTGTCTCTCTTGAAGTGGTCACTAGCAAACTCCAACATATCCTCCTCGTCAATCTCAATGACAGGCTGTTTAGTGGTGAGGTTCCGCTGTTTTTCGATGGCTTTCAAACGGTTGATATTCATCACAAAGATCTCCTTTGTTTGCTCATAGCTTAACCTGGGATAATACAGCATGGTGTGGATTCTGGACTGGAATGCCTCATCGATGGTACCGACCCGGTTTATCGTTAGGATGAGAATGCCGCTATAGTACTCAAGGATTCTGAGGAACACTGCGTCGCTTCCATCAGTGGCTATTCTAGTAGCCGTTATAGGGGGAGCAACATTACCTGATACCAATGCGTTGCGTTTCAAGTCTTTTGTTCTCCGAGTTGCCAGGAAGACGTCTGCCTCGTCAAGCAGTAAGACGCAGTTCCATTTATTGGCCAGCTGGAAAATATTACTTAACCTGTCCTCAACTTGGTTTGGATTGATTCCCAAGTCGCCACATGTGATCGGAAATAGAGGTTTGTTGTTGACATCTGCTACCGATTACGCACCTCATAATGAAAAGACAGGAATTAGGATATGGATGCTACGACAAACTCATGCCGTCGATGCCTCCCAGATCATCCCCGGAAGATCCATGCTCTTCCCCCTACACTTGAATGTGCACAGTGCCTGCCCACCTACTTCAACCCAACTTTGGGGAAAGTGACAATCCCATACGAATCGAGAATAAAGTGACAGCTAGTCTCTCCCGTGTACCGTTTTTCAGTCGCCATTCAGCAAGCATAAAGCCGGCCCCCAGGTGTCGGTAGTCAGGGTGCGTGGCAAGAATCATCAGGTTCAGCTGCTCGTTGCCGTATTATTTGTCAACCCACGCAGTCTTTGCCTCCCGAAGCTGTTTTCTAAACTCTAGCATTCTGAAAGAGATGGCATCGCGTCTTTCTGAGTTGTCAGTAGATGTTTAATTCGTGCATTAAATTGTCGCCTTGTTACAAACGGGGATATCGGCGTGAATTTCCAGGGTGGTCAATTCCCAGCTTGACTGGTGATGAGTTGTCCACACCAATGAGCTTGTCAGTAAATCCAATCCTTGTGGTCAATATGTATGCTGATACAATCTGCTGCAATTGAATTCTCAAGCTTGCACTTAGCTCGATGACGCACGATACGTTGTCCAATAAAGTTGACGTCGTAGTTGAAACAGTACTGACAGTTGGCCTTGTAGACGGATCATGCTTAAAACATCTCCTGAACGACCACAACAAACCGAGAACTTATTTTCAACCGCAGCAATTCAACCACGACGCTTAGGTGTGCCATACTTGCACATTAGAGAGTGCAGGCGGCTAAGTATCAGCGGCTTATTCTCTGGAAACCGGGCCGTTTCCCAGGCGCTCGAATATTTTAGGTAATACAATCTGATGTTTAGCAACGAGTTACATCCTCAAATTGGTCAATTGAATCTCAGCTTAGCAGCCGTTCCTATCGCCCGGTGTTGGTATAACCATCCGTCGGAAGACCGCCGTCCACTTATAGATCGTACACTGGCCTCCTATTCGCCGGGTACAGCGACCGAACCGGGTTCAGCGTTGTGTTGGCCAAGGCGCCGAGACAATAAATATTGCAGCTAAGAGAGAGACCATACCTTGCTGCCTAATTGAAATCTAGGCGCATTTAACAATACCAAACATCAACGACGAAGACCGGGTAGCTCTCAGCCTCATGCACTTCATTTCGCCGGGCGGCCTTTTTATGCTCGTAGAACGGGACAGGGATATCTTCATTGGTTAGACCTACATGCTTTTGAGTACGGGAAGGAACGTGCCGAGTTTTATTGTTGATTGCTTATTCTGCAAGGGAAAAGCACTCACCTCTATCTAAACCGAACTGGCGAGCTAGAACAGTCGATCAGGAAAATAGGTGAGACTACAATTTGCCCGATCTCGCCCAAGGGTTTCGTTACCCCTGAATTCGTACCATTGCCTTTGAAATATAAAACCCTGGCGTCGTCACGAGTGATATCTATTCGATCTATAGTAATCGGTCTTCAAACAACTTGTCTTCCACATCTCCTCTCAGAACCTTCAAACGGCGCTCGCTTCGAAATTCAAACAAACCACTACCAGCTCATTCAGCATACTTCTCGCTCAGTAATCATGCAGCTTTCACACTTCTTCATTTCTATTCTGACATTCGCTCTCTGCATGTCCCCTACCGTCGTTAGTGCTGGTGGCTGCAACGGATGCAGCAGCAGTTGCGGGTCCGTCACCAACAACGCTGGAGCCACTCTACGCTATACGACAGACCCAAAACCTGACCTTAATGCTCAGGCTGGTCGATGTCGGTTCTGGAACTGGTATTCGTCTGACAGCATCATCAGCTTGGTACCTTGGGACAAGCTCGTCTCCTGCAGCCAGCAAAGCTTATCTAGCGGGAAGAAGGGAGGCTGCTCGCAGAATATCGACGTGGACGGCTTCACCTTCCCAAACGAGCCCTACTGGGTCGGAGCTGTAAGAGTGGAGAAAGGCGTATGGACGAAGTTTCCGAATTTTGTTGATGTGACATGCCGCAGGGTGCCAGTGGTGGGGAATGTCCTGTGCACGTTGGTGTGAGGAGGGGGGGTTAAGACTGGATCTGGTGCTGGCGAAAATGCCCTTCTTTCGGCTGAGGCTTTAGGGGCTGGACAGCTTGGCATCTACAACCAGCTGCAGAAGTGGAAGAAAGTATTTTAGTTTGTTTCTATTGTTTCTGGCTATTGGTTGAAAAGTCTTGATTTGTGTCTGCAAATGGTAAATCCTTCTTTTTGCTATGAGAGTGATCGAGGATAAGCAGTGCCTGGGCCGTAAGGTGACAAAAGGTCTACTACTTTTGCCAACTATGATTTGTGTCGCCTGAATTGCAATGAGGACTCTAACAGATGGCTATCTTAAGCTGCTTCTTCTTTAAGATTTGCTGGCTCACTCAGTAAAGAAACAAGAGAGAAAGATTTCACTTGGGTTACATCCCCGCCGGTGTAAGCACGGCATCTCAGAGCACGTTGCTCTCTATTCGTGGTAAATTTAAACTACGGCTGGGTCGGAGCTAAGAAATTTCGAGACCACGTGTCCGAGGCAGGAAGACGAGAGTATTGGCATCCGAATATCAGAAGACAAACTAATCCTCCAATGGCCGGTTGCAGAAGAACAGGCCTCGTTTGGACCAAAACACCCGTTTGGGGTGCCATCCTTAAAAAGGGGTAGATACGACAGCAGGTTGTTTCGCCTGCTTTTCGTCTTCAGGCCTCAAACACTCGAAGTCGGGAACCATGAAGACGGTGATACCTGGGCTGACAGTGTCTATTGGAAAGTCAACCCCACCTTTTCGACTCTCGGCTGCGCTCAACACGACCAATATAGGCGTGAAAGTGCGCCACTCGCTGTTGTCGGTCAAATGAATTGACTCGGACGACGTGTGTGGATGGTGCTAGGACATTCTGGCATGTTATGCACTGTCTAATACCAATCGTAGATTCACGTAAGACCTGTGTTGGCATTGTTTCATTTTCTACGTCTTGCGCAGATCGATTTCACTATTCTGAGCGATGCATCCGTATGGTGATACAGTACCAAGATTCGCATTGTAACAGTTGTTCTGTCTTCGTGCCTGCTAATCTTGTGCGTATTTCTCTTCACAAAGTATAAATCTAGCAGCAGCAAATGTGGCCAAATGCAAAACGAATGGCTGCCTCCAAGCCTAGCAGATATTCCTGGCTCCATTGCCTGTAAGGCTCCAGTTGGTATTCTCACCACAAGGAGACTCCCTAACGGAAGTATTGTCAACCTTCAAGTAGACCCAAATGTCGCGGTTGTTCGGGAACTCCGACCGAGCAGCAAGCCGAACTTCTCCTCCCCCGCTGACGGTACCAGCACGTATTGAGACGTTGTAGCAGTTTTCGATGAGGATTGCGTTATTTCCGTTGCTTGCGAGGTCGATAGAGGTGATGACGACACCGCCCGACTGCGAGACGCAGAATATGCCGCGCCCACCGCCGCGGGAGATGACCTTATCGATGTAGACGTTGGTGTTGTAGTTTCCGTTGGCGTTCTGCCCATTATTATTCGCCATACGCAAAGTTGCGTACCCAGTGTTGGCGCCAACATTGTTACCGTCGACAAGTCCAACCCAAGCGTTTGTAGTCTTTTGAAGTAGCAAGCCGGACTCGCCGACGTTTCGCGCGATAACTTGGTTGATGTTGAGGCCGTCGATGTTCCAGGTTTCGACCGCGTGGCTACCAGCACCTGTGACGCTGATAACATCCATTTTCACGTTGTAGTTGGCGGCTGCGTCGCGATCGAAGCGTATGCCCAAACCTCCACTGAGGTTCAGCGTGATTTTGCCGAGGGACAGGTTCCGGGTGCCATAGAAGCGTAAGCCGAAGTACGGGTTGCCAGTCATGGTGAGGTACGGGATCTGAACGTCCACTGTATTCAGCGACTCGATGGAACCACGTCCAGCCTTATTCACGACATTGATAGTACCACATCCTTCAAAGATCTTGCCGCTGCCAATGGTGATGGTGCTGGCACCAATGGAGCCTGAAGCAATGACTGATACACGCTGACCGCTACCAATGGAGTCGAGCGCGGCCTGGATTGCAGCACGGTAATCGGAGCCCGAGTACACCGTGCTTGAGCCCTTGGTGGCCGTAAAGGAGCTGCCGGATCCAGTCACCCTAGCGTCCGGTGTGCCGGCGCCGCACTGGGCAAAGACGATGGAAACTAGTGCGAGCACTGCAGTAAGGATAAAAAACCGGGCCATGGCCAAAATTCACTTATGCTTCGTGAGGATGAAGAATCAGGTAACAGATGTTTCCCTGCGCTTCTTAGAATGACAAGGCAACCTATTTATCAGCTTCAGCAAGTGGAAACGGTGACCCGCCGCCGCGCCGGCGAACTTTCCATTACAAGACGCTCATTAGAGGAAGATATTAGAATATCGTTACACCGGAATATAAGATTCCGCGGCCTTGTCCTTGGACAATCATCCAGGTTTATTAGCCTTCCTATTCGGAAGTAGCTGCGACATGATACAGCGGGGGAAGGGACCCAATTCTAGGGACCGGGGCCACCCAGAATCCGACTTTGGTAGAATCGTCACAAAATGTTGGATTTTATTTTCCTGGTTTGTCAAAGCTATAACCTGGCTTGCTTTATCATAACATGCCATCTTTTATGGCTTTCTTTATCATCATTCTCTCGATCATCAAATTGGCATTCTCTAAGGCGTAAATAACCGGCAGGGGTGCTATGCTGAATTCCCGGGCCTGTAATCGCCCCGTAACAGAAGGGCAGCAGAACGATCGCAAGTAATTTGAACTTCGGCACTCTATGTGGAACTTGTACCTTGTGTGCCAAGAGCCACTAAAAATGGCAGTTGAGAACCACCAAGGGGTAACCTTGCTGCACAAGCGGGGAAGAGAAAACAAGGCACAGCGTCCGCTTTTGTCTTCAAAGGGGTATTGGGTATCATGATGGTTCTAGGATTCGTGCCCGTGAAAATTTGAGATCGTGACCAATAATACTCGACAATGCAGTAATTCACGGGTACAGACGTATTTTCTGACCTCTAGTAAGCAACAATGCAGATTATAATATCTGAAGTTTGAGTCAAAGGTATCGAAGCACTCCCAGCACTTACTCGGCTATATAGGGGATGGAAAGAGAAATGGCCATAAGCATTGACAAGGCAGTCCTATTCTCATTGAGGAAATGGCAAGACAAGTAGGAGGTCTATATTGCCCTGAACTATGTAGGAGAGATTGCGACGAATAGAACCGTCAAGATGCTCGCCTAAAGTCCTCGGTAGGCTAGACTTGTAATGGAGTTGCTATTAAACCCTAGGAGAGTGACATGCCTTGGGGTTAGGGTTAGGGAATGACAAGCTGTGTCTTGACTTCCACACGTAGTTAAGAACACAGACACCATTCATTGGCCAGAGCAATTAGAAAAAGAATCAGTGCTTCACTTGCTCCACATTCAAAAATAGCTGTATCATACTAGCCTAAGTTCGATGATAGAGCATCAGGCAGTTCTAAAAGACTAACGATTCTGTCATTCAGTAGGCTTGACTGGCTTTCAGAGATATTGCAGAGGTAAACCACGCTTTCCTAGATTGCTGCATCGATCCTTTAATACTGTGTATTAATAGAGGTAGTATTCACGATGCACTTAAGAAGAGATCGGGCCATGTCGTTGAACTTATTGACCAACAAACTACACTCCCGCAACATGGTTTCACGTCATGGCCCTCAGACCGTCGACCAACTCTGTCTCACATTTGACAGTATTTTCGTCATATCCATAGTCTGCCGTCGCAATTCCACCGGGAAGCTGGCAAGTTACAAAGTCGACGAAATCTTGCACATAAACTGCTGGCAATTGCTTGGCCCAAAACTCTGTAAGGCCCTCCCTTGGTATGGTGACCAGTTCACCTCTCTTCCCGGTAACCTTTTCAATTGCGTCCTTCACATCTAAAGAACTATAAAGCCGAGGGCCAAAGAGGTCGATGGGATGGGGGCTCCGATTGGATGACACGTCGAGTAAAGTCTTGGCGCAATACTTGCCTACATCCTTAACGGCCACCTGCGAAGTTTCAGCTTATGCTTTGCAATACCACTAGACCATGGGATCTGGGATGAGGTACCATCGGAATCTGGTGATCTGCCGGGGAGAATGGTGACTCAAAACTTGGTGAGTCTGCTTGCATTGTCTTCAAGGCGTGAGCCCAATTCTCAAAGTAGTAGCAAGGCTTCACAATGATGACTTCAGGTGCTGCCTCTTTAAGGATTTGATCAGAGATGTGATTTAGTTTTAATACTCCCTGGTCATGCCCCACTTTTTGTTAGTAGCAGTTTATCTGCAAACGGCTTGTTTGGACCTTACGATGCCGTGGTCATATTGGGAACCCAGACATGAGTGCAGGAGCAACCTCTTGACGGTTGGGGATTTCTGAAGTGCATTCGCCACGTTCCTCGCAGCTTGGGCTGCGAACTCGCCATTGTCTGTGCCATCGAATGTTGGCGGTGGCACATAGAACACAGCGTTAGAATCGTTGAAATCAAGGTCGGTCCCACCACCCACATCACCTTTCGTCGCCTGAAATCTTGGGTGTTCAACAAATTCGGCTGGCGCTTTCGATAGATCCCGATAGATACCGCGGACATGGGGCTTGTTCTGGGATGCCAAAAGAAATCGGATCGTCTCTTTGGCTGCTTGCGTGGAAGCAGGGAGAACTGTGATATGAGAAGACATCTTTTAAGTTACAGTGCGAAACTATTGACGCAGCTACGGTATTTTACAAAGTCACCGCGCCAATTGCGGGCTGCCCTTTCATTTATATGAACAGAATGTCCTGTCTGTGCTCTAGTACGAACATGAGAGTTGACTTGGCCAACGTCATTCTTACGACTGAAGACTTACTTATTTATAAGCTGACTACAAAAGTCGGGATGGCCACAAAGGGTTATTAAAAGCGGGGTTCCGTGGAATGCCTAGCATTTCAGAAGCGACCGCCGGCTTATTTAGGCAGCTGTGTTAGTAAGCGCAATGCCCAGACCGAACACATTGTCGACCTCATCGCCTGGAGCGCGCCCACCAATTTGACTGTCCTAACGCGGTTCCAGTAGCACGTCTCCACCCTCTTGCCAAATGTTGAATACATCAAACTTCTCAAACATAACCTCTGAAGGGGTCTGTTCCGGATTCGAGGGCAACCCTGATCTTTATGGCCTTGGCATCCGAATCGGCGTTTACCTTTAATGGTACTCAACTTGGCTATCAATATCGATAGACTCTGAAACAGCGGCGGATATGCATCTGAGGAACTCAATATTTGTGTTCGCCATTATCATCGCCTTTTATCGAGCCATGTCCGAGCAAAAGATCAATACAATACAATCGAAGCATATTTAATGTTACAGATTTGTCTTGGTTATGTGCTCACTCTCTTTAGCATTTTCGGGTTTCGCTTACAACTGTTGCATCCCCGGAGATTGGAGAAAGTCACGTCGGCATTTTCATCCCTTCGTTCGCGCAAAGAGCAAGTTCTATCGTCCAATACGAACATTGATTTGGAACGTGCTCCATCCGCAGGCTTCTTGTCAGGCAACTTTGGAAATATTGCCCAGCTCGGACTTGGATCCCGAACCCTACGACTTAGCGAACTCGATACCTTGAAGGATGTTTCACTTTCTTGGAGTGGCGCTATTTGGAGGATGACCATCGCGTCCATGGTAATCGTAGCAAACTTGATCTTTGTCTTTGGCATCGGAGACTCACTTCCTAGCGACGGAACGTGGGGGACAAATGGGTTTATTTTCATGTTCATTAAAGTTGGTCTGCATGGCTCTGTTCTAACCTTTCTGAAAGTCGTTGGTGTGGCACTGACAATCGGGTTTGGGCTACTCGCTACCTTAACTTGGCGCGCATGGCAGCGGGTTTTCCTATTCTTTCAGGCTCTGGCGATATGCGACCTTACATGGTTGATTTTGACTAAGGTATTTGGAATCTCCGTACAGAGCCCAGTTGAAGAGATGAAATTAGGCCCCCTGCTCAAAAGAGTTAGGAAGTTGGTCGAACTGGTCCGAACTCGTTCCGGCTACCTCCCGATGGTCATCTCAACGATTTGGCCAACCATGTATCTTACTTTTCTTCTGTTGGGCGCGATTTCGGATGCTGTGAAAGCACTGGAAACTTTTGAGCACATCTACGTACCTGGGCAAATCTTTTCATTGTACGCTCTGTTTTCGACTGGTACTCGAACTGGGAGAGCACGAGAACCCGAGAATCAGCATGAGAACCTGACACCCGTGTAAGTCTTGACTCCTGGTCGCCAGTTAAATCCCCGATATATCTAATCGCTACCAGGAGCACTCGGAGCTTAGCAATGACCAGTCTCTGGCACCTCTGGACCGCAGGTGCAACGGTGTGGTTCGTCACAAGCGTGGAGCTCACAATTAGGTGGAACGCAATCCGTGGCGTCCAATCTCTTGAATCAACTGGGCAATTGATACCTTTTGTGATAGGTATTGCGGGCTTCATACAGGCTAAGCACAAACTACTCGTGTTCATCATCACAAATGTAAGTAGTAGTTCTTTGACAGTTTCGGTCATTGAAAATTAACTAGACCACAGCGATCTCCGGAATTGCAGGAAACCGATGTGCAAATAACATTTTTGAATGCTGCTCCTGTGAAATTCAAAGTCATCAGACTTAATCAGTTTACACATTTTAAAGTTTCGCAACCGCGAATAGCAACTCTGCCAGGAACATGTATGATATAATACTGAGCACTGGCAGGTTCACTTCTGGAGGTATGTAGCTGCAGGTCAATCCTCTTTCGGTGTACAAGGCCGCATACATGAGACAAGAGAACTGATTTATGCATGCTAACGTATTTATAATCTAGGCCTTAGTAAGAGAAGGCTTTTTCACGCGCAACCGAGAATTCATCGAGAATATCGAAGGTTGCCAAGTAGGGAGACTATGAGAGCTAGTTGTGGCGGAAGTTGAGAGTTTTGTTGCACTCTCACAATCCCCTACATTTACTGTCTCCACTGGCGTGAAGTAGCCTCGGACTATGAAAGCGGTCTCGTCACCTTGTTTGACATAGAAAACGACTTTCCCGTCGAGTGGTACGCTGCTTTGCATGCCGGCGCCGGCGCCGTCCGCGAATTGAAGCTGAACAGCTGTATGAGCGACTGCCAGTCTTCACCAAATCTACTAAACCGGAAAAGCTGGTCGCAACCTCCATGGCACTGCTTAGTCGAGGCACAATCGTGACTGGTGATGTATCGGTCTTACTAGCACCGGACGGGCAACAAACGGCGACGTTCACGCCTGGCGTCAATGTCGGGACCTTATGGGGTTGGTTAGTGGTGACTTCCAGACGCCAATGAAGGATTGGACATTGAAGATCTCGGGATCGTGTATTGGCGTTGAAGGACTTTTGGTTGATTGTGCGGTATTTCATGTCCTGACCTTTTTAATGTGTTGGCTTATGAGGCGTGTGGTTGTGCATACTTTGCTTGCATTACGTATCCTGTATAACCCTTGGTTTGAGTGCCATATTGTTTACTGGGGCGTCGTACTCCCAGTCTACATGCTTTAGGTTGGAGCCAGTATGCTGTGACCTGGTGTCTATTGATTTGTCTTGAAGTCTGGGTCGAAGAGTCAAAGCTGCTGGGGCTGAGTGTTTCCATCTCTACACGGCCGCCAACTCGAGCACAATAATCTTCGGGATTCTTGGCTGCGCCACCGATAGCCCTGCCGTCCCTGACTAAAGCTCATCTTGAAAAAACGCCCAATCGCTGACAACAAGAGAGATGACTTCACTGACATGGTTATGTTGGGGGGATGGGTAGTCGGCTGGTTTAGCCAACCCACATGCCTAACGGGCGCATATGACTAGACGAGATAGCCCCCAAAAGCTGCCAAGCAGGAGGGCAGGTGCAAGGTACCTTAGCCAATTAGGTTGCGGGTTCACCCACTTTTTTTCAATTTTGTAATCAGCTTGGTTAATGTTTGAGTTTTATTCCCAGAATGACTGGCCTAGTGATGGTGAGCATAAGCTATCATTGCATGCAATTTTTTCGAGTAAACCGAGAGTTAAGCTGCCCCCAGGCTCCCTCAATAGAGCTGTCTGGAGTATTCACGGAGTGCTGACCCAGGTCCACCCGGTTGCCCCAAACAGATCGATTCCTCGATGGCATGCTACGCTGCGCCGCATATTGCATGCTTCCATCCATCCCTTAAGGGCTAGCTTCATCTGTCTTGCTCATGCAGAGAATTCTTATCCTCCATTATAATATAGTAACTCTCATTATTGACATGGCTAAGTTTAAATAGCCCCTAGCTCCGTGGTAAAGCGCAGAATGACGCCATTTGACAATCTCGATCGCTTGTAAATACTTAAACAAGTTAACGCTTCTAGTTCCAAACGACAATACCTTTAGTAACCCCCTTCCTTGGCGAGCGCCAACACAAGCCTCTGGCTTATAGCGCCGTGCTGTTTTGGTGGACGGACAAGCTCGGTTTCTTACAAGCCAAAATTCCCTTCTAAATACCTGGTGCTACGAGATTCTTTTTAGATATTTTCAAATAGGGAGCAGTACACGATCCTCTCAAATAACTAGCCGATGTCCCTGGTCCAAGCAATCATGGCAAAACAGGAACTCTGCTATTTAGGGACTAGAATGGACCGAAAATTATAGCCTCCATCCTGGTTGACGATATTGCCAGGGTCGCTCTGCTTCTTGTCGGTACGCCCTAATGCAGGGTCGGGACCGCTGAATCGGCCAACTAAACTCTGTTGGATACTAATGCTACGTTCAATCTTATTATACTTTAAATCGTCAAAATAGACACGCCAATCGCTATGGATTGAAAAACCCTACCCTAGCAGATTCGTGGGAAGAATATTGTCACTTTCCACAGTGGCGCATCCAGCATCTGCTATAAATTCTCACGACCGTCACGAAGGTTCCAATGTCCTTGTTCTAGAGGCCGCCGGCGACCCTAGAGTTACGCAGATACTCTCTTGCATAATATCTTGCCTCAAAATGCACATACCATCCATCCTCCTCCTGCTCGCGGGTATCATAACAGCTCAGCAATTTCCACAGGCTCTTCCCGATATCAATCCTGCTTTCAATCTCGCCAATATAGAAGCAGACCTGAGAACGAACTTGAAACCGACCCATTCCACATGGAATTATTGGGGCCCGGGATGGATCCCCGAGTCTTGCAACATAGTAGCGATTCAAGGCAAATTCAGCCGTTTCGATTTTACTGTTTTTAACGTCCACTACGATGACTGTGGGGAACCCTGGATTTTTTGCCGGCACAAAGATGCACCTGCATCTGAGATTGATATGATTGATCTATTTGGCCGTTTGCCAGTTAAAATGCGTTCTCATGTCCGGTAAGTACCTATGCCATGTGGCCATCTTGTTAATATGATCACCCAGCTTCTAATATAATTGCTAAACTATTTCCCACAGGCACTACATTGCCACGCCAGCTGCGGATGGGAAATCGGGTTGGTGGAACTACCCAGGTGATATATACGCGGAGATACGCCCCGACCTGACATGGCTTGTGCAATTAATAAGCTTTGGCCTGGACGACCCCGTGGCTCCTTACGGCAATCACTTTTCAAACAGCAGCACATGGAAAAGCAATTACGCAATCGATTCTGCCGTTCCATTGCCATCCAGTAGAAGCAGTTGGAGCAGTAGCTTCCGGGGGATCAGTGTCTTCGCCTTATACGACAAGATCGTTTCTGGAGGGCTTGGTAGGATCCAACCAAGCTGGAACACCATTTTCCATCAATATGCAACGTATCAAGCTTACGTAGGCGACATCGTAATGCCTGGAGGGGTATGCATGGCCCGAATTGCAAACTCGCCGCCTACCGAGATGCGTGAATACACGAAGAGAGGCAACAGTCGCCGAAGCCTTGGGCCCATGCCTGATGTCAGCTTCAAGTCAAACATCACACTTATTGAGACTGATTCTTCATTTGATGGCGTTAGCCTTAGTTCAGATTTGGATCTGTAGTATGAGCTCGATTGATATGTACGGTTACTGGGGCAAATAGAGTAGTGTATGCGGACAAACGGCACGCTTGCGCGGATTACGAATCGAGACGATTGTATTAGTTTCAGTTGTATGACGTCACAGAATCCTAAGATATTTGGTTTTAATCATGCTTCTTATTACTTGGCATTCCTCGTGCCGTAATAATCTTCCACTAGCACTAAGTCGAGGCTCTTTACAGAGCTAACTGCATTATATGAGGCTCAGGCACTCATTACTACGGGGGTCGTTTGATTCCCCCGCATGTACCTTTCCCTGTTAATCAACCATGACCAGTGTCCTCATAGCCGTCGATACCGCTACAACACAAGCACATCTCGGAATACCGCGACATTCTCCCACTCCCTCTGATATCCCTCTGAAACTGTTGTGTTCATCGAGTAAAAGCCCCCTCTTTTGAACGCCCCATCATCTGCCACCCGAAGAACAAGACCGTTCCTGACACGGCCTTGTCTTGACAACTCAAACAACCAATACTCATGCTCCTCGCGAGGACCATTTCTCGCCGGCATGCCAAAGAGCAGTTCGTCGTTTTCATCTGGATAGATATATCCCATCCCCGCCTCGTTTGCTTCTTCGGACTCGTGGTCATTAGTTCGAGAACCAAAACACCTCTTAAGGTCTTGCAAAGTAAACGGGCCAAGTGCGTTAGCCTTGAGACGCAAGTATACTTTCATGCTGTCGCCGAATGACTGATCTGGGGCTGAGCCAAAATTTAAGTAGCTCGCCGATGCTGTGAAGATGGGATTCTGCTTAAGATAAGACTGAGGATACGCCACTGGTCCGTTAACTGATGCCCAAGACCAAGTGTAACTCTTCAATCCCGGCCGGCGAAAGTGGTCGGGAAGGCGTATTCGAGGCGACCGGTGACTGTACCACAACATGCCTCTGACTAGATCATCATACCACAGTCCATGGGCGTATTGACTATGGAGTACCGATGCAAAGCGCCCAGCCGTTGCTGAAAGAGCAAGTAGCTTGTCGGGTAGGACCGAGAGTTTTCCCTGAGAATACGCGTGAACAACTTCTCTCCACCAACCGTAAAGCACGATCTTATCAGAAGGGCTCGAACTGTTGGGAAATTTCAATGTACCCATCGATTGGACAAAGGTTGCGTGAAGAAATTTTCGAATTTCCAACGTCTCTGAGCCGAAGTGGAGATCATCTATGCCAAAATCGCAGTGAGACGAGGTCAGACATTGCCACGCAAGTTGTCTGTGCCCAAATGTCAACATTCGCGGCGAGAGCATACGCTCTTGATGTGTCCATGCTCTTTCGTAAATTACATCAGAATGCTTGTCGTTCAGGAAGTCATGTCCGATGGGAACGAGATATATCTTACCCATGACCCCGTTAGGACATAGATACGGAAGTTCCTCGCTGCGCTGATCGTAGCGCTCAGCCACATTCCGTCTCTCGATCAAGAATCCACTGTCACAATCTTTGGCACTGGCAGCCGATATGGTTACTGTTGCATTTGTGTAAATCTCTCCCATCTTGGCAATCTCGGATGCTTTGTCGTCCTCGGAATCTTGAATGATGCACAGCGCATCAACCCAGAGATACGGGATGCCAAGTTGCCTCGTGCTAAGTACGGCATCTTGTATTGTTTTGTGCAAGGCTTCGAGAGGAATCCCTTCCATGTTTGTCGGCAATGACGCACTGGTCGTCAAGCAGGACTGCTGTTTTCCCCAACAGTAGCTCAGGGCAACATGTCGGCGGTCTTTTTCTTGCCCATGGGAGATATGCAGCCGAACTGTGTCTGGGCCTGTTGCTGGCAAAACATCGATGACACGAGTCGGCAACTTTCCTGAGCGTTCATCTTGGCGACACTCCGGATGGTTGCGATGACAATCATCAATCCAGGAGCGCGCAAGTTCCAAATTGGCCTCCGAACCCAATCTCTGGTCGGCAATGCGATGCTTAACAAAATTCGC
The DNA here is from genome assembly GCA_001557505.1 of Reticulascus tulasneorum. Classification (NCBI taxonomy): domain Eukaryota; kingdom Fungi; phylum Ascomycota; class Sordariomycetes; order Glomerellales; family Reticulascaceae; genus Reticulascus; species Reticulascus tulasneorum. The sequence continues at coordinate 2,335,414 of LSAX01000006.1, forward strand.
AGATGGACTTCCTGTTGCATCAATAAGGTTAGGAGACAGTTTTCAATGAAAAGTATTGAGCACGAGTACCTGGAACAGCATAGACCTCTGCGTGTTTGGTCTTTGCCTGTCGATGATCAGAATCGGGAATCTCAAAACAGACGAGCTGGTGTTTTAAGCCGGATCGCGGATCAGCCTTGTGCCAGATCCTCATCTTGAAATACGAGGGTTGCATGGCCTTTTCCCCAACGAACAATGTTAGTAAATGATGGGTTTGTATGGTCAAGAACATTACAGGGAAGCTAAAACATACAAAAGATGACTCAAGTCCTGCTGTTATTGTACTACTAAGCAGAAACTTGGCAAGCGGGCAGCCAGCGGATGACCATATTTCCAAGTGCTGAATGGTGTTGTCGATTTCGATCGTCTTAGCTGTTTCGAGCCCCTGAAGATTCTCCTCCGACGCGAAGAAGGAGCAAAAACCGCCGCATCGGCAGGTTGGGACAAGATGTGAGGAGGTGGAAGCCACCGGCTGAGCTGGCTGGCGAGTGTGGTGTGGTGGGAACGCTTGGGAATGGTCCCCGATTACCCACGACATGATTTTCTAGTGACTGGCAGCCCAACTCCTCGAGACAACTGACAAATAGTAATGCTCTAAGGCGAATAAGCTTCAATCCTGTATAATGGTTGTGAATGGAAACAGGAACGCAGACTTGTTGCGGGCTGCTGAGGGGTTTGATTGTTGGGCTAGTCTGCTTCGAGGACGCCAAAAGCCAAGTCTGGGGGCGCATTTTTAGCGGGATTCCGCATATAATCTGACCCACCATCCCCATGCCGAGATCCAAATCCACAGAGACATTACGCACTAGTGGAAGGGTAATGGAAATATGCCCCCAGTGCAAACCTCGCCTTCAGTGGTAACTCCCGGGAGAACTCATGACAAGAAGTCAATGTCCTATACACGGGGCAGACCCCTCTAAGATACCGCTAGGGTCTAGTCCTCTCGTGAACAGTATTCTCTATTTAAAACCTCAGTCATGAATCAGGTAGGCGAATTCGAAGAGATGTGAATCTGTAACGACCCGAAGAAGTTCGGGGCACTTGTCCCCAGTCTCAAATAAGCTGGTGCAACCTTCGTAAATTGCTCTGACTCAAATAGCAAACTAGCTGCCGATTTTCCCTCACTTGTCATTCTCATAATGCCACTGGTTGCGCACTTTATCCTCATCTTCCCACTCATCGTCTCCTTCATCATCATCAGCTACCACGCTCTTGAAAGCTGGCACAGTATCGTCGACATCAAGCAACACGATATTAAAACTCAAACTTGCCTCGTAGGAAACGTCTTTCTCTCGTTTTCCCACCGATTTGGAATGCAACTCACCCCATGCCCCAGTTTCAAGCAAACCCAATTTTGCTGGTGGCTTTGATAGCAGCGAGGTTGCGTTGAGGCCCAGGTTTAAGTTCTTGCTGGAAACTTCAGCCACACCCATGATAGTGCCCCAATTCCCCGCAATTCCCACTTCCTTCATTTCATCGCGCCAGGCCTTGTAGAATGGCAAGCCCAGTTCCTTGTATGTCTTTGCTGCAATAGGAGTCGCAGGTGGATTGAGCCCGGTGATTGACTTGAACGTTCGGGAGTCCACAAGCTGAACGCTTAGAATTTTTGAGCTGGCAACATCCCAAACACGTGGATCGTTTTGGTCCTTCTCGATATGCTGTACGATGTTGCCTCCAGCACCAACACCGAGAGCCACTGGTCGGGCACCAGGTTTAAGTGACAGCTGCAAGGTAAGTCCAGCAAAATCCCCCATGGATTCGTCTATGGAAAAGTTAGTTTCTTGCTAGGCCATACGGACATCCTGCAACTGGGCTACTAAAAGACAACTTGAGTACAACAGCCTCAAAGGGAATGTAGCTTACCGTCCTTGAGAACTCGATTAGAGTGCGAAAGTATTTGATATCTTGGCTGAATACCCAGTCTCTGCAATATCTCCAACTTTATCGAACCGATAGTCCAACTCTGGCGAAATAACTCCATCTCAATCATTTCCACTTTTTCTTCATATCGGATGTGGACGAACATGGGTCCGCCACCTCCGCGAAGCCGTTCCACAAGATGGAAGGTTGATTCCTGAGATTTAATGGTCAATGTCAATGCATCAGTTGGACAAGACATGTAGCTACCTTCATGATGTCATAATCGTTTAACGTTCGCCCTGCGGTTCTTAGATCTTGCATGTTGAAAAGGGCCGGTTTACCTACCATCTTCCAACTGCTTTCCTGCAAAGATCAGTCGTTGCTGGTCTGGTGGAATACCTTCCTTGTCTTGAATTTTACTCTTGACATTGTCGATCGTGTCTGATGGGTGACACTCAAGAGTTATTGTCTTGCCGGTCTTAGTCTTCACAAATATTTGCCCCGGGCCTTGGTACACAAGCACTCTCAACGGGGAACCCTGTTGAGCAGATTAGCATGAAAAAGTTCGGAATAAGCGTAGCTGCGACTGCTTACGTCAATAATTCCGTATGAAGTCAGAGTAGCATCGTCTAGTAATCGTGTACTGCCAAAATTGATCCGTTGGACAAGTGGGTCAACGTCCTCCTCGTCTTGTATCCGGTTCTTGACATCCCTAACAGTATCTGTGAGCTCGCAGTTGATCTTGATCCCCCGCCTCGAGCCGTCAAGACCAAATACATCCACATTGATTACTTTCGATCCACCTTTGCTGTTTGCTCCTTTATTTGGATTATAAAGGGCTAGTATTTCGGATAACGGCTCATCGTCGAAGAGGTTCTGCGACACGTTTGCGTTGTTTTGCCTCCTACGCCGGGAGTTGTGGGCCTTAATAGAGAGCTTTGCGTTCGAAAAACCCGTGACTGCCTCAATTTCCCGGGCAAAGTCAACTAGGAGGCTGGAATCCGCTATGGCAATAAGAAATGGACGCCCATCCTCGAATTTCGGTAGATTAATACCATTAACATACTTGCCTTGAGTATGTATTTTGCAAACCCGTGTATCGCTGGGCGTGATGGAATCCGTCTAAAGAATCAGCTCACATTTGGGTATTTCAGAAGGCAAAGAGGACAGTGTTTGGAGAGGGTTATGGTTACATACCCAGATGACGTCTATCTCGGTTGCAGAGTCTTTAGTTCGGAAAGGATGTTCCGGTATTGATATGTTCCGCAGGAAACCCCGAACACTGTCAACGTTCTCCCAAGACTTCATGGGAATAAGGACATCTTCGGCATTCCTAACAGGACATCGCACAGCGAGCGACCCACGAGATTCCGAAAAGTGGTGCTGAACCACGGCAAGAACATCACTGAACTCGTCTTTTGTATCAAACTGTTGTAAAGGTTAGCCACGTCTATTTCGTTTGTTCATTCTGGTGCTCTTTACCGTGAAAGATGCCGACGAGTCAAGGCCTGGAGTGCTAACATTGAAAATGTGATGTTTTCGATACTGGTACAGTGTTTCGAGATTGAGGATACCTTGTAAGTCAAGAGCATGAGGTGCCTCAATGAGTAGGTCACCGAGGACTTTCTCCCGATTTTTGCTACGACTTTTGAGGTCTTTGAGGTGGATTTCACCGCCGACTTGAAGACCCTCTTCTTTGGGTGTTTTTAGAACGTCGAAACACCGTATTCCTTGTGGAATCGGCCTCATGTACGATAATAGGCCGCCATACGACTCTACGCTCTTGCACACATCTTTTATTGAGCCTGCGTGCATGCTTTCGGAGTCATACTCTGGAATAATCTGGAGTTGAAGACCACCAACGTCGTCGCGACCAGTAACCTGCCACTCAATAGATGCTCCCACCAGTCTTGGCTCTGTCTGTTCTCCTGGCGCTCTGTCAGATTTGGTGTTGCTGTTCTCTGTCTTGAGCCTCGTTGAAGTTTCAATACGGGGGGGGGCCAACTCAGTTGCTACAAACTGCTTGACTATTCCAGGACTAGCTGCGATGCCATCGAGCCACCTCTGTTCTGGCAGCAGAATGTAGTCTTGTTTCGGCGAAAGCGAGTTCATTCGTCGAAGAAGGCTGGCCATATTTCCATTTGACGTCTCACCTGAGATACCATTGACACCACCAAGAAAAGGGCGTACAACAAACTTTTTATTCCCTTTGCATGTGAAGTTGATCCACATAGCTTCCATTTCTGCGAAGGACATGTGTAAGAAATCGTATATAAACGGGAAACACGGAGCCCAACCTACGATAGATCGGTAAGAATACACCGCCTTGGCAAACCATTGATGGAGGGAGGACAGCACTAAACGGTCGAATATCGAAAAGGGGAAATTTCCCCAGACCCGGAGGGAGATCGTAGGCGCTCTGCTCCTGTGGAACTTTAATGGTCCGCATAAAGTCAATGACTAGCTCCGGCTGTTCTGCACGACCGACAGCCATTGATTCAGACGATACATCTCGGAAAGGTGTTGACTGGGATTCTACAGTTCCTGCCTCACCGCGATATAGCTTTGCTTCTAAGGGATCAGGGAACGCCTTGCTGAAGAAGGAAGCAATTGGCTGATTGCAATTAATTTTCAGCCCTTTAATCATGTCGTAGCAAGGTCTCCCTGTAGTAACCTCTGCGGGGGCTGTGAAGACGTCCATCCATGTATGGTCTATGGCAGTGCTACGGCCACGAAATTGAAAGCCGTCCCCAACTTTGACACCTAATCTCTCATGTTAGAGGAATTCACAGTAGATTCATGGCTAACTTACTAGGAACAGCAGCGGAAATGTGAGTATTCAACTGCCAAAGAGTTGTGTCCTTGGGAAGGCGAAGCACGTGCGAGAATGGCGGGGAGCCGTATGTTTCTGGGTTACGTTTCTTTTGGAGGCCACCGATTCTGATTGTCATAGTTCTGGCTTGAGATTGAGTATCTGGCGGCACGGTTGCACCGCTGTCATTTCGGGCCATAGAAGATTCAGACCTCACACTGAGCAATCGAGAAGCCGAGTTGAGTGGCGTGAGAGAGGTTTCTCTTGTTACAAAGGATGACCTCGGGGAGCTGACCGACTCGCTCACAGGACTGGATAGATCAGACTATTTGGTGGGTTAGCTGTGGCGGATCTCACGGAATATGAGGATTACTGAATCGGAGCGCCACTGAGGAGACGATCGAATCGGAAGCGTTATTCTGTCGATTTTCATCGATGGGGACGCGATGTCCTCCATGCTCTTTGCGCCACGCTCTAAGATAGCGGCTGGCCCACCTAGAGATACGTATGTAATCGTTAACTAACAAATTCCATGCTTTCCGAGTGAAATAATTGCATGATGGCTTACTTGGCTGGCTTGATATGCCTCCCACAATTTCTTTGATAGCTGCCTCGACTAAGATATAATTCTGGCTATCTGGGCTGGCAAATCGGCAGATATCTCGATGGTGGGCATTCAGAGGTAAGATAATCTCATTCGGAAGACCAAGCACCGCTGAATTCTCGGGCACTACCTGTTTTCTATTAGCTCGTGCTTTGGACTTGTTTATCATAGATCATCATACCAGTGTGTTCAGAGGTCGCTCAATCTGCTGCTCGATGAAGGTCATTATCTTTAACGGCGTGGCACGGTGTATAAAGGACCGTGAGATCTCTGCAAGCAATTCAGAATCGCTGTTGAGATTGTACAAGAGCGATTTTCGAACACCTTGTCCTACGCTGGCGATATTGATGAGGTTGGAAAGAATGAGAGCCCAAGGTATTAACTCAGAGCCTCTGTGAGGAGTACCCATGAACACGATACCAATGGTTGATTCTAGAACATCTTGGTAAAACTGGCCAGTATCGTAGGCTAGAATGAGCGCCTGGATTGATCAGCATCCTTGTAGTTTTCTATAGAGGAGCGGTATGTTGAACCTTCTTGACGACAATGCCACCGAGACTATGAGCGACAAAAATTAGTGGTCGCCTCCTAGCCTGTTTTATTTGTTAGCCTGCATTCGGACTGCGAGTAAAGCAAATTGACCTCAAAGCTGCTTCGGAGCACTCTCAGACGGTTGAGGAGATCTCGGGCGAAATTTTCGACGCCAGCCTTGGACTTGCTAAACGCCAAACCAGAATCGTACCCGAAAGTCATAATTCTGGCATTTGGAAGGGCACACGGGAGGAAGTCTTCCAGCCAGAGATTTCCGGAGCCCTTGTCCGTCCATGTCTTCCTTGCTGTTCCATTTAAGCCGTGCACAGCGACAATACTACAAGTATTAGCCTTCGAAGCTTTGCAGGCTGGGGGGAGGGGGCCTTACTCGACGATGAGGGATGAGGGGTCAACATGCAAATCAGGCGTAGGGTAAAGGACAAACAATCCATGAGGCTCCGATTCAAACTCGTGTGGAGTGGCTAAAGTGCTTTCGAGGAGGTCGTCTCCAGTTTTCTACAGGCAGCTTCATCAGCGGCCGGATCAAGGCTGAGGACGGGTGCCAGTGCTAGAATACCTGGCGTTTACTGCTGTCTGCCACATTACGATCCTTTTTAGCGAATCTTTTGGCTATCGACTTCATACCTGCGAGCCACTGCGCTTCATCGAGTGTTTAGTGTCAAAGAGAGCGGGAGGAAACAGAGAAGGAGACTTTGGCTGGAGAGGGATGAAGAAGTGGCTCGGAAGTAGGCAACGGCAGATTTCAGGTATTTGGTGGTGCGCGGATTGTCCTCGTGCCTTGCGGGGTCTGCGAATACAGAACGCCCGACATGACTGGATGGGGTCTCAGCCTCCCACAAAGAACTAGTCCCAACAAACATCTAGTGCTGAAACATGTTTTGGCCGGACCTTTGCGGCTAGATACTCGCGGCTGCAAACTGAGTATTGATATCCCCTTTGTGTGGACGACGACGGCATGTTTCTCGTACAAGCCATATCCAATAGGACACTTGAGGCGACTCCTGGCGGATGGTCTATTCATTTTGATTGCCAAGGGGTAGACGCTCCTCCTACCCATATAAGTGAATATCGCGGTGCGAACCTGTGCGTAGGACTTTGTCGTTTAGAACAGCCCAAAGGGCGAGGGGCGGACTATTTTATGTTTCAGTATATTTTTAGAGTTTACTAAGATACTACACAATAATGACTGTCGATACTGCCAAACTCGCCGCAAGATTGGCAGCCACGCGTTCGGCCAACCCGTCTTCTCCAGTGCCATTAAACACCTTCTGATCGCTGTCGGATAGTTGAAGTTCACCAACCCCAACCCTACGATAGGCAGCCAGGTTTGTTTCTGAGGCACCAGTCGAGCTTGGGATCAGCAATAAACCTAATATAACGTCATATCCCATTCTCCAGATCCTGCCCGCCAGTATTAAAATTTGAATCGTTTCCCCAAGCGGCAGCTCTGGCGTCTCTTCCAACGTGGTTCTAATATCTGGATGCGCCCAGCCCTCCATCGTCAACTTGTCGTTGAGGCCTAGGGGGGTCTCGTCCAGAAGCTCGAGCTGGAACCCGTCGTCCGTCGCTGGCTGCTGGCTCGTCGACGTGCGCCTCACGCGTGCGTCCATCAGGATTCCTTTGATAACCAACCTCGCGTCGGCGAGTCGTCCGTACGGATTCGGTGTTGCCGGTGCGTACGTAAGATCAACCACCTTGGTCGTCGGAAGCGGGTAATGGCTGGCGGCATCGTTGGACTGGGTGGCGCCAACGACCGAGGCCCACGACCACGTAGGCGCATAATACGTCTCTCTGCGTGAGCAGCCCTTGCTATCTGTACGCCAATAGAGGCTTCTGCCCAGATCCTCCTTCCACATGCCGCCAACGTAGGTCATCCCCGAGGCTTCGGAAAACGCGGCAGCCACGCCTGCAATTGCCTCGAGCCGGTCCGACTCGCGCGTGAGGGCCCGTGAGGTGAAAGGCGACACGATCTCGGGCCACATGATCCGCGGAGAGGAAACGCGGGGTCCGAGATTGGAGTCTGCGTCGTTCTGGGACATTGCTGTCAGGTTGAGGACCTTCGGCGCTTCTTTGCCCATTGCGTCTCCTGGACGACACTCGCAGAGATGGACAGCGCGACAATGCCAGACGAGTTCGTGTTCGGTGAATCGGAGAATCCTCCGGGATAAAAGATGTTCCTGGAGGGTCCACGCCCGCGTCTCAAGGGGATGCTGCTCGCGAGACAACGGCCCATCGCCAATATTTTTAATCCAGGTCCAGTTAGACTGCCACGGCCGCGCGAAAAGCTCAACCTCGGCCAGCTCCCCTTGGGATTCGGCAACAGTTGAGAAGCGGTGTCGCGTGCTATACGGCCTTGGCCGGAAACATCCTTCCGTGCTGTTGCGCGCCGCCGCAGCCGCGATGGTGATGAAGGCATTCTGGTATACGCCGCTCATTTTTGCCGACTCGATCGCCCAGTCGTCGTCGTCGTCTTGGATGATGCACACGGAGTCGATCCAGAGATACTTGAGGTGCAACCTTCGACATACCGCGATGGCGTCCTGAAATGTCTTCGGGAAGCTGGACAACTCGATCCCCTGCTGGAATTGCTGGATGGTGCTCTTTGTTGTCTTGAGCGGTATTACATCTCCCCAACAATGACTTAGAGAGGCGTATCTACCAAGTTCGCCTAAAACAGGGATGTGCAGACGAGGTTTTCTATCGTCCGAGCCAACTTCTATGATGCGCGTCGGGAGATGTCGATCTTCTTCCTTATCGTCACACTCTTCGTGGCGCTCAAGACATTCCTTAATCCAACCATCAATCTTGTCCCAACTTTTGGTGGAACTGGCGTGGCGGGAGACATGAGTCCCGACACCGATGACTTGCCATGGACGTACCACTTCTACTTTAACGTTAGCTTTGGACAGGGTGGCAGCAATGTCGCCAAGACAGGAGGAAGGCCCAACCTGGTAGCTGGTATAGTTCAACACCAGAAATCTGATCTATTTCAGGGTCACGTCCCCTGCATCGCATGTAAATTGAACGAATGAAAAGCTGAACGGGGGCGTCGGTGCCCCAAAGCATCCCCGCCATGATGTCTTCATCCTCTCCAAACCATTTACGTCCGAGGCCGCGATTCTCGAATCTGATAGTGTCTATGTCATCCCAGGCGATTCCTAGCATCGAGTACATGGATGCAGTCGCGTCTCTGAGGAGCATGCAGGTTCTGCATCGCATCGCCGCATTGCGACACACTCGATCGAAGTCCATCTTGTGGGACGGGTATTTGCCGTCTTCGGAGAAACCTTCAATGTACTTGAGCTCAAGGCAGACTGCGCAGAGCACGGTTGTGTGATGCGCGTCTTCCTCTAGCTCTATCTTGTGGAAGACGACCTGCAGGTTGCTAATCTCATCGCGGATCTGGAGTAGATAGTCGCGGAACCCCCTGAACCGGCTAGAGGATGAAGCTTTGAGGATGGCGACGTTTAGGTTCCCAATGCCCCTCTCCAGCCAGACCGTGTCGGTGGCGTACTTGCGTGTGGCATAGTTATACGCCAAGAGGCATCCCAGAAGGGCGTAAACGTGCTGATGGCCTGGCTTCTCAGGGTCGTCAGGCCCTGTCGGGGCGTTCTCATCTGTCTGTGGCGGCATGAACATTTCAACGTTGAGGATGATGTCGTCGAGATCAGCGCCCCCGCGAATCGCTCCGAGCATTTCGTCCACTGTGGAGACATCCAGCACGCGGGCCGTGAATTTGAGCGCCACCCAACAACAGTAAGACCCTTTAGCTTTTGTTTGCTTCTCTATCCTGGAGGATTCGACTGCAGCTTGGTCCTCACAGTGAACGAGGGGCGAGCTGGCTGGTCCCTCCGTTCGGACACTCTCGGCGCCGGTTGGCTTGTCTGGTCTTGATGGCTCTATGTCACCTGCTACTACCGGATCCATTGCTCCCGGCCTTGCAGCACCCTGTGACGATGTGTCCGCTTGCCGTTCCGTCGACTCTTCTGTCTTGTTCTGATCCACGACAGTGTCCCCCGCCTCGTAATCGTGCGCTTCCACCCACACGGCATCTTCAACGGCCCTAAATGCAACCTCGAGGGCCTCGTCGCACTGGCGACGCATCTTAGAGAGGTCGATGGCATGATCGCTCAAATAACCAAGCCGGATTGCCCTCACGATATCCAGCGCCGACGTCGACCGAATAATATCAGTTGCCTTCTGCCGGACTAGTTCAGGCTCGTCGAACAACAATGTGAGGGGATCGACTTCAAGGTAGCCATTATCTTTGATCGCAAGAAAAACATGTTCTCGATCTGGCACCGTGATACCATCTCCGTTGGGAGGGCCGTCGGAATCTTCGCGGTCCCTGGCCCTCAATTCGACTCTATTTAGAGAGGGCCGTCCCCCTGTCTCGTACTGAAAGCGCCGGTCATTTGATATCATCGTAGCCTCTCTTGTTGGGGAGGTCGATCTTTCGGATTGGGGCTTGCTGGGCCTCGAATTTTCTAAATGAACCTCATGCGTATCTTGATCCGCCGCATCCAACCCACTGACTTGTTCCTGCTCTTGGAGATGCTCTGAAACGCAGCCACGGGAGTCATCGTGATCCATTGACGGGGTACCGAGGCTTTCCATTTCCGAAGGCAGATTCTGCTTGGCCAGAGACTTGATAGTACTGCTCCTTGACCTCAGCGTGGTAGCTGTAAATAGAGGCGTGTCAAGAGGCTGTCATGAGGATATTGAACCATGGCCAAACGGGGCAACTCATCACGGCAAACAAACGCGTCCCGTTTGAAATGAAGAAATTCTAAAGCTGAGATATCAAGATTTCGGCTTGAAAATGATCGACGAAAGTGGAAAAACGATGGCGATGGCTTGCGCTTCCCCTGTAGCCGCCCAGCATCACGCTAGAAGCGCCACAAGCCTTGGCATCCCGCGCTGGTCCCAGACAGGCATCTTGCGCGGCCTTCATTAAAGGAGATGGAGCCTTGCCCGCCTGACAGTCTGGTACAGCCTCGAGGAGAGAATCTCGTACCGAGATCATGTCGAAGATGACGATAAATTTGTGAAAGCTGGCCGGTACTATCATGAATTATTAGGGGTACATGCAGTATAGAAAATTCGAGTAGGTCTGTGACACTTTAATTTGAGAGTCTTGAGCACACACGGGAAATATCATAAGTCTTTGCCTCAGCTAGCCATTTTTGTATGCCCTTAATCCTATATCTTGCTTTGCCTATATTTTTTTACACAATATTTATGCAGTTGTCTTTGCTCGATTACACAGCCCTCTCTTCCTTTGTTGTAATCCTGAATCGTGGGGTTGAAGTTATATATTCCGATCGGTTTAAATTGCATGCAAGATATTATGTCGCCCTGACACTCATAACGCCTCGTCCTTGAGATGCAGATTCCTCTCCTTCGGAAGACTCCTAGCCCCCCGGGCCTGCATGTAGCTGGTAAATGCCTAGCAGCATTATATCAGGCGTCGAGATTCCCAGCTTTGTCTTCTGTAGTAACGGGAGAAAGCTGTGACTCCATGAATCACGGCAAGGCGGACTGAGACCCCTGTTCCGACTTTGCCGATTTCATCTCGCTAACCTTTGCCCTTTTCAAGAACAGATCTGTTCCTAAACACGGTGCGTAGAACATTTTGCCACTGATGGCACGCCTGATCGTTCTTACCGCAAGGAGAAGCCATATTGGAACACAAATTGCTGTCAAGACCTGCACAACATTAGCACAAATCCTATTATGTTCTTAATGTTCGCTGGCGTGCAACTTACGCATGAGAGGACTTGGAAGAATTTGAAGTCAAATTCTTCGCCAATCGAAATTGTCAGAAGCGTGAAGACTCCTTTCACTACTGTCAGGACTTTCCTAATTCAGGATGCTTGGTGAAACTCACCAATAGGAAACACAAAGCCCCACCATCCCATGTTGAAGGGGAATGGGAAGGCTGTAGCTATCATGATGATAGCTACAACAAACCAAACCAATGCAAATCCCCACAATAAAAGACCGCCTATCAGGCCAGTAAGATAGAACATGTCCCCAGCATTGGCAACGCGAGGAATTGCGCCGGTTAGTGGAAAGTTGTGTCTTGCGATCTTCCCGAGCGAAATCAAGCTGTAAGGATGTTAGCAAATGCCAGGTTCGATTTCAGAAGCTGAATGAACCGACGTACGAAAATCCTGATAGGCCTAGAGGTCCAATAGGAAGTAACAAGGACACAATCACCTCGCGCTCGACTGGATGGTGCACGGTCATTCGAAGGAAGTAGAGAGTTAGGATGATCCAAGATAGGGGAGTCCCAATTCCCCAGAAGACGTAGCTGATCACAAGCGTCCACAGCTGATGGGTATGATTGGTCAATGCTCCTGCAACCAATGCTCCTGATGTCGCAGCAATGACAATAGCAACGATGGGTATGAAGTATAAAGCCGTCATTGCCTCGAGTTGGCTTCGTCGATTTGTCATTCTGTAGTCATTGTTAGCCAAAATACAGAGCAGAAAACGGGCCGTCCATCAATGTTGGACAGTACATACATCACCCAAGTCAGATGAAAACATGTGATCACGGCTAGGACACTGACGATCCACCACAATACCCAAGCAAAAATGGCCATGCCTTGGCCCCATGCAGGCACGCAGACCAGCACGATCATGTTGATTATTGTTGCAAGTCCGATCGGGAATGTCGCAAGAGACAAACTTTGGTGGGGATGTCGGAGCACGACTGGAATCAGTTGAGGATATAGGGCATATCGGAGGGCCGAAATGAAAGTGAACAGGAGAAAGAGCACAATATTGAGAACGAAGAAGATATCAGAAACAATGTCAAGCCAGTCCGCACGGAAAGGTATTTTCCTTAGCATGATCGACATCACGCCTGTGCTCATAGTGATGATAAACCAGCTATACGACGGCGAAGTCCGTTTCGTTAGCTATGGCTTCCATCTAGAGAAACTAAAGAGCCAGGCTCCTACTTACGATGGTGTGAAGTTCCGGATAATCCTTCGAAAGCCGCGATCATTCTTGTCGCTCAATTGCTGGCCATGCTGTGCTCCCCCTGAACTGTTGGTGATGGTAAGGTCAGACGAAACGCCGTCTTGTGCTGCTTCTGTATCGCCTTCGAGGTGTGCTGAGCCTCTCTCTGCCAAGTCGCTTGGATCATCAACATGGAAATGGCTCTGGCAGCTGTCGTTATTGCCAGGGCAAGATAGATCTGCCATGGTCACGATTGAGAAGGCCTATTGTAAAAAGAGTTTTTTAATAGTCGGCGTACTTAAGTATGAGATTCAACAAAGCCTTGGGTCTGCTTCACACATATAATTTGAGTTCACACTTGCTGTCAATGTATATGCTCGAATGAAATGGTGGAATGGGGGAGATAACCCCCATTGCCCTGGGCCGATCTGGTATATAAAGTCTCTCGCATTCGAAGTCATATAGTAACTAGGAATTGAATAACACCATTCTGGAGACAGGTGTGAGGCCATGCAAGCCCTGCTTACTCACTCGTTGAAACCCAAATTGGGGGGTCGTGAGGCTGCACCGCTTGCATATGGTGGTAGGTCGTTCGGTGTTTGAATTTCTTACAGTACGACGGCTGGCGGTCATCCGATGACGCATTTAGGGGGTTCAGGCATTTTCAGTGGTCAGTCGTGTCTAAGTACGTTGGTAAGCGCTGAAGGACCGCCGCAATTATATGAGGGGGGAAATCCCACAGGCTGGATCTCGGGGTTCAAATCCCGATATTATTGATGCCGACGCAACTCCGGCGCACAGTCACACTATCTGCATGAACATTACGGCATTTGCAAAGACCGCGTCACCGGCTGCATGTCGTGCCTGTGAACTCGAGGCTTCATTCCGAGGAGTGTCGTGAAAATATTCACAATCGCCAATGCCGAGACGCGGACTAGAGCAATATGGTTTTAGCTGAGGATTGTTTCGTTATCCTCAAACGGACCCCTTCTTCTAGAGTTCTAGGTAGTGCTCGAAATGCCTCCGGCGCCTGTACTTTGAGTGTGAGTCTGTGAATTCACGTCATGGTAAAGCCGGCAATTAATGATTCAAACTCCATGGATTGCCTGATTTCCTTAGGATCTGATGTAGGGGGCGGTCGGATTCTGGAGCTTCTACTTCATATGAGTTAGGTAGCCCTGATTCTGAGGGCATGCAAATAAATTTCGAATATTTTGGTAGTCCGAAATGGTTCTTAACAGTGTTTCTCACTGGCTTTCCGCCGCTATAGCCTGATGTAAAGCCGCTATAGAGTGAATACCGACGAGCCGCAGCTTCAAGATTAGCTCCATGCTCCACCAGCCCCCGAACAACCGCCAGTAGTGAGTCTTGGTATTGTGGTGTCCCGCATTTCCAAGAGTCTGATAAACTCATTGGATGGCGAGGATCATTGATAGAACTCTTTGGGGTCTATCCGCATTGCAACAGGTGCCAAATTATATAGGATATCTACCCGAATAAGGACGAGGAGTGAGAGACTTGGGAGAACCAGCAGCCCTCTTTGTATCCCAGTGGAGTTGTTCAGATCATCCAAGGATCCACATGGGTTGCAGTCCCAAACGGCTTGTTGTATACGATGCTCAGCTTCATCTATCAAATTGTCGATTATCGATTGGTTATCGTGATCTGAGACTGCGGTAGAGAGTTGCGCAAAGAAACAGAGTTGGTCAAAGGCACTATGCAACTTTATGAGGTCGGAGGAGCGACTTTTATCTAGGCGGCCATTGCATAATATCCAACTACGATTGTTGATCCAACGTCGATAGTTGCCTTCTTCGTACGGAGTAGGTTGCCCAGTGTTGTCATGGCCTTGGCCTATGCTGGGAGGTGATGCTGGCTGCGGCGCGGCTCGCGAGTATGGTGTACACTAAAATCTGTTTAGGGGACTAGTAGACTGCATAAATTGGCTCTCTTAGGATCCTATTATCGCGTTTGCATGAGAGCGAAAGGATTATTGTGCAGTGCCGAAACGCGATTAGGCCAGGCCAAGGGGTGGGGGGGGGGGCCGTCTTTCTGATTCGCTGGCTCATGAATAATAATAAAGGTGTGATATAAGGGGTCAAGGCTCCACGCATTATCACGTCAGCAGTCTGAAAGCAACAAAAGTCGCAATCTGCGACAAAGGTAGCCATCTGCGACAAAGGGTAGCCATCTGCGACAAAGCCAGCCATCAGCGACCTCTGTGCCCCACACCAAATGTGGCTCTCCGTCGAATTGCTTGACTTGCCGCATATCGCAGTTGGCGTCTCACAGATCTCCTGCTAGAGTTATCCTCCGCAGTTGAGATGGTCCTCGCCTCGGTCGCAAACCGTAGCTTCATATCCTTCTTCCTTGGCTTCCTCCTTTGCTACAGCATTATTGCCTTCTACATTCGACAGTCCTGCTACCGAGACCCGTCGTCAGTCTTTTTCCGACCCGAGCATGCGCGTGTGCTGTCGTATTCGTCTTTCCGAAAATCACAAGCGAATAAATATGCCAAACAAGTCGCGCTGCACGAACCTATCAAATGGGCCAGCACGACGGCTCCAGAACTATGCATCGCGATCGGATCCGTGAGTCGACACGGCTTTTCATACCTGAAGGAAGCCGTTGGGTCCCTCCTTGAAGGATTAGACGATGTTGAGCGTCAGAAACTCTACGTCGTAGTCTTCCTCGCCCATACCAACCAGTCGGCACATGAGGACTACGGACAGCCGTGGCTGAGAAATATGGCCGACAGCCTGCCGACATACCCGAAGGACGATGCGGAGATGCACAAGCTTATCGTGGAACTTGAGACTAAGAATGATTACGCAGCATTCGCGCGGAAGCAAAAGATTGACTACTCTATTCTCCTCGGCGAGTGCGCTAAGGTTAACCCTGCCTATACCGTGACGTTGGAGGACGATATAATCGCCTTGGATGGTTGGTTCCACCGTACACTAAGCGCGCTAAGGACGGCGGCAAGAAAATCAAAGGAAATGGGCAGAGATAGCTGTGAGTTTGTAGCTCTTCACGATATGGCGAGATTATTAATACGAGGACAGTCTTATACCTTCGGATCTTCTATGATGGGAGGTTACTCGGATGGAATAGTGAGGAGTGGCCCTATTATCTTGGCTGGAGTGTGATGGCTGTCGTCGCTGAGTCGGCCGTCATTCTTCTCCTTCGCTGGCGGTTTCCCACGATTCGCAGGGCTCTCCCTCCGCTTTATCTCCTCATGATCTGCGGGGTTTACACGCCTATGCTTATAGGACTCTTCTTCGCAGCTGGCCGCAGCTGCATGCTACCAAAACAGCCTGGGGTCACTTTGATGTCTAAGTACGCCTGCTGCGCACAGGGGCTTGTGTTTCCCCAGCAGCAGGTCACCGAGAATCTGCTACCAATGTACCGCGATACGACCGACACACATGCCTTCGTGGACGCTTTCATGGAGGATTGGGCGAACAGCCATGACGCGCTAAGATGGGCGGTTACACCGGTTCTAATACAGCATGTCGGTGGCAAGAGTTCACATGGAGTTGGCGATCAACGGTCTGGTCGTCTTACTAGCGACACGCCCTTTGATTATCCCTTCGAGACGAATGATCCAGTTGAGCTTGCGAAGGAGCATCAATTGTTGATTGATAGCTTAAAAGGGAATATTTGAGTAAAGGAAATAATATAATAATAATTCACTGCTTACACAGGCAGACCTTCCCTAGAGGTAGCTGGATCTAATTCCAAGTTGGCCCCTTGTGTTGGAGCTAGAGAAGGCTCTCCATATAGTGTATTCGAGATTGTCTCAGAAATTGAGCGTGAGGACGGAGGGAAAGAAAGCCTGAAACTCGTCCAGAATGCTGCATTCGCATTCAAACCCTCCCAAAAGAACCTCTCTAGGTATTGCATAAAGACTTTCACGTGCCGTGGAATGCTGCAGCCGCAAATTAAGGCTATTGCAACAAGGGTGATAAGCAGGCCGATGAAGTTGATGTTCGTGTAATCGCCATCTAGGAATAGGGCATAGCCACATATTATAGTGCGAGTTCGCTCGGTAGTCAGGAATGCACCAAATCTATTACCTGTCACTATCGCAAACAGATAAATCCGAAACAGGAGGAAAGAGCTCTCAAACCAGGCTTTGACATCCCATGTCCACTGTTCAACGGGGTCAATGTGGATCTCCCGCCAGTTCCAGATGTTTGGTTGGGATGACAAGAGCGCGTTGATACCCCTTGCGTTCACGAACTCGTGGGTATCAGATTTTCGATAAACTTCTTCAAAAGCCTTAAGCTCTTGCGACGTCTTGTCGTCCATAGATGACTCGAGGTAATTGGCAAGATGTCTTGTTACCCGTTCTAGAGTTGCATATGGCGTACAAACGCCAGGGAGCCCGGAAAGACACATTCGGTGTTGCTCTATGCAACCAATAGCTGTGTATTCGTAATCTGGCCAGTAAACCTCTGTACTGTCTTTGAAATGTGAAGAGTACATTGGATCATGAATTGGCTGCAAATGTCTTAACCTTCCAGCTTTGAAAACAAGCACAAAGGTTTTACCAGCCATTCGGTCAAGGTCTGGGTGAAGAGTACTGATGTGGGATTCATGACCTTGTGAAGCTCCTGAAGTTGTAGACCAAGATTTGACATCTGGAGCACTGTCCTCCAGCCAGGATGACATATCTGAACCAGTGGGATGAGGCATACGGCCATCCGGGTAGGACAGGCGCTGCCTAAGTCTGGGTGTGTCCCCGTTTTCGCTCAAGGTACCGTGCTTGCCGGCCCAAGATAGCGGCTTGTGAAGTGATGGATAGGCGCCGCTCTCAGTTAGAGATGCATTTGTTTTAGCAAACATGAGCCACGTCGTGTTGTCTGAATTAAGCGTGAGGAAATGCTTCCGCCGAAGCGGCGCACATGTAAGTCGGCGACTATGTAAAATTCTGGAATTGAGGTTGACACCGTAATCCCGAAGGGTGATGTTGCTGTGGTCCAGCTGTATAGGTCGAACATCAGGCTCGCAAGCCGTGCGCATAAAAGGACAACTAATATTTCGGGAAACCTTCATGACTGGACGATCCAAGATGATGCTGTCCTGCCTTCGACAGGAACCAGGAATCTTCGATGCGTTAAACCAGCAAGTCTCGTACTTGTGTGCTGCAAGGTACGCTTCCTCTTCTCCTTTTCCGTTTAGGTCGACGACTCCCCGATAGCATCCATGCCACGTTCTAGATTGAACCACTGGAGTTTCAAGATTGCCAGTCAAAAGCCATGGTATTAACACGCCAAGAATGACGAAAATGACCATGTTACCGATCGCAACTAATCCGAACCATGGGGATACCGATTTCATTTCATTGCGCGCAGGGTTATTTCGGTAAACCACTGCTCGATCACGCTTGAGGAAACTCCGTAGCATGGCAGCTAGGCGTGATACTGCCTGTCGCTGACTAAGATGGCTGAGAGACTGAGGGTCATCTTCATCGCAAAGCTGGATAGGTCGCGTAATCCTTTTTACAGCAAGGCATGCAAGCTTCCAAGCCCGAGTCTGAGTATATGCTACCAGAGCACTAACAAATGCTAAGAAAGCAAGACCTTCACTATTTGTTAATGTGATTTGCCATTGCCGGTGAAGTGGCTGGCCGGGGTCGTGCCAGAGATACTTCTTAACATAATCTTTGGAGGCTGGCATTACTGGGGCAAAGAGCGAGATACTTTACAAGTAAGTAAGCATGGTTTGGGGTTAAATCCTTCCATGTTTCTTGGGATTGGCTAGATTATTTATAGACCGTGTATGGTGCAGCAGTACCAGATCTTCACCGAGCTCCTCAGCTAACTCTGCCACACTTAATTCTTGTCCTAGAAATGTATTGCAAAGGGAGAAATGGTCTACTTTAATGACCCGATTCCAAGTGCTCCTCTCCCTTTGGAGGAAGGAATAAGCACGTTAGATTAATTGCTTCGTCAGGCAGCAGAGTAACACTGCATAACGTAGGTAGCATTCTTCTACGATACACGAAGTGGGGTCTCGAGGTACCAAAGATAGTTGAGCTTGCGATGGAGCACCAGCTATTGTGACAGCGTGAAAGGGAATATTTACGTAGAGGAAACAACATAATCTCAGTATCTCAGACGCGCGAGCTGGCCACGAGCTTCCAAGTAAAGTCCACGAACTGGATCAAGTTGCTCGCGATTCCGAACGCTGAGAACGGATCAGCTGCCATGATTTATGCTCGTTAGCAGAGACACTAGTAGATAATCTCGTAAGGCATGTAACTTTCACAAGAAGATGGATGACTGTGAGGGTTTAAAAGATAGATCAGCGGGAGGAGCGGCTGGAGCGGATTTCGATGTGGTTTTTCATTTTATTTTTTGTAGCTGGACCATTTGCATGTGTACAAAGGGTAGGCACTTTGCCTCAGGTAAAGATGTGTGTACCGCTGCTGGGATTTGATTCAATGTGTTCGTAAGCCAGGACCCTTATTAGACCGTGGCGTGGAAAATGGATTACCAATCATCCAGCCGACGGCGAATCATCAGCTTTCTAGAATGGTTTAACCGTGACAGCCGACATCATGCCTACCAAATCGCGGAACTTCTCTGAAGGTGTCAAACCAATCGGAGGTAGTACTCCTATCTTCCGAAGCCTTTGGATATACCAAGAGTATGTAGCATGGTGTAAAGCATGATAGTCTTGAGACGAGGGTTAGTTCGTTCCAGGACTCGTTTGCGGGCGCGGATCGGTCTCCAGAATCAAGGACAAAAATGTATAAATAGGTCGCCCAGGTCCTATGTGACACTGCGAACCAGCACCGACCAAACTGTCAATCAAGCCTCTCCAAATTCATCTTGTTTGCCAGCATGACTATCTTCGTCGTCACAGGTGCTAGAGGAGGTATAGGGCTGGAGTATACTCGACAAATATCCACAAACCCAGGCAACACGGTAATAGCGCTTGTCCGTGACGCAGACGCTGATCTGTCGACGATCAAGCAGATACAGTCTGAAAGCAATGGCCAAGTTCACATACTTGGCTGCGACATCTCTTCCGACGAGTCTGTATCTTCTGTGATATCTGGGATTGCCTCCCTGCTTCAGCCAGAAGAAAAGATCAATATTCTCATAAACAACGCCGCAATTCAGAAATCCCAGAATGAGAAAGGCACCTCGCTCTCTGCAGAAAATCTCCTATCGCATGTCAACTCCAACGTTGTTGGCCCGGCCCGCATTGTTCAGGGCCTCCTCCCACATCTTGCACCCGGGGCCGTCATCGCCAACATCACATCTGGCATAGGCAGTATGACGTTGCTGTCAAATGGGCGTATTACTCCAGGCATCACGCCTTATAGCATCAGCAAAGCGGCGCTGAACATGCTTACCGTGCACCAAGCCTATTTCCTCAAAGAAGAGGCTATCGTTGTGTGTGTCGATCCGGGACATGTCAAGACGAAGATGGGTGGCCCAAACGCCGTCTTGGAGATTTTGGACAGTGCGCGGGGTGTATTAGACATCTTAGCCAAACTCACAGCTGAGGACAGCGGAAAGTTCTTGCTATATGATGGGACGGAACTCCCTTGGTGAGAGAGCGATACACATTCGTCATCTTCAATGATTCCAATTCCTTGCATGGTCAAGGCCTGAGCGCTGGCATTTTCAGGAAAACTAGAGACAACTTGGTGATACGGTATGCTTGTTGAGTGTGAGACGTACTAAATCTATGGACTAGATCAATCGTTCTCATAATTGTCTATGTGTATCTCCTAATAAATATAGCTGTTCTAGAACATGCATAGTGTTCTAACCCGAGCCCCAGAAGAACACACAGGAACGATAGGCACAGTAGCCTGGACCACAAGGAGGAAAATTCCCTTCTTGAAGGACAGCAGCATGGGCTTCTTTGAATAGCTGCGAGACCGTGATCAGGAGGGCACAGGAAGAAGTTACACGTACTAGCAAACTCTCTTCAGCAAAGATCAGCGTCTTATGGAGTATGAGATGACGTCCGAGGCCAGGGCCTAATATACATTGCCATGAAATCGACACTGTTCCAACCGCTTACACCAATCATTATGTTAGGGAAGCTTTTCTTCGTACAGCCTGTGGGTTTTCAGACTGATCTGATCCTCTCAGTATGAGCATAGACATATTTCTAACTACTGAATGCGAAGCCTTGCCTTCCACCGGGGAACCGCACAGCCGAATCCAGCAGGTACAGAATTGTGAGGCAGTATGAACACCCGGCCGTGTGGGTGATTTTACCATAGCTCGTTGGCCGACGAGGGCATCTAGTCATAAGGTTATACCATTTATTGGAACCGTTGGCTTCTGAGATTTGATGAAGACTACAACTTCGCAGAACTCTCTGTAATGTGCCATCTCAGCAAAGAACCCTGGCTTATCAAGTTTTTGATGTAGAAGTGATGAAAGAATAAATATGTAGTATATTGAACCAAGACAATCACCATGTTCAACTATCTTCAGATCCTCTGATCTCCCGCTCCGTCATCTGCCGCTCTATCAAGTTTATTCAGGATTGGGCTTTTGGACTTTGGGCTCCCCCCCGCTCACAGGGTTATCCTTGGGCCCTGCCTTTTGTTCGCGCCCGTTTGCGGTCGATGAGTTTGCTTGCTTTGTGCCTTGTATTTCTTTTAGAATGTGGTGACGAGGGCCTTAGTGAAGTCCATCCCTCCAAGTCTATTGACTCGCGCGGTATGTGTGACAGTGTATGTGTCGACCATCCACCTCAAATCTCGAGCGCTTGGTAGTCCCTTCTTGTCGATTTCAAAAGGCAGACCAAGCTCTTGGATTTGCTTCTGAAGCTCTTCATTTTGTTCTCGGAGCCAGAGATTTCGCTGACAGTCCATCCGGGATGGTCGCCAAAAGCCAGTGCCTGCTGATCCCATTGACGACAGTACTGTGGTGTAGACTGGTGGCGTATACTGTGGCGTCTGGTGGCGTATACTGTGGCGTATACTGTGGCGTATACTGTGGCATATACAGTAGCATAGTCACAATTTTTGTGTAGGTCTTTTCAGTTCTCAATACCTCCTGTACCTTACCCCGGGACTCGTCGAAGGTAAGACGTGGGGAATGCCATTTTGGCCAACATACTGCCAGTGACTGAGAAGTTGCGGCACACGATGAAAGCTCGCATGGCGGCGTTCTCTTGAGCTAAAGTATTTGAGATAGATGGGAGATCAGTCTGATAACTCGCGATTATTCCCCAAAACCCGGCAAGATGTAACTACTTGGGGTGGGGTGACACTCGTATGATGGGTCAGCCCAGCCTCGACGTCTAGATACTGCAAATACTACATATAAGCCTCCCATGGCCGTGGACACTCTGGAGATATAGTTTGCGGCTCTGTATCTCTGATAGCGCGAATGCTAATGACTGTCCCTCTATAGCGCAGATCTAGGAAATATTGTTATTATGGGTGTTTATACACTGCGTGCTGCACACTGTATCATTTGTAACTACAGGGGGAAGTTGAGGATCTGTGAACACTGTGGCAATCTGATAAGTGTCTGACAAGCTACATACATAAGTACATTTGCAACTCCGTCACACCGATCGCCCGACCAGTGTAACACCCAAATTCAACTATACATCTCCCTGGATTCAGTGGAGACCTCGTTCCCCACGCTTTCCCCTGAGAGTGCTAGCCAAGGCGTGGACATCGTCAGGTGTGCCGACGCTCCGGCTGCGTCCCTGACGGGGGCCAACGTGCTCAATAGGCAGAACCTAACGAAGATGCAAACAAGATCGCTGAATCATGCATATTGACGTAAGCCTTGAGGTGCAATATAGTATTCCTCCTACACATAAGAGACAAACTACAAAAACGACTTGAGTACCAGAATGAACAGGCCTAATATGTGACTAGCGTTTCGTACCAGACCGGATCAGAGCTAACTACAACTGGCCCAATTACCACCGCCGATTTGGCCCTATCCGTATTTTCATTATAGTACTGCCTCGTAGAGATATGCTAGGCAGACGGAGAAACGAAAACGCGACCACCTGATGGGAGAAACTTGAGGCTATGCTCAAGATCTACACATCGTACTCAATCGTCAGGGACGTAGGAATAGGCGATTCCCTCGAACTCGAATCCAAGTAGTGTCTCATCTTGATACCAGCAAGGTCATGCTCAACAATAGAAAACTTCCCTAGTTTTCCAGGTGCTCGTCGCACATTCTTGAGCTTGAAGACTTCCCTCAGGGTCGCCGCGAGCGAACACCCAACAAGTTTGGCGCCGAAGCAGAAGTGTAGCCCGTGACCGAGTAGAGTATAGTCTTTGAACGGGCGAAAAGGGTTTAGCTTCTCCGGTTCAGGGAATGCCGTTGGATCCATGGCTGCTTTAGATGTGGCAATGAGGATAGTCTGGCCGGCTTTGATCCTGACGGGGCCACGGACGCCGTCCATAACTGTCACGTCTTTCGATGCAATGCGAGGCAGACCAGGCACTACGCCAGAATGACGCATTCCTTCGTACACGAATCCCTGAAGCTCTCGCTCCGACAATGCTTCATCCATGTTTGCCAACTCGACGATTCGCTGCTTGTATTTTTCGTAGCCAGGGCTCAGGTACAGATCCACAAGCAGTGAGGCTTGTTGGGTAAGATTGCCTGCGACTGGGGCTCCCATGCCAATGCAGTCTCCAACCAGGTCGCCGATTGGAAGGTTTGTGTCGTTGAGTGCGTGGTAGATGCGGTCAGCATGCGGGCCGACCTCGAATGCGCTGCCCTTTGCCAGCCAGTCTACTACGCTTTCCTTAAGACCCTTCTGTGTGTTGAGATGAGCTTCGAAGATCGGACGGAATGCTTCGGCAGCGCCCATGGCAGCCTCTCTGAGCTTCCATTCGTTGACGGGCATGATGTTGAAACTTTGGTACATAAACATGACCAGATAGGCGCCAAAAGCTTCGAAGACGGAAACCAAGCCCTTTGGCTGCTCTTCTGTCTTGAGCGGGATTGCGAAACGGTCTGCCAGCCAGAGAATTGGGGTGATATTGGTGACATCACGAACGATATCAATAGATTTCCGTACCCGTCTTACTGACAACGAGTTCTTTTCGATGAGCTTCTTGACATTGATCTTGAAGAACTCGGAAACGTTCTTTTCAAATCCATCCTCGAAGAAGACCTTGTGGAGAATGTCCGAACGCACGTCGTGTCGTTTGGCATCGTCCCAGCCAATCATGAAGTCATGGCCATTTGTGCAGTTCCGGATTGCAGCCTGGTACATAACTCTGAAGGTGTCGCGGTCCTCGAAAACCTTCTTACAGCCTTCCTGAGTCTGTACGCTGATGATGTCCAATCTGCCAGCAGGTCTATCCAAGTTGTACTTAGGCAGTACACTGTTCCCTTTCAGAATGCCTTTGGCTGCTTCAGGAGTGTAGAATGGAAGTAGAACGTAAGGCGATGTACCAGGGAAGGCACTCGGGAGAGCATTGAAAAGTAATCTGGGCAACATACCCCCATATGATCCGGGTGCTCCTTGTTGAATCAATGAAGCTCCCCATTGAGTCAGTGTATTACTGTTGAAGTCAAAGCTCAGGAATCGGTCGCCGCGAACCAGGGCGACTGCATCGTCCAAGATACCTCGCCCAGTTGACTGACCGGGACAGACGCCACTTCCTGGTATAGCCGGTTTGGTACACTCCGCCATCAAGCCTGGATACAGCTCAAGGTTTTCGATGTGTCCGTACAGGAGCTCCGCAGTCCTTGCAACATCCTTGTCCTCGTTCCATTCTTCGAAATTCTCGTACGGCTTCAAGTTCAAATAGCGACGGAACCTGGAGCATTGTCAGTGAATTATGCATGACATGCACTTGGTGAGGTTATGACCAACTCGTTTAGTGTGCAGACATTGAACACATTCCTGGCCTGCAATTGGCCCATGATGTCCACAACCTTGAGACTGAGTGGCGTGCCATGGGCACCAAACTCATGCGCCGGCTCTTCAATGGCACTCATAATGAGGTCCGCGAGCTCAGAATCCTTGAACTTTCCGTCTTGCTTTCGCTGCAGTCCGCCAAATGTCCAATCTTTAGGAGGAGTTGTCATGAGTTTGTGGCCATAGGTCTTCATGACTTGTTCGAACATTTTCGGCGTCACGTCCTCGAGGGATTCCAGATCTGGAAACTCGCGTCTCAGTAGATCTTCCATCCATTGGTCATCGGCAGCACTCAGAGTTGCATGCCAATGGTATAGAACGGCAAACTCGACGGAGACGACGTTTCCGCTACCACGCTCGACTCGCTTCCCAGACTTTTTGATCTCCTTCCCGAGATTGAGGGACCACTCAGAGTTGGCGCGTGGTGTGTTAAGAATGGCTGCGACATAGTCTTTAAGGACTACCGACGCGAAGAATCCCACGTTGATGTTGCGAGTGAGTTGGAATATATCTTCATCTTGCCTGTGGCCTGAGGTTAACACTGCAAATCAGAACCACGAATCAATCGGTGGTGCTTACCACTTTCTACCGGCCTCATCCAGGTCATCCCAAGCCTTGTATTTTCCGTCTTCATTCACAGAGCGTAGGGACTGGGCAATATGGTTATGGTTCCGAGAGAACAATATCATAACGGCAACGACAGCTGGTGGCATCATCATGATTCTCTCCGATGCAACCGAATCCGGAAAGATAGTTCCATTTTTGTAGGTTCGGACACGCTTTTGCTCTTTCTCTGTGTTGCCATAGAGTGTGCTGAGGTCAACATAGCTTGATGTCTCATTGATGAATGGATCTTTCCTGGAAGTCTGAAAACATTCGTGAATGACAACGGTTGCGAAAGAGAAGAACATCCGATTCAGGCCAGACGGGTGCTTACGAAACGGGCCCTTGCGCCTGAGAAGGCCCTCGTAAACAGCCTCCACATCTGGTAGGTTGGGACCTTTCGGTTTCATTGGGGGCACATTCCTCGCATATGGGCTTCCTGCTTTCCCCATTTCTGGATGCCAAGGATTGTTCCCACCGCCATCGTGCCTTCGATATCTGGTAGATGGGCCGGCCATAGTGGGAGCTGGATGAGGCAGATCCGACCATAGCATTGATATGAAACCATCAGAGATGGTTTCGCTGAGGCTACTGTTCAACGGGAGCTTCTGGAGCATCGAAACGCCATCCTCAAGCAATTTTTCCTTGTCGTCCATAGGCTCTCCAGAGGCCAAAGAGGTAAGAGCATGGGCGACAGTTTGCGTATTCTTGAGACCAAGATGCGTTATATCATGGAGAATGCTCGTTTTCTCGTTCTGCGTGGCTCCGACGGCTGCCGCAGCCATCTCCTTTGGTCTTCCATCAGCGGCCTTTGTTGGCCTCCTCCTGATGGTAGAGATCAAAGATTTCAACTGTGCTGGCATGACGAAACACTGCGCGTAGTTTTGGATTGGTTGGATTGCAAAAGGTGGGAAAGAATGGAGGTTCTGGGGGAAGTTTGAAAGAGGGCCCGTCGGGGGGAGGGCATCAATAGCTGTTCACCGGGCATCATCATAAGTATGCCGCTGCAGCCAGCCACGAACGCAGCCACGTAGTTAACCGGTGAACCAACCACCAGGTGATGCCCCGACGTCTTACATCATGGTGAGACACCGATGTTGTACAACGCAAGCTAGCCAAGCCATGTCCGAGGAACAGAGACATTAAACTGCACAACATTGGCAGGTGCATGTCTGTTGCCAGTATGCATTACTGAGACAAGAAAGAACCGGAAAAGGAAGAATCTGGAATGATCTTTTCATCGATGTCGTTCAGTGAGGATAGAATCCAACGAATTTTCTTCCATTTTCAATGCGCTGCATGCGCGACCTTGACTGCTATCGTGTAGTTCTTGCTAAGCTCTGAGTATCTTGCTCGCTGCTCTGCCTTGTCCGGTGGGGAAAAGCATACAAACCGATAAATATGCCTGCGCCTAAAAATGCAGTATCACGATGCAAGGGAGTGCAAAAGGGAATGAGCTCGGCGAATTGGCTCGGGAGCTAGCTTGAGCTAACTCGAGCAAGCTAGCTTCGTGATCAGATCCTTCCCGAGAGCGGGAACACGCGAGCCAATTCGTCTGCCGATCCACGGGGTAGGCTGAGGAACTGCTCCCATTGGCATGGGCAGAAAGCAGGCGGGTAAGCTTGCCCAAGCCATGGCCAATCTATTACTATGCTGTGCGATGCTGTCGGTCTAAACTCTGCATGTCTCAAACTATTTTGCCTAGAGTCGTCATTCGCGGTGATATCCGCTCAAAACGTAATCTAATAGAGTTTTAGTGGCTGACAATGGACGATCACCATGTGATTGTCCAACCGTCCGCAAACAATCGGGAAGACTTGCAAAGGTGATGCGAGAGCTGGCTGCCCTGAAAGAGCCAAGCTCCCTTGTTTTGCCATTGCCCTCGTCTCAAAGTTTACCCTTTCTAGCGGGCCTGAGATGGAATCGGGGTCTACCTAAGCAGCACGTCTAACATTTTCTCATCGTTCCTCTCTCAAAAATGGAAGAGAAACGTTTCCAGAGGACTGGGTCATACCCGATTCAAAGCGCAGAGTTTACCCCTCACTCGGACGCATCAACAGAGACGCATGACGAAGGCTTTGAACAACGGCTACCGACCTCCATCCGCGCTCTCAAAGATTCTCATGAGGAAATCCACCATCCGCGCACGATCGTTATCTGCCTCGACGGCACAGGCGACCGATTCGACAGCGATAATAGCAGTGTCGTGAACTTCATCTCAGGTCTGAAGAAGCACTCGCCCGATGAGCAAGTGACCTACTACCAGTCTGGCATCGGAACGTATGACAAAGGGGGTCTGAAAAATGGCATCAGCGCAGCTATGGACATGGCAGTGGGAAGTGGACTAGGTAAGTAAGGCTTATAAGACGTTACCATCGTCTAGGGACTAATTGAGATGTCAGGCATTCATATCAAGGACGCTTACAAATTCTTGATGCAGAAGTACCGAGAGGGAGACAAAATCTGCTTGCTTGGGTTTTCTCGCGGCGCATACACTGTCCGCTGTCTTGCCGGAATGCTTCACAAAGTTGGTCTGCTACCCGCCAGTAATGGATCCCAGGTCAACTTCGCGTACAACTTCTACAAGGACGTTTCGGCTGTGGGTCAGCAATTGGCTGCCGAGTTCAAGAAGACTTTTTGCACACATGTAGATGTCTATTTTCTTGGCGTTTGGGACTGCGTCGCCAGTGTTGGCGTCATCCCTCGCAAACTGCCCTTAAGCAAGTCACCAACGAACTCTATCCGGTTCTTTAGACACGCCATGGCCCTGGACGAGCGCCGTGCCAAGTTCAAAGTCTGCCAATGGCAACATCAAAACCCAGGTGACACTTCTGCCATCAAGCGCCGTGCCACCATTGACAACACACCGTTGGGAAGACTCGGCCGAAGTGCACCTTTTGGGTGGATTCGCGCCAAAAAGCAATCAGATGCGGCAGAGAAGAACGGGATGAAAGAGTCGAACTCTGCCATGTCCAATGGGAAGATAGGCGATCAACATGACGAACTCGAATGCAAGTTCCGGGCCCAAGACGAAGCTATGAAACGTCACAGGGAGTTCGCAAGCGACGCGCTGGAGGTCTGGTTCATGGGCACGCATGCAGATGTTGGTGGAGGAGCTGTCAAGAATGAGAGTCGCCATATGCTGTCACGCATTCCCCTCCGCTGGATGATCCGTCAGTGCTTCGAGTGCAATACTGGCATTCTGTTTGAGACCAGCCGCCTCGCCGAACTTGGCCTTGACGTTCAAACGCTGTGGCCGACATATCAACAACCGTCGAGACCCACTGTCGGCCCCCCGCCAAGATTGCTTGAGAAGTATGCAACCAAAACTCTCGCACCTTTGTATCGACGCTCAGTATTCTTGCCCATCGGACCTGAGGACGATAGGATTGACAACGCACCCACAGCGGAGGACTTGCAATATGTACTCCCGTCGGAGGCCACGGAAGACCACTTCGACTCTATGGAAAAGCCGATCGACCAACTTGTCGCCGCCAAAGGATGGTGGATCCTCGAGTTCTGGCCTGTCAAGATTCGTGTGTTGGCAAGTGATGGTTATGGCTGGGAGAAAAGGGTGAGGATGAATATGGGTAGATATCGCGCAATCCGGGAGACGGAGCCGAAGATGCATTGGACGGTACAACACATGGTTGATGAGGGCAAGTATACTGTGAAGACCAGAACAGACAGGGATACGTCTTGGCAGGAAGTTGTATGAGAGTGGCGTTGGATGTAATGGGCAACACACGAATATCTAGGCTTTTTGCGTCTCTGTCTGTATAGTGTCTAATCTGAATATATTTCCTTATGCTGCCTCATGTCCAGAAACCCGTGGGCCGATTGTGGCGTTTACATTGCGGAGGTGGGAGTTTCTGCGATGGCTGTTATCAGGGAAAGAAATGCTGCCACTGCCAGCTGTCCCTGTCCTGATGCTGAATTTTATTAGCGGATTTGATGCGCTGAGAGGGGCATAATTATAAAAAATATAGAGAGGGTGACCCCTCACAAGTGGCTGGCTACCACTATCAACTATTTGCCTGCACTCTTGGCGGCCGTCATTTGCGGCTGCATCGCGCTAACCCAAAATAGTCCTGCCTTGGGAGGGCGCTCAGGTGCGAGGCTGTGTAGAGAAACGGCTGAGGCAAATGCCATCTGGATATCTTAATTGTGAGCATAACCCCTTCATATCCAACGAGAACAGGACAAGGAGCCTCGCTTTCCCCATCCAGCTTCTCGTCTTGAGGAATCAAGATTGAACAACGCAGTCAACAAGCAAGAGGTTTCAAACTGAATAGATGGGAGTCCAATGTCACTCATCGCCCCCAGCCTCGCCGTGAGCCGCTTAGGCGAGCCCAAAACATCGAGGAACGACTTGTTCCCACACAATCAGTATCTCGGTATCAGAGTTCTCCACACACCCACGAATCCGAGTGCGGATATCATTTTCGTCCACGGAATTACTGGGCATCCATATCGAACATTCGCCACGCAGGATGGGACCTACTGGCCGACGCAACTCTTATCTCAGGACATTCCGTCCGCTCGAATCCTCTCTTTCGGTTATGATGCTGATGTGATCAAGTATCTTGGGCCTGTTGGCCAAAATGACATCCGGGAGCACGCCGCCACTCTGATCAGCGATGTCGCATCGGTTCGTGCAGAAGATGGCTCAGTAAGGACTTGTCTTGTCCCGCTGCGGATGCCATCTTGCTAATCTATACTGAAAGTCGACCCGGCCAATCATTCTCGTCGTGCATAGTCTCGGTGGATTGTTGGCGAAGAAGGCTCTGTGCTTGTCTGAGCTGGCTGTGGAACCCCACGAGAAGCAGCTTGGCCGATGTGTTGTTGGCGTAGCTTTCTTGGGGACGCCTCACCGCGGATCCGACCTCGCTCCTTATGCGACGGGGATAGCACAGATCCTTAAAGCTTCTAGAACCCGAGTGAATGTGGATATTGTCCGACTACTACAGCGAGATTCAGAGGCTCTGGCAGAAATTGAAGCCGGGTTTGCAACTTGGTTGCGCAAGAACGCGAACTTCAAACTTACCTGTTTCTTCGAGGAGCGCGAATTGATTGGCATTGGAATGGTCGTCAGCAAAGATTCGGCCAAGATTAGTGGCTACCCGCAACTTCCCATCCCGGCAAATCATATGGTATTCGATCATGCAGCGTTCTAGTATTTTACTAACTGATTTGTAGGATATTGTCAGATATGGAAGTGCCGATGACACAGGATACCGCCGTGTACTTGGAGAGTTGCGGCGATGGCTAAGCATGGGCAAAAATGACATAGGTGCGAACGAGAAGACTTGCGTATCTCCTTTAGAGCATTCGATTCTGACAGTCACTCCAACAGACGTCTCTGATTCGGCGGGGCCCAGAGAAAAACTTGACTTTGAAGGTTTCCACCCCTACCCTCTAGTCCAAAGGTTCAACTTTATAATTGATTTCCAGGTTGCATGAAGTCCCTAGCGTTCCCCGAGATGAACCACCGTGGAGTGGATATTGAGACTGCAGCTGAGGGAACCTGCGAGTGGATCCTGAACCATCCTGTGTTCACACAGTGGTGCGCGAACGGTCAGGGGCTACTCTGGATCAAAGGGAAGCCTGGATCTGGCAAATCCACTCTCATGAAATACATGATTCGAGAAATTGAGGGCCGCCAGTGTGCTCGGTCTACGTTACTGCTGTCGTTCTTCTTCCATGGGCGCGGTACGGAGCTTCAAAAGTCCCCGTTGGGCCTTTTCCGGGCATTGCTTCATCAAATCGGCCAGTCGCATCCACAAGCAGCCTCTGCTCTTGTGAAGCAGTATATTGAGTTGGAGAGTACTCTGACAGCGTGGTCTTGGCGGCCGCAAGATCTCGAGAATTTTCTTGTCTCTGATGTGATTCCCCAATTGCTGCAACACTCGGGATTGTGTATCTATATCGATGCGTTGGACGAGTGCGGTGAGGTTGAGGCACGACGATTAGTGCAGTTCTTCTCAAGGGCCTACGACCGGTCCGCTTCAAGCCCATATAGGATCAGTATTTGCTTCTCGTGCCGCCACTACCCGATCATTGCCCCGGATATTTGCGAACAAATTGTTGTCGAGGCGGCCAACGATGAGGATATATCAACATATATCAACCAAGAACTCATGCGGTACGTAAGCGATCTCACTGAACTCGAAACCCTGCGTGGAGAACTCGAGGAAAGGGCACGCCAAGTGTTTTTGTGGGTCGTTCTCGTCATACCACAGATCATTTGGCTCTACAACGAAGGCCAGACCATGGAACAGATTGTGGAATATATTCAGAAGCTCCCTCCAGAGTTACACAGTCTTTACACAAATCTCATTCAAGAGCTGATGGAAAAGAGCCGTCCGGAGTCCAGGCAACTGTTTCAATGGATCTGCTACAGCTCGGAGAATCTATCTCTCTCCAGCCTCCGATGCGCCATGAACTTCGACGGGGACCCTAGTACCGCAGCTAGGACATACGCGGAGTGGACGTCGGGCCGAATCCAAACCGATGAACAGATGCGGAAAAGACTTCGGTCTCTGTCAGCCGGTTTGGCGGAAGCACCTTCTTCGGGGGTGCAGCTGATCCATCAAACTGTGCAAGACTTTCTGGTGAATAAAGGGTTTGCAATGCTAGAGGGCGTCGAGAGCAAAACCCCAGAGCAGATCGCCGGGGAGAGCCACCACAGGTTAGCAAGGTCCTGCCTCCTGTACTTCATAGCAGCTGAACGCCAACTGCGCCCCGAACTCGACACTATCAAGGCAGGCCATCTATCAGACAAACTAGAGACACTCGTTGAGGATTATCCATTCCTGCAATATTCCGTTCGCAACTGGTTACGGCATGCTTCTGTTGCAGAATCCTCACATATCGAGCAGTCTGATATAATCAACTACTTAGGCTCGAGCCAGCAGATAATAATGACTCATTGGTCGTTAGTTGCCGTTGCCGACAGTATGATTTCGACATCCTTGGATCACCAGGTTTCAAATTCCCCTGAACTTCGTTCCACTCTGCTTCACGAAGCGGCGAAACACAACATCGAAACGCTTGCCCGCGAACTACTGCACACATCATTAGACGTCACTACGCGTGATTACAACGCCAGAGTCCCCCTTACCTACGCTCTCTGGGGCGGATTCGAGGAAATTGCCGTGCTCTTAATACAGCACCCAGACACCGAGATAAACGGGACATTACGAAGTGGCAACTATTCATTCACTGCCTTCCAGCTCGCCCTGGGGCGAGGTCAGGAACGTATTGCCAGAGCAATATTTCAGCATCCCGACTTTTCTCTTGCGCTTAACCTGGCTCTCAGGAAGTTGGGCGGCGAGGTCTTCGAACTGAAGTACGAAGATTTGCACAAACTGGATTCTGCCATTGACTTGGCTATCTCTGTTGGGATGACCAGCATGTTCGATACAATGCTGCAACATATTCCTCCCAGCTTCCAGCTAAACACTCCCCACTTATGTTGGGCGGCAGTCCTTCACAAGCAACCCGACATGCTCCGGAAACTCGTGGGAATAGTGCCACACGACGAAAGAAATGCCTTCACAAAGTTTCCCTACCAGCTTATCCTGCACAGAGCCGTCGTGTTGTCATTTGAAGACG
Organism: Reticulascus tulasneorum; assembly: GCA_001557505.1. Taxonomy (NCBI): domain Eukaryota; kingdom Fungi; phylum Ascomycota; class Sordariomycetes; order Glomerellales; family Reticulascaceae; genus Reticulascus; species Reticulascus tulasneorum. Next base: position 2,368,368 of record LSAX01000006.1, read on the forward strand.
GAGTGTGTCAGCTGTTGTCAAGCAATTTGGTTGATGTAGACATCCAAGACCCGGGGCACAACAGAACCGTCCTTCACATCGCTGTCGTTCAGGGGCATGAGAGAATCATTAAGCTGCTGCTTGCTAGTCACATAAATGTTAATCTGAAGGATGTATCAGGTGAAACAGCGTTGTCAACTGCGATCAAGGCCGGTTTCTGTAGCATAGTTGATCTACTGCTTGCAAGCCCAAGTGTGGACCCGAATGTCCCCGGCCGGAACGAAGAGCGACCGTTGCAGATGGCTATAAGACAAGAATCTATTCGCATGCTTGGAAGTCTGCTTAATCGGCCTGATACTCACGCAGATTACTTGGACGAAATGGGGAGATCCCCCCTCTGGCACGCGATTCATTGTGGAGATAATCGCAGTGCTCGCATGCTCTTGGCACATGGACAATCGTTGTCTCGAGTCAGAGATTTCGTCAATATACTGCCCTCTCTTACCCGCACAGAACTAGATATCATCGAAGCCATCGAGCAGCTGGATACGGATAATAAGTGGACGCCTTGCGACGCAATATTCGGGCTCTGTTGGCCAACGACAATATCACAGTTTGATGGATACGTTACTCTAGCGAACTCTTGCGATACCGACGGAAACACACTCCTGATGTGGGCCATTATCCAAGGTTGGGAAAACAAGGCATTGATGTTGATGGCTGACTCGAATATCGCCATCAACACTTTGAACTGCAGCGGCATCTCTACACTCATGATGGCCCTCAAACATGGCTACGAGCGAATTGCAGATCAACTCCTTGCTCGACCAGATATTAATATAGCGCAAACAGATTTGGCTGGGAGAGACGCGCTGTGGTACGCAGAGAATAGTGGAAATATTCGTGCAGCGCACGTAATCTTTGAGTTGCTAATGAAAGCAGCGGTGGGCGATGGGCTGATAACCATTGGTACTGTGAAGAAGCCGCGTACAGTTATCGACAAATGGTTAGGGCGATTTCACATTCAAATTACTAAGCATCCGAAAAATGGAAAGAAACGACCCAAAGTAGATTTACTGTCGCCTTCGGGATCGATTATGAGTGGATCAGACACTGGCTCTTTGAGGAGCAATAACACCAACCACGGCAGTATATATCGGAGCAGCAGCATCGGTAGTTTGGCTTTGCGATAATAGTGGCATGGAAGTTTCATTAATTATGTATATGACGGCCGTACGCAGACCATAACAGATCCGACTGAAGTCTCATCCCTAAGGATTTGATGTCCGTTTACAAGCGGGTATCTTATATCTGTACAAATCATGGGGGCTATAAGTTCATCAATTCATATAGTCATTGTAGCCTCATATTGGTTAGTAGGCGAATGAGATTCCCGATGGAGTCGTGAGGAGCCTTCTGTTCTCGGTTCAGCCACGGAAGACCACTGGAAAGATTGGGCAGTCAACGTTCGAGCATCACCATTGACAAGCTGCGGTTCCCTATCCCACGGTGTCTGCTTCATTCATCACCCGGAGCGACAAGCTCACCAACCCATGTACGGGAATCAGCCTAACAGTCGTAACTAATTTTATGTCAAAGGCGAGGTGTCGTTATAACTGTTTGGAAAATGTCTTCGAAGACCCTTCTCGGTCATCAGCTAGACAACTCTCACCCTAATCTAACACTAATCTAACCTTGACCCTAAGAGCTCTCGTCTCACGAGGCTGAGCTGCCGCTGAGCTGGCCGGGAGGACCCTACTTTCGAGACCGTATATCCCCACAAGAGCCGTAATATTGGGCATTTTGCACATTTGATCACGCATCCGATGTGGCGTGGCAATTACCGTTTAACGATAATATCGGGCTCCCAAAAGGCGCTGGATACTATCAGAGACAACTACAGGAGCGTGTACTTGCCTGCCGAGCTCCTGAGCCAAAAGGTCTTGGCCGGAAGACGCCACCACGATGCTCCGGCGGGCCAGTGACCTCCCCCCTTAGTCGAAAGAGCACGTGCGTGAGACGATGGAGAAGGTTATAGGGAAAGAAATTAGACGCTGTCGAGATATAAAAGTGTAGTATTGTCTGGTGACCATTGGTGTCTGCTCCAATAGCCTTTTGAAGGGATGCGGTCACTCCAACGCACGACTTCCTCATTTGCCAGCAACCCGAGTGCGAAGGTCTCAATTTTGCCACTGGTGGCTTGTTCCATGGGAAAAGTTCTTGTCTGGCATTGGCGACAGAATCAGAGATATGTTACAAAGGGACTGTCGAGAAAATCCACTCTGTGCGCTGGGGCGTGGGACAAGAATGGACAGGAAGACCATCGGGCCAACCCGACATCTCATGTTAAAGGTGGCCTCTGGGACTGGCTTAGGAAATGACGGTTGATTCAAGCCTATATGATAGTCATTTCGCAGCAGGGACGCCAAAAGGAGAAAAGAGGATAAATAATAATATCGAAGATGCCTTGCGCACCTTCTACGTCTCCTGACGACACGGCTTCGTCGCTTCCATGACGTCGCTTCGACGATCCAGAACCGACTTACATACTGCCTTCATCTCGCCCAAACACGGCCAACCTTTGTCGGATCCAGACTTTCGCCTCCATGGCGATTCTAGATCATTGATAGCAAATTGAGCGTTGTGTCTTCTTTTGACCATTCGATATCACACTCCTTCCTTCGGTAATCACTCTGCAAGTGCCTTTCCAATATACAATCGTCCGATCAGATCTTACATTTAGGAGTTGGAGTAGTATGGTGCGGCATCTTCCGGCAATCATGTAATTTACTTATCAAAGACTGTAATATATATGTTTTCAAGCTCAAACGTTCCGGATTTCTCATAGATACAATCAAAGGGCCTCTGCCAGGCCCACTTGCCAAGCACGATACTTGTGTCTATTTGGGTTGACCATTTTGCAAGACGGCAGCCAAAAAAAAAAAAAAAAAAAAAAACCACATTTTCTGGCACCGGAGATTTCCTCCACTCAACCCAGGCAGAACAGAAGATATATCATAACAGCCAGTTGATGTGTCTAACTATTAAGTACAAGCAGGCGAATACGCCGGCGGCGCCTCCCAACTGAATTGCTGAGTATACCGTAACGTGCTGCTGTCGCCAAGGCCGCGCATCAGTCCTTCGCCGCTGCGGCAAGTACTCAATATAGTCTCGCCCCTTACAGCCACTGTATCGTGGTACACGGTAAAAGCCCGGCAGCTATCCGTGTTCTGCACCTCGATTGAGCAATATTCGTCCACAAAGAGGGCATGGTCATAGGTTGCGAGACGGAAACTTGAGTGGATGCTACGCAAGAGTCCGTGGACGTTTCGGCAGCTTTGGCGATAGGTAGTTTGCAATTCTGGGAAAGAGCTAATGTAGCATGTTGGTGCACGGCGACTGAGGGTGTTTGTTTTTGTGGGCTCGATGGTGGTTTGATTTTCGGCCGCTCCCCATGAGGTGGTGTTACGTGGGCCGATAAACATGCTCAAGCCGTCAGCTATGTTGACACGCTTCCAACCTTCAGGGAGCGGATCGAGCCAGCTAAGCGCGGGGGGGAGGACTGCAAGCCCAGTTGGCTCTTTTCCTTCCGCCATGGCGTGGCCTGCCATGCTGGTGCACAGAAGGGAGAGCGAAAGCAGAGTGCTAAGGCTTTGGAAGAGCATGGTGGGCAGCTGAGGTTGAATGAGTTTAACCACAACTGTTGATATTTGGGAAATAAAAGTGAATTGTTGCAGAAAGATATTGACAATGAGGTATCTGTGGACTTCTTAAATAATGCCGTTACTTCCATCTACTATGACGGCCTAACGCTACTCTTCTAAAGCGAGAGATATTCCGCCGATAGCAAGCATGAACATGGGTTACAATGTTACCTTCACCTGTACTTGAATTTAAGATTTGATTTTAGGATGTTGCTTAGAAAGTTCTCGGTGGTCGGAGCTAGATAGCCAAAAGAGGAAGGTTTACCGTAGCACAGCTTACGAATGACACGCCGCTCTAGGCATTTGATTGACAAACATCAAGTTGCAGCGTATCGTCAACGAATCTCTCTGCAACAAGACCCTTGAATGTGTAAGCGCTCGGTCTGTCGGCCCGCTATGACAAGCGATTGCGCGAAAAAACAGAACTCAAAAAACGGTCCAGCCCGTGTCATAGGGCTGGGCTAGTAGAGTTGTTTCCGCAGATCATTTCAACAACCCAAGTAAGTCGACCGGCGCAGTCGGATCTTTAACCCAAAGGGGTTAAGCGATGGTATATTTTACTAAGTGTTTGCGCCGCTCGTGCGGGCTGCAAGCCGCGCTTAGATTAACATCCCATCGCATTTGCATAAACGTTAGCAGCGACGCCCTGAACACCAAGGGCCTCTACCATGGAACGTAGGTGGAAGTCCGCATGCGAGCCGCCCCCAGCAACCTTTTTGCTTATCTAGCCGATCACTGAGCGAAAGACCCTGTATCATAGTCTACTATTCGCTATTGAACTTATGGATTAGCTTCCGGTATCACATTTACGATAGTAGTTTAACTTAATGCATACAGAGTCATTGTATTTATTGCAAACTTCAACTGGCAAATGTTGGCGGGGAAGTAGCATCGGCTTTCTTATGCGTAGCATCATCTGGAAGCGTATTCAAACAATGTCAGTATAGGAAAGAACTGAAGGGTGACTGGGCGTTGGGAGCCGGTTCATTTATCGTTCCTCATTCCTGGATCGAGAGCTCGCAGTTGGTTTGATATCCCGAGATCAATTGAGCACCATTCATAATCCCACATTCACTCATGTTGTCCCAGGAATGGATGGCACTAGTTGAAGAAGCCCGAAAGGGGCTGGAGTAACATTACCTATCCCCCCACAACTTTTAATATCAATCCCAATAGAATGTTGATGTTATGATTAATAAGTACTGTGAATAGCTTTGTAGCTTACAAATCAACACCCAGATTACGCAAGAAGCTACCTCAACGCCGGGGACAACATCCCGGATCCTGTGGTTATCTTCATCACGGTTAATTGGATAGCTCATAAACAGTCCAGCTGTTGCCAAGTAGAGTTCGCTGGCATTCGGGCAACTTCATGGTGCCTACGTCAGCCCTTTTTCACCTGAGATGTTACGACCTCCAAACCGAGAACAAAGAGCCCCGGCGTCATGACTTGGGTTACGGGACAGCCAACAATCCAAGGCTTTAGAGCGGCCGTTTTTGCTTACCACGTGCAGCATTTTTATGTTACAATTCTACTGGGGTGTTCTTAAATTTGAGTAAGCTGGAAAATCTTTGAAATATGCGACGTGTCTGAAAGGCGTTGTAACTTCGCAATTTGTCTGAAAGGCCTTTCTCCTCCCGTCACTAGATGGTGTGGTAACCCTTGAAATAATCCATGCCCATTGGATGTTCCCCCTTAATCTTTTTAAGGAGAACCTCTTTACGTTAGCTTGGTCGCAAATAAAAGGCCAACGCTTCCCATAGTCCTCACCGTTCCCTGAACAAGACCATTTCGACACAAACTGACCAGCTCTCCGCCGACACTCATCTAACTCTCAGCCGCCATGTTCATCTCTATTCGTGCTGTTTTAACTGCTGCCGCGGTGGTTATATCTTCATTGCATTCTACTATCGCAGCACCGTTATCCGATGCGGTGGTCTGTCTTCCTTTGCTCTCCATCCTCTTCGTCGTTCCGCGGCCAAACTGACTAATACCTTGCAGGACACTGCTCTCACTGAACGCCAGACGCAGTACTTTGCTTCCGTGACTATGTGCACGGATCGCGACTTTAAGGGCACATGCAGTTCCATTGGTGTCAACACCTTGGGCATATCGGTCTACGTGGGAGACGTGCTGAACGATAAGATCAGCAGCATTAAAGTCAAAAACGGGGATTGTACTTTCGTGAGTTGTCTTTCAATTATCATTGCATTAATTCCCTCACATTCAATCTTTATTGAGTTCCAGATGCCAGAGTACTAACCAGTTTTTTTACGATCAACAGTTTAGGTAATGTGTAGCCCAAGCCCATTCTCTTACCGATATAAACGGGCAGCCAGTTCAGCTGCAGCCATTATCGCGATCTACAATACTAATAAATATCTGCACAGCGATTGGACTGGAAGCGACTGCTATGGGAAACAGGTGGCAGTCTCTGGAAATAGCGTTTTGTGGACGGTTCCGCAAATTGAAGACCAGATTAGCTGTGTGAGGTGCTACTGAAATGGTATTGGGAGGTGTTGAGTGTTTGATTAGCGGCAAATTAATCACTAGGCATATTCAGCTTTTTGGACTTTTCTTTGCTCTTCTGTTGATGAAGTTTATTCGGACCTTACATATGTGCCACGATAGAAGATAGCTAATAGTGTCGCCATGAGTATGAGTGCTCTATAGATCTCCATTTTCTTAACCTTCCCATGAATGGCGAGGCTAACTCGGTTTGATGAAAAGCAGGGACGTTGTAGCTATCCTTCAAGTGTGTATTCGGTACAGTTAGAGAATCCAGATCATACAAGTGAGCGTTTACCACCCCCTCGGGCGTCCGCGCCTATTACGTACGTGCGTGATTCCTTGTAAAGCAAAGAATCAAAATCTTAACTACATGTACAAAACGAAGGGATCTTTACACATAATCTCATGTTAATGTCCTTAGTTAAGGCTAGCTTAATCCTTAAAAGGGCAGGCTAATCTACCTTGCCCTGTTTCAGTACGAAATAAAGAAATCCTTATATATAGTTCATTGCTAATATTTCTAATTAAGTTTAGCTTAATTTTTATAAAAGTCCTTTAAAAAATAAGCTATAATCTCATCGCCACATACACCATGCAGCGCTATATTGCTCCTTTAACTTATAGAGTCAGTCCCGTCACTGGCTCGAAATGCAACGCAGAACTCATGGGCAGGGCGCCAACGGGGAAGACGTCAACCCCACGCTTGCTCTTCTTGCCGATGCTACAGAACGGCGCATTGCCGCCCGTGTGGATGGAGTCGACCTTGCCCTTGACACCCTTTCCAAGCTTTCCGATCGTGAGGTCGTCCATGCCGCGCGCCCGGGCAGCAGCCTTGCCGATCTTGACCGCGTCAAAGATGGCCAGCGGTGCAAGCACGAGTCCAAAGATCTCGAGTGGGTCGTTGCCCTCGGTATTGACGACATTGTAGATACCGTTGGCGATCTCGGCACCGGCGCCGATGAGGGCGATGATGCGGCCGACGTTTGCGAGGGCTGCGATGGTACCGACGAGCTCGCCGATGATGGGGACGAAGAAGAGAATGGCGCTGATGAATAAGAGGATGGTGTTTTTGCGCTTCTCCTCTTCCCACTCATCGACAGTGTCGGCGATCTCCTCGACGGCATTGACAGCCTCCTCGACCATGAAGATAGGCACGCTGACGGCGTCGACAAAGTCGCGAGCGGACCCATCATACGTGTTGCTCTTGAGCTGTTCAATGGCTTTGGGGAAGTCGGTGATTAAGTCCTTAAGGTTCTTGTAGGCTTCCTGGACTACGTCCTCAGGGTCAGTAACGTCTTCCTTGTCATAGCCCTCGGTGACGGGGAAGTTATAATCGTAGTCGGTCTCGCCACAGGTTTTGCTGCTTGGGGGTATGCACTCGTAGTTCCTGCGGTCGATCCACTTAATGTTCTCTTCCTCAATGGCCGTGTTGGTGTACAGGTCGGCCCAGAACTGCTTCTTCTTATCTTCCTTAAGCGTCCAGTAAATAGACTGGTGGTAACCAGTTGCAGGTTCCTTGCCGGCGCGCTTTGAGTAGTCGGGCGGGCAATTAGGCTCGACGTCGATCCATTTCGCCTCGATCTTACAGTTTGATCCAGGACGGGGTAGCGTCTCGCATCCTATGGTCCAGCCGCCACACACGTCGTTGTCGCAGTACTTGCAGTTCTCCTCCTTGTTGCTTACGTCGTGGAGCTCGCACTGTTTGCAGCATGGAACAGGCTGCCGGACCCGGCAAGAGAAGTAGTCCTTGCCATGGCCATACATAAAGTCGCTGACGACCTTGTTTCCACTATTGACGACGGCGTCGGCGTAAGTGTTGAACTTTTTGTCGTATCCCTCTTTCACCAACTGGTCGTATTTGTCCATGGCGGCCTTGAGTCTAATGCCGAGCACCTCGGCTATGTAGACATTGACACAGTGTTCGGGAATCAAGCCAGGTGGATAGGCGTTAACATGCTCGATGCTCTCGTAAGGACCGTCCTTGCAATCACTCAACCCGTCAGGGAGCTCTTGCTCGTCTTCACGGTCCTCGTCAAAGGCACGGCCCTCATCACCAGTAAAGGCCTGCAGGTCGACAGCCCAGTCGATGGTGCCCTTGAAGCCTTTGCCGTGCCAATGTGTTCGCCTGGTTTCCTTGGTGGTCTTGGTCATATAGGCGCCCCACTCGAAACCGGCATTGTAGAGAAACATGTCGGAATTGGAGGCAGCATCATGCCAAATCTTGTTGTCGTCGGGCTTAAAGAGCCTCATCTGGTCGATCTCAGCGTTGGAAATGTAGCCGGCTGTGTCCGTGCCTGCAGCGTTCGGTCAGTAAGCATACTCATCCTCGCTTTCTGCTCTGTGGAGATTGTCGGACCAACTCACAGGGACCTTTGGCAGCTTGCGAATTCAACCGATCGCCTGTAAATTCACACATAGGACCATCGCAGTTAGCCTTTGCCAGGCGGAAGCTTCGAGCATAACTGGACTCGCCAACGTAGATCTTGTTGGACGAGACACCAGCTTTGGTGATCATGGCCAATGTGTAGGTCGTTTCTGTCAGGTTAACGTGGCTGCGAATGCAGTTGCCGGACGGGCACTGTGATTGTCACAAGTCAGCGACAGTTGCGACGCTCCCTTTTCACTATGTGTTATAAAACAACTTACCCCGTCAATGGAATACTGGTTACCGGCATCCCACTGTCCGTGGAGATCATAGGTCATGAAGACGATATAGTCGAGCTCCTTAGCCATCTGCTTGATCGGGAACTGCTTGAGGTACCAGAAACTGGCTGGTGCGGCAATAGACAGGCTACGGCCAGAACCACTGAGCTTTGACTTCATTGTGGTCAAGAACTTGAGGTAGTTGGGCGCATCGCTCGGCTGACTGGGTGCCGTGGGGATATCAGGGGCGCCAGGATACTCCCAGTCAAAGTCCACACCATCGAGCTTGTTGTCAGAGAGGAATTTGGCCACGTTGGTGGCAAAGGTCTCGCGATTTGATGGGTTCATGGCCTGGCGCAAATAATCGTACGTCCCTGGCTCTGTGGAATAGCCCCATCCACCAAAGGAGATGACTTTCTTGACGCCCGAGAGATCCTTGAATTTCTGCCATTGCTTGTACGTATCATTGATCTTGGGAGTCCAGTCAGCTGTGTTGATTTCGACAAAGGCCCAATGAATAATGGTGTAAGTGCCATCCGTGTTGGCGTTTTCAACGTGTTGCCACAGGCATGGGCGGTTGAAATTCCACGTCTCATAGTAACCGATGCGGCCAAAGTCTCCGTCCCCCACGTTGCTGTCGCTTTTGATCTCCATACCGCAGTTGGCAACACATCCATTGGCTAAGCCAGAAGTGCCCGGGTTGCCTGATGAGCTCTTCTTCTCAGTGCAGAACTCGCCGCTTATGCCGCACTGGCCCCACACATTACAGCAGGCGTTGAGTGGGCAAGGATTGAGGTCTTTGAGCTCTTTGTCCCCTGACAACTCATCCGTGCCTTTCTCTGAGGTAGGCCCGCAGACAGCTCCTGGCTGGCGTACTGGGATTGGTGCTTGACCCTCCGACACACAGATGGCGATTGGAGGATATATCTTTTCGCAGCTATACCAGCCCCAGGTCTGGTTCTTGTTCCACTTCTCAATATCGTCCTGCTTGACGTTGTACTTCTGTGACAGGGACCAGCATGTGTCACCGGAGAAAGGCAGCACGGTGTGGGTCGTGCAGGTGCCTGCAGCCATGACTCTCATCATCGGCTCAGGTTGAGGCTTGTTTCCGGCGCTGCAGCAGACGGCCAACCCCTTAAGGCTTCCCTTGGCAAGGCTGGAACAAAGCTGTGGATCCTCTGAGTTGTACTTGACAAAGTCTGACGCCGAAACACCGCATTGAGATGCAAGAGATCCACAAGAGTCTCCGTTCTCCACATTGATGGTCTTGCAGTCCGCCCGGCGGGCAAGAGACGAAGAAAGCGTGCGGGTGCTGTTGGAGAGGGTACCGTTTGTGCTAGGAATGGTGACGTTGTCGAAGGGGCCTAGGCCGGCCTTGTCCTCAAGGACAGTTACCCCATCAAGCTCGGACGCAGAACCATCGGATGATGCAGGCTCGATGCATCGGGCCTCGCTCCAGCTGTGGACCGCCTCCTGGACCGCCGTTATGTTACCAGAAACGTCGATGACCAATCCCAGAGTATGGCGCGCACTGCGATTCGGGGCGCCACAAAGCTGGGCTGCCACCATAGCTGACTTGGTCGACTTCACCTGCTTCATGACATGTTGAAAAAGTCCGGTCACGGAGCTTCGGTCAAAGGAGGCGCCAACGTAGATACCAGCCACGACGCCTTGGTGATATGAGAAAATGAAGTTTTCCTCGCAACCTGCGCTGCCCGAGTCAAAATGCGCTTGCAGTGCCTCGAGCGTCGTCAACGCAGGTCCGTTCCTGTCGGCTTCCGTGTCGGTGCCACTGAGTACCAACTGCAGGGACACCTCAGACTCTATAACCGATGTGCGTGCACTTGCTTCTTCACACTCTGTCGACGAGGTCTCGCGCCGTACTCTGGAAACAAAGCTGCTGATGTCGCTGCTCTGCCGTCGGCGCTTTTCTGAAGTCGAGTTTGTGCCGTGGAACAAGGCGTTCACCTTGGAGTCTGCGTTGCCGATAGTGCATGTGAGGATCTTGACTGGCGTATTCGGATCCGTCAAGGAATTTGAAAGTCCAAAAGACATGAGGACAGGCTCCTCGCACAGGGCAAAGCGATCCCATGCGTGATATGAAATCCATTCTGTTGCTGGACCGCCTGTACAGGCTCTTGGGCAGGGATGCATCTGTTGCCAGTATTTGGTGCCATCGTCTGCTCCATCAAGGGGACCGTCGACATTAGGCAAGTCGGAGACATCAGTCGATTGGGCCGTAGCCGTCAACGCCAGTAGCGGCGCAAACGCCGCAGCAAGACGCATGCTGTCGACCTGACGCAGATGTCTAAGCCGAGAAATAGAAGAGAAAAACAACAGAGAAAGGGAGATAGTAGAGTGTGTTTCTCAGGCGGCCGTCTCGCTGCACATTGGAGCTTCTACGGTTTACCTATGTATATATCGTAGATGGTGCGTAGGGTAAGTAACAGCAATTTCGACAAGGTGAAAACTGATAATGCACTGTGCTAGATACCTTGACGGGTTGGATCGGGATCTTCGTATGCGTCGGGACCGCCGCAAGGATCGAGGCCAGAAGTCCCGCCGATGTAACTTGGCTTCCACGAAAGGGTGGAAGGCACACGACGTGGCGATGTTTCTTAGCAATGAGGAGCGGCTGTATACTATCCTGGAGACAAGCTGGGCAGTGTGCCCGTGATATTCGGCGTCAAGATCAACAAAGAAAGGCGGAAAGAGAATACGGAAGACTGGGATAGTGGTCTCGTGGTGTAACCTACCAGGGTTTGTGGACGATGCTCGATCCTTCGCATGCTACATGCACAGCATTATAACTTGATTAAACTTTTAGTGCTGATGGGGAACGTCGTATCGATGACAAGAATTTCGGGCGGTTAAACCCTCAAGGGCTGGCATTACCACCATGGACGGATATTGGAGATGAGACGAACTAAACGACCCAACCAAAAGTAGAGTTGCAGTCCCCAAAAGGGAGGCGCAACCTGGTAGATCTTTTAAGTCTAATCCTTCGCGGTAGAAGATCCTTTCACTGTCAGCGCCTTGGCGGAAAGGGTGTGTATGCAGTAAAGCCTCACACCCCGACACATCTGCACCCTCTTCCCAGCGGGTCGCGGGAACGTATGGCTGAGATGAGAAAAAAATGGCCCCATGAGGCCTTAGATGCAAGAGATGCTTGCATCTAAGACCGCCGCATCGGCCATCTATCTCGTCGCCTTGATAACCTCCGTCGAGAGTCTCAAGTATCTCGCGATTGTCCCTGCGTCGAGGGAAGTGCTTCCCCCCCTCTTGGTTTTGTCGCTCCTTTTCCCTTTCTCTGTCGCTGCTCGTCGCATCGAGTTCGTCAAGGCACGTTTCCAATGCAGCTTCTAAGGTTTCTTGTTTCGGCGCTCTGGGCCGTCGGCGTGACTGCCTACGGCCTACGAGGCGCCTACGAAAGAGCCATGTACTTCAACATCTACATGTTGGAGGACATGCTGGACATCGCAGAGGTCGCCAACGGAGAACCCTACCAGATCGCACCCAACTGCCCCGGACAGGCCCGTACGGGCGCAATGACCAAGAAAAGACGTTGCACGTTGGCTCAATTCGTCGACCACATCTGGCGCGGGACACCAACTCCCCAGGGCAGCCAGTTCTTCGACCTCAAACCACTTGCCGCCAATGTCAAGTTTCCATCTGAAGTGAAGGGCAGCTCCTTGTCGACATCCCAGATCCAGGCACTTCTCATGAACGCTGCAGATGAGAGAGGCAAGATTTTCGGACGAAAGGAGTACATTGTTGAGCCAAATGGTGGCCGCCATGAGGTCAAGAACTATGGCTACACGGGAAACGTCGACGAGAAGGGCAAACTCTGGCCAAACTATGTCAGTCGTCCCTACTTTTTGTTGTGTGAATTTCAAGGCCGTAGCAATCGATGGATTGTCGCGCTGACTGACAGCTCTGAAACAGGACCTTCCCGACGGCATGGGTGCTTACCTGCGGTCGATTCAAGAAGTTGCGGACCGAGCGGACAGGCTGGTAGGCATGTGGAACAAGGCTCTCGATGACGGCACCATCAAGATTGGTGACGATGACAAGGACAGCGTCAACTACGACAGAGATGTAGCTGCGAACAAGAAGATCCGCACCTACGTTGATGAAGCCAAGAAGGCCGCAGAGTATACCCACGAGTTTCGAAAGCAGTCGTTGAATGACTTCCTCTACCAGAAGGGCGATTTTAAGAACAAGTTTGGCGGCGTCACTCCCGAGTGGAAAGACGTTCCGAGTTCCAAGGCTGAAATTGGCTCGTGGAAGGAGATGGACAAAGAAGCGACCATCAAGAAGCTCCAGGAGGCCAAGCCAGCGGGAGGCGGTCTTTGCGAACAATGTGCCAAGGACAAGTATGACGAAGTTTGGAGCACGATCAAGTCTGGCGAAGGGTACAAAGGTCACCACGCTGCTATCGAAGCGATAGATGGGGCAAGGGACAAGTTGACCAAGATCACCGTGAGGTGTATGTAGGCGTTGTGCCAATATGCTGCATGTACTTTGTTCCCTGAGAAATATAGAATGCAATTGTCTACGCATATGCCCAGCCTATGGTTAGGATAATAGTGCCCAATTCACGACTCATTGCACCTCAATTCCACATCTTAGAGAGGTATCCCGTCATACCTGGGTAGCTGGGCTTTCAAACCCTCGGGTGCCGGTATCTTTGCTGTCCTACATTGCTGTCAGTGTTCTCCTCGTCTAGGGCAAAGATGCACTCGCCCAATCTGCCCTAGAAGCATGCATGTAATTACCGGTAGGCAAGGCATGGAGCGTGACACGGAACTGGAATTTCGCGCCACCTGCTGAGCCTGTGCCAGTCGGGAATCCCGAGGCCCACATGCAGCGATTGCCTCGGCCCCGATCCATGTACTTGTTCCTGGGCAAATTGCAAGGCACATTTCTTCTTCTGGCTGTCCGCCCTGCTCGTCTTCATTGTCGGGGGATCAGCAATGGAAGGATGCCGAGCCAGAAGGATGAAAGTGGGACGCCGAGCGAGTCCTGCAGGCAGCAGTTGCATAGTACCTTACTTTTGGGCGGCAAATATACAGCTGGGGTAGAGTGGGGTATAGTGGGGTAGAGTACCTTAGCTCCTGACATAAGCCCCCTGTAAAAATGTAAGCCGTAGCCCACTTATTTTTAGACCCTGCAGTAATTATGTCAGGTCATCTATTTCACCATGTCAGGTTGCGTAGGTGGTTTTGCGATCGCAGGATTCATCGCCAATAAGGCAGGGCATTTCTCTTGTCATCTGCTATGCGCTTGCCTTGCCTAAACCATTATTCATGAGCAGCGGTTACCCACTGCACAATTCACTGGTCACCATCCCACTTTCCCCCCTTTCCGTATTTCCGAAAGAGCGAGGCCGGCCGTGTCTCGGTCAATACCTTAAGGAAGTCTTCACATGGCGCAGGGTTCTGCCTCGTTTCCAGACGACGTGCTGCGAAGCATTCTGGCAGCATACCACGCCAGCGTGAGCGCTGTCGATCCTACCAAAGCCCTCGATAGCGGTTTGGATCTCCAGAACCGCGTCTTGGGAAAACCGGCGACTCGGGATCGAGCGCTGCAATGGGCTTGCCGGACCGGCTGTATACCCGGCATTGATGCCGCCATACGCAAAGGCGCCTCCGTCAGCGCCGTGGCTGTCGCCGTCACGAAGGCTGGCAAACCGGTCGCTGTGATTGATGCTGATGCCCAGAGTCCGCCGAGCGACCACGCCACGGTGAAGGCCCTGACGTTGCAAATAGCGGCCAAGGCCGGGCAACTGGACGCCTTCGAATACCTCATCTCGCACGGCGCTCGCCTTGACGTCCCCGGCACGTCGCTTGCATCAGTTCGGTCGCTCGTCAGACTCGTGACGAGCGGGCCTAATGCGCCGGCCTTGCTTGGCCTCTTGCTTACCAGCAGAGAAGGAGCATCGGCCCGACTCGCATCCCAGCTAAGTCAGGACTTGCGCGATGAGGCTCTTTTGGCCGTCCTGCAGGCCTGTGCCGGGCCCTGGCCAAGCGATCCCCAACATCCGTCCAGGGAGGAATACACGGGTTTTCTTCAAGTCTTGATCGATGCTGGTGCAAGTCCGAACTGCTTCAGGAGCCACGCCAGGCTGCATCGTGATGATCTTCATCCTTGCACCATCTCAGCGCTCTCCGCAGCCGTTGCTGTCCGGTCGCCGACCATCGTTCGGCTGTTACTTGACCGTGGCGCTGGGCCTGACGGACCATCAGATCTACAACCGCCGCCTGTCTCGCTCCGACCTTTGCACATACCTTTGTGCGCGGTTTGCAACAGCTTGGCAACTTCCAGGCCAACTGATGCGCTCTTGCAAGATGTGCTCACAGATAAAGACACGGCGCAGCTGTTATTGGACCGCGGTGCAGATATCAACATCGCGGTGCCGATTCTTCAGCAAGACTCGTGGTTCGTCACCTTTACAACTCCACTGCTGGTATTTCTGAAAGTTGTCAATGACTGGGATGAGTCGGCTTTGGTGTCTTTACGCTTTCTACTTGACCGTGGCGCCACGCCTGTTGGTCCGCCGATACCGCGATCAGAGACATGGCTTGATAAGGGCCGTGTCATCAAATGTAATGAGCTGTTGCGCGGAGGCCGCTTCCGGTTTGGCAAACGAATCAATATCATCGAGGATCTACTCGACCGCTGGACGGTACAAAGCCTGGCCTCATGCCCAAACTTTGCCCTGGCACTCGAGCTTCTCGTCAGTCACCCTAAGCACTATGAGGATGCCGAGGGTGCGGTAGAGACAGCCAAGATTTTTGCGAGGTACGACTACACGTCAGAGGACACACAAGACCAAGATCGCGTTGTCGACGCTTGGCTGTCTATCGTCCGTTCCGTTGCCTCTACACTCTCTCAGACCGACCTGAACGAGTTCCTCCACGTCTACGTCACTCGTAAGGCCACTTGCCCCGAGCAGCAGCGTCGGCAGCCTACCGGATATCACCGCTCCAGCGACCATCTCCTAGGAGACCTTGCCCGATCGACAGTGCAAGCTCTTCTTTCGGCCGGAGCCGACATTAACCACCGTCGTGCTCAGACAGCCCTGGACAAGGACGGTGACTTTCCCACAATTCTCCACGCGATCAGCCTCTGGCTAGCTGGCAGGGATGCTGATGAGGATTCGTCCACGTTTGGCTGGCGCCCAGACTGTCGTGGCACAAGGCACACACCGCAGCGCACCGAGTTCGTCCGATTTCTGATCCAGGAATGCGGTGCCAAGACAGATGTCATATATCAGGGTCGCACTGCAGCCGAGATCCTCCAACAGCTTTCTCGCGCGGAGTTGGACGAGGTGGAGATTGGTGGCAACTGGGGTCTGGACAGGGATAAGGTAGAATGCAGTCGCCGTCAGACTTTGGATGTTCTAAACGGGAGCGCCTAGAACCGCGGAATCCGCCTGAAGTCACGGTAAGCTTATGTAGAATTATTCAATAAACTGTTGGACTAAAGTGGGGTTGTGTAGAGGAGAGCTTTGATTCGAGCAAATCATGTCTTAGTTTCTGTTTCCTAACTGCTCTAACCAGTCCGTTTTGCACTCTTAAGGTAGGTAGTTAAACGAGAATTTGCGAGCACGGCTGATCCCTCACCTGATCCTACCGCGGTACCTGCCCATGCTACCTGTCTCTACGGATATACGAGGGGCAAATTCAAAATCCACTCTCTCGTGAAGGATTCGAGGCGCAGGCACCCGGCTTTGCAACGTATCATCGAGAGCCAGGATCAAGAACCAGAACCGTAAGTTAACTCTCTGTGCCAAGCGATCGATGAAAATTTAACTTTTCAATGCCGATCCCTGCATGCTGCCTTACTGATATCGCAATTACATCTTTTTCTGGAACCCAGCCGACTTTGCTGAACCGTTGTCAAGAGCCGCATGAATCGTCGCAATCCTTCCTCAAAAGTCCCCATGAGTCAAGGTTGTTTCCGTCCCTGGAATATTCGATCTAGAAGCACCAATTAGATTGTTCTAGTCCTTCCGGTCCCCTCTCGATCGGGCGACCGAAGGATTGCTCACATGGAACCCTGTTGAGGTCTGCGTGATAGATGCACCCCCTCCCTGTCACAACGGGATCCCCGGTGGATACGCGGGTAAGTTTATTCTCGCTTCTTTCCTTTCCCGACATTAAACGGCGCACCACCTTCCAGGGCGGATAGGGGGCTCGGCCGAATGAGGTAGCTTTTGCGTGGGCCGGATTTCAATAATTTCTCTCGTGGCAATGCTGTAAAGGGCAATTGTCAGCCGTAGGCACGTCACCACAGTGCGTGCTGTGCAGCCTCAAACCATGAGTCGCGCAAACATTCGATGGCTCTCGCTTGCCCCGGACGGAAGTTCGTGCCCTGGTTCTCCGCTGGAACTCCTGCCGATAGGCAGAAATTCGAATGGTTTGGTGACCATCAATATATAAGGTGGGTTCGACTCATGAGGCGAGAGGAGGGCCATATTGCTCTCTTGCTGGATAGGTCGAACAGCCATAGCTTGCTTACCTCATCACCTACTTCCCGCCTGCAGTCCTCCCTGTTTTTGCAGTTCATTGTACTTCGAATATGAAGCAAATTTCAGCCAAGTCTTTGGCTCTAGCCGCCCTCTCCCTGGGAGAAACGCTGGGGCGGGCGGCTCCTGCGACAAATGGTGGTATCAGCATTCGCGGTGACGAGCCTGAAATGCCATATGATCCGTCCACCATCGCTGCCTGCACATATTGGTACGACAACGACGGAAGCGTGAGCTGCAGTGAGATTCCGTTCGTCTTTGGCGTCACCCGAGAGCAGTTCGATTACTGGGTATGACTGTCTGATCTTCCGCCTGGCACTTTTGATTCTGAGACTGACCTGGGAGAACAGAACCCTATTGCGGTGGGATGCAAGACCTTCCCGACGGGCAAGTCCTACTGTGTCGAGGGTCCTGCTCCTCCTGCCATCACAACGACGACGACAAGGATCACATCCACAGCCAGCCCGACCACGACGGCGCCTCCCGGGAATGGCGTCGCAACCCCCACGCCGATCCAGGAAGGCATGGTCAGTAACTGCAACAAGTTCGACTTTATCGAAGGCGGTACCAGCTGTTCAACCGTTCTGTCCAGGAACAGTTTGACGATCGCCCAGCTGTTCGCCATGAACCCTGCCGTTGGCAAGGATTGCACAGGCATGTGGGCCAACGTCTACGTCTGCGTCGCCACTATCGGCGGCGGCGGCAGCCCCACATCAAGTGGCCCGACGACCACCAAGCCCCCCGGAAACGGCATCGCAACCCCAACCCCTATCCAGGACGGTATGGTTGGCAACTGCAACAAGTTCTTCTTTGTTGAGTCCGGCACCAGCTGCTCGACCGTTCTCTCAAAGAACAGCCTGACCCTTCCCCAGCTGTACGCCATGAACCCAAGCGTCAACAGTGACTGCTCAGGCATGTGGGCCAACGTCTACGTCTGCGTTGGAACCACCACCAGCGGCACTCCCACGAGTACCACGAAGTCCACCACCACCACAAAGGGCAACGGCATCTCGACGCCGACACCCATCCAGGATGGCATGGTGAGCAACTGCGACGCCTTCTACTTTGTCAGCAAGGGCACCAGCTGCTCCACCGTCCTATCCACCAACCGCATCACCATTGACCAGCTCTTCGCTTGGAACCCCGCCGTCGGCAAGGACTGCTCCGGCATGTGGGCCGAGGTGTACGTCTGCGTGTCCACCACCACGCACACGCCGCCCACCACCACCCGCGGCAACGGCGTCGCGACGCCGACGCCAACACAGACGGGCATGGTCGGCAACTGCAAGACCTTTCACTTTGTCCAATCGGGCGACACGTGCGACACCATTGCCAAGAAGTACGGCATCACCACGGCCAACTTCAAGGCGTGGAACCCGGCGGTCCTCAGTGGCTGTACCGGCATGTGGAAGGACACGTACGCTTGCGTTGGTCTGCTGTAGTGTGGCCCGGCATTCCTCGGGAGTGGATCGAGGGCGGTTTGGGTTCTTAAAGAGGCGGTATCCTTTTTATGAGTTAAAGCTTAAGTTTTGGAGAATAATTCCGTAGACATCCCCAGATCCCAAAGGGCCTGAGCGATGGACAATAATTTATACCCCCACATAGCGTATAGTAAAATAACCAAAATCCATGCAACTCCATCCCACAACCCTTATGCGATATCAACAGCCAGAACATACACTGGAGAAACAAGACAGCGCTAGCAGTCTCCTCCACCATATAAATACGGTGCAGCGGGTTTCCGAGACCAGCTCGACCGACAGGGGCAGGTAGGCTCTCCAACGATGCCACGACACTAATGGGCGTCGATGCGGCAGTGTGCAGCCGGACAAACAGAAGCAGCGACGCTCAACAGATCTGCCATTAGAATTAATGCGCCTGGCCCGTGAAAAAACAGAAGTCGGACGTTGCCAGAATTAGGTAAGCAGTTGGTGAGACGAGATTCGGGTTTCGGATGCACAACCCCCTTGGATGCTGCGGCTGGTGCTTGGCGGAACTATCACATGATACAGCGCGTGATATTCGATAGACGATAGGGTTCATGGAAGGTATGGCTGCGAGATTACCTTTACCCAGACAAAGGTACGGGCAGCAGAGAAAGTTTCGACTCTTGACTAAATAATAGTCACAGTATGAGGCTTCAGGACGTTCCCGTACCACGCGCTAGCCGTAACATTTGGATCCTCATCGCCGAAGGAGCCAACGATGGCACACCTCTCGTACACCCCCTTGTTTGGAAGTAATCGAAGCAAGAGTGACCACTCATTATAAGGCTTGCCCAAGCCTTTGGCAGGAATACACCCAATCCTCAGAAGCTTGAAAGATTGAGAGAGGAATTTTCGCCTCCCGTCCTCGTCCAAACTTTCTCGCGCTTCGTCCCAAACAAGTGATCCAGTCTTGCCATGAATAGTTAACACCTCCCCGTCACTTTCGCTTTCCTTCGTCACGAACGGTGCGAGGGGGTATAAGTCGATGATATAACCCGACACCTTAATAAAGCCGGCTGCCAGTCCTCCGGTATCGTCGATGGTGGTTGGGGTGCAGCAGGCCACGACGAGGTCACATGATAGGCCTTCGAGCGGTGACATCACGTTGCCATAGGTCTCCAATAAGCCATCAGAGCCTCCCATGAGCCAAAGCTGTCTGCCAACAAGCTGCACCTCCGGGTTTGAGTAGCGTACGGCGGCAGCCTGTGATGCCCACGACCACGACGGCGCTTGCCACGACCCAATATGTCGTCTGCCTCCGCGGTCGGATGGCGACGGCACCCACAGCATATCGCGGAATATGCTATCTTCCCAGAGTCCAGCCAGGTATCGACACCGCCGGTAGGGACGCATCTGTTTTGCCAGCCCTGATAGAGCCGGCAGCCGATCGCTCGCCTTAGTCAGATCGAGAGGCGAATACTCGGTTACGATCTCTCGCCACCGTGTCTCGGCATCGAGCGGATTAATGAGATGTGAAAAGGCGGCGCCGAGAAAGTCATCTATGGAACCCGAAGAAACATTAAAACCAAGACTGGAGGAAAATTGTGACTCGAGTGCCACTCGGTGCCGGCGCTTGACGTCGGTCTTATAGCGCGGGTCGCTCATATTCATTTCCTTCTTCTTAGCGTGGTCAAGGAACTGGCACTGGCAGCGCATGTCATTCAGGCACTCCCAAAACAACTCACCATCTGCGAAGTGCAACACCCGGCGCGACAGTAGCCGCTCCTGGTATGCCCAGCCACGCTGAAGCAGCGGGAAGCTGCTGGCATTAGAGCTTGGCCGGCGCGTAATATGAGCCATCTGTTCACGCGCATAGATCGCCAATCCTCTTCCGTGCGACTCAGGCGGGGTGCAGAAGACCAATTCCTTAGCAGACGGAAACAGACTGTCAGCCGGAGAGCGGCACCGTGTGGCAGCTATGGTGAGAACGGCGTTCCCGTAGACGGATGCCATACAAGACGACTCCCGCCCCCAGTCATCCTCATCGTCTTGTAAGATGCAGAGGGAGTCGATCCAGAGGTACTTGAAACCTAGCCTTAAAGTAACTGCTATAGCATCTAAGAATACCTGAGGTAGCATGGCGAAAGGGATCTGTTGAATGTGGTCAGCCAAATTTTTCGTTGTCGTCTTCAGAGGTTGGCCAGTTCCCCAACAATAGCTCAGGGTCACGTATGGTGCATTATTGCCATTGCTGATATGGAGTCGGGCTTTCGACCCGCTTTCCTGTATCTCTATAACTCGCGTTGGCAGTGCCGGAAGCCGTGCGATGCTGCAAGACAAACGCCCCGGCATCATTTTCTCCAGATGGTGCGCATTGCAATCGGCGAGCCATGCAAGGGCCTGTGTGATGGCGTCCTCCCTGCCAGCACGCCAAGGGAACTTTGGTATTACGGGAATAGCAGGCCATAACGTGAAACCTTTACAATGTATTGGTAAGTTCCTACATATGGAACAAGCACCGCGGGATTGTTCTACAAACCATGACTGTAGACCTCGAGTCTCTTGACTAAGGTACCCGAGGAGACGGATATATCGATGAAGAATTTGCCATATTCGTTGTCTGGCGGCTCTGGGTCATCTCTAATCAGCTCGACTGCGGTGCTCTCCCAGCGGGCAGCAGCTTCTGGCGCCGCGGCATCGACGAATGTTCGAATCATGGAGCAGGACGGGCATGTTGCGGAAGACTGGCGAACCTCGCTGAAAATAAATCGAACATTGATCTTGGATCTAAGTTGTCTATCCTCTGCGGCCATCTTCATGTGTTCTGTCAGATTGCGGCAAGTTTTCCGATTCCTTTTGATATTGCAGCTGGGTACCTCCAGGCTGTGGCAAACAGCGCACTGCATTACATCGTTCCCGTTCTGGCTCCTCGAAGAAGATGTGGTCATGGACATGGCTATTTTATTGATGGGGCACTTTTCAAATCGAGATCAGGTAAAGATGCCCAGCTACAATGTGACGTGTTTTATGTATAAGTTGTCCCATTCACCGCTTTCCGAGACTCGGGCCTTGTTCCTATCTCGAACTAGGATATCACGTGTGGCTGCTAGCGACGCGCCATTCAGCCACGGCTGAACATCCATACAAGATGCGGACTCGCCATGTTTACCTACTGAACTCATCACCATGCTCACAAGTTTGCACGCCAGCCGCGACTTTCTCGGATAGTCATGTACTTGTAGCGACAAGCTGTCTAGCATCTAGACGTGGCGGACCCTGCCAGGCCATGTTTGAAACGTCAGCAACGCGCGTACGATTGATCTGCCCGACATTTGATGATAACCATTAGTGGGCTCTACCCACTGCTCTTTAGTGGTCTACTAACCAGTATTAGTCCCTCGGGAAGCGGTTCGGGCCGGATAAGTGGGCCACTACTCGGGTAAGTCGATCCCACTCGTGGCAACCCTTGTCGCCTGTTCTGCCCTCAGACACGAGATCCGAGAACAATCGAGAGAATTATACAGCGGCGTCAAAAGGCTTCCGGGGCCGTAGGTATGAGATTTTCGGGGACTTTTAGAACCATAACCTTTGTATTCCTTTCCTGGGGACAACTCCAACAGCAGGAACTCCGTACCAAGAGAGAACAGTTAGCAGCCATAGAACAGTAAGGCAATTACCACTTTAAATCCAGGCTTGGTCTTCTGGCGTCCTATGCTATTATCACCATCCTAATATATAGTGACTACAGGACGTCGTCGCCTTCCTATATGTACAGTGGCTCTGCAGAGCACTCGTGTAGTAAATCTTGCTACGCATGGGCTGAACGATTTCGAGGATTCACTTACACTTCAGAAGCGGTTCGCACGGTTGATCAGACACGTGACAGATCACGTGCCTGATATGATTCAGAACTAGAAGCACATGCGTGCTTCAGTACCTTAGGATTATGTCCAACAGATGAGAATCATAAATCGATAGCGTGGTCATTCTAAGATTAAAGTGTGCAAATTAGGAGCAGTCTGTTTGAGCAGATTCTACAGCCGTTTTACACTCCGCAGGCCGAGAGATTCAGACCTAAAGATGAAGCACTGAAGTGGGAGTCTAAACCACCACTGAACACCGCTCACGGCCGTGAGCCAACAACACCAAGCAAGTCCGCCGCATACAACACACTTTGCAAGGCGATATCTCCTCCCACAAAGCAGCTATTGGTAAACGGACAAATCTTTAGACCTGATCAGGGCAAAGGGATTCTAATGGCATAATTTACGGCCTCACATAACCTAGACCAGCAAACATACTAAAAAAGATGATTGGAAAGCCACTCTGGGCTGCACATCGTTTGAACATTACTTTTGTACGGAAAGATGAAGCCGATCATGTGCCTAGGCACGAGACAGACAGGATCAGGCTACCTACCGAGGTGGTTCCAAAAAAAACCCGAAAAACAGACCCCACGTCGAACCTGACTCGGCAGCTGGTCTGCAGCAATTGCGATTTCGACCAAGATCTATCTCCTTATAAGTACCTTGTCATTGTCCAAATGTTTTACTTTTGAAGTCGGCCTGGAGTATTAAATGACAAGAATAATGGGTAGGCATGCTCATCGTAAGGTATCGACCTAGCATCGTCGCAAGAATACAGATGAAATGGAAACGTAGTATTTCTGTGACTTTGCTTATAACTGAGTGCAGCGTGCTGAAGGCTCTATCCCCTCTGGGTGTCAGTAGGTAATTACCTTAGGCCTTGATGTACTGAGCAGGGATTAGGTCGAGTACCTAGTAATGAAAATTTACCTAGGTAATGCCAGAAGAATATTATAGCGTCTCATCTCACTAATATCATGATTAAATATAGTGACCATAACGGGCGATGCCCTATATTTACAGCGGCTTTATAGCACCCCCAGTACGTCTCTCGCTAACAGCTGGGTCAATGGGGACAGCCCCACATTCGAAGGTCCCATTCATAATAAGTATAGGGCATCAACCCCAAACATCGTTAGTGACCATTACGCTAAATCCGCTGTAAAATCGGCTCGGCATGTAACACTCCACTTCGCCCGCCCAGATCCTTGTTCAGGGCGTCCGTAAGGTCTTGCAACATTCGGAACTTGGGGATAATTCAACAAGTTTGCCTTGTCTGATGACATTAGTAATAGATGAGACTTGTGTAATGGTCGCTAGAAGCCTTTCGTCAGGCGATTCTTCATGATAGTATGGGGCGTGGCATGTCATTATGGTGACTAGACGAGCAAGATAATCCAGAAATCAAGATGCCATCCAGCTTTGAAACCCCTGCCGACTTCTTTCCCACAGCACAGATATATCGCATAGACAGCTGATCCACCCTCTCTGGTGCTAGAGTAATGACTCCTTAGGACTTGGAGTTGCTTCGAACAATTGGAAGATGGTAGATAACCTGGTGGTAGTCTTGAGCGATGTGAGAACGAGGAGGGCAGCTTGGTGGAGATGATCGTCGTTGCTACTCCCAGAGGCGAAACCCGTCTTATATCGTGTCCCAGCACCGTGATCGCCATTCTCGAATGTCTACACGTTCTCCTCTTCAAGATATTGCTCATTTGCGGCCAAGTGAAGCCTATTGAGCTGTTTGGCCCATGAAGACGTGACCTTCCGGCCTTTATCGGGTGTTACTTTAGTAGAAAGTTAGCAGCAAACATGGCCAAGTGTCAGCAAACGGCTGGGAACTAACCAAGCCTGGCATATCGGCGAACCATGTCTCGTTCGTTTTTGAACGGCAGGTTGCACTCCCTAAGATGCTGTGCCGCCCTGTCATTCTTGAGAGGATGCTTGGAGAATGCCGGGTGCTGACATGAAGGGGAAATGCAACGCATTACAAAAAAGGCCGCGGTTCGTGAGAAGGAGTATTCGAAGATCCAGTAGTTACCTTTCTTCGCCATGGACATCGTAATCGGGGGCTGTAGTGTAGGATTAAGTCGTGCTGGATGTTTCATCTCGACTCGGGAAGACGTGCGATCGATTGTCGTGATAGTCTTTCTTGTGCGGGGATTTGTCTTGATAGAGTCATAGATCGAGTCGAAACGCATGGGCTCCAGGGACATCTCTCCTGGGTTACTCCGCTTCTCCCTCAAAGTCGTCTTGGTTACCTGCTGGGAGGGCTCTGATTCGACAGGCCGAATGCTTATCTTGGAGGGATCCTATGGCATAGGTAAGACTAAGCCAAACGTAATGGGACGGGTTGTAGATAGTACAATATCTGCATCAGATGAGCATCCAACGGAGAGAGGGGCTGGCCCAAGGAGATTCAAATCTAGGTGGTCGTCGTCGGGCCTAAATGAGATGACGATGCCACCTTTGTCGAAGATCGCGCGCTCGGGTACTGGCATAAAGTAGCGGCCATCCTTGTCGAGGGCTTGCGCTACCTTGGGATGAGATGAGGCTATCTCCTGGAGACAGGCGGCCCGACGATCTAGCAAACCGAGGCATAAGGTTTTGTGGTTCTGAATAGAAGAATAGAGGATGTTAGTGATCTCGAAATCCGCCTCTGACCGGATGCGAGCGATTTCGTCTAGTTGTTCCGTGCCGGACTTAATGGCCAGGGCCTCGGCAGCGTAGGAAGATTGGCGGCTTTTTTTTGAGGCGCGTCCCATCGCTGCAGGAGAAAGGCTGCCTGAAGTGGTTCGCTTGCTGCTGTTGGATTGACTGCTGCAATAACAGTGCCCGTCGAAGCCGTGTATTTGAAAGAGAGAACAACGGCCAACGTTTGAACAGCTCTTTGGGTCGTTGACCGTATGGTGTCATTGACGGAAGCACATGCGAGGGAGCTTGTAAGCCAACCAACTAATGACTGGGGAGATTGAAAGGGACAGTGGAAGAAGAACAACGCGTCGTAGGCTACCGGTGAGAACAGAAATCCTAAACGATGATAAGAGGCTGGAAATGTTGCGGGCTGCCGGAAAGATCTGGCAGGTCAGGTAAATGAAAGGGTGATGTGGTTTGGTGTAAGTTGGTGGGGTGGAGTCCTCGTCGGCCAGGGGTGTGGCACTGCAACCGTCAGGCTCGCACTGTAAGCCCCGCACGCGTGAAATCGAACAACATGGTCTACAAAGCCTCCCAGCAGCCACGTCCCACAGAGGTAAATGGGCGTGGTAGCTGTACATCCCAATACCTACCGGGTTGAAAGAGCGGCAGGTAAGGGTCGGCAAGACTTTCCAGCGGTAGCAACACACGAAAGTGTGAAACTGGAAGATGGTATTAAGTGGAGGTGGTGGCTTGGTGGACTCGGTTGACCCATCACCACCACATGATGTTGACCTCGTCCACCTACTTTCTGCAGCAATTTCAGCTAGGAGTTGGTTCTCTTCTTCTGCTAAGCTGCACCCCTGCGCTACAGGTTGGTTTACTTACTCCGGAGGCTCAAATCAAGCGCTGCGTTTAGTGGCCCCTTTCCGCTATGAGAAAGCCGAGGTCGTCAGCGTGAGTAAAATTGGCCGTTGAGACTGACTCGTCGACGCGACTTCTGGAGCAACTATCACGCTGACCGTATGTGTTTCGTCCAGCATTTTGGGCATTGATCTTGGGAGCACCAGTACGAGGGCATTCCTCTGGTGCCGAGAAACCGGCCGCGAGATTCCTGTCGAAAGCAAGACTCGACCCAAGAGGTACGGTCGGTTCGAGGCAGGCGACTTTTCGTCTAGCGGCTACCCCTTCGATGAGGTTGACGATGACGAGAAGCTTTATCTCGGAGAAGACTTCGACCCTGATCGGCAATCCATCTCATTGAAATATGCGTTCTATCCTCTGGCCAACGCATCAGACGAGCTTCTTCAACAGTATCCTCACGTTCGCCCTTTGGCGGAAAAGAAACACGATCTCGCTTTTCGAGCCCGACTCCTGCGATGCTTGAAGTGTCTGTTCTCCTCTCTACACACTCGCATCAATGACGTCTGCAGAGCAGAAAACCTTTCAATCGCCACGATTGGTTTGTCGATCCCAGCCCAGTGGACGCTCGAGTTTGAGGATCTCTACCGGAGTGTCATCGTTGAAGTCTTCAGCCATCCCCGCGACGACATATTTTTCCACACAGAGACTGAGGCCTTGGCCCATCACCTGTTCAAGGACCACCTGAGCGAACTCCAATGCAGCGATGTTTATGATGTAATGTTGTTCCTCGACTTTGGGGGTCATAATATGGTGAGCAACAATCTTCTCCTCTCGTCACTGACAATTGATCTTGACCCAAAACATCTAGAACGGTTGCATCTTCAATGTTCTATACGGAGAGGATGGGGTAGCAAGCTTCTATCGTATTGATGAGTCATTTGGTAAGACTGCCTCCGAGATTCGAGCTATATTCAATGTACTGACGTGCCTAGGCGCTGGCGGTGGTAGCGAGCTATGGGAGTTCAATGTTGGGGAACTATGCATGCAGCACATGGAGATGGAATACCACCAAAGGCTCTCGGCCCGGGCCAAGCAGACTATCCTGGACACATTTTGCCGCGAGAAGACGAACCTTGGACCCAACCAAGATCGACCTGTCAGGTTGCATTACACTGCAGGAGGCAAGGATTGGTCATTCGTTCTCAGCCCAGAAAAGATTAAACGCTGCTTCGATGACGCACTTCAAGGGCCTTTCGCTGTCGCTGCCCAACGTATAGAGCAGATTTCGAAACTCAAGGATGTCAAGCCAAGAGTCATTGTATCCGGAGGTACGGCCAGGAACGAGACCCTTCAGTTGCATCTCGCGCAACTCTGCAGAGCGGCTGGCCTTCAGGAGCCACTCTTCACGGATACCCTCGAGATGCGCTACGAGTAGGTCTTCCGATCCGGTGCATGGATAATGTCAATGGATTTGCTCACCGCGAACAGAACCCTCAAGATCGCGAAAGGCGTTGCTTACGCCGCGGGGAACCACCTGACGGTGGGGGAGTTCTTTAAGCGCGGCGCAGCATTTGGCATCCAAATGCTGCAGAGCCCGACACACGGCAACAGCAATCCAGAGAGAAACTGGGACGACACTGCCGCGTTTCTTCTCGATAATGTAAGGTTTTCTGCAGCTTGATCCGATGTTAGTGGAAGCCCTTTGACTAACAAGTACGCTGGGCAGCACCGACACGAAGAAGTCGTACTCTTCGCCACAGGCCGCGACGAGTTCAAGATCGTTTGCGACCCGTTCCGCCACGCGACGACTGATGACGATTCACTCCACTACAATAAGATGTACGATGTTATGTACCTTGGAAGGCTGCTTCGTGGCTGGTGGCGTTTTAGATTAACTTTGATCGAGAGCGCGGAATCTATGTCATTGCAGCTCGAACGATGGAGACGAGCAGCATCAGCATCTCGGTACACGATGGTCGATTCAAGGCAATTTCCACTCTACTTCGACAAGGGGACTAATTGCATTCACATTGGAAGTCAGGATCACAGTCTCGACGAACTAAACATGAACATGTATAAAGTCAACAACGCCCCTCCTAGTTCAGGGGATTGCGATGGCGATGGCGATGGCGATGGCGATGGCAAGGATGCTGCAGATTCAATCCCAGATGCTGAGTTTTGGAAGCGAAGGAAAGAACTCTGGAAGTCGGAAATGTGGTGCGAGCCCTCGGAGGTTGTGGGACGCCTTTTCGTGGGAAGCCAAGATGGATGCGTGCGTGTAATGGGAGGCAAGGTAAACAAGCCGTACTCGGGAGCCCCGCGGGGCGTCAAACCAACGGGCTCAGTGCGAAACGCGCCACGCGTCGACCCGTGCAAACAACCAAGGCGTTCGCCGAAGAAATGATTTATTTCTCTACCGAGTCCATGGTTCGAGCAATTCCTGTGGATGTGGGTTGAAGGCGGGACTTCTCGTGCGACTTGATGGGTTGGATAGGTCTGTCTACCGCCCGCATGAGCGCACCATCACCCCCCACCACCTACACGCCCGCACCGCCGTTCATCGTCCCATCGACCCCCATAGTAGAGCTTATCTCCCAGAGAACCCTAATGAATCGTTTCGAATCCCTCCATGAGTGCCACGTCAGGAGAGTGAACCCCCTTCGTATCCATTGGCCGTGGGATGATCGAAAAATCTTCCAGCGGCACCTGCACAACGTTTTAGTGCGTGCGGAACAGTGCAAAACAGTGTAAATATCTGGTTGGTTGGTTGGTTGGTTGTGGCATCATCTTTGTTATGCGGTTGGCTCGAATAAATGTCAGCCTGCCTCCTGACTGGTCGGATGTCCACCCGGGCCATATACAGATGGCACTAGGCCGGCCGAAAGCCAGCCACCCCTAAACTTTGTTCTTTACAATCTCCCCGTTTCTTTTCTGATATCTTTACGGACTAGTCCTCTTGCCCCTCGGAAGCGTTCCCCGAGTTTCATACTGCGTAGTATACCCCTGTTCCTGCCAGGATGTCGGTGTGCGAAGCTTGCAGATTTCCAACTTGACTCTGAGACACTGATGATCGCAGCCTTGCGACAAAATGTTATGCACGCGCAGAGAAAAGCACTGTAAGCAGCGGAAATTTAAGGGTTAGAGCAACTAGATAGATCTCCTGCCAGCGGAACCTTTTATAGATAAATCCCATGAAATTTCATTGAAGGAGGCTGCCAACTCGAACTTGTAGCTCGTGACGACTTCAAAATCAAAGTCGTTGGGTGTTTGGGGCAATGTGGATCCAATATTTAATCGCCGACAAAACGCAGGGATGTTATATCGAACTACGATCTGCGAGGAGTCGACAATTAATCAATAATACGCCCGTTCCCCAATCTTTACATGGATAGGAAAATGCGGGCGGGAACTTGGTTGCTGGTTGACAGTCTGTAATCTAATGTGATGGCTTGGCCATGCTTCGTTGCTCGAACCACCTTTTAACGCAGAGTGAGTTGGCGTACCAGGGTACTATGCCAGGAAGAACATGAGCTCCGACGCTCCAGCTGCCAGATCAAAGCTGAGATCATAACCCCGTTGATCTAAGATTTGCTGGTATGTGCCATGCTTGGTGTGGCACTGCCAAGGACTCGTGCTTATGATGTGCTGAGTGATGGCATGTGATGCGTGAACTTGTAGGCGCAGTACATGTAACTTGCCTGTATCAGTACCTATCCCATAAGTTGGCGAGATTTGCCCCCTACCTCCGAATCACTAGCTCAACTAGAATATGGTTTCTGCTAGCACATATAACGAGCTAATGTTTCTGCAAAGATGATCCAATCTAGAAAAGAAAATATATGGGGGCATGCATGATACATCCGAGGCGGTCGCAGTAAATGAGTAG
This sequence comes from Reticulascus tulasneorum, assembly GCA_001557505.1. NCBI lineage: Eukaryota > Fungi > Ascomycota > Sordariomycetes > Glomerellales > Reticulascaceae > Reticulascus > Reticulascus tulasneorum. Next base: position 2,398,416 of record LSAX01000006.1, read on the forward strand.
TTCCAAGATATGGCTCGACGGTTCAAAGATAGGGCAACGATTGAAATGCTTAAAATATTGGAAAGTATAGAAGCGGTGAATCAAGATCTTCTCATCTGGAATAAACGCCGCAGACGCCATTGTGTTACGTCTATTAAGTAAGATGTCTCCACAATTGCCTTCATAGATGGGCTTACATCTTCAAGCAGGCTGGGGTAGCATTCACCTGCATGGCTGCTATCACTGACCCCAGCACGGGGAGCATAGCTTTCACACACGAGTTGCAGTCGTTACCCTAGCCCAACAAAGCCGCCGCCCCTTTCCTCCTTCATTACTTTCTTTTCTCTTCCGAACCTCTACTCGGGGATTCTTCAGGATTCCAGATGGGAACACAGAGCTATGCGAGGTGGTCCAGATACTGGGCGGAATTTCTCGATCTTCGGTATGGCGTTGAGGGATAGGATATCACCATTTCGCATTGATTCTGATAAGGCCCGTGAGATGTAAATTTATATTTTGATCTGCCTCAAGCCAATTACTCTGTCGTGCAGGAATCTGAGATTGCCAGACGGAATCTGCTGCTGGGACCGCCGCCGCTTGCAGAAGTGATGCTAAGGCAACGGAACCCAGGCCCACCCTTGCCACATACCTGTCTGCAACACCCGGGCTGGCTCGAACTTTCCTTGAACCCGACTCGATCCCAATTCCATCCAAAGTAGTACTATCACATTTCTTTTCTTCTCATATGAAGGCATACGCCGCTATGACCCATTCCGGCACCGTAGAAATGTGCCCTGTCTTCCCTTAGCTGCTGAGTGTAGGTGCTTTGCGTACTTGGTGCTGGTCCTACATGCATTAGCTTAGCTCCAGCTCACGGGCTGGGCCTTCTTCGAACCATTGCTGTAGTTACAGGCTAGCGACCTCATTAGGGCACCCATCGCGGACGCTTTGCAGCTGAACAAGTCTGTCTGAAAAAGAGGAGGTGTCATAGATGAAGACCCCAACCATTGACGTGTGAGAGGATTTGGGGCTTGTATGAATCAGTATTGGCCTGTGCCAAAGACCCCGAAAGGACTCACAACGTCTGGGAGGTGGGTAGCTCAGTGGAGGGTGGGATTTTGGTAGACGTGTTGCGGAGGTGATCCACCCGGCCAACACGCTCTGAGCTTTGTTCCGGCATTATTGCAGATCGAATATATACGGAAGACGCACGGCATAAAGCACTAGATGTATTGAGTAAACTCTTGGAGCTAGAACAGCTTTCGGACGGTCCTGGACAAAACTTTCACTGCTTATATAGACAACAGTGGCTTTTATAGCAACGCCTGGGGGTTTACAACCAATACTTCACGACTACACTAGTGCAAAGATGATGCAGGAGACTGAATATGCTTTTGAAAGCTCATTCCCCAACACGTCGATCTAGCTGGAGATGAACCAATAATATAACCTGAATCATTTGATTATGCTGCGCAGATCACACATATGCAGCGTTCGATGAAAGACCGCACAACGAAAGTACGGAGGCGCTGCCAAGTCCCATCCAAAGGTAGCGATCCCCAGCATGGTAATTTGTAGGCACTAGTTCGTATTCAGGGGCACCTCG